>JAREYC010000008.1:17775000-19025000 GCA_030015325.1 Cryptoblepharus egeriae
CTTTCTAAGCATGTGCAGAGTTTCTTCTTCTAGTAAGGGTTTCAAACAGCTTTTTGTCCATGCTGGCATATGGTCATGCTGGCCACATGACCATGGAAATGTCTTTAGACAAAGCTAGCTCTTCAGCTTTTTTTAAAAAAATTCAGAATCAGGTAGGGGCAAAGAAACAAAATTGGGATGTGTAATACACAGGTGAACACATATGAATAGGGCATGAGTGCTGCACTGCAACAGCTGTGGCTGGTGTCTTTATAGGCAGCCGGGAAACCAACAGCCAGTCACAGCAACCTGCCAAAAGACCCTTTAACTTTAAGAGTGTCATATTTGCCCCTCCCTGTGGTAACCTCGTGTAGGCTTTGTGAGTGTGTGCAGAATGTCTTCATTCAGTCAAACCCATTTCATACAGTCTAAGTTAGCATTTTGTGTGCCCTATGAAGGCCAGGGAGTGTCACTAAGCAAGAAGTGATGTCATTCCCAGACACTTTCAAGTAATAAGCACTATATACTTATATTTAATAAACTTTAATATTATTCATGGTGCCTGCTGAGGGCCAGAGAGTGACTGAGCTATAGCTTCGCTTCTGAGCATGTCTGCCCACACTCCCTCCACCCCCAGCTGTGTTTGGAGGCAAGACTTTCCAAGCAGGAAGTTACTGTGACCTGACTTAGGTGACATCTGATGCCTCTCACTTAAAAAGGAAAACCTGCAGTAAAACATTTCATCACCACAACTCTTACTGTGCTGTTGACTCAAGCCAGCAATTTTCTGCTGTCATCACAAAATTCCATTGCTTTTGCATCATACATTCATTGACAACTCAGATCATCATTGATGTGTATGTGTCATTAGGGATTTTTTGCCTTGGTGTGCATCACTTTATGTTTACAGACACGAACCGCTTTTTATTTGGCACCCATTTCTCCAATCTGATGAGGTCCTTTCTGATAACTTCTCAATTTTCTTTGTTTTTGACCTTCCATGTGTTTCTGGGCTTCATTCAAAGCATTATCCTGCATAATTAAAATTTACAAGTCAGAGAAACTGAGACAAGGAACACAAACCTAACAATGTCAACTCAAAAGTAAGCACCATTGTGTTCAATGGGTCTTGCACTGTGTTTTTAGGATTGTAGCCTTAAACTGCTTTCCCTAGTATTTTGTTTTCCATGTGGAGGATCACACAACCATGTGCACAACCTGCACACAACATTAGTTTACCATCTATATGAATTTGGCTTGATTAGCCTCATCCTCTTGAGCTGATGAAATGGTTTTTCATACCTTTTTCAGAAACTTGAGCAGAAATTTCACATTAACAAGTCATTTCAGCTGTATTGATAAGCATGCAGGTTGTGGAGTTCAGTCTTTTGACATACTCTCTTTTTTCTCTTTCTCAGGGACAGGAAGTCTCACTGCTGCAGTCGAAACAGCATCTGGGCGCAAGGCGATTGTAGTTGGGAAGCCAAACACATACATGTTTGAGTGCATTGTGGAGCGTTTTGGTGTGGATCCATCCCGCATGCTCATGGTGGGTGACCGGCTGGAGACAGACATCTTGTTTGGCAAGAACTGTGGCCTTGATACGGTCTTGACCCTGACCGGGGTCTCGCGCTTAGAGGAGGCACAGGCTTACATGGCCAGCGGCAGCCCTGCTGTAAAGGACCTGGTGCCTCACTACTATGTGGACAGTATTGCAGACTTGATACCAGGCCTGGATGAGTAAGGCAGGATATGGGTGGGAAGAGGGTCCTAGTGCCATTCCAGGTTGCCACCCTATCCGAGCTCTTGTGTCCCTCTCCTTGATTCTGGGCTCATTGCATTCCAGAGTTATTTCCTGTTAATTCTCTGAGCGCCTTCCATTTTAGCCAACAGTAGGGGAACAGGGAGTCTTATGTGAAAGTGTGGGATATTTGCAGGTCAAACCAATATTTATTTATTTATTTATTTAATTATTTTGCCCACTGCTTTTGGCATGATCCTGTTTATTTATTTATATTGTTTTTGTTTGTAGTCTCTGGCTCCCTTTTTATAATTTATTTTGGAGCACAGGGATATGTTCTTTTTGGTGTCTGCTGTTCCCATGTTCCAAAAAGGGCAACACTTGTATCAATTCTAATTATTTACCTTTCCAACCACTACTTCCATTCCATGCCAGTGTTGGGGTTTTTTCCACAGAACCCCTAAGTATTAAAAAGGGAATCATCAAAGATACAGTTCAGAAATATTGCTGTGCCTCCACAGAGAGACTCTTCTGATTACTCCTGTAGGTGTATATATACAAGCAGAAGCTTATCGGAATGGTACAGCTTGCCCACGATTGGCATGAGGTGAGGCTAGACATCTGGATGAATCAGCATCCTCTTGAATCAAGCTGCATGTTGAATTCATTCTGACATTACTGTGTTTGGTATATGCATCCACAAGAATTACTATAAAGTGCTGCATTGAGCCAGAATAAAATGTTGTCAGTTGACTCACTCAGAGGGAACTCAGGCTGCAATCCTAAACATCAGTTAGGCTGGCCTAAACCCCATCATGAATCCCGTGCTGGCCTGGCAGTGTCACATAAGTGCTATAAGACACTTTTATGCCACTACTTGGGAAGGGTTAGGCCAGTACACAGACATGCACTTGCCTCCCTACATCACAGGAATGAGAAGACTAATGAGTTGTGCCAGCCTAGGTTAGGATTGCACCCTTAGTGAGAAATCTGTATTCTGCAAAGTTTACTTACTGTGAATACGTGGAGTATTTATTTCTGTCCTGAGAATGTTCTCCAATAGCAGAATTTGTATTCTCACTTTAATATGGTTATATTGGGAGAGAACTGTAACAAAATACTGCAGAGATCTTTGTGCCATGATGATCAGAATTGGCTGCCACTTCTCTGCAATTTTCCAGTGATAACAGCATCCAAACATTCCTGCCTAAAGAGGAGGGACAATAGGTTTCCTTCCTCTCCCTGACTGGGTGGGCCAATGAAATACTTCAGTGAACGATTGGCTCCTGTCTGTGCCTGATAGGGTGCACCACTATCCATGGTGAGATAAACCTTGATCTGCATATTATGGTATGCCAGGTTTATGGGATTATATTGGCATTTCCAGAGCTGTTAGTGTGCCACAGCATCCTGAAATCAGTTTTTGCTGCTTGTCTTTTTATGGTTTATTAAGTGTTTGTATAAATTATTCTGATCAGCTGTGCCAAGGTGGGTATGTAGCCTCTGGGCCCACTCACTACCTGTACCTCCATGTTGTTGTGGTTCTCTGACATTTGCTGTCCTACTGCATATAATAAAGTGCAGGCACAAGAAGGAATTGAGATTTTTATTCCATTACGCTCCCATTGCTCTGAGTCTGCAGGTAATGATCTGAAATAAAGAAGCATAACAATAAGTCATTTAGAATTGATCGAGTTATCCGGCTGAATGGGAATGGAAGATGGGCAGAAAAAGCAAAATTCAGGGTAGTCACTGGTGGGCTTAGTCCTGAATACAAAACAAGATGCTGGAAGCTTGCTAGAAAGTCACTCACCTAACACATGAGAACTGAATGGTCATTATCAGAGGTTTTTGTATTTTTCTTTAAAGGAATGATGATATTGGAACAATATTGGAACTATTCTGAGCAGCTACTGATTTCATATGAATATATTGGAGAGGTGAAGGAGTTTGCACCGGCAGGTGGAGTGATCCCAGGAGAGAGATGGGACTGGTCTCTAGCATTTAGGCCAGATACTAACCCCCTTCCTGAGCAGCCCAGCATTCTACCAGGTTGCTTGGATCTGTGTTGGCAATTTTGATCTGAGTAGCCCCATTGCTGTGGCAGAGGTTTTATTTATGTTCCCTTAATCTCAAGTAATTATTGGAGCTGGAACTTGCAGGAACCTAAAACTTGGATCCGTGCTCCATAGGATTGGCCAAAAACGTGAAATTTCAACACGGAAGACCTGAGGAAATAGCACTAAAACATCAGCTATGAGCAATTTCAGTTCTTCAAACACATAAAAAAGTACAAAGATCCCATGAAGGGCTAACCAGAGAGCAATATTCTCAAGAAATCACCAGGGACTACAATAGAAACAATATTTCACTCATCAAGCCAAAATTTTCTTGCTTTACCAGGAGACTGGCTGTGTTTGCCCAACTGGGGAATGTAGCGATTGTCTCAATCACCCTTTGTTTTGATAGAAGAGGTGACAGTGTTTACACCCTGGCTTCATAGCACTACTGTGGAGGCTGCACCTGACATCCCATCAGTTTCTATTCTTTGATTTTTAGCTGGCAGGGCTCTCATTTGAATACCTATCTATTTGATTCTAAATAAGACAATTGAGTGGATTCAGTAAGGGCAATGAGATTTTAACTTGCTTATTCATGATAGGAAACAGGATACAGATTTGACTTTCATTTCTTTGGAATACTGTAGAGACTGTTGGGTGATAATTTTGTTAGAGATGGAAGAAGTGTCCAAGGTAGCCTCTGGTATAATGGAGAAGCCAGCTCCTATCAGCCTTTGCCATTATTGTGTTGCCACAAAGACTGTCAACACACACACAACACTCACCCACTGTAGCATTACAAAGAGGAGTAGAAATCTGGGTTTTTAAAATTTTTGCGGCAAAGTATAGTAGATAATCTATATACAGTGATGCCTCATGTAACAAATTTAATTCGTTCTGGAGGCATGTTTGTTACGTGAAACATACTTTATGTGAGGCGTTCTTTACGTGAGGCGCCACTGTACATAAAAAAGTCACTCACTGACTGACTCATCAACACTGCCAAAACCGCTGGGCCTGTGTTTGGGGTGGGTGTTCCTTCCATGAAGGAGGGGTGCACTAAGAACTGGTTTTTGGAAATTCCAACCGGGAGGAGGTGTAAAGGGGTCCAACGCGTTTTCCTCCCTATACTTTGCATTGAAGAATCGGTGATGCTCTGCACCCAACCCCTGGACCTAGAAGCATGAAATTTGGGGAGGGAGTTCCTTCTATCACATGAACACCCACCAAGAACCGATGTGGAGAAATTTAATCCTTAAGGGGCTGAAAAGGCTGCAATGTGTTTTGTCCTATACTTAACATGGAGGACTGACCAACCTCCAGCCTAGTGCACTGGATGTTGTTCGGAGGAAGAGGTTGCACTGGGGAGAATGCTGCACATGGGGGGTTGATGCGCATGGGGGGTTGACGTGCATGGAGGATGTTGTGATTGGGGATGGATGTGCATGGGGGGATGTTGACCATGGGGGTTTGATGCGCCGTGGGGGACTGATGCACGGGGGGGGGGGTTGGTGCACATGGGGGGATATTGTGCATGGGGGGATGAACATGGGGAATGTTGCGCATTGGGGATTTGTGCATGGAGGGTTGTTGCGCATGGGGGGTTGTTGCGCATGGGGGATTGATGGGTGATGGTGTATGGGGGAATTTTACTCCCACAACTCGGGTATACTTTTCGCTAGTCACTTATACAAGGTGAACTTAACCAACAGAAATGAGTTTCCAAAACAAATAACTTTGATAATGAAATGGGATGAGTTATGCTGTATGTGTTCCTTGCTAGAAAACAAGCAGAGCCATTTATCTCATTTGCCCAGTTCGCTGTAGAGGAAAAAAGAAGACCCTGAACATGCCCAGCAAATACAGTACTGATTTTTCCCAACCTCCATTTGTCCAACAGAGGGCTCTCCAACACAACTGTCCAAATAGTAGAAATGAAATTGGAAGCCTATCCAGAATTTTGAGAGGTTTATTCTTTTTGTCATAAAAGAAGATGTGCTCCATCTACAGCAGCTCTGAAGGGCTCACTTCAAAACACACTCTTTTAAAACAGGGAGAGCAGGATGAGCAAATGTTAGAAGAAATACAACAGTAAGTGACCTGACCGCCAAACATATAGAACTCCTAAGCATCTGGAGGTTTCCATGTCCACTGTCTCCTCTGTGCATGTGACTATAGCAGTGCAATATAATAAATTAATCAAGAGTGATCAGTTTACCCTTTATATTCTGTTATGGGAGGGGTTCTGAAACTTGGTTGAAACCTAAATGCACACATAGAAATCAATGCAGAGTGAAAAACTACCCCAACTTTGTCCACCCTGCCATGACAAAACATGGGATACAGGCTAAACTCCCCCCTGGTACTCACACCTCTGCCATGGAGACCATCTTGGATGAAAAGAGTGCATGGCATGAAATGATTCCTCTTTGGCCTCATGTTGTGTACCCTATAAGTTCATAAAGGGGGACTTGGATGAAAGGGGTTCATGCGCACAAAAGAAGCACTTTGCTCAAGCAGTCTGCTGCCTCAGAACATACATGGAAAATTAGCTTAACACTTGTGTTCCCAGAATGTTCATTTTAGGTACTCTGTCCCAAAAGGGTTCTGCACACAAAACACCCATCTAGAACTTTAGAGCATCTAAAACTGCTCCAACAATAGCTGTAAGTATTGCACATACAGGGGCAGTAAATTCCATGCTTCAGAGTGGTCTTTCTACCCCCCACCAGCATCTTCAAATTTGTTTTTCCTATAATAAACCATTTTATCTGATATTTCCTTTCTCTTTTAATAGCAATTGAATGTCTTCTTGGTCTTGGTAGATGCTAGATACTCCAAACTGACTACTGCTGATCAATTCTGAACCATTTTATTTTTCAGGACAGCAGCATTGCCATATAGGTCAGAACAGTAATTAACCCACAGAATTCCACTGCCAGTTCCCCAAACAAAAGGGAGCGAATATACAGTAGTATGTAGTTGATGAGTATAATTTGTTCTGCAAGTATGCTTGTAATCCAAAATGCTTGTATATCAAAGCGAATTTTCTCATAAGAAATAAGGGAAACTCAGACAATTTGTTCCACAACCCAAAAATATTCATATAAAAATGATTACAATACTGTAAAATAATATAAAATAATAAATAAAATACAAAATATAAAGAAAAATAAAACAAATTAACTTGCACTTAGTCTCTCAGGCTGCTCCCCCTTACACAGGAGTGAGCCCCACTGCCTAACACACATTTTGGTGTTGAGGTTTTTGGAGCGGATTCTATGTATTTTTGGTGTGCTGATTTCAAATATAAAAGTAATTTTCACCTGTCAGCTCTAGTTTTTGAGATATAAGCATCACAGCAAAGTCTATGGCAAATTAGACTTTTGATTGACAGATGCATAGACACTCATTAGCGCTGTATCTCAAAAAGTATAGCTGATAGAGAAAAACTGTTTCTAAACAGTGGTGCCTCACATATAGAGCTTAATTCGTTCTGGAGGCATGCTCTTTAAGTGAAACACTCTTTAAATGAAGCAGATTTTTCCATAGGAAATAATGGAAACTCAGACAATTGGTACTATAACCCCCAAAATACTCATATAAAATTATTAGCTGGATGTAAAAATGATGACAAAACATTGGAATTGAATTCAAAACATGCATTCAATGTGCATGATCCTATGAAGGCTACTTAGGCTGCAGTCCTAAAGACACTTTCCTGGGAGTAAGCCCCATTTAACAGTAAGCTTGTATATCAATCCAAAATTTATTAAAATGTTTGCTTGTCTTGCGCAACACTCTCAATCTAAGTTACTCTCAATCCAGGTTTTTATTGTACTAGGTACTGCACTCTCCCCCCTACGAGAGCACTACTGCACGAGCACTCAAGGTGGTGCCACTTCCACAAAGTGGACACCCTGATTCAGAGACAATGTGTAGCTGCTGCTGCCACTGCCTTTTTCATGCTGTTGTCTGTGCTTCTCTGCCCAAGCAGCTTTCCAACAAGACCCGCCACATGTTCCGCCACAGGAGGAGCCTACACTGCATGCCTGGCAGCAGTGACCGGTATGACTGCAACTATTCTTCAGTGAGGCTGCTGATACACTTGTTCCAAACAGTTCATTTTGCAAACTCCAGGACAGGCAGAAATAGAAATGTAATGTAGAAATGAAATGTAGAAACTTGCCAGTGTTGTCTACTCCGCTGTCTATCGGATAACTTGCAATGGCACAACAGCCCTGTTTGGAGGTGCTAATTGACTACCACACTTAAATGTTTTTCTTTCAGGTTCTTATCCAACTCTAATGCAATTTGATAAAAGTTGTGACCTGATCACATTCATTACATTGTTAGTAAGGAGGGATCAAGTTTCTTCTCCTTAGTGGTGATTTCCTGCCTCAGGGTAAGGCCTATCTGCAACCATCTTGACTCTTACTCCTTGGATTCCACAGGGTGAGAAGGCAGCCTTATAAGCAGCCCATTCAGCACCACCATGATGACAGGACAGTAGGCAGGGTATGCAACTTGATGACTGCTGGAAGATAATGAACTGCAGTTGTCAGTAGTAAAGAAGTAAATAGGCACTATGGGATCAGGAGCTACGAGGGTGGACTGATGGAAAGGCAACTCACATCAGATGCAAATGGCTGGTTGATACTGTGCTCTTTCTGATTAATTCATGTGTTATAGTCGGCCTACCTGGTTGTAGTTTCCTCTATAAGCCTGGTACAGAAAGAGAGCACATCCGAAGTAACAATCTTTGCTAGCATTCCCTGTGCGGGTTCTATGTTGTTGATGGGTGGGGGCTACTGCAGAACACTAAAAACCCCATGAGATATTTGCATGTCTCCTACTGAGCCTCATAAGTTAGAGAGCTGCAACACAGACTAAGGGTGCAATCCTAAGCATGTCTACTCAGAAGTAAGTCTCATTGTATGCTATGGGACTTTCAGGAAAGTGTAGAGGATTGCAACCAAATTAGTGTAGGTTCAAGGCCTGACAAGTATCTTTGGAAAATAATGCTAAAGGTAAGTTTGGCCTTAGTTATAACTCATTGGCTAGACATGATTGGTTTCTAGTCTGACACTCTGCACAGTCAGGGTGACCATATGCCATAACGCCTAAAAAGGACAAAATGTAGAACATCCAAGAAAATGTAAGACATCCAAAATGTAGGACATCATGTCTGCACCTATCTCCACTTTTTTGCTGCATGTGCCACAGTAGCTCCTACAGCTGTGGTATCCTCATGTCCTCATGTGGTATCCTCATCCTCAGGTGGCATGTAGGTGTGACGCTGGTTGTCCCATGATACAACCATATCATGGTTGTATTGCATACACTCATGATGTTGCAATAGGTACAATGAAGTGTCTAACAAGATCTTGGGATTTCTCTGCTCCTTTCTCTTTTTGGGTACTGGCTCTATTGTTATGATATAGAAAAGAATCCATTGCAACAAATGCATAAGAAGTGTAGAAGAAAGAAAAAGGAGCATGATTGGAATTGGGTCCAAGCCACAAGGAAGAAATGAGAGGCCAATGTTCTGATTCATCACCTCCCAGCAGCAGAGATTTTTTTCAAGCACTTGGCTACTAATTAGTTATAGCTTACTCTTATAATTCATTCTTTCCACTGTATGACTGAGTAATCTTCTCCAGGATTAGCATATAGCCTTCAACCACTTATAACCACTTTCATATGAGAGCAAAAGTGGAAAAACTTTTACTGCCCTTGCTGGTTTAACCGAAATATCTTTCTCCATCTTGCATCATGCATGCAAACCATTTCAGAACTAGCTTCCATGAAAACAGTGTAATTCTGGTCAAAATACTGATGTTTAAACTTCCAGTCTTAAATCTTATGTGCTGTCAGCCGATGCCTTTATTAGACATTTTGCTGTTGTGAATAATTTGCCTTCTGGAAGATGACTCCAGTGTTGATTTCTTCCAACTTTGCTCTATTACCTGTTTGCTATCATGGGTCACACCACAACTGGAATCTGAGAATTTGGTGTGGAGGATATGAATAGAAAGAGCTCTTTCTATGAGTGCTGACATTAAAAGCAGGCACAGGAGTCACCATTGACTTTTTCTTCTGGATGCAACCATCTGGCTTCCAAAATGTGCCTAATGTAGAATCATAGAGCTGTAGCAGGAAATCCTTGTCTTGTGGGTACCTGGGTCTCAAACCCTGGCCTGCTGGTTAACAGAGATCTGGGTCCCCACAAGACAAGGATTTCCTGCTACCAGCAGGGGGTTGGACTTGATGATCCACTGGGTCCCTTCCAACTCTGATTCTTTGATGTACTGGAAGAGGCTGTAGTGACAGAGCTCAGGTTTTGCACACGGTCCCAGTTTCAGTTCCTTGAATCACTAGCTAGAAGGATCTTTCAGGGTACAGGATCAAGAAACTCAGCCACTATTTAGATCAGTGATTTTCAGCCTTTTTCATCTGACATTGAGCTAGAATTGTCAAGGTACACCATTAGTTTTTGCACCATTTACATGGCACACCATGAAAGAGGGCTCACACCTACACTGGCCCTTTTAATAATGATCCAAACATCTGTGGCACACCTGAAGACCATTCGCAGCACACAGGTGGGCCATGACACACTGGTTGAAAATCACTGAGTTAGATGCTACTGGAGTGATGGTCTGACGTTGTATAAGACAGCCACTTAGATGCCTGTTGATAACGAATGTTCCCTTCCTGAACTTTCCCAGTGTGGTTTCGCTTCAAATGAGTCATTAAGCAGAGATTCATTTACATGTTCAGCAGTATACCAAATGCAGCCGTGTGCCACACCCTTGCGCTGATCAGTCATGAGCTGCCATTTCAGGCCCCAGAACCATTTTTTAACAGCCTTGGTACAGTAACCGTAAACCAGGGTGATCAGATGCCCAAACCTCAAAAGGGGGACAAGGTCTTGGATTCCTCTCAGCTTGGCCTTTCCAGCGGACAATGGCATGTTTGCCTAATCATGAATAAATCCACGAAACTGGATAAATTTCACTTTCCCATAGAGCTCAATTCATTTTTTGCCATAATTTTTTGTAGGAAGGAGATATTTCAAAACCGATTTTTGCATTAGATTCTGCTCTTTAATACGAATCCAATGACATATGACACAATGGGGTAATGCACACCATTGCAAAGATCCAAAATGAAGCCAAAACAGAGGACAATGGTGCCCTTTTGGAGGACACCTGGACAGGAGACTAAAAAGGAGGACAAAACCGGAAATTTCTGGTCATATGATCACCCTGTCCTGAACTTCTTTTCTTGGAGATCCTTGAGCAGTGGCTTCCAAACTTTTTAGAGAGCCTAGAAGCATGCTGTCTGACTTATAAGTGTGAAGAGATGTGGCTTTAATGGTGATCTGGCAGGACTTTCGCACCCCAAGTAGCAGCTTATTTAACTCTTGATGCACAATGCTTAAACAGCCCAATACTGGGTCTTGTGAACCACCAAAGTTTTGTGAACTTTCAGTTTTGTGAACCACCAAAATTGGGTCACACAACCACTGGTCCTCCCAGACCCGCAACTGGAGAATCACTACTTCAGAAGATGGCACAGAAAGACGTGGATCTGCATCTTCCTCTCTCCTTTGATCATCTGCTTGACTACAAGGTTTCACTTCCCCAATTTTTACCGTGTAAACACATGATAAAAACTGCAAGTTTCAGTAAAAACTAGTAAAAACTAGTAAGCAAGGCCAATGTTAAGGAAGATCTTGAGCAAGGATTTCCTTGCATTAACAGTTGGTTCCTGGATGTAGATTTTGGTGTCTTTTTTTTTCTCATGCAAGCAGCTTGTGAACTTTGAAGTTGAACTCACATGGAAGGACATCTTTGGATACAACCTGTGATAATTTCATAGATTATATGTGGACAAACAATTTGATAAAATCCTGTCAAAACTTTTTACAAAATCCCTCACCCATGCTCCTGGTTAAATAACTCAGTCAAAGTCTAAGATGGCAAGCCCTTCTTGCAGATTTACATCTTGGGAAATAATAGGAAGCAGAGGACAGGAACAGTTTTTTGCAAGGGAGGGAGGGGAAGTAAGAACTCCAGATTAAGGATCTACACTAGGATCGGCACAGTTTAATTGGTTCAGAAACGGCTTTGGAAGAGGGGCGAGCAGTGACAGCACATTACTCAGGATGCACATGACAAACATGACACATTACACATGTGACACTACACACAGCACCTTACACACATGGCAGCCATTTGCATACGACAGCACACTACTCAGGATTATGGAAAATCAAACAGAAACAATCTTCCTGTAAATAGAATGACTGAGCAACAATCCATTTATTTACATCCTGCTTTTCTACTTCTGAAGATGTCTCCAAGATGGGCAGCCTACAGCTTTTTAAAAAGAACAGAATAATAATAAGATGCTCAAACTGGCTTCTGTAGGAGTTAGTGTTCCAATGTAGAAACTAAGTGTAAAGTGATGCACTTAGGAGAGATTTCCCACCCCCCAAAAAATACATGCTGTACACTGATGGGTTCTAAATTGAGAACTTGGTGTCTGATTGGACAGAATATTAATGTGATGTACTGAGGCAATTTAAAAAACATAGATGTTGGTGTTGGGAAAGGATCTAAAAATTAAAATGGAAAAAGTATCACATGCTAAGTTGTATGTGGTCACAGCTTGCAGATTGCTCACTCTCACACTGATTTTGCTTTGTGTCCTCTCACTCATATGCTCACACGTGTGCTAGTTGGATTTGGAGGCGGGGGAGTATCAGGTATCTGCTAGGATCAAACTCCTGAATACTTCTGGTCAGATGTACTTCATGCTCTTCCATGTGTCTATGGCACTTGTGGCTGCCATTATCTACCTATGCCACAAGATATGGGGATGCACATTGTTTCCTGGTGAAGAGGGAATGAACAGAGAAAGTTCCAATGCCATCCTGAAACTAAAAGGAAGAATCCTAGAATCCTAGATTTGGAAGGGACCTAGTAGGTCATCTAGTCCAACCCCCTGCCTGCAGCAGGAAACTCTCCTAGAGCATCTCCAACAGGTGCTCGTCAAGCCTCTGCTTGAAGATCCCCAGTGAGGGAGAGTCCACCACCTCCCTTGGCAAGCTGTTCCACTGCCAAACCACCCTCACTGTCAGGAATTTTTTCCAGATATCCAACCTGAATCTCTTTTCTTGAAGTTTGTATCCATTGGTTCTAGTTCTGCTTTCTGAAGCAGCTATGAAGAAATGAGCCTCTTCCTCAGCTGTGTGGGTATTGAATCATCACGAGCATTGGAACAGTGAATATCTGAGAAGCCATAATGAGGAATATGGGAGCTATTAGTTTCAGGATGGCAATTAAACTGGGCGTATGCAGAGTTGTTGTACATTCCATGTGCATTGTGCCCCAGATACAGCATTGTACCCCAGAATTGTTCACGCCTACTCTTGCTCCATTCAAACAACAGGGGAAATAATTGGCAATCAATCAATGTTTGTGATAATAAACCGGGTATGGCAGTGGAATGGCTTCTGCATTCTTCAGCAGGTCCTCCCAAAGATCTACTCTGATGCAGGAGACCTACGTTTTGATGCAGGAGAACTTGTGATTCTCATTACATCACCATATAATGAGATGATAGCTGATAAGTGCCAACAGTCACCTGTCTTGCTTGCCAAGGGATGGGCAGTCCAATCCTACTCCTGGCAGCTCCACTGGGTGGAACCTATCACTGGATAAGATATGGTGGAGCAGAATTCCACTGGTTCCACCTGCATCCTTGCACTGTCCTCGTCCCATCCTGACTGGCCCTTCCCACCTCCCCCTTTACTTCCTGCTTTTCTACTTTTGAAGAGATCCCCAAGATGGACTACACCTGGCAGCAGCCCATCATCCGTGGTCACTTCTCTTTGGGTGCCATGGATGTGCCTAACAGAACACTTCCAACACCCAGTGCCAGCACTGGAACTCAGTACCAGCAGTAGGGCTGCATTTAGGGTTGGGTCCTAAATTCAAAAAACAGAAAAACTTCACTTTCTCATCAGGTGGCCACCCTAAAACTGACATCAGCTGGAGTCGAGCTGACCTGTGCTTCCAAATTGCCATAACTCAGCAATTTTCAAACAACTTCACATGCTCCAAAATTAAGATGACTGGCCACGATCCAAAGAGCTACTTGATCATGCTCAAGCATTTAGGCAATTCCCAGCAGGGTTTAATTCATTTAAATTATTTGATCAGCAGACACACAGAAGGCAGATCACAAGCTTCTTGGAGAAGTTCTCAGTTTTAAAAGTTGCTTGCCGTGTAGTTTGTTTGATGCCGAATGTCTCTGCCTAGAGAACTGGTTGTGTGGTTCTTTGGATCCGAGCCTGAGTGAAGGATTGATCCCTGGATCTTAAAATCATTACAAATCCATCCCCAGATAACTGATATGTGGCACATATAAACACGACTGTGCCCAAAACACTCTTGATTTCTTTAAAAAATCCTGGAAATAGAATATTTGTTCATTTTAAATATTCTTTCTTCTTAAAAGTAGACCTCAAATAGTTAAGGAACTTCAGCATTAACTGAACAACTGAAAATTGGTAAACATACATAGTCCAGATTTTGTGGTTTAGTCCAGGAGTTTTAGGGGCTGGGGGGCTCCTCAGGTACCACCCTCACAGGGGTGACACACTGGGAGTGACCAAAATAGCTAAAATTACTAAAATCTTTTGGAATATTCACTATCAAGTCCTATAGGATGCTTCCATCTTCTCCCTTAGAGATTAGACAAGCAAGGAATGAGCTGTCATATCATCTCTGGCATACCTTCTCCCAAAGAGAGAAGCACATAAATGGGTGGTATTTGCCCATCTGAGTGGAACCAGTAAGGATGCCTGCTTAGAACATGGGCAGCTGCCAAGACTGAGATAGGTCAGTCTCCAACATAAGGCCTACTTATATAACTTGCATGCATTATTAGGAGTCAACCTTTAAATCTTGGGCAGGTATTGTAAAACAAGACCTCTTGCCGCCTATAAGAGAACAGGTTCCTTAAGTCTTCCAGTGCTCTTAGGCATAACAACTCCTAAAAATGGCTGAAAATGAGACATTTTCACCCTTAAACCTCAAAACATATGACAAGAAGTTCATCTCCATTACATCTCCAAGAACTATCAGGCATTATTTGTTGGTATATGACAATTCTGGCTTTTATTTTGTTGCCCTACATTTTTCTTGGATGTCCTACATTTGGGGGCAGTTTTGCAGTTATGACATCTGGACTAAGGTTGCCATAATTTTCTTCCACAAAATCGAGACAGGCCCCTCTGTCCCATTTGCCAGTATGTGAACACAGTCCCCAAAGATTGGGATTGTCCACATTTTCGGGACATATGGCAACCCTACCCTGTACCGAGAGCCACTTACTTTGACAGCTACCAGGAATCAGCCTAGTAATGGACACTTCTGCTGCTTAGAATTGAGGTGTCAGACCTGCTCATTTGGCATACCAGACAGTTGGCATCCCTTCCAAGAGGCAAGCACATAATTTATCATCGACGTCGAGCCATGCAGAGTCTGAGGGTGGAAGACAGGGTGGAGGGTGCCATATGTGGGATGTCAACATAGTTACTACTTGTCCTGTACACAAACAGGTGGCTCGATGTGGCCCAACAGGCTCTTCCATTGCCCAAGCACCGAACTCATCTTCGAAGGTTGAGAATTCAGGGTTTGCTGCATGGGCTTGCCCAGGCTGTAGGCAACAGGGAGAGGGTGTGGAATCCCTTGGCAGTTTGGCCCTGACGGCACCATCATCTCAGGAATTACATAGCAATGAGGATACGCGAGCAACAGATATTGGGAATTTTCCATTGCTAGAGTCACAGGGCAGAACCCTTTATACTGCAGCTGTGGTTACCCAGTGATGGCCACTTCAGGGATGCCCAGCTATTTGAAGAAACCTCAGCAGCTTCCTCCTATATCCATCCTCTCCCTCGCTCTCAGGAAGATCTTTGATTAGCGGTGCATCACAGACCACTCCTTTATTCCAGTCCTATTTGCAGACCATAATTCAGATTCCATCCCCCAACAAAAGTTTCTGCTTTTTTCAAAATCTTTTTCTATAAGAAATACTACAAAGCCACTTAATTTGTACAAACCTACTTTTCCTTTCAGAGCAGTTTCACCGTGATACAGAATTTAGACTAAATCTGGCAACTTAAGCCTTTTCCTCAATTACATCCCACCCTAATAGCAGGCTGCAATCCTGAGCTCAAACTTAGGCTAGCATAAGCCCCGGAATAAGTCCTATGCTGACCTTAGGGTGTCACAAAAGTGCAGTAAGACATTTCTGTCCCACGCTTGGGGGCATTAGGCCAATGCAGAGGGATACACCAACCTTGTCACACCACATGGAAAGATAGGCCAGGTGAGTTAGGCCAGCCTAAATTTCTTAGGCTTGCACCCTACAACACTCTGTAAAGGACTGGGATCTCAAATAACAATACTGTACCTTCAAAGCTTGAAACATTTATTGGATTTTTAAAATTAAGGGTACAATCCAATGCCTGTCTACTTAGAAGTGAGTCCCATTATATTCAGTGGGGCTTACTCCCAGGAAAGTGTTTTTAGGATTGCAGCCATAGTCCAGCAGACCCTTCTCATTTCAAATGTGCCCTACAGAGAAGATAATTGTGCATTGCTCCAAGGAAGAGAGGCACTCACTTGTTTGTAAAAAGGTGCACTTAGGATGGGGCAGATGGGGACACATACCCTGGGTGCATGTAAATGGGGGTGCTGTCCAGTTGCAGACTTAACCTGGGTGGAATGTTGCATTGAAGCCACCATCAGCCCTTACAGGGCTGCTGCAAGAGTCAGCCCCACTGGAAGAAGCACTTGGACCAGTGTGTGGTGTGCGGGCGATAGAGCCAGGTCTGGAGAGCCAGGATGGTGTAGTTGTTAAGGAATTTGACTGAGGCATAGAAGATCCAGGATCAAATCCTTCAAATACCACCTTGGCCTGGGTGACCTTGGGCCAGTTACTCACACTCAACATCACCTACCTCACAGGGTTGTTGCAAGGACAGTAGCAGTGGTGGAACAAAAGCTTTGAAGATGACTAGGGCATTTGTGCTGGCATGGGAAAGATGGGGTATACAGTCCTTAAATCAGTGATTTTCAGTCTTTTTCCATTCTTGGCACACCAACAAGAATTATCAAGACACATCATCAGTTTTTCACCACTGACCAGGCACACCACGCTATTGGTAGTGGGCTCAAATCCCCCAATGATCCTCCCCAAATACTCACAGCACACCTGAGGACCATTCATGGCACATCAGTGTGCCATGGCATATTGACTGGAAATGGCTGCCTTAAATAAGTAATAATCATAAAGAAAGCACGTTGGGCAGAATACACCATCTGATGAGGATAGCTTTAGTATCCAGCTATGCAAAAGTTTCTCTTGCGCCAACAACGGAGGCAGCATGGACAGAATAGACCATCAGGTTGCACGCTTGAGACCTGAAATACTTATTCTTTCTGGAACTGTGTGGTCCATTCACAGAACAAATTGTTAAGAGAGAAAGGCTAAAACTGTTAGTTGCACATCGTGGGATGCACTTTATGAACTGTGCCTCTCAAGGAATTTCCTCTGAAAGGAAACCATGGTTTATATTGATATTTTTGTATGCACAGAGGATAATTAAAGTGTGGGCAGCTGATTTGTTATTTTCTCTCTTGGAGTTCGTAGGCAATGAAGACTCTCTTTTCAAAAGGCTGGAACTCTTGATCTCCGTTTGATTTGACTTTCACCTGAAATCTGGAGATGGCCATTCATCCATTGGATTTACATTCTGCCAATTTGACAGAAAGACCCTTCCTAGCAACTTATAATTTAGAAATTTGGAGAGCAAGAAGAATGACAATTACACTGAGAGATATTCATAAAGGACAGGCAATTGCAAGTTAAGACACCACAAAAAAAGAACAAATCGCTGTTAACAAGTTGTGTCGTGCTCCGGTACAGAATTGTTTTCTGTCTCCTCTACCCCTTGCTTTTCCAAGTGATAAGATGTGATAGAGGTAGTGCCACTGGGTTTCATTTTCTTTGGCTGAGAAATCTTTGAAGACTAACCCTACAATCTAGAGTAACTACGGGAGCCCGTAAGAGACTTTATGTGTACCCATAGTTGCTGCACTACTTAGTAAAACCTATGGGAAATTCATATTGCAATCCAGAGCAAATTGTTCTTACACCGGAGCAAGGACTCCCCGTAGTTACTCTGGATTGTGCCCTTAGAGCACAATCCTAACCATGTCTACGCAAAAGAAAGCCCCATTGTGTTCAGTGGGTCTGACTCCTAGGAAAGTGTCTTCAGGATTGCAGCCAAAATGGCATATTTGGACTATTTGTTTAACAACTAAACAGACAACACCTGATTGGAGACACTTCTACCATGTAAGGTCTGCCCCCAGGTTCCCTCACCCAAAAGGGGCCCTCAAGAGAACCTCACCACCCTTTCTATAAACTCCTCTTGGGTTTGTAATCAGACTTACATTGGCAAATAGAGATAGGATAGAAAAGAGGAGGCAACGAAGAAAACGTTTATTTAACACATAATTAGTCTGTGGAACTCCTCGCCACAAGGAACTCCTTGCCACATGATGTGGTGATGGCATTTGTGAATAAATCTTCTTGCCTTATCTGTGGGCCTCTCAGGGGTCTGACTATTCACTGAGAAATATTATGGCAGCCAGGAGAAGCCCACAAAAGTGTAATATAACGAGAAACAGATTTCCCTCTATCCCGCTGGACTCTTCCATTACATACAGGGTGATCATATGTCCTATTTTACCAGGATATGTCCTATTCTTTAGCCTTGTGTCCTGAAAAATATCTTCACCCTCCTCCTTTTTCTTGTGAGCAGGCAGCATGTAATTTGTAATTAACAAACTATAATTAATAAGTTATATGTTATATATATGCAGTGGTTTTAAATTTAATAATAAGTAATCCAGTGTTTAAATTAACCACATGGAAATCATATAGATGAAGCGTCTTTGCTTTTATTTTGTCATGCCCTAAGTTTTTCTTATGTGTCCTTTTTTTGGTTTTGACACATGATCACCCTGATTATAGGCATCCCCCACTTATTGGACAGGTTAAGGACCAGAGCACTGTCCAAAAGTGAAAACCGTTGAAAAGTGGAACCCAATCTTTTTTTAGTTATTAAAAACATTGCTTCCAACATTGGAAAACATTGGAAACATTGCTTCCAATGTTTCTTAGCTAGCAAATTACAAATTCCCCATTTATTTTGTAAATTCTTGCTTCCACACAAAGATTTCTGCAAATACATCCTCATTAACTCCTTTGGGAATGGGATTAGACCAGGAGCTACAACATGGGGGAAGGCAACTTTAACCTTTAGAGCAGCAGAGAGAGGTTGAAAGAACGGGACACGTAGTGAGGTCCTGTTATTAGCCCAACTCCTGCCAAGCTAGCAGTTCGAAAGCATGTAAATGTAAAATAGGGATATAGGTACCACTTCGGTAGGAAAGGCAACATCCCATGTCACATTCATTGTGGATTGCATTGAAACTCCAATTGATTGATGAAACTCCAACCCACCATAAGCACACACCGTCACCACATGGTAACAAATGCTAAAGAAGTTACTGAGTTAGCAAGCACAATAGGTCACCTGGGGAAAGTCCCCCTCCCCTGATCACCTCTCTCTTTCTGGATCTCTGGGATCCAGGAGTTAGACCTCCAACTTAAAAACAGTCATGGAATATGGGTGGTCTTGTAGCTGTTGGCAACTATCTCCCTCCCAAGTGAATGCAGAGCAGGCAGATAGACAAGAAATGGAAAGTTTATTAAAAGGTTAAGAAGCAAAACCATGGAGAGGAAAAATACAACCGATACAAATAAAGAAAGATCAACTAGCAAGAGGAGGAGGATGCACATAGATTGGCAAGGATGCTAAAGGCAAGTGCAAAAAAATGAAAAACACAACTAACTAGCTATGATTCCTGTCCTATTAAGGAATCCTGATCCTGGCATCATCACCCACCAGCACAATGAGTAGATTCCTCCACTGCCCTCAAGTGTTAGATGCTCCTGGACCTCGGAAAATGCCATGGGGGGCGGGGGGGGGAGGGAGAGGTATATGGGCATGCTTTTAAATACCTGCGAGATTCAGTAGTTGGGGGAGAGGAACCCTGATACCCTGAATTTCCCACTCCTGGGGATCATGAAAGCTTCGTGGTCTGATAACTTTGCTCAAAGCCAAATTCTTTGTTGTAGAAAAACACATTAAAACCATTATAAACAACATTAAAAAGTATGCAACATCAAAGTAAAGCTCGTGTACCTGGATGACTTCAGAATTTAAAAATTCAAAATCAGCTACCATGTGCAGAAATGTGGGGAAGAGGAATTAGGGCTGCAATCCTAAAAACACTTTCCTGGGAGTAAGACCCAATTAACACAATGGTTAAGTAGACATGGTTAGGATTGTATTTTAGGTTTCATTTGCAGGCCCACAATCTGAAGTGGTCTGCTTCAAGGCAGAGCCAGCCCTGGCGGCGAAAGAGAGGGAAAGATTTGTTCGGAGGCTTTTGCAAGCCCCTCAGCCTGCCGGAAATTCTTGCAGAAACATAAAAAGCGAAACCATAAACCGCAAAAGCAGGCTTTTGGCCCACAGCCTGAGTTTGCTCCAGTCTGCCAATTTAATTATAGAGATGCCGTTTTCCAATAAAGCCATTCTAAACCCCCCCCAACCTCCACCCTCATCCGAACAACCGTTGAGTGAGTCACATTTACTCTGGAATACATGTTGAAATGTCAGCATGTTCAGAATATGTAAAAGGAACTGTATGAACTCTCATCAGACTCTCAAATCATTCCGCCGTTCCATTTGGGACAAACCTTTTCTGCTTAAGGGTAGATGGGAGATTTGGCCATAAATCACATCAGGATAGGGTTGCCATAATTCTCTTCCACAAAATCAGGACAGGAACCTCTGTCCCATTTGCCAGTATGTGAACTCAAACCACAAAAAATCGGGATTGTCCTTGTTTTGGGGGACATATGGCAATCCTAGATCAGGCACACCAAAGGAGCATCATCTGCCTGTCCATCCAGCAGGGTTGTTGCACACCTCATTTACACATTTTACAGCCCAATCCTACCCAATATAGCCGTGCAACACATCATACTAAGATTGTGGATGGAGATGGACAGTCATGGCCAACAATTCATGTCAATCAAGCGGTCTGGGGAGAGGAAACTGTCAATATTCCAACTATCAACGTCCCAATTACCATTGAAAATATGAGAAGATGAGATGCTGGAGAGGGAGACGGTTATATACTGATTAATGTTGTTATATTGTATCTCTGAAAAAAGCATTTGCGAGCTCTTATTAGTTTCTTATATGAAGGGGGGACTGACTTGTCTATGACCACCAAGCGGGTTCCCAACAGAGGGGCACCATTCAAAGCACGAAATGGCCTCTTGTTGCTCTGTCTCTTAGCCATGATGCTACACCAACAATCCAAATACCACATGATTCATGTAGTTTGGATTGTGCAGACATGAAGCTATAAGATCACATTTTCTCATATATGTTTCTGGATCAGAGAGCCATAAGAAAGTTTGACATTAATCTTGCTCGGGTGGAAGCTGTCAGCCATTCCATGGAAATGAGTTGTTCACTTATGGGGTTCACTGTGCTAATTTGCTTAACATGAGCGTCTGCTGAATCTTGAGCACATAATGCCTCTGGAGTCTGAAAAGCATGGAAGGTGGAAGGGTGTGTTGGGTGTTGTCCCAGATGAATTAATTAGGAGTACTGGGGTGTGAACGTGCACATGTGGCAAACGTGGCTGCTGGAAGAAGAGGCTTCTCTGGAGCAAAGGATGTTTGCCAACCATGTTTCCCCTTAGTAGAATCCCACCACATGGTTTTTCTCTTCCCTAAATGGAAACTGGAGATAATGGAGAATAATGATATCAGCACACAGTACTGGTAGTTACATTTCAGTCTCACCTTCACCTTATAAAGCTTAGGGTGGAAAATATGTTCCTCTTCCTCCAGGTAAGCTGAGAGATATAAATAAAATTAGAATAAAGATCGGCTCAAGATCACCCAGCAAATTTCATGGCTGTATTGGGACGATCTTCTGTTTCCCCCCACTCCAGTCTTATACCTAACCACTACTCTACACTGCCCAAAGTTGTCACCAATCCTCCCTTTTCCATCCTGATTTAAGAGAACCTTTTTCACCTTAAGAGAACTTGATGGGTTTCTAATTCACTACAGCCATGGGTTTGGAGGTGGCTTGGGCAAAAGGCTCAGCTGCCTATCTATGGTACTTGAGATATGAACAAGAAGATGTAGAATATGCTATAGAAGCAATGATTTAAGTTTAAACTATCTGATTGCACATAAGAAAGGATGTTTGCACATTGTTTGCACTTTTGCACATTGCACTTTTTACTCTTTGCCAGTATACAGATCCTCTGCATAAATAAATGTTAGCTTTTAATATTCCTGCCACTTCCATTCATGACTTGTTTCTGGAAAAAACTTGGACTCGAGTCAAAACGATTCATAGACGGCTCTGGACAGGTCACTACAGCTGACCCTTATGAGATGTAGGTGACTCAAATCAAAGGAGGAGACTCAGGACTTGATTGCAGTCTCAGCACTGTGACTCTACAACATCCTTGGAAACACCACCCCCTAATAATGTAGTACTAGGGATGTGCTACCAACTTTCTAACCAAAATACAGAGGGTGATCTTGACTAGGATATAGAAATCAGGGATGCATTTGGGCATAAGGTTGCCATATGTCCCTGAAAACCATGGCTATCCCAGTTTTCGTGGATTGCATCACATACTGGCAAGTTTAATGGGGTCCTGTCTCAGTTTTATGGAATAGAATTATGGCAACCCTAATTAGGTATTGTAATAATGGGTTATTATTATACTCACACAGACTGGGTAAATTCATGTTCAGTTCATGAGAAAAGCTGGACTAGGGGGGCCCTTTGGTCTGCTCCAGCGGGGCTGTTCTTATGATCTCCGTTTCAGGATCTTAACACAGTAATGGATTAAAGAGTTCTTTGCCCACTTGGCAATTACATTTGTCTTTTATAAGGCATCTCAATCCAAATAGCATCTATTGCATCTATTGGCTCTGGTGTGCCTGTCTTGCTGTGTGAGGCATTTTCAAACAAAGGGGCCCAGGATCTTGCTTGCCAAGTGCCATGGTTAAGTTTTCGAAGAACACTGCACAATAAAAGTCTCTTGTTGCGAAACTATTTTCCACTGGCTTCATCATCCTCAGGCTGAGCTGTATAATGAAGTGAACCTCAGCATCCCGAAGAAGACAATGCCACATCCCCCCAAAAGAAGAGCCTCGAAGGTTGCCACCCCATTCCCACCCAGTTCACCCTTGCTCTTTGCCTCGATTGGTTGGTGGAACTTGTGACATCTCATGTGCTGGCCTATTTAAAGACCAGGGTGTGGCATCTCAGCCCTCCACATCTGTGTGCAGCAGCTGTGTGTGTGTAGCTGGAACAAGCAGTCTGAAGGAGGCAACCATGCCTGTGAGTTGAGGGGGGCAAGGGCATCCCGATGTTTGGATGGGTGCTGGCTTTGACATGGGCAGACTTTTGGGTGTGTGATGCACTTTTGGGTATTCTGTTCTCCTTGGTGGTGGAAATCTGCAGGTGCAGAAGAAACTGGAAGGGTGGGCTTGGAGGACGTTCTACAGCAGAGATCCACAACAGTATGCATGCTTTGAAAGTGGTGGTGACTTTTAGTTCAGTAATGATGCCTTGTGAAGACTTTTCCTCCTGGTTGGAAAAAAGTTTAGTAGTGACTTATAGTATCTTATAGCAGAAGAGATTCTAATGCTCTGCAATTCAATCAGGAGTTGTTCAGGGAAAGAAGACATACTAATGGATTTCTATGAATGTTTCTTGTTTTCTGAGATGAAGCGGGGGAGTGGAGGGAGAATTATGCTTACGTTTGCTTCAGCACATAATGCTTCATAATGCCTTTTTCCATCTTCCATGGAGCACATGCTGGAGCAAATCTATGCACCACACTGCACGCTGGTGGAGAAAGCAGGTGAAACAGTTTCTGGGTGCAACTTGATCGTCTCATGCGCACGGTTTCTAACCCCACTGTTTAAAATGTGTGTGTGTTGCCCAAATAATGAAGACACATGTATGGTGTGAGAGCTGGGAATCTTCAAAGCACCACAGTAACTGGGTGCAGCTCTGCCGAAACAGCAGATGCTATGGACGTGATGCCTCGTGAAGCCTTTCCCTCCTGCTTGGAAAAAAGTATTGTTGGTGCTTGTTTTCTCTCATTTAACGGGATGGGAAGTCTTGTAAATAGGATTGCTATCTTCTTGTTACAGCTCCTATGCCCAGATAGCAGCTCGACAACAATTAAGCAGGTGGAACTTCTCCCGTCTTTACTTGTAGAGTAGGAAAAGTCCCACTTAATTTTTAGATCAAGCTGTTTTTAAAAAGTAATGTGTGCAGGCCCAGAAACATAATTGCAATTATGATTGCCATCTGTTCTTTTCCATGCATGCAAATCTAATCTTCTCCAACTAAGCCAGCAAGACAGAGTTTTATTCTCATGTTGCAAGTGGGGGAAATTGGCTGGCCAAGCCATACATTACAAGGCCTAAATGGTGGGTTCTGAATTGATGCATCCTATTGAACTTTATGGTTGGTAGAAAAATCTTGTTGCACCCTTGTCCACTGAGTCAGTCTCACGATGTTTGCATCTTAATGTTCTGGTCAGCAAAGTGGGGTACTTGGCTGTGGTCCAACATGGGTCTGAGTCAAGCATCCACTCACTCACTATAGGGCAGTAAACCTTCCTAGTGGGTCTGTTAAGAATCTAAACCCAGCCCTGTTTAATTTGTTTGATGTGAACAAATTACCTGGGAGTAAGTTGGAACCACTGCTTTTGTTCTCCTTGTCAATAACATTTTATTCTTGATAATTCTATTATCAGCCTCTCTTTTGCTGCCAATGTTAAGACCACACCTTTGTACTCTGCTAACAAAGAATAACTGTTATATCCTAATTTTGTATCCATCACTAGCACAGATCCCAGTTTGTTCATAAGCACCAGTTGATGATAATAAAAAACATTATTCCTTTGCAACCGGATGAGTGCTCCAAGACAAGAATAGAGCAATTGTTGCAAAGGGATTGTTTTAATGCACACCATTTAACTGCCCCATTATACCTTTAACCACCTCTTTTGTCGACAAAACCAGATATAATACCCTGCAGTAGTACTGAAAATTAAAAGTGGGTTTCCTGTGCCCCTTCCCTGCCTGAATATCCTTGGGGTAGTAACAAGAGTGATACAAACTCTTAGCAGGGAGAGCTTATTGCTGAATGCATTTCACTGAATCCAGGCATCTTCTTATAGAAATTCATTCAACTGCCAAAGAAAATTCCCACCTGCCAATTCTTGTGCCGCAATAAACTTGTTGAGTCTTGAAAGTGTCCTAAAATTCTCTATTGCTTTTAATATACGCATTGCATGATGCTCTGCTTTGATGTGAAGGAATGAAACGTGGCCCACGTCCACAGTTTGGTTAGCATTTTATTTTGTGGAGTGACTTTTTAATGACAGGAGAGAAAACTGACGCTTTCCGGATTTCTTCTCTAGGGAATTACCTGCAACAACCTGCAAATCAAACCTGGCCAGCGTGTTGTCGTGAAAGGTGATGTTCTACCAGGAGCCAAGTCGTAAGTTGGGGTCTTGTGGGGAGCTCTATACAGAACATATATAAGCAGACATAACATATTCCCAAAGAATCCTGTAAATTTGGTAACTGTGGGTTCTATTGAAAGGATCCTTGACCCTCCTGGTGAACAACAGTTCCTAAGGATCTCTGGAAAGGGGGAACTGCTACCTACCAATACCAAACCAGAATAAGATAACTTCCCTCCTGCAACACCAAAGGGTTAAGAGCATCTTCCATCAAGTTATACCAAAACTCAATTTCCCTTGTCTTCTCTTGCTTTTGAGGGTGAAAAACTGTTGCATTGGAGAGGCCACTGGCCACCCACGGCAACATTTTCCAATGAGTCATCCTCAAGCAGATCAGATGCTTCCCCTCCTCCATCTCTAATGCTGATCTGTCTTGCCAAGAGACTAAATAGAACCAGCTGTTAAAGGCTGCAGAGCTACTTCCTCCCCTCCATCTCCTCTTACAATATCTTTCTCCTCTGTTCAGTATTATTTTAGCCTCACCCTGTAAGCCTACTTGGTGCTGTGCATGGAAGAAGGTGAATAACCGCAGCAATGGCAGACATGCTCTTTTCACTTTAGATTCCTTTCCCAGCCTAGACTTAAAAGTGTCTGGCTTTGTGGGGAAAACTGCAATCGGGACTCATGGGATACTGGACCTTTAGATCCACAGTGCTCTTACACTGTGCTCTTTATGCTCTTTAAAATGGGTCATGTGCCTTCTGCAAATTAATGATTGTAGAATTCTACAACTAAGGGTGCAATCCTAACCTATGTTGGCACAATTCATTGGTCTTTCCGTTTTCATGGTGATGTAGGGAGGTAACTGCACATCTGTGCACTGGCCTAATCCTCCCCAGGAGTGGTGCAAAAGTGTCTTACGGCACTTTTGTGACACCCCCACATCAGCACAGGACTTATGATGGGGCTTAGGCCAGCCTAACTGGAGATTAGGATTGCAGCTTTAATGGCCTTCTGCAACTTCTGCCCCAAAGTATGACTGAAAGCTCAGTTCTCAAAAGAACCAGCAATTTGGAGGCTCGCCCTGAGTGGCACCAGTCTGCAATAAGTGCAGATACCTGGAGGTGTTTGGCTCGACATAAAGGCAGGAGGAGACCCTGGGGTGGCACATGGTTAGGGAAGCAGCAGATTGAAGGGAATGGCAGTTGGATATGCAAAGAACCGAACGCATCAAAGGTTTGATTGAAGTACTTGTCTGGCAGAATACTGACTCAGCCCATAACTGGTAACATGGAGTCGGTACACCACCCCCTTTAAGTCTACTACACCAGTGCAATAGTAGCAGCAAAGTCAAGCTACTAGAGGTTGCTAAAGGATTTCCAAAACTTTTCCTGAATTCAAATTGCCTGAATGTTGGAAAGAAACAAGAAACATGTTTCTGAGGATGAAGAAACAAGGATATTCTGGCCGTACGAAACAATCATGAAAGATCCATTCTCAGGCAACAGAGGCCCCTTGGTCCAGGAGAAGGAATTTGGATCCTTCACTGGGAGCAGACAGTCTCACTAGGCTCAACATGCCCCAACGCTTTCTCATCTTGCTGATAACATCAAAAAATTCCAGGCCCTTCATATCCATAACCACCTTGGATCACTTCCAAATGATGGAGCCTGGAGGTAGGGAGGATCTTTTCTTTCAGTGAGAGACAATGAAGCTCCTCTGGAAAAGATCCACGCGGAGGAGAGGTTTACTATTGCTTTCCACTTGCTTCAGGGATAGAAAGAGGCCGTTCTTGAAAACTGCCGTGTTAGGTTACACTCTGCCTGCCACTTGAAAAAGGAACCCTAGAAAGGGGGGAATGCTGCAATTTTAAAAGATATGCATTTTGTACAGTCATGGCTTATCCTTAGTAAGTCTACACATATAGTGATAGAGATTTGTGTACAATAAGAAACTTAGGGCACAATCCAGAGTCCTTGCTCTATAGGGAGTCCTTGCTCCAGTGTAAGAACAAATTGCTCTGGATTGCAATATGAATTTCCCATAGGTTTCCACTAGGTGGTGCAGTAACTACAGGTGCACATAATGTCTCTTATGTGCTCCCAACTGCAACTCTCAGTAGTATAATATTTACTTGAATTTAATGTGCCCTTGAATCTAATGCATAGCCTATACATATAAGCAAAATACTTATTCACTCAAATCTAATGTGCTATCAACTCTAATGTGCAAATCTAATGTATACTTATACATTTGATTATCAAATCAAACCTAATTTATGCTTATAATCAAAATACTCTACTCAAATCTAATTAACCATTGAATCTAATGTGCACCCTGATTTTGGAGACTAATGCTGCAATCCTACCTAAAGACATTTTCCTGGAAGTAAGACCCATTCAACACAAAGGGGCTTACTTTTGAGTAGACATGGTGAGGATTATGCTCTGAATTTGGCTAAAAAAGATGAGCGTTAGTTTCAAGTAAATATAGTATTCCTGCTACAGGATACCCATTTTTACAATGATATAAACTAGGGTCCTATCCTTAGGATAGCATTTAAACTTGTATCATAAACATTTTGTGTTGATGTCACAGTAATGAGTTCCTTCTCCTTATACATTATAAAACTTTCAAAAGGTGGAACCAGCCGGCAAACATTCAAAGATATATATATAGTAGAGATTTGTTAAATCCATGCTACGCAAGAAGTTAACGATGATCTCCTGTCTCTCTCAGTTTTGTATTTAACCTGGGCAAAAGCCCAGATGACCTGATTCTGCACTTTAACGCACGGTTTGACATTCACGGGGATGTGAGGACCATCGTGTGCAACTCCAAGAACAAAGGGCAATGGGGAAAAGAACACAGGGAGCCCAACTTTCCCTTCCAAGAAGGCTCCCCAGCTGAGGTAAGACATGTGGCAAAGAGTAGGTTCTCTTCAAGCCTAGGTCAGGAAGCAGCTAGAATTTCACAGCAGTTTAAGGGTGCAGAGGATGCAGCTGGTGATGAGAACAAAGCCACAATCCCCACGTCCCACCAATTTTGAATAGGCAACTACATGTCCTTTTATTCTGGTAGATCTATGTCCTTTATTCAGGAGGTACAAAGAAGGGTGCAATCCAGAGAAACTTCAGGGAGTCCTTGCTCCGGTGTAAGAACAATTTACTCTGGATTGCAATATGAATTTCCCATAGGTTTTCACTAGGTTGTGCCGTAACTACGGGTGTACGTAATATCTCTTATATACTCCCGTAGTTACTCTGGATTGTAGGGCTACCCAATATGCAGTTACCAAAGGCAGTTGCAGCTGCTGATGTTGTGCTCATCATGCAGTCAAGGACACCAAGAGACCTGTGATCCCCAAAAATGTTAGGCTGCAATCCTAACCATATTTTCCTGGGAGTAAGTACCATTTAATTCAGTGGGGGACTTCTGAGTGGACATGCTTAGGATTGCACTGCCAATCTCACTGATTTCTCAGGCATAGCAACCTGTCCATGCACAGTCATGGTGCTCCTGCACCATGGAGCAACCTCCATGCACAATCATGGAGCAAACTGCACAATCCTATCCATGTCTACTCAAAAGTCAGTCCCATTGTGTTCAATGGGTCTTACTCCCATGAAAGTGTGCTGAGGATTGCAGCAATAGGCATGTTTTCAACTAGTATCCAAACTTAGTTTCCAACTAATTCTGTATAGTTGGCTTAAGAGCTAATCCAAAGCTTGTCTACTCAGAAGTAAGTCCTAATGTGTTCTATGGGACTTTTGTTGCAATCCTAAAGACACTTTCCTGGGAGTAAGACCCACTGAACACAATGGGGCTGACTTTTGAGTAGACATGGGTTAGGACTGTGTTATTAGGGTACAATCCTAAAAACACTTTCAAGGGAGTAAAACCCATGGAACATAATGTGGCTTACTTTTGAGTAGACATGGTTTGGATTGTGCCCATAGGGCGCAATCCAGAGTAACTACGAGGAGTCCTTGCTCCGGTGTAAGAACAATTTACTCTGGATTGCAATATGAATTTCCCATAGGTTTTCACTAGGTGGTGCAGTAACTACGGGTGCACGTAATGTCTCTTACGTGCTCCCGTAGTTACTCTGTTTGTAGGGTTAGTCTTTTAGATTCCCTCCTGCTAAGGCTTTGAGTATTATACTACTACTTTGATGAGTGTGGAAGCCAGGTTTAAGGCCAAACTGAAAAACAGACGGGTGCGGTAATTACATGTATGATTATTTTAAATAACTTGTGAGTGAAGTTTATGATACTGAACCCTTTTCTTCCCCCCCCCCCCAAATAGGTAGCTTTTGTTCATGACAAAAAGGAAATCACCATTACGCTGCCTGGTAACTTAATGTTCAAAGTCCCCAATGAGACCGGCGCTGAGGGCATCGAATTCTTCTGCACAGATGGTGACATCACATTCAAAGGCATCTCACTTGCTTAACTATTTTTTTCTAGTATGTTCCAGTTACCTTTCCTGCTTAACAAGGCACAGCAATAAATACAGCTACATTTTGGCCTTAAAAATTGAAGTATTGTTGTTGTTGTTGTTTTGAAGATCGGCAGGTCAGCAGTCCGAGTACTGCAAGACGGAGTAAACCCCCATCCTTAGCCCAGCTCCTGCCAACATAGCAGTTGGAAAGCATGCAAATGCAAGTAGATAAATATAGTAGGTACCACCTCGGTGAGAAGGTAACAGCGTTCTGTGCACATGCAGGCCACATATCCATGGAGGTGTCTTCGAACAATGCTGGCAATATGGCTTAAGGAACGGGGATGAGCACCGCTCCCTAGAATTGGTCACAACTAGCAGGGCAACCTGCAGGGGACACCTTTACCTTTATACTTTGAACACTTTCCAGCCACACTTGTTAATTATCACAGAGAAATCTCTGCCCCTCTGAAATTATCGATACTCCAGACCCCTCAATCATGCGCAATTTGTGATACACCAAAATGAAATCTCTATCTAAGAAAGCAATCAAATATATGTGGTGTCTAGACTGAGATGCGCACACACAGTTAAAGATTTGCACACATCCGACAGCTTTTATTCTGGTTGCCATAACAGCTAAGGCTTTCGGTGTAAACTTTAGTCCCGAAAAGCTGTGGTTGGATAGACAGGAAGGAAGCAGTGTGTGGGTTGGAAATGGAAATGAAATCAAGAAGCAATTTAGCATATGCAGGCTGTTGCAAATGCCACCTTCTGAGCTGCAAAAATGTTATTTAGCGATTTTAAGCAAAGTTATTACGGTATTTAAATTATTATTAAGCAATTTTTAAATGCTGCACCCCATACCTGGGGCAGTAGCATTGCTAGTTTGTGTCACTCAGTGCCAGAGGCCAGCATGTCACTGTGATGATGGACCTCCTCCATGCAGTGGATGGGGCATCACCCTGGGTGGTGGACATGGTGATGTACCAGTTTCCTGGGAGTAAGACATATTGAACACAATGGGGTTTACTTTTGAGTGGACATGGTTAGGGTTGTGCTCTTGTAACTTACCACTTAACCTTGGCAAGTGGTAGTCAGCATGCAATGTCCTGCCAAGTGTTGACAACCGGACCCAGCGGCATTGCTATGGGTGTGAGTAGGCTGCACCTATGCACACAGCAGTGACACCACTACTGACCAAAAAGTTTTAAATCTTCATACTCCATGTTATATACCATTTGATGCATACTTTCATCCAGAATGCAATGAGATAAACCACATTAAGATGTCTCTATTCTGTCAAAAGTTATAGTAAAAATAGCAGCTGGGGTGCAGCAATGGAGCATTACCATGCACACTGCCTGGGGCATTGCCACATCCACTGCTTTGGAAGAGGAACATCATGGTGGTGAGGCTTCCTGTACCAGTTGATACAAATCTTAGTGACACCACTGACACTGACTTTTTATTATGCTTCCTGAAGTTTCTGAGCAAGTGACTCAAATGGGACAAAAATTGCCTCGGCGCATGGTAGCAGGTAGAAATCACTGGCTTAAGGAGAAATCCAAAGTAACTACGGGGAGTCCTTGCTCTGACGTAAGAACAATTTACTCTGGATTGCAATATGAATTTTCCATAGGTTTTCACTAGGTGGTGCCATAACTATGTCAATGTAAATGTAACTCTGGATTGTTGGGTTAAACAATGGCTTTATGAGGCCAATTGTAAGCTGTCACAAAAGACCATCTATATCTACTGAATAGATATTCCCTCAGTGGTATCCCATACTAACCCCTCTTGAAGTCACAAGATAGTGTGATCTCACTACTCTATTCGCCTGTCACTATCGTCACATTCTCTTGCCTACTGCAGTACTCCAGGACTAAGGTATGTTACAGCCATAGAAGACATTCCTTCCTCTACTGTCAAATCCCGCCCTTGTAACTACAGCCCCACACCCTCCAACATTCCATAGCTTACAATAGGGACATTTGTATCATACCCTACAATCCAGAGTAACTACGGGTACACATAAGAGACATTCCGTGCACCCATAGTTACTGCACCACCTAGTGAAAACCTATGAGAAATTCATATTGCAATCCAGAGTAAATTGTTCTTACACTGGAGCAAGGACTCCCCGCAGTTACTCTGGATTGCGCCCTATATAGTCTCCCACTAAGGATCACATACTGAGCCTGATCCATATTGGCCCTCTCAGTTCTTCATGTCTGAGCAATTGCATTTATTACTGAATACCTGCAACTCAAATGCATTCAGCAGCATTTGCTCCCAGAATAAGCACTTACATTGTGTCACTTGGGTTTGTGGGTACAATCCTAACCAATTTTCCAGCTCTGGGATAAAGGCAATGCAACTCCAAGGTAAGGAAATAAAGATTCCCTTTCCTTGAGGAGGTCTTCATGACTGCTCCCCAACTGCAGGATGCCCCACTGGCACTGTATGAGTGATGAGCCTGAGCAGACCTCAGACTTAGGCTGCAATCCTAACCATACTTTCCTGGGAGTAAGAACAGTGGTGGGATTCAAATAAATTCACAACAGGTTCTATGTCCTAATCACCTAAATTAACAATAGGTTCTAGGTCCCTAGAACAACATTAGTGACCGGTTCTCAGAAACAAAGGCTCATTAGCAAAGGGTTCTATGGAACCCGTGAAAACCCCTTGAAGCCCACTTACTTCTGAGTAGACATGGTTAGGACTGCACTGGTAAAACTACAGGCAGGTGCACAGCTACACTGTTCTTCATCCATACTTAAAAACAAGATGTCAAGGCATTAAGTGGGCTATGAGGACAATTTCACACATATACCAACAGCAAACACAGCTGACTCACACTCCACAGGAAGCTGCAGCCAAATCTTGCTCCCTGAGAAGCGTTATCAGCCAGTTTTGTGAGTTTGTGTCACCACCGGCTCCAAACCTGGGTGTTGCACAGGACGTTCCGTAAAGCATAATTAAATTGAATGAGTAGCTTATAGAGGCAGAGGGACGCCATCTTGTGATTCCTCGCAGAGCTACAGCAGCAGATGAAGACGACAGTCATGAATATGCAGCATATGTACACTTGCCATATGCCAGGGGCAAGCCCAATTTGGGGGGATTGTGTTCACAAACTGACAAATGGGACAGAGAAACCTTTCCTGATTTTGTGGAAGGGAATTATGACCACTCTAAGCATATGAGGACTCCTGCTTCTCACACCCCAAACATGACAACAGTCAGCATAGATGCCCAGTGCTCAATTACACTGTGGGGATGTTCCCTTCCCATTCCTTCAGATAAATGCCATCCCTGGGGAAAGGGTAAGGAAGAGATACAGAGCACAGCAGGGGTATGGTTGCCATAATTCTCTTCCAAAAATTGTGACAGGCCCCTCTGTCCCATTTGCCAGTATGTGAATACAATCCCACAAAATTAGGGTCGTCCCTGTTTTTCAGGACATATGGCGACCCAATTGTCCAAACTGTCCCAGTTACAATTTCTCTGTATTTTATTGAATTATGGCTGCGATCCTAAACACACTTTTCTGAACACAATGGGGCTTACTTCTGAGTAGATATGGTTAGGACTGTCCTCCATTATCATTTATTTATTTACATTTATTTTTATCGTTTATTTATTTACACTATTATATTATTTATTTATTTACATTTGTTTATGTGCTACGGTACATCTGTATAGAAAAGTCAGCTTGAGAACAGAAAAAACTAATCTGTCAAGGACATCAAAAAGCAACAAGGACAGTTGAGAGGCACACAAGACGCAATTATGGATGGTCTCAAATGTACTTTGAAACTGCAGTCTTAACTAGTTAGCTGAACCCCATCAATGAGAGATCAAGATGGACCTTGCCTGGAAGGGAGGACCAGTGCTCTGCTTCAGTTGATGAGATGGTGATAGGGTGGAGGGGCCCAGAGGATGATCTAAAAGAGTGGACTGGTGCAAACTGGCAAATTGAGAGGTCTTTGATAGTACAATCCTAACCCCAGGGTAGGTTGGGGGTTGACCTGGGGTGTCATGATGACTGGAGTGTCACAAAAGTGTCATAAGGAGGGTTAGGCCACTCCTGGGGGGGATTAAGTCAGTGTGCAGACATCTGCTGACCATCCCACACCATTGCAGGAATGGGGAGATTGATGGGTTGTGCTGGCCTAAACTGGTTAGGATTGTGCCCTCAGTATGTCAGTGTTACTCTTTGCCTTCCTTATCCAAGCACTCTTCCTTGCACCCATAAGTTCTCTGGGCCAAAGATATGCAATCCAAAGGGGGGTTTTCTGAGATCTTCCTCCTAAAAACCACATGGGTCCCTCCTTGCTTCTCGCCAGCTTTTGAGGCCATGTATTTGCAGTAGTTTCTGGTGAGCAGGGTATAAAAGAAAGGATTGATGCAACTGTTACTGTAGGTCAAACAGGTAACACCAAAGTTGAGGTAAACCTGCACAGTGGCCCCAATCTCCATGTCCTCAGACCAGTACAACTTGGCTAGTTGCCAGGCCCAGAAAGGTACAAAGCAGGCCCAGTAGGCGACAATGATGCTGAAGATCCTAGAGAAAACCTTCTGTTTTATGACTCTGCCGACCACCTGGGGCTGCATGACTTTCATGGACGTCCAGTAGGCCTGAGCCAGACAGGAATACACAATGCCTAGAACTAAGCCAGGCCCTAGGATGCTTGTGCTGAACAGAACTGTAAGGTAAATACGGAACGCATCCGGTGTCCATGTGGGAAAGCAGATGTGTTTGCGGCTGTTGCCTTCTCGCTGTTGGATCATGACCATCATGGGCACAGTCAGTAATAACGAGAGGAGCCACACGGCTGTGGTGACAAGTTTGCGGTAGCTATTTCCAGCCCACCTGATCCTTAGCGGCCTCGTCACAGCCCAGTAGCGCTCCAAGCTCATGGCAGTCAGCATGAAGATGCTTGCGTGCATGGTGAGCAAATCCAGGCTGAGCAGAAACCTGCAGCCCACATCCCCAAAGAACCAATCATGCGCAAAATAGGTACACACCACAAAGGGGATGGTGGAGAGGTAGAGCAAGTCTGCCAAAGCCAGGTTGATGACATACACACACAAAGTTCCCGTCGACCGAACTGATGCACCTCCACAGGCCACCACCAATGTATAGATATTCCCCGTCATCCCAAAGAGACACATGATGATGAGGATGGCAGCCAAAACACCAGTGACGGGACTCTCCTCTGCAAGCTCACCTTCACCAGATAAATTGCCCCATGAAGCTTCTTCAAAGAGTTCTGCCGTCATTATGGCAATATGTTTTCCAGTTCTAGAAGAGCAATGCTATTGCATGGTCCCCTCAATGACCTAATTGATGGAGATGCAGGTGATGGGGAGAAACCAAAAGTTACTCGATAGTTTATTTCTCACATAAAATTATGTAGTCCATAGACTGTCTCAGTCCCCTTACCATTCTTGAAGGAAGCAAGATGCGAGGAACCAGCACATCCATTCCAGTTGCAAATCCCGCTGCTTTTCTGCCAGCGCATTATGCTTCGTCTGTTAACTTCTTTGTCTTTGAGCATTTGTTGATCAATACACAGCTAACCATCCCAAGACAGCACACAGATTTTCTCCGTGCCTTTCCCTCCTAATCTCCAAGACCAATGCAGTACAGCTGTCGTACTCCCCTAACATCCCCCAACCAAAAAACTATCATCCCCTTCGGAGTGGAGGAATACAACTGTGACTCACTATTTGACACCAAAGTGCCAGCACACTCAGCAATAGTTCCTGGACTGTAACTAGTATCTGAGAAATTGCACAGTCCTTACCTAATTTTTCAGACTCTTTCCTTAACCCCTTCCCTTTATCCTGGACCAGCTTTGACTCCCATCCCACCTCCCCTTTTCCATTTTGTTTTTCATTCTTTTAAAGACAGAAGTAATTTTAAGAGTGAAAAGGTTTAGAAAGAATTGGGCTGAAAATGTGCAAAGTTACAACGGTTTGGAGGACTAACATATTTTATGTGAATACAAAAATATGAACATACATACATTCAACCTGTAGTATCCTATGGATAACAGCAAGGCATTTGTTCTTCCTTGTCAAATGTTTGTTATTTTCAACCTTGGAAAATGCTCTAAATTCTCAGAATGATTATGGATGCAATCCTAACCATGTCTACTCAAAAGTAAAGCACCATTGTGTTCAATGGGTCTTACTCCCAGGAAAGTGTCTTTAGGATTGCAGCCCAATTTTGCCGCAGTGACATAGGATGCAAGTATGGATAGCAAACCATGACTAACAACGTAATCATAAGCATGTCTGCTCAGAAGTAAGTCCTATTGCATTCAATGGGTCCTACTCCCGTTAGGATTGCAGCCTAAGAAGCATACAATCATCACATTCAGTCGATATATTGGTTGTATAAACCCACTTTCTGTGTATACTTTAAACATTAGTTGCAGCAGGTCTATGTCTTGACTCGGACTGAGTGCCAAACCTTTCCAATTCACCCAAACTAAATGGGGGTGGAAGGGAACCAGGGTGACAAGGCATTCTCTTTTTCCAGGACACATCCCCTTTTGTAGCCTCATGTCCTGGAAAAGAACTTCAATGCCCTCCTTTTTCCTGTGAGCAGGCAGTGCACAGCCTTCTTGTAATTAAAAATTAATTAAAATTACACACCTATATGTAAAAGTTGTATGTAAAACTTATATGTAATATATGCTGCAAACCTAAAGACACTTTCCTGGGAGTAAGACCCATTCAAAACAATGGAGCTTACTTTTGAGTTGACATATTTAGGATTGTGCTCTTAGTTATAAATTTAATAATACGTACATAATGCAGTGTTTCAATTAATCACATGAAATCAATATATATTTTTAGCTTTTATTTTGTCATACCCTACATTTTTCCAACTCTAACCTGTAGTTTATAAGACTATGGGCGCAATCCAGAGTAACTATGGGGCATCCTTGCTCCGGTGTAAGAACAGTTTACTTTGGATTGCAATACGAATTTCTCATAGGTTTTCATTAGATGGTGCAGTAACTACGGGTACATGTAATGTCTCTTATGTGCTCCCGTAGTTACTCTGGATTGTAGGGAAAGAAAAGGATATGTCACATTTAGGTTTGAGCATGTCAAGAGCACATATGTATGGCAACAAACTGAAGGAAACACTATATGTTTTCCTTTTGACAAGAATCAAAGCCAATGGTTATTTTGATCCGCCTCCACCATTCATTGCTCCTAATAAAATAACTACCCAGCCGTTATTGTTGATTTTTAAAATTGACTGACACAAATGCTTGCAATTTTTTTCCTGCTTTGGATAATGCTGGCTCTAGAGTGCATAGTTTTGTATTCAAGCCATGACGGCGATTTTCCAAAGTGTCTCGATCAAATCTCATCAACCCTCCCCAAAGACTTTCAGCAGCAAATAAGAAAACTCTACCAGATGGGCTGTTTGCCAGAAATGTATGAGAAGGGCCCGAGGTGCTTGAGCTTGCCATGAATTGTAGGGCCCTGCTGCCCCACCTTGTATCTAAATAATACCCTTACTTGGTTTCTCATCATTGGCATCAACAGTAATGCCAGTAATTTGACAATACTACGGTTATGGAATTTTTTTCTAGCCTGTTTCCAGTTCTCCAGGCTTCTCACCAATTGTTAGAACAGCTGTCTTGGCAATTGTTGGCAAGAAAGTGCTGAGAATCTGGCTTGATCAGAAGGGAAAACACAATCATACAGGACGTGGCAGTGAAGCTGATGGCTTTAGTGGATTTTTTGTATCAAGGAAAGTCATGCTCTCAGGAATATTTCCAACATTCTTCCTAAACCACTCAAAGTCTTTTTTAAAAAAATGCAATAGTCTTAGCAGGGAGATCATGTGACCGGAAATTCCCGTATTTGTCTGGATTTTTAGGCTCCTGTCCGGGTGTCCTCTAGAAGGGCTTCGTTGTCTTGTTTTGGCTTCATTTTGGCACTTTGCAATGGTGTGCAGTACCCCATCATGTCATATGTCGTTGTATTGAAGAGCAGAATCCAATGCAAAAAAATCAGTTTTGCAATATCTCTTTCCCAGTGTTGGGATTCAAATAAATTAACAACAGGTTCTATGTCCTAATAACCTAAATTAACAACAAGTTCTATGTCCCATTAGTAAACTGTTTCTCAGAACCAGGTGTTCATTAGCAAAGGGTTCCACAGAACCTGTGAGAACCCCCTGAAACTCACCACTGCTCCTTCCTATCAAAAGTTATGGCCAAAAAACTAAAAATCAAAAATATGCATTGAGCCCTATGGGAAAGTGAAAGTGCCCAATATCACAGCTTTACTCATGAGTAGCCAAATGTACCATTGTCCACCAGAAAGGCCAGGCTGAGAGGAATCCAAGACCTTGTCCTCCATTTGAGGTTTGGGCATGTGGTCACCCTGAGTCTTACATACAGGCTGCTTAAGGGTCTAACCCCCAAATCCAGAATAACTACGGGGCACTATGGGGTAACTACGGGGCACTACGGGGGCACATAAAAGACTTTACGTGCACCTGTAGTTACTGCACCACCTAGTGAAAACCTATGGGAAATTTATATTGGAATCCAGAGCACGTTGTTCTTACACCAGAGCAAGGACTCCCTGTAGTTACTCTGGATTTTGCCCATAGTGATTTTCTAAAAACCATGTCATTTAACAAAAAATAAAAATAAAAATCTCCATTTCTTGGATTGTTTCCTGTTGCAAATTCTGGACAAAAGCTTAGGTCTTAGATCTTTTGCACATGCTGTCTTCTTCTCCCTTTGCCTTTCCCTTCCTTCTCACCTTTTATCATATGATGGGTTTATCTGCCAACCAACATAAATCCACTGGATTTTTTTTTCAAAAGGGGTTCATATGACAACTGTGTTACACCACCTGCCTTAGAGCTAAATAGAGCTCTAATATGAAATCTAGACTAGAGATGGGGTTTGTATGACCAACAGTCTTGGAACTATTTTCCCAACCGCTGTCCAAAAATGGGAACTCAGAAGAGTAGCAATATGGGTAGGGTCAATGAAACCAGATGCTGAGTCAGAAACAGGTACAGGATAAAACATGATGTATCAGCTATATGCACAACAGTGACAGGAGTGCCTTTTTGCAGCTTTCTGCTGGTGCCTTTAATAATATAGGCAATAAAATGCAATTCATGGTGAGTTATTTAGGAGAGAGCTTGCATAAAGTGGACAATAAGAAACAGTCCTTGAATTGGGCAACAGGTAGCAAGCATCATATAGTGCAGTGGTTCTCAAAGTGGGGATTGCAACTTCAGTTTGGAGGGATAACAAAAAGCTGGGTGCCACCGTCTTGGAATCTGGCACTGGGAACTGCCATCTTGGAATGGGGAACTCAAGCTGCTTTCCTGGAAGTAAGTCTCAATGAACACAATGGGACTTACTTCCGAGTAGACATGGAGGAGCTCTGGCACCACAGTGATGTTACCTCCTGTTTGATATCACTTCTGTGGGTTCTTGGACAGATTTTCATTCTTAGAAGGGGGACCCGGGCTGAAATGCTCAAGAACCACCAATCTGATGAGTGTAAAGATGTAGATCCTCTAGTGCATAGAAGTTTTTGAAAGACTGGCTGATCTAAGAATTAACATCTGAGTTTCTGATGTCCAAGTCAGTCCTCAACCTCATGCATTGTGCCCAGATGTGATTATCAAGATGTGGTTCTCTATCAAGGAGAGTCATGTAAGAGTGTACACAGTCTATTTTGAAAAGATGTGGGTTGTGCTCTTGCAGGCAGAACATTCCCAGGTACAAGACACTGAAATATAACACAGCAGCATTTGAAGCATCATTCTCCCTGGGCTTCCCAAGCAGAGTAAATCAAGTAATCTAACAGCCAGGTTCTGTCTTCATGGATTTAAGGCTTGAGCTTGAAATAAGCTTCAACTGTAAGAAAACAGAGTATCTGTTAAGGGCACAGGAATTATTGTAGGGGGTATAGCTAAAATTGTGGATGGCTGTGGCTACAAGACTAAACTGTCAATTAAAAAATACCTAATTCAGATTTTACCCCACTATGAACAAACTACAATGATAAACAAACTTTTTCCCCACAACCCAGTGCGGTAATATCACTTATCCTCACAGCCCTATTCTTTAGTATGAAAATGTCTGACATTTAATATAAAACAACTTAACAAGTAAGCTAATTTACATATTTTGATAATTTAAGGAGATTATAGTTAATCATACATTCAACAATTGTGTTAAGGGCAAAATCCAAAGCAGTTACGGGCCACACAGTTATGTCACCCTCTAGTGTTATCTTATAGAAAGTCACCTTAACTGCTCTAAAGCAAAGGGCTTAATTTGACTTTCGCATATGGGCCTAAGTGAAAGTAACACAGTAGGATCTTGTAGAGATTATAGTTATACATTAATCACCTTGAACACGCAAACTAGATGAAAGCTGTTTTATATTATTATTATTACTACTACTACTACCACCGTGGGCTGTGGGTGGCGCAAGCGGTTAAGATGCTGTTCCTGTTAACCAGCAGGCCAGGGTTCGAGACCCAGGTCGTCCCCACAGGACAGGGTGAGCTCCTGTTCTTAGCCCAGCTCTGTGACGCCAGCTGGATCCAATCGTATGGGCTCTGCCTTTCCATTAGACTAGTTCAGTGGCGTGGAGTGGGGGTATTTGCTGCTTGAGTAACAGCCTATCCTCCATAACAATCTAACCCAGGCTTTTGTGCTTCGCATGCAGTGTATGCAGCGCCGAGCACGATACCATAGTCTTTCAAGACTGACGGAGGCCTGCTTTTTTACTACTACCACCAGCCACACAGCCCTGGTAATAAAATGGATGGACAAATGCACAAGTTCTATCTTTCTCACTTACTTGCATACTCCTGAGGTGTCATGGGCTGCTCTATAACATGGCTTAAGGCTGCCAACCACTCTTGCTGATCTCTCACCGATTCACAGGTCAAGATGTAATCACGGTCAGGGGTGATAATGGTGATGACAAATGGCCAGATGAAGCTATCCGGAGTATAACTGGGTACCCTGAGTGCCAGCCCCTCCCTAATGCCATACCCATGTTCCTTGCTGCCCACAAACACTTCACCTTTAGCAAAAGCATCCTGTATAGTGGGAGAAAATGGGAGACTCTGTTGGGATTGCAGTCCATGATGGTGACTAAGCATATAGTACCAGTAGATCCCAACAGCTCAGTACAGTGATTTTCAAACTTTTCAGTCTCACAGCAGGCTGATTTTTAACACTGAAGCAAGTAGATATGGGAGAAGATAGCTATAGGTGTCCCCCATTATCCACTAGGGTTCCATTCTATAACCTCCCATGGATTAAAAAATTAATGAATAAAAAAGTGGAAAAATAGCTTTAATGACCCATTTCCAGATTTCTTGCCTCTCCATTGCTCCTAATGGAATAGGATCATGTCTCAATATCTGAGTTTGATTCTGGGACTTCCTGCAGATACCAAAATACATATCAAATATACCAAAATATATACCAAAAAAGCAAATAATATATTTTTTAAAAAATTAAAATGTGTCCCAAAAACAATTGTTTAAAAACAGCTTTTCTTACTGCTGTAGAGAGGCAGCCAGCAATTAGAAATGAAAAGGACCCTTTGCCTTTGTCCAGCTCAGCTGAAGACTGGAATTATTTACTCTCTAAAACAGTAGAAAAGCAGTGTTTAAAACTGTGGTTTGCAGTGGCCTTTGTACTGAGTCAAATTTGTGTATAAAAAAATCCATAACAAGGCTGGACCTGTATCTACTCTTATTTCAAGCAAGACAGTATATTTCTGTCCTAGAAAAAGAATACCCTAAAGCATAATCTCTTCAAGCCCTGCAGTGTATATTACACTCTTGAACCTTGATAGAATACCTGTTCCCATATGTCCCTTCCCAATGTACTGTCTTCTTCTGGGTACCCCCATCTTTGGAGGCAAGGCTTGTAGTGACCAGGCATTCTCAGTTGTGGCCCCCCTACATGTGGGATTCTTTATATAGGGAGGCTCACCTAGCACCTACATTATTCTCCTTCAGATCGGTTTATAGAGAATCAATGGTTTTAGTGCCATCTTAAAACAGCTAAGGCCCAAATCTGCTATTTTATCTATTGCAAAAAAAGTGGTTTAAAAGTACCATAACAATAGTTTGTGCTGCAGAGGTGGAGTGGGGCACATCTGATCTGTAGCTTACCAAAGGGTCCTTGAAATACATCAGTCTTCGATGGTCCAGAGTAAACCAGCGCTTCTTAAAAGGTTCTGTCTGCTGTGGAGGAGAACCAGGCATATTTACAGGAGGAGAGAACCCTCTGCTGGTAATGATTGGAAAATGCAGCATTCCAGTTCCGCTCATGCATCTGATCAAGGGATATGATTTGGGGAAGAAGGGGGTATATAGCACCTTAAAGATGTATATTAAAGTGCATTTGTTACTGCAACAAACCAACAGAGCTATGCTCTGGAATTTAGGTTAAGGTGTTTGCGATGGTGGGTGGCAGTGGTTACTTGTGTTGCACCGAAAATTAAAGCAGTAACCAGTGTAATGCAATACTGAAAGGGCCAATATAAGGAATATCCTCTTTTGGCAACCATGATGGATCAATGGCACTTTTCTAGTAATACGATCTGTTTAATGAGTGATCATCACACTGTGGGTGGCTGTGGGTGGCGCAAGTGGTTAAGACACTGTGCCTGTTAACCAGCAGGCCAGGATTCAAGACTCGGGGAGGCCCCACAACAGGGTGAGCTCCTGTCCTTAGCCCAGCCCTGCAACTGGATCCAATCGTATCGGCTCTGCCTTTCCTTTGGACTAATTCAGTGGCATGGAGAGGGGGGATTTGCTGCTTGCGTAACAGCCTATCCTCCATAACAATCTAGCCCAGGCTTTCATGCTTCGCATGCAGTGTATGCAGCGCCGAGCACTATACCATAGTCTATCAAGACTGACGGAGGCCTGCTTTTTCTATCACACCTATGTACAGCAATAGATTCTTTGGCGGCAGTGCCACAACTCCAGAACTCCCTTGCCCAGGAGACCAAAGTTCAATATAAAGTATCATTTGAAACACAGACTTTCTTCAATGAGGTATTTGAATAACTGGTAGTTGATAATTTAGCATTTAGAGGGAAGAGTTAACTCTATGTGTATTTGTTTTTAAGTACAGTATTTATTTGAATCTAATGCTCACCTTTTTCAGCCGAATTTAGTCTGCAATACTAAAAGCTCTTTCCTAGGAGTAAGCCCCATTGAACTCAAGGGAACTTTCTTCTGAGTAGACATGAATAGGATTGCACTGTTAGTCTCCAAAATCAGGATGCGCATTAGATTTGAGTAAATACAGTATATTGCTAGCTGAATATATTGGTAAAAAGCATATTTTTAAGTACATTGTTCAGAAGCTAGGGGTAGGTGGTCTTTTAAAAATGATCTTTATAAGTGGTTTACCTTGGGCCCAGTCTTCTGCATGTAGCCTTCCTTCAGGAAATTTCGTGTCAGCCGGCTCTTGAGCTGCATCAAAGAGGAATACAAAGAAAAGCTGATCTAGCAGAAAGACCTAGAAGACAAATCACTCTGGATAATCAAAGCCTCCTAATGGGCCAGCATTAGGGATTTTGATACCCTGAATAAAATGACACTAGCCCATAAACTGCAAAGCAGTGGGGGGATGTAATAATTAGGGTATCAAGCACGCTATTACTGGTCCACCAAGTGGAGCCACACACACAACAGTTACCCCAGTTTTAACCATGAACTTTAGGATGCTTCCTGATGTGCATTTTCCTACACAGTATCTGCTTTTGTTGTGATGTTAGTCAAAACTGTAATCATACCAAAGTTTTCACATACAACACAAAATTTACTTTTCATTTGGGAATTCTCCCATGTAGGATGGTGAATCATATCCTGCCCCACTTTTAGTCACAGCTCCTTTCCCCAAAAAGTAAAATTGCCCTTAGATTTCTGTTTCTCTAAAAGTTCCCTCTTCTTCACCACTTTTCCAAAACAGCACTCCATCATTTTTATTAAAGAGCCACTGTTCTCTATATTTGAATGAATTTTGAAAAGGTTTGTATGCAGAGGACACCAAAGCCAGTGCTTCCATGTGATGGGGCTAGTTGATTTGTAAAGGTGGATGGAGGCTTCCTTTTATATTGAATGAAGCTGGTTAAAAGCAGTGGTTGATAACATAGCACAATAATAATTCCCAGAGAAAGAAAACTATTAATTGAGTTAATTCTGCTGAAGAATCGGCAACTTCTAGAGTTGTGCACAACCACCACGATCCTAAGCTCAGGAAGATATAAAAATAGTGTACATGATTATACTACAAGCTAGGGTTATGGGGTCCATTAACTAAAATGGAGTGCTGAGGAAGGGCATACATTTAGGGCGCAATCCAGAGTAACTACAGGGAGTCCTTGCTCCGACGTCAGAATAATTTACTCTGGATTGCAATATGAATTTCCCATAGGTTTTCACTAGGTGGCGCCTTAACTATGTCAATGTAAATTTCTCTTACGTGCTCCCGTAGTTACTCTGGATTGCAGGGTTAGGCTGCAAGGAACTGAGGTTGGATAAATGCAGAAGTGTTTACCATGAAGAAAAATATTGTCTGCAGGCAACAGTGGGAAACACAAGATGCTTCAAGTGTGGAGACAAGTGGACATTAACTGGGAGATGCTGGAGAATGGCAGTTTGTTACTAGACTAACCTTTGGAAACCACTCCTTCCCAAAACTTAAGGTTCTCAGGCAAACCTTGCACAGCAAATCCATTCATTCTAAAGATTTTCAGGTGTCATATGGTCTCAGAAGAAGTGGATTAAAGGTGAAAGCAGCATGGGATTTAAACAACATCATATAAGATGCCTATTCAGGAAGAACACACACCTTGGCTGGAAGGGCCTTTAGATGGGAAAAGGGATGAAAGGAATGAGATTTGGAACATCACATCAGGTTGTCCAGCTTTGATACTGGTCCTCTGATTACCTTATCCTCTTACCTCCTGGTCACTTGCAACAGGAAAAGCCACCTTCAGGTAGTGGAATTGCACTGCGCGGATTTCGTTGAACCAATCTACTATTTCCTGTGAAAGAAGAGGCACACAAAAGACCTATGAAAGGTGGCCTGGCAGCCCAAAGCTCATGCAGATGCATTTGGAAGTCCAGAGTGTTCACTTTCAAGGATTTTATTTATCCTGGAAAGAATGGTGACGACTGCTATTTGTGTCTGAGAAGCCCAAAGACCAAAAGAACAAAGTTCTGGGATATTCATGAAATTATCCTGCAGGCTGAATTTAAAATACAGTAGTGTAAAGTGCAACCTCCCCATTTGTTTCCTATAACACAGTGGTTCTCAATCTTCCTAACGCTGTGACCCCTTTATAAGTTCCTCATGTTGTGGCGACCCCCAACCATAAAATTATTTTCATTGCTACTTTATAACTGTAATGTTGCTACTATTATGAATCATAATGTAAATATCCGATATGCAGGATGTATTTTCATTGTTACAAATGAAATGTGTGTTCTATGCACACACTGAACACAATGGGATTTATTTCAGGGTAGGCATGCATAGGATTGGGCCTTGAGGCTGCAATCCTATCCACATGTACATGGAAGTAAAGGCCCCCCTGACTATAATGGGATTTATTTCAGAGTAGGCATGCATAGGATTGGGCCTTGAGGCTGTCAGCCCCAGTGCAAGCGCAGCTACAGCCAGAGGTCTGGCAAGCCTGATCTGGCCCCCTGCACCAGGGGTCTTTAGGCAACCCCCAGAAAAGCTCTAGGTGACCCCCAAAGGGGTCCCGACCCCCACTTTGAGAAATGCTGCTATAACAGGTTCTCTATTACTGAAAAGAAATGCTAAGGAATAGTATTTAATATTTGTTTTTATTGGGAATTGCTCCCTCTGGGTAACCCTCTATTTTGTTGGAAGGGAAGAAGATGAGCAGAATTGCAGATGAGTTTTTGCAATTGGTCAGCCTCCCACATACCTCAAAACCTTCCAGAGAAGTGGCAGCAGAGATCCATTAATGGCCTTAAATCTCTAGCAGCATTTAATTCAGTAATCCTTCTAAGTGTAGTCCCTTTCAGACATGGTAGATAGTGGTGCAGTATATTGAGAAAACAAGCCCACATACCTTCTCATCCTCATGGTAAACAAAAATATTGCGAGTTTTGTTGTCTTTAAGGTAAGTGATCTGTAGGCCATTGGGGTGCCCAGTCTTTTTCGGCTGAAAGGTGGCATTGACAGTGTCAATTTTAATTACCATTTTGGGTTCTTTTGCCTGAAATAAAAATAATTGTTTTACTATTTATTCAATGCCATCAGTACACACAGGACTTTATGAAGTTTTTTTAAAGCAAAAACAAGATAGGTGCATGCAAGTAGAGTGAAATTTAAATTTTGAAACTCACTGAGACAGCCAAGGGGGTAGAGACACAAGTAAGAACTGTGAAGTTTCCTTAGGAAACAGAGTTAAAATAGCAAATGGTTTGAAATTAGCTACAAATTAACTTCATTTTGAATCAAAGTTACCTACATTTTTAACACTCCTAGAACATTTAGACCAGGAGTGTCATGGGCCAAACGTAACCCCCAGTAGCAATTTGTCTGAGTCACGTTATAATTGGGATATCCAAGCTTGATAACTGGGCTTTCTCAGATCTTGAAATAATGCATATGGGCAAGATTTGCACAAGGTTTTTCTTCTCTCATTGCAGCTAATGAGTTTCTATAATATATGAGGAAAAAGTGCTTACTTCCAGCCATCATCTGCCACTCCTTGCTTAATGTCATCACTTCCAGCCCTCAGCAGGCACCTTGAACACTAACTTTGGCTCTTTGTATGAAATAAGTTTGACAACTGTGATTTAAATTGATCAAAGTTATAGGAAGTCTGCAATTGGACTGGCACGATATAAATGAGTAGCACAGTGCAATTCTGGTAGTAAATGGGATACAGGTTCAAATCCCTAACTCAGCCATGAGACCCACCCGATCAACTTGGGCCAGATATACTCTCTCGGCCTAACCTACTTTGCAGGATTAGAAGAATAAAATTGGAGTGGGACTAACTATGTACACTGTCTTCAAGCCTCTAGGGATGTGATTTTCAACCAGTATGTTGCGGCACACTGGTGTGCCTTGGACAGACCTCAGGTGTGCTGCGAGAATTTGGGGACTGACATTCATTAATAGGAAAATTGGGGTCAGGATATAAAAACATGGTAAACAAGAACACTAGGCAATGCTGCAAAGTTTATCTTGGATGACCATCAACCCTCAGTTGGAATTAATCCAAAAATGCAGACTGAGATGGTTTGGCCATGTCTGCAGAATGAACACCCATCAGCCACCATATAAGCTCCTCTTGTGAGAGTGACCTGTTTGCTGGAGAGTCCAATGAACAACACTAGAAAAGTTGTGGCTCAAAGTGGTTGAGTAAGACCTAAAGAACCAGCAACTGACCAGTAACAAGGCTAAAACATTGCCACGAATTGCCAAGAATGGAAGCATATAGTGAAAGATGCATGGAATCCAATGGAACCTATAGCAGAATATTGGTAGGGAAGATGACCCTTTCCCCAATCACCAGCTAAGGACTGAAGGAGAGATCTTGGGCTTAATAAATACAGTGGCACCTCACGTAACAAATTCAATTCATTCTGGAGGCATGTTTGTTACGTGAAGCAGATTTTCCCATAGGAAATAATGGAAACTCAGATGGTTGGTTCCACAACATAAAAAATAAAAAAAATATTAACTGGATGACAAAACACTGGAACTGAATTCAGAACATGCATTCAATGTGCATGAGCCTATGAAGTCTACATAGGCTGCAATCCTAAAGACAGCTTCCTGGGAGTAAGCCCCATTTAACACAATGGGGCTTACTTCTGGGTAGACATGGTTAGGAGACTGGAATCCAAGACATTTTCAAAGTGTCTCCCCCCTTTCTCCTTCCCTTCATCCTGAGCCTCTCTCTCCCCTGCTTCCTTCTGGCTAGCCCTGAGCTGCTTCCCTCTTCTCCACTGCTGTTCTCTCCTGCTGCCCAGTGGACGCCCGGCCACAGGAGGAACAGCATGGAAGAGTTGCTTTTGCTATGGGCAGGTGCGCTAAGCAGTCCTGATGCTTTTTAAAACGGCTGCTGGCCAGCGCATCTGCACCAACTGCCAAAGAGAGTGTTTGTTATGTGACGCACAGTTTGTTATGTGAAGCAGAATCCTAGAGAAATTTTTGTTTGTTACATGGAACATACTTTATGTGAGGCGTTTGTTACATGAGGCACCACTGTAGCTCCACATGGAAAATGAATCCCACAGAACAGAGTCCCTGTACACAGGAAAAGCTGGAGAATCACTGCAAAAGGTTCACATAACTCTGAGAACATAAAAGTTTAAACCAGAATTAGCAGCTTAGCAGTGCATAAGTAAGATGCTCAGAAAGGTTTCATGCTCCAGGTGGGATGTGTTCACAAGGGGCCTTTCACTCACATCCTGCTTGACAAAATATTTCAGACAACCTTCATGCTCAGACAAGAGGAACTTGCGTGGAAAATACTGCCCATTGTTTCTGCCTCTTTTCCACAGGATCCCTTCCTTCAACCCTAGGAGAAGAAAATCAAGCCAGAGAGAGAGTAAGTAACATAATGCAAGGCAGACGGGGTGAGTCCTTAGAAACAGGGACTTTATTTGGAGTGACTTGACTCTTCTGGCAGAGCTCTTGTGGCTTTTCAGCTAAGAAGAATAAAAGAACCTGGTAGGATCAAACCAAATCTCTATCAAGTCCAATGTTTCCACCACCACCCCCAACATGGTCAATCTGATGCCTCTGGGAAGCCCTGCTCCCCAGAAGAACATGAAGACAATTCTCCCCACTAGTGGATGCTTCTTTTCAGGCCACATGGACTCTAAATGGGCATCATGACCCCAGGAATTGATCCCATCCCCTTTTTAAACTGACAACATTAGTTTTTCTCAAACCTTTTAGCATCTGGACCCACTTTTTAGAATGACAATCTGTTTGGATCTTCCCAAAGTGATGTTATTAACCTGGAAATGATGTCATGGCTGGAAGTGGCATCATCAAGCAAGAAAATTTTTATACAACCAAATCAAATTAAGTAAATTAAAAGTTTACAATAAGTATGGTATATATTTAAAATGCATTTAAAATTAAAAGAACACATTTTAAATCTTGCTTCAAATTTTTTTCCAAATATCCCAAAGGCTGCAATTCTATCCACATTTTAAAAATTAAATGCAAATTAAAATGACCCATGTGAAATTGGCTTTGACTCATCTTGTGGACCCAGTTTGAGTAACACTGGTCTATATGATGGGCCATCACCACCTCCAGTGGCAGATAAACTATATGCTGTGTCAGAAACTTCCTTTTGCCTGGATTCTCATTTTGCCTGTTAGTGTCACTGGGTGACTCCAACTTCTGGAATGGAAGAGAAGAACAACATCTCTCTAGCTACTTGCTCCACATCAGGCATTGTTTTATAAATGGCTTGCTTGCTTTTGTGGTTAACACTTTGCCTCCTGATCTCACATCACCTCCTCACATGCTATTTAGAGTGTAAGAAAATGCAATATCAAATTCGGGTTCCTCCATTCCATTGTGAACACTCTCAGACACAGGATTTCCTTTAGTGGGTTTCACCTCACAGCACAGAGGATGTTACACCTAGATCACCTCTGGTGCTTTAAGCAAGAGGAAGACCATTCTATAAAGTGTTGCATCTGAGTAGTTATCCTGAGTAGTTATCCCAGGCTGCAGCCATGACAGCTCACATAGGGCAAAATCCAGAGTAACTGTGGGGAGTCCTTGCTCCGGTGTAAGAACAACTTACTCTGGATTCCAATATGAATTTCCCATAGGTTTTCACTAGGTGGTGCAGTAACTATGGGTGCACATAAAGTCTCTTACGTGGTCCCATAGTTACTCTGGATTTGGGGGATACAGTATCCGACAACTCAGTAGAGTCAACCCCAGGCTGTGAGAAGGCAAAAGGGCAATTGAGATGCTGGAAAGGGAGTGGTTTTTTACTGATAAATATTACTGATATTGATAAATGTTGTTAATATTATGCATCACATAAGTGACAGCTGCAGGCTGTTACTAGTATATGTATATAATAGCTAGAAAATTCTTTACTAACAGAGCTCATCCATAATTTGTTGTCTGGGCAAACTGTGTATCTAAACAACAATCTATCAGTGTTGTATAAAAAAAGATTTCTTCAGGCAACACAGCATAAAATATATACTTTTAAAAAACAGGATTATATAAAGATTTGAAGTTCAGAATGGTCTTTCATTTATCATAATAAAAGGAACTGAAAAACACAGGAAGAAAGAAAATAAGAAAAAACAGTATGAGATATTTTTTAACGTTAAAATGTTATATAAAATATATTAAAAATAATAAATTCAAATAATACTTTTAAAGGTAAACCACAGGCAAAGTTAAAATAGGAAGGATTGTAAACCATATGATCGAGCCCTTAACCCCTTTTGGTAATTTGTAGGAACACTTGTCTGTGTTACAGTATCATCTCATTCTGTGTTTCCATACCTTCCCCCTGCCTCGTACCACCGCTACTTAGTAGTGGTGTAGCAAGTTGTTGCAAGCTGTAGCAAGATGCAGAATTATCATGATACAGGAAAGTAGAACTGTCATGATACAGTTTCACTTTAAGTTGTCATAATACAGGAAAACAAAACTGTTATGAAGGGGAAAATACTCAAAACTAGGTTGCCATTGGGGGGGAATGCTTCTCCACTTCTGCATAATCTGCTGATCCACCCTTGGTGTAAAATGGATTATATTTTTGTAAACATTTAGTTATTGATTGTAACCAGAAAACCAAAATTGCTGTGGGCAGGGAAAGAAGCAGCTGCAATTGTTATTAAGCATTAGCCATATCTGTTGGCCGACTCTCACTCTGCTTATAATAAATTAAAAACATTGTGAATATTATTAATGTTGTATTCATTTTGCTCCGGTGAGCATGGTGGAAGGGAACTATTTAAAATCTGCTAGTTTACCAGATAGGAACTCCACTTATATCAGAAGGGGAAGTTCCACCATGTAACTGTCATGACACCAGATAACTAGTCTGGTGGAATTCTCCCTTCTATATACACACCATCCTGGAAACTTTGTGATAAAGAGCAGCCTTGTTAAAATTTATACACTTCACATCAACCTTCCTTGAAGTTTGAATCTGGCCTTCCAACCCAGATAGGGGCTGCCTTTTAAGCAAAGAAGGCTGAAAAGCAATTCAGAAGAATAGATGCAGAATCGTTACCATTGGAATATGGTGACTGTTTTCCTGGCTCCATGAATTCCTTGCGTTCATATTTGGCTCGTATCCATTGCTCCCTCAGGATTCTGTGAGATGTCACAACAAACTGCTCAGTGATCAGTAGGAGAAGCCCCACAGTGTCCATTTCCCCTTGTTCCCTTCCCAGATGAAGGTATAGCACTTACTGGCAGTCATTGTGGGTTGGGTGGTAATAGTAAGTAGGAACATAGGCTTCATATGTTGCTTTGGCTACTGCATTCCCATGCTGCATCAAGAACTACAAAACAAGAAGATGTTTAAAAAATAATAAATTCAAATAATACTGGGAGGTGCATAAATGTCCTTCAGTTGATTGAGACTGCAACCCGATCCACACTTTCCTGGGACTAAGTTCACAATCCTAATCTAGGCTAGTACAACTCATCGATATTCCTGTTCCTGTGGCAATATAGACAGAAGTGTGCATGTTCGTGCACTGGCATAACTCTCACCCTAGAGTGGTGCAGAAATGTCTTATGGCACTTCGGTGACACCCCAGGTCAGCGCAGGCTTATGCCAGGTTTAGGCTGGCCTATCTGGAGGTTAGGATTGCAATCTGCCCGTTGACTATAATGAGACTTTCTTCTGAGTAGACTTGCCTAGGATTGGGCACTTTACTCCTTCCCCTTCCAAGTCCTGCTTTTGTATCATACCTGGTAATTAATGGAACCCTCCTCATCCAAATTGGAAGCCACTGGTTGTATAATAAGGAACTGGTTTGTCTTTGGTTGCCAGGGCAGTGTTAAGGTTATGATCTGTGTCACCTGCATGTCCATAACCTGCTATGTCACCTGCATGTCCTTAACCTGCAATGAGTATTGTCCGTCACAGGTTACAAGGCATGATGGGTGTGTGTGTATAGGTGTAAGCAACCTTCAAATGCCAGATGGAGGGGAGGGCACCAGGATACAGGTGTCATATGTACTTCCTGAAGCATCCAGTGGGCCGCTGTGTCAGGGGTGACATGACTCTGCACGTCACCTGGTGTGAAGGCCCGGTGCGTCACTCACCAGGATGCACGCACCCCTTCCAGGACTGCACAGGTGCAAACTCTGACACCTGTGCAGTACTCTTCTGAAGCTGTTCGGTTCAGAGGAGACTTCCTCCTCTCTAAGGAGGAGCACCCTGAGGCGGAGGAAATCCACGCCTCTGCCTGGCCATTCAGTCTCCTGAGTAAGGCTGAATGGCTGTGGAGAGGCGCACTGCACATGTCCAGAGTGCGCCTCAGCTGGCCATTCGGGCCTGCTCTGAGGTGGAGCAGAAGCTCCTGCCTGCCACCCTGCCTCAGAGTAGACTCAAATGGCTGGCTGAGGCCTGGGGCCAGCCGGAGGAGTGTTAAACTCCTCTGGCATGTCACCCCTCAGCAGCACATCACCTGATGAGGCCTGCACCAGCTGCACGAGTCTGGCGATGTGGCTGCGCTATGTTATACAGGAAGCTGAACAAGATGGGCTTTTGGCCTGATCCCCATAAATGAACATAAATGAATATATTAGTGATGAATGAATGTGAATGAATGAATGAATGAATGAATGAATGAATGAATTCAAATCAGTTCATGAACACTTTCCAACACAGAGAGAGTAGGTGATTTGTGATTTGTACCAGTTCATAAGCACTTTCATACAGAGAGAGGAGGTGTGTGCAGCCTCCTCAGCCTTCAAAATACCCTTCTGAGGCATTGAGAGCAGAGCTCCCCTTCCCCTTGTCTATGGAGGATTACAGGGCTTGCCTGAGGGCTGGATGGAGGAGGCTTGCTGAGGGCCAGATGGAGAGTCATCGAGGGCTGCCTCTAGCCCCCAGGGTCGGGGTTTGGAGACCCCTGCTTCAGACCCTTCAGGTGAATAGATACTTAGAATGCAACTCTACCAAGGGACAAGTATAGGTGGCCTATAATAAGATTTTATTTCATTAGCCACTAATAACACCTGATTTTTTCTAATTTTTAGACCTGTTTGTATTTATGCTCAAGTGCCTGATTTTGAATATAAGATAAGATACCTTTATTGTCATTTGTTCTGGCACACACAGGTACATGCCCACTGGTTCTCATAAATGAAATTACGTTGCTTGCTCCCAGGAGTAAACTCATACAATCACCCGAATACATGTTCAGTCAAACCGATATATACGTATCAACCAAATATGTACATATAAATCATATTAACTTTGTCCATTTTGAAAAACATAGTGGAAAAAGACAGCTTGGGAGTTCACTAATTTGATACAGTGTGTGGACATTCAGTGTATTGTTCAACATATTTGAACTTACTTGCACCTGGACTTCATCCCAGTGGTCCATCCTTAGAGACTTGACAGTGCTGATGCTAGGAATCTTGCAATGAATCTTCGAGCATCTCAAGCAGATGAAGACACCCAATGTGCAGGAGGCCCACGCAGGATCTGAGAGGAACAAAGTTATTGGTTTTGGACAAAGAAGGCTAATAGAAAATTAACTAGTGTGTCAATTTGGCCATCAACCAAGCTTTTGAGTGCTGATTAAATATCCTCACTTATATGTCTGGCATTCTACTAATGATTAGACATCTTGGCTCAGATTAATAGTTACAATCAGTGATAATCAGAAGTACTGAAGTATAAGGACTGGCCTTCAAGCTAATTAGTCTAATAAGCTATTCAAAAGTGTGATCGTTCATATTTCATCTCACTTGAAGATCCACTCAGATCACAAAGGGTGAGCAAACAAGGTGTGCCACACCTAAAGTAATTCTTGCTTCAGACTGCAGACAGTTGCAGGGCTGAATTCTGACATCTTACAAGTACAAACCTATACCTGGATGTGACAAGTGAGTACTTTCCACCTGTACTTTCCCCATATTGATTTTGAGCAGGAAGATGATCTTCCCACCCAGAAGCAGCTGTACAGCTCTTAGAAAAGAAAAATAAATTGAACTATCCAAATGCAATACTGTATTTACCTGAATCTAATGCACCATCAAATGTAATGCTTATAATCAAAGTACCACATTTACTCGAATCTAATTAACCATTAAATCTAATGTGCACCCTAATTTTGGAGACTAAAGGCTGGGGAAGGTGTTAGATTTGAGTAAATACAGTAACTCCACACAGGGTTTGCAATGGTTTCCAGTGGTCAGCAACTGATGGAGCTTCATTGCACCTGAATTTTGCTAGCTGGTTTTTCAGTTCTGTGATCTCCCTCATAAGCAGAAGGAACAAGATTCGTTTTTGCACCATTAACTACCTTTATCATCTCACCCACAGAGTCTTACCAGGTTCCCCACAATCTGCGCACAGAGCATTCTCTTCTCTTCTCCACACTTCCTTTAGGGCTGCCACATTTCTGCCATCCTCTGCAGCCATCCTTCTCTTCAACAGCTTGAGGATCCTCTAAGAGAAGTTCAGTTGGTTTCCTCTGTGCCCTGCAATCACGCCTCAAGCGAGAGATAGAGAACCTCGGAGGACCTTGAGTCGGAAGAGGCGGTTTACTGTAGCGCTAATAAAAAGCAGTCACTGGAGAGACTGAAGCCAGTTGTGGGACACTGAACAGAGAGGCAGAGGTGAGTTAGGCCCAGCAGCAAAGGATGCCAGTCCTGTGGGTGGGAAAGGAAGTACAGCTATTAACCACAGAACCAGTTCTTCCACATCTCACAGGGTTAAAGGACAAGCAGCAGAAAAAAATGAACACAAGCAGCCAACAGATAAATGCAATACAACCCACGTCATTCCGTTATTAACACCCAACAACGCTGCTATGACATGATGTGATAAAGGCATGGCTACACCTGCACAAGCCACCTATTCAAAGCCAGCATTGTTTCCTTTGAGACACTTTTATCCACTTCCCCGGCAGGTGAGAACTTCTAGAGAGAGCATGGCTTGGCATTGGTTTAGGTGCGAATGTGAGCGTAGAAGGCTCTTAGTGCAATATTTTGTGCACTTTGGTCAATAAATAACACTAGATTAGAGACAAGAGGGAACAGCGTTGTCTACAACCTGGATATTCCGGGTCATCATTCACTACCCTGCTTTTGTAATGATTGGTATATTTACAAAGCTACAAGTAGAGCATAGGTTAAAGCGAGGAGCATGTGTGCTTTTATGAAGCAGAGCATTTGCTGCCTCAAATCAAATCACCAAAGAAAGGGCCAGAAGAACCTCTCTCTCTCTCAGACATCCTGCAAAACTAATGTCTCTTTACACTCAGACAGATTTATCAGTGCAATCCTATTCATGTCTACTCGGAAGTAAGTTCCATTGAGTCAGTGGAGTTTACTCTTTGGAAAGTGCCCTTAGGATTGCTATCAGGCTCTTCACTTAAGAGGTTCACTTATTAGAGAAGAAGGGCTGTCTCACCCAGTAACTGAAAGCTTTCCCCATTCCAAACATTTCGGAGAGATCTCCTTATTTTAGAGGCCATCTCCAAGCAATCAACAAATATAAAGAAATCTCTACTGTCCATTAAGGAACATTAATATGGTCTCTTGAAATCTCAGTCCCTGTTAGCCATAGTTTTGCCACCAGACTGCCATCCTATATACTTACTTATGGAGACTCACACAGTCTCATGGAATACATATTTGGAATACAGGGATAGTAATACATAGAATATAGAATCATATATTCCATGAGACTTCAGGCACAAACCTAAGAAATTTAGGCTGGCCTAACTCACCTGGCTTATCTTTTCGTAATGGTGTGGGGAGGGCAGCATATGTCTGTTCATTGGCCTAAGCCTCCCAGGATTGGAGCAGAAGTGTCTTAACTGCACTTTTATCACAGCCTCAGGCCAGCACAGGACTTATGCTCTATATTAAAAAGGTAAGGGTGTCCCCCACAGGTTGCCCTGCTTGTTGTGATCAACTCTAGGGAGCAGTCCCCATCTCTAGAGTTTCTTAAGCCATAGAGCCAGTGTTGTCCAAAGATGCCTCCACGATCACTATAGAAAACTATCATTGTATCATCATTGGCATCCTTCCATTCTGAAAGACTATGGCAGTGGTTCTCAATCTTCCTAATGCCGTGACCCTTTTATAAGTTCCTCATGTTGTGGGGACCCCCAACCATAAAATTATTTTTGTTGCTACATTATAACTGTAATTTTGCTACTGTTATGAATCATAATGTAAAATCCGATATGTAGGATGTATTTTCACTGTTACAAATGAAATGTGTATTCTATGTATACACTGAACACAATGGGATTTATTTCAGAGGATTGGGCATAGGATTGGGCCCTGAGGCTGCAATCCTATCCACATTTACATGGGAGTAAAGGCCCCCTGACTATAATGGGATTTATTTCAGAGTAGGCATGCATAGGATTGGGCCCTGAGGCTGTCAGTCAGCCCCAGTGTGTGTGCAGCTAAAGCTGAGGTCTAGCAAGCCTGACCTAGCCCCCTGCACCAGGGGTCTTTAGGTGATCCCAAGGAAACCTCTAGGCGACCCCGAAAGGGGTCCTGACCCCAACTTTGAGAAACGCTGGTCTATGGCATCGTGCTCCAAGTGTCCTCTCAGGGGAGCACCATGGCCTGGGTAGACAGGGTGACCATATGACTGGAAAAACCCAGATTTGTCCCCTCTTGTCCAGATGTCCTAAATTTTGGCTTCATTTTTGAACTTTGCAAAGGTGCGCAGTACCCCATCATGTCATATGTCGTTGGATTCGTATTGAAGAGCAGAAGCCAATGCAAAAATTGGTTTTGAAATATCTCCTTCCTATCAAAAGTTATGGCCAAAAAATAAAAAAACATATTAAAAAACAGGTTTTTGATTAAAAACAAAAAAAACAGGTTTTTGATTAACCTGTGGAACTCCCTGCCACAGAATGTGGTGAGTGTCTGAGGCAAGGCCCCTTTGAGAGGGGTTTGGGCGCACTTTGTGAAGGAGAAGCCCACCAGAGGTCAAAAGCATGAGTGTTCAGAGGAGGGAGAGGCAGCAATGGGGAGTTGGGGGCTGGATCTGTGGAACTCCTTACCACAGGATGTGGTGATGGTCGATGGTTCCCTCACTCAGGAGGCTCTGTGGCTGCCTTGGCGCCTCCTTTGGAGCCGCTGTGAAGTGCAGGGCCTTGGCTGGGATGGGCCGGACTTCCACAGAAAAGGCAGGCCCTGCCGTAGCCTCCACGGAGCGTGACTCTAGCCTCCTTCTAGCTCTGTGCTCGCTGCTCCACAGCCCAGGGGTCGGGATGGGCCGCAAGAAGCCCCGGCAACACCGGGACCGCGAGGGCAGAGGGGGGCCCAGGCGCCTCCTGGCCTTCGACGAGGAGAGCCGCCGGTGAGGGAGTCGGTCGGTGAGGGGCCTGGGCGGGCGGGCGGGTGGGAGGGAGGGAGGGAGGGAAGGAACGGGGCCTCTCCCTCCACTGGGCGCCCTACACGTGCAGAGCGCAGGCCCCGGAGGGTCGCCAGGGCTGCTGCTGCCTCTGAGGGACCGCCTCGCCCGGAGGGAGGGAGGCAGCACGATCGGCCCTGCTTCTGAGGAGAGGCCTCGGGGGTTGGGAGCTCCCTGGGCTGACGTTTGTGAGGGAGAAGCTGCGCTGCACACGTGTCTCTGTATACACACATGCAGTTACGCTTCTCACACACACACACACACACACACACGTACGTATACACTCACATATACACACATGTGTGCACTCATACATATATACACACACATGTACATACACACACACGTGCACACGTACATATATACTCACATATACACATACACACATGCACTCATGTGTGTTTATGTGTGTGTGTGTATATATATATATACGCACACACACAAAAACACAAAAACCATATACACTCATATATACATGCACCCGTACATATACACTCACATAGACACATACACTCTATATACAGGATGGCCCGTAAGTCCCTACCCATCCATACACTGGATACATAAAATATATGGATGGTTAGGGGCTTACAGGCCACCCTATACATACACATACACACACATATCTACACATACATGTGAAAACACATACATGTGCAGTGGGCACACATACTTATACACTAATATATACATACATGTGTACACATACATATTCACTCATGTATATATACAAACACACATGTGAATATACTCATATACGTACAAGTACATGCATATATGTACATGTACAGTCACACAGATATACACACACATGCATGCACACACACATATACACACAGATATAGAAATAGAGTTGGAAGTGATCTGGCAAGTCATCTAGTCCAAACCCCTGCCTGTATATGGGTATGTGTATACACACGCACATGCATGCACACACACATATATATGTGTGTGCATGTGTATTATATATATGTGTGCGTGTGTATATATACACACACACACACATATTTATATATGTATATATATACAATCACACACATACATATATATACACACATACGTATACACACATATACACAAACATACAAATACACAAACATTGGCAAATACATACAAACTGCAAGAAAGGAGATTCCGGCTGGAAATCCGAAAAAAATTCCTGATGGTGAGGGCGGTTCGGCAGTGGAACAGATTGCCAAGGGAGGTGGTGGACTCTCCCTCACTGGGGATCTTTAAGCAGAGGCTCGATGAGCACCTGTTGGAGATGCTCTAGGGGGAATTCCTGCTGCAGGCAGGGGGTTGGACTAGATGACCTACTAGGTCCCTTCCAACTCTATGATTCTATGATTCTATGATATAGATAAGTAGATAGGTATATACATGTATGTGCACATATACACTCACAAATATATACAGTACACACAAATATATTTACAAAAACACGTATATACATCATGCATGACAGTAGTTGTCCATATGCTGGATGTTGATTGTATGTGTGTTGAGTGTCCTGTATGAATAATAGAGCTTGGGTCTACCTAGAGCTGAACAAGGTGGTGGAAGGCTGAGTTGGTAAATGGGTTTACTTACCCATTTCTGTTTGTTGAAAGGGTATATGATATATTTTCATGCTTGTTTTCCCCCATATCTGTGCCGTTTCTCCTCTACCTTCACTATCACCTGTTCTAACACTGGGTGAGCAGGAGCACATGAAGGTTAACTCTTCTGTCCTCAGACAAGGAGACTACATCGCAAAGGGGGTTTGCTAGCCATAAATGAGTCTGCTGGATTTGCTGATATTGAAAAAAGGAAAATCTTTCATGGTCTGTTGTCTTTTGGGTAAAGTGCCATGATGCATCAATGTTGAGGTTACAGATGTGTCTTTCTGCTAACCATGGATTCTTCCTGGTGCAATGAGAAGAGTTGTGGGAAGATAAAGGCTCTCTTTTGGGATTCCCCAGAGCATGATTTTCAGTCTTTTTCAACTTGTGGCACTAAAATTGTCATGGCACCCCATCAGTTTGTTTGTTTTTTACCATTGACAAGGCACACCATGCTGCAGGAAGGGGCGCTCAAATCCCGCAATTGCCCTACTAATAAATGATCTTCCCCCAAATCCTGTGGCACACCAATGTGGCATGGCACAGTGGTTGGGAATCCCTGCCCCAGAGTCTCTAGTTTGCTATCATCTGGTTTTTTTTCTTCCCAGGGAGTACCTGACAGGATTCCACAAGCGTAAAGTTGAAAGGAGAAAAGCAGCGGAAGAGGAGATAAAGCGCAAGCTGAAGGAGGAACAAAAGAAGATAAGGGAAGAGGTACCCGTTCACTTGGGGGGAGTGAAGAGATGCTTTGAGAAGAGATGCTTTTTGCTGAACAGAATTGCACCGTCACACAGTGCTTCTAAAGCAGCACCGAAAAAGATGTGTTCATGTTCACCCAGCCTATGTGCAGTTTCTTCTCATCAAAAACCTGAGCAGTTTCTTCAGTTGTCCTTTCATAAAGATTGAAGGGATTTAGTTGTAACCGACCTGTGTTGTTTGAGTGTTGAGCTCTGTCACATCATAGCTTTTAAAAAGCTTCACAATATTTCAGTCAGTTTTTCATAGTTGTTGGAGTTAAAGCGTTGTTATGCTCAGTGGGATTTTGTACCTATAGTAAATGGAACACATTTATGTGTCTTTCTATTAACTATCAACATATATGTTCCCCACTTGCCCAGAAATGGACTTCTGGATACCTGGGTATTATAACTTAATAGCTAATCTGGAAAGTCCAAAGATTGTCCTAGAAAGACACCAGTCACCAATCTGGTAACAGAAGCTATAAAAAAACCTGACTAACTGGTCGACCAACTCCTAAAACTTAGAGCACAATCTTAATCATGTCTACTCAAAAGTAAGCCCCATTGTGTTCAATGGATCTTCCTCCCAGGAAAGCGTCTTTAGGATTGCAGCCATAGTCACACACAACATTCTGATTACATGTTGGGCCCTCAAGTACCTGTCCTGTACACATCAAAATCCCTATCACTACTTGTGAGTCATACAAATTTCTCAGGGAACACTGAGGTGGGGGGCAGGTGTTGCTTGGGGATAGAGTTACATTCCCTACACACATGCCTTTTTCTCCCCTTGCCTCACCTGCTTACCTACTTGTCCAGTCTTATTCATGCTTACTCCAAAATATGTCCCACAACATCTCACACCCCATGTCCTGATTTTTGGGAATTATGGTCACATAGTGGCAAGTGTAACAGATGGTCCTGTACTGATTTTTTTAAAGAAGAGAATTATGGCAACGCTATGTGCATGTCTATTCATATGTAAGTCCTGTTGTCTTCAAGGGAGAGTTAGAGCACAATCCTAATCAATTTAGACCAGCCCAACTCTCCAATATTCTAATTCTGGCAGTATTGGGAAATGTACTCCCAGGTCAGTGTGTCTTAGCTGTGTCAATCATTATATAAAGAGATAACATCAACAGTCTTTCCATGTTGCTAAGAACCACACAACTCTCAAGGAAAGCAGTGCAGAAATGTAGGTTGTTTGTTGTGTTTGAAATGAAATAAGAAGTTGCTTATCTGAAAGCTCTCCAATGATTTGGTAATGGGTTTGTTTTCAAACTTGTAGCGCCACAAGGAGTACATGAAGATGCTGAAGGAGAGAGAAGAAGCTTTGGGCAAGTATACCAAGTACAGATGAAAGCATTGAATCTGACAAAATGGTCTGCAAAACATTAGAGGTGGTTCATGAAGTATTAGAAAAAAGTTGCCTTCGATCATTTCTAGCATCTTGCTCCCCCAGAGATCACTGAAGTGTCAGTAAAAGCTATGGGCAGTCTGTTCTCTGCCTCTCTGGTAGTCCAGGGTGCTAATTTGGGACACACTTTTCCATGGACCATTAGAAAGGGCAGAGAATAGACTGCCAGCAACAAAAGCAGCACACCTCTTCTCTATAAAGAATAAATCGCTAATAAATCTTATCTAATTATTACAAATTTAAATATTTGTGTGCGCGTGTGCAGGAGTATAGAGTGTTGCATGTAGTCTGCAGTTTCAGGGCTTCTGGAAGTTGAGATTTACTGCTTTAAGGTCAGTTCTTGGATGCAATAGTCAGTATAGATAGATCATAGCCAGGATTGTTAGTAGAGATCTTGGAATACTTCAGATTTCTGTATTTGGGATGTATGAAGAAAGGCATGTAACACTAACATCTCAGATAAATTCAAAAGGAAAATATATTTGTTCCTGCCCTGGTTGTGTCTCATTTGGGGGCATGGGATGCCATTATCCAAATGTTTGACTATGGGAATCACTTTAATTTCTGCATTTCCTTATTTAATTTTCTCAGATGAAGCTGATGAGTTGGAGCACCTGGTGACATCTCAGACAGAGTCAGTGAGCTATGATCACCCAAACCACACCGTTACTGTTACTACAATCAGTGACCTGGACCTCTCAGGAACACATCTTTTGGGACTCCCTGTGCAAGAGGTAATGCCTATTTTCTTAAGTGTTTTTAGTTTCTGCTGTCTTAGGAATGTTTTGCTTAGCTTTCCAGTGCAAAATTCATTACCAGAAATTTTCGGGGGTATACTTCAGAATTTATATTCATCTTGTTCCCTTAAAAATGCCCTCAAAAAAACTCTCCCTTGCTAAGAGTGGAGGGAAAGAGGTCTAAATGGGCAAACCCAGGTCATTGGAAAATTGCAGAAGCAGGCAAACAACACATACTTCCAGCTTCAGTGCAAAGGGTTCATAAATAAATGAACTAGATTTTGCCATAGATTCTAATAGTGAAGTTCTGAGCATTGCTCAAAATAGGGAACAAGCAGATTTATTTTATTGATTAGAAGTTCACCTTCATGTGTGGTTTGATAGATATGTATGCTTGTATACACAATATCAGTGTTCAAAGCATTTAACTTCAGAATCTTGCAGTCCTTGCAACACCCCTATTTGATCGATCTCTGTTATCCCTATAGTGCTGATTTTTGGTAGGAAAACATCTTTCTAAAACCTGCCTGATAAACAGGACTTGAAGCAGGACTTCATAATTCACACCGATAAGCCCTGCTGTATATGAGTTTTCATGAGAGTGCATCATCTGCCTAACTGAACCAGGTTGTTTTAATGTGCAGGATCCAGATTACTGTGTGGTGATGTGTCGGCTTATGTGGCTTTTTATTAGGGAGAAGATGTTGAAGAGAATAAAGAAGATGCCTCCAGTAACTCTGCATACACACTGCCTAAGAAATCAAGAGATCCCTTCCTCTCTCAAAGGTAAAGATTGTTTAATATTCTTCAAACCCCACCACCTCCGGCCAAAAAAACCATAGAACATCCATCTATTCTCTTAAGAAAGGACTTGCTCACAGAGGTCACTGAGAAGAGGAAAGGAAGAATCTCCCTCCTCCTCTCATCTATTCCCAAACCAATATCTGAACAGACATATCGTGTGCATGGGATCTTAGGGCCCAGCTGTTGTTGTCTTGCCTCTGCAGAGGCAAGACTGGATTTGACATTGGCAGACTCATGTTTTAGACTGGGTAAGACCAAAGTGGAGTGAGTGTTCATATATTCCTAAATCATTTAGGCATGTGTATGTGTGCACAGATAGATGTATAAACTCAAAATGGAGATGGATAAACTCAAAATGCCAGATGCGGGGCGGGGGTGTACCTGGATGTAGATGTTGTGTGTACTCCCTGAGGCAGCTGGTGAGCTGCTCTGTGATACAGGAAACTGGACTAGACAGGCCTTTGGCCTAATGAGTAGTGGAGGCTCTTCTTATGTTTTCCCCTTGCCTAAATGTCTATCTCCTTTAGTACTGAGACAGGAGAAAAGTCGAGTAAAAACAGGATGGGGAGGTCATTTATGGGAGCGGAAGGCATTATCATCTGCTGCAGCTTTTCACGTTTATATCAGTTTGGTGTTAGTTCATATTCTAATGATAGACAAAAACAACATTTTTGTACAGGTTCAAAACCTTTTGGTTTTATATAGCTAAAACATATTCCACAAGAGGGCAGAGTCTGCTGCCTTGGTTTCAATGCTGCAGTGGCTGGAATAAGTTTTCTTTAGGTTAGCTTTTAGGAAATTATTTTCAAACTTTGTCATGCTTTGTTGTGTCATACACAAAACTGTGTAATGTTCTGACAACATTGGTTTTATTTTGAGTTTTAAAAAATTGTATACTGTTATATAGACTTGTCCACCCCTTCAAGTCCCCTTTAGGAAGGGAAAAAAATAAGCATTCTATAATGTGTGTCAGGTGTTTTGAATATAGCTTTTTCACACCTGATGGCTGCTGGCCCCCACCTGGAGAGTTAAGTTTGCTTTAGAAAGGCTTGACTAGGTGGAATATGGAGGGATGTGGCAGGCATTGAGAAATGGTAAAAATTGGGCAAGTTATCTGAAAGTGGATCCAGGTAGACCAGAGTCCGTGGGAAAGAAATGGGTTTTGAAAGGAGGTTGGATCAGAATTCCAGGTTTAAAGATTTGTGTGAAGAGAGATATACAGAGAAGAGTTGTATGCAAGTTTGATTCATACTCTGTTTTGTTTGGTTTTTTTTGCTAAGGAACTCATAATGGCTGAAAGCACCTCTCCAAGGTGGTCACTTAGCCAAGGAGCTAATGAGGTCACACCCAGGCAATCAGACCAACAGAACTGTATTATATATTCCAGCTTGCTGATGAAATTAGACATGGTAGTTGGTGTAAGAAATGTAAAATAAAGCCTGGCTCTTAATTTTTTCTCCTCCCTCCAGGATCTCTTCACTCACTGCCACGCTGCATTCCCATAGCCAGAAAAAGACCAAAGGAAAGCAGCTCAGGCGCTTTCGAAGTATAAAGAAGAAGGCTTCAAAACCAAGCACTGGAAGGACCAGCAAGTCCCAGCGCCGGAAATTGACAGGCAGAAGGAAGCATGTCCAAGATTGATGGACAAGCTGAAGACAAGATGGTGACCTCTGTGGGAATCAATGGCTATGAAATTACAGGGAAATCTTATTTGATATGAATGATATCTTGGGGAACTGCAGTGAAGTGCAGAGTTGACAAATGCTGAGCCTGTTGCAGGGAAAGAGGTTTTGGGCAGCTTCTGTAGCATGCCAGCTGAGATAACTCTGCAAGACATTTGATTGTCCTTGGTTTCTGCAGGGCTTTTTATTTGTATCTCCCTCCCCCCCCCCCCACCCCCAAGGAGCAAACAGCGTTTTCAAATTGTTTAAAAGTCACAAGTCTGTAAATTACAAGTTCATAGAGGGCAGAGGGGATTCGTTGTGTATGGTCTGGTGTAGCACCACTCTACCCTCATCTAGAGAGCTGGGGCTTAAGAGACTTAGGGCTCAATCCTAACCAACCCAGGCCAACACAACTCATCCTTCTTCCCATTCCAAGGGTGGTGTGAGGAGGCTAGCACATGTCTGTGCAGTGGCCTACCTGCTCTCAGGGGTGGTGCAGAAGTGCTTTATGACACTTTTGCAACACTCCCAGACCAGTACAGGACTTGTGCTGTTCTAACCAGGGGTTAGCATTGCACTGTCATTTTAGTGCTTTTTAGGGGTTAGCATTGCACTGTCATTTAGTCATCTTACCCTCCGGTTAGGCCAGCATAAGTCCTAGCATAGGACAAGTCCTGTTCTGGCCTGAGGGTGTTGCAAAAATGTCGTACAGCACTTTTATGCCACTCGCAGGAGTGTGGGGCTTAGGTCAGTCCACAGACATGTGCTGGCCTCTCCACACCATCACAGGAATGAGGAGACAGTTGAGTTATATTGGCCTAAATTGGTTAGAATTTCGCCCTTATTGGCCAAACTCCATTCAGGTACTCTCATGTGGATCACTTTTTTATTTATAAATATATTTTGTTAGAAATGTGTGTGCCTTTTGTTCTTCATGAATTCTTGCACTCAATGGGAGGGCTGTGCCAGCAGCTACTATTTATAGAGCATTCGTGACAAAGTGCTTTACCAATTTTATTTTATCTGTCCTCATAAGAAACATGTGTGACGGCTGCTGTTCCAATTTGAAAATGGGAGCCAAGACAAAGCGTGTGACTTACCCATGGCCACTTGCAGTAAATCTAGGACAGACATGAAATGGAATCCAGATCAAAGGCCAATACTCTGTATCCAGTGGCTGTAAATAAAATAAAATAATAATGGCCAGGATCCAAAGAGCTACTTTCGACATGCCCATGAATTTGAGCTCCTCCTACATGGCTGCTTTTCTTTCATTTGTGCGGCAAAGAAAACCTTCTACATGGCCGCTTTTCTTTTCTTTTTCTTTGAGCACTGTGCTCTTCATTCAGAATGCTTTTAGGATCTCCCCTGTATTTTATGTTGGTTGAAAGCATACATCCTAAGCTCCTCTGCCTTTATGTAGATTGTTTTTTCTCTTTCTCTCCTTGATTTGGAGACCTCTTTTAATAGCCTTCTCAAGGTTTTGAGAAGACAAGGTGGCAAGCCTATGGCACACGGCAAGCTCTTTTTGCTGCTACACGGCCATAGATGAACACTTTAAACCAGCGTTTCTCAAAGTGAGGGTCGGGACCCCTTTGGGGGTTGCCTAAACACCCCTGGTGCAGAGGGCCAGGTCAGGCTTGCCAGACCTCCGGCTGTAGCTGCGCGTGCACTGGGGCTGACTGACAGTCTCAGGGCCTAATCCTATGCATGCCTATTCTGAAATAAATCCCATTATAGTCAGGGGGGCCTTTACTCCCATGTACATGTGGATAGGATTGCAGCTTCAGGTCCCAATCCTATGCATGCCTACTCTGAAATAAATCCCATTGTGTTCAATGTGTGCATAGAACACACATTTCATTTTTAACAATGAAAATACATCCCGCATATTGGATATTTATAACAGTAAATATACATAACAGTAGCAGAAACAGTAGCAAAATTACACTTATAAAGTAGCAACGAAAATAGTTTTATGTTTGGGGGTCCCCACAACATGAGGAACTTATAAAGGGGTCACAGTGTTAGGAAGATTGAGAACCACTGCAGTTTAAACTAAACCCAGGGCACATGCCCAGAGCTCATACCCAGGGCACATGCCCAGAGCAGAGGGCACATGGGCCAGGAGTGCCTCTTCAGAACAGAGTGTGACTGTCCAGTGTGCATTCCTGGAACTCCAGCATGCACAATAGACTCAGGGCGCTCCTAGTCCAATGTGCATCCCTTGACTTCCAGGCACATGCACTAAACATGGTGCCGTCAGTTGGCACTTGGTGCTGAAAAGTTTAGCATCACCGCTCTATAACTACTGGCTTATCAAGCTCAATTGGCAGTCCATTTTTACCAAGGGCCTTGAGGATGTACTGCAGGGCCAGCAACTTATGCTCTTTCAGTGGTTTAGCTTGATCTCTTTTCTACGTGTAGCACCTCACTTGCCCATTCTCACTTGGCTTGTACGCATCCTGACCAAGGCTGTGTTTTTTCCTGTGTGTACGGTAGAGTCCTTTGCTTGGGCTTTGATTCAAGAGAGTAACAGAGATGTGTAACTTTGGCATCAAACGTTTTTGGGAATAAGTTATGCTGTAGCATCTGGAAAGCCAGTTTGTAATCCATTTGAGGCCCAGGTATTGGTTAGCCTTCAATGCCACCCAATAAATTATGGGGCATTTGAGATGTGCGAATAATTGTCAACGTTGCTTACATCTGGTGCTTGCAAGTGTCTACATGCTATTCCTTGCATAGCTTGTATACTCTAGTGTAATATGTGGATTTCCAGCTTGTCCCAGGCTGCTGGAAGTTCACATAGTATTTGTCTTGCATAGCTCTCTGGCGAGTCTCCAGGGAATGTCATTTACTGAGAATGCAGCACACAGGCAGATCCAAGGAGGAAACTCCTTGGATGGGATTCTGCTGTATTGGGAAAGGTGGGAGAGATGCATCTGTGCATTGTGCTAACGAATGGAGACAGGAGGGAGGAGAAGGTGGTGCAAATGCTGTTGTGTGACTACTGTGTGGTCCCCTGAAGAAATAGTCTGTTGCATTCCGCACTCATTGAATGACTTCTGAGCAGTCTGCCATCTATGAGTGGCAGTGGAAGCTAGAAACTTGAAAATTACTGTGGTGCTAGAGAAATGTCTGAAGGTTGGGGGGGGGGGAGAATGGGACGTAGTAGTCAAATGAGTTTGTGTCTTGTGACTCTCAATCATGCGAGACTGTTGGTATGCAGTTCACAAGATTAAGCATTTCGACCACTCCTGGTGCCCGGCTGAAAGCCAGAGGCACACACTTCCTGGAATCAGTGGATGGTTTTCTATTTTTTTTTAATCTGAATTGTCTGCTTTCCGCAGATCCATCACTGTTTATTTTTAAATTTTGGGTTTTAATGGCTCTTTTTGCCACATTCATTCCCAGTCGTTCTTTCTGTATCCCAAATTTCTTAGCTGCAAGAAAATGGGAAAGGGTTGGGTAGAAAGTCCGGTACCTTAGTGCAAAAGAGCCTAAGGGTGCAATCCTAAGCATGTCCACTGAGAAGTAAGTCCCATTGTGTTCAATGGGACTTACTCTCAGGAAATTGTGTATGGGATTGCAGCCTAAAGCAGGCCTCCGTGAGTCTTGGAAGACTATGGTATCGTGCTCGGCGCTGCATATGCTGCACGCAAAGCACGAAAGCCTGGGTTGGATTTTTATGGAGGATATGCTGTTACTCAAGCAGCAAATCCCCCCTCTCCACGCCACTGAATTAGTCCAATGGAAAGGCAGAGCCAATACGATTGGATCCAGCTGGTGTTGCAGAGCTGGGCTAAGGACAGGAGCTCACCCTGTCTTGTGGGGCCGACCCGGGTCTCGAACCCTGGCCTGCTGGTTAACAGGCACAGCGCCTTAACCGCTTGTACCACCCACAGCCTAAAGGGCTTACACATTCCTGAGTAACTAATATGGATCTGGTATTGTCACACTTCTGATCCACTCAAAACCACAACTAAGCCCATGAAGCTAGGGATTGTTTTGCTTTCACACCAATAGTTTGTCATCAAGTGAAACTAGCGATGTTAGCAATCTAACACATTTTGTCCTTTTAATTGTTCCTGTAGACCAGTGGTTCTCAATCTTCCTAACACCGTGACCCCTTTATAAGTTCCTCATGTTGTGGGGACCCCCAACCATAAAATTATTTTCATTGCTGCTTTATAACTGTAATTTTGTTACTGTTATGAATCGTAATGTAAATATCCGATATGCAGGATGTATTTTCATTGTTACAAATGAAATGTGTGTTCTATGCACACATTGAACACAATGGGATTTATTTCAGAGTAGGTATGCATAGGACTGGGCCCTGAGGCTGCAATCCTATCCACATTTACATGGGAGTAAAGGCCCCCCCAACTATAATGGGATTTATTTCAGAGTAGGCATGCATAGGATTGGGCAGCTGAGGCTGTCAGTCAGCCCCAGTGCAAGCACAGCTACACCTGGCCCCCTGCACCAGAGGTCTTTAGGCAACCCCCAAGAAAGCTCTAAGTGACCCTCAAAGGGGTCCCGACCCCCACTTTGAGAAACGCTGCTTTTGACTCTTGAATATGGTGATAGTAAGGGTATCATAAGTCAAATAATTGCTAGTTGGATGATTCTTTAATCTGAACCTTGTAACATTTTGGGGATGTTTACGCCCTCTCAAATGGTGGCGCAGCCTGCTGAGGATCAGGGCTAGGATCCAACATAACTGTTGGATCCTGGCCCTGCCTCCTTATCCACCCATCCCCTGGAACAACTGCTACTCGCTACTCAACCTTCCCATTCCCCAAATTGATTGTTGAGTGGTCACCAGTGGTGCAAGAGACAGTTTGGGAGTTGATGTTAGAGTTGGTATGTGAAATTCCTCTCCCCCCCCCCCCCCGTACATGATGTGCCTTGGTTAGTGCTGCCAAGGTAGCATGCTATCCCCATAAGTTACGCAGATGTAACAATGACTGTCTTAATGGGTCATAATATTTCAGGGCTCATCTGCTTTTTGCTTCCTGCATCTGGGAATGATCCGTAATTTGAAATGTGTGTGTGTGCGCTTAAATGTGCAGTGAATTAGCTTTTCCTGTGGATATACTGATGTGTGGAAGACCAAGCTTTTGGTGGCTGGGTGGTCTAGTCAAGAGGTGCCCAAGCTTAGCTTTCGTGAACTAGTGAGGGAGAACACATGTCCCAGATTAAAGAAGACAAAGCAGGGAAGGGATAGGCTGGCTCCTGGGACATTTGGTCCCAGTTCAGGAGACAGTTGTTTTTTCCTTTTAGAGAGAGAGAGAGAGAGAGAGAGAGAAAGAGAGCATGCACATGAGTTCTGAACAATTTATAAAGAAGCAAAAACATGAAATAGGTGTGGATTATAGCCTGGCTGTCTAGTCAGAAATGGAGATAGTGGGTGCATTCTTTGCAACCTGATCCAATGAAGATGCACACTTTAAGATGGGTGGGCAAGCCTGGCCACTTTAGGGATTCTGAACCTTTAAACAACTGTCTGTGAGAGAGAATTTCATCAGCTGCAGCTTATCGGGATGATAAGAAGCAGCACTGCTGAAATTCCCTATACTATACAATTTTTAAAGGTCCAGAATCCCTAAAAATGTCCCAGCTTGCCAAGTCCCAGCTTGTGATTAAAACAATCACAACAAACCATGTTGTGGAAAAATTGAAAACTACAAAATTCCCTTTGTAATTGGTGTCAGAGAAGACCCTGGAAAGGATCAAATCTGTCTGTCCTCTAGAAAATCAACTCTGACGTTCACTGGAAGGATAGATACTGGAGCTCAAATACATCATGAGAAGGGAGGACTCCTTAGAAAAGAGCCTGATGCTGGGAAAAACTGAAGGCAAAAGGAGAAGGGGATGGCAGAGGACAGTGTCACCAAAGCAATGAACATGAATTTAGACAATGGTCTGGCTTGCTATACTCCATGGGGTCAGACATGACTTAATAAATAAACAATTTCTTCAGATTTTTTTAAAAATCTGCATTTTGAGAGTGAGATATTAATATAAATGGGCTATGAGAGGACTCCCTTTATTGAGTTGGGAGGTGGTAACTGCCAATATGAAAGGCCCATCACGGGGATATGTGATCATGTGTGATCATAGAAACTCCAGAAACATTTTCATTTGAGACGTCATTGAGGAATTCAGCCTGGAACTTGTGCATAGTTGTCCTGTCCTCACTGTGTGTTCACAGCTTGCCTTTGTACCTCTGTTCACAGCATCAAAGCAATACTTTTGAACCTATGGCAGGTGATTGTACGGTAGATGGTATCTCCACCTCCATCATGACTGTGTGGAGCTGCCCCAGCTTGCCCCTCTAGAAAATCAGTGGTGGTGCAGCTGCCTGACCCTAAAGAGGAGGTATAGTTTGTGAGAAGAGGGTGAAGATGATTGGAAGTGTCCAAACTTAACTTTAGGACCTTTAACAGTTGTGTGGACAAGGGAATTTTAGCAGGTGCAGCTTATGGTCTGTAAGATGTTGGTTGGTCCCACACAGGTGCAAACACAAATCCACCTCATAGCTTCTGCTCTAACTTGGTAGGGTGTGTGCATCTTACCTTTGGGCTTTTGCATCTCAGTGTCTTCCTATATCCCAGAAATGATGCAAACACCCCTGTGGTTTTGACATTGCAAAAGCAGATGGTCATACAGCAAAAAACTGTTGAAAAAGGAGACACAAGGCTTGATTTGGTTTGCCTCTTGCTCCTTAGATCAGTGGCCAACCTTCTACAGCTGGACAGAAGGATTCCTTGATAAGCTTCTTGAGGGATCCAGAAAACACAGAGTGAAAACTATGGGAAAGAAATCCCCAACTACCTTAAAGTGGAGGAGGTGACCACATAGGGCTGGTCCTATCCATGAGGCCAACTGAAGGTGTTGCATCAATCAGTAGACTGAAATCCTTGGGTGCTTCCCTGCCTCCCCACTGAGCCACACCTCACAGTTTGGGATCTACTGTCCTACACCTTTAGGGACAAACACCAAGGAAGAGATGTGAGACACTCTGAAGATAAAACAGGGTGTTGTGACAACATGAAAATGATGAAACAATTACAGTATGGCAAATTTTGTGTAGAGAGCCTTGCACTGAATGAATGAATGTCATAACTGAAAAAGAGGATGATGTTCCACTTGGACACCCAAGAGTGTCCAAAATGTGGAACACCCAAGAAAAATGTAGGACATGAATAAAGCAAATAATAAATAAAATGAATGGAGGACAGGAATAAAAGCTAAAAACAAATATTGCTTTCAGGTGGTTAATTTAAACACTTCATTACTTATTATTTAAAACTATTCTTATTATATATAACTGATGAATTACAAGAAGGTTATATGATGCCTATTCACTGGGAAATGAAGGACTGAAGATTTTTCTCCAGGACACAAGGCTAAAAAAGAGGACATGTCCTGGAAAAGAGATATGGTCACTCTGTGAATGAGTGAATGAATGAATGAGCTCCCACAGGCAGGCGATGGGGGAGAATGAGCAGTCTAAATGCGACACATTCTACGTGACTCCAGAGCCATGTCCTTCTGGAGCAGGGAGCAAGGGAGGTGAATCGTGCCAGTCAGTCAGAGGAAGGAGGTGGGGAATTCGGGGATCGGGGCTCCCAACATATGTGGCTCAGGCTGGAATCCTATGCACACTTTCCTGGGAGTAAGTCCCACTGAACTCTGTGGGACTCACTTCTGAGTAGACATGCATAAATAGGATTGGGCTGTCCGTTTCAGTGCTCCACTTTTTGGTATTTGAAGACCCAGGCAGAATAAGAAGCCTCAAGTTCCTGCTTGTCTACTCAGAAGTAAATCCCATTGCCTCCAATGGTGCTTACTCTCTGGAAAGCGTGCGCAGCCAAACACTGGAGAAGATCCGCCAGGCTCCCCCTGTGGCTGCAACGTGGGCTTGGGAACCAGAAGCGGGGAAGTTAACTGAACAAACAACCAGAAAAAGTTGCAACTTCTGAGAGTTCCAAGCGCGTTGATTTGCTGCCTGAACGTTCCGTTCGCTCCGCCCCTCTCCTAGGCAGCCAATTGAGACGCAGTATTCAAATGAGGTTGGTGGCTTCAGCCAATTAGAAAGGCGCTGGTGGGGGTGGCCTCGGACCACGCCCCCTTTCCCGGGAGAAAGTTTGTATTCATTGTAAAAAAAAAAACAGAAGACCCGCCGTGGCAAGTGTTCCAGCTGAGCCTGCAAACTCTGATAGGCGTGAATGGTGAGGCTGCCAGGGTGAGTGTCCCTCTGCATAGGGAGTTTCTCTGGGAGTGGTGAGTGGCGTGTTATTAAGATCCTCTTGCCTTATATAGCCCATTCCTGTCCACACTTACCTGGGAGTCAGCCCCATTGACTCTAATGGGACTTACCTCTGAGTAGACATGCATGGATTGGACTCTAAGGCTTGAAACTAAGTGGGAATTTTCTGTACAGGGTGAGCATATGCCCTTTTTTCCCAGGACATGTCCTCTCTTTCAGTCTTGTGTCCTGGAAAAAAATCTTAATTGTCCTCCTTTTTCATGAGAGCAGGCAACATGTAGCCTTCTTGTAATTTAATAAATTATATGCAATGGTTTTAAAATTAATAAGTATAGTTTTTTATTTTGTCATGTCCTACATTTTTCTTAGGTGTCCTACATTTTGGGTGAGGCTTGTCCTCTTTTGCGGTTATGACATCTGATTACCCTGTAGCAGCATTATTTTTATTATGTAGCATTTTTTATTATGTAGCTGCATTATTTTTAAAAATACACACTCACACAGTGTGTGTGTATGAACTCCTTGCTAGAAGAGCGCATATATATATAATATATATTATATATAATAATAATATAATAATATAAATTATATTATATATATTTATATTATAGTATACTATAATATATATAGATACACACATACATGTGTGTGTTTATGTGTGTATCTATACACACACATACATGTATTTGTATTTGTGTGTATGTATTTGTGTGTTTTTACACACACAATAATATTTTTTTAATACAGGGTGACCCGTGTATGTGTGTGTGTATGCATATGTGCTCTTCTAGCAAGGGGTTCATAGTATATACAATACTGTACATTTAATCTTAATTTCAGTCTTTATTACTGAAATTCTGAATAAGGTTTAAGTGTCTAGATTTGCTCCTTCAGTAGTAATGCAATAGTAACAAGATATTGTAATGTGTGTGTATCTTATGGAAGAAGCACTGAAGATAAACTGCTTTTTTAGTTACCGGTAGTATGTTTTTTAGTTAGAAATTTGGTTACTTAATCAGGCCTCCAACTGATTCTGGCCCTTTTGCATTGAGATAAGAACTGCATGGAAGCAATTGGTGTTTGGAGGCATGAACTGCCCTCAGGGCCCTTCTTTTTGTTAAAACATGCCCAAATGGGAGAAGGCAGGGGTGTGATTCAGTGAAAAGATGGTGCAAGGTGGTTTATAACATATTAAGAGAAATATTAAGTCATATTAAGACATATATAGATATATTAAAAGAAACCAAAAGTGTGGAAAATACCTGGGGGATGGACACTGCTTATTAAAATGGAGAGAAAAATTGTGTCCCATGCTAGCAATGTTCTGACTTGGTTGGTCCTTAATTTTTGTCCTCCTGTCCAGATAGGTTAAAAGTAGGGGCAAATACCACTGATTGTTAATCCAGACCTTGTGCTTATGGAAACACTCATTGATTGCTGCCTTCCTGTTCACAGTCTGGTGACCCAGCATGTGCTCCTATAAATAAATACATTTTTCCCCTCTACTAAATCTTTCCTCCAGTTTGATCCCTAGCTCTCATTTCCAGCATCCTTCAAACAGACACTGCATTGACCTATCTCACAAAGGTAGTGCAAGGATACTAGCAGTGATGTGCTTAAAAGTGCTAATAAGGTGTTACAACACCCAGGTGCAGCAGATAATTAATTTTCAAATATTCCCCAGCTGAGATCCTTTGAGAAGAAGCAGTATACCTCTTTGAGAAGACTCAGGACACCTGCTGTGCTACTCCTGAGATGATAACCCACTACTCCAGACTAGCACAGGTGATATCTTAATGTTAGGAAAAGTCCTTGATCAAATATGAAAGCCCTGCGTACAATTGTGATGTAGTTAACCTGTTCCTTTTCTCAAACTAAGCCCAACCAAAGACAAGGTGAAGGCCTCTCAGTTTGGGGTGAACATCAGAGTTTCATCAGATGAGACCAAAAGTCCAGTTTTTTTCCATATAGTTGCCACCTTGATGCCTTTGGAAAGAGGCATTTCATGAAATGAAAGCAATAGCCCTCTTATGTTATGGCTCCCCAGAAACAGATTCAAAGCTATTTTGCCCCTAAAGTTGGAGGTTCCATATAACTGTCATAATAAGTAGTCATTGACAGATTTGTCCCTTTTTTTAGGGCATCTAAGTGACTGATCACTGCTATTGAAATAACTGACAAATGAGTTTAGGGGCATCTAATGTTTAAAATAGGCATCATCTATCACACTGGTGGTTGGCTAACCTAAATCTTGTATGGCTTGGCTTAAAAAAAGTTCTAGAATTCCTATGCCCTGCAGATCCATAAAAGCAAAAGTGCCTTTGTAAAATCATTTTTAACTCCAGTTTAGTTAGGCCTTAATTATTCAGTCTGGACCATTCCTACAATCCTGAGTAACTATGGGAGCACATAAGGGACATTTATGTTGATGTAGTTATGGCACTACCTGGTGAAACCCTATGGGAAATTCATATTGCAATCCAGAGTAAATTATTCTTACACCGGAGCAAGGACTCCCTGTAGTTAGTCTGGATTGCGTTCCATAACTTATTTAATATACATATATGTCTTCAATATGCATGAATGTTATTGTTGAAAAGTTTGGAAGTGTCTTGCATTGTGCCTCATAATCAGCCAACATTCTTGCAAGAGATCTAGCAACTAGGACTCTGGTCTGTCATGTTTAAATGTACTTACTATAATGTTGACACATTTCTGTATAGCAGTTGGAAACCTGTAGTGGCAAGCAGTGGGGTATACTGACTAGTGTGATGAACTTAAACCAGAACACATGGGTTCCAATTGCTCTGCCACTATGACACTTAAGTTGCAATCCCATCCACACTTACTTGAGAGTAAGTCCCATTGGCTTCAAAGAGACATACTTCTGAGTAGATATGCATAGGATTACCACACCAGTGGGAAGGTAACAGCGTTCCATGCACCTCTGACATTTAATTATGCTGACCACATGACCAGACAACTCTGACTCTTTGGCCTTGTAATGGGAATGAGCACTGCCCTTAAAGTTGATCATGACTAGAAGGCAACCGGTGAGGGACATCTTAGAAGGCAACCGGTGAGGGACATCTTAACCTTTTACCTTAGTTATAGTAATAATAGCCAAGGGGAGTATGCTGCTGGCACAGTAACGCTACATTCAAATAGATCAATGCATGTGATAAGTAGTACATTTAAACCTGACAAGGTACATGAGGGGTGCATTGCCCAGGGCTGCTGTCATGTGTGTCTCGGCCACAGACATTGATATGCCGCTCCGAAGATGCCTCCTCTGATCATGACCCAAGATCAAGACATTCTGGGCCGATGCCAACAAATGCCCGACTGTCTGAAGTCTTCTCTTTTTGATTAGGAATCGGAGAGTCCTGATGAGTCTTGTCTTATCCTTTTCCGCTGCTTTCCCCTTCCCTGCAGCTAGTCCTTTAAACCCGCATGCCTGACGGCTCTTCCCTTCCCTGCATGGACCATGTCAGAAATGGTTGAAAGTGTTTTCTGTGAGAAGTTTGAGGCCAATATCTTTGCCAAGAACCGGTGCCAGAACTGTTTCCGCACAGTTGGCGCGCACCAGCACAGTTACCAGGTGAGCTTATTGTGTGAACCGGGGGGGGGGGGTGCTTTGTGCCAGGGTGACCATATGCTCTGTTTCTCCAGGATACGTCCTTTTTTTAAAGCTTTATGCCCTGGAAAAAAAATCTAAATTGTTCTTTACCTTGTGAGCAGGCAGCACAGAGCCTTCTTGTAATTGATAAATAAATTATATGTAAGAGTGTTAAATTTAATAATATAGTGTTTAAATTAACCTCTAAATTAATATATGAATATATATGACTGTGTTTCGCTTAGATAGATTAGATTTATTTTTCTTAGCCAAATATGAATACCATACTTGGAATTTGGCTTTGGCTAATGGCTACATAAGTACTTACAATAAACCGTAAACAACTAATACAGCAATAAAACAGATAAAAGTACATTCAATTCAAATTGGAACACTGCCTCAATGCAGGATCTCCGTCAGTCTTGAAAGACTATGGTATCGTGCTCTGTGCTGCATGCGAAGCACGAAAGCCTGGGTTGGATTGTTATGGAAGATAGGCTGTTACACAAGCAGCAAATCCCCCCTTTCCACACCACTGAATTAGTCCAATGGAAAGGCAGAGCCAATACGATTGGATCCAGCTGGCGTCGCAGAGCTGGGCTAAGGACAGGCACTCACCCTGTCTTGTGGGGCCGACCCAGGTCTCGAACCCTGGCCTGCTGGTTAGCTGGCACAGCGTCTTAACTGCTTGCGCCACCACAGCCAATAATTCACTCAATAATCACCGCTGCATAATTATTTGGTGAAAAGTGGTATATAAATACAGTTGTTTGATGAAAGCAATATGTATGAGTTTGACTTTTACATTTTTCTTGAGTCGCCTACGTTTTGGGGACCTTGTCCTCTTTTGTAGTTACGACATCTGATCACCCTGGCTAGGAACACTTTGTGCATGGGAATGGGTATTATTTGGGTGGAGTGGAAAACCCACAGGAAGTGAAGCAACTGGACATTTAGAGGGGGAGGAATTGATAACCAAGATGTGGTTTTTTTCTACAGCTCCGGACAGGAATGTAGTTCCAAACCTTGAGAATGTTGATGGCAGATGTGAAGTCATGACATGCTTTGTAATGTGTGTGTGGTGAGGAGGGCAGTCTTTAAGGCTTGAGATGTCAAAGCATGCTATGGGAAGATTTATAGACCTAACAGTAGTTACAGCCTGAAATGAAGGATTATATTATGTGGTTCTAAGTATATGGTTCTAAGTCAGGGGTGTCAAACATAAGGCCTGAGTCCACATGTAGCCACCCTGGAAGAAATTTCTCTGGTCCTGATTATAATTGGGCTCTCTCTCATATATCTTGAAAATATTTACAAGATCTACAAATATTCTCATCTGTCTTCTGCAGTTAATTTGTTCCTGGGCAAGTGCTTATTTCTGGCCATCGTCTGCTTAATGATATTACTTCCAGCCCTTGGCTGGCACCATGAATGCCAACTTCTGCCATGTGTATAAAATGGGTTTCACGCTCCTAAGTTGTGCAAATTGAGAGTGTTGTGATGGGATTGTTGCATTTCTTAGATGTTAAATTTTTGGGAAGCCATGAAGATCAGTTGTGATCTTGTTCAACAGAAGACACCCCTGATGTTGTGATGGCACAAAAGATTAAGAGCACAATCCTAGCCATGTCTACTCAAAAGGAAACCCCATTGTGTTCAGTGGGTCTTATACCCTGAAAAGTGTCTTTAGGATTGCAGCCTAAATTCCAGTGTCTTTAGAATTGTAGCCATATTGGTCCTTTTGTGGGGACCACCAGTGTGGTAGAATGGGTATAGAATGGGTATTTGATACTGTATAGAAGAACTGGATTGAGATCTGTACCATAGGCTTGTGTTAAATCTGTGAGCCAACTACTTTCTTCATCCTTTCTTCATCTCCCCCCTCCCCAATTCAGTTACATTCTATTCTCATTGGAGAATATTTATTAATGAAATATAAATATTTATTAATAAATAATGTTTATTAGTTATTTATTAATGAATATTTTTGAATGACGGTTCCGTTCATAGAGGAAAAAAGGGCTGCACATTCAACATCGAAACTCTTCTTACTATATATAGAAGGGAGAATTTTGGCAGGTGCAACTTTTCTTACTTCTACAATTTTGAGCCAGGAACATGCCAGCAAATCTAGCTTTTCTGCAACTGCTCTGATGTTGAAAGGTAGACCATTCCTATGCAGTAGGTGGCATGCCTGAGACAATGGATCCAACCTTTCCTGTTTTCCTTCTTTAAGATTTATCATGGTGGGGGAGTTCCTGTAATCTGAGTATTGCTTACAGGGAAGCAATGGCTTTCTCCATTGATGTGCAAAAAAGGAATTATCCAAAGCAGGCTCTTGAATGCTATTTGTGAATGTGGACTTTAAAAGAGGCACCTGGAGTACTAGATGAGGTGATAATAATCTCTATATATAAAACTGAAAAGTCACTCACTCACTCACTCACTCACTCGGCAACGCCCAGCCAAAACTGCTGGGCCCAGAAGCATGAAATTTGGAGAGTGAAACCGCTGGGCATAAAAGCATGAAATTTGGGGTGGGTATTCTTTCCGTGATGGAGGGAGTCACTAAGAACCAGGTTTTGGAAATTCCAACTGGAAGTGGGTAAAAAGGGGCACAACGCGTTTTCCTCCCTATACAGAACTTTACATTGAAGAGTCCCTGACTGAAGAATGCTCTGCCACAACCTCAGGACCTAGAAGCATGAAATTTGGGGAAGGTGTTCCTTCTGTGACATCAACACCCACCAAGAACTAATGTTGAGAAAATTAACCCCTAAGGGTCTGGAAAAGACCTATACTTAACACTGGCCTTTCGGCCTATACTTAACATTGAAGACTGACTGATCAACATCCAGCTGATGCATTGGGAGGAAGGGTTCACAGCACAGAGGATGGTGGTGCACATGTTGGGGTGGTGCCCATGGGATGGTATAGCGCATGGGTGTTGATACACAGTAGAGGGGTTGGTGCTCATGGGGGTGTATTGTGGGGGGTATTGTGCATGGGAGGTTGATGTGCATGGGGGATGATACACAGTGGGGGCTGGTGGTGCGCATGGGATGGTATTGCGCGTGGGGGTGGTGATGCGCGTGGGATGGTATTGCACATGGGGTGTTGATGCGCATGGAGGATGATGCACATGGGGTTGTTTTCCAGTGGGGTATGGGGTATGGGGAGAATTTAATTCCCGCAGGTAAGTTTTGGCTAATGAGATAATAAATGTCCTGTTGGGAGGTATTTTAAAAAATGGCAAAAGAAGTCTTAATGGCCACTGCACAGAATGTGTGATGGTCCCTCTTTTTGTTAAAGGGCAAATGATTTGTCTGAACAGCTACATTATGGCAGTAATTGAGCTGGTGAAACTTTCAACATTAGTCCTTCTGAACCTTTAATAATGTATAGATGAGGGACTTTTGGAATTCCTGCCGAAATTTCCTCTTCTACACAACTGTAAAGAGTCCAGAGGCCATAAAGTTAAAAGTTTGGACACTCCTGTTCTAGATATATAGTATACAGTTCTAAATATACAGTAACTATCCATGTGCATGGTGGCTTAAATTCCTTGCTACAAGAACTTTATGCATTGAGAATTATGTGTCTGGAGGGGGGGAACTTTCTCACACTTGCCCTCTCTAAATGTGAGATCTCTGGTGATATGAATCTTCCCTGTGTTGATTGAGTTTCTCCTGTCCTTCAGCCTTTTGTAAGACAGGATTACTATCTTGTAGTGAGTAAAGGGGTATTAGTGTTATTGTATAACTAGTGAAAACGTACTCATGTTATGGGAGTAAAATTCCACCACGCAACACCCCCCCTACTGCGCACCAAACTCCCATGCACATCATCCCCCAATGTGCATCACCCTCCATGTGCAACACCCTCCCCAGTGCAACCCCTCCCTCCGAACAATATCCCCCTGCAGTGCACCAGGCACCGAGCACCAAATTGACTGGATGTTGGTCAGTCTTCCATGTGAAGTATAGGATAAAAACATGTTGCATCCCTTTTCAGCCCCTTAAGGGTTAAATTTCTCCACATTGGTTCTTGGTGGGTATTGATATCACAGAAGGAACAGCCTCCCCAAATTTCATGCTTCTAGGTCCAGGGGTTGGGGCAGAGCATCCCTCAGTCAGGGATTCTGGAAAGTATACGGTGGAAAGTATATGGTGGAAAATGCATTGCACCCCATTTCACCACCTTCTGGTTGGAATTTTCAAAAATTAGTGTTAGTGACTCCCTCCATCACAGAAGGAACACCCTCCCCAAATTTCACACTTCTAGGCCTGACGGTTTTGCCTGGACGTTGATGAGTGTGTCTGTCAGTGAGTGGCTTTTCAGTTTTATAGATATAGGTAGCCAATAGGTTACCTATGGTATATTAAAGAAGAGAATAGGGCATAGAAAACGGCCAATAGGGTGGAAAAGATGCATCTGTAAATCCTGACACCACCTGCTGCTTTCAGGATTTGGTGTACAAGAGATGCTCATTGCTAATGTATGAGCATACTCAAATCTAATTTTTTTCAGCCAAATTCAGTCTCCAAAATCAATGGCATGTTAGATTCAGTGGTGCATTAGATTAAGGTAAATACAGTATTTTGATTATAGCTATAGGTCAGTTTTAAGTTTAACAGTTTACTATATTGTAAAAAAAATGTAATATAAACATTACAGTTGTGTAGGTTTCATTACCTAGTGCAATTATCTATCTATCTATCTATCTATCTATCTATCTATCTATCTATCTATCTATCTATCTATCTATCTACAGTATTTATATACTGCTTTTCAACTGAGGAGTTCACAAAGCGGTTTACAAGAAAATGAAAAAATTAATAGCTAATGGGTCCCTGTCCCAAAAGGGCTCACAATCTAAAGTGCAAAAAGAACACCAGCAGAAGCCACTAGAACAGACATTGCTGGGGTGAGTAGGGCCAGTTACTCTCCCCCTGCTAAAGAAAAGAGGAACACCCACTTGAAAGAGTGTCTCATGCCCAGTAAAGAGGGGTTAGGTAAAAATCATAACATAAACCCATTGTCATATTATTGTTGTCATCAGTGATGGGCAGGCCTGGCCCTAACAACCGGTTCTCCGGAAGTGGGCGAGGCCAGGCCAGGTCAGGGGGCGGGGCTGAGGTCAGGGGCGGGGCCAGCAAGAATTTTTTAAAAATTAAAAAAAATTAAGCATGTGGCTTACCTCTGAGTAGACCTGCATAGGATGTTGCTCTGAGGCTGCTGTCCTTTCCACACTGTCCTGGGAGTAAGCCCCATTGACTGGCATGAGGCTTACTTCTGTGTAGTCAGGTTGGGATCCAGGCTGCAGAGCCAGCCACTTTCCTGGGAGTAAGTCCCATTGCCTATCATGGGACTTACTTCTGAGTAGACCTGCTTAGGATGCCTCTCCCTGGGCCTCCACAGCCAGCAGGGAGTGCTGGATGACGGCGCTCCCCCGTACGCCTCTCCCTGGGCCTCCACGGCCAGCAGGGAGTGCTGGATGATGGCGCTCCCCCGTACGCCTCCATAACAACCGGTTCGCGACCGGCGGGCTCTTCTTAACAACCAGATCGCCCGATCCGGTCCGAACCGGTATTAGCCCATGCCTGGTTGTCATATAACTTATTACTATATGCAGTAAAATTAAATTTTGCACCTCCTTTGCAGCTATGCATTACAATCTCCAGTAAACAATTTTTATCTCAAGATTTTTAAAATAAGGGTGTGCATTAGTTTCGAGTAAATATGTTGTTTTATTTCTACTAATTCAAGAACTGTTTCACTCTCCTAAAATCCTGTGTGTGTGAGAGAAAGAGAGAGAGAAATTTTGCTTCCTTAAAATACAAGGCCCAAATACAATACAAAATGTAAAGGTTGATGGTCCAAGGTTTCCTAATGAATACAAGCACTACCCCCTTTGGTGATGTCACTCTCCGTTCCGTCCATTCTCTAACGTTGTCTCCAACACAGCACTCTGTTCCTCTCCATGTTTCCTTTTCTTTTTTAATCTGGAGAGTAGAAGGAGGAACAGTGGAGGCAGGCAGGGATCGGTGTTGCCACCAACACACGGCTGGCTGAGGCAACTGCTTCAGTTGGCCACACTGATGGGTCAGCTCTTGCTCTTGTAAATCACTTTGGCTGCAATCCTAAAGACACTTTCCTGGTAGTAAGACCCACTGAACACAATGGGGCTTACTTTTGAGTAGACATGGTTAGGATTGTGCTGTTTGTGCCATTCAGTGGGAAGTCGGAAGACTGAACTGGTTGTGATTGCGTACATCTTGATTTTACCCTAAACTTCATCAAAGGCGCAAACTTGATCCATTTCATTACCCACCCACGTTCAGCAATCATAGAAGCCTTTCCCAAGCAGAAGAGTGTTCACAAGAGCATGCCTGGAATTTCACTGTTGCGCACTGAAAGCACCTCCTCTGACTCATCACAGAGTACAGAGCACTGGTCTGCAGTGGTAAATGCAGAGCCTGGGGAGAGATCCCTCCTATGATTTGAAATGCTGTCACTGCAGACAAACAGTGTAAACCTGCGGGGCAGGTATGGGTTTTATAGTACATCAGTAGGAAAAGGGTCTTTTAAGTGTGGTTAGCACTTCATGATGGATGGACTCCTCAAAAGGGTCAAACTGCATGTTTCAACAAGCCCATCATTAAGAGACAATGTTGCTCTTTCGTCAAAACCAGTGGTTTTCAACCAGTGTGCCAGGAATGATCTGCAGGTGTGCCAGGGGCATTTGGAGGATGGGTGCAAGGGTCAATTGGGGTGTGAGTCCCCCTTCCATCAACAGCATGGTGTGCCTAATCAATTGTTCAAAAACTGATGGTTGACAATTTTAGCAACTTGTCAGTGGGCTATGAATGGGAAAGGTTGAAAATGAGATACTTGCAGCCAAAAGTCACTTTTTACCCTTAATAATATTTTAATTCCAATAATATAAAATAAAAATTATATCATTTATAGCTTCAGCAAAGCCACAAATTCAGGCTGCAATCCTAAACACACTTTCTTGGGTGAAGAACCCACTGTATACAATAGTACTTAATTCTGAGTAGACTGGTTAGGATTGCACAGTCAGTCACTTAAATTTTTTAACATATTCAATAATTCACTGACAGCCACTTTGATTTTTATCTTGAATTATCTTGGCAAAAAGCCCCTTTGAGGATCCATGGCTACTTCCAGATGGGGGTTTTGGCTTCTGAAAAAAAAGGGTTCAGGAGGAAAGCGCTCAGCACCCCTTTTCCCTCAAGCCATGGGCCTGATCTAGACTCTCCTTCTATTTAAAATGTATTTTAAAGAGGAACTTCCTGTTCTGATGCCCTTTCTTTTAATGAAATGGACGGGTTTTCATAAGCTTACATCTCGCGCCCTGTGAATTCTTACAAATAAGAGAATGCTGGGAGTGAATGAAGGTTCCCAGCCACCTCGGGATGCTAAAGGTGCTAAGATTCAGCAAAGGGAGGGAAGCTTTGGCAATGAATCATTTTAGGATTTTCAGTTCCCACTTTTGCATTGGTGAGTGATGCTCGCCATGCCCAGAAGTGGTTCTCCTGGGCATCTCGATGCCCATGAATATCCATCTTTTGAAGCATCGTCCATGTTTCAATGGCAGTTTTAAAAGGCCAGGATGACTCACTTTTCCACTCCTTCTGTCTTGGCAGGTGTAAAACTCCATCCTTCCCTATAGAGTGCCAGCTGGTGTCCTGTTAACAAAAGGTTTCATGTTGTTCGTTGTTGGCGAGGCTAGATCAGCCCAGGATTATGAAATAGTCATGAGATTCCCTCTCTCCTCCGTCCAGGTCCTCTAGAATTTCCTCCTGCTCACCTGTGCCCTGCTCAGAGCCCTGCCTTCTAAGGGAATTACAGCCTGAGCAGGACAATGGAGGGAAAGCGGTGCTGACAGCCAGCCTGCTAGGGACCCTCCCTTTGGTGATCATACCTGCTAAGGTAACTGGGCTGGGGTGAAGGCGGGGAGGGGATGGATCTAGCATGCTAGAGCAATGGAGAAGCTCTTAAAGGGACAGGTTTTGAGGTTCTACTCTGCATATTCTTCTGTTGCATGGGGAATCTGGTTTGTCCCCTTCCCCAAGAGTGGAGTGTGGGCAACGAGCAGTGCTTCCTCATTTATGATCCAGCCCTCCTATAACTCAATTGGATCCCTGCAGAGTGCTTGCCTACACAGCTTGTGGGGCTGAGTCACTGGGACCCCTTGGACCCTATACCTGCAGATAGGAAGGGGGATGGCCCAGCAGATCAGTGTGCCACGAAAAGGCATGACCTTCTGTATTGGGTGTCTCTCTAATTACCCCATGCCTTCCAAGTAGTGATCATCTCCTACAGTCAGAAATGAGGATGTGATAATTTATTCGGGGCGCTATAGGATCCCATGAGGACAAGGAGGCATAATCTTCTTCCACTGTGTACCATTGGTTGATCCAGACGTGTCAAGTCAAAACATGAGCCCACACCATCCACTTAATGCAATGCAGGAGGTCTTCTCCTACACCTGCAGATCTCTCCTACACCTGCAATTGATTGCTGCAGATCAGTTATTAGATAACCAGATATTAATGCTTTTGTTTTGCAGGCGTTTTGATCCAGGCCCTCCTGAAGTTTATATTAATCTTACTTTAAGATTAATACATGGTTCAGGATGAAGAGGCTCAAGAGTTATATTTAGGAGAATTCACTGGCAGCATTAAAGATTATGTGCAGTTAGAGCGAGGAATAAGCTCTGTGTTTTTAAGTTACTCCTCTTTTTGCACATTCAAAAACACACAATGATACTTCATACTGTCTCTGAATGGCTAAATCATGCATATTCTTGTGCCCCAATAGATCTTGGGGAAGATTCTGTGTCGGCTTCTGCTAGAGGTGGAAAAAAAAGTTCTGTGCATTGGTTTCAGAATGTATAACTTGGCTTTTTAACTAGTATTCTTGGCATAATTTGAAACACACAAAAATAATACCTGCAATATAAAATGGGAGGAAAAACTCTAAAACTAATCCTATTGACATGAACAGCAACATGAAGCAAAAACAAAAAAACCCACCCTTTTGACATAACAGGTCCCTACAAGCTGTAGCCCAAAGGCTTCTTTGAACAAGAGTGTGTTATTTTTTGCCCTCCTGAAAAATCCGACTGAGCAGATGTAGCTCAGAAATGTCACAGCCACGAGGCCTCTGCCACGGTGTTCATGTACAACTTGAACAAGAGGAGTTGAAAAAACCTCTAGAGATGGGCTTGAACTAAGGTGACATAACACAGAGCAGCTAATAAAATCTTGTATTGGTGTCACCAATTCATTCTGATCATCTTGATCATGGGACATTCAATTACTGTAAGAACCAATAAAACATCCTTGTAGTGCCCTCTAGCCAGGCTGGCCCAAAACGTCCTGGCACCAGAGATACATTCCTCCTCTTATACACAGGATGGGCATATGTCCTCTTTTATTAGGACATGTCCACTTTTTTAGCCTTGTGTCCTGGAAAAAAATCTTTGTCTTCCTTTTCCTTCTGAACATAGCCTTCTTGTAATATGAACCTCTTTATGAGCTAATATGAATTATAATATGAATTAATATGAACCCCATTATGCCACTTGGCTGAAGAATATGCCAACTCTGATTGGCATAGATCTAAAGACGCAAATCTTAGATCTAAACACGCAAATCTTAATGTGTCCTTAAATGAAACAAGAAGACTAGTCATGGGATGTTTAACATCAACACCAATACAAAAGGTGTACTATTTTGCTGGTCTCCCTCCCCCTAAATTCTGTCGGGAAAGTGCAGCACAGAATGAGTGGGTTAATGTGATGTCTCTCCAAACCCACCCATTATTTGGTGTCAACTTCAAAAAGTCAAGATTGAGATCAAGGAGTAGTTTCCTTAAAACTGTGGCCCCTCCTTACTGTTGGTTGCCATAGACTGCCATGGATCTATGGAAGGAGTGTGGGGAGATGCCAAGTGAATGGGGCCAATCGTATGTAAGCCCACTGCCTGGCCAAGAACAACCATGGCCTGTATGGAAATCCTTAAACAGACTGTGTGCTGGGGTAGAAAGATCTAAGGACAACCTGAGGGAAATGGAGATACACCATGAAAGATGGACTGCGTGAATGTGGAGAAGAACAAACCAACCCACATATGCTCCAGTACGTTCAGTGCCCTTCTATATGCACAGAGGAAGATCTTATGTTGGCAAAGGAAAATGCTGTTGAAGTAGTCTGGTTTTGGGCAAATGACATCTAATTACATTTCTGGTTTTGGGCAAATGACATCTAATTAAATTTTGTTTAATGTAAAATTTTGTGTAAAATTTTTACTTATGTATGTCTTTCTGAAACAAAAAAGGAAGGAAATAAATTAAATGTAATGGCTCTAAATTTAATACCAAGTAATATACTGTTTAAATTAACAAAGTGAAAGCATTATAGTGTTTAAATTAACCACATGAAAGCAACATATATGACTGTTTTAGCTTTTATTTTGTCATGTCCTACATTTTTCTTGGATGTCCTACATTTTGAGGGGTTCTATCCTCTTATGTGGTTATGATGAATGGTCACCCACCTTACATGGTGATGTCCACCTTTCCCCAACCTTGCTCTCTGGAAGAGAGAGATGGAGCAGAAGAGAAAGGAAGGGATGGAGGTGGCCAGAGACTTCTGGATGGATGAGCCTTAATAAAATGAAAGGAGGAGCAACTTCCATTGTGGAAGAAGCATCAGGAAGGAACACACAAGCTATCAATGTGACAAGACTTGTCATGGAAAGGGAGCCCAGGACCTCCTTTGTCTCTTTTTGGGTTTGCAGAAAAAACAATGGGTCACCATTATTACGTTTTCTGTGGATTCTCATCTCTGTTTTACAGGCGCCAGAGAAACCCACACTGAAAACTGTTGATGGTGTGGATGACACTAACAAACTGATTCCCTGTGATACATGGGATCCCTTGTGCATCTTAGTACCCCAGTGTGAGATCTATGAATGTGTGGACACAGAGGAGCCGACTGAGAGGTAAGTACCCCAAAGGTGAATTTAGGAGGGAGAGGGTTGGCAAGTTCTTAAACCCTAGTGGACAGGTGGATAGTGAACCCCGCATAGTTGGTTATGGGAGGCATGAGGAGGAGCTTGGACTTGCTCTGAGTTAATATAATGTAGAGACGGTGGACTCACTAAGGGTCCAATACTATCCAGTTTTCTAGTGCTGGTGTAGTTGTGCCAATGGTGCATCTTGTGGTGGAGATACAGTTGCGGAGGCCTCTCAAGTTATGGAACACATGTTTCCTTCTCACAGGGCTGTATAGTGACTACACCAGAGCTGGAAAGTTGGGTAGGATTGGGCTGTAATGTTACAATCCTAAATTCATTTCCATGGAAGCAAGTACCATGGAATTGAATTCCATCGGATTGTGTTTAGGCAAAGTCACTGGCTTTGACCACTCCCCACATATCTGACTATGTGCCATGGATAGGCCAACCCTCATGAATACTACATGCATTGTGGTAGTATTTCAGGTGGCTGCCTTGGACTACATGGCTATGCTGAGGAGAAGCTTTATCCGCCCAAGTTGTTGCTGGACCGGGCTTTGGGGTGGCTTCATACACTGGTGGAGAAGGTTCTGCCACCCACTTCTTGTAGTGGCTTGAAGTTTATACAGTCCTCTTTCCTATTTATTGAGACAAAAATGGTGAAGCAAAAATGGTTGCTTGGGGTTGGCAATGTTTCCTTGGGCCATTGGTTAAGTCTGAACCTTCTCAACAGCTTTGTTTTGTGAACCAGGTTTTTACTCTTAACTGAAGTCTATTGTTTTTGGTGTGTGGGGGGTTGCTTTTACCCTGCCCCACAGTTTTCAGGAAAGCTTGGAGTATACTCAACTCAGCAGCAGAGTCGAAGAAGAAACCAAAGAAGAAGCTGAAGAAACCAAAGAAGAAGCTGAAGAAAGCAGTGTCTGTCATGACACCAATGCCGCTGTCGACTTTGAGACAGACGTCGATGCTGCCCTCAGCAGGGTGAGATGGCTGAGTGTGCATGTATATGCAGCATAGCGACCTGAGTTTCCTTGGCCATTGCTTTGAGCTTATTAGGATGATAGCTGATGGTTCTTGTTCCTCAAAAGGAGGCAGAGTATATGCTGTGCATCATTTTAAGGGTTCTGATGCATTCACTAGGGTTTGGTCATTCACAAACTCCTAGGGTGGGGGCCATGCATGTTCTGTGACATCTGATGCACTGCATACAGTGTGTGCTTGGGTAGCCTGCAGTGCATGTGCTTCTCTAGGGCTTTTTATTTTTCTGTTGACTATCATTCCTAGTGGTCAGTTCCTGCAAATAGACACTTTGGAGCATGATGATCCCTGGGAAGTAGTTCTCCCTGCGCGCCCCCCCCCCCGGGTTGCCATCCTGATCCACATTCTATCCTATTCCCACCCTCTCCATCTTTTGCCTTTTGGCAGAAAAGTGGCATTTTCTGTTTAAGCCAGTCCAACAGGCTTAACATAACATGCAATGGGTTCTCGGTGACATAATGCCAACTTCTTTCTTAGGGATGGGCAATGACCAGGCTGTTTGATAGCCTTTTGGGATCTGCCACAGACAACATGATGTACTATGCAGCCCAGAAGCAAGGGGTGCAACCAGGAAAACCACATTCTGATAGGCCCAGATGGGCTGAGATGGCACCCTCGAGACCTTGTGGAAAAACAGAGCCCTGGAAAATTTCAAAAGCAGGTATAGTTCACTGCCCCAATTCTCACCCCTCAGATCTGATTTATTATTTGGGGAAAACATGCCTACAGCATCTTCAGTTTTGAACTGAGGATCCCAAATCCTGTACCTTGATTAAATAAAAATGCACATATAGGCATCCCCCAATTATTGGACAGGTTAGGGACCAGAGCACCGTCTAAAAGTGAAAACCGTCAAAAAGTGGAACCCAATATCTTCATACACTCCTGAGCTTGGAAAAAATGGCTCCAATATTTTTAATTGTCCTTTCCAGAATCTAAGACCGTGAGCCAGGACCGTGGGGATGGCAGGAAAAAACATCCACCAGAAAATGGTTATTTCTCTCTGGAGCGTCGGAAATCCGAACCAAGCCGGGCCACTTCCCCTCCTCACACTGGTCGTGGCACCTTGCCGACCCATGGTGAGGCTACAAGGGCAGGTGGGTGGCCCACCTCCTCCATCAGTTCGGCAGACTCAGATATGAGTTGGCGTACAAGTGGCGGCAGCAGTGAAGGTCGGCACGGGCTGATGAAGCAAGAGTACACAGTGTTGGCTGATCTGCCCAAGCCCAAGCGGCTCAACCACCGGCAGACTTCGGAAAAAGAGCACAGCAGCTCACGCAACCGAAGTCCTGGCCGGGCAGAGGTGGAGCGGATGTTTGGACATGAGCGCAGGTGAGTTGAAAGGTGTTGTGGTATAAAATGGTTCATGCTTTGCTTTGATGTTGTGGTATAAAATGGCTCGTGCTTATTATGATAACAGGGCTGGGCTAACCATCCCAAACAAAGACATTTCCATGTGGGAAATATAATGCACCTTGTGTGGAGATCTGTGACAACCGCATATGTGGGCTTCATCTTGAATGGGCATGCAGTGGTGCAGAAGCTGTTCTCTGAAGTTTCCCAAGACAAGTACATCATGCATATTCCACACAAAATGTTCTCCTAAGCTCATTGCATTCTATGTACGATGTTTTGCATGATACGTGTGCAGAAACTCCGGAGATGTGGGCTGCAAACTCCAGCAGATTGTCTGAAGTGTTTGTAGAGATCCAGATTGCCCCAACCACTGTCTTTTGTTTTACTTTTAGGAAGTCGGAGACTCTGGGGGCATTTCAAGCTCTGGAGGAGGGCCTCCTAGAGCGACTAGACAGTAAGACTTTGAAGCTGGTCAAGGAAGGGCGGCTAGTCAGGCGGAAATCCAGTCCCACTCTGCGCAAAGATGTGAGTACTAAGTCCTGCCTATCTCTAAACTGAAAGGCAAAGAGACAAAACATTTGAAAATGACCTTGAAAATATCTGACATTTGAAAATATCTCTTAACTTCCAGTTCATAAACTTAAATAAAGTTGTTCAGACACTCAGAACAGGTTTAGACATCTTCTAGGGAAGATGTGTTCAACTCTCTTGCTTGCATTGTACCCCTGTAAAAATGAATCCAGTAACTTGAGGGGGAAAAACCCTTTTAAGCTTTTTCAGGTTTTTTAAAAAAGGATTTTCCTAAACAAAATACATACAAAAGGACTTAAAACTCAAAAATGGAACACTTTGATTTTTTGAGTTTTTTCTGCCAGAGTACATACATTTTGTCAAATGTCTGATTTGTGGATTGGCTGCCACTTCTTGTGTTTAGGAGTTCAAGTAATGATAAACGATGCTTAGTAAGGATGCCAGGTGCCCACTGGTACCCGCTGGTGTCCGCTGGTGCCTGGTAGGGTTACCTACTGGTGCCCACTGCTCACCTCACAGTGGTCCCTGATGGTGCGCCGTATCCAGTAGGGATGCCTGTTGCTGCCTGCCATTTCCCCCTGGTAACCCTTGATGCCCAGTGGCACCCAGTGCCTGCCATCTGTTGCCAGTGGTCACCATTGCCTACCAGTTACCAGTCATGACCAGGGCCCACAAACATTTTTGAAATTTTATTCCCACAATGATGGGTAAATGCCACTAGTAGTAAAATACAATCTTCAATCCAGTTAAAACAGAACATCAGTTTCAAAAACGTTGCTGTAGCAGATCTGGGTGGGAAGTGTAGCTGGACCAAAGTTTTCAAGCTCCCCTATCTCTTCTATGATTTTGCCTAACTTCTCTCCCCACCCCATGTTATTAAGAAATACACACACTGGGCTCCATTACACCTTTATAAATTCCATAATAATGTATACTTTGCCCCTGAGATGCCCTCTATTACTAGCTATTCAGTATAACCAACCCCATTCCTTCCCAAGGAACTCAGCTGAGATTTTTGTCCTGGATTTAGCTCTGATTCACAAAAAGGCCAAACCTTTCTAAACTGGTTTTTGAGATTGACCGCCTACCTACCGAACAGACACCTTCCTCGAGGATACTGTTGCATGGCATCTACTTTGCTGCCCCCTTCTGGTGCACAGTTGACTTATTTGGTAGCTGTGGCCACGGCAGTCTCTTGAAAATTCTCTTGAAATGGCTAAAACTGTGCCACTGTATCTTCTCAAGGGTAGGGTTGCCATAATTCTCTTCTACAAAATCAGGACAGGACCCTCTGTCCCATTTGCCAGTATGTGAACACAATCCCCAAAAATCATTGTTCCTGTTTTTCAGGACATTCGATGACCCTAAATAATAGAAAAATGAATCTTCTAAAGAACGAGAAAAAATTCTGTATTAAGGGATTTGGATGCCTTTCGAGTTAGGAACAGCAATTGCATAGGAATCTGACATGCCTAGGAAGTACCGTACATAGAAAACTGATATGCCCAGGGATGTCGGACTCAAGGATGATCAATGGGGCAAGTTAATCCAGTTTTGATGTTTTGTGAGTAGTTGTCTGTAGGGCTCTAGGCATTTTGTAATCCCCCGCAAATGTAGAATCTGGTGTTCTTTGTGTATCTGGTTTCCATATTCTTTTGAGACGTTTCTAAAGCTATAAAGATAGGCTTGTATGTATGTGGATATTAGACCTGTCCATAGTGACCAATGCCTTAGTCAATTTTGCTATCAGATTACTGCAGTGTGTTCTCCCTGGGGCTGCCATTGAAGACCCTTTGGAAACTTCAGACGGTACAAGATACAGCTGCTCTGGTTAAAGTCTATTTGATCACATCTTGCTGTTGTTGCTTCTGCTGCTCTGGTTACCAGTATTTTCCTTGTATTCAGAGTGCTGATGTTTACCTTTTAAAGCCTGTGCGGTGTGAGGGTAAAATAAGTACTATCTTTTTCCATATGAATGTATCACCCATTAAGATCTCAAAGGGAGGCTCTTATGTACACTCTGTCACCCTATGAGGTTCATTTGGCAGTGATGTTTGAGGGGGACTTTCTTGGTGACTTCCCCCCCCCCCCCATGGGACATTCCTGTCTTCTGTTATCCAACTGCCTCCCTATATTTAGGGATGAATTCTATTGGGTTCAGTTTGGTGTAATCCCACGTAGTGGGTCTTGGATTGCAGCCTACATCCAGGGCCAGATTTAATGAGGCCCTAAGCTATTGAAGGTAATGGGGCCCTTTATATGTCTAGGTGCCCTTTGTCAAATACAAATTGTAGCAGTTTTTTTTTGTGTTGAATATATGCTATATGGTAATTTATGAACCTTATTTATGGACCTACACAACACAAAATACTGTTGCTCTATGTAGGTTTTATTTTATTTGTTTTATATCTTATATTTTGGAAATGTATGTCTAGATTTTTTTCCCTGTAAATTTTTTTTGGGGGGGGGGGCAAAGAGAGTGGGGCCCTAAGCTATAGCTTGTTTAACTTATACACAAATTTGGCACTGCCTACATATCCGAAGGCCAAATACTCTTCTCATGCTCAAGAAAGATAGCTTGAGGTGCTGCCTGGCACCTAGGTAGACCTCTAGGGCAGTGCTATGCATGGGGTGGAACTCCAGCAGCAGATAAAATGGCATTGCTTCCCGAGCATTGCCTTAGGGCCAAACTGTACATTACATTAAAACGGCCCTGGTGCATTTAATTTGTGCTTTTTGACATCTGCATGGAACTGCTGGGAGAGAGCAATCAGAGATTTGGAGCTCAAGATCAAGGGACTAGCAATATCTGGCCTGGTTTCTCCCATTTATCTGGTTTCAAGGAAGCTGTGGGCCAGTGTCTGGAGGGAGCAAAGTCTGGATGGGGATTAATAAACTGGAGCTTAATCTTGGCTGCTTAAAATGGGTGATCGTGGTCAGAAAGTCCTGATAGAACAAGTTAAGGGATTGCGTTCCTGCTAAACAATTGGGTTGAGTCGGGGAGCACTTCTTGACCCAGCATCTTGGTCCACAAATGGTGGCTGTGTCCAAGCTGGGGTGGGATGCCAACTGTGCCTGTTCATTGAGCCAACAGATCTGGCTACACATGCATTGAAGACATCGGTACCGTATCTTGCCCTTGAAGAGAATCTGGGGACTTTGCTAGTGCAGATGCAGCAATGTTGGTGCCGAGTGGACTGTGGACCATCCAACCGTGCAACTCCAGTTTCACTCAGAATGCACTGACTGTTGATCTGTTTCTGGACCGAAATCAGGAATTTGCTCAGTTCTTTTATAGCTCTAAACAATTTGGACCCAAAGTACTTATAGGCTAACCCCCATACCTGCTCTCTAAGAGACACACCTGCATGTTCTGCTATTGTAGCTGGACACATGAGAGAGCATGTGAGAGCAGAATTCCCTGCCCTAGCTTCGTTTACTAAAATATATTGGCCTGTCCAGAGTTAAAGATGTAAGTGCAGGCCCAGGAGACGCATCTTACTTAGATGTACAAGGAGTCAGGGTCTAGAGAGGATATCTGGCTGTCAGAACTGGAGAATCAGAGAGGAAACGCCATACCCAGGGGCACTCGAAGCCTGAACCAGCAAGATGGATCTTGTCTGAGGCAGTTTTGATAGCCAAGCTATGGGTAAACTAAAACTTAACGTTAAACATGTGATTTGGGTTCGTGTGTTAGTTTTGTTTTTATCCAGGGAACTGCCAGAACAGGATGTCCCTTATCCTGCCATACCCTAATTCAGTTCTTTGCCCTCACTCCCACCGCTACTATATACCCTGAAAAAGGGCAAACGACAGCTGTAAGAAAGGTCTGATCTACATCAGGGTCAAAGGGTTTTTTAAAACTTCCCTCACTGTGATCCTGACCTATAGATTACTGAATTACAAATAAGGATGTTTGCCCCAGACATGTGCTTTTAATATCTGATTTGATCCTATAAACCCCATAAACTGAACCTGATAATATCTGATTTGATCCTATAAACTGCCCAAACCCCAGTCTGGGGGCAAGATGCAGTCCGTGCTGCCTGTATGAAAGTGTTTTTGAAGTAGTTTGAAGATCACCCCCTCTGTGGTAGAAAGTTTTTATGAACTGACATGATGGAGGCACCCACTAAGAACCAGTTTTCAGAAATTCCAACCGGAAGGGGGTGAAAAGTGGCACAACGCATTTTCCTCCCTATACTTTCCATTGAAGAATCCCTGACTTGAGGGATGCTCTGCCCCAACCCCTGGACCTAGAAGTGTGAAATTTAAGGTGTTCCTTCTGTGACATCAAAACCCACCAAGAACTGAGGTTGAGAAATTTAACCCTTTAGAGGCTGAAATGGGGTGCAACATGTTTTTGTCCTATACATAACATGGAAGACTAACCAACATCCTGCCAATTTGGTGCTTGGTGCCTGGTGCAGTGAGGGGGATGTTGTTCAGAAGGAGGATGATGCACATGGGGGGATGTTGAGCATGGGAATATGATGCGCATGGGGGTTTGATGCGCATAAGGGGGATTTTGTGCATGGGGGATGTTGTACATAGGGTGATGTTGCGCATAGGGGGTTGATGCGCACAGGAAGCGTTGATGCACACAGGAGGGGTTGATGCGCAGTGGGGTATGGTGTATAGGGTAATTTTGCTCCTGCAACGAAGGTACGTTTTTGCTAGTACAGTATTCATATAAAAATATTAACTGTTATGTAAAAATGACAAAACACTGTAATCAAATTCAAAATACTGTAATGTAATACAGAACATCATTACTGTAATAGAACACTGTAATATACTGTACAGTAAAACAGGAAAAAAAACCTTTATGGTCAAGGATAGCCAGTTTTCACTACAAGAGTCACTGGTGTCTTTTGGAGCAACTTTAACAAGAACCCATTTCTGTGTGTGTGTGAGATCTATCTATGCAAACCAGATAGGTAGTTTCAGCAGGAGCAGCAGCAAAAACTTATGCCTTGATGCAAAAGGGGCAAGATTCTATGCTGTCTACTCAGAAGCAAGTCCCTTTGAATCCAGTGGGGCTTACTCATAGGAAAGTGTGTAGGGTGCCAGCCTGACTCTTTGCAGGAACAGCAGCAGCAAAGGCAAAGGCTTCTGCCTGGATGCAAAAGTGGGGTGGAGTGGGGTCCAGGCAGGGAAGGGAGCGGTTGGAGCGGAAGAGAGGTAGTTGTATTAGGGTCCAGGTGGGGGGGGGGTGTTTCCTTGGGGGGAAGGGCTCCAGGGTAAGGCATGCTTGCTGGGGACTCAAAGGATGCTGCTGCCTGTGTCTCCTTCTGCTGGCCAGGTAAGGGTACTGCAGGCAGGAGAACAGGGAGTTTAGCCAATAGGGATTCGTCTTATAAAGCACTTTCGTCTTACAAGACAGAATCCCATAGAAATTTTAGTTTGTCTTTCAGAGCATTTGTCTTGCAAGGTACCACTGTATATTGTTTAACAGTTTACTGTATCGTAACTTTAAAATGTTACACCGACCTGAAGAACTGCAGGTCAGCAATTTGAGACCCAAGTGTTGCACAACAGAGTGATCGCCCATCGCTTGTCCAGCTCATTAGACAATAAACTAATTGTCACATTATTTTTATTGTCGTATAATTGTTGTTTGTAGTAAAATTAAATTTTGCACATGCTATGCATTACAATCATCACAAAACAAATCATGCTTTTTAAAATTGGGGTGTGCATTAGATTCAAAGGCATATTAGATTTTAGAGATGATGAAAGCTCTTGTCCAAAAGTTTGCCCAACCATATAGTAAACAAATGTCCCTTCCTTCTCAGGTGAAGAAGAAACTTCCATGGGAGCCAGAACAGCCCAGCAGAAGCAGAGGAGACTCTCTACGCTTGGGGAGACCAGAGCAACGGCCTGAGAGGGGCAGCAGAAATCAAGGCCAGTCCTTGCACTCGGGGAGTCCTACCCAGCGATCAGAGCGTGAGAGCAGGAGCCGAGGGGTCCCTCTGCACTCGGCGGCTCCACCACCCAAGCAAGTGGAGAGAGAGAAAAGGAAACCGGAGGCGGCTGTGTACCATATTAGAGTCGAGAAGGAGAGGGTTCCTCTTCAGCCTGGAAGTCACGGGAAGCAAACAGAGAGCGGTCGAAAGAGTCAGGTGGAGATGTCGCATCACAAGAGCTCTGGGAAGGCCATGGACACAAAATGGAGAAGCTGCTTGGATGCCGTAGTTGCCGGTCCTGGAAAGAGTGTGGACAAGAGTCGAACAAGTCACCAGAGGAGTTTGCAAGAGCCCAGCAAGCCCCAGGAGAGGTACAAAGAGAGTGACCGGAAGGCCCGAGGCAAACCTTTGCTGCCAGTGGACACAAGGGAAAAACCACGAAAGGACCCAAGAGACGGCGAAGATGCCATGAACACCCTCAGTCCAGGAAGAGGAACGGCAGCCAGTGGTAAAGGCAGGCAAGCTCTTAGTCCTCCAAGACGCACTGAGGATGGCTGGAAACCCCAAGCGGAGGGCAGGCGCACCCTCAGCCCAGGGAGACACACAGGAATTGGCTTGACCAACCAGGGAGACCTTGGGAGTATGTTTAGTTCTGGAAGGCATACAGGTGGAGGCCAAAGGGAGAGTGGGCGCTCCCATAGCCCAGGGAGGCATGTGGAAATTGGGTTGAAAAGCCATGGGGAGGTTGGGGCTATATTTAGTCTTGGAATCCAAAGAGAGACTGGGCGTGCTCTCAGCCCAGGGAGATGTCGGGAAAGTAGTTGGAGCAGCTCCAGGGAAGCCAGGCGTTCGCCTAGTCCTGGAAGGTCAATGGAAAGTAGCTGCTCCTGCCCAAAGCCGGAGAGGAGTCATGCCCTTCCTGAGCAACCCCCAGGGAACAGCTGGAAAGGCCCATTGGATGCCCCTGCCAGGAATCAATGGACCTGTACAGGCAGTAACTGGCCAAGTGAAGAAGAGCCGTCCAACCCTTTTGCCACTATGAATGAGAGTGACTGGAAGGATTGGGACAAACCCCTGCGTTCCACAAGTCCACCCATCTCAGAGCCAAGGAGGACCAGTGAAGGAGTGCCTTCTGGCTCCGCTAATCCCCTTTGGAGGCCAGAGATGAGGCAGCAGAATCGAGAAGAGCTTCTGTGCCACATGCATCCAATGCAACCCTTGGAAAAAGAGTGGATCAGCCAAGGGCAGTACCTGCATCCCACAAAACAGCCATTGGAAGGGACTTGGACAGATCAAGGGAGCTCAGCAGGATGGGCAGAGGATGAATGGAAGAATAAGGAAAGGTATCCAGATCCCATGAGGGGGGAGAAGCAAATGGAAAATGTCATGAGCAAAGATGAGAAGCTCTTGCACCAGGTAAGTAGACCTGGGAAGTTCTCTCAGCATTGCCTATGAAGTTGTTATGAAGACAGCAGGAGGGAAGGAACTAAAGCTTTACATGTCATCTTGGCATTTGCTTTGATATGGGAAATGCAGGGTATAATGCATCATAATCACTATGATGATGATGATATAACATATATTCTGTATATTCTTTTGCAGCATCAGCTGGATGGTGGCCCACATCTCACAAGCACTTGCTCCTCAAGCAGCCAAGATGTTTATTTGAGCACCAGTAAGAGACACCAGGTAAAATGTGACTCTCAAGTTCATCATCTGACTGATCGGATGGGTGTCTGTCTGTGGTTGCTTATTCTTACCTTGAAAAAGCCCCTGTACCTATTAATACCTGACCAGGAAAGGTTTGGGAGGAAAGGCTTTTCTACTGAGAAAACTTTTAGATTATTTTCTCATTTGTTGCTGTCTGTAATTCCTGGCAGTTATGAACAGAGGTACCACAGGGTAGTTTCTCTCCAGGCCCATTTATGTGGCCAACGGAACCAGTCGCCTCAGGCAGCAGATTGGTGAGGGGTGCCCCATCTTTGTCTGCCTACTCTCTTCCACTACTCCTTATCATTCAACTCACTGGCTAGGAAAAGGAGGAGGTGGGTAGAGAAGAAGAAGAAATATGGAAGAGAGGAAAATGCTGAGCTATAACACTGGAGAATGGAAGGAATTGAAGCTGGCACATTGTGGGGTAATATGGGCAACATTTTGTATGGCATTGGGTAATAAGGGCAGCATCATGGGTAATATGGGCTGCCCTATTACTCTTTTTGTTTTGAGAGCTATAATTTAGTGAAGACTTGGCTTAATCTGAGCAAATGGAAATCTGGTAATCACAATAAGAAAGTGAAGTTGCCAAAACCAGAAAAACTAGATTTGAAATTCTGACAGGAGTGGTGATCCTAGAGTGAATGTACAGTGAATGTGGTCAATGATCTCAGGAGATGATTTATGAATGGCGTGGTGAGATTTATCCCTGAGCTCAAAAATGCTTGTTAGACCACATTATTTTGGGTTCTTCTGTATCTGGACGAGAGATATGAGCAGCCATATTTCCTCTGACGGGTCTGGATTTGTGGGGGTAGAGGCCATATAATGTGGCACACTGGGTTGCAAGGGGAAGTTGGATGTGCACAAGTGACTGACAAACTTAAAGCACCAAGAACCATTTTCTGTTCTTCACGTGTTACCAGCTCTGAAGCAGGAATAGCTGAAAGAAGGGGTTATTTTGGTGTGTGCATATTTATTGCACAAGCAAATGGATGGCATGCCAGGCCTCTTCTACAGGCATTGCACTGACATGTACTTCTTATACCGTGCTCAACCCCTCTTGCCCCCATTCTGCACACTGAGCAAGCCCCTACTCGAAAATGCAGCTATAAAAGAATGATGTGTTTACGTGTGCGCCTTGGGCAAACCATGCACCTGCGGCTCTTCTCTTCCAGACATTGCTTTTACTCCTGAGCATGCAACACACCTTAATTGTGACACATTAATGGCTTATGAATTGATCTCTTTTCTGGGGTGAGAAAATTGAAATCCCTCTGGTCTAAAATGGGATGCAAATGTTCCAAACCATGTGCCAGAATAATATGGTAGGTCATAAGGGGGATATTTTTGAACATATAAAATATTTATACAAGTAAATTATCCTGTATAATTGCTGTGTAGATTATGTTGTGATACTACCTGCAGTGGCATTCCGTGGCCCATGGCATCACACCTGCAGGGTGCTACCCTCCCTGTGTGGAAGCTCCACCCCTGCACTAACTACCTTCCTCCTGTGTGCCGCGGCTTCCCTGCTCCTCAGGGAAGCTGATATTATTGGTGGCTGACTGAATACTATGGGGAGGGGTGCCGCAGCAGAGTTTATGGTGCATAGCACTGCCTCCTGGTACCTCCTGGTACCTGGCTCCTGGTACCTGGGATGTTTGTCCCCATTGCCCCCTGCCCCATAAGCCACTACTAATGTGAAAATGTAGGGCGTGTGTGCGTATGTGTATCTCGCCAAGATGAATGTGGGATATAAATTTATTTAAATTGTTTCACTTACTGTATATACAGATGTATTTAGTGCAGGAATTGTGTGTCAAAGCCTCCGGTCATATGATCCCTCTGTGAATTTCTTTATTACTGAGCTTCTTCTATATACCTGTCTGAATGTCCTCTGGCTCTTCATTGTCTCCTTAGGGTGCAATCCTTACTTAGGCCAGCACAACTCATCAGTCTTCCCATTCCTGTGGTGATGCAGCGAGGCAAGCACATGTCTGTGCACTGACCTAACGCTCCCCCAGGAGTGGCACAGAAATGTCTTACAGCACTTTGGTGACATCCCCAGGACAGCGCCAGACATATTCCGGGGCTTAGGCTGGCCTAACTGAAGGTCAGGATTGTAGCCTACGTCTTTTATCAGAATAAGGATTTATTCAATAGTGTCTTGAAAAGTATTTGATCCTGCATAATTTCATGTATTTGTCTATTGCAAATTTACCCTATGCTTCCCTGCTTTCTCTTTCCCCCACTCTGATCACAGAAGTCGGAATTTGGATATATTTGGAAATATTTGGAATTTGGATGAATTTGGAATATTTGGGGGCAGAATTCTCTCTGCTAGTGGCTCTTGAAGTCTGTGCATATTATTCTAGGCAGCTTCCAAATACACAAGTAGAAAAACTGAGCTTTTTTCCAAAGGGAGCAATGTAACCAAAGCTTCAAAGGGGGGTGGACCGGAAACTTGCTACAGCAGATGTACTGCCGAGCAAACCAAGAAGCTGTTGCCTCTGCCTCCTGTCTGCCCCGTGCCTTAAAAGAATGTGATATAGGCGATAGCTTGCCTGTATTGATTTCACTACATACGACAGTCGTCGTAAGTGTTCCCTTCTCCTGAATAACCTAATTAGAAACCACTGAAAGAAGGTTGGCTGCATACTCGGCAGAGATCGCATACCTGGCAGAGATAAAAAAATTTTAGTGGGACTGAAAAATATAAAGGCATTTTTTACATAAATGTAGCTTTCAATTGCTGAGGAGGTAAAATTAAGTCATGTTAATTCTGAATGGTCCTGTTAACTGGCACTGAGGTTCATTATACTACTCCGGGATAATTTTTGTTGGTTTTTATTAATGTTAGAAATTTTTTTTTTGGATGTGCTATAAGAATTAAATCTGATTTTATACCATTAATCTTATAAAAAAAACCACAGCTAACAGTTGAAGAAAGTAAGGTAGAAATGTGTAAATTAATACAGGACAGTGGTTCTTGAGCATTTCAGCCTCACCCCCCTTCTGAGAGTAATAGTCTGCTCAGGATCCCTGGAAGCGATGTCATCAAGCTGAAAGTGATGTCATAGCTGGAAGTGACATCACGGTGATGCCAGAGCTCTTTCCTGTCAACTCAGAAGTCAGTCCCATGGAACTCAATGAGATTTATTCCCAGGAAAGTATGGATTGCAGTTCTAAGATGGTGGCACCCAGCTTTTTGCTACCCCACAGAGATGAAGTTGTGACCTCCTAAGGGCTCGTGACCCCCACTTTGAAAATCATTGACATTCATTAATAAGGAAAATTGGGGGATTTGAACAGTCTGGTGTGTCTTGTCAATGGTAAAAACAACTGATGGTGTGCCTTGACAATTTCAGTGCCTTTTTAAGTGTGCCATGAGATGAAAAAGATTGAAAACCACTGTTCCAGAGAATCAGCTGCAGCAAGGGTGGGCCTATTCATATCCAGGAAGGAATTTTGGACTCGGGATCACATAAATGTTAATTTAATAAATAAGGCCATTAATTTATTGGAGCCAGGTACAAAGTTGGTGGTTGATGATGGTGTAATAGCTCACATTTCCAAGCAGAACAGAGACAGCAATTATAACATGGGGGATAAGTGTTGTAATTCCCTCCTGATCACAGCAAGTAAATGTGAGCTTTTTTCAGATGCACAGCAACACAGCTGAAAGAATGAAATTCCATCTTTCCGATTAAGCTCACCCAAGAAATTCAATTTCAACTACATGCGAGGATCCAATGCAGCTCACTTGGCTACATTTTGGGCTGGGCAGCTGACAAAGAAAAATCCCAGCTCCTCCTTCCACAGTTCTTTGAAGACAAAATTGGCTGCCCTTCCCATGTGCTTCTTTCCTGCTCTTGGTACATTCTAGGAATATTTTTCATTATAACTGGTACTGGCAACACAGATAAAGCACAATTGTACACAATAGTACAAATGCAACAAATACGAGGTCAAATACAAGCAAAACAGTCCAAAGATGATGGATGCAGTTGCATTCTTGGAAGCAAAGCTGATAGATTTGATACCATGGATGGGTATCATTGATACTCCTTGGCATTGATACTCCTGCCTGGGAACTCTCAGGTAAGCCACTCTGAGCTGGTAGAATAAAAATTGGGGGGAGATCAACATGGGTTGGTAGCAATTCACCCTTCTGTACATTCATAAAATTTTGGGATTCTTTCTGTGCCAGGTGGTACGTCAAACTAGGGATAGATGCAACTCTTGGTGCTGCTGGGAGCCAGTGGGATATTTTGTGGTGTTCAAAAACTTCTTTGCTCCTCTTCAGTGGCAATTTTGAGGATGTTGTGGGGCTCTGTTAATGCATCTTGAACTCTGAGCAGGTCTGCAAAGAATTTTAACTTACTATTTTTTTGCACTTATATTCTTGATCATTCTTGCTGTGTACAAATGACAGAATTTTTATTTCTCACTAGCGAAAAGCGTACCCGCATTGCAGGAGTAAAATTCCCCCATACACCATCCCTCCAGGGTGCATCATCCCCCATGCGCATCAGCCCTGTATGGTCATCAACCCCCCATGCGCATCAACCCCCCATGCGCATCAGCCCCATCAAGGGGGTGGCAAAGAAGTTTCCTTTTATGGAACCTATTGTGGCTGCTTCTTTATGAAACCCAAAACCTGATCTTCTCTGTGCTTGCTCAAAAGTCACATTAATTTCAGTGGCACTGAAGTAGCAGTCTTATCCACACTCTCCTGCGAGTAAGCCTTGAACATGGTGTGACAGTGTGCCATTGCTGCAAGCATGATGTGGGGCGTTATAATTGGTGGGTCTGCATGGTTCTGATTTTCCTTCTATAAATTGCAACCAGATGCCTCTTCTCCCCTCAGCCCTCAAACAACCATGCAGGAGCAAGATCGATCAATGAGAGATGTGAAGGGGGCAAGAGGCCACCGGAGCTCATATAAATACAGTATGCGCAACAAAAAAGCTTGAAGCTCCTTAAAAACCAGACTGTTGATTGTGGATTTAAACACATCAATAGTTACCTGTTGCATTACAAGGGTGTACTGATTTGGCAAAGTTCAGGGGAGTTAGTAGTTGCCAGTGCCTACTGCTATTGTGAGTTGTTGCTGTGTTTTATCTTGCACACCTATCAGTTCTTTCCAAAGAATTGTTGGGCTCCAGTATATGTGTTTTGCATCACACAGCTGTTGGGCCCCCTCACGTGATGTTTGTTTTTTCACTTGTGTGCACATGTACACACCCACGCCATACCTGTTAAACTAGAACAAATGCTTCATGTCCAAGAGGAAATGGGCCATAAGTCTAATAATGTTTTTCATATTACAACTTATGATGCCACAAGCGTCTGTCTTATGTTTTTGCTGCAGCAGGCATAGCCAGCTTCCCCTATGAAATAAGCAGGTGCTTTTTGCACCACCGCCAGGGTACTAGAAGCTGTGAAAAGCCCATTCTAGGTCCTCCAGTGTGGTGGTCCTCTTCACCATTGTGTCAAGGGACATTCTCGGTTTTTGTCATTCCACCGTTGCTTTGTTTTAAGGTGCTATGATCCCTTTCGGCTTCCCTCCTGACAGGGCTCAACCACTTGGTGTCATACTTGGGGTCCATGAGCAGTCCTAGTAGGCACGTTGACTCATAAGTTAGTCTTACTGTGTTCAGTGGGGCTTCCTCCCAGGAAAGTATGGATAGGATGATGCATCCTAGATCATGTCTGCAGAATTTTGCTTGTTTTGATGCCCTTAATATCTGACACAGCGTCGAAGGAAACTCTGGAAGGGCTGCTATGAAAGGCCCTTTCCTACTCTCAAATATTGTGGTCACCTTCACCATTGTGGGGGGCATGCTTGGTCCTAGAACTTGTTTTGGAGTAACACCTTTTGACTTCTAGCCTGATGGGTGCTTGACCACTGTAAGTTCATGGTAGGTGGTTTAAGTGTACCACCCTAGGTAACTTTTTCCATGTTTTCCCACTTGGTGGCATTGTCCACTTGTTCTGGATTGGAGTTATCCAACCCATGGTTGACACAACACTAAGGATACCAGGCCTGTCACCAACAAAGCTTACCAAAAAAGTGTAGCTACTTATTTGCATTTTGCCTGCCTTCGAGTTGCTAGGTTGGTAGGAGCTGGCAAGTGATGAGAGCTCACTCCGTTGTGCAGCTCCAGTATTCTGAGTTTCAGCTTCGGTATCTGTCCTTCCAGTGAATAGTTAGGGTTTATTCCTGAAGGATTGACCAATTGGATCTCCTTAGTCCAAGGGATCCTCAAGAGTCTTCTCCAGCACCATAATTCAAAGTCATCTATTCTTCAATGCTCACCTTTCTGATGGTCCAGCTCTCACAGCCATACATTTCCAAAGGGAAAACCATAGCTCTAGACGGATCTTCATCAGTAAGGTGATGTCTCTACTTTTCATTAAATTGTTGAGACTCTCCAGTAGCAGGTATCTTAATTTTATGGCTGCAGTCACCATCTGCAGAGATCTTAGAGCCCCTTCATGGATCACTGCCTCGTCGTGCTGAAGGGGTTTTCGTAACTCAATGAGGCTATGCAATCCAAGATGGACAGGTCACAGTGGAGAGTTCAGATTAAATATGATCCACTGGAGAAAGAAATGGCAACCCCACTCTCATATCTTGCCAAGAAAACCCTATGGACTTCAGTATCAAAAGAAAAATGTAGGACATTTAATGTAGGAAAATATAGCTCATCTACACTGCTTTTATGTGGTTAATTTAAATACTATAATTTAAAAGTATTACTGTATTTACTTGAATCTAATGCTCACCTTTTGCAGCTCAGTTTGGTCTCCAAAACTGGGGTGAGCATTAGATTTGATGGTTAATTAGATTTGCGTATATGTGTTTTTTTATCATAAGTATAGTGTGCACATTACATTCGATGGCGCATTAGGTTTGAGTAAATATGGTACGTATGATTTATTAATTTCAAGAAGGCTTTCATGCTGCCTGCTCACAAAGAAATGGAGGAGGGCAAAGATTTTTTTCCAGGACACAAGGCTCAAAAAGAGGACATGTCCTGGGAAAAGAGAACAGATGATGACTCTGTTCTGAGGCTGTAGCTGGGAGTTTCCAGTCCAGCTTGGCTGGAGTTGCCTCCAGTGGGCAGCATCAGCAGCACTTCCCTTTGGCCAGAGTCCTGGCATGTGCTCCCTTGGAGGATTCCTGGGCACCCCTCCCCTCTCTTCCTTTTATACCCCCCCTGCAGTTTTTTTCTCTGAACTGGGCAGCCAGTCCCCATCTCCTCCTCCTCCTCTCCTCCTCCTCATTGGATGTTGCAACTTGAGACCTGAGAAAGTTTGTTGCAAGGCTGTGGATCGCCATTGATTAGCAAGGAGCCTCCCAGGAAGCCTGGAAGGAGAGGCTGGGCAGAGCCAGGAGGCTGCAGGAGGGGATGGATCACCCTGGTTCTTAGATCACCCCTTTGGGAAGCTTGGATCCTGAGGCTGGCAGTGTCTGGATCCATCATGACGGTGAGTAAAGCTGGATCCCCAACCTGGTTGTCTCTTAAGGCTTGCCCAGGTGGGGCTTGTTCTGCCCATCCTGGGCTACAAGCTCCTGATGCCCCCCCTTTTAGGGAAAGGAAATGAATGTGGAGTTTTGAGGGCATCGTCCTAAGCATGTCTACTCGGAAGAAAGTCCTATTGTGTTCAATGGGGCTTACTCCCAGGAAAATATGGCTTAGGATGGTGTATCCTAGGTCTGATCATCTACAGTTTTGCCCCTTTTGAGGCAGTTGAAGGGCATCGTCCTAAGCATGTCTACTCGGAAGTAAGTCCTACTGGGTTCAGTGTGGGGCTTATTCTCAGGAAAATGTGGCTTAGGGTGGTGCTTCCTGGATCTTCCCTACAGAAAAGGGCATCATCCACAGCATGTCTTCTCAGAAGCAAGTCCTATTTGTTCAATGGGGATGCAACCTAAATCTTCTCTTGTAATTTTGTTCCTTGGCAGTTTAAGGTCATCACCCCAAGCTTGTCTACTCGGGAGTCCTATTGTGTTAAATACGGCTTACTCCCAGGAAAATGTGACTTAGGATGGTGCTGCCCAATTCCTGTCATCTGCAGTTCTGCTGCATCAAGCCCTTCTTTTGATCCCACTCTTTGCTCCCCCATTTTCAAGCTAGGAAGGTCTTGATCTCACTAGTCTAGATGACCTCAAGTGTCTTTACAACCTTGATGGGGTCCAAGGGGTGACAAGGCTCGTTCATAGGTGTGGGTCATCCTGGCTGCATTTTGCCACCTTATGAACATGATTTGTCTTATGGGTGGCTAGTTTGAGGGTAAACAGAATTCTTCATGCGGGGGTACTTAAAGCAGGGGCACTTGTGTTGGGGGGCATTAGCACTACTTTAATTCCAGAACTCAGGTGAACTTGGTTTTCTGGACTGGTAGACCTGAGCTGCTGCCAGGACTTGGAGCCCAGATCTATTTGCTGTTAGATCTGGGCTCCTGGTCATGCTGGGACTGCTCCCCATCTTGGTGGCTGCTCTTCCCACTGATGCAACAGGTTTTTGGTGGGGATCACATATTGATGCCCCCCTTTCCTTTGGATTTGATGGAAGTTTTCCAGATGACCTTGTGAGCCACATGTTTGGAATCAAGAATGCCATGGGTTTTTTTTGCTGTTGGTTGTTTTTTTTGGGGGGGCGGGGGAGAAGGCTTCCCTTGTTGGGGTTTGGGAGCAATCTCTGGCTCACTATGGACTCTACCCTGGTCCTCAGAGGTGCTCCAGAAGCAAACATTTCACATCTGCCTCCCTTCCTCCAACCCCAGCCTCCAGGGAGTGGGTGTGCATCTCTTTGATTTGAACATGAAGCAAATTTGGGGAGAAAAACAACTCTTGGAGGCTCCTCTTGTTGGAAGATGCCAAATGGCTGCCTCTTAGCAGCAGCCAAAAGGATTAGAGAGATGTGGCTTCTTGGGATGTCTTACCTCTTAACCTTCCTGTTATTTTTCAGCCCTACTGCTGCCGAGAAGTGCTTTTCTTTCCAAAAAGTCTTCAAGGGTCAATCCCACCCACGTTTCTGTTGGTCACTGTAGTCAAGACCAGTCTCTAATGTCCCATGTGCTGTTGCTGCGCAGTTATGCTGGCGTCATGTGCCAGAAAATGCTTGCCAGTTTTGAGTGGATATGATCTCAAAGCACAGATGAGATGCGTTTGTGTGTGTTTTAGGGATAAGAATTTTTTTTAAATATATTTTCAGCCAGAAGAAAATTTTTTTGGTCAATCTGAGCTTTTGAAGCATTCTTGTGACATAAAAATGTGGCCATGAAGTCACCTTCTTGTGTAAGAGATTCCCAAACTGTGGGTTTGTGGCACACTAGAAGGTCACAATCCAATTTTTGATGGGTTGTGAAACTGACGGCACAATCCTAACCAATTTAGGTCAGCACAACTCACTTGGTCCCCATTCCTGTGGTGGTGTGGGGAGGCTAGCGCATGTCTGTGCACTGGCCTATCCCTCCCAGGAGTAGCACAGAAGTGTCTTATGGCACTTTTGTGGTACCCTGAGGTTCTCCTGAGACTTGAGCCAGGACTTATGCTGGCCTATCTGGGGATTAGGATTGCAGCCTGTGATTGCAGCCTGTGTGCATCAAGGGTTAAACAACCAGTTACTTTGGGAGAGCATTGCTGCCTAATCAAACATTATAGCCACAGAGGCTTGAGAGTAAAGTGAAACATTGTTAGGTGGATCTCAATATTCAACAGGTTTGGAAATAACTTGGTCCATGCAATTCAGCATTGTACATACTAATTGGGAGCAGTTCTCCAGGAATTTGAACTTCAGTTTCTTCTGGATCTATTTAGAGGTATCACAGTTTGAACCAGGGATCTCCCCATAATTGAAGCATCTGCTATACCAATGTATAGGGCTGTGGGTGGCGCAAGTGGTTAAGACACTGTGCCTGTTAACCAGCAGGCCAGTGTTTGAGACCTGGGTCGGCCCCACAAGACAGGGTAAGCTCCTGTCCTTAGCCTAGCTCTGCGACGCCAGCTGGATCCAATCGTATCAGCTCTGCCTTTCCATTGGACTAATTCAGTGGCGTGGAGAGGGGGGATTTGCTGCTTGGGTAACAGCCTATCCTCCATAACAATCCAACCCAGGCTTTCATGCTTCGTATGCAGCATATGCAGCACCGAGCACGATACCATAGTCTTTCAAGACTGACGGAGGCCTGCTATACCAATGTAGCTCATAAACAGTGCCGATGTCATGTTGTTGGCAGTTCTGGAGAATGATTCCAGAGGGTACCCTCTATCCATCCCATCATGTCATAGTGGGTGCTACTATTGCCATCAAAATGGACATACAGAGTATTACTTGGTTGGTTGTACTCCCAGCCACTCCCTGTCTTGGACAACCTCAATGTGGTCCATGAACCATGTACCTTCCTATCCCAGGTTCTCAAATTTACTACCTGTGTGATCAAAGTTGTGCCTCAAGGTATGGGTTGTGATGCGGCTAATGAAGTGGATCGTAGGCTGCTATGAACTGGAAGTAGCTCCTGGGTTATGCCCTATCATGCCAGGTCACCATAGGTCCACAATGCACCAAAAATCAGTTTTGCAACCCACAAATGCTGGCCTTGCCTATTGGGTGTGTGGCGCTGTTGACAGCCCCAGGTTGACAGCAGAGACAGTCTTCTCAGGCCCCAAGTGGGTCTGCATTTATGGCTTGTTTGTTGACTGTAAAATGGGAAGACTTATTCTGAAAATGAATGGAAACCATGTCAGGGGGAAGAAACATGTCTGTATTTTGCCCAAACAGTGTTAAAGGAAGATCAGGAGTCTGGGACATGGCGAGATGGGGGAGGCTGACAGCAGGGCTTGTTACGGCTGGCCGCAGGAGGAATGAAGGTAGCAAGTGAAGCACATCCATATTAGGGGAAAGCCTTAGCCCCGAGCTTCATTGTGAGCCGCTTCCCACAACCTCACAACATCCTGCAGCCCTTCCTATCCTTCCTGGAGACACCACTCCTTTTCCTCTTCTCCACCTCCCGGCCCCATAAACCAGGCTAATTGCTGAAAGAGGGGAAGAAGCTGACATGTGAAGTTGTTTTCCTCTTGAGGCCAAAGAGTGGGATTGAATTTTGCAGAGCAGTGGCCTGGGTCCTAACCGAGCCTGCCCACCCTTTCCATGTTTGTTTTTGCTTTTGTTAGGGGCTGGATGGGTTTGGTTGATAGCCAGATCTTGCCTGGGAGTTCAGGAAGGGGACTATTTAATCAACAGGAGTGTTGGTTTCCATCTCATCAGAAACACAAGGCTGGAATAACTTGTTTTTAATAATAATTTTTTCCCTTGCCAGCACAGTTGTGTATCCAGTTCTGTATCAGGATGCCTTGTTATGATTTAATGATGCCCTATTTAATATCCTTCTGATTCCTCTTCAATGCAAAGAAAGGATTTGTTCCCTCTTCACATAGTTCCATAACTGCGTTTCTATCAGCAAAGTCATTTGGCTCTCCTGTAGGGGTTGATCTGGGACGTCATTGCCATATACTTGATTCCCCCCAATAACTAGAGTTGTTTGGCAAGTGGTAGCCTACTGCGCATGTAATTAATGTGGAACCAGTCACTGTAGCTGTTGCTCATGTCAGGTTGTGACCAACTTACCAAGAGGCAAGATTTGTTGCTTGGTCTCTTAATGCCAATATGGTTCATTGGGCTTGGGATTTTTTTTCCAAAGTTGCACAAGGGAGTTGGAAAAATGTGGTGGAACTTCAGTAGGGAGGAAAATATTAAAGCTGCTAATCCCCAGTTTCATGTTCTGCTATGGTGTGAAGTTTTGATAAAGAAAACGCAACACTACAACTGGGCCACATTCTGTAGAATGTGGCCCCAAATGACCCATGTGCCTTTTCATGGCAGACATGGAGAAGTGATGCACGACCACTGAGTTACATCAGGGTTCTTAAGTATTGTGTCATATACTGTATATATGTAGTATGTGCTTAAGACATTATTCCACATATGATGTGGTGTGCTTAAGATATTAAGGCTGCAATCCTATCTCCAGTTAGGCTGGCCTAAGTCCTGGTTTGTCCTGTGCTAACCTGGGGGTATCATAAAAGTGCCATAAGACACTTCTGCACCACTTCTGGGGGAGGGTTAGTTCAGTGCACAGACATGCGCTTGCCTCCCTACGTCACTATTGGAACTTGAAGATGGATGAGTTGTGGAAGCCTAGGTTAGGATTGCACCCAAAGGTTCTTATGAATTGCATGCAAATAATTTACGACAGGGGCTGCGGTGACCTAGTGGTCAAAGATACTGTGCCTGTCGGACTGTCAGTAGGCAGGTTGGTGGTTCAAGACCCAAGTCTCACAATGGAGTGATCTCCTGTTACTTGCCCCACGTCTTGCCAACCTAGTAGTTCAAAGGAATGTAAAACAAATAGGTACCACTTCAATGGGAAGATTACAGCATTCTGTGCACCTCTTGGCATTTAGTTGTGCCAGCCACATGGTCATGTATGAGTCTTCAGACAACCATGATTCTTCAGATTTGAAACAAGGAGGAGCTGGTGCTCCTTTGAGGATGGTTGCAACTAGTAGGGTAACCTGTGGGGTGCTATCTTTACAGTTTCTGCACAGCGCACACAGATTATTGAGATGCTTATTCATGTGTTCGTTGCATTTACATCAGCATTTGTAATTGAAACCCTGTGCTTGAGGGGTATACTTCCTAAGCTCACTCCTAAAAACATGGAACATCATCGGGTGTGATTAGTCCAACTGTATCCCTTTCAGATGTGGGAGTTGGAAGAAGTGGATGGAAAGGAGACGGTGATATTTGTGGCTGAACTCAACCCAGCTCAACTTTCCACCTTTTTAATGTGCTGCTTCACTTGCTTAGCATTGGCTCATTTGAGATCATTTTGATCCTACGTTTTAATTGTAAAGTGAGTGTTAATTTCATTTTAAATTTCATAGCTTCATTTTTTGATTTTCCTAATCAAGCTGCTTTAAACTAGGTTTACTGGGCTTTCTTCGTGGGTTTGAAGTGCCTTAACTACCTTTGGGATTTATGTTGTCATTGTCTCATCCCTTCCCCTGGGATAAATTTACAAATTTCCCATTTTCATATTTCATTAGAAATCCAGTTTTTTTTATTTCTACCAGTGTTCATTTATCCAGGTCATCTGGAAGTACTCTGTGGATTATTCCCTAAGGAAGGATATTTCACAGGGCTAGCTGGTGTGTGCGCTCAACTCTCAAATAAGTCCAGAAAAGTCACTAGTTTACTCTCAGGTGTATATGTCTGTTAGTCATCTAGGGCGCAAGAATGGTTTGATATTGTTTGAGAGGGGAGAGAGAGAGAGATCAACACTTGCAAGCACTAAAGCTTTCCTGTTTGGTCACCTGAGGATGACTTGTACTCAAGGCAAGTGATCGTTCACAATTTCTCATGTGATTTTTGTCTCGTGTGTGTTGTTTATTTGAAATATGTTGCTGGTGTTGGCATTCTCTGGTGCTGGTGTTGTGCAAATATGCTGGTGTTGTGCAAATTGGCACCTTTTAAACATGTTTGATCTCTTATAATTAGTGGGGGAGAACATCTGTCCTTCTTTACACCAGCAAAGTCTTTTCCAGTCTGTCCGTCTTTTCCAGTCACTATTGCTGGTATGTTTCATTTAACAATCTTAAAAAATGCAACTTTTTGGAACAGGGGACCAGTGTTTTTTCAAAAGGTAGGTTGGGACTTAATTTCTAGTGGATCCTACAGAGTCTTCAGTGAAAACATGAGTGATGGAAAGATCAGACCTATTAAAAAATCAGGTAATGGCCCTGCAAACAGCTGAGCTCCTGCAGTTTGCAAGGCGTTAGTATAAATTTAGGGGGATAAAAGTTTGAGCTTTTTTTCCCTGTATATTTTGTTCTTAGGTCTGTCAGTGACAGTTAGTAGGGGTTCGGTGAAGGAAGATGGGTTACATAATGTAGCCCCTCAATGCTACGCATTCCAGCGGCTTCATTATGAGAAATTAGAGCACAATCCTAACCATGTCAACTCAAAAGTAAGCCCCATTGTGTTTAATGGGTCTTACTCCCAGAAAAGTGTCTTTAGGATTGCCTTCTATTGAAGAACCTTAATCACGTGTTTTTTTAAAAAATCTATATACAGTATATAAAATTGAAAAGTCACTCACTGAAACCGCTGGGCCTAGAAGCATGAAATTTGGGGAGGGTATTCTTTCTGTGACGGAGGCACCCACTAAGAACCAGTTTTCGGAAATTCCAACTGGAAGGGGGTAAAAAGGGGAGCAATGCATTTTCCTCCATATACTTTGAGAATTCCTGACTGATCACTGCCCTGTCCCAACCCCTGGACCTAGAAGCATGAAATTCGGGGAGGGTGTTCCTTCTGTGACATAATCACCAAGAACCGATGTTGAGAAATTCAACCCTTAAAGGGGTGAAAAGGGTTGCAACATGTTTTTGTCCTATACTTAACATTGAAGACTGACTGAACAGCACTCTGCTGATGCACTGGGAGAGACGGTGCACATGTGGGGGGGACGGTGCACATGTGGGGGATGATGCAGAGAGTATCAAGATGATCCCGCATCAGTGGCGTTTGATACCACAGAAGATGGTGCATTTGATTTTCCCTAACCTGTGTATGACAGAATCCTGGTTTATTAAACCACAGTTCTCTGTGTGAGCTGGACCTGGGAGCTACTGTTTGCAAACCAGGTCTTGAAACCAGATGAAAGACCAGTTTAAAATCCTGGTTGTCAACAGTTTGTTTCTAGGAAAAGCTCATGATGATGATGGTTCCACTGGAACAGTGGTCAACAGTGATCAATGGCAATCCCCTACAAAACAACGGAAAAAGTAGCAGCCTTGTTATCCCTGGGTGCTTTTTCATTGATGTTGGCTTTTCTGGGTATACTGCTTCACTTATAGCAGCCTCATCAAGGCATACACGGCCTGCCACATTCTTCTAAAGTTGGGGGCAGGTGGTCTGTTTCCAACTGATTTAACATCAGTTCCCCCAACAGGCAACTGGATCCCACCATGGCAGGAACAATGCTAGGAGGATGGTGATTATCCAACAGGTAAGGATAACAAGAAACCAAGCAGAAAAAAGAAACCCTTCCTTCCAAAGCTTGTTTAAAGCTTTTGGGAAGATGGCAATCTAACATACAGGCCTCTTGTTGGTTCTCTTCCAGAACGTCCCTTGGCTAAAAAAAAATATCCGTGGTTAAAAACAGAGGAAACATAGAATGAAAGATGCTTTTCCAGGTTTCTTGGAATATGTTTCTTTCTCAGTATCTGCAAGGAGTTTGATTCTGGGACTGCCTGCCGACACCAAAATATCTGTCAAATAAAAGCAGTTTTTAAAAAAGTGTGTCCTTTTGCAATTGTTTAAAAACAGCTTTTCTTACTGGTGTAGATGGTCAACAATTTGAAATGCAAAGGACCCCCTTCTTCAGCTGAAGAATGGAATGATTGCTTGCAGGACTGCCTCTCTACAAAAGTAGGAAAGCAGCTTTTAAAATTGTGGTTTGCAGTGGCTATTTGTGTTGAGTCAAATCTGTGTGTAAAAAAAATCAGTGTATGACAAGGTTGGACCTGTACTGTGATTTAATCAGTGTAAATGGTTAGAATGTCAGGATAGATCCAGTTCAGTTCCCTACTCAGTGTGGATGATTTTACTCTAGCCACCATATAGGTTTTTTTTAAAAGGATAAAAGTAGATGGAGAGAAGAACCATATCTGTCTCCTGGGGTTCCTTGCAGGAAGAAAGGAGACAAAGAAGGGCATGGACTCGGAGCACAATCCTAACCATGCCTACGCAAAAGTAAGCCCCATTGTGTTCAGTGGGACTTACTCCCAGGAAAGTGTCTTTAAGATTGTAGCCTCAGTTGGGCTTGTGTTATTGATCCAACAAATTATGATGGCTTGAATTGAATTTCCTGATGTGGTAGCTACTCTTGACTGAGTACCGTAAGCTGGTTTTCCCCTGTCTCAGAGTGGACTGAGCCAGTATTTGCTCACAGTGCAAGACCAGGGGAAAGGTTAATGTTGCAAAATTGGAGTTTTGGAAGAGAGGGTTGGAGAGAGATAGGGCTACTGGTTATGGATCCCATAAAACAACTATTCAAAGAAATGGGAGCCAGATATTGCAGCAAGATAATGTGATGCTTACGGAAGGCTTCTGTTTTCCTGATCAAAATGTTATTCTGTAGTAGTAATGGGAGAAGAGTTTTAGATCTACGTTAGAGTATATTTTTCTTTCTTGTAACCAGTATTGCATTCTGTCCTTTTCTCATCTTTCTGTTTGACAACCTTTTTGTATTTCCCCTCACCCCCGTCCCGCAAATAATTTTTTTCCTTACACTGGATACTAAGAGCCCAGTCCTAAAGCTGGTGGTCTCAGGGCTCCAGCTACACCAAAATGGTGAGTGCAGGATCCTGTGGGCACCACATCTACCACCAGGTAGATGACCCTTCCTCTGGGCAGATGGTGGCTGATGGCAATAGGTCTCCTCAACTCGGTCCTTGTGTTTTAATGAGCACGGAGTTGAGGAGGCCCATGTCAGGCTGCTTGACTTGTGGGAATGGGGTTCAGGATGTGGCACATGGTTTCCACCATTTCCACACCACCCAATCCTCCCTGACCCCCAAATACTGTGGCGCCATCTGGTCTCACCTCCAGTAGTTGCTCACCTTCCTCTTTGTGGCATTGCAGCCACGCAGTCCTTTCCAGGTACCGCAAGCATGCTTTATGGCACATTTGTGGTTCCCATTGCCACGATTCAGCACCCAGTTTCAGGATTTGGCTGCAGTTGTTTTGACAGGGTGGGCAACAGTCATATGTGCTACATGGGGCTACTCTTGATGCAGAAACTCCCCCCTGTGACAGCTATGGTTGCTCGCATATTGCACGGGAAATCCATAATGTCTATATGCTGTCTGATCTGCCACTGACCCAAGTTTATTACTATTATTAGTATTTATAAACCACTTTTCAACTATGCTATTGACGCTATTTTTTTCAGTCTGGTTTTGTTCTGCTTCACTTTGGGTGCAATTTTTACCATATCTACTTAGAAGTAAGTCCTAATCTATTCTATGGGACTTACTCTCATGAAAGTGTGTTTAGGACTGAACCCTTTGTGTAGATTTTAGGAAAGTGGCACACCAAAACGCCACTAAAACTATTACGTGTTTTTTCTGTTTCTGGGATGTCAGGGGAGATGTTCAGTTCAGGGATCACGGAGCCCGTTGCAAATATGAAAAGGCTTTTGTAAATCATAGCGTGGTCCGAAGCAATTATTTTCTGCAAAAGAACGCGAAGCATGTGTACGTTTTTCTTGGCAAGACTACACAGGGACTATGAATGCCTCTTCCTACGGTACCTTTTAAGGGTAAAAGTTTTCTTCCCACTTTATTACCTGTTCTCAGTTCTACTATCAATGGCAATTTTGTCTTCCTAGAACCATCCAGCTAATTGTCCTATTCTTAGTACTATATCTAGCATTTGAACCCACAAAATGTTGGCCTTCCTGTGAACATGAGTATTAAAAGATAATAATCTCACAAACTAGGCAATTTTTTTCCAGCATGGCAAAACTGCAGATGAGAGTCTTGTCCGAGACTGCATAAACAGGTCATGGCTGTGTCCTTGGATCCTTTATCACTGCACCACTTTTGCCACATCTCTGCAAACACATGGAGACAATTTGTGCGCTTGCCTTAACTATTGCCTGCCTGAAACTTTTTACTGGCTGGTTTGACACACTTTGAAGTTTGAGTTGCATACATGTGAAAAACCAGGGAATGCACAATTTCGTTGATCCACCATAGTGTGGCATGTTCTGATGGCAGAAGTGTGGTTTTATTCTTAAGAACATCTCTACCTAATGGCGCTGCCCCAAATTATACATCTTGGTACTTTAAAGTACTTTTCACTTATTTCTTTCCACAGTTGTACAAGGAAATTACAGCAGACGCATACTGTATTTACTCCAATCCAATGCTCACCTTTTCCAGCTTAATTTAGTTTCCAAAATCAGGGTTTGCGTTCAGTTTAATGGGTAATTAGATTCGAGCAAATAGGGTATTTTGATTATAAGTATACATTGTGCATTAGATTTGATGGCGCATTAGATTCAAGTAAATACAGTAAATTTCCCCAAAAATTCAGTATCTCTTATAGCATTTTTTAAAAATAAAAATGCTTGCTTCCATAATCAAATCCAGCACCCTATTTTTTTCACCATTGTTGTGGTACTCAAAACACCCAACAACTTTCCTCTATCCCAATATTATGAGTCTATTTTTTCCTATCACCTCTGTCACCTGGTAGGAAATGTTCTGCAACCGGCTTGAAGAAAGAGCATAGCCCTAACTTAGCTTTCCTTCCTAGCATATATTTAAATACTTTGCTTCCTAGCATATAATAAATATTTATATGCTTCCTAGCGTGTAAATATTTGTCCTCCATCCAGGAGATTCTTAGTTATAATCCTGCCATGAAAAAATATGAACATTTTTTCGGTCTCCTCCTTTTCCTATTGGTGCCATCCTAAGCAATTTCTTTCCTCCCTTGTTTACATTCCTTGCATACTTGTCCACTATTCTCATGTCCCCTGTAGACCTGATTTTGCTGGGCTAAGCATATTTGTCTCTCTTGATCTCTTGCAATGCAGATCCCTTCAGTCCTTACCATTTGCTTCTTCACCTAACTATATGGGGTACTAAAGGTGAAAAGCAACACTTTGGAGAGTTGTGACAGCAGTCATTATGCATTCTTCCCCCGAAACCCTTGAAATATTGAGTTTAATCTGCCATTTCCATATGACGCATAACTTCTAATTTGTCGTGTGTGCCACCTGTGTTCTCTTGTGCAAGATCCCTTTAGGATCGCTGCCTCCAATTGTGACTTCTTGCCCTGGGATTGCTGTTCTTCATATTTCAGAAGATCCTCTCTGGAGTAGCGGAACATCTGCTGCCAATTCCGAACTCAAACTAGAAAAGCACAGGGTTACTTGAGCCCACTGTTTTGCCTCTGTGTGCCTAAAAGAGGAATACACATCATAGCAAAGTTCTCAAAGGCACCTGATCACCTCCCAAAGGAGAATTCCTTTCTCTGGATAAGCAGATGTCACAACAGTTTTCTCTGGGTTGCAATAATTTTTTTCCTTTTAAATAAGGATACCATAATTATGCTACAATGAACTTGTTCATCTTTCAGGTGCTACGGAACCCCTGAGCTTTACTGCAATAGACTAGTGTGGCTACCCTTTGGAAACGGTCTAGGTTAATAAAGAAGCACCTTTTAAAAGTACTGTAGGCCTTTGATAGCTGTGAATTTGTATCCAACAGATTTGACCATCCTTGGGGTCTGAACCTGAAGATATGAGCCCCCTAGAAGCTCCAAACCTACCAGAATTGTGCTCTAGTTGGATCAGATGAGTTCTGGGGAAGCCATGCAGGCCTCGTCCGATCACCCTTCAGAGCTGACCGGAGCACAACCTTGGTCAGTTTCTGGGGGTTTGGGTTGTCCAAATCCATATATGAACATTCATGGATTTCTTTATTTGGGGGGGATCCTGGGAATGGAACCCTTATGAATAACAAGGGGTTTTGTACTGTTTTTTTAAGTGATGCTGGGGTAGAACAGCTGTCCACCTTCACCCCATCTACATGTCTTATCCAGTAGCTGTTACTGGTGTTTCTTCTGCTTCTTTTTAGATTGTAAGCTTTTGGGGACAGGGAACCATTGAATTTTTTTTACTGCTATGTAAGCCCATGTGTGAACTACAGTACTTGTTGAAGAGTAGTGTATATAACAATGAATGCAATTTTATTTTTTTAGCTGCACCAGGTGGTCCCATCTCCCACTATGAAAAAGGTCTGTCTCTTCTCTCTGAGTGCAGTTTTGCATGTAATCAGCAGAGATTAGTGTTGCTCTAGGAATTCTGTCTGTTTGCTACAGCTCCTTTTTGATCATAAAAAAAGCAGGCCTCCGTGAGTCTTGGAAGACTATGGTATCGTGCTCAGCGCTGCATACGCTGCATGCGAAGCACGAAAGCCTGGGTTGGATTGTTACGGAGGATAGGCTGTAACCCAAGCAGCAAATCCCCCCTCTCCACGCCACTGAATTAGTCCAATGGAAAGGCAGAGCCAATATGATTGATTGTCCATTGGCATCTTTCAGTCTCGAAAGACTATTGTATCGTGCTCTGATTGGAGGTCCTGAAACAACATGATCATAGCCTTTCTATATATAACTGAAAAGTCACTGACTTGCTCACTCACTTACTGATTGACTGACTCATCAACTGCCCAGCCAAAACCACCGGACCTAAAAGCGAGAAATTTGGGGAGGGTATTGCTTTGGAGAGGGTGATGGAGGCTCCCACTAAGAACCAGTTTTTGGAAACTCAAACTGGACAGGGGTGAAATGCATTTTCGTCCCTATACTTTACATTGAAGAATCTCTAACTGATCAACACCCTGCCCCAACCTCTGGACCTAGAGTCATGAAATTCAGAGACGGTGTTCCTTCTGTGACATCGACATCCAACAAGAGACATCCAACAAGAGCCGATGCCAGATATTTAACCCTTAAGAGGGTGAAAAGAGGTGCAATGTGTTTTTGTCCTATATTTAACATTGAAGACTGACTGATCAACATCCAGCCAATTTGGTGCCTGGTGCACATGGGGGTGGGGTGGTGTGCATGGAGGCTGGTGCTCAATGGAGGATGGCTTATGGGGGTATTTTACTCCTGTAATGTGGGTAGATTTTGCAAATTTTAAATTATTGTATACTTTAAATTTGGATTTGGTTTTGTCAGATAAAGTGTATTAAAAACTTCCTGCTTGATAACATCACTTCCAGGTTAATGGCGTCACTTCCAATGAGTCCTGACAGTTGTCATTCTAAAAAGTGGGTCTCAAACCTAAAATGATTGATAGATGCACTAACTAGAACCCCACAATGAAACATTGTTTAAATGCTGCCATAGAATAAAACAGTCATTCTAAGCATTTAATTTAGATATCCCTTCCTGGGGGAGGGAATTCTTGAAGGTAATATATTTTTGAAGGGTACCTCAACCGGTAGCTCTAAATATCTCCATACCCACCTCTGTACGGATGAGTATAAAAGATCACCAACCAGGATCTGATCCCGCGGAGCTTGCAGTTCTTCCTTATTTAGCGTCGCTTGCAAATGTGGTCTAATTTTATGCTTGCTCTTTTATCCACAAGGAAAAATGCCTGGCACACACCGTACCTTATTAGGTAGATTTAGCCCATCTCCCTTCTTTGATGTTTATTGTGATTACTTTCTAGGGTATCTTGCTTAGAATCTGCATGATGGTCTGGTCTGTTTGGACTCCAAATGTCATGGAAACAGTATAACATTTGACTGCAGGATGCCAATATATTACACATGCTGCATTTCTTTGGCCCATTCTGAAATCTGGGTGTAACTCGCTAGAGAGTTATCCATTATAGTTGCAGACTGTTTGTTCATGTTTTTCTAGCTCTCTAAATACCCAACGTATAAAACTCTTGATGAAGTTTTCTGAGAAGCGGCAACGTGAACATTAGTGGTTAATCAGGAATGTAATGGAAGATTCTCGGAAGTGGGAGTTGATACATGTTCTGGGTTTGGTCAGTGAAGCCCTTGTGCTTCTGATGGATCAGAGACGTTGGACAGAATGCATGTGGGATGGATAGATTACAACAGAGGCCCTATTTTGAGTTGTTCTCATGCAGTCTCAAGACGTCCAGTTTGAAGTCAGTTGTTGTGTTCCAGGGTTGGTGATCTCTGTGTTGCTGCCAGCTTTGTGCAGTTTGCAGGGCTTAAAATCACTCCCAAGAAAACCATGGGGTAAAATTGATCTTCAAATGCATAGTTATGCACAGCCTCAACACTTTCTATGTTCCTCCATGTTGTTCTGTTTATTACTAGGATGGCTGGCATGTGATAACTTGGTATCTGTTCTGATTCCTACTGGCCTTTTTAAATGGTGTGTGTTTAATGGATTTTGGATTTCTAAACTGGTCATATTAGTGCTCTTTGGGGTTCAATCAAGGCGACTGTGGCTCCTGCGTCCATTTCTTCCGCTGTTCCTAGGGTGCTTGGACAATTGTTTGGTGTTCATGCTCCAGCAAATGTTTAGACAGTGTTCATGTTTCTGGCCCCAGCTGTCAGGATGAGTTCCTTGGCTTCCTGTTACCTTCAATTCATGCCCCATTGGCTGAGTGAAATGTGTCCTTTGGGTTTAACTCAGCTGCTCAGCAGCTTTCAGTGGTTTGTAATGTGGCATTCCCATTGAAGATGGAGGCATCAGCATTTGTGTAAATTCAGAACGTAATTCTGTTTTGTGTTCAAATACGGACTGCATCTGTAGGACCTGGTATTTGATTAGTCTTGGAGGCTGTTTGCTGATGTCTCCCTGTGTTTCTAGACTGTGACACCTATAGGAAGATCTATGTTCCGATTCCTTGTTCTAAATAAAACACTTTGAGAATTATTTTATTGGAAATCGGTAAATCAACATTCTGAAACTTGTAGTAAGTCATGATACGTGGTCTGTTGATTAATGATACTTGGTTTGCTGGGCCTGGCTCCTTCCAATTGGGGTGGAAAGAGGGGCAGACCACTCCCCACTTCTTCTTCTTTAGCCTCTGGTGGCAGGGGTCCACTAGGCAAAGACAACTTCTTCAGCTGTTGTCCTGTGTGATGTCAACATCCACCTGTTCTGGAGTGGCGTCATCCAAACCATGATTGATGCAACATGAGGAAACTTGGCCAGCCCTATCGCAGGGTCATGTCACCAGGATGCTGCCTTCCCACCAAAGTGGTACCTGTTTATCTACTTGCATTTGCATCCTTTTGAATTCTTAGGTTGGCAGAAGCTGGCACAAGTGACAGGAGCTCACTTTGTCATGCAGAACTTGGGTCTCAAACTGCTGACCTGCTAATCTTCAAATTCAGAGGCAAAGTGCCTTTAACCAGTGAGTCACTGCAGTCCCTGCTCACCTCTCACTGTACTAGGAAAAGTTGCCTAATAGAGAGAGAGAGAGAGTAGAAATTATCCAGGTAGTAAAATTGTGAATAGATGGAACAGTTTGGGAGATAGTTGAGGGGCCGTTCACTCTCCCTGCTATGTGATCCGAATTTTACATATGGGCTAATGGGCTCTGTGACTGAGCAAGAGAGAGATCTAGGTGGATAGCTCAATGAAAGTTTCAACCCAATGTGCAGCAGCAGTAAAGAAAGCTAACTCCACACTTGGGATCATTAGAAAAGGAATTGAGAATAAAACAGCTAATACTATAATGCCATTTTACAAATTGATGGTAAGGCCATATTTGGAGTACTGTGTCCAGGTCTGGTCACCACCTTTCAGAAAGAATAAAGAGGAAACTGAAAAAGGTTCAGAGGAGAATGACCAAAATGATGGATGATCTGGGACACTTTCCATAAAAGGAAAGGGTACAGCTTTTGGGGCTCTTCTGTTTAGAAGAGAGATGTTTGAGTGGGGACATGACTGAGACATACAAAATTATGCAAGGGATGGATGGAGTGAATACACAGATGCTCTTTTCCCTTTCACATAACATCAGAACTAGGGGACAGCCACTAAAATTGAATGTTGGGAGGGTTAGGACAGATAAAAGAATATATTTCTTTATCCAGTGTGTGATTGGTCTGTGGAACTCCTTGCCACAGGATGCCAAGTAGATAAACAGTGCCTTTAAGAAGGGATTGGACAAATGCGTAGAGGAAAGGCCCATCACAGGTTACGCACCATGATGGGTTTATATGTGTGTAGGTAGATGTAGATGTCATTCATTGGCATCCTTCAGTCTCAAAAGACTGTGGTATCGTGCTCTGATTGGAGGTCCTGAAACAGCATCTAGTGTGGCTAAAAAGGCCAGTTCGAGAGTGGCAATCCCTTCCACACTGAGGACAAATAAATTCCGTCCCCTGCCCAGACCCCAGGTTTCGCTGCTTTCGGGTTTGTCTCTTTGCTTCAGCCTGCCGAACAAGTGTCTCTTCCATGCTGGGTCTTTTGTCTCCACGCTGAACGATTGGAGGTCAGGGTTTCCCAGCTGTTGATGTCCATTCCCAAGGCCTTTAGATCCCTCCTGCAGATGTCTTTGTATCGCAGCTGTGGTCTCCCTCTAGGGCGCTTTCCCTGCACTAATTCTCCATATAGGAGATCTTTTGGAATCCAACCATCAGCCATTCTCACGACATGCCCAAGCCAGCATAGATGCCACTGTTTCAGAAGTGTGAACATGCTAGAGATTCCAGCACGTTCCAAGACTGCGTCATTTGAAACTTTGTCACGCCAGGTGATGTAGATGTAGACAACTTCAAAATGCCAGGTGCAGGGGGGGCACCTGGATGCAGGTGTCTTATGTGCTCCCTGAGGCATCTGGTGGGCTGCTGTGAGATACAGGAAGCTGGACTTGATGGACCATTGGCCTGATCCTGTGGAGGCTTTTATATTCTTATGATTAGGTGACTTCTCTCTAGAGTACCAGTAGAGGACAATATGTGTACATTCCTGACCTTATCTTATGGAGTTGGGCCAGTTAGACAAGTGCATTCCAAACCATCCCATCAACAATTAATTAAACTTTAAAAAGCCAAAAAAATCTAGACTTGGATCCCAGCTCTTCTCAGGATCTTTACAGAGATGAAATCAGATTGCATGGGGGGTGGTGGAAATCCCTGGTTCTTGCAGTAAGTGAGATGGAATCAATAGGCAGGCAGTTTCGCTACCAATTACTGAGCTAGCTTGTACAACGTTTTTTGCTCTTTTCAGTGGAACTAATAATAATTTTGGCTTCATTCATACAGGGTGGGTAAATTGCAGCAAAGCTGACTAAAAAAATCATTTAAAAAAATTCAAGTTTAACATAATATAGCTCCCAAAATACTGAAGTAATAAATGTGAAATTTAGCACATAATGGGCACAAGCCAGAGTAATTACAGGAGCACGTAAGAGACATTATGTGCACCCATTGTTACTGCACCACCTAGTGAAAACCTATGGGAAATTCATATTGCAATCCAGAGTAACTTGTTCTTACTCTGGAGCAAAGACTTCCCGTAGTTACTCTGGATTTCACCCAATGTCTTTATATAACATTGTTTCTGAATGTATAATTTCAACCTCCTAGCTCTTTTCATTAGTGTAGAAATTGAGTGTAAAGTGGATGACTTTTGAAAAAAGCCCCCAAATAGGATATTTTCAGTCTGATTTTGCAAAAAAAGAACGTTTTAGAAAAGTTTTCAAACCAACCTCATAAGAAAGAGCATGTTTCAAACATTCCAAAAAAGTGGGTTTGATTTTCTTGTTGACTTGCCTGCCCCTCTTTCCTGCCCCCTCTCCCAATATTTGGCAGCATAGGAGGTGAAGAGAGAGGGAACCCTCGGTCACCTGGCTCTATTTTCCATGTGGGTTTTCTTTTCCCCCTTCCTGTTGACATCCAGTCCCTGCAATCGGACACCCAGCCTGATAAGCCAGCAATAGGCTGGGATTCACCGATGCAGCAACAGGTGTCCCTTTCCTGCATCCAATCAGGTGGTGCCTTTTGGGGTGGGCCAGGACTTCCAAGCTGCCTCCTGCCCTAACCTTGGGTGTAACCCAAGAACTCAGCCTTGAGAGATGAAAGCAGGGAAAGTTTCACCCAGCTGGGCTGCGGGGGAGCCAGGTTTGCAAAGGCACCTGGTGCTGGATGTGTTAGTGGAATTTGCGGAAGCCCTGAGGACAGGTGAACACGCACCCAGGTGCAGATCTGCTCTGTGCACTTCCGACGTCTTGCCAGCTGGAGGATGTGGCAGTTCAGACCACAGGACAGGTTCCTGGCGAATGACCCTCTTGATGGAGATGGCTCTCTGGTAAGGATATGTCTTTTGATTTCACATTCTAAGAGCCGTTCTGAATGTTTGAGGACAAGATCAGAACTGCCTGGACGCTGTTCAGTCTCTTTCAGGAATGCCAGGGCTATTAATTCTCCTGGAAAGCAAGGTTGTCCATGTTGCTGCCCAGGAGGAGGTGAACTCCCTTCCGGACAGCATGACAGCCGGATATTTTAAGACTTCATCACATAAAACGGTGGCTGCTTCAAACTAAGTTGATCCAAGAAGTTAGGTTTGGCAAGGAGCAAATCAGCTCTCTCCCTTTGGTAAATAGTGGACTGCAAAGGCTGGTGCATGGGGGAGAGAATATATAAAAATAATGGAGCTGGGAAACAGGCATCATCATTCAAATCTATAAAGTATGGCACATCAGGAGGTATGGGGCAAAGCATCATGACTAAAATAGGGAAGATCTGTAAATTATTAAATCGGGTTTTAGATTGTGAGCCCTTTTGTGACAGGGATCCATTAGCCATTAAATTTTTTCATTTTCTTTGTACTTTTTAGTTGAAAAGTAGTACATACTGTAATAGTACATACATACAGATCTATTATGCCAAATAATAATAATATGTAAAAAGGAGGAAAGGAAGAGGCATTTTATTATTTATTCGATTTGTACGCTGCCTCTGTCCCAAATTGAAATTTATTCAATTTGTATGCCACACATTTTGTTTGCAGGCAGGAGCATCCAGACCAGTGGTGGGCTCCAGCAGGTTCGCACCTACTCTATAGATCCAGTTGTTAATAAGAGATAGGACATATAAAGTTTAAAAATAGCCATTTAAAAGTGGCTACCAGATGGGCAGAGAACCTGTTCTTAATTTCTTTGAAGCCCATCACTGATCCAGACAGCTGCTTTTGATAGCTCCCTTTATTCCTCCCATTTTGCTTCATCTGATCGTCTGCCACTTCCAAATGTTTAATTAGTTTTTGGTGTGATCAGTTTAATCCTGGTTGGGGTGTTGGTGTGCGCCTTTTGTTTTATTAAAGTAGTGTGCCCTTCTTGGTTTTGTGGAGCAATAAAGATGTTTTTGTCCTGTGTCAGCTGCTTTGAAACGGGAAGCAAAACAGGTTGGGGTGCAGCAGGCTAATGAAAGATTATGTGCATGGCATGACCCCTTTGATTTAGAAGAACCGTATCCACCCCATTCGTGTTGCTGCACCAGGACTTTGCTAACAGTGACTGGGGAAGGAGGGAGGAGGCATCTGGGAGGTGTTTTGCTCAGCAGCGGAGAGCTTCTCTGGCATTTGGGGATGTGTGTTTATAATCTCGGATCTGACTTGTTCGATAGCTGTAGGCAAATAATTTTAATATTTTGAATACCTACTCATTTCTGTGTAGACTCCACATAATTAAAGCATGCTAAACGCAGCTTTCTGAGAAGTGCCTGCTAATGCTGGCACTTCAAATCACAAATTTAACTATTATAAAAAATATATAATGATTCAAACTTTCAGTATCATTCTGTTGATTCTAACAAATCGAGTTGTACAATTTCTGGGGGAAAAACAATCAGTGATTTGTGTGCCAGTTTGGCTATAAGTAAATGATCCCTTCATTGCTGTGGGAAGGAAATCTTTTAAAAATGTTTTTAAAATCTTTTTAAACCTTTTAAAAATGTAATGGTTTGCTGGAGGTGTATAGTAGTGGCCAACTCTGATTTTTGAGTCTAATTATATTATGCAAGTTTTAAGCAGTTTTGTTTTCAACCTCTTCTCACCAGAACATTTCCTACAATCCCTAATGAAGATCTAGTTTGAAATATATGCTTGCTAACATCTAATCGAGCCAAGAGCATTCCTAAACCACTTTTGCATGCCAACTCAGCACAGATATTGACGAGGGTGTGGGTGTGTGTCTGCGCATGCTAGAGGGATGTGAACCTCGATAATGGTGGGGTACAGAAAGAGTTGGTCCCATCTTGCCTCTGCCATGGATTTATTTAGAAGCATCGAGCGTGTCACTTACTCCCTCTGCACCAAGTTCAGTACCTGTAGATGAGAAAAATATTCACTCTATTGTACAGGATTATAATAGGAGACATTGCAATGCAATGCAGTGTATAGGCAGAACTGTGTATCAGACAGTATGGAATCCTGTGGTCAAGTATCAGTGCATCCATTTAATACTCTCAGAGAGAGAGCATTGCGTCTTGATAGGCTTTTCCTCTTTCTCTTGGCTAGTCTTTAGTTGCCAAATTTGGGTTGGAGGTGACTCCTCTGCCAGAGTGTGGACTTTAGACTTATTATCACATTCAGGCTGCAATCCTAACCCCAGGTCATGCTGGCATATGTCCTGACATGTCCCATACTAACATGGGGGTGTCAGAAAAGTGCCATAAGTGCACTTGCCTTCCCACACCACCAAGGGAATGGGAGAAGCTGGATTATGTTTGCCTAAATTGGTTAGGATTGCACCATCAGTGTGTGGGCTCTTTTTGTGAGCTCCATTTGGGTTCAGCACCTAAAAATTCTGAATGCTGAATTAATATTTGAATTCATAATACCAGGCCATGTATTAAATCCCTGTGTGATTCTCTCTCTCTCTCCAGCCGGATCTTCTCAATTTCAAGAAAGGATGGATGTCCATATTGGATGAGCCAGGAGAGGTAAGAAAAGGAGCCTTCCAGTTCAGCTGTGGCCATTGTTTTGAACAGTGATCGTCGCCACCATCGGTATTTATTTTTCCAGCAGTCTAGTGGAAGCAGGAACGGAAATTGCTTTATAATTAAATGTGGAACACAATGAATTCACAGCTGATTTTTAAAGAAGGGTTAGTTTGTGAGAATGGGTTTTTAATGGCTACCTAACCTAGCATGCTTTTGTAATCCGCAGTCCCTGTCGCTTGCTTCCTGTCAAACTCTGCCTGTTTGTCTTGTTCATCAAACAAAGGGAGGGGGGAGTTGCCTTAATAAAATGGGGTAGTCAGGCTTGTTGCGGACTTTGAAGTGTCCTTGATCTAATTTAGCTTTTCCCCACCTTGTCTGGCCCTTCCCTTTCCCCTCCCCACTGGTTGTGTCTGCAGTGGTCGAAGCACTGGTTTGTGCTAACAGATTCAAGCCTGAGATATTACAGGGATTCTAATGCTGAAGAGGTAAGGAAGCATCCTGGCCTGCGTGATATAATAAGATGCCCTTGGAGTATATAGGGAAAGTGCGGCTAATTGTTTTGTATTATTACATTAAACAAAATCATATGTAATTTTGAATTATGTTGTAAGGTCAGTTGCCTTGAGTACCCTTTTAGGAAGAAAGGAGGGATATAAATCGAATGAATCGTATGAGCAAAAAATGGGGTACTCAGTATTCAAATGAAAGGAGATCAGCAAAGAACATGATGCTCATCATAATCTTTTATATTAGCTACAAAGGGTCGTTTAGAGCAGGGATATCAAACATAAGGCCTGTGGCTCGAAAGCAGCCCCAGAAGCTATTTATCTGGCCCCCATCGTGATTGGGCTCTCTCAGCTTCTGATCCCTGGACTCTTGTATCTGGAAAATATGATTTGCACATTTTTTTCTTCTGTCATTTGCAGCTAGATTTTCTATATGAAAACACCGTACCTATCTAGGCACCATCTGTTTAATTTTCTCCTTAATTATGTCACTTCCGACCCTTTGCAGGCAAAATGAATGCTAACTTTGGCCCTCTTTTTGAAAAGGGTTTGACATCCCTGCGTTAGAGCTTGGATCCAAAAATATTGGATCCTACTGGGCTTAGGAGGAATTATCCAAGAGTGGATAGAGGCTCCCAGCAATTTGTGAAAAGAATAAAGATGGGTATCAAGGAGTTGTGGCAAGTATTGAACTGGCTGCATGATCTCAAACTGGTGATATGGGTGTCATTTCAGGCAGATGATGTGGATGGGGAGATTGACTTGCGTACCTGCACCGATGTGACAGAATACTCAGTCCAACGGAACTACGGCTTCCAGATACACGTGAGTATTTGGAATTATTATACAGTTCAAAAGAACAGGTTGTCAGAGCTCAAAGTTGCATAAAGTTCAGTTTTCTCACACAGTTGAGGTGGAATCCTAACCAATTTAGGCCTGCATAACTCACTGATTTCCCTGTTCCTGTGGTGGTGTGGGGAGGCATGTGCATGTCTATGCACTGGCCTCATCCCACCCCCATGGCACAGAACGGCATTTTTGCGACACACTCAGTCCAGGACTTGTGCTGGGACTTATGCTGGCCTAACTGGAAATAAGGGTTGCAGCCTCAGTTGATAAAGCAATGGTGTGGATCAGGACCCTCTAAAGGTAGGTCAGGACCCTCTAAAGGAATCATGATCTCTGGTGAGGGGGTGTCATGAGAGGATTGGATCTGCCATCTTGGAATCTGGCACTGGGCTTTCCTGGAATAAGTCTCACTGAACACAATGGAACTTACTTCCAAGTAGACATGGAGGAGCTCTGGCATCACAATGATATCACATCCTGGTAGGTTTGACAGGGGACCCCAGTCAGATTGTTAAGTTTGAAAGGAGATCTCAGATTGAAATTCCCAAGTACTGCTGCTGTTAAGGCATCTTGAACAATTCTTCAGAAAATTCTGGATATGAACAATGATTGAGATAAAGTTAAGATATAAAGGAATAGCCTTCTTGTTATTGGGCTTGTTGAGCTATGTGCAATTGTAGGAATATCATGGGTCTAATGGGAGTTTTATATTTGGTGTGGTGCTTGTAGAGAGAGAGCAAACATGCATATAATCTGAAAACGATATCATTGTGACTCTAATAAATATGGCCCAAGCTAATTTTTTATAGACTCTGTTAGGGATAATCAATTTAGGATTATTTTCAGTCCTTTCCCAAAAAGGTTAATATGAATGGCCCACTCCTTATTGAATCCCGAGGTGGAATTTCATTCAAAGGCCTAAAAGTTGCTTAATGGTGCGTGGCTTAAAAAAATCAGGTGCAAACTTTGGTGCAACTTGTACAGATGTTTTGAAAGTGGTTTAATCTACATTAAATTTTTAGAACATAAAGCACAATCCTAACCATGTCTACTCAAAAATAGATGCCGTTGTGTTCAATGGGTCTTACACCTAGGAAAGTGTCTTTAGGATTGCAGCCATAATAAATTGTCAAAATAGAAGCTTTAGGGGTTTTAGGGAAGGCAAAAGTTTGCCAAAAATATTGGTTGTATTCATGAAGTATGCTGGTTTGTATCCACCAAATTGTATCTTCAAATCAATATTCAAAGCAAGATGTGGCCGTCTGTGAAGCTGATCGTGTCGGATTTGTTTTCCTTTTAGACTAAAGATGGCATCTTTACATTGTCTGCAATGACATCAGGAATCAGGCGGAACTGGATCGAGGCATTGCGGAAAAGTGTGCGTCCTGCCTGTGTGCCCGATGTCACAAAGTATGTGCCCCCAGAAACATATACTAACTTCTCTATCATCACACTTTTGGTTATCTGATGGGTCACTGAATGATTCCTTCCAACTTCATATGGAATTGCCAAATTGACCTATCCTCCCACAAAATCCTGTTTTTTCCTCTCTTCAGCATATGCTTTCCAAGCTTCTATGTGAGTGATGTATAGAATGGTTTGGTGCCAGTTACCGAAAGAGATCGCTCTCCATTTCAGCCAGCTTTTTACCTTCAGTAAACCTAGACTTTCTCCTGGGGAACTATCCAGACTCTTGGCTTAATCTTACATTGTAGATCAGTAGTTCTTAAACAGTTTACCACTGGTGTTCACTTTTTAGAATAACAATCTGTTGGGATCAAAGGATATAAATAACCTGGAAGTGGTCATGGCCAGAAGTGATATAATCAAGCAGGAAATTAATATCTACCATACGACAAAAACAAATCAGATTAAATGAATTTAAGGTTACAATAAGTTTTAAAACTTACCCTACAATCCAGAGTAACTACGGGAGCACGTAAGAGACTTTACATGCACCCGTAGTTACTGCACCACCTAGTGAAAACCTATGGGAAATTCATATTGCAATCCAGAGCAAATGGTTCTTACACCGGAGCAAGGACTCCGCGTAGTTACTCAGGATTGCGCCTATAGTTAAATAACCAGCTTACAGTTGCTGATATGGTCAGGGTTAGTAATCCTAGAGTAACACTGGAGTAAGTCCCAACTGACTATCATTATTGAAAGTGCATATATAGTGGTCTGTTAAAAGTACATAAATCTGTAGCATTTCCCCAAATGTAGTCACATATTATGATAGCATCAAGTCTAATATACAGGCATCTCCCACTTATTGGACAGGTTAGGGACCGGAGCACCACTCAAAAGTGAACAGTATTGAAAAGTAGAACCCAGTCTATATCAGCTTGCAAATGCAAAATGGCCACCAAAAAAGACATATCATTTGCAAAAGCCTAAATAACACATATTTATTAACACATAGCCAGAATACATCACAAATTACAGTACAATGAACAAAGGCAGGTGCAGGCAATGAATATCTTAATGTATTTGAATGATGGTTATTTATTGAAGAAAGTCATAAGGAAATGCCATAAACAGTTTGATCACCACACCACATGCAAATCAACGTCAGGGAAGACAACTTTAGCCTTTAGCCTCTCTCACAGCAGAGAGAGATTGAAAGAGTGGGGCATACGTTGAATGAAAGAGTTCTGGGTATAATTGAAAGGTGTTGAAAGAGCGGAACAATCAGAAAATGAACCATCAGAGTGGTTGATGCCTTTATTATTTTGGCATTGTATAATCCAGGGCTTTATCAAAGGGAAGCGTTCTCAAGGCTATATTATAGCAGCATTTCTTTGTGCAGAACACGTTTGGCTGTGATCCCAGGTGCTTAATTATTCTTGCCCTCTTGGAAGCTTCTCTATATATTGCATTGCTACACAGTGTAATAATAGGCTTGCCTGTACTTGGCATAATGAGGGGTGTGGACACACATTGGGTTGAGAGCAGGTACAGATGGCTTCCACAGTACCTGCCTGTGCTGTTCACAACTCTAAGCCTTCTGTGGCTTCCCTCTGATTCCAGGCTTTCCGACTGCAACAAGGAAAACTCTTTCCGCACCTACGGCAATCAGAAGGGCTCTTCCAGATCAGAGGAGCAGAGACCAGGCATAGGGTCTGAGGTGATTTCCCGCAGCAGCAGGAAAACGGATGGGCAGCGCCACACCTTTGATTACGTAGAGCTGTCCCCCTTGCAACATGGGCCTTTAAATCAGGCTTCCCCACAACGGACAAGAGGAAGCACAAGAGCCACAGATGGAGCAGCCAAGCGGGAGGATCTGGAACGGGACCTGGCCTTCCGCTCGGAGGAGAGACGGAAGTGGTTTGAGTCTCCGGCTAGCGGAGCAGTGCAGACAGATGGCATAGCAGGTGACCACAAGACACGTGGTCAGGAGCCTCCAGGACCCCCTCTCTCTGAGGCTCAGCGAAATCGGCTGAGTGAGGAGATCGAGAAGAAATGGCAGGAACTGGAGCGTCTGCCCCTGAAGGACTCCAAGCGGGTTCCGCTGATGGCACTGCTGAGCCAAATCAAAGGAAATCAGGAGGATACTAGTGAGGCATTGGAGAAAGAGGTATGAGTTGTCCTCCTATTGTTGCCTGTTCGCTCTACGTCCTTGAGTAAAAAGGCCTTTTGCAAACCAGATTGCGTCACATGGTTCTGGTTGTTTGTAGTATATTGCCTTGTTGCGTGCAAAGAGAAGGAGTTGTATTTGCTTTTGGGTTTTATTGGACGTGGGTGGAGTTGGAGGCTATAGGCAGCTCTTCTTGGGTACTTAAGCATAGTCTCCATTGTGGACAGAAGCACCTCAAAAAGGCAGAAAGCGACAATTCCTCCCCCCCCCCACACACACACACATACACACTTCTGTCTGGCTAAAAACATTTAAAGGACATTAAGAGTAGAGCATAATCCTCACCATATCTACTCAAAAGTAAGTCCCATTGAGCTCAATGGGTCTTACTCCCAGGAAAGTGTCTTTAGGAGTGCAGCCTAAGTTCTTTAAGTTCATTTATGTAATCAATTAATTAAAGTTCATTAAGACATTTAAGTTCATTAGTGGCAGCTCAGCCAATCATGTTGACTCAAACATGTGGATACAAAATAACTGATAATGACATTCAACCTGTACATGGCAAAAAAGCCTGCATTTTCGTGAAATTACATTTATATGCCTGTAAACAGCATTCTGAAGCATGGGGAAGCAGCTGAGGGCTTTCCTAGAAATGCCTTTTAAAGGCATAGTAATATCTGTTCTGGTTTCCACAACAAACTGGAAATTGATTTCTCCCCCCCCCCCCAAATGGGCTTTCTGAAACCTGTATAAACCAGGGTGGTGGGTCCATGTGGCCTCAGTGAGCCTCAGAGCAACCTCTGACCAGAGAACAGCACCAGCCATGTTCAGAGGTTTTAAGGGGCCCCAAATCAGTTGATTTGAACATCCATGGATTTTTGGCATCATTTGCAAGGGTTCTGAGAACAGAACACCACCACCACCTTCTGTAGGATACTATGGGCAGACCTGAACTAGCATGACTCTAGAAATGAGATCGTCCTCCATACTTGGCCTGCCTTTGAGCACATGCTCTGTATCCCCCTACCTTGCCCAACTTGCTGCATCCTGGCTAACTGATATTTAGCAGATATCCAGATATTACGTCTTTTCTTCCCCCCTTCAATATATTTTGCTTTACTGGGTCAGATCCAGGTCCTGAGGTCAGAGCTGGAGTCCTTGCGTGCCCACAGTGATGCAAAACTGCACAGAGATGGACACGTACCTCAAGGCTACATCTCTCAGGTAAGGGCAAGCTGGGCTTGCTGTACTTTTTGCATTCTCTAGCTTGTCTCTCTTCTCTTCCTCCTCCATCTGCATCCCTCCAGGTCATGCCATATAGAGAGTGGAGGAAGGATCACCCTTTCATCTGCATTTCATAGACACCTGATATGGCAACAGTAATGATTGGGATCAGATATATAAAAAAGCAGGCCTCCGTCAGTCTTGGTAGACTATGGTATCATGCTTAGTGCTGCATACGCTGCATGCGAAGCACGAAAGCCTGGGTTGGATTGTTATGGAGGATTTGCTGTTACCCAAGCAGCAAATGCCCCCTCTCCACGCCACTGAATTAGTTCAATGGAAAGGCAGAGCCAATACGATTGGATCCAGCTGGCGTCGCAGAGCTGGGCTAAGGACAGGAGCTCACCCTGTCTTGTGGGGCTGACCCGGGTCTCAAACCCTGGCCTGCTTATTAACAGGCACAGCGCCTTAACCGCTTGCACCACCCACAGCCCACAGATATAGATATATATGACCCACAGATCAGATATAATTGATGCTAATTTGTATAGCTGTCAGGGTCAAGTACATCCCATAGCAACTGCAAGTAGGATGCAATCCTATAATACATTTCCAGTACCTTGAAATTTAGACATGGAGGCCTGGGTACAGGCCTTTTCCAGTTTCATTATTTTGAGTTATCCCAAGCTGTTGGTGACTACATCTGACTACATCTACAAATCCACGTGCCTGGATTTTGGAAAAGCTTTGGTTAATATGGCTGGCATAACATATCTTTTTAAGAAGAAAGTTGATCTTGTCCTATACGAGTGGCTGAAGAAGTGTGAACCTTTTGGGGTTCAGAGCAAGGATGCTGATGTGAAGGTTGGCCTTGTTAGGAGGTTGTGGCCAGGGGGGCTTTGATGCATAACAGAAAATAAGTGATTTAAAAAAAAAAACATTGGGCTACAAATAGTTTGGGTCAATAGTTTGCCTTATATTCATAGATTACCAAAAGGCAAGCTGTTGAAAGTCACACGGAGGTGCGTGTGTCCCAGAAAGCAGTCATATACTCTCTGTATACTGTGATATAATGTGACAAAGCTACATCACTTTTCTCAATGGTGTGGGAAGTGGGGAAAGCATTAATTAAACCTCCAGCTTTGGTAAGGGCACTTGAGGAAAATGTATAAACTTACCATTAAGAATCCTTTTTGTGCTGCTGACCTCTGAAGCGTGCAGCCATGCAGTGAACCGCTGAAAGCTTGTCTCTTTACAAGACGGCTTAAACTGGAAATATGTATTATTAGCGGCCTAATTACTATTTAGGTCCAGACAGAGCCCTGTTGACAACACGACACTTGGTGTGAGGGTTCATTATAATCTCCGGCTCCTGAGTCAGGCTGAGAAATGGAGGTATTTGGAGAGTCTGAGGCCCCTGCAGCAAAACCAGATCCCACCAGTCTTGCTCAGCTTGTTGGCCCCTATGCTGACAAAAGCCCTTCACTGCAAGAAGCCTTTCTGGATGGCCTCTCTAAACAGAGGGATCGTCATTCTGTTTCGCCTCCAGATTTCAAATTTAAGTCTTGTTCTTTTAAATTAAGTCTTTACATCAAATTAATCAGATTTGACTTAAGAAACCCAGTTGTGCAGCTGTCTGTTGAGCCTTCTGTGCTGTTTGAGTAGACATTTTATGGTGACATTTTTAAGAATACCCTTTTAGACATTTTTAAGAATACCCTTTTTTAAGGGTATTTTTAAGGACATTTTTAAGAATACCCTTTTAATGTTTAATGGGACTGTGTTGTGGTCTGTTGGGATCGTCCCCTTTTTAATGCAGTGAGAAACTCTTTCCTCTTTTGTGATTACGTGTTCTTAATCTGCCCCCACGTGGTGAACAGAGAAACAGCCACTGGGAAAGACCAGTGAAAGATGATCCATGCTTACCTTTATATGCTTACCTATATTAGAGGTTGCCCCCAAAAGAGGTAGGTATAAAGAGGTAGCCCAAGCTGCAGGACGTACAAGTGAAGTTTGCGTTGGACAGCTGCAGCGGCACAAATGCCTTAAGCCACCTAGTTCTGTGTATGAGTAGGTCTTGCATTGCTAGTAGATATTCTTTAAGACAGAGGTTCCCCTGGTCTGGAAGTTGTTGACTTGTGTATTGGAATATTGTCCTGCTCCGGATGGGGTTGCACTTGCTCTGAAGGATATCTATCTATCAATCTATCGATCGATCTATCGATTGATCGATCGAAATCGTTACTAATAGAAATCTAGTAAATAAATATTCAGCAGTCTTCCACTTGAAAACAGAAAATTTCTAGTATTTGGCAATCTTCTACTTCACACCACCGTTGCGCATGTTTTAAGTTTTTAGGTTATCTTGGTTCTCTGTCTGGCAGGAGGCCTGCGAGCGCAGTTTGGCAGAAATGGAGACCTCCCACCAACAAGTCATGGTGGAACTACAGCGGCATCACCACAGGGAGATAGAGAGGTTGCAGAAGGAGAAGGAGCGGCTCCTGATGGAGGAGGCTTCCGCCACTGCTGCAGGTAACAGGTGGTGTGTGTGCACACATGCGCATGGCACTTTTGCACCTCCTTTTTGATTTTGCATTCCCAAGCCAAACAGAAGTGGTTTCTGAGCATGGCTAGAGAAATTCAGCAGCACTGTCACATGCATCTTGGTAGTACTGCATGTTATTAGTAGCAGGGAATGGGGATGCCATCCACTGACACGTGAACAGGTATGTCCATGACACATGGACATGAAACTGTCTTACATGGGCATCAGGCCATCCCTCCCTGCATTGTCTTCTTTGACTGGATGCATCTGATTTAAAGGACATTTCCCTTGCCTGTTGTCTGATCCTCGAACCAGAGATGCCAGGGATTGATCTGGGGATGTTCTGCATCCAGACTACCTGCTCTGCCCCAGAGCCTTTGCTTCTCACATTATTAGGGAACCTGTGAAGCAATGCAAAATTGCTTTCCCACTCTCCCCACTTCAGTGTTTGTCTCACATCTCCTCCTCTTCCTCCCTTCTTTTCTCTAGCCATTGAAGCACTAAAGAAGGCACACCGGGAGGAGCTGAACAAAGAACTGGGCAGGACCCGCAGTTTCCAGAAGGCCAGCTTAGACCCAAATGCTCTCCAGCGACAGCATCAGTAAGCAGCTCTTCTGGGGTGGCCATGTTCCTCCTGAGTATGGGCCCTTCCCTTGACTAAGATACCTGCTCAAGAAAATCAAGGCAGGGGACAATATTCCAAAGTATAGTCCTGGAGCATTTAAACCCTGGCCTGGGATCTGACTGCGGTCCATGGCAAGCCTCAATGTGGCCCGTGCCAAGACCCCTCCATGTGGCCCTCAGGCAAGCCTTGTAATCCTCCATATTCTCTCTAATACGCTCTTATATGTAAACTTATTCCTATTTGGAATGTAAATCATTTTTAAGGCCCCCAACACAGTGTCAGAGAGATGATGTTGCCTTCCTGCCAAAATGTTTGGACACCCCTGGTATTGTCCAAGAAGCCACTGGGCTTGCTGAATATAAGCAGCAGAGCCGGCTGTTTATATTGTTGAAAAGTGCTACAGAAATGTATTAACATGTTTTGTCTTGGGCTTGTGTGTGGCATTATGGAAATGACAAGCTGCTGTCTGTTGACTTGGTTCATCTCAGCCACTATTCCAAAACTGTGGGTCGGGACTAGTTTGTAGGTCTTGACCTGATTTTTGGTGGGTCACCAAAGGGTGATGGGAAGATTTATTTATTTTAAAAATTTATATCCCGCTTTTCTCGGGCCGATAGCCCGACTCAAGGCGGCTAACATAAAACAATATTAAAAACATAAATAGTACAATTAATAAAAACAATTAAAACATCCAGGCTAAAAACATATGTTAAAAACAAGATCAGATAACTAATTGCCTCAAACCTGAAATCTATTAAAGAATCAGATTCTATAGCTGCTATTACTCCATAAAGAGCTCAGCATCTGCAATTTTGCATAAGGGTCCTGAGAGTAGACCTTTTGGTGTTCTGACCTTTGCTGCAGGTCTGACGTGGAGTCTCTGAAGCGGGAGCTGCAGGTGCTTTCGGAGCAGTACTCCCAGAAGTGCCTGGAGATTGGTGACCTGGTCCAGAAGGCAGAAGAGCAGGAGCACACATTGCAGCATTGCCAGCAGGAGGGAAAGGAGTTGTTGCGGCAGAACCAGGTAAGGGTCCTGCTGAGCGTCCCCACCTCCCTCCTAAGGCAGAAATTTAGGCAGCAAAGCAATGTAGAGTACATTGTTGTTAAAAGATGGCCAAATAGTGCCCAGATCTTGCCTAATGGCACTTAGTCTTATCCACAGAATTCTAAATAATACCATAAGCTGCATTAAATGGAAATGCTGAGTCCTGCGCTTCCTTTTCATCTCCAACTTGAAGAAGACCTTGCCAAACAGACTTTAGCAGATGCCTAGTGCATGTCCTTTGCTGCTCTTAAATGAACCATCTTCTCTATTCCTCCTTCTCATCCCTAGGAGCTGCAGAGGCGTTTGTCAGAGGAGATTGGACAGTTACGGGCATTCATAGCAGCCCAGGGCTCACGTGATGGTGCTTCACATGAAAGGAACTGTTGTGAGCTGGAGGTAAGAGAAACTGCTGCTTTTTATGGTTTCTGGTGGGATACCCAGTCTTAGCAGAGCATATTCAATGCTTGTTGCAAGGGCTGAATTACCCAATAGGTAGACAAAATCTGTAATTAAGATTTTTGCCATTTTTAATGCATTTGCTGATCTCTTCTTCGCAGGTTCTGCTACGAGTGAAGGAAAATGAACTTCAGTACCTGAAACAAGAAGTCCAGTGCCTTAGAGAAGAACTTCAAATGATGCAAAAGGTAGATTTCTAGGAGTAAGTCAGATCTGCTCCTTTGCACAGAGAAGATGACACCCTCCTTACTCTTAGGATCAGTGTTACACGACTTGGGAACTTCTCTAAACCAGTTTGACCCTCTCCCCACGATATATTATATGTTATGCCTTCCCACTATGTCATCACACTGCTGGCTGGCACAGAATAAGCCTCTCTCTTGCATTCATGTGCTTTCTTTCTATTTATTCCGGTCCATCCGAGGCCATGAGTTGGAGGCCTTGACTTTGGAGGAGAGCAATTTGTCACCATGTAGGAGTCTTCATTCTTTGAAACTCCCTTCTGTTTACCAGCTGACAGTCAGACTAGTTCAGAGGGATTGGTTAGTAGCCAGTAAAGACCTCAACCCCTTGTGCTCTGTCCCCATCTTGTGAAAATTGCTGCCTTGCTGAACATAATTCACACCAGTGCTAGTATCTGCATAGCAACTCCTTCCCTTTGCAGGATAAGAGGTATTCCTCTGGGAAATACCAGGATGTCTATGTGGAACTAAACCAAATCAAGCAGCGGTCGGAGCAAGAGATTGAACAGTTGAAGGAGCATCTGCGCCTGGCTGTAGCAGCCCTACAAGAGAAGGAGATGCTGCACAACAGCATTGGTAAGTAGAAAGAAACAGCTTCTGAGAATGAATGGTGGGTCCTTTGTGTCACAGCCATTGGTAGAAGCAGTAATATGTGCTACACCACTGTGCTTTGTATGCTGAAAAGTGCCTGGGAACATTTAACACCTACATGGAAATTGCTGGAGACTGGGGAAGATCCTGTCCAACCCTACAATCCAGAGTAACTACGGGTGCACGTAAGAGACATGCACCAGTAAGAGTTACTGCACCACCTAGTGAAAACCTATGGGAAATTTATATTGCAATCCAGAGTAAATTGTTCTTACACCAGAGCAAGGACTCCCCGTAGTTACTCTGGACTGTGCCGCAAAGCTCCAGAGAGCCACGTGATGGTGGTGCACATTCATGTAATTGTGTCTTTATGGTAGTGAAAAAATTGCTCAGTTGTGAAGGAAGAAGACAAAAAGCAATGCATTTTCTGTTTTAGCACCTCTGTATCACCACACAGAGGAACACTTACAAGACCCACAACTCATGGTGGGCCACAGTTTTGTTTTCTGCCCAGTTGTGATGCTTTTTCAATGCCAGTAGCCATCATTAACTCCTCTGCATTGCAATCCCATGACAAATGCACACATCACAATTGCCTTCTGCAGACATGGTAACACCCAGTTTTGTTGGAGTTAACGCCACCTGTGGGGTGTGTGTGTGTGTGTGCGCGCGCGCAATACTGCTATTTTGAAAACCTGGACAAAGAGGTTTTGGGAAGCTGTATGATGCCAACATTGAATATGTGGGGACTTTGCCCACTGCTGTATTGACCCCCATGTTCTGTGGATTTCTGAGTCCCTGTAATTGTTCTAGGATAGTGTTTCTCATAATGTGCTCCAAAGAGCCTTGGAGCTCCCTGAGCCCCCTCAGTGGCCGCCACTTGCCCAGTTTTTGGAGATCCTCTGGATCTCAGAGACTCCTTTCCCAGAGACTTCCCAGAGACTCCTTTTTGGGGAGTTCCAGAGACCGAAAAGTTTTGAGAACTGCTACTCAAGGCAATAGAGGCAGGATTGGAAGAATCCCAGGCTTTTAGTGACTCAGGCTTCTAAAAATGTAATGTTGATAGCTAAAACTATGACTACCCAGCTCTTTATAGGCTATATGCACAAAAACCAAAATAGAACTTTTTTAAAAGGCTATGCTGCCTTAATCGTCTAACTCACAAACCAAATGACTCAGATTGAAATCCCCACCCAGCCATTACGCTCACTGGTTGACCCTGGACCAGCTGCCAGCCTAAACCCAGGCTTGTTGTGAAGATAAAACATAGGGGAGAACCTAACATTCAACATTTACCTCGTTGGAGGGATAGCAGTAATAGCAGTGTGTTAGTAATACTATTCTAAAGTAAGAACAGGTAATGCAAGGATAAATCAAATACAGTTTTCCAAACCTTGTCCATCTTGATACACTACAAATGTGGTGGTAATCTTAATTGTTGTTTGCTCCTTCAGGTTAGCTGGCCTTGTGATCCTCATTTTAGTGGACAAGGCTCTGACCTTTCCAACATCCTCCTTGAGGTAATGGGACCAAGCCTTCACCTGTGACTATCCATCACATTCACCCGCAAGACTCATCATGTTTGGGCTGGATCCTATGACTTGCACCTTCTTTGGAATTTTATACGTGAAAATATATTTTATATAGTTTTGGGGATGGGTGGGTTTTATTTTAAAATTCTATACTATGCTTTATACCATCAGTTGACCAGAGGAATGAGCCAGAAACTTCTCCCCCAGGCTTTTTTGGAGTTTATAATGGAAACTCTTTCAAAACCTCAAGTACCACTGAACACACATTGGAGAACTTCTGCTTCATGTTATCCTCCGGCAAGCAGACACACATCCCAACTTTTGTGGCAAGCCTTCTAGAATGGACAGTGTTGATCCATGGAGTGTTAGATGCACTGCACTGAGAAAATGCCATACTGATGGTTTTGATGAACTGGATTTGGCAGGAGACCAGAAACACTTCATTGGTTTTTTAACAACTCTGAGGACCAACCATTTGCTTCTATACACCAGAAGCGTGGACAGATTTTCCACTCTGATGAAACTTCTGTGCCTCTTGCTACAAAGCCCGTTCCACTCCACTGGCATTTCAGAAGCTCATCTTCCACCCATATGTTATGTGGGGAAGGGCTTCACTGCTAATGTCACAAGAGCCAAACGATGAAGGCATTGATTCTTTCTTTCTGCACAGTTTATAACTTAATAAAATACTCAGATATATCAAAGATATTTGCTTGCTTGTGGTTTTGTTTTGTTTTTGGATTGGCAACAGAAATACAAGTCACAAAACAATGAACTGTGATTCAGCAGCAAAATGGCAGATGCGCTTCAGTGCAAGTAAGCATCAAGTAATGAATCATAGAATCATAGATTCCTAGAGTTGAAAGGGACCTAGAAGGTCATCTACTCCAACCCCCTGCCTGCAGCAGGAAATCCTCCTAGATCATCCCTGACAGATGCTTGTCAAGCCTCTGCTTGAAGATCCCCAGTGAGGGAGCATCCACCACCTCCCTTGGCAATCTGTTCCACTGCCAAACCACCCGAACTGTCAGGAATTTTTTTCAGATATCCAACCGGAATCTCCTATATTGCATTTTGTACCCATTGGTTCTAGTTCTGCTTTCAGAAGCAGCTATGAACAAATAAGCCCCTTCCTTCATATGACAGCCCTTCAGGTATCTGAAGAGGGCAATCATGTCTCCCCTCAGCCTCCTTTTCTCCAGGCTGAACATCCCAAGTTCCCCCATAATGGATATGGGGGGAATCAAAACTTTTAGGTTAATGGATTCTGAGCTGTCTGCAACAGATCAGGAGATAAATCTTGGGGTACTAGTGGACAGTTCAATGAAAGTTTGTAGCAGTGGTGAAGGCCAGTTCCATTCTCAGGATCATTTAAAGAGGGCTTGAGAATAGAATGGAATGCCATTATAAAAATTTATGATGAGGCTTTGACTAGTATGGCTGAACTAGATGGGCCTTTGACCTGATCCAGTGGGGCTTTGTCTTATATTCTTATGGTTGAAACAAGATTTGAACCAAATGCTTATCACCCAACCATCTGCACCCACTTTGAACTGGATCTTTTATAGTGGTTAATGATGGATGTTGTGGTATGTGGGGAAGATAGCTGTGGGTGCTCAATTAGTACAGCACACTAAGAACAACTGAATTGTGACCTATATAAATTATGCACGCTGTTCCTGGCTGCTACTGAAAATTCTTTTAGCTCAGGCCTGATCAGAGCATATGAAGGAGTGCTAGAACTCCACTGCTTCCATTCCGTTTAATGGGTAAATGAAGTTGGTTAGGTGAGATACGTATCCCTCTACAGCTCTCTAATTAGTGTGGAAGCATCTTAATCATCTTAATCATCTGATGGGTATAATATATACCCCCTTATTTGGTGAGAGAAACAAATATCCTATTTGTAGTTTTCATTCTCAAAGTGTGTTGGATAAACATTGCTTGATTATTTGCTTATTTTGCGTTTATCAGTTCTTGAATGCATGCAAAATGGTACTACATTGGACTATTGTTGCACAGTCAGGGTTTTTGATTAACATCTTACTAATCCCACCTAGAAAGTCCAGGAATTGAATTTGGGACTTTTCTGCATGCAGGTACAGTATGTGTGTTACCACGATCTGTTGTTCTTGACCTGCTCTTCTGCTAGTTAGGACAACGGTGCTGAAAATCCCGCTAAGAGCACAATCTTTAAATCTTTTCAGAAGTGAGATCCGGTGGGGCTTAAGTGCTACTGTTAGCCTGCAGAGAGGCTTTTGGGGAGGAGGAAAGGTAAAGGGATGGGACTCTGCTGCTGAATCCTGTCCTGAGCTGGAATGCCAGACACAGGCCATATCAATTCTGCAACCTCTAAATAGTGGTTGTAGCTCTAAGGAGACCTATTTTTGGCCACAGTGCTCAACAGGGGTAAGAGACCATTTGTTAACTTATGGTGCAATCCAGAGTAACTACGGGAAGTCCTTGCTCCGGTGTAAGAACAATTTGCTCTGGATTGCAATATGAATTTCCCATAGGTTTTCACTGGGTGGTGCAGTAACTACAGGTACACGTAATGTCTCTTACATGCTCCCGTAGTTACTCTGAATTGTAGGGTTAAGCAGGAGATTCTGGCAGCATACAGTAGTGGACACGTTAGTGCTGCTGCTCCTCGTGGTCTTCTGCTCCTCATACTTGTCTTCTCTAGTCCTTAGCTAGCGAAAGCTCCTCATGGTGGTCCCACGTTTTAGAATTGTGCTGTAAAGGCCCCTCAGAGTTTGCACCTCTACCATTCAGGACATGAGCAGCAGGCTGATGAGCTTTGCATGAGTGGATGTAAGAAAGATCATCTTCCTTGCTCTGCTCAAAAGGCTTCTGGGTGCCACTGCCAGAGAACCAAAGACCTTACGATTTGTTGTTGTAAGATGCTTTGGGTGTCATTTGATCAAAAGTATATAAATGAAATGGGGCTTTTAAGTGGAAGTAAGAATATGTGGGCTTGAACCATCAACTATGGATAGAGCAATAGACAGTTTCAATATGATGTCAATGTATGGACGTTATAAAAAGCAGTATTTGACTTCTGACATCACAGGTCAAACTGTCAGGAATAAAAAGTATCATTTTAAGTGCCAATTTAATCAAACAAATTCACTGAGTCACTATATGTTTTTATTTACAACTGTATTGTCAATGGCCATATTATAAAACATGTTCCCACTGAAATAACATAGCACAGCTCTTAAGGAATCCTTTGCTATCTGTTATGTATATTTCATATCCTCTGGGCTTTTAAGCGATATTTTAAGCCATGTACGTATATTAAGTAGAGTTTCAAAACTGTTTTATGTCGATCATGCACAACATGTTCAAAATTGCCTGCTAAAAAACAATGTACTTTTACTATACTGTATAATTGCAAAAGGAAACAACTTTTAAAATGCCATTTTTGATACCTGCCCTTATTGGTAAATATCGGCCTCCTTTTGTGGCAAACCACAAGCTGAAAATCACCATGCTACAATAGAAATCTTTTTTTAAAAAAGAGAGAACCGCTTGAGTCACTTGGGTGAGCACCACAAAGGAAGCAAACCTTTCCTGCTATTGCCAAGAGTGAAATCCACAAGCGTTTGTGGTGGTGGGTGTGGGTGACTGGGGCCATAGACATGCACATGGAAGTAGTTACCAGATACAAAGCAGAATCAGCACGCCTGTTCCTTTAGCCACTGTATGTAAGAGGGCTCTTGGCAGGTGCAGCAGAAGAATATAAGGCTAAAGTAGGGTTCCCATAATTCTCTTCCACAAAACAGGACCCCCTTGTCTAACTTGCCAGTATGTGAGCACCTTCCCCAAAAACCAGGACTGTCCCAGTTTTCAGGGACATATGGCAACACTAGGCTAAAAGAACCCAGTTGTATCAGGGCAAGGTCCATCTAGCTTCCTGTATCCACGGTGCTCCTCAGAGAGCATCTTAGAAACTGGAATCCTGGTGCCCATCTTGTTGTATCTGGCATTCTGAAGTAACTTGTGGCTTGTAACCTGTCATGGACTTTTCCTCCAGAAATTTGTCCAATCCCCTTTTCAAGGCATCTAGTTTGCATGACATCACCACATCTTGTGGCAAGGAGTTCCACAGGCTAATTAGACGCTAGGTAAAGAGCATCCCTCCACCCACCCATTCCCTGTATAATTTTGTATGTCTCAATCATGTTCCCTCCACAAGCACTTTAGCCCCTAAAAAGGCTTTTTTACACCCTTCCATGTATGTTGAGCTGCACCTGCCAAATTTCCTCTTTACACTGGTTAACTTGTTTATGTGCATACACCTACACACATATGGGCAGGGGTTTTTCTGGGAGTACTCATCTTTTCCCACTCCCCCACCACAATTATTCAGATGAGGATGAGCTGTGGTGAGTACTAGCACCTTTTCCCAGAAAAAAAAGCACTGCATATGGGGATGTGGAAGAGAGGATGTTTATCTTTATACAATGAAAGAAAATAAATTATCTAGTGTATATGAGTGTACAGTGGTTCCTTCATGTAACAAATACCCCACTTAAAGTATGTTTCATGTAACAAATTTCTCAAGGATTCTGCTTCACGTAACAAACACACACGTTGGCAGTTGGGGCAGATGCGCTGGCCAGCAGCCCTTTTAAAAAGAATCAGGGCTGCCTACCACACCTGCCCATAGCAAAAGCAACACTTCCACGCTGTTCCTCCTGTGACCGGACGTCCACTGGGCAGAGGGAGAGAAGAGCAGTGGAGAAGAGGGAAGAAGCTCACAAGCCAGAAGGGAGCAGGGGAGAGAGAGGCTCAGGATGAAGAGAAGGAGAAAGTGGGGAGACACTTGGAAAGCGTCTGATTACAGTTTCCTAACCATGTCTACCCAGAAGCCCCATTGTGTTAAATGGGACTGACTCACAGGGAAGTGTCTTTAGGATTGCAGCCTGAGTAGACTTCATTGGATCATGCACATTTGAATGCATGTTTTGAATTCAATTACAGTGTTTTGTCATCATTTTTACTTCCAGTTAATATTTTTATATGAATATTTTTGGGGTTGTGGAACCAATCGTCTGAGTTTCTGTTACAGTGGTGCCTCACATAAAGAGCTTAATTCATTCTGGAGGCATGTTTCCAGAGCTCTTTAAGTGAAATTCGTTCTGGACGACTGGTTCCACAACCCCCAAAATATTCATATAAAAATATTAACTGGATGTAAAAATGATGACAAAACACTGTAATTGAATTCAAAACATGCATTCAATGTTCATGATCCTATGAAGTCTACCTAGGCTGCAATCCTAAAGACAATTTCCTGGGAGTCAGCCCCATTTAACACAATGGGGCTTACTTCTGGGTAGACATGGTTAAGAGAGGCTGCAATCAAGGACGCATTCCTGGGAGACTTACCTGGGCTGCTGCTAGAGGTTCAAGGTGGCCAGTGGGAGCACTTGGGGGCAGTTAAGAGGCAACAGCGCTTGCCGGCAGCCCTTTTAAAGAGCCTCTGTGCGGAACATCAGGGCTGCATAGCACGTATGCCCACAGCACGCTTGTTTGTTAAGTGAAGCGGAACTTGTTAAGTGAAGCAAGATTTCTTGGAAAATTTTGCTTGTTATGTGAAACGCTTGTTAAATGAGGTACCACTGTATTTCCTATTGGAAAATCTGCTTCACGTAAAGAACATTTCAAGTAACAAACATGCCTCCAGAACGAATTAAATTTGTTACGTGAGACACCACTGTATACATAAATATGTGTATACAGGATATACACGCATATGCATATTTTCACGTGTGTGCGTACCTACACACACTGAGATGTAGAAGAGGTCATCTTTAGACAACGAAAGGAAATAAATTGTAGTGTGTGTATATATATGTGTATACAGTATATGCACACACACATACATGTGTGTGTGTACATACTACACAGACATATTGGAATGTGGAAAAGGTCATCTTTAGACAATGAAAGGAAACAAATTGTCTAGTATGTGTATATACAGTATATGCATACACACATGTACATAAGTTTATGCGTGTAAAAATTAGTCTGACCAATGGTATGCACTAGTGCTGTGAACTACTGCAGCAACAGTTCCTAATCAGGAGCTGTGCTAATGTTGTTTTCTGGAGGACCTCATCTCTTTCGATGACTACATTTCCCAGAAGGCATTGCTCGGGCGTCCTACGGCAGCTCTTCGCAATCAAAACACACTTGTTCCCCCTTCACAACTAATCAGCTGACTGATAAGAGGCTCAACGACTACTGTCAACACAGAGTGGTCAACGGAGTGTGCTGCGGAGAGGGGAGGGCGGCTGCTCTGTCCAGCCAGGGCACATGTGCTCCTTCTTCACTCTGCATCACAGCAGTTGCTGGAGGTTGCAATTTCTTCTGCCCATTTCAAGAAGAAAACAAATTTTTCACCCTATGTGCATTTTTTTTCCTCCTCAAAACACTTCCATCTTCAACTTTCCTTAACTTGCTTGTAGCACTATTTGTGTGCTTGAAGGTGGGGTTATGTATTAAAGTCACATTGCATTTTCCATTTTCATGTGCATATGTCCCCCTTCTTGGAAATACACACACACACTCACACAGCTTCTGATGCAATATGTGTCTGTGAAATTGCATCCTTGAATTTTTAATTTGCAAAGATCGACCCTTCTCTCCCAAAATTTTCTGCTGTTTTCTTAGAAGGATCCCCCCCCCCAGAAGCTTTTCAAAATCAATCTAAAAATTGCCTACTCACCCCCTTCAAAGTTTTATACTTGGGGGGGCGGGGGGTCCATAAAGGGACCATACAAAACAGATTGTTTTTCATAGAGATACATACACCCAAGACTACAATCCTATATATTCACACCTGAAAGTAAGCCACCATTGAAACCAGTGGTACTTACTCCAGAGTAAATCTTTCTAGGGTGAGCGTTGGAGGGAGAGCCACCAAACCTCGAGATAGGTCAGGAGTTCCATCAGGGGGGAATAAAATAAAATAAACCTACAAACATCAGAAACGGGACTGTGGGGAAGATCTCACCCCCCAACCCCTATCCCCCATCTTCCATCAACCCCCCCCCCCAAAAAAAAACCCCAGAGATAACGATCTCACTTTGGAACTCAGTGAATAACTTCTGATATGGGTGGTGGGTTATTAACACCAAAGCTGTAGCTGTTTGTTCCTAATACTCTTTTCTTAGCACCTGCCCCCCACTTTCATATTTAAATTTGCCTTTTTATTTTTTCTAAGAAACACCTGTCTGATTGGTGTGTGTGTGTTTTAAAGGCACAAATATAGGATCAAACTTCATTACAAAACATAACACAGATATGAACATTTCAAAAATACTGATATTAGAGTCATTATTGATACCCACATTAATCACATCGCCTTCCATTAAAAAAAACTAATAGTAAAGATCTTAACACCACACCAAGGATTGGGATATCCAGGAGGGTGGAGGGGTGGGTGGAAGAGAGGGGTACCCAAATAATGTATGGATGTATACATTTTGTTGCTCCGTTGTTGCGAAGATCCCAGGGTGATTTTTCCAAAGTGTTGCAGAAGGGTTTTCTCTTGATCTCTACCCCTCATCTATCAAGTCTGTAGTGGGGTATCTTCACTGCTCCATCCACGACCCTTTAATTAATTAATTAATTAATTTCTTTAATTAATAAAAGAAATAAAAAGAAGGGAGAATGATGGGGGTAGAAAAAAAACAGCCTCAGTTCTCCCAGCAAGATGGCGATGATGGCACGTACATTTAATCGCAGCACAAACTAGGTTCAACACTCCCCCAGGACTGGAAAAATCAGGGCTGAAACCATTAGGTGCCACTGCCTTCCACTGCCCCCCACCCCGACCCACAGCACCCCCCACTTTTCCCACCCCTGGCAACTTTGTGTCCAAGAAGTGTTTCTAAGTCCTGGGATCGACTCCACCTTGAAAAACACCAGGAGGAACAAAACAATCTCCATAGAACTTGGGGGGGGGGGCAAAACCATGAGGGTTTGGGGGGCAGGTTGTTCCCCCAAAGGGTGAAAAGGGGTGCCTGAGAGGCTCTCAGCCCCAAGGAGGGTAAGATAGGGGGGTCCACATCTCCCCCTCCCCAATGCAGGTATATAAGCACTGATCATATAGGCTGCCTGTGGATGGGTCTTTTTTGGAGGGGGGCACTGAAGTGAGCCCCCCATTTGTCAGTCCACTCTATAAGTGGGCCCAGAGACCCCCCAAACCCAAGCTAGGGGGCTGCCATGGGGGGAGGGGAAGGGATGTCTGCAAAGTTTTCCCTTCAACAGTATGGAAAGTTTGGGGGGCGCTGGGGCTGGGAAGGGGGTGTCTGGAGGAGGGGGGGCAAGGGGGAGGGGGAGAGGGTCCCCCTGGGGACCCCCCCACCCTGGGGGGAGCCTCTCCTCCCCCTCTCCCCAGCCAGGTCTGGGCTGAGCCTCGCCTGGCTCGGGGCTCCCTGTGTTAGTTGGGGTCCCTTCCAGGGGTCCCTGTGGGGCAGCGGAGCCACTGAGAGGGTCGGGAATGGGGTCCCCCGTCGCCTCAGGGGTGCCCCCGACCCCCTTCCTGAGCTCCCCCCTCAGCTCCTCAAGGCTGCCCCGTGAGGGGGGCTCAAAGGGGAAATGTCGGTGAGCCCCACAAGCACCGGGCGCCGTTTGGGGCTCCCTGAGGGGAGGAGGAGGCTCCGTCGGGCGGGCCTTGAGGAGACCCCGAAGGCTGAAGGACCCCAGCAGCGGACGGAGCGGGGAGGGGGCGGCGGGGGGGCCCCGGAGGCCGGGAAAGGGCGGCTTTAGGCGACGCAAGAAACACAGATGACGGCGGTGAGGCGCCATTCCGGGCCTGAGGAGGCAGCCAGCAGCCCAGTCCTCAACTAGGTCCGCAGCTGAACGCTAAATACCCGGATGCGGCGGGCTGCTGATGCCTGAAGAGAGAGCCAGAGACTGAGCAAGAGGCGGCAGCAGCGCTGCAGGAGAAGCAGAAGAAGAGCCGCAGCAGCAGCAGCAGCAGCAGGGCCTGGTCGAGCTCAGCTTCACAGGTGGCCCATCTCTCACTGACCCAGAGTGGGGCCCTGGTTGTCTGACAGAGAAGGCCTCAGAGGTGGTGTCGCCCTCGAAACCGGTCTCCGCCACATCTCGACACCCCACGTCCCCGAAGACCGCTTCGACGGGAGCGTCCCCACACGTGGACACTCCGCGCACACTTTTGTAGCGCCTCGCGGGTGCGTCGACCATCTAGCTGCGCCGTACGGAACCCCCGACACCAAGCGGGGCGAACCGACGCCGAGACCTCCCGAGTTTCTCGTCCGGAGCCGTCATGACCGAAAACTCCGCCGCGGCCCCCGCCGCCAAACCCAAGCGGGCCAAGGCGGTCAAGAAAGCCACGGACCACCCCAAGTACTCCGACATGATCGTGGCCGCCATCCAAGCCGAAAAAAGCCGCGCCGGTTCTTCCCGCCAATCCATCCAGAAATACATCAAGAGCCACTACAAAGTCGGGGAGAACGCAGACTCCCAAATCAAGTTGTCCATCAAGAGGTTGGTGACGACGGGCGTCCTGAAGCAGACCAAAGGCGTCGGTGCCTCCGGATCTTTCCGCCTCGCCAAAGGGGACGAACCCAAGAAAGCCCCGGTGAAGAAGGCCAAAAAGGAAGTCAAGAAGGCCGCAACGCCCAAAAAAGCGGCTAAGCCCAAAAAGGCCGCCGCCAAATCACCCGCCAAGAAACCCAAACCTGCCGCAAAGAAAGCCAAAAAGAAGCCGGCGCCTGCTCCAAAGAAAGCCAAGAAACCAAAGACTGTCAAGGCCAAGCCAGTGAAGGCATCCAAGCCCAAGAAGGCAAAAGCATCAAAACCCAAAGCAAAGTCCAGTGCAAAGAAGTCGGCCAAGAAAAAGTGAAGGACAAGCTTGGGACCTTCTTTCTTGGACACACCTTGACCTTTACTCTGTAAATAGGTTTCTCCTTTATTCTCTACTCCTTTCTATTGCAGCTTTATAAAAAGACTGAAATATTCTTCCCCTGTAATAGTTTAAATAATCCAATTCCTTTAAAAAAATAACCTTTAATATGGAAAGCTCTGTTTTTGGTTTGGATTTTTTTTTCACTTGTAATTTTAAAGATCTTTTTATTTTGTTCATCTTGCTTCTCTCCTTTAAAGGTATGCAATACTTACTGTGTTTTGAGCATGATAAAAAAATCAGGTTGGGTGAAAAAAAATAAATTGAGGGTGGGAATAATATTCTAAATGTAATACCAGCTTGTGAGAATCTCAAAGTAACTGCTAAGAAGGGACATACTATGTGTCGGACCCCATCTAAGCATTTGAGAAACATCGTAGTGGAAGCTTTCAGTTACCCGGGTCTGAGTGCTATAACGTAACTGTTTTAAAACTGAAAAAAAACAAATCTTTTTGTTTGTGAACAAATAAGATTATAGTGTAACTGAATACATTTAGGATGGTATGTTTTCATTCTTACTCTGGTGTATGCATTAAGGTTGATAAGCTTTCTGTGAGCTTTAGTGCTTGCAGAGGAAGACTGTGTTATTTTGGGGAATATATGAGATCATGATCATGGAAAATTCTGCAAATATTTGGATTTTTCCTTGTTAAAATCTGTAAATTGACTGCATCAAAATAGGGGTATGAGTTTTAAGCTCTTACCCCAGGATAAGTGGGGCTCTTACCCCCAGATTCGCAGGATAACGCCACTTATCTGGGAGTAAGTTCCATTGACTATACTGGGACTTACTTCTGAGTAGACATGCATAGGATTGGGCTTTTAGTTTCCCCTTTTCTTTCAAATTAATTAGAAGTGGCTGTTGTTTTTATATTTTGTTTTCTTTCGGCTGACCACACTGTCCTGACAGCTTCTGGGGAAGGTGTTCTGAAAACCATCCTTTCTCTGCCGTCCATAAAGTCCTGTAATGGAGTTTTCTGAGTGCTTCCTAACCCTGCAGCGCCTGCCTCCTAATCTGCAGCATTTGCGTTTAGAGTCCTGTGTCTACAGTACAACCCACTTCTCCAGCAATCTACTTTTTCAGTTGTGGAACTCCATTGGGTGTGTGAGGGCGGGAGGGAAGGACGAATGTAGAGGGTTGAGGATAATGTAGCCCATTTCAAGTCTACGGAGGTAACTTTATAAAGCTGCATACCATCATGGGGGTGGGGAGTGTTTCCCAAATTCCTGGGAAGCGGTAAAAAATAATTTTCAGTACTCTGGCTTTTGGAAGAAAAAAAATGATTCTTTAAACAAAGGAAAAGTCTCATAGGATTGACACCTGATTGTCCATTTTATTTTGTATGTGTAATTTTGTGCAAGAAAGATTTAGCTGTCTTTGTAATTTTAGAGTTTAAAATAAAATGTAAAACAGCATCACAACTGAGATTTTTCTCCATCTTACTGTCTTTGGTCATTTAATATATATATATATATATATATATATAAATAAGCAAACTGAGGCTCATTTCGTACATACATACCCCAAATCATTTGTGTGACATTTTAATCTATAAACTGTTCTAATCATAAAGCTAATTGGGGGGGTTTATATAGTCGCAAAGGAATAATGAAATGAAACAAAAGTTTGCTGGTACCTAATCTATAAAAACACCACTACTACCCTGGGGGAGTAAGAAGTGTCTGCGTGTCTGATAGGTTACAGGAGGAAAATTATTACCAAGAGAAATCAACATGAGTAGCCACCAAGGGGCACACTTTGGGGGAGAGGAGAGAGACACCCTTACCTCTTCTCTTGGTTTGCCCCTTCAGTTCTTGCTTGAGTACTGTGGTGGAGAGCAGATACCTTCTCTGCACACAGGAACACATTGCACTGAGCACATTGCAAGATCTTTATCTTTTTTTTTAAGACCACAGGCAAATTGGGGCCACTTCAGTCTATAGAATTCAGAGAGTGGGATTGTAGGGCATGAATAGATCGATGTGTTGCATCTGATCCCTTAACCACCAAGGAAAATGTGCTTGTAAGTATAAATAAAATACATTTGAATTTATATGACATGGCTGTGTGCAGACGTTCTGGGTGGAAGCTGACTTCTGTGTACAGATCACCTTTCTGCATTCAGAGATGCAACAACACATGGCTCCCCTGCTTGGATGCTACATACACAGTTCCTAATCTGGGATTGAGAACAGCACATGCAGTACCCAACATATGGCATAGATTGATGCAGATCTGAATCATGCTGTGCATCTTTCCCAAGTGATCCCATTCAGTGCTGCACCACCTGGGCAAAGAAGCTAGGGGATGGGAATGTATGCTAGCAGTTGCCAACTAGGGCAGATAAACTTGACTGTTACCTGCTCATTGCTAGGCCCGGTTCTTTATTGTGACTTGTGACAACATATGATCTGTCAAGATCACAGCCAACATTGCACATCAGGATGCAATTCTATTGACCAAGCACCAAATTGTGAAGGACAATTTCTTAATTGTGCACAGAATCTAAATTGACTGATAAACCTTCTCTTGAGCTTTTTAGAGGAAGAGTTTTCAGTCTGTGTCTCTAGCTGGAAAAGTTATAAAAGCTGCTCCATCCCTCATCCCTATGGTGCAGAAGAGTAGTATCCACCAAGGGGTGTGCAGCCCCTTGGATATTTTTGCAGCGTTATGTAATTAGCTTAAAGTATATAGAAAGGACAGCCAGTGATAGCAATTTCAGAGAACCTGAGCAGGTTTCCTGTCTACATAAGTTGATGGTGTGCAGCCCAGGTTTGTTTGGGGGTTTCCATTTTCTGGGTAAGGGGGATGGCCTTAGAGCAGAAGTGGCAGGAGTGGCCCCAGGAATGGCCTGGGGGGCAGATGTGGCCTGCAGCAAACCTCAGTGCAGCCCATGGCAAGACTCCTCCAGTGCAGCCCACAGACAAGCCTTGTAATGTATGTAATACACACTTAAATTTATATAAATTTATACTGTACAAATTTGAAATGTGAATTGTTTTTCCAGCCCCTGACACAGTGTCAGAGAGATGATGTGACTCTTCTTCCAAAAATGTTGGACATCCTTGCATTAGTGTAAGGGTGAAAAAGAAATTCCTGATCAAAATTGTGTCTTAAAAAGAGTAGATTATCACATTCCTTATTTGTATTATTTCATCAAATACCAGTGGAGAATTCTGTTTATTAAATTCTGTTTATTAAAGAGATATTAAATGTGCTAACTTAACAGCACACTCCTACATATATCTATTTAGAAGCAAGTCACACTAAATGCGGTGAGACTCCTGCTTAGGTGTGTATAGGATTGCAATCTAAGTTACTGGATCATTTAAGGTCAGGATTGAATAAAAGCTTTCCAGGGTGTCATACCGATATATTTTTTATCAGAGTAAATTACAATATTATGATTATGCTTAGCCGTACATAAACTCCTCCCAACACACACATCAATAAAATAAATATGGAAGAATTCACGTCATGTTAAACATGATCACAGCCTAACATGGTAAAACAGGAGGAAAACAGGTTTGTCTTCACTCTACTGTGTCCCACATTTCAGTTTATAAGATTGTATTTTATTTGATAGCCCCATTTCTCCTCACAAACGATTTTGGGATGAAGTGTGCATTTGTTTCTGAAAGAAAGACACTAACAGTGCAATCCTATGCATGTCAACTCCAAAGTAAATTCTATTATGTTCAATGGGACTTACTCCCAGGTAAATGTAAAATTCATATTGCAATCCAGAGTAAATTGTTCTTACTCTGAAGCAAGGACTCCCTGTAGTTTCTCTGGATTTCACCCTAAATCACACCAGACCAATAGGATTTGCTATGAAATGAATGACAAGATCCCCAAATAAATCACAAATGGGTTCATTTCATTTGGAGGAAGCCAGCCTTTGTAGACACAAGAGATATATCTTCTGGGCCTGTGAAGTCTGACAGCCAGAAAAATAAAATTTCCTTTGCCAGCAGACTTAATAAGCCCAGGAAATATGCTTTTGGTGTCTATAAATCCAGTGTTCATGAGGCATCCCTCTTGGGCATGGGAGGCCTTTGAGGTCAAAGAACCAGGCAGCTTGCAAGTCACCCAGTTTCTTCTTTTTCAGAGGCTTCATGTACCCATGAGAGATGCGTCCTGGGGGGTATAGTGCTATCTCCCATTGAAAGCAATGGTAAACAACAATAGATGGGAACAACAGAAGGCAGAGAATTTTGTTACAAAATAAATGAGATCTGATTAAATGAATTGCATCTTCAGTGATGAAAAGGAATGGAACAATCAAACAAAACCAATACTGCTTGCGCATGTCTACTTGTGATACTGAAGGGAAAATGCATTTCCATGTTAAAATATCAATAGGGAGAGCAGAGATTTTCAGTCTTTTCCATCTCCTGGCACACTGACAAAGTGCTAAAATTGTCAAGCACCATCAGATTTTTACCGTTGACGAGGCACACCATGCTGCTGATAGGGCGCTCAAATCCCCCAATTTGATCACCCACAGCACACCAGTGTGCCACGGCAGAGTGGCTGAAGATCACTGAGCTAGTGGGTTGTCTCAAGTCTGAATCACTAGAGTGCAGATCCTCATCCCTGCTCAGCAGACAACTTGCAATGCTCTGTGATCCAGCTTGTTTCAATGGGACACCAGCTGTTGTTAACCACACATGCAACATGTCCAACATCTATGGAGCCAGGTATTTTAGTTGTTGTCTCAGGAAGATGCATATGATTGTAAACTGCACATGATTATAAACTGTGAGTAAAGTACTTTCTTTTATACCCTTAACTGTCTCTGCTTTTCCATATTTCTTGATAGCAGCAAACCAGCTGGGTGGTGGGATTTACTATGGGAAAGGAGTTCTTCCCTTCCCATATTTACTATGGGAAAGGGGCTCTGCTTATGAGAATCCTCCTGCTCCAACAATATCAACTTCAACACGTTTTTAGCCTGTTCCCTATCTTTATTTTTATTTAGCTGGGATATGTTGCATAATCCATTATCAAGCTCTTCTGTTTCTCTGGAACAATACTATCCTTTGCAGACTGGGTTGCCATAATTCTCTTCCACAGAATTGGGACAGGACCAGTGGTGGGATTCAAATAAATTAACAACAGGTTCTATATCCCATTAGTAACAGGTTCTCAGAACCAGGCGCTCATTAGCAAACTAGTTCTATAGAACCTGTGAGAACTCCTCGATGCCCACCACTGGACAGGACCCTCTGCCACACTCGCCAGTATGTGAACACAGACCCCTAAGATTGGGACTGTCTATTTTTTGGGACATATGGCAACCTTAGCCTGCCATAAATCTCTTCCACAAAACCAGGACAGGACCCCCTGTCAAACCAGCCAGTATAGGAACACAATCCATGAAAATCTGGACAGTCCTGGTTTCTGGGACATATGGCAACCCTATGCAGATGCTGTTTCATTTTGCCCAAGTCAAACACCCACTGAAGGAAAAGATCAAGGGCATCTGAGACTCTGGGGCCTTGAAGAGTAAAAGGGTAATTACATTAAAGCAGGGACTGCGTATTCCTGTCAAAGGCAGCCAGGTAGGATAAGATAGAACAGAAACTGTTTACTTAAAAAATGTCATTGGGATGAAAAGTAACTGGATAGGAAAGAAAAGCGCTGGTTGGGATGTCCATTTAAAAATGCAGTGATTCACCTGTGATCATTCCAAAAGAGAGATATTTTATCATAACTAAGACTTTTCTGACTTAGAAGCAGGCATAAAAGGCTACACCTGTTGAATTTGTGGTGGCACAAGTGGCTGTGGTGCAAGTGGTTAAGACACTGTGCCTGTTAAACAGAAGGCCAGGGTTCGAGACCCGGGTCCCCACAAGACAGAGTGAGCTCCTGTCCTTAGCCCAGCTCTGCGATGCCACTGGAACCAATTGTACCATTCCATTGGACTATTTCAGTGGCATGGAGAGGGGAGATTTGCTGCTTGGGTAACAGCCTATCCTCCATATCAATCTACCAAGGTGTTCGTGCTTTGTGTGCAGTGTTGAGCACAATACTATAGTCTTTCAAGACTGATGGATGCCAAGTTTTTTTTGTTGTTGAATTTCTATCATGCCGTTGTGAACAACATGGAAACTCTGCCTGAAAAACAATGATTGCAACCCTATAAAGAGAGCTTTATATTAAGGGACACAAGCGCACACATTTTGCATGTGGAATATATCCTACCCTAATAACGGAAACCATGCATAGTCATCTTAAGACACATTTTCGGTGGAAGAGGCCACAGGGGAAGGAAATAGGGCAGTGCAGTTATCTCTCTAAATTACATTAGTGATGGTGAGGCTGGCAGATCTGTGCATTTTAATGAAGGAATGCTATCTTAAGGATGCAAGTTGAAGGATCCTAAAACAAAATATACCATCTCCCCTAACTTAACCCCTTACCCCTCCTTCCCTCCCCATGTATTGAGCTCTCCTTAGTTTATGAAGGTCACTGAGCATGTTCGCTCTACATAAAGAGGGGGAGTATACTTTATTCTTTTCTTTTAATTTACAAATGTGTGGCCAGCTAGTTCCCCACATTTTATTTGTTTATTCATATGACAAAATACAGCAGCACAACATGGAATTCACATTTACAGGAATCTTCCACTTATTGGATGGGTTAGGGATAAGAGCCCTGTCCAAAAGTAAAAAACGTTGAAAAGTGGAATCTAGTCATTTTCAGCTTGCAAATGCAAAATAGCCACCAAAAAAGACATAAATATAATTTGCAAAAGCCTAAATAACACATATTTATTAACACAAAGCCAAAATAAATAACAAACTACATTAAAATGAACAACGGCAAGTGTGGGCAATGAATAGCAAATGTATGTAAATGGTTATTTAATGGAGTAAGTCAAAAAGAAATGCCCAAAAGACTGTGATCACCATGTCACATGCAAATCAACATCAGAGAAGACAATTGTAGCCTTTAATCCAGCAGAGCGTGGTTGAAAGAGTGGAGCATGTGTTGAATGAATGAGTCCTGGGTATAACTAGAAAGTGTTGAAAGAGTGGAACTGTTAGAAAATGAATCATCAGAAAGTTGAGGACATGTGTATAAAGTATAGTATATAAGCATGAGTCTGAGTCTGTGGCCAGATTAACAGAGCAATCCAGAGTTAGGGCAGTGAGAATGACCCAAGTGTGCTGCCCCAAATAGGTTGTATCCACAACAGAAAGTTGTGCCGAATCTAGAGAGTCAGGTAGTCTGGGCTGCCCTAAAGGTTCCAGAACATGCTCAGTAGGCACCAAGTCAGTGGCACCTGGGGAGGGCTTGTTCCAGAGGAGACCCCCCTCCCCGATCATGCTGAACAAGGAACAGCTGTGATGCCTGCATTATAAGAAGTCCCTGATGAGACTGCCAGTATAGTCTACAGTGAATACAAGGGGCTTCTTGGAGTGGCCTGCTGTATCCCTAGGTTAGTGGCTGCAGTAGTTGTGCCATATCCTGAAACTGAGAGGCAGGGGTTGCAGCTGCCATTCTTACTCTGCCTTGTCATGGGATGGGTCTACTCATTTCTATACCTCCTCCTGAGGTGGTATAACTCTGAGGAGATGGAAGAGAGCATCTCTGCCCTGGAAATAGGCTCTGGATCTAGCATAACTGCTCTGTTCTAGGCAATGCTGAACATGCCCTCAACATGCCTCCTCTCAACTGCCTAGGCTGGCACAGCAAGGCCAGCACAGGTCCACCTGTCTTGTAGAAGCCTATGGCTGCAATCCTAAAGACACTTTCCTGGGAGTAAGACCCATTGAATACAAGGGGGCTTACTTTTGAGCAGACATAGTTAGGATTGCACCCTATGTTGACTTAGGCTGCCCAAGCCTTTTCTGGCATTACTGGGCTGTCCCATCTTGGAAATGGGCCATCCTAGTGATAGATAGGGCAACCCAAGTGCCCTTCTGGATTGCAGCCTAAGTAATTAATCATAGGCCAAAAGACGCTTGGTGAAAATTCCTACAGGGAGCCAGACTTCCCCAGATGTAAAACCCATTAGCTTATTTCGATAGTGACATAATTGTTTCACATACAAATGGAAAGGCAGTCAGCCATCTGAGTTTGTTATTAGTATTTGCAGTGTGAGGGTCACTGGTTCTGAATCAGTGGCCTATAGAAATGGTTCAGGAAGCAAGACCCTGAGAAGTGGTCCACAAGATCTCAGGGGGAAGAAATCACCTTTGGTCACTTCCAGTGTCTCACCAAAAAGCAATTCCCACAGATCATCAATGAAGGCAGTGAATGGAGTGCCCACAGCCACTAAAGTGTCAGCTGTGGCTGTGGGTGGTCCATTCTCCATCCTTTCTGATAGTCCATGGGTAAGTGCTTGGGGGACAGACCACCAAAGAGAGGAGATCAGAACTGCATAGCCACATGTGCTCCACAATAATCCCAATTTTTACCCCAGTGGTCCTCAGGTTCTTAAAGGTTTGGATCCGCTGGTGTAGGTGAACATACATACCCTCCATAGATTCAAAAGGCAATAAAGACATGCAGTGCAATCCTAAGTAAGTCCCATTGTGTTCAAAAGAACTTACTCCCAGCAAAGTGTGGTTAGGATTGCAGCCTTAATTGTAGTCTTGGCTGCCAAACTGGGCCTCACTATATTTGTAAGTATTCTGAGCATACTGACAGCATCTTTCTCTTAAAGATACAGCTTGGTATTCAAGTAATTTACTCAGAAGACATATAACTTTTATATTTGGCAGCAAACTATGGGCTGTGGGTGGCACAAGTGGCTAAGACACTGTGCCTGCTAACCAGCAGGCCAGGGTTCGAGACCCAGGTTGGCCCCACAAGACAGGGTGAGCTCCTGTCCTTAGCCCAGCTCTGTGACGCCAGCTGGATCCAATCGTATTGGCTCTGCCTTTCCATTGGACTAATTCAGTGGCGTGGAGAGGGGGGATTTGCTGCTTGGGTAACAGCCTATCCTCCATAACAATCCAACCCAGGCTTTCATGCTTCACATGCAGCTTATGCAGTGCCGAGCACGATACCATAGTCTTCCAAGACTGACGGAGGCCTGCTTACTGGCAGCAAACTGAGTCTGACAAAGGCATGAGGTTTGAGACAAGGTTTTTCTTTAATTATCAGCTGGTGTAACTATAATTAGGGTTAATTATTAGGAAAACGACATCTGATCAGTGTTGCAAACATGGAAATTTTTGTAAAAATTTTCTTGAAATTTTGAAAACGGGAAAACAACTGGGGCTTGGGGAATTGGGATGCATTGCACACTCCTCCAGCTAAAGGCAAGGGATTAATGGAAGAATTATGTAAGAAGTTTACATGCCAAGTGCTTAATTTAAAAAGCCTATAGACAAACACAGTTCGAATATATAACATAAGATGCTATAGCACAGGGGATGTGGGAGAGCTTACATAGTACATTTGTTAAAATCTGCTTACAAAATAATAATGCTCTGCAGAAATAGATTTTCTCCCTGAGGTTGAAAGGCAGTGGAGAGTTGAACAGACCCATCAATAAAGTGTTAACATTAATTGATGATTTTAGCTGGATGTATTTAACCAATTAAAAATACTGTATTTTATTCTACTGTGTACAAGGCATGGACGGGTTATACTCCAATTGACCAGCAGGTGGAGCAACAGTGCAAAAGAAAGTGTTCCATAGGTGTTCTACAGGTGTTTCAAAAAAGTGGATGCAGGATCACCATATGTCCTGTTTTTCTAGAACATGTCCTCTTTTTTACCATTGTTTCCTGGAAAAAAACTTCAATGTCCTCCTTTTTCTTGTGAGCAGGAAGCTTGTAGCCATCTTGTAATTAATACATAATATACAATAAATTATATGTAAGTTTTACATTTAATAATAAACAATATGTTTAAATTAACCACATGAGTGTTTTTAGCTTTTATTTTGTCATGCCCTACATTTTTCTTGGGTATCCTACATTTTGGGAATGACTTGTCCTCTTTTTTGGTTATGACATATGGTCAACCTGAGTTGATATCTTGAACTGGTGGGTCTGGAGAATACCCTAGATGAGAACCATATATCAAACTTGCAAAAATGGATAAGCCCTCCCAAAATGCAGGACATAACAAAATAAAAGCTAAAAACACTGACATGTATTGCTTTCATATTATTCTTATTCTTATTCTTATTCTTATTCTTATTCTTATTCTTATTCTTATTCTTATTATTATTATTATTATTATTATTATTATTATTATAAATGCACAGCAAACAGTTTCGTGCTGGTTTCATTCACTTCACCAGTCGGACCCTTCCCAAGAGTCTAGGACTGTGTGATGTAGCGGCGTATAATTTGTGCTGATCCCAGAAGAGTGGCTTTCTGCAGTTGGCAGAGTGATATTTTGTCAATGCCAATAGTTTTCAGGTGCCTGCCAAGGTCTTTGGGCACTGCACCCAGTGTTCCAATTACCACTGGAACCACCTGCACTGGCTTACACCAGATACACTGTAATTCGATTCTTAGGTCTTGGTAGTGGGAGATGTTTTCCAGTTGTTTCTTCTCAATTCCGCTGTCACCTGGTATGGCGATGTCAACAAGCCACACCTTACTGCTTTCTATGTTGGTGTTATCTGGAGTATTGTGTTCCAAGACCTTGTCCGTCTGTATCCTGAAGGCCCACAGAAGTTTGATCTGCTTATTTGCAACCAGTTTTTCAGGCTTGTGGTCCCACCAGTTTTTTGCCACTGGCAGATGATACTTTTGGCATAGATTCCAGTAGATCATCTGGTCAACAGAGTTGTGCCTCAGTTTGTAGTCAGTCTGCGCAATCTTCTTGCAGCCACTTAGAATGTGGTCGATGGTTTCATCCACTTCTTTGCAGAGCCAGCATTTTGGGTCATGGGCTGATCTTTCAATTCTGACCTTGATGGCATTTGTCCTGATTGCCTGTTCTTGGACAGCAAATATCAGGCCTTCCGTCTCCTTCTTCAGTGTTCCACTCGTGAGCCACAACCGGGTCTTATCCTGATCCACTTTTCCTTCGATCTTGGCAAGGAATTGGCCATGCAATACTTTATTTTGCCAACTGGCAGTCTGAGCCTGAATTGCACTATTGCGATATTCATAGTTGGTCTGCTGCACTTTCAACAACTTTCTCTTGCTGACTTCAATCAGAGCAGATTCCTGGCTCTCTCGCACATCATCTGCTAGGGCATGTTTTTCTTCTTCCACCGACTGCTTCACTTGCAAAAGTCCTCTGCCCCCTGATCTTCTAGGCAGGTACAGCCTGTCAACATCACTACGTGGATGTAAAGCATGGTGAATGGTCATTAATTTCCTTGTTTTCCTGTCCAAGTCATCCAGTTCCTTCTGTGTCCAGTTCACAATGCCAGCAGTATACCTAACTACAGGTATGGCCCAGGTATTTATAGCCTTTATAATGTTGCCGCCATTCAATTTGCTCTTCAAAATTTTTCTAACCCTTTGTATGTATTCTTTGCTGACCACAGTTTTTACATGCCCGTGCTTGATATTGTCCAGCTGCAGTATGCCCAGGTATTTGTAGGCTTCAGGCTGGTGGCATTTAATGGTTTGGCCATTCGGCATTTCAATGCCATCACTTTCCATAATCTTCCCTTTCTTTAGTGCAACTGTGGCACATTTGTCCAGGCCAAACTCCATGTTGATGTCGGTACTAAAGACTCGGACTGTATTGGTGAGTGACTGGATTTCTGCTTCTGACTTTCCGTAGAGCTTCAAATCATCCATGTACATTAGATGGGAAATCTTTTGTTAATTTTTGGCAGTTTGGAAGCCCAGATTCGCTTTCTGTGGGATCACTGACAAAGGGATCATCGTGATGACAAACAGCAATGGGGAGAATGGGTTCCCCTGGAAGATTCCCCGTCTAATGTTGACAAGTCCATAACTTTCATTCGCTACGAATAATTCTGTCTTCCAGAGTTTCATTGCATTTTCAATGAAATTTGTTACATTTTTGTTGACCCCGATGGACTCCAGACATTTTATGATCCAGCTGGGTGGCAATGAATCAAAGGCTTTCCTATAGTCAATCCAAGCCAGGTGCAGATTGGTTTATTATTATTATTATTATTATTATTATTATTATTATTATTATTATTATTATTATTATTATTATTGAATTTAAAACTATCACATATAATTTATTGTATATAATTTATTAATTCCAAGAAGGCAACATTCTACCTGATCACAAGGAAAAGGAGGACAATGAAGATTTTTTTCCCCGGAACACAAGACTAAAAAAGAGGACATGTCCTGGAGAAAGAGGACATATGGTCACACTAATCAAATGACCAGGATACCACCAGACACCACCTCAAGTACCACTTTTTCCAGGACATGTCCTCTTTTTTAGCTTTATTTCCTGGGGGAAAAACTTCAGTGTCCTCCTTTTCCTTGTAAGTGGGCAAAATGCAGCTTTCTTGTAATTAACATATTATATGTTAGGGTTTTTAAATAAAACGGAAGCTGGTGAGTTGTTGTGTTTTTATTTGTTTTATTGTAATTCATGGTGTTGGGAATGTTTTTAAATGTTGTTAAATACATACTGATTGTTTATGTGTTTCAATTAATGTTATTAGCCGCTTTGAATCCGCTTCTGCAGAGAAAAGTGGGATATAAATCCAACAAATAAAATAAATAAAATAATATTAATAATATGTAATAAATGATATGTAATAGTTTTAAATTTATTAATAAAGTAGTGTAATAATATAAATATTAAAAGTAATAAAATAAAATAATTTAAGTTGCAATCCCAACCTCCAGTTAGGCCTGCTTACGCCCCAGCACAAGTACTTTGCTGACCTGGGGGTGTCACAAAAGTGCCATAAGTCACTTCTGCCCCTCTCCTGGGGGAGTGTTAGGCCAATGCACAAATATTTATTTATTTATTTATTTATTTATTTATTTATTTATTTATTTATTTATTTATTTATTTGATTGATTGATTGATTGATTGATTGATTGATTGATTTATATCCTCCCTTTCTTCTCTATCAAAACTGAGCTCAAGGTGGCTTGCATCTCTATGTATCACCACAGCACTGGGAAGAGAGATGAGTTGTGCCAGCCTGAGTTAGAATTGCACCCTTAATCTATCTATCTATCTATCTATCTATCTATCTATCTATCTATCTATCTATCTATCTATCTATCTATCTATCTATCTACAGTATTTATATACCGCTTTTAAACTGAAAAGTTCACAAAGCGGTTTACAAGAAAATGAAAAAATTAATAGCTAATTAATAGCTAATGGGTGCCTGTCCCAAAAGGGCTCACAATCTAAAGTGCAAAAAGAACACCAGCAGAAGCCACTAGAACAGACACTGCTGGGGTGTGGAGGGCCAGTTACTCTCCCGCTGCTAAATAAAAGAGGAACACCCACTTAATAGAAATAGTAGTAGTAGTAGTAGTAGTAGTAGTAGTAGTATATAATAATAAATTAATATAGTAAATAAATAAATAGTAAATAGTGAACGAATAGTAAATAAATAGTAAAATAATATAATAATAATAAGATAAAAATATAAAAAGTAGCAAAATAATAAGTAGTAAAGTGTTTAAATTAATCACATGAAAGCAACGTGTATGTGAATGTTTTTGTTTTGTCATGCCCTACATTTTTCTTGGGTGTCCTACATTTTGTCCTTTTGGGGAGTCATTCATTCATATGGCCCCCATGCCACTGGTTGAGCATCAGTGTGTCCTTTTAAGTGGGGGGACTGTACTGATTGGTGCAGAGGTCCAGCCTTCCCATTGGCTGCCTGAGCCACACCTCCTGCCAGCCACACATGTTCTTTCCGGCTCTTTGCCTGGTTACTTTGTTTCCTGGCAGGGATGTGGAGCCTGTGCCTGCGCCCCCTGGCCCTGGGGCAGCGCCCCCCCTGGCGCCCCCAATCCACCCTGGCCCAGCTCAGGACCGTGCTGGAGGGAGAGCTGCAGGAGATCAGAGGCTCTGGCACCTGGAAGAGGGAGAGGATCATCACCTCCAAGCAAGGACCCCACATAAGTGTGGAGGGCAGCCAAGGAGGTGGGTATCCAGCCTTACCTGGGAGTAAACCCCATTGACTTTAATGGCACTTACTTCCAGGTAGACATTCATAGGCTTGGCCTGTGAAATTACCTTTCAATCATTTAAAAGACAGGTGGGTGCAAATCAGGGAGTTGCTATTAAAATCAGGGTAAACACATGTCTTTTTCTATTTATTCAGTTTATATCCTGCCTTTCTTCCTAAAAGGGTAATCAAGGTGGCTGACCTTACAACATAATTGAAAAAATATATTTAATTATATGGAACAAAATACAAAACAGCACTTTTCCTATATACTCCAAGTACATCTTATTATACTTATCATATCACACAGAATGCTTCCATTCATTTCCAGGACATGTACTCTTTTTTAAGCCTCATTCATGTATTGATTTATTAGATTAGATATATATCCTGACTTAATCCTTAGACACAGACTCAAGGTGGCTAATGACACAGATTAAGAGCACAAACCTAACATGCCTACTCCAAAGTAAGCCCCATTGTGTTCAATGGGTCTTACTCTTAGGAAAGTGTATTTAGGCTAAATACACATAAAACAATCACTATATATTTAAAAACATCCCAACACCCTTGTGTCCTGGGGAAAAAAGTATCTTAATTGTCCTTTAATTTCTAACAATATGCTACACCCAATATGCTTTTTACTCTCTAGAAATAAAGGTGAGGGAGGGGGGGTACTTACCATGAAGATTTTAATTATAATCATAGGCAGGTCTACTTGAGGGGCCACGAACCTGCCAGTACTCAGTGCGTGTTATTACCCGCATGAAAAGACCCCTGGCTACATCAAAGCTGATTTTCACTTAATGTATATAATTCTTTATATCCGAGCAACCCAGCGTATGACTTGTGGTCTTGAAAATAGTTGTAGAGGTAAAAGAAGGCAAACACCCATGAATCCAGGGATTGCATAAATAATTTCTTGTTAGCACACAAATGGAGAGGATTTACATATATAGCCAAGGAAGTATGAACATATGGACTGCTTAACCTGAACACCAGAAGAATTGGAGAAGAATGTAGGCGAATAAATAATTTTGATCTCAGGTGTCAGTAACTGCCCTTGCCATTTCTTGCACATTTCCATATAGCTCCTCTAACCACCTGGGATGGGGTGACTCGTTTTGTGGTAAAATAGAAAGACATTCAGTAGGAAATATTTCCATCTGATTTATTTAACTCCTTAGACTTTGTGCCATAATTGTTTCTTTTTGTCTCCCTATATATTTAGTAGAGCCCAATCTCATGGATCAGGATCATCAGTATATACAATTATATTCAATATTTGATGTATTATTGAAACACTAATAGAAGGTTAACATATGTTATGCAGAACCTCAGTTAGTTCAGTGGCTGCACTGGAAAAAATTAATTCGGATTGTTACTTAATAGAGGTACTTAGTAATTCTTGGTTTGTTTGCTTTGGTTTGTGTACTTAAGTCTTGATTTGATCATGTTCCAAGAAGGATTTTAAACAGATAGGAAAAAAATACACAAGTGTGCGGTACTTTTTTGGTACTAGTTTCCAGAATTTTTTATACGAATGACAAAAGTGTTGCGTTAACTCGCTGAGTAAAGCTGCAGTTCTTACATAGCAGCATTTCACTTGGTGTATAAGCTTGGACTATGTTTTTTACATGCACACGTAAGTTTATATAAATTTATTCAAATTTCTGGCCCCCGACACAGTGTCAGAGAGATGATGTGGCCCTCCTGCCAAAATGTTTGGTTTTCAGTCACCCTGTGTATATCAAGGGTGCCCCCCAAAGTAACCAAAATACTTTAGTAAGCTTTAAACTTTTGTACACAGCAATTTACCTACCGTACAACTATGCGTTCTACATGTCTACATGTACATCTTTGGTTATCTTTTTATTGTGTCCCCCTATACGGTATGTATGTGTATATGCATGAGTGTATATATCATATCAAAGTGATAAAGGCATGGAGAGAGAGAGCTTAAAATTGCCTAAAAAGAATAAATTTACAGTCCTACACACACTTGCCTGAGAATAAATACCAATCAATGGACATATTCTGAGCAGACATGCATAGGATTGCACTATAAGACTGTGTGTATTGCTTACTTCTTCCATTGGTTCCCCTTTTTTGCAGGGATCTTGAATTTCTGTGCCAATAATTACCTAGGACTGTCAAGTCACCCAGAAGTGATCCGTTCTGGGCTGGAAGCTCTAGAGAAGTACGGTGCTGGCCTCAGTTCTGTGCGCTTCATTTGTGGAACACAAGTAGGTGGCATCGGCAATGTGGAGCTAGGATTCCCCTCTTTGCAAACAGGCCATAATGCTACCAGTCTTCTATAGTTGGCTGAGGAAAGTACTTTCTGGCTAGATCCACTATTGCTTTTATAGTAAAAAAAATTATATTTGTATGTTTGTTTTGATTCATACTCTGTTGCAGTTCTAATGTGAAGGGTTCTGCATTGAGAAATATGTTGCAAGCCAGATTTTGGAACTTGTAAAAACTCCAATCAGGGTGATAAGCCATAGAGTTGATAGTAGCCATGGTCACAACTAAACTGATAGTCCAGACGCATCTACCTGTACTAAAAAAGACCAGCGCAGAGGTGAGAAGCCAGATAATCTATCTGTGTCTCAGGATTTGGGAAGATGAAAACACAGGCTAGGAAGTACTTAGTAGGTTCTTAAATGCCATATCAGGTGTGCTACTGTTTATTCAGAGACCCAAGACAGCCTTGGAAGTATTCATAGCCAGGCGAAGAGTGCCCAACGGGCTGAGACTCAAGAGAGTTGACCGTAAATAAAGAACTGAACTGAAATAAAGAAAGACTCAAGAGAGCGCCTTTGCTTCTTCTCCCATTTGGAAGCCTTGAGTGACTTTCCACCAGAACCACTTTTTCAGTTTGAATCCAGTTGGATGTGATCACATGCTTATTAATAAGTGAACTGAAATCTCTGGTTGTCAAATCAGCCATATCAACGATAACCCTTGTGCTTTCTTGTCCACTCACCAACTCTTTAGAATATTCACAAGGACCTGGAGGAGAAAATTGCACGTTTCCATCAGAGAGAAGATGCCATCCTCTATGCCAGCTGTTTCGATGCCAATGCTGGAATCTTTGAGGTTAGTAGCACTGCGCATGAGGGGATAGTGGGTGAGGCCACTCAATTCCTTGGGGTCAGAGTGACTTATCTATAACAGTGGTGTCCAAATCTCATCCCGGGGACCAGATTCAGCCTGCAGTGAGCCTCAATGTGATGTGGCAAGACTTCTCTGTCTGGTCTGTGGGCAAGCCTTGTAATCCTCTGGATTGGTTTCTAATACACTCTTATATATACATTTACATTATATATACATTTATTCAAATTTGAAAGGCAAATCATTTTAACATCCCTGACACAGTGTCAGAGAGATAAGGTGGCCTTCCTGCCAAAATGTTTGGACACCCCTTCTCTATAAAATCAAGCCCATTCATGTCCTATTATAGTCAGTGGGGCTTACTCCCATGTAAATATGTATCAGATTGCAACCTTACAGTGATTTTTCTGCATGTTCTACTTTGTTAACCCAATCTGTAGAGTAGCCAGTTTAATTTTTTCTGGTTCCACAGTAGTATGTAGCGTTGTGATTTGTGGTAAAGAGATACTTTGTTGTAACCATTTCCTTGTCTTTTGGGTACCTCCAGGCGCTGCTAACCCCTGAAGATGCAATACTTTCAGATGAACTGAATCATGCCTCTATCATTGATGGGATTCGGCTCTGTAAGGCTAATAAATATCGCTACAAGCACATGGACATGCAGGATCTGGAGGCCAAGCTGCAAGATGCACAAGTAAATTGCTTTTCTTTCTCATATAGACGAATCTGCAGGGCACTCTTTCAAAGCAAGTGGATGTGCTTGATTGCTTGTTTCAAACTGTACTTTGGGAAATCTGAGGCTCCTCAATGCCAGGATGAGTGCTGTTAAACCAGCTTGCATTTCATTGCTTCATTTCATATAGTCTCCGAAATGGAAGAGCCCCCATCCTTCTCTAGTCTTTCAGGGGACTGGAAACTATACAGAACCAACTATGGCTTTGAAGGCACTTCTGGTTGCTTTGGGTATCTCAGAAGGCCAAGTAGCATGTCTTATAGTCCCATCCCATTGTCCCCGTGTTTGGTTTTTATTTCCTAGGTAGGGGATTTTTGTTTCTAGGATGGGGAATCAAGACTTTGGTGAGGGCAGAAGGTTAAAGAAGTTGTCTCCTTCTCATTTTGCCGTCCTGATCTTCATTGTCCTCTATGATTCATTGTACAGATTTCCACCTTTTCAGCCTCCACCCCCAAGCATATCTTCTATTTAGGGGGAATAAGCAAGCATGCAAGGACCAACACTCTACTTAATGTTTACTACATGTAGACTCTACAACATGTAGTTTGACTTTACTACATGTACAAACATGTAGTTTGAGAGGGCTGTGGGTGGCGCAAGAGGTTAAGCCACTGTGCCTGTTAACCAGCAGGCCAGGGTTCGAGACCCGGGTCGGCCCCACAAGACAGGGTGAGCTCCTGTCCTTAGCCCAGCTCTGCGACGCCAGCTGGATCCAATCATATTGGCTCTGCCTTTCCATTGGACTAATTCAGTGGCGTGGAGAGGAGGGATTTGCTGCTTGGGTAACAGCCTATCCTCCATAACAATCTAACCCAGGCTTTCGTGCTTCGCATGTAGCGTATGCAGCGCCGAGCATGATACCATAGTCTCTCAGGACTGACGGAGGCCTGCTTTTAGTTTGACTCTGAAACTTACCATAACAGCCTTTCCCTGCCCTTCTACAATTTGGCAAGGAAGCCAGAAGCTTACATCCCACAGTTGCCCTGAGGTTTTGGCATGGGTTGCACAAGATCCTACTCTTCCACTGGGGAGTGAATGTAGATTGGCTGGTTGTAAAGTTGCCAAAGCGTGGATTCCTGCCAGCAATCTTAGCGAGCTGTCTATGTGCCTAGGCTCATCTGCGGCACTTCACAAGTCGCACCCAGGAGCTGTGCAAGATGTCAACGGTTCTACTGATCTGGAATGGCTTCTTTGAATAGTCACATTTTAAAATTACCGAGCTAGGTAATCTACACTTCTAAGATTTTATATGGTCCATAACCTTAGAACCATGTCCACCTCCCATTCTCAACCTCCAAGCAAATTTCTCCTTTTCATTATCCTCAACCTTTTTCCTCCAAATGCGCTTCTGCACAGAAATATCGCCTGCGGATGGTGGCCACCGATGGTGCTTTCTCCATGGACGGGGATATTGCCCCCTTGAAGGAAATCTGTAGCCTGGCCCAGAAATACAAAGCCATAGTGTTTGTTGATGAATGCCACGCCACTGGATTCCTTGGGCCCAATGGGCGGTAAGAGCTCAAGTTATACCCTTTTTTGCTGGTGCTTTGTGCATTTATAGGGATTTGCGAGAATAAGTTCCTTGTGGAGCTTTTTTAAGCAGTGCAGGTGTGAGTGGCTGAGGGGGGAATTCTCAAATTTCAAATTCTCAAAAAAAAAAAATACTAAATAATAAAAACTGTTTGATCACCATGTCACATGCAAATCAACATCAGGGAAGACAATTTTAGCCTTAGTCCAGCAGAGTGTGGTTGAAAGAGTGGAGCATGATGTGTTGAATGAATGAGTTCTAGGTATAATTGAAAGGTGTTGAAAGAGTGGAACCATCGGAAAACTGTCAGAAAGTGGGGGACACCTCTAATTTTTTCCAACCATCCCTCCCCTGTCTTCCACTTCTGGCAGCTTGAGATTTAGGGAGAATTTGTAGTAGCTAGTGTTTCCCAGAAATGAATGGGTTTTTTTTGCAGACTGTGATGTTCCTTGTAGCACTGGTATTCTGGGAGGGCAGAAAAGCAACAAGAATGCAGAAGAGAGATAAGTGGTAGCATGCTGGTATCATTGTGTAACAGCTTTGCCATATGTTGCCAGTGTCTGAACTGTCTATAGAAGGGAGGAAAATAAAGGTTACCGTATTATTTTCTTCCAGGGGCACCGATGAGCTCTTAGGACTGATGGATCAAGTCACAATAATCAACTCGACGCTTGGGAAGGCGCTTGGGGGAGCAGCAGGTGCAGCATCTAACCAGCAGGACCCATTTATAAATAAAACTCACATCTACACATTTTTAGAGTTCTCTTTAATCCCAATATGATCAACCCCCTCTTATGCCAGCCCTTCCTTGCAAAACATTTGGGAGAGAGTCAAGTCAGTGGACCAAAGCTAGAGAGGATGGACACTCTGCTTGTCATTAACACAGGATTAAGGGTGGGAAAAAAGGTCAAGAAAATCATAGGATTGGGGAAAGTGTCAGAGGTCCTCTAGACTAGCACCTATTCCAAACATGATGCTATCTACCTAGCAACACTTTCAAGATTCCCTCTAGAAAGGAAAGAAGATTGAGATTCCCCATCAGATTGGGGAAAGAGTCAGAGGTCATCTAGACCATCTAGAGACCATGTCAGAGACCCTTGTTCAAAACATGGTGTGTACCATTGGAATAAATAACATTTCCCCCTTACTTGGCCCATCATGTAGAGAGACTATGAGTGCATCTGCCCTATGCAGCTTTGTGTCTCTGAACTTGCAGTACCTGGCTGTCCCTGCCCACATTACATAGACAATATTTTGATGTGAAGAAAATCTATCACAGGTAGGCCTACATTGATCAGTCACTCTCCTGAAACTTCTCCAGGGGATCAATCACTTGATTTTGAAGTATGCATATTGGATTTTCAACACCAAAACATACAGTATTTCAATATAAACTTACCAAAATGGGACAGGTGTGCTCACATTCCTCTTCATGTAAAGGGCTGGATTGAGGAGTAAATATCCTTTGCAGTAGCATATGGGTAATGGGTTCTGTCTTTTAGGCCTGTCTTAAAATAATCCCTTCTCTCTGTAGGTGGCTACACAACTGGCCCAAAGGAACTTGTTGACCTGCTGCGCCAACGTTCTCGACCATACCTCTTCTCTAACAGCTTGCCTCCTGCTGTGGTGGGCTGTGCTTCCAAAGCTCTGGATCTGCTTATGGAGAGCAATGCCATTGCACAGACCATGGCCAACAAGACCGCAAGGTGAGATGGAGGGCATAATGATGAGCTCCAATGGGAAGCCCTGCATGTACTGTAATTTTCTTGATTCATTCTCTCTCTCTCTCTCTCTCTCTCTCTCTGCGCTATCTTTTAGTTATCCTATAGTCCCCTCCTTTTCATATGACTAAGGAATGAATTTCTGTGGCTAGCGTGTCTCCTGGTATCTAGAATTCTAGCACTTGGTTTTGGTGGAGGTGTTTGATATCAGAATCAGGACCTGCTTCCTATTCTAGGACCAGTAACCATCCCCACCTATTCACTGACATTAGCAGAGACAGGGCAAAATCCAGAGTAACTACAGGGAGTCCTTGCTCCAGTGTAAGAACAACTTACTCTGGATTCCAATATGAATTTCCCGTAGGTTTTCCCTAGGTGGTGCAGTAACTACAGATGCATGTAAAGTCTCTTTCATGCTCCCCTAGTTACTCTGGATTTGGGGGCAAGACTCAATTGATCTCCAAAAGCATTTGCTTTTAAAGTGTGTTCCTTTATCCCCAAATTCCACTACTTTGAATCCTTCTTGAACATTGCACAATGTTTGAACATTGCACAAAATCTTGAAATTTCAGAAGAGGTCAAATATCTGGGGCTTGTAACTCCATCAGTTAACCAAGCTAGCAAAATCGCTGTGTCCAATAATTGAATCGGGTTGAATTACTTATAATCAAATAAACTCAGTTCTTCCATTGCACGATTCACAGTGGAAGTCATGTAACAACGGTGCATTTTTGATACAAAGGAGCGTGAGAAGGCATCTGATGCTCTTGTAGTGATATAGGTGCGAGGTCTGTAAGCTGAGGCCAAAATAGAAACAAACAAGAGAAACAAGCGCTTACTTCTTACTTACAGGTTTCGAACCAAAATGGCAGCAGCTGGATTCACGATCGGAGGTCACAATCACCCTATTTGTCCTGTGATGTTGGGTGATGCGCGACTAGCTTCAGAGATGGCTGATGACATGCTGAAGAGGGGTAACTATTACGGGGCAGGCAATGTTCATATAATTTCTGGTGCCTTTCCCCAATACATAGGTTTGCCAGGTAAGCAAGTGAGGAAAACACTGCAGCAGTCTTCAAGGAAAAAGAAGATCCTGACAAGCATATTCCTCCTCCAGAAAGTCTAGAACATATCCATTGGGTGGTGATGGATTTTTTATTTTGTAAATCCCAATTGCATTTTGCATTAGCCAAATGTGAAAGCTTACACTGGACTGATCTCCCTTCAATTTCAGGATGGCTGTTTTCCATGTTGTATTATGCATTGATGGCATTCACAAGTGCCATCTGTCACCCTAGCAAGTTTTTGGGCTCAGTCCTACCAATTTAGGCCAGCGCAATTCACCCATTGCCCTGTTCCCATGATGGTGTGGGGAGTCTCGTGCACAGACATGTGCTGGCCTAACACTCCGAGAGTGCCTTATGGCATTTTTGTAATACCCCCAGACTAGTCCTAGGGATGTGCTATCTCTGTGATTTGTGAAAATCACACTACTACTTTAGTAGTATAGATATGCTGGTTGGGAGACGCCACCTCCAACTTCACATCCCTGGAATCTGCAGTTTGTATGCAGCTGACAGTCTCTAAAATACGCTGGGGGGGTTCCTGATTCTTCAATTTTCCTTCCCATTCTTTTATGTTCCCTCCATTACATTCAGATCTGGAAAAAATCTTGATCTCTGGCCACTCGTAGTTATGGGCTGGGTCAAAAACCACACATAGCAATTCCTAACTATTGGCATCTGAAACCTGGAGCCACATAAACTTTTAACACACATCCCATATAACAAAATTGATTTTTAATTAAGTAAGTAAATTAAAAGTTTTCAATAAATAGGAATTTAAAATTTCATTACCCTCCTTTAGCTAGGCGTTCTATTGATGTTCACCTTAGAAATCTGACTTTAGAAAATAAAATGGGAAGTACCTTGATGCTGTAAATATCTACACATCGTTGTTGCAATACGATAACAGCTTCTTTCCTTGAAAAGTATGGTGTGGTTCTGCTCCAATGTGTTAAAAAGCGGGCAGACCGTGCACAGATCATAGCATATAATAATAGAAATGTTCAAGGGTGATTGGGTAAAGGAAACTAGATCATAGAATCATAAGAGTTGGAAGGGACCCAGTGGATCATCTAGTCTAACCCTGTGCCTATAGCAGAAGATCCTCATCTTGTGGGGACCCGGGTCTCGAACCCTGGCCTGCTGGTTAAGAGGCACAGTGTCTAACCACTTGCATGAGCTTGTTCCATCAGGGATGATGACTAGGCTCCCAGAATAGCAAAGGAACATGGGTATGGTTTAGGCCAGTAATACCTAGGCATTTCAGCCCAGGACCTTAAAGCTTAAAAATTGGTCGAGGACTCCCAGTCAGACCTATCAGGATGTGATATCACTATGATGCCAGAGCTCCTCCTATGTCTACACAGAAGTAAGTCCCTTTGTGTTCACTGAGACTTGCTCCCAGGAAAGCCCAGTGCCAGACTCCAGAATGGTGGATCCCATTCTCTCATGACCCCCTGTCCTGCGGTCCTCCCTCCCACTTTGAGTACCACTGGTTTAGACATCTCAGATCTCTTCCCAGATGTGTCTCGAAGAGCTCTTCCCAGATGTGTCTCCAAGTGTCAGCTCACCTGGGGAATTTACTGTCATGTGAAGGTTGGCACTCTTTGAAAGCATGATAGCTAAGTCAGTGTACCATCTTGTCTCTTTTAGCTATGCTGCTTTTCCTTTGGCTCCCATGGGTTGCAGTATAAGGCATTAATTCAACCGGTAAAGTTAGCTCTGTTCAGAAACTATAACTTTCCCTTCCCTCACCTGGGTGTTTGATCTTGGTATAGTTTGTAAGCACCACAAGCTCTACCAGTCAAGGTTTCCACTGCTTCAATACAGGCTACCTATATTGGGTTGAGTGAGCTCTGTTCACCTCTTCCCGTCATCTTCCTCTGCTGCCCAACAGGAATCTATGTCATTGGCTTCAGCTACCCTGTGGTGCCCAAGGGGAAGGCACGTATCCGGGTACAGATCTCTGCCGTCCACAGCGAAGAGGATATTGATCGGTGCGTGGAGGCCTTCACCGAAGTGGGCCGTAAACATGGGGCCTTGCCTTGAACATAGCATGGGCTGTGTGACCTTGAAGTGAGTCAGAACCAAAGACTGGAGCTGGACCTGACCATTCTTCAGAGCGCTGTGGTTGCCTTGACAAAGTGGCCTTTTTATTTCACTTTTACTTCTGGTCAGGTGTTAACAGTTTACAAAATATTTAAATCAAAAGTGGCGGTCAAACAAAATTAAATCTGTATTCTCTGTGGGAGGCTATGTTTCAATTATTTTCAATAAACTTGAAATGTGCAGCTCCTTCCAGGATGACCATATAGAATGGAAGACAGAGAGCCTATACCTCTAAGCATAGTATAAGAAGAGGGAACTGAGGCAGGTGCTGCTTTTTAAACCCTTCTATGATGAGCTAAACCTGCCTTTATTCCCTCTTCAGTGCAATGGTCAAAGATAGAGGCACACTGTCCTCTGTTCTGTATGGTCACCCTGACTCCACCCTATTCCTACCAGTTTTCTGCCCCTATGTCAACTCAAATGTAAGCCCCATTGTGTTCAATGGGTCTTACTCCCAGGAAAGTGTCTTTAGGATTGCAGCCATAATGTATCAAAGGCTGTGTCAATTTCACAGCCACATCATGAGTGGGGCTTTTCATACGGGCTTAGAATTCAAAAGTGTGATAATCTAGATTTCTTTGAAATAAAAACAAAATCAAGTATCTAGTCCTCAGCACTTTGAGAAGGGGAGAGGAAGTTTGATGCAATGTCAGTGAGCTGGAAAGGCTATAGCCTTCTCCAGGAATAGCAAAATTAATTATAAAAAATAAGTATAGGAACATATGTGACAAAACAACCCAACCATCGTAAGTGTGTACAATATAACGGTGCTGGTGCCCTTTGGAGTTGGGCAGTATAGTTTCCTTGGGATAATTTCAATAAATGCCATCAGCTAGCCAAATTTAACAGTGATGCTCTCTCTTTTTTCCCCCCTTTAATTTATTAGGTTTTCAGTAATGGGGGAGGGGAATGGGGAGTACAAAGGGTATAGGAAAGACAATATAAGGATTATATTCACTTTATAATCAAAGCACTTATCTCACCTACCATCTGCTTCTTATCACATTATATATTTAATCTTCTGTTGTCTCTTAACTCATATCATTGCCTAAGAGCACAATCCTAACCATGTCTACTCAAAAGTAAGCCCCATTGTGTTCAATGAGTCATACTCCCAGGAAAGTGTTTTTAGGATTGCAGCCTAAATCCCTATAACTTAAAATTATATAGATTTTACATCTTTAACCAATTATAAAATGGTTTCCAAACCTTTTTTATTTCTTCATCTTACCCATCTTTCATCTTTTCGGACAAAATATCCATTTCTATAACTTCATATAATTTATCAATTACTATCTCTTTGTTTGGTATTAATCCTTTTTTTCCAATTTTGAGCTAGTGTAAGTCTAGCAACAGTGATGCTCTCTAAAGGTATACAGCATGTCATGAATAACACTGGAATTTCTCAGTGGCACCAACAGCAATGTGTTGGTTGAGAGGGAGGCCTAATCTAAAAGTGCCAGTTAAAGATTAAAGCAGAAGGTGTACAGGCATGTTTAGATCCAGAGCACTGATCCAGATTTCACAGTCATCTTTGGCTGTAATCTGTGATCTGTGCAATTGTGCAAGTCTTGCAAGCCAAAACTGCAGTCTTCATGAGAAGAACTGCTACCACCTGATCGGTGGAGGGCAGTATGGCCACAATCTAATTGCATGGCTCTTGCATAAGCGGAGAGGAAAATGCTGCACCTGAGCAATCCCAGCCTTTTGATGTGTTTGTTGCTGATTCAATACACAAGAGGATATCACAACTAAGTGCCTGTTCTTTGTATATTCTTCGGAAGGCACAGATTTTGCCGTGTAATCAAAGTGGGGAGGGAAATATCAAGAAGTATCAATACCTCTCTTCTTACCTGATATGAAAAACATCAGAGTTGTTTATGCACACTTCAGATGAACATCACCTCCTTCTTACAACTAAGTACACAGCCAGAAATAGTATGAGTTTCAGTTACAGCATCACTCCACCACTGTAAAGTTCCACCTATCAAAGTTGAAGGGAAATTCTGTAAAATCAGCAAAATTGTGCAAATTTGGGATTTTCTCACCATGAATCCTTTTGATGTTCAGTTCTTTAAAAAGCAAACTATTCCCCTTGTAAATATATCAATTGCTATAGATCTCAGGTTAGTGCACTGCAGTGATTTCTGTGCCGTCTTTCTGTATTTTTCCAGGTCTGATTAGTGTGATTTTAATTTTTAAGCAATGCAATGCAAGTGCAGCACCAGTTTCTCTATTGTGGATTGACAATATACTATTGAGGCTTTTCAAGAGCAGCCTGCCTTTACTAGAATAATTCTTGCTTTGCAGGTTCTGCTCCTTGTATTGCTGGCTGGTTGAAGGGGTTTAGTATTAAATTTACCCCTTAATTGTCATAAAAAATAAAGGGGGGAAGAATTAATTATTGATTTCCTTGTTATCTAGCATGTATACCAAAAAGGCACTATTCTGCAATAATAAAACTAAATTATGAAAGGAGTCTGGTAATTAAAATCTTTCCTACAGCAAAAGCTAATTAACAGGTGATTCATCACTAAGCACCCAACTGGTTGAACAGGAAGCAATAAAGCAGGCACAACTTCCAAAGAAGAAGATATTAATGTTGTGCAGTAGTTTGGTTGAATGTGATGCTTAAACCTAATAAAAGGATCTTGGTTATAAATCAGTACAGCCACTTTCAACTCTTTCTATACAACATTGGTCTGCAGAATTATGAAATTTGGGATTTAGATCCATCACAAGTGTGATCAGGTGGACAATATTGTATTTGAAGCTGTGGTACTACACCTGAAAAGAGCAACACAGTATATTTTGAAAGTTCAAAAGAAAGATTTCTAACACACTTGCCAGCCTGAAAAAGATTCCCCCATTATGAATGTTGTGTTCCTTTTTCCAGTGTAGGCCCTATATAAATCATTGCTCTAGTCTGTAACCGGTCAAATGAGTGGGAGACCCCTGTAGACTATTGTAAATTAATTGTTTGGATACACATCTGCTACTGCTAACTGACTTTTACTGTGAACGTATTCATAGAATCATAGAATCGTAGAGTTGGAAGGGACCTAGTAGGTCATCTAGTCCAACCCCCTGCCTGCAGCAGGGAATCCCCTAGAGCCAGGGTGTCCAACCTTTTAGCTTCCCTGGGCCGCATTGGAAGAAGACGAGTTGGTTTGGGCCACACATAAACACGAACAACTTTTTTTTTAAATGCAGGATAAAATGAAGGTTATCCTATATTTTGTCCTACATTTTAAAACCTTGGAGTAAGTCTCATTGATTTTAATGGGGATTACTTCTGAGTAGGCATGATGCATAGGGTGGGCAGTGATCCTCTCCAAGCTAAACCTTGGAGTAAGTCTCATTGATTATCATATGGTTTTCTGCTGAGTAGCCATGCATAGGATTGGGCTCTCAGACTGCAACTTGGGAGTAAGCCTCATTGAATTTAGTGGGGCTTACTTCTGAGGAGGCATGATGCATAGGATGGGCTATGATCCTCTCCAAGCTTAACCTTGGAGATATGTGCAATCCTGAACACACTTTCCTGGGAGTAAGACCCACTGGGTACAATGGGCCTTTTGGGTAGACTTGGTTACGGTTGCAGCAAATCTCCAAGGTTAAGCTTGGAGAGGATCACAGCCCATCCTGTGCATCATTGGGCTTTCAGAATGCAACTTGGGATTAAGCCTCATTTACTTTAATGGGGCTTACTTCTGAGTAGGTCTCAAGGGCAGCAGGCAGCAGCTGGGATAGAGGCTGAGGCTGGTTTTGGGGGATGCGGGTGGGTGATTGCTGTAAGATCTGCAGGAGCCTGAAGTGCTCTGAGTGCCAGGAGGCAGGTAGGGGAGGAGACAGGCAGCCCAGACCAGCTTTGTGGCGGCTGCCCAGGGCAATGCGCAGAGAAGCATGTGAAATTTGAAAACCAAAGCTGGCTTTTCCAATGGTGGCCAGCTTTGCAGGAGGGCCGCACCCACACTCGTACTAGGCCGCATGCGGCCCTCGGGCCTCGTGTTGGACACCCCTGCCCTAGAGCATCCCTGGCAGGTGCTCGTCGAGCCTCTGCTTGAAGATCTCCAGTGAGGGAGAGTCCACCACCTCCCTTGGCAATCTGTTCCACTGCCAAACCACCTCAGCGTCAGGAATTTTTTTCCGGATATCCTCTCTTGCAGTTTGTACCCATTGGTTCTAGTTCTGCTTTCAGAAGCAGCTAGGAACAAATGAGCCCCTTCCTCCCTATGACAGCCCTTCAGGTATCTAAAGAGGGCAATCATGTCGCCTCTCAGCCTCCTCTTCTCCAGGCTGAACATCCCAGGTTCCCCCAACCTTTCCTCGTAGGGCTTCCCTTCCATCCCACTGATCATTCTTGTTGCTCTCCTCTGGACTTGCTCCAGCTTGGCTGCATCTTTCTTCAAGTGAGGTGCCCGGAACTGAGCACAGTACTCAAGGTGAGGTCTGACCAATGCTGAATAAAGAGGAACTAGAACTTCTTGCGACTTGGAAGCTACAGTCCTCTTAATGCAGCCTAAAATGGCATTTGCCTTCACACTGCTGACTCATGTTCAGCTTGAGATCCATGGCGATTCAAGATAGGGTTTAGTACACGGAGGACCAATCTATACTTCAGACTTGTATCATATTCACACCCAGGAATCCTATAAACTATAGTTCAGTGAGAAAACCCGAGATGTTTCCCTTATCATGTCCACTTTCCAAAATTTCCAAGCTTCTACTTTCTCAAAATTTCTAAATTATCTCAAGGAAGACTGCAATTCTGTACGATCTGAAACAAGGAAACTGCCTTGGCTCCAGATATCAGACAGATCTGACCTCAAACATGTCAAACTCATTTATTTGCATAAATATCACATTTCCCCTTCAATTACAAACACAATCTGTGGCATTTCCAAAACACTGCGCCTTGGAATATCAAGGCAGATATATTACTAGCATGACTAGCATTGATTTCTAATTCTGCACATAAATCTCCCATACAATGTCATTCTGTTAACTTTCAGTAGATTTGGCAGTAATTCCCAAAGCTTGATTTCTTCTGGTTGTGCTTTGGTAGATGGAATGTCTCCCCAAGGAAACTCCCTATAGTACAGGGCCTATAGGATGTCTTTAGTTAGGAGACTGTAGTATTTCTCCATCCTGAGTTCTAGCTGTACACTGTAAGGATCAGCTGACTGATATACACTGACAGACATCCCTAGGAAGGTCTGGGTGTTGGTAACGTTCTGCAAAATCCCACATCATCTTCAGTTGCAGGAACACTTGCACACGGCCACCACAGGATATGGAATTTGCCTCCAAACACACTGCTGAAGGGACTTCCCAGTGCCCAGAACTTGGTCTCTGTTGACCCAACAATGCCATGCAAGGAGTTTGATGTAAGTGACTTGGGCAGCTCGGCAAGTCATCCCTGGAGGCCAAGAGCATCCAGGGCGGCTAAGGTCACAGTCAGTATGTCGTACCCAGCGGGGCCAGAAGATGGGGCCCAGATCCACCCAAGAGGAGGTCAAATGGCAGGTAGCACTATCCACTAGCCACTGATGGAGGCGGTGGAGGATGGCTTGGCTCAGGCTGGTAGGGACACCATACTCCAAAGGCAACAGCTCAGGAAGATCTAATCCTTTAGCCTCCTGCAGAAGTTTCTTTCTAAATCGGACAGAATGGTCAAAGAGGTCCTGGCTCAGGGTGCCCAGTTCTTTTAGGCTCAAGTTCAAATCTCGGGGATCCTCAAGAGACATCCAGAAGGGGTCATAGGATGAGCCCAGCAGTTTCATCAACCGAGGAGCACGCAGATGCTTGGGTTTGTGGTGATAGTAATCAGGGGAGAGGGACAGGCTGTAAGGCTTCACGTGAACGCTTGGCTTACTCCGAATAAGGTGGACATCAGGATTGGAATGGGCCATCTCAGCGGTCTTCTCATGCAGTAAAGAACCATCACTTAGGGAAATCTCTTCTTCCTGAGCCATGGAAATACTTCTATGGTGACAAGATCTCTGGCTCCAGGACCCCAAAAGCACCACACAGACTAACCATGCTCTGACATTCATGATGGCCACAGCTCCTTCAGGTCTTGTGTGCCTCTTAACTGCAAACAGCGGATCCTGTAGGTTGCTTTTCTCCACCTCTTCTATAATCAGCAAATCCTTTTGGTTGAGAGCTTCCTATTTTCCCTTTTCCCTAGTTAGGCTTTGATATTAAAAAGCGTTGTTACTTCCAGAGATCTAAACAATTATACAAAGGGGAAACCACTGACTAGAGGAATTTCTGGTAATCTTACGTCTCTTCTTAAGTGGGTGAAGAGGCACTTCTTAAAGCTGTGCTCCTCTAGTATTTAGCAACTGCATTTATCCATCCCAATTACAGCATCTTTTCCAGTGACTGACTGATGGTGTTGCTTCCGTACTTTTTCAAAATTGTGTGCCCTTTGGGGACAGGGAATGAATTATTTCTTTTGCTATAGTTCACTTGGTGAATTATTTTTCTTGAAACTTGATATAATAATACTCTTAATCCTGTTAATTGCAACAACCAACATAATAGCAACTTCCAAACTTTCGTATCGGCCTGTTGTAGTAAAAACTGTCAAAAATTCTAGCACAGTGGTTCTCAAATTTGTTAACAACAGGACCCACTTTTATAGAACGGCAATCTGTTGGGACCCACCAGAAGTGATGCGATGGCTGGAAGGGACATCATCCAGCAAGAAAATTTTTTAATATGCCCCATATAACAAAATCCAGTCTAATCAGGTAAGTAAATTAAAAGTATAGATTGCACACACCATCAGTTGGTGAACCACCTGAACATCTGAACCATCATGAAACTGCAACTGCCTGACCAGATGGGTGAATGTGTAAAACACCTTATTGGCTCAGGTTATTGCTATTTACAGTATAATATTGAAAGTGCATGGTGACCTGACGCCATACCTGAAAATCCTGAACCCCAAGGCCAAAATTCCTACCCTCCCCCCAAGCCAAAATTCCTACCTGCTTTAAAAAATTGCCAATTCTTTTTTGTTTTTATAGTTTTTGTTTTTTGGCCATAACTTTTGATAGGAAGGAGATGTCTCAAAACCAATTTTTGCATTGGATTCTGCTCTTCATTACAAATCCAACAACATATGACATGGTGATGTACTGCGCACCATCACGAAGTTCAAAAATGAAGCCAAAATGTAGGACAATGAAGCCAAAATGTTGGACACCTGGACAGGAGTCTAAAATCAGGACAAATCAGGGTTTTTCTGGTCATATGGTCACCGTGTCTACTTGGAGGTAAGTACCACTGCATTCAACAGGACTTGCTCCCAGATAAGTGTATAAGATTGCAGCTTTAGTGTAATGGTAAAGCTGGATTATGCTATAATAAATCTTGCTGGGAACAAAGAAGCTATACCTTTCACTGGGTACGCAAAGCTATTCCTCAGAGTTGTAGTTGCTCAAGTGACTGGTAACTATGCAGATACTCCAGGTCAAACTTGGGGAAGCTACTGAGGAAGTAGCAGTTGTTGAGAACAAAAAAATAATTTATTGCACATATAATTTTTTCCCCAAAAAACTACTGACACCTGTGACAGTTACTGTGCCTCTTACTCATGATCTCTTTTTCATTCTACATGTGTTTAGTGCTTTTTCGTTGGGCAAACTATGTTATCTCAAACTAGTATATTATCTCTGGATGTAGTTTTAACAATGATAATGTGTGTATGTATTATTATCCCTTGGAGTTGAAGCTGAGGAGAGCGGTGAGTCCAAGAACACCATAGCACAATCCTAAACTATGGTTAGGCCTGAACACCACACATCTCATGCTGGCCTTGGGGGTCACCAAAAGTAGGGTGACCATATGACTGGAAAAACCCGGATTTGTCCGGATTTTTAGTGTCCTGTCCGGGCGTCCTACATTTTGGCTTCGTTTTGAAACTTCACAATAGTGCACAGTACCCCATCATGCCATATGTCGTTGGATTCGTATCGAAAAAATCAGTTTTGATATATCTCCTTCCTATCAAAATTTATGGCCAAAAAACTGAAAAACAAAAACGATACAAAACAAAAAATCATGGCAGAGGGGAAATTCAAACCAGCAAAGTCCTAAACCCATAGCTCAGCATCCTTAGACTCAGCGTAGTCCTTTGTGAGACAAGAAGGACAACTGAGGCCCACGAGAATTTTTTTGTACTTTTCCAGACACTGAACTTGCATTGTCTTGGAAGACTATTCTGGTTTTCGAGGGTTGCTGTACATTTTTCAAGGCATGGTTTTAATTTCTTCGGAAACACGTGTGGGCCATGAGAAACAGATAGGACTCTTCGCTGGAAGCGCACATGGACAAGGCCACATGCCTCGGATGCGCCAGTTGCCATGGCAACAAAGACTTGCGCTTCACAAGAGCCTGTGGGTTCTTTTGTTTCCTTCTACCGCATCGGTGCCAAACCAAAAGACATATTGTTCACACACAACAGGAATATCAGTTATATAGGGTCGGAGCAGCCATAAGCCCCTAGTTTGAAGGTTCGGTATTTCAGGTCGTCATTGCTCAGCTGACTGATATCTTAATGATTCAGACACCTTCTTTCCCGTTTGAGTCACTCCAAGGAATTCACTCTACAAAATCCTCCTTCCTTTGGTCCCATCCTCCTCAAAAGTGTTCACTGACAACATCAGAACTAATCACTTCACTATTGTGAGAGCTATACAACATTAAACTGAATTTTTTTAAATGAATTTTTCTGGGGTCAAATTTGGGTCAAAAATTTGCCAATTTGACCCACTTTGTGCGAATGAAGCCAAAATTATTATTAGTTCCATTGAATAGAGCGGAAAAAAGTTGGACAAGCTAGCTCAGTTTCATTTGTTTAGAAAAAACAGCAAATATTGTATGCCAAAGTTATAGTTGTCCTGTACATCGACACAGTATGGGGGTCAAACAAACCGCTATATCTCAATAACTATTCCATATGTGAAGCTATAACTTTAAAAAAGTTGGTTGGAGGCATGTGGGTCTCTGCATACAAAATTTCATCAAAATCCGTGATTGCTGTGCAGGGCACTTTTCCAAAACGAGAATGACCCTTTCCCCAACCACTTCTTGATCAAGCGTGAGTGACGTTGGCATGCGCTTCCCTATCAGTGCAGCTGGGGGGCTGAAATCCAGGCCCCTTATATTTCAAGATCACTCCTTCCTCTTTCCCCAAACCATTAAGGGATAAGATCTTAGAAAGCACCTCTTAGAGAGGTGAGAAGTGGTCCACAATTTTTTATGTGGGGAAGATCGTGCACTTTGGGGCTATAGAACTGAGTTTGGCGTAGAACTCTATCCCAGATTCTGGCTCTGGTAAAATTTACTGGAAAGTAATCCTTCATATCACTCATCAAACTGATGATATTTGATTGAATAACAAATATGAGACAATACAAGACAACAAGAAAATAAAACGGGATGTCTGGTATTTGCTTGAGTGCTGTTCTTTGCTTACCCTTCATTTAATTCCCTCACATTTTTGGCATTCTTTAGCACTTTTCTCACGTTGCCCAATCCTACAGTCTATGAATCAATGCAGATAAGACCAAAGATATAACCATGGATGGATCACAAGGCCATTTGTTCACCTAAATGGAGTCCAAATTGAGCAGCTTCAAATATCTGGGTTCACTGGTGAAGGAGAAGAAAGTGGCATCTACTGCAGAAGTCTAAAACAGGATTGACCAGGTAGCATTTGAATCACTCAAATTGTGCCTTTGAAAGAAGGTATATATCTCCACCAACACCAAAATTTGTCTCTTCTGTCCCCTGATACTGCCAATTCTCCTGTATGGGTCAGAAACATGGACTCTGCTCAAATCAAATATGAACAAGCTGGAGGCCTTCCAAATACAATGCCTGAAACCAGTGGCGTCACCAGACTGATGCTGCGGGTGCAGGCTGCATCAGGTGATGCACCACTGGGGGTTACATGCCGCATGAGTTTGACAACCCTCTGGCAGCTCCAGGCCTCAGCGGGACCATTCGGGCCTGCTCCGAGGTGGAGCAGCAGCCAAGAGCTGCTGCTTCACCTTGGGCCAGGCTCAAATGGCTAGCTGAGGTGCATAGTATATGTCCAAGCTTCTGGACATGTGCAGTGGGAGAGGCACAAACAGAAACCTGGACATGCGCAGTTGGCGGCCGAGCCCGGCCATTCAGGCCTCTTCCAGAGGTGGAGCAGCTGCTCCTGGCTGCTGCTCCACCTCCAGAGCAGGTCCGAATGGCCGGACAGAAGCCGCTGCGCATGTCCAGGTCTCTGGAAAATGTCCAGGTCTCAGAAAAGGTGCGACCATCAACCCTCAGTTGAAGAACTAATCCAAAAATGCAGACTGAGAAGGTTTGACCACATCTGCAGAATGAATACCAATCGGCTGCCACATAAACTCCTCTGGCAAGCGCAACCTGTCCATTGGACAGTTCAACGAGCTGCACTGAAAAAATGTGGCTCCAACTGGTTGAAAAATACCTAAAGAACAAACAACTAACCAATGATGAGGGTAAAGATAAAGTGATATGATAAGAAATACCTACATGGACTTTATGGATTCTCTTCATTATAAGGATCAGTCACTAAGTGATACTGTATTTGGTAGCTTCAGGAGTGGAGGCAGGAATGGTTATAGGGTTCAGGGCACCCCTCCTGACCAGTTAACCACTTCTACCAGTTCACCACTGTAAGCAAGCGATTCATCCAGCCTCGTGTCTGCACCGCCTGTCTCTGCATTCAAATTTCTGATGATTGCTGTTTAATGGCAGTAAGAGGCTCACTGGCAGACCCATTGTTCTGATGAAGCATGACAGCTCCTTATATCCTTCACTTAAAATGGGAAGAACACTTCCTAAGTTTTCTAAGGGAGAAATTTGCTTTGGCTTTTTTTCCTTATCATTCACAAGGGTAAGTCGTGAATGGTAAGTTGCGAATGGTTCTTTCATTTGGGAGCTGCTGTGCCCAGAGTGGTCTTACATTTTACACGGTATGAAATACTGCAGTGCAGTATTTAATTTCCAAGGAAAAGGGTGCCAACCGTCAAGGAGAGCTGGAATCCACGCTCAAACTTGATTCTTTCTAATTCTATAGGAAAATGAGGAGGGAGTGTAGACCAGTGATTTTCAACCAGTGTGCCATGTTGCACTAGTGTGCCATGGATAGTCCTCAGGTGTGCCGCAGGAATTTGGAGATTGACATTCATTAATAGGAAAATTGGGGGATTTGAACAGTCAGGTGTGCCTTGTCAATGATAAAAACAATTGATGTGCCTTGACAATTTCAGTGCCTTATTAAGTATGCTGTGAGATGAAAAAGGTGGAAAATCACTGGTGTGGACAGAGGGTAAATAACAGCACCCAGTTTACTTTGGGGCTGAGCAGTCATTTGGACTTGGGGCCCCTGAATTTGACCACTTGGGACCACTACTTCAGCCACCACAGGGTCTCTCTGCATTATCTTAATCAGTCTCTTGGTTTTTTTGGTTTCAACTCTTAAGCCTTTAAATGCAAGTACATGGTAGGTGTGGTCTGGTGGTTGAGTGTAGGGCTGCCATAGAAAGCTAATCAGGGAACAACCTGGATAACTCTGGGATGGGAGACTTGAAAGCTGATAAAGCTGTTATGACTCAACAGAGTCATAGGAGTTTCTGTTTACAGCTTGACTGACCTGAAAAACTCTTGCTGGAAACTTGGAAAGTGGCAGATGGGATGATGAATATGTGGTGGAGGATTCTACTGTCCTTCTGGAAGAGAACAGTTCCACAAACTGCCTGTAGAACAATTGCCTACTTCGCAGGGTTGTTGTAGGGATAAAAAATCTATTGGTTTTTGGTTGGGCATTTGCGATTATGGAAAAGATGGGATATAAATCCCCTAAATAAATAAAATTAAATAAATAAAATCCTGAAAATGCATAGGGTTGCTGTGGTTGCCTGTCCCAAATGCCTACATGCCCCAAACTCTCAAGTTAATACCAACTGTATTCTGAGTAACTAATTTACTCAGAATACAGCTTGTATTAACTGCAGCTTAATTCATACGAAAGAAAGGGTCATTGACAGATGCACAAGACGGGATTCCAGTCACTCCTGACAGGTGTTTCAGTGCTTGACACAAGGGCACACCATCTTGATAAAAAATACTCACCAGCCAGTCTGTGATGTGTATTAACCCACAAGATATAGAAGCTGATGGCAAGAGAGACCGGGGTCCATACTGAGTCAGATATTGGTTTAATATTTTACACTGATTGATAAATTTTCAGGCAGGAGTCTTTCCAATGTCTCACTTCAAGACACCAGGGCTATAAAGTGTATGCTCTCCTACATGAGCTATTGCCCTTTCCTGTTGATGACTCATTAAGAACAATTAAAAATGTATAAATATCACTATTTATATTTATATTTTATATTATCACTATTTATATTATAAAAATGTATAAATATCACTAATTTATGGTTCAGAATCCTGATATCTTTCTACAAGGTAATGTACCAGTACCTGTTGGGGAGATCCTACAATTTTGCACCGCTGAACAGATGTGGTGCTTTCCACCAGCTCGCAGATCTGACACACTGCTTAATTGACGTGGAATGTGGTTGTGTGTGTATCATAGCCCCTTCATGGCAAAACCTATGACACTCAGAGGGACACACCATCCTCCTCCAGGCCTGCACCATTTAGTAATTCATTTTCAAAGTGTTATTTATTCCCTCTTTAGGAGTCAAATGCAGGCTCTTATAAACTCCTCTGTATTTCTCCCAAACACAAGAGGACTCATGTGGTTTGAAAAGAACCACACAGCATCAAACCCTGGCAATCCTTTTTGCTTTTTAAATTTTGTTTCATTGTTTCAACATTTTCATTTAAGATTACATGCTTTCCCCTTTCAGACCATGCATAAAGCAAATTATTTTTTGTAACGTCTTCACCCCCACTCCTACCCCCTGGAACAGTATCCCATTATGTTTTTATTTCTTTGACAGGATAATGCATGGTTACCTCACTTGGGACTAAATGAGAAGTATGGTCCTAAATGGGAAGCTTTAAATTGTTGAAATAAACTCTCCAGGGTTATCTGCTTCTGAAAATGGGCTCCAATGGATTCCAGCTGGAATGAATAACTGGATCGAGGGATGCCTTTACACAACATTTAGGCACATACTGCTGGTCAGAGAAACTCATCCAACACCCTGGATGTGTGCGCTGATGCCAAGACGCTGATGTGCTGATGGTGAGTGGATTGCATTTCCTCCCCACTAATGTGTGAAATCTGGCTTTAGTGCACACCAGGAAGTACTAAGAAACATGCACATCCTCAATGCGTGCCATGCTGGAAGCTTCATCCTTTGTGTGGAAGTGAAGACACCGACACTCAACTAATTTGTCAAGGATTGGGGGGAGGCCGCCACATTTTTGCCTTCCCCACATCAAGAAGCTTGTGTGATGACATCCCTCTGTTGTAGCTGTGAACGTGATTACACTGCTCAAACATAATTGTAAAATATGCATGGGTGGCTCTCAAGCTCTAAGCCCTTGGGATATGTATATGGTATATGTTATGTATATTGTATTCAAGCATTCTGTTCTCATGTATCCCTGTAGATCTGGAGCTGTACTAGATAGATAGATAGATAGATAGATAGAGAGATAGAGAGATAGAGAGAGAGAGAGATAGATAGATAGATAGATAGATAGATAGATAGATAGATAGATAGATAGATAGATAGATAGATTACTGACGGAGATTTGTCCATAGAAGGGTTAACATCTAACCAAACCTCCAGTTAAAAAAAAAAGAATCAATGAGCTGTGATGGGGGGGAGAGCAAAGATCTAGAGAGCAGAGAGAGGGAGAAGCAATCTGCAGCAGAAACAGAAAAGATGTAATGAGAAGTAGCTGCAGGAGGGCCATTGCCTGCATCCCAACTTGCAGAGTTCCCCAGTTTTTCCTCCTCTGGTAGTACTGAAATGGGTAAGGGCTCCTCTGTGCCCTGTGCTCCATGATGGTACTGAATGGCAGAGATTTGAAATAAGCCAGGATCGTATCACCTTCCTAACAGGTAAGTGCTGCCTTTGGGGAAGGGGGAATAAACCTGGACAGTATGTCCCAGGAGGGAATTTGCAGGAGAGAGAGAGAGAGACCCTTGATGTCAAGCCAGCAGGCACAGCTTCTACTACCACTCTTAATAAGTGAATTTCTGCAGGTGCATCTTCGCCCATCATCCTTGTACAGGTGTTGCCCATTTTCTGACTTTTTGTTTTCTGAAAACTCCACTCTTTCAATTACATCCAGAACACAATCATTCAACATATGCTTCACTTTTTCAACCTCTCTCTGCTAGTCTAAAGGCTAACAGTCAGTGCAATCCCAAGCACGACTACTCAGGAGTAAGTCCCATTGTGTTCAATAGCACTTATTCCCAGGAAAGTGTAGTTAGGATTGCAGCCATTGTCATCCCTGGTGTTGATTGCATGTGACATGGTGATCAAACGGTTTTTGGCATTTCTTTATGACTTTCTTCAGTAAAAAAACTCCCATTCAAATATATCATTGCCCACACCTGTCTTTATTCATTTTACTGTCATTTGTTATGTATTTTGATCATGTGTTAATAAATATGTTTTATTTAAGGTTTTGCAAGTGATTTTTATGTATTTTTGGTGGCTGTTTTGCATTTGAAAGCTAAAAAAGACTGGGTCCACTTTTCAACAGTTTTCATTTTTGGACGGTGCTCTGGTCCCTAACCTGTCCAATATGTGGGGTGTGCCTGTACTGCATCTGTAAGAGTTAGAAAGAAAACCCCAACTGCAGGCAGAAAGTGCACTGATAGAGCAGGTGCACTGATACCTTCCCCACCATGGGGTAAGTTGTGACTCTCAGGATGAGGCTCTTTTTAGAATTGAGAGGGGCAGAAAGAGCTTGAGTGCAAAAGGCTCAGAATCTTTTAGTGTCTGATTGACACATATATGGTTAAATTACATACCACACTATGTAGAATCAAAGCAACTTATAAAGACAAATCAATGTCTTGCAAGTTTTTGGGGGGTCTGGGCCAGGAATAGTCAGGATATGATCACTCCTGCTCTATCAGTGCTGTTATGTTATCCTGTCCTACAGGATATAGGCTTGTATCAATACAGTTGTACCTTGGTTTATGAGCATAATTCATTCCAGAAGCATGCTTCTAATCCAAAACACTTGTATATCAAAATGAATTTTCTCATACTAAATAATGGAAACTCAGACACTTTTTTCCACAACCCAAAAATATTCATATAGAATGATTACAATACTATAATATAATACAAAATAATAAATAAAATACAAAATATAAAGAAAAATAAAACAAATTAATCTGCACTGAGGGTGTCTACTCAGCAGTAAGTCCCATTCTGTTCTACAGAATTTCTTCTCAGGAAAATGTGTTTAGGATTGCAGCCTTATAGTGCAACCGTAAGCATGTCTATTCAAAAATACGGTAAGTCCTAGTGTATTCAGTGGGATCTCCTCCCAGGAAAGTGTTTTTAGGATTGCAGCCTGATAGTGCAATCCTAAGCATGTCTATTCAGAAGTACCATAAGTTCCATTGTGTTCAATAGGACTTAATCCCAGGAAAGTGTTGTTAGGATTGCAGCCTTAGACTGCAATCCTAAAAACACTTTCCTGGGAGTAAGATTTATTGAACACAATAGGACTTACTTTTGAGTAGACATGGTTAGGATTGTGCTCTTAGCCTCTCAGGTCTCTCAGGTTGCAATCTGCTCCCCTTACATAGGAGTGAGCCCTACTTATTATAATAGGTCTTACTCCAGACATACATATGCTGGCTTCTCAGGAGAGGCTGAGGAGGTGCTGGTGGAGCCCTGAAATCTGCCATATCCTCACCGGGACTATTTTTTCTCTTGTATTGCAAGACAAATTTATTAGAAATATTTGCTTGTCTTGCAAAATGCTCTCAATCCAAGCTACTAAGTAAAAGTAGCTAGGTTTTAGTACTAAGGTTTTACTGTACTGAGTTTTTAAGGGCTGTTGCCTCCTTAGAATACCTGCAAATAGGTTCCACTAATGGAAGAAACAACTGTCACAAGCAAGACATAAGAAGAAGACAGCTGCAAGCAGGTTATTGACGGGACCAGAACAAGCCTGGATTCACCATCCAGATTCACTAGCACAACCTAAAGAATCTCATACTGAAGACAATCTGCAGTTTGGGATTTTTTGTTTGACAGTGACTTGAAGGTGTTTGGAAAGATGCCTTGCTACTCCTATGTGCACTACTATGCACAGTACTACTACAATACACACTACTATTTCTGTGTGTACTACTATGTGCATTAATGTTCAAGGTGGATTTGCTCCTAGGAAACCTATATTCTTGCAGAACAGATCACCTGTGGCTTTTTCACGGGTTAACACGATACATCCATTCCCACCACCACTCACTCCACATTTGAGTTTGTTTGAAAGGGTCAGTTTACCATCCTCCCCTGCCATTTTCCTAATCTAAACTGCTTCGCTGAAACAGCTACAGTTGTAGGATCTGCAGAGGCTTTTTACCCTATGGGGCAAAAAGCAATTTGGTTTGAGAAAATTCCACTTGGGGAAACAGGGGCTCAGTGTATGGCTGCATTTACCCCTTCAAATTAAAAAGAAAAGAAAAAGGGAATAATCCCACATTTCCCTGCAATCATATCTAGTTTGGCCCAAAGAAAATGGTCAGTCTGTAGCCTTAGAAAAGTGCCAGATGTGAAGAAAGACAGGACTCCTATACCACAAAATGTTATATACTTGTATCTATAGTTGTAGATACAGTAAAATAATAAGCAGTATAGAAATTTTGAGCTGAATATTGAAGTTTAATATATGTTTATTATTTGTCAATCGTTGTTATGGATGTATGTAAGAAAATCTTGAATAAATTGTTTAAACAGACCATGAAATGTTATATAGTTAAAGAGATTTTGGGCAGCAGTGGCTCAGTGGTTAAAGATGCTGTGCTTATCTACCTGAAGGTCACCTGAGTACTGCACGATGGAGTGAGCTCCTGCCAACCTAGCAGTTCAAAAGCATGTAAACGCAAGTAGATGAATAGGTATGACTTTAGTAGGAAGGTAACAGCTTTCTGTGCACCTTTAGTTTAGTCATGCCGGCCACATGACCATGGAAGTCAACACTGGCTCTTCTACCTTGTAATTGGAATGAGCACTGTCCTCAGTTACAACAAGCAGGGCAACCTGTGGTGGACACCTTTACTTTTAAAAAGGGATTTCTGCAGGGAAACCTCTTCCTATCCTTGTGTTCACACAACCATTAGAAGATACAGCAGAGGTGGGAACTCAAGTCAAAGTCAACTCAACCCGGACTTGAGTTGTGAAAATGTGTGGTTTTTACCAGCTCGGTGACTTGTGGCAGAGTGACTCGACTCAAGTTTTTTGAGTCACAAAGGGTCACTCTGAAGGTGCCCTTGGTATGACTCCTTTTCAAGTTGAGTCACAGGGAATGGTGATTCTAGACCTTACTCAAGTTAAGCTCCACTGGATTTTCCCATCATTGGTATGAATTCATCATCCAGAAGAAAGAAACCCAGAAGAACAAATCATAAAGCAATATAACACAATCAATATAAAATTAAGCTAAACCCCAACAACAGTCCCATAATTAACACGGCGTGACCCAGCCAGACCTCAACTGTTAAGAGGGAATATTGTATTCCTTCCATCCATTCTCTTGCCAGAGGGCCTCAGCTGAGGCATGTCAAACAAAGGCAGGGGTTTTAAATCCCCAAAACAAGGAGCAAGAAAGAGGTTTAACAGCTTTGAGGATGTAATGAAGAAAAGAGGGTCAAGGGGTGCCTGGTAGAGGCAGAGGGGCTGAAGCCAGACTTCAGGCTTCCTTCTGCTAATGAGAAATGGGTTTTGAATCTAGGCACCCAAGGCAAACTGGGTCAATTCAATCCACTTTCAATGCCAAAGTAATCTGAGCTTATTACCTCATTGAGGAGAAAGGAGCTTTACACAGATCCTGATGTTCCTGTGAAAGCAGCTGCTTTACTTCAGATACCTAGTGGAATTTGTTAGCTTTGAACAGGGACCTCAGGGTGTCCAGGCAAAGACATACAGATCAAGCCCCAGAAGTTATCCCCTCACTATTCCCACTACAATATAAATCCAGATCATAGCCTCGATACCAGTGATTTTCAAACTTTTTAATCTCATGGCACACTGACAAGGCACTGAAATCATCAAGGAACACCAGTTTGTTTTTTAACCATTGACAAGGCACATCATGCTACAGCTCAAATCTTCCAATTGCCCTCCTTATAAATGACCTTCTTTAATGTCCTGCAGCGCACCTATAGACCATCCATGGCACACCAGCTTGCCACAGCACACTGGTTGAAAATTGCTGCACTACACTAAGAAAAGCAAGCTAATGACGTGGTCAACATCACACATGGCCAATAACATCATCAAAATACATTAGAAGTTTTTTCCTTCTAATACAGGCAGCCCGCACTTATTGGATGGGTTAGGGACTGGAGCATCGTCCGAAAGTGAAAACCGTTGAAAAGTGGAACCCAGTCTTTTTCAGCTCGTAAATGGAAACAAAAATAAATAAATATCACTTGCAAAAGCCTAAATTATACTTATTTATTAACACATAGCCAAAATATATATCACAGAAAAAATGAACAAAGGCATGTATGGGCAATGAATATCTTACGTATTTGAATGATGGTTATTTACTGACGAAAGTCCTAAGGAAATACCAAAAACAGTTTGATCATCATGTCACATGCAAACCAACATCAGGGAAGACAATTTTAGCCTTTAGACGAGCAGTGAGGTTGAAAGAGTGGAGTCTTGGGAATAAAGAGTTGAACAAATGAGTCCTGGGTATAATTGAAGGGTGATGAAAGTGCGAAAACATCAGAAAATGAGTCATCAGAAAGTGGGAGATGCCTGTACATGAACATTTTAAGGGGCTATCATGTGATGGTGACACGTTCCGAATAATTCACATGTCACCTTTTTACCAACACGGTGATTTGTGGCAGAGTTGGCAGAGTCTTTGACCAAGTTGAAAATGCTTATTATGATTCTACATATGTCCTAGGCTGATTATCCTCCACAAATCAGGATCTAGCCAAGAAATCCTTGGGATCAGAGAGATACCATCCCACTGTTGCAGCCAACTTTTTCTAGAACTGAGCTGGTGTAATTTACTGCGGTGGGAAGACTCCCATTGGGCTTGACTCAAGTTCAGTCTAGAGTCACTTCCCAGTGACTGGAGTTGAAAATGAGTCATAACGGGGGCACTTTACAAATCTTTGTGTCACCCCTTCGCAACTCTGTGTGGCTCTATGGGTGCAATCTTAACCAATTTATGCAGCACAACTCACCCACTCCCTGTTCCTCCGTGATCAGCACGGGACTTGTGCTGGGACTTATGGCAGCCTAATTGGGGGTAGGATTGCAGCAGAGAGATTTGAGTTGGCAACTTGAATACAAGACTCAAGTCAATGGGGCCCTGACTCGTGTGTTTTTCAGTCTTCCATACTCATGATTCATGAGTTGGAGACTCAGCAAAAATATCTCCAGTCCTGTAAAGCATCCCACTGCGGAGATGCAGGACTAAAAATCCATTTTTGGCCTTCTGGAGTTGGTCAGAGGGAACGGATTCAAATATGAGAGGACCAGTGGTGGGCACCAGCAGGTTCGCACCTACTCTATAGAACCAGTTGTTAACAAGAGATAGTACATATAAAGTTTAAAAATAGCCATTTAAAAGTGGCTGCCAGATGGGAAGAGAACTGGTTCTTAATTTCTTTGAAGCCCATCACTGGAGAGGACCATTTCCACCATATTAATCTTTCTCTCTCTTTCTTGCCAGGCCCCTCCTGTCAAATGGGGAGATGCCAGTCAACTGGAATTCCTCCTCTGACAGCTTAGAAGCCCGGAGCGCAGGCATTATTGTGCCAGTAGTGTTCTCCCTCATCTTCCTCCTGGGCACGGTTGGGAATGGCCTCGTGCTGGTCGTCCTGCTTCGCAACGGGCAGGTGAAGTACAACACAACCAACCTGTTCATCCTCAACCTTGCAGTGGCAGACCTGTGCTTCATTGTCTTCTGCGTCCCCTTCCAGGCCACAGTCTACACACTGGATGGATGGCTCTTTGGGGCCTTTGCCTGCAAGGCAGTGCACTTCCTCATCTACCTCACCATGTATGCCAGCAGTTTCACCCTTGCAACCGTCTCTGTGGACAGGTAAATAAATTAATGCCTCTCAGCAGAACACCCCAATGGATCACCCAAACCTTGGCAAGCCTCTAACTGGCCCACAGCCAGCTTCTGGCTTCCTAAAATCCTCTGACCTCATTAACCAAACACAGCTGGAGCTGTGATGGTAGGTGGGGGAATGGGAATCCATATAAGTGTGTTCTTTATTTCTGTGTTGTGTGTTGGTGCTTGAATAAATCCTGCAAACTTGATCCCATTTATTCTGAAACTAGTTAAAACATACCTGCATTGTGGGAATAAAATTATTAAAAGTATTTCTTGAAATTTTATATTAAACTAGCGAAAGGCATACCCGCGTTGAGGGAGTAAAATTCCCCCGTATGCCATCCCACCATATGCATCAACCCCCCATGGATAACTTTCCCCCAGGTGTAACAACCCCCCATGCTCAACTTCCCCCATACACATCAACCCCCATGCACAACTTCACCCATGTGCATCAACCCCCGCATGCACAAGTTACCACATGCGCAACTTCCCCCATGCGCAACTTCCCCCCATGCACATCAACCCCCATGCACAACTTCCCCCATGCACATCAACCCCCATACGCAACTTCCCCCATATGCATCAAACCCCATGCGCAACTTTCCCCATGTGCAACTTTCCCCATGTGCAACTTCCCCCATGCGCAACTTCCCCCCATGCACAACTTTTCTCCATGCGCATCAACTCCCCATGCGCAACTTCCTCCCATGCGCAACTTCCTCCCATGTGCAACTTTCCCCATACACAATTTTCCCCATGTGCAACTTCCCCCCAGGCACAACTTCCCCCATGCGCAACTTCCCCCCGTGTGCAACTTCCCCCCATGCACAACTTTTCTCCATGCGCATCAACCCCCCATGCGCAACTTCCTCCCATGAGCAACTTTCCCCATACATAATTTTCCCCATCTGCAACTTCCCCCCATGCACAACTTCCCCCTATGCACAACTTCCCTCCATGCACAACTTTCCTCTGAGTGCAACTTTCCTCCGTGTGCAAATTTCCCCTGTGCGCATCATCCCCCATGCGCAACATCCCGCCATGCGCAACTTCCCCCCATGCGCAACTTCCTCCCATGCTCAACTTTCCCCATGCGCAACTTCCTCTTATGCGCAACTTCCTCCCATGCGCAATTTTCCTCCCATATGCAACTTCCCCCCTGCGCAACTTTCCTACATGCGCAACTTTCCTACATGAGCAATTTCCCCTCATGCGCAATTTCCCCTCATGCGCAGCATCCTTGCCAGTGCAACCTCTTCCTCCGAACAACATCCCCCAGTGCACCAGGGTCTGAGCACCAGACTGGCTGGATGTTGGTCAGTCTCCCATGTTAAGTATAGGACAAAAACACGTTGCCCCCTTTTCAGCCCCTGAAGGGTTAAATTTCTCCACATGGTTCTTGGTGGGTGTTCAGGTGACAGAAGGATCCCTCCCAGAATTCCATGCTTCAGGCCCAGCAGTTGGGGCGGAATGTTGATGAGTCAGCAATTCTCAATGCAAAGTATAGGGAGGAAAATGTGTTGCACCCCTTTCCACCCCCTTCCAGTTGGAATTTCTGAAAACCGGTTCTTAGTGCATCCCTCTGTCACAGAAGGAACACCCACCCCAAATTTCACGCTTCTGGGCCCAGCAGTTTTGGCAGGGCGGTGATGAGTCAGTAATGACGATGAAGATTAGTTTTATAAAATGCATTGCACCCCTTTTCCCCCCCTTCTGGTTAGAATTTCTGAAAACTGGTTCTTAGTGGATCCCTCCATCATGGAAGGAACACCCTCATCAAATTTCACTCTTGTAGGCCCAGCAGTTTTGGCTGGGTGTTGATTAGTCAGTGATGATGATGAAGATGCCTTTTATATATATAGATTTAATTTAACAAAATTTAATATATTTAATTTTTTCCTGATTTTCAGCACCAGCATAGCTAAGGGGGGCAAAACTGTAAGTACAACAGGCCCCACAATGTGCTGAGTAAGTGGTCCAACACATTTGCTGTCAGAGCCATTCTAAGCAGTGATAGCAACATGCAGGAGAAACCATTTGGTTTGGCAAGTGCATGATGGCTCCAATGGCATGTGGGAAGGATTGCTACACAGTGCATTGTGACATCTATAGTATTTACAGTTCTCCCCCTCCCCCTCCCCCGCACCAAGCTATGTTAACTGTAGTTTTTAATGTGACATTCATGTCATTGCCCCAAATTACTCTGCTTCCAGGGTTAAATAGCCAAATATGGATTTTCAAATGTACAGAAATAAAGGGTTAGAGGCACCCCATGTCATGGGACCAGGTCAGATCAGTGCTCTGTAATTGCTCTTTAGAGTAAAATCAAGCCCTTAGTTTGATATGTTTAATATTTATTTTGACCCTAAAATGGTTTGAATGGAGAATCATAGAATCATAGAGCTGGAAGGGACCTAGTAGGTCATCTAGTCCAACCCCCTGCCTGCAGCAGGAAATCCCCCTAGAGCATCCCCAACAGGTGCTCGTCGAGTCTCTGCTTGAAAATCCCCAGTGAGGGAGAGTCCACCACCTCCCTTGGCAATCTGTTCCACTGCCGAACCGCCCAAACCGTCAGGAATTTTTTTCGGATATCCAACCGGAATCTCCTCTCTTGCAGTTTGTACTCATTGGTTCTAGTTCTGCTTTCAGAAGCAGCTATGAACAAATGAGCCCCTTCCTCCCTATGACAGCCCTTCAGGTATCTGAAGAGGGCAATCATGTCTCCTCTCAGCCTCCTCTTCTCCAGGCTGAACATCCCAAGTTCCCCCAACCTTTCCTCGTAGGGCTTCCCTTCCATCCCACTGATCATTCTTGTTGCTCTCCTCTGGACTTGCTCCAGTTTGGCTGCATCTTTCTTCAAGTGAGGTGCCCAGAACTGAACACAGTACTCAAGGTGAGGTCTGACCAATGCTGAATAAAGAGGAACTAGAACTTCTTGCGACTTGGAAGCTACAGTCCTCTTAATGCAGCCTAAAATGGCATTTGCCTTCTTTGCAGACACATCACACTGCTGACTCATGTTCAGCTTGTGGTCCACGGGGACTCCAAGATCCCGCTCACATGTTGTGCTGCCAAGTCAAGTATCCCCCATTTTATACCTGTATTTTTGGTTTTTTATTTCCTAAGTGCAGAACCTTGCACTTCTCCCTGTTGAAATTCATTCTATTTGTTACAGCCCAGGATTCTAGTTTATCCAGATCCTCCTGGAGGTTTCTCCTGTCTTCTGTTGTGTTTGCTACTCCTCCCAGCTTGGTGTCATCCGCAAATTTGATCAAGCTTCCCCGTATCCCTTCCTCTAAGTCATTAATGAAAATGTTAGAGAGAACCAGTCCCAAGACAGAGCCTTGGGGTACCCCACTTGAAAACGACCTCCATGTTGACAAAGAACCATTTACTAGAACCCTTTGAGTGCGGCCATCAAGCCAGTTGCGGATCCACCTAACGATTGCCCCATCTAGCCCATATTTTTCCAACTTCCCAATTAAAATGTCATGTGGGACCTTGTCAAATGCTTTGCTGAAGTCAAGATAAATGACATCCACAGCATTGCCACTGTCCAGTAAGCTCGTAACCCGATCAAAAAAGGAGATCAGATTTGTCTGACAAGATTTATTCTTGGTAAATCCATGCTGGGTTGTTCTGATCACTGAGTACTTGTCTAGATGTGCACAAATTGTGTGTTTTATGATTTGTTCTAATATCTTCCCTGGGATTGAAGTCAAACTGACTGGTCTGTAATTTCCCAGGTCTTCTTTTTTCCCCTTCTTAAAGATTGGGACTACATTTGCCCTCTTCCAGTCCAGTGGCACTTCTCCACTCCTCAGGGATTTCTCAAAGATGATCGACAGAGGCTCTGCAAGGACAGCTGCGAGTTCCTTAAGAACTCAAGGATGCAGCTCATCTGGTCCAAATGACTTGAATTCATTTAGGCCAGTTAAGTGGTTTCGAACCAGTTCTCTGTCAATCTTAATCTGCTGTTCTGCACCATCCATTTTTTTAATTACCTCTTTGGGGATACAAGCACTTCCCCTCATCAGCCAATGATCCCGCACCCCCATTTGCACAGCCCTCCTTCCGAGAATAGACGGACACAAAGTAGGAGTTAAGCAGCTCTGCCTTCTCCTGATTTCCAGACAACTACTGTCCATCTTTGTCCAAGAGCAGCCCCACCCCCTCGTTTCTCCTCCTGTTCCTTTGGGAATATCTAAAGCTCTTTTTGTTATCCTTGACTCCCCTGGCCAGCCTCAGCTCATACTGAGCTTTAGCATTCCTGACCCCCTCCCTACAAGACTGGGCCATCTGCCTGTACATCTCCCTGGTATCTTTCCAGTCTTCCACTCCCTTTACTTCTCTTTCTTTAACTTCAGCTGATCCCCAAGTTGCTTGTGCAGCCAACATGGTTTTTTCCAGGTTTTTTCCCCCTTTCTTTTTCATGGGAATTGTTTCTGACTGTGCTTGTAGAAGCTGCCTCTTAAGGAGCTCCCACCCATCTTGGGCCCCTTTCCCCATTAGATCATCAACCCATGGGATTCCACCTATGACTCCTCTAAGCCTGTTAAAATCAGCTTTCCTGAAATCCAATGTATGTTTCACTCTGCACTCTTTTTATTTCCCACGTTATTCTAAATTCCAGCAGCTCATGATCGCTTTCCCCTAAAGTTCCCGTCACGTTGACCCAGTCAATCAGTTCATCACAATTAGTTAAGATCAGGTCAAGGATGGCCCCTCCCCTTGTTGTTTCCTCCACCTTCTGGACCATGAAGTTATCTTCCAGGCCCATCAGGAATTTATTGGAGCTTCCATGTTTGGCTGAGTTTGTCTCCCAGCAAATGTCTGGATAGTTAAAGTCCCCCATTACCAGTGGTGGGCACTTACCGGTTCAGGCCTACTCACCCGAACCGGATCTTCCTGTTTCCCTGCCGCTAGCGAACCACCAGCGACAGGGAAACGCAAAAACATAGCGGACCGGTACGGTCCGCCATGTTTTTGCCCCACCGCGCCTGCCTAGAAGCGGGCAGGCCGCTTCTAGGCAGGCTCTGCACAAGCGCCAACATCAGCGCCGATGTCGGCGCTTGCGCAGAGCCTGCTCAGAAGCGGGCGCCCACTTCAGGGCAGCAGACACCGCGCAGGCGCCAAGGTTGACGCTTGCGCGGTGCCTCCTCTGAAGCGGGCACCCGCTTCAGGGCAGCAGGCACCACGCAGGCGCCAAAGTTGGTGCAAGCACAGTGCCTGTACAGGCATTGCGCAGGCGCCACGTTGCTTGCCCCACCCCTCGCCCCGCCCCCTGACCCCGGCCTGGCCCCTCCCACTTCCGGCAAACCAGATCTTGGGCCAGGCCGGGCCCACCTCTGCCCATTACTACTACCTCATATTTGAGAGTAAGGGGGTAAGGGTTTGAAACAGCCATAGGTTATGGAAAAGGTGATGATAATGTTTATGAACATACTTTGGGTGTTAAACATTCTCCCACACCCTTCCAGGTATTTGGCTATTCGGTATCCTCTGAAATCCCGGGATCTCCGTACATCTCGCAATGCAGCTCTAGCCATTGTAATGGTTTGGACACTATCACTGCTTTTTGCTGGACCCTATATCAGCTATTATCAAATAGTCCACTACCAGGAGGTGCCCATCTGTGTCCCTGTTTGGGACGATCAACGCCGCAAGATCTTGGACATCCTCACTTTTGTATTTGGCTATGTCCTCCCTGTTGTTGTTGTCAGCTTGGCTTATGCTAGGACCATTAAGTTCTTGTGGACCTCTGTAGATCCCATTGAGAGAATCTCAGAATCCCGTAAAGCCAAGCGCAGGGTTACCAAGATGATTGTCGCAGTGGCTGTCCTCTTCTGCATATGTTGGCTCCCACACCACCTGGTGATCTTGTGTTTCTGGTTTGGCTATTTCCCTTTTAACCGAGCCACCTATGCCTGTCGCCTGGCTTCTCATTGCCTATCCTATGCCAATTCCTGCCTCAACCCCATTGTCTACGCTCTCATCTCCAAGCACTTCCGCAAGCGATTTAAGCAGGTCTTCACCTGCTTCCTCATCCAGGAAAGGAACAGAAAGAAGCAAGCTGGCAATAAAGTTCACGTAACCGATGTTGCCAATGGTTTAGTCAACCATACCACCGGCTTCTATGGAGGGAACACTGAGGTAACTCAGCTCCATGATGAAAACACCAGATGCTACCATGGACTGTTACCGAGAGAAGCAGAAGGGGTTCTGCCCGAAGCATGGCCTCTTCGGTTGCAAGACACTGCCATCGCCGATGAGAGAGGGATGAAGGATGAAGAAAGTTCTAGAACAACTGACAACACACCACCAACTGTGCTATCAGAGGAGAGGACCGAAACCGTGTAACTTTATAGATTATGTAAATGGAGGGGCAACCTAGTGTGACAACCATATTCCCATTTGTATTTGACATATGTTTATGCGGAACAGACTGATTCAAGCTTCCCTCAGTGCTAAAATTCCTATATAGGTTCCTATAATTCTTCAGCAACCGTTCCAATATTTTTGTCAACAAGGTGACTCAATTATAGCCTGTTCTTACAGCAGTAGCTATAGAAACCATAACGGCAACTTTCAAAAGCTAGTACATGTTGGTGTTGAACTAAAGAGAGTTTTTAAGATGAGAAAAATGGGAATAAATTTTGTAGAGAGTAAGGTGTTTCTATTACACAGCAGGAAGCAGCAGGAGGAAGGAATTTTTTTGCTTGCCACTAGTTTAACACAAATAAACTTTTATTTATTGACCATATTCTTCCAAGTCCGGTATGAGACACAGAAGTGGCAATGCATCATTCTGGAAGGAAGGAAGGAAGGAATTTCTTGGGAAGGAATTTGAAGGAGAAATCAAAACAGAGAATAAGCAGAGGTTGCAGGTGAAGCCATGGCAATAAAAGTCAGAGAAGGAGAATAGATATTTGTGCATGTGTGTGTCTGTAATAGCTGGCCTCGCACACAACAGAGAGAGGAAGAATGGGGGAGACATAAAACCAAGGGGAATCAGGTGAAGTCAATTGCAAATAAGGACTCGAAACTTCAAGGAGATGCAGAACTTCAAGATAGGTGATGCAATGGTGAGGAGGCTTCTTGTGCTCCTGTGTCCCTCGTTGTTAACGTTTCCCATCCTTTTGTGCAGAGGTATGGATATGTTAAGCTTTCCTCCAGATCCGCAGCACAATCCATTTCAGCCATCCCAGCCATAAACTATTACAGTACTTAGTTTAAAAGCAGTCATTTACATTACAAATAGCTGCAGATCATTTCTGAGCTCTGCATCTGAGATTATGAGTCCTTCTAGCAAGGATATGAGCAGGGGAGTCCTTGCTCCAGCATAAGAACAATTTACTCTGGATTGCAGTATGAATTTTCCATAGGTTTTCACCAGATGGTGCCATTACTACATCAACATAAATGTCTCTTACGTGTTACTTTGGATTGTAGTTACTTTGGATTGTAGCGATGGGTCCAGCAGACATGTAAAATTAAACTTGAAATTAAATAGCAGTGAAAATTACTTCAAAAAGTGACTTCTGCTGTTGTAACTTCAACGGCCTGGTGGCCCAGGCCTGAAGCGGACTGGACTGTGAATGGCAGAATGACCTGGGTTGAGACTGATGTGTTCTTTCACTGGCTTCTGATTGTCTCCATTTTCTCTTTTGCGCAGAGACTGACTAGATTATCCTGTGAATATAGAGAGAAGAAAGAAATGAGAAATATTGATTTGGTAGGACTGGCTTTGGAATAAACATGCTTAGCATTGACTGAAGCTCCTGAGCCCTGAGCACATTTTCTCATGAGAAATATTAAACACGCTCAATACTCTCAAGAGTATTCTCATGAGCAAAATTCACCCATATCCCTATTCACGTGGTGGCAGGGGGAGGCCAACACATTTCTATTCACTGGCCTAACCGCCCACCCTGGCCAGGAGTGGTGCAAAAGTCCCATATGGCACTTTTGTGACACCCCCATGACAGCAAGGCACTTGTGGCTGGACTTGTGCTGGCCTAACCAGGGTTAAGATTGCACTGAGATTCTCATTAGTGTCATGCAATTCAGAAGTGAGCACACTTGCTTAGTTTTATCCTGTAAATTTCATTTAAATAAATGGGAATGATTTCCATATATATATATATAAACCTGGTTAGGATATACAGTTTGTTTATATATATAACTTTAAGCATCCCCCACTTATTGATGGGGTGGGGACCAGAGACCACCTGAAATGGAAAATCATTGAAAAGTTGGGACCCAATCTTTTTCAGATTGCAAATGGAAACACACAAACAAAAAACATAAATATCACTTGCAAAAGCCTAAATCACACATACTTATAACACATAGCCAAAATACATATCAAATTACATTAAATGAACAAAGTCATATGTGGGCAATGAATATCTTATGTATTTGAATAATGGTTATTTAATGAAGAAAGTCCTCAGGAATTACTAAAAACAGTTTGATCACCATGTCACATGCAAATCAACATCAGGGAAGACAATTTTAGCTTTTAGACCAGCAGTGAGAGGTTGAAAAAGTGGAGCATGTGTTGAATGAATGAGTTCTGGGTAAAATTGAAAAGTGTTGAAAGAGCGGAACTGTCTAAAAATGAGCAGTCAGAAAATGGAGGATGCCTGTATCTTGAAAAAATGATGAAAATGTACATTTCTCTTTCATCGTTTGCAGCTAATGAGCTTCAATATGAGAACAAAGTTCTCCTCTCTGGCCATCCTTTGCTTATAGATATCACTTTCTGCTTAATATCACTATCAGCCTACAGCAGGCACCATGATTATTAACCAGTCTGAAACATGTTTGACATCCATGGCTTTGTGTCTCTTTACTGGAGATGCCTCATTTCAATTATTTCCTAATGTCCAACTGGGTGGAAAGCTGGTGCCCCTCCTTTTTATGCCTGTTTTGTCCCTATAATGTGGCTTATTGTGAATCTGGGGATAACTGTATTAAAAGCTTGCTTTTATTATTATATTCCATTTGTGTTCTTCCCTCTCTACCTAGACCAGGGCAGTGCCGGATTTACGTATAAGCTAAACAAGCTATAGATTAGGGCCCCACTCTCTTGGGGTCCCCCCAAAAATTAAAGGAATAAAAACTGGATGTACATTTCCAAAATATAAGATAAAAACAAATAAAATAAATCTTACGTATAGCAACAGTGATGTAAGTAATGGGCCCTGCTTGCTAGCCTGCTGGACATATAAAGGGTCCCATTACCTTTAATAGCTTCAAACCTAAATCTGGCCCTGGACTACAGGCTTCCAAACCCCGGCCCGTGGGCCAGATGTGGCCCACAACAAGACTCCCCACCTGGTCCATGGGCAAGCCCTGTATTCCTCCAGATCTGTCTTTAATACACACTTATATGTAAATTTATGTAAATTTATTCAAATTTGAAGTGTAAATTATTTTTCGTGCTCCCAACACAGTGCCAGAGAGATGATGCGGCTCTCCTGCCAAAACATTTGGATAGTCCTGGTATAGACCGATGGGTGGAAATGGAATCATTGATGCTACAGATGGGAAAGTCTGAGGGTTCAGTGGGCTAACTTTTACGCCAACCCCAAGAGCTCACTCAGATTATCGCCTTAAGTGTGATCAATATTTGGCTTATCATTTCCAGAATAAAGTGGCTCAAGAGAGGCATTTCTTCCTGGGTTGGATACATCTATTTCTTTCCTCCTGCTGCTTCTGTTAAAAAAACACTTTACAGGTTTAAAAATGCTATAAAGCCTTTGCCAGTGGGGGAAAAAGCAATGAAAAGCAATTTTGTTTTCAGATATTGGAAGCTGAGTTGAAAACTTTACTCTCTGTCATCTGCCAACCTTTAAAATCAGGGCTTCTCAATGCTTTTTTTCATCACTAACCTCTGTGGCTGCCCTCGGAGCCACTGTTAATAGGGGAAAGAAAAATAGTTCACCATCTCTGCACTGCTTATTCTAATACCGTATTTGGTACTTTTTTTAGGAACAAAAAGATTCTTGAACACATCAAATAGATAATACAGGTCCAACCTTGTTATACACTAATTTTTTTGTACACGGATTTGATTCAGCATGAATGGCCACTGCAAATCACAGTTTTAAAAACTGCTTTTCTACTGTTGTAAAGAAGCAGTCATGCAAGAAATTATTCCATTCTTCATCTTAGCCAGGCAAAAATACTTCTTTGCATTTCTTATCGCTGACTACCTGTCTACAACAGGAAGAAAAGTTGTTTTTAAACAATTGGAAAGGGATGCAATTTTTATTTTTTTTAAACTGCTTTTATTCAGCACATTTTTTGTTATCAGCAGGAGTCCCAGAATCAAACCCTTGCAGATGTTGAGGGACAACCTTATTTCATTAGGAGCAATAAGGGGAGCAAGAAACCTGAAAGTGGGTCTTAAAATCTATTTTCCACTTTTTTTATCGATTGATTTTTTAATCCATGGGATGTTCTAGAGCAGAAGCCTAGCGGACACCTGTAGTATCTTAAGGCCTGCTGACAAAAGATATTCTGTTAATTTGCCTCTTATTCAGTGTGATCCACTTGATTAGGGTTGCCATATGTCCCCCCAAACAGGGACAATCCCGATTTATGGGGATTGTGTTCACATACTGGCATATGGGACAGAAGGTCCTGTCCAGTGGTGGGCTCCATCACGTTCATACTTACTCTATAGAACTGGTTGTTAATGAGAGATAGGACATATAAAGTTTAAAAATACATAGAACCGGCTGTTAATTTCTGTGAGTCCCATCACTGGTCCTGTCCCAATTTTGTGGAAGAAAATTATGGCAACCCTACACATGATAAATAAGGCAGTTACTTTGGGGGACTCCCCCAGAAACATACTGTGTGGCCCCCAATGTTCAATTTTTTAAAAATGTACCCTTCCTTATGGATTTGGGGTTAAAACTTTTGGACTGTTTTTACCTGTATACATGGACATGTCTGGTGACGCTATTGTTATATATCCCTACAGCTTGCAGATAACTGAACAAAGCCCTAATACAATTTATTGGAAAAATGTGTGCTTTATTCACATTTGAATCTTCCCCTTATTTTCATTATTAAATTCAAACCTATCTCTCTCTTTCTCTATTTGTGTTTTAATGGGAGTATGCATGTTCTTTCAATGTGTTTACCTGCCTTCTCTACCAACCACGTCTTTTTGTCCACTTATCCACGTATGGTGATATTTGCCCATCCTCCTGCATCATCCTCAACAGCATCACTGTTACTTTTATTATTATAAACATATCATTAGGAGGGTGTCTTGTTTGCTCTGTTGACTCAGGGTTTTGATCTTTCTTATTTGTTTTGGTTTCCATCTTTCCTTCAAATGTGCCTGCATGAAATATACATAATTGAACTGCTTTCATCTTCTCCCATAATAAATTATTCTCCCTAATTTGGCTCCCAATTATGCCCAATTTCTCCATGACATACAGACAGTGTGATTCTCACAGCCTAATGCTATGCAACTCATTGAGTCCAATCATTGCACTGCAATGGCATCTGCTCCAAAGTACATCTGTATAGGACTGTGGCCAAATATAAGGTTTAAGGCTCTGCAACTGCTACTGTTCACTTGTAAATGCAGGCTCATTTAACTACATACCTTTTAAAAAAATAATTGGAGCTAAATAATAATTGGAGCTAAAACAAAGACAGACAAAACCTACAATCCAGAGTAACTATGAGAAGACATAAGAGGCACTTACTCTGGATTGCTCTATGCATTTCCCATAGGTTTCACATAGGTGGCACTTACGTCGGTGTAAAAGGTCCCGTAGTTACTCTGGATTATAGCCATAGATTGGCTAGCTCAACTCAATCTGTTCGCCAGCATTAAGAATCACTCGACCACTTCTGCCATTTCCCAGTGTCCTTGCCAAACTGAAGGGGGAAGTAGCACCATGATTTCACTTTTTGTACCTTGGTGCTGACATTTTCAAGATGAGATCTTTGGAAGAACATTTTTCGAAGCTGTGAAGTATCTATTTGTCACCATGGTGAAGCATTTCAGGCTTGAAAGAGAAGAAGCAGATCTCCACTGCTATCTATCCACCGTATTTATATACCACTTTTAAACTAGAAAGTTCTCAAAGTGGTTTACAAAGGAAAAGAAAAAAATTAATAGCTAATTTATAGCTAATTAATAATCTCCGACCATGGCCTGAGTGGTCAAACTGGTGCAGCAGGAAAGAAGTGGAAGGAGGGCAAAAAGGGACCTTAAATGGTCAGGCATCCAGAAGATCTTTGGCTCACTTTTCATCTTTGGCTCTTATTCACTTGTCTGATTTTCTGATCTTCTGAATCTCAGCTGTTTGCCATACCTCCACAAATGACCTATGCTGTTAACCTCCATAGTAGTGCTGTCTTATTTAACAGTCAGTGTGGTTAGGTGATGGATTAGGAGGACCATGGAGATCCAGAGACGTCACTAGAGTTGGCATCACCCCCATGCAGTGGGTGTGGTTTTGTGCCATTGCCTTGTCTCCACTGGTTTTTTAGCCATACATTTCTATAGAATAAAGATATTTCAAAGTGGTTTCTTTCAGTGCATTCTGCTGCAAATTATGTATCCAATGGTACATAACATGATGGGATTATTTCTACAAACCATGATTTTAGCCGGTTTGTTCACTAGAAGTGTTACCCTCTCACGGGTACCGCCTTTCTAGTGATTGGGTCCCTGATTGGGACAATTTTGGAAACCTTGTACTCCTTTGGACTGACCTTCCACACCAGCCAAGGCATGTTTGCTTACTCACTAGTAAACACAACTGTGTGGATCACTTTCATTTTCAATGCATTTCAAAGCAACCATCAGGGACCTCCTTCTGGGATGATTTGTGAGGCTGTGTTCCACCAAGACTATTCTGGTGTCCTTGAATTCCTCAAAGCCTGCCCTTTCTGATGCACTATGGCACATTTGCCTACTCCTGAGTAAAAGCACAGTATGGGTCCACTTTCACTTGCACTGAATTTGCTGCATCTTTCTGGCCAAGTTTTGCTTGTCTAAGGCAGCCCTTATTTTCTGTGGAATAATCTCTAAATTTGATACATACACTGCAATCCTAAAGACACTTTCCTGGGAGTAAGACCCACTGAATACAGTGGTGCTTACTTTTGAGTAGACATGGTTAGGATTGTGCTCATATTCTCAGATCAGCTCTTTGAATTCAGAAGCAAATTTCCCAGCTATGGAATTGTAAAGTTTATACATTGTGCGGGGCTCATCATGTGCCATGAAACAAATTAACTTAGCAGAGCTTCAGAGATAAAAACAGAGCTGGCATTAAAGTTCCCAAGAAGAATTTGGACGGTGTTTATTGAAACACCCTGAGAACGGGATTCACAATCATACATTGTACTCTGCAAGAGAAATCCATGTCCTTCTTGCTTTTTACATGTAGGATCAGTTCTGGGGAGGAAGGACCCACCTCACCAACCGGCTTTGTCTGTAATCAAATTATTATTGTTGGGAGCAAAAACAAGAATCTGTATCATGTTCAATTAGAAACAGCAAGCAAAGAGAAACAGGAGAAACCAGATGAGGCTGGCTGGTGAATAATTCATTGCCAGCGCAGGCTTTGATTTACAATTCCAGCTGGTTTGTTTGAGGGAGCAACAAGCGACAAGTGAAAAAGGGAGGAAATGTGATGAGAATTTGCAGGATAAAGAGAGGAAACCACTGATGATAGGACACTGTTGATTGATTTATAGGATTCTTAATTTTTAGAGCTGTTAACATTAAGTGATGTTTGTTCATTTAAGTAAGAAAGAGAGCAGGGTCAGCACAAGACCGCCTGATGCCCACGTGGCTTTCCAAATGCTGGCCCCCATTGAGGGGACTGAAGCATTAGAGCATTGGAGACACATCATTGGATTGTGTCTCCAATGCTCTAGCTAGCTCTGCACTGTTCTCCACATTGTAGGAGTACATGCTGAGATGAGACAGATCAGCATACAGAGGAAAACTTTAAGGTGATGGATAGCAATAGGGTGAGGCAGAGGCATAGCTAGAGGGTTTGGAGCAGTCAGTCTTGGAAGGAGTGTGCAAGGGGTCCTTCCTCTTCTGAACCATTCCATGCCAGAAATGGCTCTGTTTTGCTCTCCCACCTGGAACGGATCTGGGCTCCTTGCATGCTCCCTCCAAGACTGACTCCTCCGTCCCCTTCTGGCTACGCCACTGAGGTGAGTAACATTTTGGTGATGGGGAAAAAGTGAAAGAGGTAAAGCACTTCTTCCCCCAGACATAGTCACCACGAAACCTCCACCATGAAAGTGATGGACCTTCAGCTAGGAAGGTGCAGAGAACCAGTATTAAAGATTCAAGGCTCCTAAGCCTTGAATTCAATTCAGCTGTTCCTAAGCCACTGAACCTTTCATTTAAACAGAATAAGTGCCACCATCAGGCTCGTTCATTGCATTTGTTGCAGCAAACGAACACTGCAACCTCAGTGTGGGGCACAGCAAAACAAGATTTCCGATATTTCCTTGGGCTTCTGAAGAATTCCATTACCTCCCTTGAGTCCCCCAAACTAATTAACATGATGACATTCAGCTCTTGGCTGCACCCTTTAATTAAAATAATTCGCCCCACAGCCTCTGGATTGTGATTTTTTAGCCCCCATCACACTTATTAGACTCACCTCTGAAATGTGATCCCATAGCCTTGATTTCTCTGCAGATTTTGTTGGAGTGTGGAACATCGCTTAGGAAACTCACAATGGATTTTCATGTTGTGAATTGGAAGAGACTGGCTGCAATCCTAAAGACAATTTCCTGGGAGTAAAATAATTGAAGACAATGGAGCTTACTTTTGAGTAGACATGGTTAGGATTGTGCTCTAATTCACATATATGTGTTTTCAAAGAATTTCGTTAGTAAAATCCTCAGTGTTGTCAGCCCATCCTAACCAACTTCAGCCCAAATCCTAACTAACTGTCCTGCACTGATATAGCTGTGCTAGTTGAGCATGTGCTGCATCCTGCAGTTGGGGGCAGTCAACAGAGGGCTCCTCAATGTAAGGAAATGTTTATTCCCTTACCTCAGCGCTGAAAAGTTGGTAGATCATGTTGTTATACTGCTTACTTGCAGAAGTGGTTAGTCCCAATTCCCTAACCACATTTAATGCTAAGAACCTATCCAATGCCCACCTCGTGATTCCAATCAAAGGAATGCTCAACCCATGACAATGAGATGCTCTTGCTGTGAATTTTTGCTCACAAATTGATTCCTGTGACAACTCTCTGCCGTGGGATCCAAGGGAATTATTTACATGCTTGACTTAAAATCTAATTTGCAAGGAATTTGCTTGTCGTAAGGAATCTTGGCACTTGTGGATCTGTGTGGGCAAATATCAAATCTGTAGTTCCCAGGATTTCTTTTTGGGGTAAATGTGAAGGATCTTTGACCAAACTACAACTGGCCATATCCTGGGTGAAACTGGAACAGTTACGGTGGAATAAACCAGCACAGCTTTGTCACAGATATTCGCCATGGCTATAGATGTCCTAGAAGTATTCCAAAGCACCTTAGATGTCACAAACATTTCATCATATATGTGGAAAGAGCAGAAGTAAAATCTCACTTGATCTAGAAGCTGTTCCTATTTTCAGTACAAACTAAAAGCAGGGATCATGCACCAGGGTTTACCCTCCCCATAGTATCGAGAACGGCTGTACGTACTGAATTTACTATATAGGAAGTACCATTTCTTCAGAAGGAAACACACTGGTAAAGACCGACTTAGATTGCTGGATCTGCAGGTGGATCAAACAGAAAAGTTCTTCAGAGGGAAAGGCTCAGCCCCTCTGCCTGATGCTTGTTCCTTGTAGGAAGTTTTCTTTTCTTTCATGGGAAAGCATTCAAACCTGGAACCCCACATCTGCAATATGCAGTGATACGATCCATGCTACTACCGTATTTCAGGACTGCACATTTCATGCTTTTCATATTTCATAGTCCATGCTACATATTTCAGGACCTTCACATTCTGCATTCAAAAAGCAGTAGGAGAAAAATATAGGGAGACAAATAGGAGGGATGTACATTTGCGGGGAGGAGTTGAGCTTTGTCCCACATTAGATTTCCAAAAGAGAAACAATAAGTACATTGAACATTAATGCTTCATTTCTACATAGAAACATCCCATGACTTGTTGAGATTCTTGTCTAGGCAGAGCATTTGCTTTCACCCCTTCTGGTGCATCCCTTGTCAGTTCTTATGTTTGTTTAGGATCAGAGTTAGCTCCAATTTCCTATGTGGCTGGAAAAAAAACTTTATTTTAGTGAAGTGTATATCATTGCATTTCATTACATACTCATCCCCTTCTTAAGTCTCATCTTCATGGCCTTTAAACAAGCAGAAGATCAAGTCTAAATGTATCCATCTACTCTGCTATATCTATCCATTAATGAAATCTCAGGTCCTCTAACTCCAGGCTGTTCTCCTACACTGGCTTGCTCATTGTACAGAAAAAAATTGTCCTACAAACATCTTCTGTAGGTGGTGGAGAGGAGAACAGATCCAGTGTTTTACACTCCAAGGGTGATGAGACGGAGGAATGGTGGAGACGTCAGAAAACGAAAACTGGAGAAGTTTTCATATATTTTTAACAAGGAGGTAAATAATGAATGGGCACAAGTGCAGACTGAGATCATATGGAAAAGAAGAAGAAATATATTTTGATTCTTGGAAAGGCTGATTCTCTTGATCCCTAGTTTAAATATTTCAGTAGCTGACGAGCTGGTGCTATTTGTTTTAGACTGTGTGGATGAAGGCACTGGAGTGGCTGGAATTGATGAATCCTTCATGAGAGAAAATGAACCATAGGTGCTTTTGCCGGTAGCATTGACCTGTCCCCGCCACTTGTTTCCTGATTGAACAATATGTGGGAAGTACACATCAGAGCTAGTGTGATCACAGTGCTGGCGGGAGGGAGTCAGAACACCTGGATGTGTCAAAGCTCAGCATTAGTAATGGAGGAAAGTCTCAGTTGGGTATGGTTTTCTTGCCTTATCTAGACCAGAAAATGAAGCACTTTGGTAAAATCCCCCACCAATGACAAACTAGGTTAAGAACTTTGACAACTCATGAGCATTGGTCTCCACAGACTAGTAGTGTTGGAAGATTGGCCGTTGGGTGCTTCAAACTCTGAAAATAAACTGACAGCACCTCAAACAACCTTGTTAGTACAGATACAGTATGAGTCCATGCATGTCTACTCAGAATTAAGCTTCATGAAACTGAATGGTACTTATTTCCAGATATGTGTGCCCAAGATTTAGGCTGCAATCCTAAAGACACTTTCCTGGGAGTAAGACCCACTGAACACAATGGGGCTTACATTTGAGTAGACTTGGTTAGGATTGTCAATTCTTATTGTCAATTCCATAGCCAAGGTAGCATGAAATGTGGCCCTCAGCAAGATCCCTCAGTCCAAACCTGTAAACTTCCCCAAAACAAGGAGATGATTGACAGCTGTCATTGAGCAGCTAAGCCAGCTCTTACTTATCAAAGGCCATATATCACTCTACCTTCTACTGCACCATCATATAATACTGTTAAATTGTCCTTATGATTTATGCTATTTTCCAGAAGACAGTAGAGGATACAGTAACTATGTTAAAGCACTGCTGTGAAGTTTCTAGCAAGACATTTTTTAAAATAAAAATGGGGACTATTCATGAAATAGCAGAGAAGTAGGGAGTTTTAAATGTATGGTAAACACATTGTTTTGCCATATCCTTTACAGAGCTTCAATTTTCCTCTTAGCAAGTTCAGAGTTAGTCATCGATAATGGTTAACAATTACAACATCTTGCACATTTCAGAAATGTGCCGCCTACTTCACATACAGTGTTTTGAATACACAAAGGTACTATGTCCATGTGTTTCTTCATATTGTTAGTCTGAATGTAACCTTTCAATCAACCATCCTGAGTGCAGATCCAACAAAGGTCACATGGACATCTCAGCTTGGCATCCATATGTGTTATGATAGTTTGACATATGGCGTTACATAAACAGGAGCGGCATAATGTGATGGTAAAGAGAATGAGCTGTGAATGATGATTCCCATCTCCAAATCTAGCCTCTTCCACAAACTCACTGAAGCCTTAAGCATGGTGCCTCAGCCTCAGCTGCAATATTAGGATAACAACCCTACACAGTTGTACATGCAAACCCTACATGCAAATACTGTTATCCCCCCAAAAAACCAATATGGTACAAAAATGCCAGGGGGCAGGGAAAAGGAGATTTCTAGGGAGACTTAGAGCACAATCCTAACCATGTCTACTCAGATGTAAGCCCCATTGTGTCCAATGGGTCTTACTCCCAGGAAAGTGTCTTTAGGATTGCAGCCAAAATTTCTAAGCCCAATTCATACATTTTGTTGAGTGACAGTAGGCAAGCCACCTCCTTTCACATTGGAGGGGAACTCAGCATCCTGGAAGGTGCAGAAGACAAGGAACCAAAATGATTTCTCAGCAGGGGCACCTCCCTTACAAGGAAGGTCCACAACATTTTGAGTTCTTCATTCTAAAAAGAAGGTGCTTGATGAAGATATAAGACACACAAAATTTTGTAGGGAATGGATAGAGATGTTCTTTTCCTTCTCAAACAACATCAGAAGCAGGGGGCATCCACCGACTGATGGCCACGAGTTAGAACAGGCAAAAAAATATTTCTTTATCCAGGACAGTAATCTGTGGAACTCCTTGTCACAGGAAGTGGTGATGACACCTGAAGGTGTAGATGCCTTTAAAAAGGAATTAGACAGATTTGTGGAAGAAAAGTCCATCACAGGATACAAGCCATGATGACAATATGCAAATTCTAGCTTTCACAAGTGCCTCTCTCTGAATGCCTGGAGCAGGTATCTTGTTGTCTTGACTGCTCTCAGAAGCGTCTGGAAGGCAACTGATACAGTGTTGGATCCTTGGAGTAAGTGGCAGAGCTCTTATACATATTTGTGGTAATCAAGCTCTCCATATGAACGTTTGATAACATTTTAACCACATGGGTCTTTCACTAGATTCTTTTGAAGAGTGGCAACCAACTAAAGAAAGCCTCTGAGAAATTAGTTGCAGGGTATGCTTAAGGTTCAAGGCCAACCATTTGGTGCAAGACTCTCATGCTTTCCAAACACCCATCTCTACAAATGTACAAACCAGGCAAAGCTCCCAAGTTTTATGTAGCATTGTTTTTTCCAAAGGGGTTTGCACAGAAACCCTCCAAGCAGTGGATTTCCAAGCACTGACAGATATCCTTAGCAGAAACAAATCACTATTCTTTCCTACATACATATTTTGAAAATCCAAAATTTTAGTGATAATTTCTATTTCATAGAACTGTGACCCTTGAAGATTTATTTTTTAAATTTTTTAAAACACCGTTACATGTCACTGTTGAAGTTTTAACAAAATCAAAAGTGAATCATATTCTGCTTCTGTAGACCTCTTCAGACTAAGAACTGGCCTTTGAATCATTGTCCTTTCGCACTTCTTCCAACCTGGCCAACTGTTCTGACAAGAGGACAAATTTCTTCCCCCACACTGCTGTTTTTCCAAACAGCGATGATTAATGTTTTCGCCTGCTGCACAGTAAAGGAGTTCAATATGAAAATCTGATTTAGTTGGACAGCCTCGCTATTTCCCAGGTACAATGCACGCCAGAGAACTAGCAGGGGGTAGCAGAGACACTGATTTTTATAGATTCCTCAACAAGTCTATTAAGAGCTGGGAGTCCACAACAATGGGATCCAAATAAGAAATACAAAACGGAGGTAGACAAATTACATTGGGTCTACAGGGCCTGGTGCTCAATGTGCTGAGATCCTGTCGTTTTTCATTTCAGTGTTGTTTGTTCAAATGAAGGAACCACCGAGTCCACTTTCAGGCCCCAGGCAGACAAGACAAAGGAAAAAAAAGAAGATAATCCACAGACGACAGGCAGGGGAGAAATGTTCAAAGACAAGCTGTAAGCAGACAGTATTTTATTGAAATGTACAGTGGAAAAGTTCAAATTGCCTCCCATCCTCCCGGCACATTGGAATCAAGTTCGTCATATTCACAGTGATGGCTCCAGCAAGGTCAAAGTCAAGTCAGCCCCAAACTTTCCTCCCATGAGTACTTGGGATTCTATATCAAAACTGTTTAGGTTCATGACATCTAAGCTTTGGACTTGTATCTAAAAGATATGTCTCCACTTTTCTTCCCTGCCACAAAAGCATCCTTTAAAAAAAGTCATAATCACCTATTTGTCTCAAGGTCCTAAAACAGCCTTGATGCAGGAAAAAGGAGAAGCAACGCATGAAAATTGATTTCATAAACACTCTTTTAAAGAATCGTGAGTCAGCTGAAGCCACTGCATCATGTTTGAGGGCTTAGTAAGTATCAAGCCTCTATCCCTACCTTAATATGTCTTCTCACCTCTCAGAACAAGTAGAGTCCTGTGATTTTTTCTAGTTAAGCCCCAGAGGCAAATTGCCTCTATCTCTGTGTACAGTACATCTACTCTACAAACAGGAGGTTACCACCAATTAGGAGAGACATTTCCCAAGGCTTGTTCATCTAAAATCAAGAATAATGCTATCACTGATGGAGGTATCAAGTGGCTCATCTATGCACCTGCCTTGATAAGGCATATCCTTTATTACCTTCTTTACATGCGTAATCCTAAATCATAGAATCAAAGCATGTTGGAAGGGACTTTGGAGGCCATCTGTTCAACGCTCTGCTCAATGCAGACATATACAGCATCTGACAGGTGTCCATCTGGCCTCTGCTTGAAAACCTTCAATGAAGGAGAATCCACAACTACTGTTACTATTAACAGCATTTGTATACTGTTTATCAACTAAAAAATTCCCAAATAGTTTACAGAGAAAATGAAATAATTAATGGCTCTCCAGCACAAGAAGATGGGCTGAGCACCTCTTACAGTTAAGGCATCCTTCCTCACCCATAGCTCAGATCTACCTACAGTTTTGACCCCTTTGACTCAAGGACCATAGAATGCAAGTCCTCCCTTCTTCTGCATGACGGCAAGTAAACATGCTGAGTTTTAATTGGAGACTACACCATTGTTGGAGGAACCAGTAGCATGCAAAGAGTTCCTCAGCAACACCTGAGGAATTCCATGCAGTGACTTCCTCCAGTTTTCTGGAACAGGTAGCAGGTTGGGAGAGAGGAAATTTCAGGAAGAGTATAAAGTAAAGACAGGCAATTAGTGGCCCAGAAACTCATTCTGATTCCATGCCAGGCACAGGCAAAGGCCTCTTTTGGTTCTTCCCAGCATGTGGGCACATCAGCTGCTACATTCAGTGCCCAAGTGAAAAGGGCAGGAAGGGAAAGTTCTGCTTTGTTGCTGCTCACAATGTAGGGTTGCTATAATTCTCTTCCACAAACCCGGGAAAGGACCCCCCTGTCAAACCTGCCAGTATATGAATGCAATCCCCGAAACACGGGACAGTCCTGGTTTCCCAGGACATACGGCAACCCTATCACAATGGGAAGAAGGGGTTAATCTCAGCAATCAATAGAACCAGCACTGGTGGCTCTTCAACCATTTCTCAGGTCAAAATATAGCCCCAAAAGTGAGTCACTGATCAGGGGAGTATAGAGACCTCCCTTACAATTTCAACAAATGCTTAATGATCCATGTGCTTAATTACAGGCAGATGAATTCCATGTGTAACCATGCTGGACAGCCTGAAAATGGGGCCACTCTCTGGCACAAGGTAATCCCATTTATTAAAGCAGTTGTCTTGGTGCTTGAAAGACGAACTACCCCTTCAGTTTCCGCATGAACAAAGGCCACAGCTTCAGCATGAATGTCTTACCACGAATGAAGCATCCAAGGCTATGCCAGTGACCAAAAGCCTCTTGTGCAGTTGAACATGGATCCAACAGGAAAACATGCTTGGTACCAGCAGTAAGTCTCTAGTCTTTCAGATGAGCTTGGCTGCTCCTTACTCAAAGGCCTCTCCTTTTAATTGCAAACAGGGCTGAGAAAGCCTATTACCTCTTCTCTATCTTCTGCTTCTGCAAGCTGAGTGAAGTGAAGCTGGCCAAGAGGTCAGTAACTTCATCCACCTGCCAGAGAAAATGCAATGGGTTACGGAAACAAAGCAGGATATTAGGAGCTGCACACCAGTGGGCTGGAGCACTGGTTGAAAACCCCGGTCTATACCAATGCATTGGGCTGACCATAGAAGAAAGAAATCTGGATCTTTAAAGCTATTTTTCCACTATTTGTTATTCACTAGTTTACTAAACTATGTTGACCCACTTAACAATAAGAACCACATAGAACCACATTCTATAACAATAAGAACCACATAGAACCACATTCAGGTGAACCCAGCATAGCATTTTGTATTTGATGTGATCCAACAATGAATCATAAACTATGAGCACAATCCTAACCATGTCTACTCAAAAGTTAGCCCCATTGTGTTCAATAGATCTTACTCTCAGGAAAAGTGTCTTTAAGACAGTTGTTTTTGAATCATTTTGCTAGGCTTCTAAGAATAGGATATATTCCATTATTTTCTAATTTGGTGTATGCAATATTAAACATTATTTTTCCTTTTAGCACTTGTGGAAGCAATAATTTACTAAATATTATCTTAAGATAAACCTTGTCTCTTTAAAAAAATTTCTTTTTTATTACTAACATTTTGTAATAAAATTGTGTTTCAACTTGGACAATTGAATATTTAATCAATCACAGTATACACAAAATTCTCCACCACCCACCTGTTCTTTTGTGCTAGTCATTTGTAGTCTGTTGCAAAGATCATCCAGCTGTTCCCGCTGTTCATGACGCCCAAGACGTTCAAGATATTCTCGCAACATTTGGATGATCTGTCCCAAAAAGCAAGAGGTTTGCTATTATCAACAGAAAGGTCCAGATTTCTAAGCAAGGGTCAAACCGAAGCAAAACTACAGATCTGTTATAACACCTGAGTAACTTCTAAAGCAAAACTGAAAAAAAAGTTTAGAGCCAAGGAGCAGGGAAAATTTAAGTGAATGCCTGCTGTCTAACCCTAAGTAAATGCAGTTGAGGTCAAAATCCCAGATATAACACCACCATGAAAGCATTCCTGCCATGAAAAATACCCTTTCTTCTGAATTCTATATGCTTTTGAAAAACTACTACTCCACCTATTAAAGGGAAGGAAATACTGTATTTACTCAAGTCTAATGCTCTCCTTTTCCAGCTGACTTTAGTCTCCAAATCAGGGTGTGCATTAGATTCAATGGTTAATTAGATTTGAGTAAATGTGGCATTTTGAATATAACTATGGGTGTGCACTAGATTCTATGGCACATTAGATTTGAGCAAACACAGTAGTCCTCTTTGGAGGACCTGCATAGGCAGCAGCAGAGTATGGCTGAGATTGGAGGAGATATGCTAGGAGTAGGCAGGAACCTGTGGAATTTCCTGTCTTTGCAAGGACTAAAAAATTCCCAGATTACCGTTGAACAGGGGAATCTATAGTGCATATCAACACACTATTTTTGTCACTGTGTAAAAACTCTCCTAGATTACATTCAAGCCATTGCTGCCCAATGTTGCAGATATGCAAGAGACCAAGAGCAAAATGTCTACTCAAAAGTAAGCCCCACTGTGTTTAATGGGTCTTACTCTCAGGAAAGTGTTTAATGCAGTCCAAATGTGTACACCTGTGGGCTGGACAGAAATGAGCTTTAAAGTTTGGCTCAATCCAGCAAGGCAATTCTTATCCATGTGACTTCAAAATTCTCCAACTATTTTCATAACTAGGAATTCAGTCTTGAAGCCACATATAGGCACCTTTCGTAATTTTGATTTTGAAGTTACTGATCCTTTACCCCAAGCTAAATTATGTCTCTCCGCTTAGATTCCCCTTGAGGCCCACTGCAGGGCATAAATGCTAGGTACAGAAAAGCAACTCCCAGGAGTACCAATATTGGTCACCTGCTTTACTTCAATGCGCACGGCTTCCAGGCTCTGTGACAGCCCCTCCTGCAAGATGTTCAGCTTTGACTTAGCCAAGTGCAAAGGGGTTCTTCCAGCTCGATCCAAGGCATCTACCCGAGCTCCTGAAGATGGACGCGTATGGGGAAAAAAGAGGTATGCTTAAAGAGATCAGATGCCTTGAAGAATATAAAAGAGGAGGTGGCACTTTTATAATTGGCCAAGAGAAAGCATTACCTCCACGAAGCAGTGTGGTGATGACAGGAACGTGATTGGTGCAGGCAGCTGGGGAGGGAAAACACGAGACACACAACTAAGACACACTGTGCAATTACAGGCATGGAGGCAGACCTTGTCTTAGCAAGGAACAGACTACCAATTTCCTACAGGGCACCTTGCAAAGGTACTGGTAGGGTGTTTTGACTAAAAGCACAAGCTGGGAAATCTCTGGTTCAAGCCCTGAATCATTAGGCACCTTAAGTAAACATCTATTCTTTCAGCTCTGTCCCACCCCCACTCTTATCTGGACTATGGGGTAAGTCATAACACTGGCCTATATCGGATAGATTTTGGAAGGATTCCAAGGCACCTCCAAAGTGGTGGATCTCTTATATTTAGAAGGAAAAAAGCAACTACTTCTATAGATGTTTTATATTTATTGTTTTTAAGATGCCCGTTTTAAGTGTTTTAATGAATTTGATTTTATTGTTGGTGTTTTTATGGATTGTTTTTTGTAAGAGAGAAAAGCAAGACATAAATAAAGTTTATTAATGTTATTATTCACTTGAGATGTAAGCTGCTGCTGGCGTTTTTTTCTGCATTATTGCAGATTGTAATAATTTTTGCTATGTGAATCATTCTATGACCTTTGTTGATAGATAAATTTGTGCTAGTAATTCCAGACTCAACATGTGTAAAGTGCTTTAAGCACATCAAGTGAATGACATAAATGCCAAGTTTATTGTTGCAAAGGGGCATGTGACCAAGTAATCCAGAATTTCTTAAAACCTGCTCCTAAGTCTGAATACATCCCATCAGGCAGGTATATTCATATTATTCTTTTCTTCTGACACAAAAACAGGATTGTTAAAAATGAGTTTGGGATGTTATGTTGAAAATAGCAAATAAATGTGTAGGAATGTGTACATGAGAAATGCGTATTGTGTTGAGTGTTCTATTTATAGCCTCTTTTGTTTTGGGAGGAAGATACAGTTTACAGTTTCAAACACTCCACCATAATGAAGAGGACCAAAAGTTTCTATTATTTTTAAAATCAAACTCCATTTCCAAAGTTACTTGGCACCTAACAGTTATATGCCTTATTTGGATCTCAGAATATTGCCGTTCAGTCTAAAATTAGAAATTTATATAGTGCTCTCATTCATATACATTATTGCAAAAATCATTACAGCATTTGTAAGCCATTGTTATTCTTCCCCATATATGGGACAGAGCAGGGCACTAAAGCTAAAGGATTGTGATTTGTACCAAGCTTGGCTAATGAGTTCCTTGCAAGGTCTCATCCAACAACCTTCCAAATAACTACTTTACCAACTAATAACCGCTAGCTAAAAACTAATTATCACCAGCTCTCAGGGATTACACTACTTGCTGTGTTATCAGACCAAGCCTCAATCAGGCTTCAAATTCTTCAGAACTTCCTCTGGCTTTACTCTTACAGTACTTTACTTAAGGTGATGGACAGGGACCCATTATCTATTAATTAGCTATTAATTATTTCATTTTCTTGTAAATCACTTTGTGAACTTTTCAGTTGAAAAGCGGTATATAAATACTGTAGATAGATAAGCAGTATCCCCAAGAAATCTAAGCACAAAGACTGCTACTGTGATGCAAAGGAAGGAAAGAAGATATAAAGGAAAGAGATAAGGAACCAAACCAATCAACCATGTAGTTGTGACCATGTTGTATTCTAGGTTGTTGATGCTTACCCAAATGCAGGGGAGTATTCCCAAGTCCGTCTCGCTGGTTTGGGTCAGCTCCATGGTCCAAAAGCAACTGCACTAAAACACAGATAGACACATCTTGTTTGTCTTGAATTCAGTAGTAGGCACAAAAGATCACGTAATAATGCAGGATCAGGGTTATTAAGCTTTTGAACACTGTAGGCATTCACCTAAGTGGTTACATTAAAAGAGGTTTAAAAGCGTAAGTGTAAACCATTAAAAATGGTTTGCCTGTTTCCCCACCTGTTTACTGAGCTGAGATACAACAGTGAGAAACCTGGAACAGCAGCAAGGCTAGAGCAGCCTTTTTGGAAGCAAGAAAGCAAGCAATCAGCAACCCAACCCCAAGAAATAGTGCCTGAAAATGACAATATAATTTCATTTCCAAGTGACTCACCAATGTGGTCGTTGCCATTGCAGGAAGCAAAGTGCAGAGCTGTTCGACCTTTGTCATCAGCGGCACAAGGGTCAGCCCCATCATCCAAAAGATGCTGCACTGATGATGAAATAAAAGACAAGATAGCATTAATACAGGTGAGGGATGCATTGGATGAGGTTTCCTATCAGAGTCACAGTCCAAGACTCAGTGGATCCTGGCACAAGGCTTATGCTGGGTGAAGAAGGACCATGCACAGCAAAGTAAACAACGATGATTTAACATCAGTCATGGCTTTGACAGCTTGATAGGAAACAGCTGAACACCACAAAAATGGAAATATAATGGGTGAAATATATAACCCTATTTACTGAAATCTAATGTGCCATCAAATCTAATGTGCACCCGCATTCTTAAAGGCTAGAGATTTTTTTTTAAATGCTGAAGACTGTAGTGCACAGCAGAAAGCAGGTGCAAACTTTTACTGCATATAACAATGAACTATATTACAATAATATAACAATGGGATTTAAACCATAAGTGACCTGATCCTGTGCAACCGCAGAAATTGAAACAGCATGAAATGTTTCAAACCTTGGTCAACAGAGAATTCCTTGGGCCAATTCTAATTTTAATCATGCCATTGGTTTAAAAAGAAAATTTAAGATACAGTCTCCAGCTAGGATTCTCATAAATCTGATGGAATACATTACTGAAAACAAAGTCATACATTCCTCCACCAGCACTTGAAAAATCGTCCTATGAAAACACATACCAGGGCCTGAATGATGCCATCTTACCTGTTTCTAAATCATTTGCGTTGGCAGCTTCTCTCAACCTTTTCAAAACTGTGGGAAGAGAAGTGGAAAAATTTTTTTCCAATATGAAGTGAAGAGGAAAAAAATGGTTTCATTCTTATAACTCCTAGGGCAGTGGTTCTCAATCTTCCTAACGCCGTGACCCCTTTATAAGTTCCTTATGTTGTGGGGACCCCCAACCATAAAATTATTTTCATTGCTACTTTATAACTGTAATTTTGCTGCTGTTATGAATTGTAATTTAAATATCCGATGTATTTTCATTGTTACAAATGAAATGTGTGTTCTATGCACACGTTGAACACAATGGGATTTATTTCAGAGTAGGCATACATAGGATTGGGCCTGAAGCTGCAATCCTATCCACATTTACATGGGAGTAAAGGCCCCCCTGACTATAATGGGATTTATTTCAGAGTAGGCATGCACAGGATTGGGCCCTGAGGCTGTCAGTCAGCCCCAGTGCGTGCAAGGTCTGGCAAGCCTGATCTGGCCCCCTGCACGAGGGGGCTTTAGGCGACCCCCAGGAAAGCTCTAGGCGAGCCCCAAAGGGGTCCCGACCCCTACTTTGAGAAACGCTGTCCTAGGGTCTTTCCAAAAAATAATGTTTTGCATAACAAATCCATGCTTCCCTAAAAGGTTGCACTTCCACTGTGCAACGCTGCACATTTGCAAGCACTTTCAAGTGCAATATTTTGTACCCAGGAAAAGGTACTCATTCCATAGTGAGGGCAGTTGCTGTTATTGCTATTGTTACGCAGAATGCGGCTGGACTTGTTTTATTACATACAGTTCAATCCTAAGTGTAGTGCGGTGCAATCCTACAGCGCAGTGTATACGTGTGTATGCCGATACTATGTACAGGTGTGCACCCCCTGAAAAAAGCCTCTGGTCCCACTCTTCATTTTGTGAATTTTTAAGCATATTTTTGGTGGCTCTACACTCTCCCCATCCTGAACAGGGCAGCAAATTAACTATGGCCACAATCCTAAAGACACTTTCCTGGGAATAAGACCCATTGGATACAATAGGGCTTTCTTTTGAGTAGACATGGTTAGGATTGTGCTCCAGTCCAACTAGTTAAGCTACATAAGCTTTTAACTTCCTAAATTTGCAATTGCTCATAATGCGGCTCATTAAAAATGATGATGGATTTATGAGAAAAATAAAGTCCAATTCTACCAGATTTTCCTACTTTGAGCACTAGCCTAACCTTGTCTACTCAAAAGTAAGCCCTACTGTGTTAAATGGATCTTACTCCCAGGAAAGTGTCCTTAGGATTGCAGCCTTCTTCGCATACAACTGCTCAGAAGAACAGAGCATCTTTTCCATGTCTCCTAGCAGCCATTCTTCTACAGGTATCCCCTCTGGCTTGGGGACCAAGTGAAAGCGGTTGAAAAATGGAACCCAGGAACCAAGTCCAAAAGTGAAAGCGGTTGAAAAATGGAAACCAGGGACCAAGTCCAAAAGTGAAAGTGGTTGAAAAATGGAATCCAGGGACCAAGTCCAAAAGTGAAAGCGGTTGAAAAATGGAACCCAGGGACCAAGTCCAAAAGTGAAAGCGGTTGAAAAATGGAACCCAGGGACCAAGTCCAAAAGTGAAAGCGGTTAAAAAATGGAACCCAGTGTTTTTTAGTTTATAAATGTTTCTTTTAATGCTTTTTAGGTAGCCAATTGCAAATGCCCCTTTTATCTTGCAAATTCCTGCTGCTGCACAAAAATGGATTCTCATTAAATTCTTTGAGAATGGGACAAGACCAGGCGCTACAACATGGAGAGGGCAAATTTGGCCTATTGAAAGAGCAAGGATAGCCTGTTGAAACAGAGAGGTTGAAAGAGAAGAGCACATAATGAATGAGTACTTCTGATTAAAATATGTTGAAAGTGTGGATCATCAGAGAAAACTGTCGGATAGTGACATTCTGGCTGTGCCTGCTCATCCTGTGGCAGGGGGTTACAAAGGCTCCCACTCCCTCATGCTGCCTCCACCTGCTCTGCTCAGCCTGTGGTGGGGAGTTCCAAAGGCTCCCACTCCCCCATGCTGCCTGCACCTGCTCTGCTCAGCCTGTGGCAGGGAGTTTCAAAGGCTCCCACTCCCTCATGCTGCCTGCACTTGCTCTGCTCAGCCTGTGGCGGGGAGTTCCAAAAGCTCCCACTCCCTCATGCTACCTGCACCTGCTCTGCTCAGCCTGTGGCGGGGAGTTCCAAAGGCTCCCACTCCCCCATGCTGCCTGCACCTGCTCTGCTCAGCCTGCGGCGAGGAGTTCCAAAGGCCCCCACTCCCCCATGCTGCCTGCACCTGCTCTGCTCAGCCTGCGGCGGGGAGTTCCAAAGACCCCCACTCCCCCATGCTGCCTGCACCTGCTCTGCTCAGCCTGCGGCGGGGAGTTCCAAAGACCCCCACTCCCCCATGCTGCCTGCACCTGCTCTGCTCAGCCTGTGGCGGGGAGTTCCAAAGGCTCCCACTCCCCCATGCTGCCTGCACCTGCTCTGCTCAGCCTGTGGCGGGGAGTTCCAAAGGCTCCCACTCCCTCATGCTGCCTGCACCTGCTCTGCTCAGCCTGTGGCGGGGAGTTCCAAAGGCTCCCACTCCCTCATGCTGCCTGCACCTGCTCTGCTCAGCCTGTGGCGGGGAGTTCCAAAGGCTCCCACTCACCCATGCTGCCTGCACCTGCTCTGCTCAGCCTGTGGCGGGGAGTTCCAAAGGCTCCCACTCCCTCATGCTGCCTGCACCTGCTCTGCTCAGCCTGTGGCGGGGAGTTCCAAAGACTCCCACTCCCTCATGCTGCCTGCACCTGCTCTGCTCAGCCTGTGGCGGGGAGTTCCAAAGGCTCCCACTCACCCATGCTGCCTGCACCTGCTCTGCTCAGCCTGTGGCGGGGAGTTCCAAAGGCTCCCACTCCCCCATGCTGCCTGCACCTGCTCTGCTCAGCCTGCGGCGGGGAGTTCCGCAGGGGGGCGCTGAGGCTCACCGTGGAGGTCCTTCCCAAGGGGACCGAGCTGTCTGTGTAGGCGGGCGGCCCTCCTGCGGCGGCGTCGGGGGTGCGTCTTGCAGAGCCGGAGCTCCCTCTGCCAGGGGACCTGCAGGTAGCGGAGGGAGGCCGGGTCCTCCGGGGGGGCCCTCAAGGCCGCCTCCAGCCCCGCCAGGGCGAACAGTCCCGACGCTCCGGGGCCGCCCTCCTCCGCTCCGCCGCCCTCCATCGCCGCCTCAGCCTCGCCAAGGGCCTCCCAGACCCCGAGCCCTCCACCAGCAGGACAAGCACCAGGCTCCGCGCGCACAAGGGGGGCAGGGCGGGACCAACTCCAGTAACCCTAGCAACCGCGGAAGGAGGCCCGGATCGACAGCCCCGGAAGCCAATCAGCGGGCGTTTCCGGGAGGCGCCGCTCAGCCAATGGGAGGAGGCGGTGGAGACCCCGCCCAAAGAGGCAGAGAGAGGCACTGAAGACCACTTCCGGTTAGAGTGAGAAGCAGGAGAGGGTCACGTGGTGGGTGGAAGAGCCTGGCAAGGAAAGAGATGCTGCTCTCTATATGACACACTCACCTTTCATGTGTGTGTGTGTATGTATGTATATATATATATATATATACACACTGTATATATACTGTATATATATACACACACATATATATGTATACTCACACACATACATGTATATATATATACACACACACACACACACACACACATATATATATACACACATATATATATACATATACAAGGTGAACAAAAAGGAGGTGGAATAGGGCTTGTGTTACAGTTATATCATTTACGGTCCATACATATTGTGTGTGTGTGTGTATATATATATATATATACATGTATGTGTGTGAGTATACATGTATATGTGTGTGTATATATATACACTATATATACAGTGTGTATATATACGTATATATATATATACACACACAGAGAGAGACACAGTACACAGACACACGCAAGGTGTGAGAATAAAGAAAGGAGACTGGAAGGCACACTCATGCCTCAGTGCTGATTAACTAACCACTTACATCACTGTGAGCACAATGCTAACCATGTCTACTCAAAAGTAAGCCCCAATGTGTTCAGTGGGTCTTACTCTCAGGAAAGTGTCTTTAGGACCGCAGCCAGTGTTGTGCAACATCTCATCCTTTCTGCTCTTATATTGTTTAGCTTGCTCCCTCTCTCGCTCTGTGCTTCTGTTTCAGACTGTTGTGCATCCATGTTACACCTCGTCAGTGTTGTGAAGTTCCTTGGCCCACTTGTCAGAGGAGGCAAGACCCGAGTCTTCCAGTATGACCCATAAACTGAGAGAGATGCCTTCAGTGGAAGACCCAAACTTCAACCAGACCAAGCATGTCCAAATCAAAGATTAAGGTCATGCTGATCGCATTCTTCAAGCAAAGGGACTGGTCCACCATGAGGTCATACCTCAAGGTCAGACAGTCAACTGGCACTTCTACCGGCAGGTCCTCAATTGCCCCCACGACCGGGTGCGGTGCAGCAGGCAGGCTCCGTGGAGAGACAGTTCGTGGCTGCTTCGCCACAACAGTGTGCCTGCACACACCACGCTCAACGTGAGGCAGTTCTCGACCACCCTCCTTATTCCCCAGACTTTGGCTCTTCCCCTGGCTGAAGACTTCCTTAAAGGAACCCATTTCGCCTATATAGAAGAGATCAACACAAGGGAGCAAAGGGGCCTCAAGGAGGGGGACTTTGCCAGGTGCTTCCGTGGCTGCCAGAAACGGATGCAGAAGTGCATTAACTCTGCAAGGATTGCTTTGAAGGGGACAATGGGTAATTTCTCTGTAGATTTTGTAATAAAACTATTTTGTGAAAAGTCTTGTTTCTTTATTGTTGCACCTCGTATATAGTGTGTATGGCTGCAATCCTAAAGACACTTTCCTGGGAGTAAGACCCATTGAAAACAATGGGGTTTACTTTTGAGTAGATATGGTTAGGATTGTGCTCTCTGTGTGAGTGTATACAGTTTGTGTTCTTAGATATAAAATACTGTATATATTATGTATGCCCTTATATATATATAAGTGTGTGTGTGTATATACATATGTGTGTGTGTGTGTGTGTGTGTGTGTGTGTGGCAATGTATACATTAATATATACATATATACATTTTTGCATACATTATATATGTACATTATATATAATACATGTAAATGCATACAGTATATGTATATTATACGTAAAGAGACTTGGGTATATAATGAGAAAACAGAAGACATAGGCTGCCATCCTAAAGACACTTTCCTGGGAGTAACACCCACTTGAACACAATGGGGCTTACTTCTGAGTAGACATGCTTAGGAGTGTGTTCATCATGTCTACTCAGAAGTAAACCCCATTGTGTTCACTAGGTGTTACTCCCAGGAAAGTGTCTAGGATTGCAGCCTATGTCTGCAGGTTTACTTGGGAGGAGCCCATGGGTTCTAATGGGACTACTCAGCGGCATGAGTAGCCTTCCAACCACAAAGCTGGGGGGAATAAAGCCCCCCACCCCCACTCCCACCCCCTGTACCCCGGACAAAACAAGCCCCGGAACCTTAATACTCAGTTCTTTGCTTCCACCGGAATTCTTTCACGTGTTTCCGGTTGAGACCGGAAGTGTTTAGGGAATCGCTGCCGGAGCGCTTTCCCTGCGCACAGCCCGGTCCCCTTGTGTAGCGTGTGCTCTTTCCTTTCCCTTCCGCCAGAGCCTCGCCATGTCGTATCCGATGGAGGACTATGATGAGGTGCGGCCTCACTCAGCGCCCGGGCAGGAAGGCTGGGGTCGCCCTGTGTGGGGCTGAGGAGGGGCTGCTGGGGCTCCAGAGGAGGGGAGGCAGCCAGGGGGAGGCTCGGAGGGGCTGCACACTCACTCTCGCCTCACGGGCTCTCACTTCACTTCTCTCTCTCTCTTTTCAGGGCTCCTACGATCCCTACACTTACCCAGGAGACTATGATATGCACACAGGTGAGTCTGGGACACACACGTGCTTCAGGCAACCCTGCAGGGCAGGTCTGGTCTTTACAGGTGCATATGGGGTGGTTCTGGGCCTGATCCAAGTCTAAGTCTCACCTAAGGGCTCCACACATGTATGTGGGCTTCAGCTACGCCTGTGGGGTGAGTCTGAGCCTCAGCTAAGTCTATGGGGTGAGCCTGGGCTCCACACATGCATCAGGGCTTCAGCTACGCCTGTGGGGTGAGTCTGGGCCTCAGCTAAGTCTATGGGGTGAGCCTCGGCTCCACAAATGCATCAGGGCTTCAGCTATGCCTGTGGGGTGAGTCTGAGCCTCAGCTAAGTCTACGGGGTGAGCCTGGGCTCCACACATGCATCAGGGCTTCAGCTACCCCTGTGGGGTGAGTCTGGGCCTCAGCTAAGTCTATGGGGTGAGCATGGGCTCCACACATGTATGTGGGCTTCAGCTACACCTGTGGGGTGAGTCTGGACCTCAGCTAAGTCTATGGGGTGAGCCTGGGCTCCACACATGTATGTGGGCTTCAGCTACTCCTGTGGGGTGAGTCTGGGACTCAGCTAAGTCTATGGGGTGAGCCTGGGTTCCACACATGTATGTGGGCTTCAGCTATGCCTGTGGGGTAAGTCTGGGCCTCAGCTAAGTCTATGGGGTGAGCCTGGGCTCCACACATGCATCAGGGCTTCAGCTACTCCTGTGTGGTGAGTCTGGACCTCAGCTAAGTCTATGGGGTGAGCCTCGGCTCCACACATGCATCAGGGCTTCAGCTATGCCTGTGGGGTCAATCTGGGCTTCAGCTAAGTCTATGGGGTAAGCATGGGCTCCACACATGCATCAGGGCTTCAGCTATGCCTGTGTGGTGAGTCTGGCCTTCAAGTAAGTCTATCGGGTAGATTTGGGTTTCAGGTGAGCCTGTGGGGCGAGTCTGGGCTCCACTCAAGCATATTAAGTGAGTCTGGCCTTCACATAAGTCTATCGGGTTGGTTTGGGCTTCAGGTGATTCTGTGGGGTGAGTCTGGGCTCACATATGAAGTGAGTGACCTTCAGTTAAGTCTATGAGGTAGGTCTGGGCTTCGGCTAAGCTTAGGGGCTGGATCCGGGCTTCACATGTGCGTGAGCCTGGTTTTCAGGGTAAGTTTATGGGGTGAGCCTGGGCTTTAGGGTAAGCCTGTGGGGTGAGTCTGTCTAGTTTTAAGACTGGTGAGTTTGTTGAGAGCGTGGGATGGTTTCAGTAGGACTGAGATTTAATTGCAGCTTTGCACAGAAGATAGCAAATGACTGCTTTGATCAGGTGGTTGTTAATGCTGTTAGTGGTGCTGAAAGAAAGGCTTTGGAGAGGAAAATGAGGAGTTCCTTCACAAGCTATCAAGCTTGAGGGGCTGACAAAGCATCTGGGGCAAATGTCAGTGAGGTCCTTAGCGATGTGGGTTTGGATGGAGCAAGATGAAATTTATAGGCAGGGAAATCGATTCCTTTGAAGACTCTCACTCGCCTCTTAATCATTTCCTTCTGTTGTGCCCCTGACATCCCACAGGCGATCCAAAACAGGACCTCGCTTATGAACGACAGTACGAGCAACAAACGTACCAGGTGATTCCTGAAGTGATAAAAAACTTTATCCAATACTTTCACAAGACCGTGTCCAATCTGATTGACCAGAAAGTATATGAGCTTCAGGCCAGTCGTGTGTCCAGTGATGTCATTGACCAGAACGTGTATGAGATTCAAGACATCTATGAGAACAGGTATGTTTTCAGTCTTTTGTGAGGGGTGGATTTAAGTCTATTATGGGATCTCTTAGATCATGCTTCCTTAGATCTGGCACATCCCTTTGATCAAAAGGAGGCTATGCTAGGAGCTGCCCCCACCATATGCTAAGGGGGTTGGTAATTGAAGAAGGGTGCTCTCCATGGCAGGATTGTAGCTGTGGAACTTTTTTCTTTAGATATAAGAGCCTCCTCCTTCTGGGAAATGTGTCTTGAAACATATTTTTCATTTGGGATTTTTGTTTTGATGATTACCTTGATACTCTACAGTTTGTTGTTTAATGTTTTGTTACAGTGTTCTGTTACCATTTTAGGGTGCAATCTGATCCAATTTTCCAGCTCCAACATTGCAGCAATGTAGCTCATGTTAAGGGAACACACATTCCCATACCTTGAGAAGGCCCCGATAACTGTTCCTCCACCACGGGATGCAGCACGCACCAACCCAGTAAAAATGGAAAATTGGATAGGATTCAGCCCTAAGGGTGCAATGCTAACCAACTTAGGCCAACATGATACTCCAGTCTCCCTGTTCCTATGGTGGTGTGAGGAGGCCAGCACATGTCTATGCACTGGCCTAATTTTCCACCCCAGGAGTGATTCAGAAGTTCTTAACAACACTTTTTCCTATACTCTCCTGAGAGTTAGGATTTCAGGCTCAGTGCTATCCTAACAAATTCTGGCCGACATAACTCACCTGGCATATATTCCCATGGTGGTGTGGGGAGATCAGTGTACACCTGTGCACTGGTCTAATCTCTCCAGGTGTGCAGCTGAAGTGTCTTATGGCACTTTTGTTGCACCCCTACCTCAGCACTGGACTTAGTAGAGCTTATGCTGGCATAACAGGAAGTTTGGATTGCAGCCTCAGTCTTTCATCATTTATTAACTCTTTATTGGCAACTGCGAATGGTTTTATGATTCTTATTAGTTATTGTTGTTGTACTTACTGATTCTCTTTCTTAGCTTTTTTAACTATACTTTGTGCTTGTCATCTGTTGCTCTTTGGTTATATCATGTGTAGGCTTGTTTTATTTTTTTAATCCACCATGTATGTTTTATGCTAGCTGTTGTGGATACACGTCTCAGACAGGGAAAGGTGGAATAGAACTTTTATAAATTTGTTTGTAATTTTATGCCAGTTAAGGTTCTTACGATGAAAAATAAATTGTTTTGGTTCCTGTTGTTCTCAATACTACTTTTTCTCTCACATCTCAAAGAAAACATTTGATTTTCTAAACATTATTATGTGTGTTGCAGTTGGACCAAACTGACAGAAAGGTTTTTCAAGAATGCACCATGGCCAGAGGCAGAAGCTGTTGCTCCTCAAGTTGGAAATGGTAGGTACTGTATTTCCTTTTTTCTCTGGGATGGTGAAATGAAATCTTTAGCCTTAAAGAAGTGGTTCCCAAACTTCACCAGGTCCCTACGCTCCTGCAGCCAAATCCTGTGAGATCCAAGATGGCAGTGTCTTGGAGGATGGGTTGAAGGGAGTACCAGTGACATCCTGTGGCACTCCTGTGTGTGTGTGCGCCATGATGCCCTGTTGTGATACACATTTTGGGAACTGTTGCCTTAAAGTTTTTGACATGGGCTTTGTCTTTGGACTAGTTTGTGTTAGAACAGATAAAAGAAGCAGGCCTCCATCAGTCTTGGAAGACTATGTTATCATGCTTGGCACTGCATACGCTGCATGCGAAGCACGAAAGCCTGAATTAGATTGTTATGGAGGATATGCTGTTACCCAAGCAGCAAATCCCCCCTCTCCACACCACTGAATTAGTCCAATGGAAAGGCAGAGCCAATACGATTCGATCCAGCTGGCATTGCAGAGCTGGGCTAAGGACAGGAGCTCACCCTGTCTTGTGGGGCCAACCCGGGTCTCGAACCCTGGCCTGCTGGTTAAGAGGCACAGTGTCTTAGCCACTTGCGCCACCCACAGCCCTAGAACAGATAATTCAGTGGCATAAAGACTGCTTATGCAGACTGCTTTTTGTAAAGAAGTACCCAGACTGACCTCTCTTAATTTACATGGGCTTTTCTCTTACATCTGCTCTGTATAGCCCAGGTATTTGTGGCCACAGCAGTATGGATTCCAAGAGATTTACTTTTGCTGCGCCCACAACAGAATCTTGAAATCATGCCTGAGACTTTGCTATATTTTCCTTTTCCAGCATATTATTAATAAGAATAATAGATAATGAAGCCAGACGGATCATTGCACCAACATAACTACTCAGTTTGCTACCATGCATGTCTGTTCTTTACCTGTAGATGCTGTCTTCCTGATTTTGTACAAGGAGCTGTATTACAGACATATTTATGCCAAAGTCAGTGTGAGTACCAGCTTTATGGAAAATGGATTTGCTTACTCTTGCCATACCACACTGAAGTTCCAGCAATGTCTTCCACAGGAGCATTCCTTAGCTTCAGGCAACATCCTTTATGCACATCCTTAGATGCACATCCTTTACTTTTGAAGTTCAGGCAGTTGGAACAGAGATGCTTCATCATTTACCTTTTCTACTTTTTCCTTGTCTCTTGTAGGGCGGTCCAACTTTGGAACAGAGATTTGAGTCTTATTACAACTACTGCAATTTATTCAACTATATTCTCAGTAAGTTCCTGGATCGCAGTTGCCAAATCTGTATTTGCATGTTTTTAATGCAAAGGTTAAACAGATATGATTATAATCTGGGGAAACAATTGAATTTGTAGGATTCTCCAGATGTACCTTCCCTTTCTCTCCATGCTTTTGTAACACTGTTTATCATCTGACACATTAGCTCCTTGTCTTGGTGATTAAACACCTAATGAAAAACTCATTGTTATTTTTATGTAACCAATATATCTCACTTCCTCTGTTCCTCCACTCTTTTTTTCTTCAGTGTTTTCAACTCAAGCGTGGGAAGGCCAGCAACTCATGATTAGTTTTGTCTGGTATCTCAAGTGACACCTGGATAAGAGCATGTCTTACATCTAGCATCACTAGCTAGTGAAATATCACTAGCTAGTGAAATAGCTAGTGAAATGTCAGAAATAGCTAGTGAAATGTCAGAAATAGCTAGTGAAATGTCAGCTTGTTCAATAATGATAGCAGGCCTCCGTCAGTCTTGAAGACTATGGTATTGTGCTCGGCGCTGCATACGCTGCATGTGAAGCACAAAAGCCTGGGTTGGATTGTTATGGAGGATAGGCTGTTACCCAAGCAGCAAAACCCCCCTCTCCACGCCACTGAATTAGTCCAGTGGAAAGGCAGAGCCGATGCAATTAGATCCAGCTGATATCACAGAGCTGGGCTAAGGACAGGAGCTCACCCTGTCTTGTGGGGCTGACCCGGATCTCAAACCCTGGCCTGCTGATTAACAGGCACAGCGTCTTAACTGTTTGCGCCACACACAGCCCAATAATGATAGGGCTGCCCACAAAAATGCCAAATCATTGAAAAGGACAAAAAAACCCTAATTTTTCTTTAAAAACTAATTGACAAACGGCATTCTGAAGTGAGTAGTGTTGATGCAGTTGATGATACTGTTATATGTCCGCATTTGAAACTCTACTCCAGTCAGTACAGCACATTTTGCATTTCTCCCATTCCTTATCTCTAGATCCTGATTTAAAGTTTAAATAAAATCTATTTGCAGATTTTATTATCTAGTACTATACATTCCTTGTGGTTGACTTATATCTAGATGCTGATGGCCCAGCTCCCTTGGAACTGCCCAACCAATGGCTCTGGGATATCATAGATGAATTCATTTATCAGGTATGAATATCTGATCACTGAGACTGTGCCTCTTCTGCAAGCTCCACTTTTCAATTTTTATAGAAGTTTTTGTTTTACATATGTATAAAGAAAAAGATAGAAATGTGCTATAATAAACACTTGGGAACCATAGATGATAATCCTAAAGGCCTTGAAATTGAAATGCATCTTACTCATGACCATTCTGTACATTGTGGCTTAGTTTCTCCCCATGCTTTTGAGAACCTCTGTACATTTTAATACTTGAATTTTATAGCTTGCAAAATGTGTTCTGTATCCATAATCTGGTTTTTTTTCCTGATGCAGAGTGCAGACACAGAATGACTTACCAGAGAATGATTTCAGATGGAATGGTTGCTTGAAGTTGCAGTAGTCCCTTCCATGTTTCCGCAATGTTGTCCTTCTCATTCAATTGTAATTGTAGCAGTAATCTGGCTACCATAAAAAGAACCTCCTGGGAGTATTTTCTTGCACAAAGACCTTTCATTTAAAGACTGATTAGCCTGGTATATGTGCAGCTCTGACACGTGTGCATAGTTGTCTCTCTGCCCTTGCCCAGGATAGGGCCTGCATACTGGTGCCATTTGCTCATGCAATTTCCTCTTCCTGCACAGTTCCAGTCTTTCAGTCAGTACCGCTGCAAGACAGCCAAAAAGTCTGAGGAAGAGATTGACTTTTTGCGCTCAAATCCCAAAATCTGGAATGTCCACAGTGTTCTCAATGTGTTGCACTCCCTGGTGGACAAATCAAACATCAACCGGCAGCTAGAAGTCTACACAAGTGGAGGTAAGGAAAAAAGAGGGGAATTTTAGAAAAGCAGAAGCAAGCATATTCCCTGAGTTTCAGCCTAACTACAACCCTTGGTGACTATAGGATATGCCTTGACTTGCAATGAGTGATTTCCTCAAATATTGGTATTTTATTATTAGTATTGCTTACGGTTTCTCGTCAATCCCGGTTTTGAGAGGTTATCATTTCCCTTTTTTCTTTGATGGGTACCATTTAGTTCACAGATCTCTTAAGCAAATTTTAATTCCAAATTTTTAATGTTTATGTGGAACTAAAATTCACTTATGAAATAGTCTAAAGTGGAATCCAAGTATTTGATTGGTTTGTAGATTGGGTCGGAAGATGGTATGTTATGAAAACACTAGATCAGTGTGCAGATCATGCAATGTGGATTGGTTCTAGCTTATTGTATACAGTGCTGTATATACAGTGTCATCTTTAGTTACTCCATAGTAAATTCCACTGAACTCAGTAAACTTTGCTACCTAGACTGTGTGCTAATGATGCAGATCTAAGCTGTAGTTTTGTACACACCAACCTGGGAGTCATTCCTATTGATTACAGTGGGACTTTGGAAAAGACAGACAGGCTAAACCAAGTGAACTCACTGGGTTTGGTTAAATGTATATTGGACTGTTTATCTTTTCTGTATGCATGTTAAAATTGTTTCTTTTTTCACTCTTTATGCAAACTAAAGGTGAAATGGTTATTTTAACCCATGTCAAAGACTGTAAGTAGAGATCCAGAGGATGGTGGTTACTTCAGATTGGAAATAGGGGTGTTTTTTTTCCAGAGCTGATGTGTGAAATGCCTCTGTGGAACCTGTAATACCTTAAATACTTGGACAAATTCCCATTAGTGTTCGTGGGTTCTTGATCTAGCCTGTATTGACTTAAATGAGTTCAATTTGGCCATATGAACAGCAGCACCCACAGTCTGGGGAATAAACATCATAGAACATTGTTTTTGTCCCCCTGACCCTTTATTCATCACCATTGATGGTAGGAATTACTGTGGTGGCGCAAGTGGTTAAGACGCTGTGCCTGTTAACCAGCAGGCCAGGGTTCGAGACCCGGGTCAGCACCACAAGACAGGGTGAGCTCCTGTCCTTAGCCCAGCTCTGCGACGCCAGCTGGATCCAATTGTATTGGCTCTGCCTTTCCATTGGACTAATTCAGTGGCGTGGAGAGGGGGATTTGCTGCTTGGGTAACAACCTAGCCTCCATAACAATCCAACCCAGGCTTTCGTGCTTCGCATGCAGCATATGCAGCGCCGAGCACGATACCATAGTCTTTCAAGACTGATGGAGGCCTGCTTTTTTTTTTTTTTTGATGGTAGGAAGAATCAGGAGCTATGAGCTATCCAATTGTTAGGATAAGAAGCTTTAACCCTGGGTACGTTAGAACATCTAGTGCTACCTGGCCTGATTGCCAACTAGCACATCTTTGGCAGAGACTGTTTTTCCTCTGTATTTATTATGGAGCCTTTAAAAAACAGCAGTTGAAGAAGCAACATTAACATCCATATTGATTTTCCTGCTCGTCAAATTACATTGACACTGGATTTTATTTTGATCTGTAAGCTGTCTTGGACACTCTGAGTGGAAAGATTCAATCAAAGAATAATCTCCAAATAAATTAATGTGTTATTGCTAGTCCTAACCTAGGGTTATGGAAAATGTTGGTATTACAGGCTGGTCATGAAACTACTGTAACATGTGGTAGGAAAACTGATGATAGCATCTATTTTAGCGATCCCTTTTATGCTGTACAATATGCTTAAGGCTCCTATTTAAAAGTATAAAATACTTGTTTTTTTAGGTGACCCGGAGAGTGTGGCTGGAGAGTATGGCCGCCATTCCCTCTATAAGATGCTAGGCTATTTCAGTCTAGTAGGGCTTCTGCGCCTCCATTCGCTCCTGGGAGATTATTATCAAGCCATCAAGGTTCTGGAGAACATTGAGCTGAATAAGAAGGTAATGGAAATAGGATTTAAAGCACTTTGTTTAGGCCTAGTTACTTGGGCATTAACAGATCGTACTCTATAAATGAAAGTTTGTGTGTTCTTGAGAACAGGCATCCCTTGGTATCTGTGGATTGGCTTATCGTGTGTCCCCCACTCATTACCTTGGTTTGTGTTCATTAATGCCTATAGCTTTAGCCAAACAAGTAGACAGCTTCTTGCAAGTTTTGTAAGTCTCTTGCTTTAACAGACAAATAAGCAGGCAGGCTAGAAAGTGTTAACTTCTTGCTTTTGTTAATGGTTCCCCTCCTGCTTGCCTGTTAAATCTAGAGATATATAGTAATTGAGGTTGTGAACATAAAGGTATGAACATAAAGATATTAGGGTGTGGAGGAGCCATAAAAGTTTGGATTCTACCTTATCCACGGTGTGCTGTATATTATTGAGGTAGTATTTATGTTGGATATCTGTATGCAGTCATACAAGACGAAATACATTTTAGCACTTCCAAAGATTTATGTATTTATATTACGCATACATGCATATATCCTAGAAAAGGTCACCGGGGAAAATTACACTTTTGAAACTGGCAAATTTCATTGATTCTGTAGCCATTAGTTTGTCACTAAGGTTGTAGTCCTGACCTAGGCTGGCACAACTCATTGGTCTTCCTGTTCCTGTGGTGATATAGAGAGGCAAGTGCATGTCTGTGCACTGGCCTAACCCTCCCCCTGGAGCGGCGCAGAATTGTATTACAGCACTTTTGTGACATCCCCAGGTCAGTACAGGACATATGTAGGGCTTGGACAGACCTAACTTAGGATTGCAGCCTTAGGAATTTTTTTTGAAGCATTGCATAAAAGAAAATTTCCTACTTCAGAAAATGTTCTGCTTCACTTTTGTAGCTTCTAAAGGAGAGTTTCTGGTCCCCCCACAGTTGATCTCTCTGATAAAACAACTTCTTCATATCACAGCCTTTTAGCCAGAATCTGTTCTCACTGGTAACTAAAAATATTGTTTCATGGTTTTACATTGTCTTATCATTTTTTGGGTCCTTTTCCCAGAGTATGTATTCTCGAGTGCCCGAATGCCAAGTCACTACCTATTACTATGTGGGCTTTGCATATCTCATGATGCGTCGCTACCAAGATGCCATCCGTGTCTTTGCTAATATCCTCCTGTACATCCAGAGGACCAAGAGCATGTTCCAGAGGACAACATACAAATATGAGATGGTAAGCAGTGCTGAGAGCGTTTCCCTTCTTTCTTTGTCAAGTTGGTGAGCGGTTGCATTTTTTAACATTGTCCATTCCTAACCACTTACAGTGATGCAAGTTTTCTAACTACTATATGTTCCAGGCAAACATTTTTAACCCCTTGTTTTTTGTCTTTTTGGCCACAGACTTGTTAGTGTTCTGCTACCCTTGTATTCCATCAACTTCATCCAGAATGCAGCTGATTAAATTTTTGAAGAGTCAATTTCTTTCAAGCCTCTTATCTGTAACTTCTGGCTTCATATTCACATTCAAGGCTTGCTAATCTGGCCTTGTTCCTTGTTACGGTGCCTCTGCCCTCTGCTCTGCCATTGATAGTGACTGTAGTACTCCAAGCTTAACATATCATAATACTCCATGCTTTAATGTATGCTTAAGTGAATCAGTGAAAGTTCAAAGTTGGCTCCCACTCCTGCAACAGCTTTTTTTTGGTCCCAAACATTTGTCCTATTTAGGCATGTGTTGAGCCTCATTTCTGGATTCTCAAATCCCAAGACTGTTGCATTCAATGAAACTTTGAGTATACTTTCGAGTGAGGTTTTAGGATTGCACATATGCATTTTAGAAATTGTGTTAATTCATTTGTGTGTGAAGCCATTGATTTGTTCATTCTTTTACTGCTTCATTCTTAACCTCAGTCCTTCCAACTCATGTGTGGTCCTCTCTTCTTGGAGTAAGAAGAGCACTTCTTGGGTGTTATTGTTAGGACTGAAGGTCTTCCAGATTCTCTTCTAGAGACTGACCCCCAAATCCATAGTAACTACAGGAGCACGTAAGCACATTACGTGCACCAGTAGTTACTGCACCACCCAGTGAAAACCTATGGGAAATTCTTATTGGTATCCAGAGTAAATTGTTCTTACACTGGAGCAAGGACTCCCCATAGTTACTCTGGATTTTGCCCTATTAACATATTGACTATATTTTGATCAGTTCTTAAAGAACCTGGAGGAAGAAAGGCAAGATATAAATCAAATAAATAAGTGAGACTTCTTTGTGTTGCAGATTAATAAGCAGAATGAGCAAATGCATGCCCTTCTGGCCATTGCTCTCACCATGTATCCTATGCGCATTGATGAAAGCATTCACCTACAGCTCCGAGAAAAGTATGGGGATAAGATGCTGCGTATGCAAAAAGGCGACCCTCAAGTGTATGAAGAGCTCTTCAGCTATGCCTGTCCAAAGTTCCTCTCTCCAGTGGTCCCCAATTATGACAATGTTCATCCCAACTATCACAAAGAGCCTTTTCTGCAGCAGCTGAAGGTCTTTGCTGATGAAGTCCAACAGCAAGCCCAACTCTCCACCATCCGCAGCTTCCTAAAGCTCTACACCACAATGCCTGTCGCCAAGCTGGCTGGGTTTCTGGATCTTACAGAACAAGAGTTTCGCATCCAGTTGCTGGTCTTCAAACACAAGATGAAGAACCTGGTCTGGACAAGTGGCATCTCTGCCCTAGATGGGGAGTTCCAGTCAGCTTCTGAGGTGGACTTCTACATTGACAAGGTCTGTATGTCAGTGATTTAATTTCTCTCCAACCCTTATGAGAAGCTTACTGTAGTTGTCATTCCTAGGTCTCTTCTCAATAGGAATATGTGTCTTAGGAAGAGAAGCTCCATTATTGCTCTTCGGCCTATATGGAAGAGAGAACCAAGCATTCAAACAAGCTGTGTCCTAGTCTTGAAGATCACAGACAGCCCAGTCCGGCGCTGCCCATGGTGGCAGGGCTTCCATGGAATGGCTACTGTGGGATTCTGCTGACAAGAAGGCTACTGCAGTGGCTGCCTACTGTTTACACGGGGGAAGGGGATGTTCATTCCCTTCCCTTGTGCAGGCAAGCAGCACAGCAATGGGGCTATTCCTTTCTATACCAGTTCTTTTGCTAGTGTAGAAAGAAAGAGTGAAACACCCTCCATGGAGGCTTTGGATCTGGAGGTGAAGAGCTCCTCTGGACCTGCCTCCCTCCCTCAGGATTGGGCTCTTAGTTCCTCCTGAAACCTTTTCAGGATAGCCTTTGTGATAACAAAGTGTGCCTTATGGTGATAGCATTGAGACACCTGAGCCACTGTGGCTTTTCATGCAAGAGGATCTGAGGCTAGTCATGGGCTCTGGGTTCTCAAACAGCACCCCAAACATGACACCAAGCAAACAGCAGTGCAGGATCTATACCTGTCATTGCTCTACAGTGTACCGGGTAGCTGTCTTAGAAACTGCTAAATTTAAATACAGTATTTGGGATGGCTAAGATGAGTTTTTAGTCTTTGCTTGTGCTTCAGTGAATGAGAAAGTAGTATGGACTATCACCTTAATTTCTGCTGCTTAGCAAGGTTATGTACAGCTGTCAAGTGTAAGGAGTTTGCTTTCTCACACTTGCACAGCCCATTAGATGCTGGTCTGAATAACAGCATCTTGAAATTTCTGATTTCTAACTGCATCTTTGAAATTGAAACAGCTTTCTGAAGTCATTTTTTAGGACCAGATTTCTAGGAGGAAGGGATAAATATAAAGAATTTCTGGTACTTTGGTTCAAGGAAGTTCAAACCTGTTCATTAATGGACAGGCTTTCCTTTTTAGTAAGGAGGAAGAAAATCTCTTCACATTTACTACAGTAAGTGCAATACTGTGTTGTTTGTTAGTAACCTTGGATTGTCCTTATCTCTTGGCAGGACATGATCCATATTGCAGACACAAAGGTTGCTCGCAGATATGGGGATTTCTTCATCCGCCAGATCCATAAATTTGAGGAGGTGAGCTAATGGCTGAAAGGAGTGGGCAAACTGGTTTTGAAAAATGGGTGGGGTACAAAAGTCTGTATTTTCTTCTAGTCTTTTCCAGTCAGATTTTGCAGAGATGTATGTGTGGCACCTTTCTGTCTGTGGAGAAGGTAAAAGGGGTATCATTCTGGGCAGAACTACAATACAACACACAGGCATGTCAAACCGGCAGCCCACGGGCCACATGTGGCTCTTTGCAGGCACACCTGTGGCCCTTGAGTGATCCCCCCAACCCCAGAAGCAGCTCAGTACTGGTGGAAGCACACTTGATTTTGAGCTGGAGAAAGAGCCCAAGGGGAAGGAGGGCTCATGCACAGCAGCAGCAGCAGCTTCCCAGGGCAGGAGAAAGAGCCCAGGGGAAAGAGGGCACTGAGTAGATATGCAAAAAATTGGATTGTGGCCCTCGGGAGACACCATTAATGCTAATACGGCCCTCTGAATGAAATGAATTTGACACCCCTTCTATAGTGGATGTATAGTTGCTATCTACCTGATAGGGAGGTAGTTCTCCCAACAGTTGCCTACTCTCCTTTGTGTCTTGCTGCTTGCAAAGGGGAACATTGTGCGGCTGCTTCATCTTTCCTGAAGAGGTCTCTACAACATCAAGGATCCATCTGAGAGATCTCTACTGAGCAATTGAAAATGCGAGTTAAAAGGCCAGCCAGTCCTTGTCATCACACCAGTGCCTTTCTAAGATTCATGAAAAGAAGAGAGATGGGTCCAAATCATGGCTGGAAGAGTTCCTAATTGCTTAGAAGTAAAAGAAGTACTACAAAGTACTTAGTACCACTTACTACTAGTACATCTGAGGCTTCAGTCCTTTCCTGGGAGTGAGTCCTATTGTACATAGTGGAAATTACTTCTGAGTAGACATGCTTAGGATTGCACTATGAGAATTGCCTATTGTGTTTCTTTTAAAGTATGAAACTTGAAATAGAGAAAAAATTCATGAAAGAGCTGTAAAGCTATGAGGTTTTTGAGTGCTTGGAGTATGATAAAAGGAAACTGCATATATAACATGGAATAAGGGGGGCTGGAAGAGAGGGAGAGACAAAGTGGTATTTTGCTGCTGTGAGATTTGAGGGAATAGTAAAAAGCCTTAAGAGCAGATTGTGTGCTGCCACCCTCAGGCCTATTGGTCTGTTGCCTGGCTTGGAGAGCAAGAAATAATCTGCACAGAAAAAGTATTATAGTTGTTCTCCCAAGAATTTTAAGAAGTTGGATGAGCATCACCATCATTTTGTGCTACTTTTATAGAAAAGCCATTTATAAATATTTATAATCTTATTCTAAGAAATTTTAGCTCTGCAGCTTTTAAACTTACCATGCTTGAAATGCTTTCAAACTCTTGTGATTTGAGTAAATTTCTGCTTCAGGTTAGAAAATCTGCCATGCTGTGTCCTCAGATTTCTCCGTCATAATTGTGTCTGTGCTTAATTTTGTTGTACTTGGCATTCTGATGGTGCACAGATGCTTGACAGAGTGCATGACAGCAAAATTAGCAATGAACTATTTGTGTGTTTCCCCTAGAATCCTCTTGTAATTAGAGATCTGTTTCTTTCAGCTGAATCGTACTCTGAAGAAGATGGGCCAAAGGCCTTAGAAGTCTCATTACACCGTTTATCAGATTGCCTGGCATTTTGTGTGAAGGGCAGGGAGATGAGCTAAGAATTCAGGAATTTTCTGTAATTCTTTTCAGTTTTTACTTGTGGTAGCAGATGGTTCATACAAAAGGTCTAATTAAATGAGTAAAATGTTTGACTATCTCTGGAGTTGTTCATTTGTCTCTTCAGGGGAGAGATGGCCAAGCTTCTAGCTTCCTTTAATATCCTTGCTTACCCTGTGGAGGGTCATGTAGGGATGGTTTAGTATGTAGACTCAAAACATTTTTTTGTCACTGCTTTGGTGACCTGTATATGCTTGTGTGTAATCAATTTCTGCATGGCCCAGAAGCGTACACATTTGGACCCTTTGCTAATATGCAGTCTTGGGCACAAATGGGTTTAAAACAAAAGGAACACTTAAATTCATGCTGTTTTCCCTGTTGTTTCAGTGGTTCCCAAACTGGGAGTCAAGACCACCTTCTAGAGTCAAAACTTCATTTCAGGGGGGTTGCAAAAAGCCGGGTGCCACCATCTTGGAATCTGGCACTGGGTACTGTCATCTTGGAATGAGATTGCATTCCTTGCACTCCTGGGATATTGGAACTGGAATAATGGAGCTTACTTCCAAATAGACTAGGAGGAGCTCTAGAAATGCAATGATGCCACTTCCAGCTTGATGTAACTTATGATCATGACATCCAGTGGTCCTAGACAGATTATCATTCTCAGAAATGGTCCTGGGCTGAAATGGTTGAGAACTACTGCTCTGTAGCATGCCCCTTCCTTGAAATATTTGCATCTTCTTATGTTTTGTACAAAACACCTGGGTTAGATTAGACTTAGACACAGGAACTGACCTATGATGATTAAGCAGAGATTTGAACTCAAGCCCTACCAGTTTAAATCTACACTTGCTTTGCCTGTGACAAGTTTGCTGTTATGGGATCATGAATTTTCTTTGCTGCATCCTTAGAATTCAAAAAATGCTCAAAACCGCACACACAGTTCTTAAGTAGCAGAGCTATTGTGGACTAGGGTCAAGATACTCCTTATTCTGTCTTCACATTTTCTGGAAGTGGTAAGGAAATGAGCATCATCAAATGAAAGCTGCAATCCTGTCCCTGTCTCTCTTTGCCCCCGCTTCCCACATAGCCAAACAAATGCATTTTCCTCCAAACTGTTTGTATTCTTGAAGAAACACAGCAATTCTTTGAATGTGAAATTCTGAGAAAAATCGTGAACAAACCCTTGTATAAAGTACTGAAGCAACAGTGACCTGGATATAATACTCAAGTCAGACTTTTAAGTGCAGCTTTGCAATTTTCAGTTTATTAAAAGATCTCCGAGAGATAAATAGTTGGCACAAATACTTTTCTAACAGGTACAAGCTCAAATTATTCAGGTTCTTTCCATCACTTTCTCAACACAAAGACAAAAAACCTCTCCGCCACCATTCTTATCACTCATCTGATGATAGCTTTCAATGTGACGAAACGAGAAAAACAGGCTGGAATTCCCATATCCCACTTCGCTGAACTCCACCAAGTTCAATGGGAGTTATTTTTACCAGGACTGCAGCCTTTAACTTGTACTTACTTGAAGATCAGGAAGCTGCTAGATATTGTAATTTAATTTTTAAATTATATCAAATCACGGCCTGTGTGAAAATCCTTAAAAAGACTGCATGTGGGGGTAGGAAGATCTAAGGGCAACCTGAGGAAATGGGGAAAGATGGGCTGTGTTGATGTGGTGAACAAACTTTCCCTATTTGCATATGGTGCCCTTCTAAATGCAGAGGAAAAGGGACAATGCTGTCAAGATTGCCCAGTTTTTGGCAAATGACATTTAATGTTTGTAAAATTTTTTTACCCGTGCATTTGCTTCTGACATAAACATCACAGTACCCAATACATATTTATCAAAAATGTGCAGGTATGACCATGAAAGGGATGTGATCTGGGTGAGACTCTCAAGCTGGATTAAACCTACATGCCATCATAGAAACAAAGCTCATCATAGAAACACAGTATTTTTTAGGCCTCCTTCATATGTCGTGTAGGGAGTTCAGCATCTGACACATGTTCAGTTTGAGATGTATGAAAAAATGTAAGCTACAAAGTGGACCTTTCATGCATCATGTTCAATTAGGAAGGTTCTGCCTCTCTAGCACCTGTCATGATTTTCAGCTGCCAAATGTTCTGGTAGGTTCAGTTCACTCGGCGCAGCTGACCTGGAAAGGAACCAGACCAGTTGGTCTTCCCAGCAAGAGGAAAGATGGTCCCTGTCAGAGTCCGCGCCTGGCACCAACTGCCGTCAAAGGAATTCAGAGCATGTGGTTCTGCCGACAGAGCCCAATTGTTGAAAATGCTGGGGAAGGCTGTGTGGAGTGACATTGTTCTTAATTCCCATCTCCAGGCTCAGCTGGTGTGACAAACTCTGGAGCCTGGTATAGTTGGGTGGATAAAAAAACCTTGGCAGCTCTGAAGGTTCTCATTAATGGATTTTGGAATAAGAGCCTTATTAACTTACAGTGTTGCTTTCTGAGCAGGAGGTACTGGATAACCTGGAAAAGGAGCAAAATAAGCTCCAGTGTAAAGGTCTTGCTGGACAAGAAAGAAGAATTGCATTTTATACTTTTGACTCCAAATTTACTTGAATCAAATTCACCATTTAATCTAAAGTGCACCCCTCTTTTAAAAAAACTTGAGATTAAAAAGTTTATTGGTGATTGTAATGCACAACTGCAAAGCAGGTGTTAATTTAATTTCACTGCATACGACAATTAGTTTGATATTAATTTGATAATAATAATATGACAATGGGTTTATATGATTTTTACCTAATTGCAGTACTTTATGCAACACTGAGTTTGTTACATTTTTATTTCAATATAGTAAAACTAAATACTGACCTATACTTATAATCAAAATACTTTATTTACTCAAATGTAATGCACCTTTAAATCTAATGTGCGCCCTGATTTGGAAGACCATAATTGGCTGGGAAAAAATGAGCATTAGATTTGAGTAAATGTACAGTATATCAGGCCCTTGCCTGTTCTGGTATCTAACTATGCCTTGGAGCCTTGATATATTTTTCAGCATAGGGTGCTTAATGCTGCAAGGATAAGTGACCTTGGCTAAATAAGACATCAGTGGAAACACAACATGAATCTTTTCTATACAGTATATATAAAACTGAAGAGTCACTGACGGACTCATCAACACCCAGCCAAAATTCGGTCGGACACGACTTAGCAAAAATTCCTTCCATGATGTAGGCATCCACTAAGAAACAATTTTTGGAAATTCAATCCTGAAAAGGGATGCAACAGGTTTTTCTCCCTGTAGTTTATTTTTTATTTATTTATTTTATTAATTTAAACCCCGCCTTTCTTCCCAAAGGAAATCAAGGCAGCTTACAACATTTAAAAATTATGTTTCAGGACCTCCAATCAGAGCACAATACCATAGTCTTTCGAGACTGAAGGATGCCAATGAATACAATTTAAAAATGGATAAAACAAATTTATAAAAATCATTAAAAATCTACACAACTACCTTAAAAACATTTTAAAAACACAGTGGTGGTTAAACCATCTAGCCCCAAACCCTGGACCTAGAAGCCTGAAATTCAGGGAGCATATTCCTTCCATGACAGGAGCACCTAGTAAGAACTAGTTTTTAGAAATTTAACCCCTAAGGGGGTGAAAAGGGGTGCAATGCATTTTTATACCTGTACTTAACATTGAAGATGGCCTGATCAACACCCAGTACAGACCCCTGGACCTAGAAGAATGGAATTTGGGGAGCACATTCCTTCTGTGATTTAAAAATCCATTAAGAACCAATTTGGTGCCTGGTGCCCAGTGGTGCCTTCTGCCTGGAATGGTCCACGGGTGCCTGGTGGTGCTTGATGCATGGTGGCCAGCAGAAATGCCCAGTGCTTAGTAGGGTGTCCACTGGTACCCAGTAGGGATGCCCAGTTCCTGGTAGTGCCTTCTGCCCAGTGGGGTCTGGTGGTGCTCCATAGGGATGTCTGGTGCCCAGAAGTGGTGTCCAGTGCCTGTTGCTGCCTGATACCAGGTGCCCAGTAAGGATGCCTGGTGTGTGCTCTGGTGCTCAGTGGCTCCTGCTGCCTGGTGGTGCCCACTTCAAGGTGGTGCCTGCTGCCCAGTAGGGATGCCCAACGTCCACTGCCTGGTGGTGCCCAGTACCTGCTGCCTGATGGTGCTTGGTAGGGGTACCTTCTGCCTTATAGGAATACCTGGTGCCCACTGCTTCCCGCTACTGCCTCCTGGTACCCTCCACTGCTCAGTTCCCACTGGAGCCTGCTGCCCAGTGCCTGCAAGCTGTGCCCAAGGACCACAAATATTCCTGAAATTTTACTCCCACAATGGCAGGTTCATTCAGCTAGTTTTCTTACATGCTTAGCATGCTTCAATGAGAGCCAAGTAAAACCTTAAGTGTTTGACCTTGTTTATAAATGGCTTTCATAGTTTCTTTAAAGTACATTATCTGATTGTTTTTCTTGATCAAAAGGTTAATTAGAGGCTGTTGTTCAAAGAAGGAACAAAGCCAGGGACAGCTAGAAACTCTTGACTCACCCCTTTTGTTTTGGAATTAAAAAAAAGCAGGCCTCCGTCAGTCTTGGAAGACTATGGTATCGTGCTCAGCGCTGCATACACTGCATGCGAAGCACGATAGCCTGGGTTGGATTGTTATGGAGGATAGGCTGTTACCCAAGCAGCAAATCCCCACTCTCCACGCCACTGAATTAGTCCAATGGAAAGGCAGAGCCGATACGAATAAGTGACTAAATAATAGCTTGGTTGTAAATTTGGGGAACCAAAAAGAGGGGGAAGAATTCACTCCAAATATGTTGGCCTAAGCAGTGAATAAAAGTGTGCACCCTTGACATTTTCCACCTGTGTAAGTTTGGGTCTGATCCTACATCTCAAATCTTATGCAAAAATCCTGTCCATGTGCAAACAGTGCAGTTTAATGCATGTCTACTCCGAAGTTCCATTATACTCAATGGGATTGACTCCCAAGAAAATGTGTATAGGATTGCAGCCATCAATAAAGTTTTAAGATTTAAGAATGGAATTCTGGCAGCATGAGTTCTTGCTACACCGCCCCGCCCCCCCGAATGACTTTCCTACATACGCTCATGAACTTGAGTTGCAACCCAATGGGAAGTTCTCTTGGATAAGCCTCATTCAAACACATTTCTCCTGCACACAATTCTTTACTGTAGATTGTGGCTGGGGTGGTGGTGGTCAGAGCTTCCATTCTGCTTCATTAATTGGTATGGTGAATGGGGACCCTTCATGCTAACCGACAGCTTGTGTACCCTGTACTTCTTAAGCTTTACTATTTGAAACATCCACACGATACTGGAAGCATGACCAGGATGGATACTGGAAGAGTCAAAGGATCAGGTAGATCTGACCTTCAATTTCAGACATGACATTTACCCATTTAGAAGAGGTTGTTCTAGTCTAGTGGGCATTCTCAGAATGGGATCTCAAGTCTACCCAAAATGTAGATCTTGACTCCAAGCCTAGGTGGGAGTCTACCCCACTCTTTGACCTGGGCTCTGGAGTTAAGGTAGTGCTCATGGACCCTCATCCCAAGCACAAGCATTAGTTCAACCCTTTGCCTTATACATAATTGTTTGTATCCTTGAGTGCCACATGGCTTAGCTATGCCACAGAAAATACCAATGGAATCAGGAATTCTAATGTTCGCCTTGATTCTGCCACTGATTTGCCCCGTGATCATCACAAGTGGTTATGTCTTCTATTTTCTAATCATAGTTGCAACCTTACCTATCTTGCTTGCAGCTCCTACCTGGTAATTTATGAAGAAATTGTACTTGGGTTGCCACAATTCTGTCTATAGATTACATCACAGCATATAGCTTTAGAAAAATATCCACAAGTCTGCAGCTTCCTTTTGCTGTGTTTTAATGCACGTCTGTGGATTTTCACCCATGTTTTCCCCATAAGGCAAGATAGATAGACAGACAGACAGACAGACAGACAGATTGATTGATGGAATTTGTACCCCTCCTCTCACATGCCAACACAAATGTCCAAGGCGGCTTAGAAAGCCTTAATTTTTCATCTCCTGCTGTCCTCACAACTACCCTGCAAGATAGGTGAGGCTGAAAGTATGTGACTTGCCTAAGCTTTATGAAAGCTTCATGGCCAAAGAAGGATTTGAACCTGGATTTTCCAGGACTCAGTCCAACTCCCTAACCGCAATATGTGACAGTTATATACAAATGGTATATTTATTGTTTAAACATTAACATACGCATGTTTAATATATAATGTGCCAAGTTCACCTGAGTAATGACAGTAGCCCTAGTTTGCAAATGCAGTGCAGTATATCCAAAGATGTTAATCATAGCAGCTAACTGAATCCCTAGTTAATTTCAACACACTCATGGCCGTGCTCAGGACATTCTGTTCTCAGGTAAGAGCTGAGTACAACAGGCTCTTTATGGTGTGCTGAGAGCATGCAACCTGGTGGCTGGGTCAAGCAAGCCACAAACTGCTTGAAAGCATGCATGATGGCCGCTTGACCGTAGCGAGAGGGAGACTTTCAACTTGGCCTGCGCGTAACATCTGCAACAGACCCTTGGAAATATGTACCATTCTGGCCTTCTCGGCATCCTGCTTTTCCTCTCGCCCACCTCATGCCCTTTCTACTTCGGAGACTACAATGCACTCATTGTGCTCACCACTGGACAAATATCTCTGCTTTCCATCCACAGCCGCATGTAGAAGGCCTGGTTAACTGTAACACTGCCAAGTTACCCACTGCTAGAGTCACAAATCATCAGTATGCATGTCCCGGGGAAGGTCAGGTCTGTCTCAAACAGCACCAGCAAAGAACACACCCTTCTGCACCTGCCTGATGTAGCTACTCATACTGGTCTCTCTGGCCTAACCAGTTTTTCTTGGACAATATCCTGAAACTAATCCTATGCGCCTTCCCAAAACCACAGAACTGCTACCGTAACTTCAGGGATGTGATGTGTTTACATTTTCTTCTCACCCTACTGTGTGCTATGATGCTAGCCGGTAACCCGCTTTTGAATATACATCACCCAGTGGTGATGGGTGGTGGGGTTGAAATAAATTAACAACAGGTTCTATGGCAGGGGGTTCTATGTCCCATTAGTAAGTGGTTCTCAGAACCAGGTGCTCATTAGCAAAGCATTCTACAGAACCTGTGAGAACACTCTGAAGCCCACCACTGACATCATCCACCTATAGAAGAAACTCCTTTAACCAGCCCCAGAAATTCTAATGAGACCATCCCTACAATCCAGAGTAACTACAGGAGCACGTAAGAGACATTACATGCACCGGTAGTTACTACACCACCTAGTGAAAACCTATGGGAAATTCATATTGCAATCCAAAGTAAATTGTTCTTACACTGGAGCAAGGACTCCCTGTAGTTACTCTGGATTGCACCCCATGGCTGCAACCCTAAAGACCCTTTCCTGGCAGTAAGACCCATTGAACACAATGGGGCTTACTTTTGTGTAGACATGGTTAGGATTTTGCTCCATGTCATATTGAACCCATGTCACACATGCCTGTATATGCTTTGTAGAGTATACTAAATCCTTGGAATGGGAACATTTTGAATTGAGAGTGTTCTGCAAGACAAGCTAACATTTCTAATATATTCTGTCTTGCAATACAAGCGATATTTGGCAATATAAGCAAAAAAATTTGTCCCCCGTCAGGATACAGCCCGTTACTCAGCACCTGCTCAGCCTCCAGAGAGACCAGTCTATGCATGTCTACTCTAAAGGAAGCCTATTACACTCAGTGGGGCTCACTCCTATGTAAGGGAGCAATGGAAAGGAGCCTGAGAGACCTAGCCTTGCAAGTCTACTCTGAAGCAAGCCCTATTATAACCAGTGGGGCTTACTCCTGTGTAAGGGGGCAATGGAACAGAGCCTAAGAGACTTAGCCTTGCATGTCTACTCTGAAGTAAAGTAAATAACCCTATTACACTCAGTGGGGCTCACTCCTATGTAAGGGAGCAATGGAAAGGAGCCTGAGAGACCTACCTTTGCATGTCTACTCGGAAGTAAGCCCTATTATAATCAGTGGGGCTTACTCTTATGTAAGGGGGCAATGGAAAGTTGCCTGAGAGACTTAGCCTTGCATGTCTGCACTGAAGTAAGCCTTATTATAACCAGTAGGGCTTACTCCTGTGTAAGGGGGCAATAGGACAGAGCCTGAGAGACCTACTCTTGCATGTCTATTCAGGAGTAAGTCCTATTATAATCAGTGGCACATCCTGTGGCAAGGAGTTCCACAGACTGAGGCTGAGACCTGGACTTACTCCTGAGTAGACCTGCCTGGGCCCTCACACCCTGTGGCCAGGAGTTCCACAGGCTACCCACACTTTCCCTGAGAGGCGAGTAAGTCCCGTTGAACACAACAGGACTTACTTCTGAGTAGACACTCCACGGATCGTGGCCTGAGTCCACTGATGGTGGAAGGAAGGAGCCCCCTTTTCCCTCCCTTCCCCCAGAGCAGAGCCTCCCCCTCCGCCCGCTGCTCCATCCAGGCAGGGCCGACCGAGGAGTGCCCGAGGGATGAGTAAGCGGAGCGCGGCTGCAGGGCCGATCATGGGCGGAGGAGAAGCCGCGGGCGCGGGGACAGGCCTGAGCAGAGCCCGGCGGTGGCGGTGCGGCTGGGCGGGCGAGGAGGGAGGCGCCCCCCGGGGGTAGGAGGGGACCGGGGAGGCCCGAGCTCGGCTAGGAGAGGCGTAGACGCCTGTGCCGTCCCATCCATGCCGGCTCCGTGAGCCCTCCAGCCCGGGCTGCCCCCATGTCGGGCCCTCGCAGCGCCCTCCAGGCCTGGTGCCGCCGCCAATGCGAGGGATACCCGGGCGTGGAGATCCGAGACCTCAGCAGCTCCTTCCGGGACGGCCTGGCCTTCTGCGCCATCCTCCATAGGCACCGGCCTGACCTGTTGTGAGTACCGCCATGACCTCGACCCCCACCCTCCGGACCAGGCCCCCAGAAGCCCCGGCCTCGCCTAGAGAGCTCGCCGGGGAACCCTTCTCCCAAGCGGGAAAGGAGAGCGCGCGCTCCCGGTGCTTCAGGGAGGAGGGGGCTCTGACAGGGGAGGAGGGAAGCAGCCCCAGGGGGAGAGGCTGCTTGGGGGGCCGGCTCTGAGGAAGACCCAGATGGGTCCTTCCCCTTGGGGTCCCTTCCCTTGAGGAATGACCCACCCAGACCCACAGGTGCTTGTGCGGGGGAAGAAAAATAGCTGCTCCCCTCTTTCCCTACAACCCCCCACTCAGAGAGAGGCACCCCAAAATTGAAATTTCACTACCTCTGGTATGAGACCGGTTGACCAAAGGGGTATCGAAGAAGAGCCCAGCCCTTTGCCTGTCTACTCAGAAGTAAGTCCCACTGCAGTCAATGAGGCTTACACTCAGGAAAGTGTGTATAGGATTGCAGCCTAAGAGCCCAGTCCTATGTCTGTCTACTCAGAAGTAAGTCCCACTGCAGTCAGTGAGGCTTACACTCAGGAAAGTGTGTATAGGATTGCAGCCAGTCCTATATCTGTCTACTCCCATTATAATCAATGAGGCTTACACCAAAGGAAAGTGTATAGGTTTGCATCCTAACAGCAATCCTATGCATGTCTACTCGGACGTAAATCCCATTATAGTCAGTGGGGCTTACTCCCAAGCAACAGTGGATAGGGTTGTGGTTTCAGGCTGCAGTCCTGCTCACACTTACCTGGGAGTAAACCCCACTGACTGCAGTGGGATTTGTTTCTGATTCAACATGCATAGGGTTAAGAACCCAACCCTATGTGTATCTATTAAGAAGTAAATCCTGTTACAATCAGTGGGGTTTACTCCCAGGGCTAGGTAGGAGTGGATAGGATTGCAGCCTGAATTGCCTTATGTGATTACAAGTACAGTATGTGGATACAAGCAGAGGAAAGGGGAGATGCATCTGATGCTTCCCTCAAGATATAGGAAGGAAGAGCTTGTGGGTTTGTGGGATTTACCGAGTAGGGCTTTGGGCTCTCTCTGGCTTATTGAAAGGGTCTTTGAAGAAGCTGGTTGAACCAGGATAATTGGGTTATTCTCCCCATCATCTTTGACCTCATTTTCTGCCCTGTGTCTATTGATGGGCTGTGATGTCATGATGAGCCTATAGAAATGGGGTGTCTTTGACCTCCTTTTCTGCCCTAAATCTTTTGATGGGTTGTGATTTCATAATGAGCCTGTGAAAACAGGAGTGTATGTCTGTATTCTTCCAATGGGCTCACCAAGGGGCTTGCCAGTCTAGAGCTAAGCATCTTCCAATCCAAATCCCATTGTTTGTGAGCCATCTATGGTCAGCAAAAGCACCTTTACTAACCCTACAATCCAGAGTAACTACAGGAGCACATAAGAGACATTACATGTACCCATAGTTACTGCACCACCTAGTGAAAACCTATGGAAAATTCATATTGCAATCCAGAGCAAATTGTTTTTACACCGGAGCAAGGACTCCCCATAGTTACTCTGGATTGTGCCCTAAGCCACAGATTTATGCCACGACTTCTTGGTGCAGTTAGTTAAGCCTTTTGTTGGAAAGAATAGTATACTTGTGTTTATGGTCATATATGTCTTCCTCCATCCCTTGAGCATTTAGAGCACCATCCTAATCATGTCTACTCAAAAGTAAGCCCCATTGTGTTCAGTGGGTCTTACTCCCAGGAAAATGTCTTTAGGATTGCAGCCTCAGAGCACAATCCTAAACCTGTCTACTCAAAAGTAAGATCCATTGTGTTCAATGGGTCTTACTCCCAGGAAAGAATCTTAAGGATTGCAGCTTAAAGTACTGTATTCCTGCTTATAGAAAATGTTTTTGCATGTAACAATTTATGTTTTCCTGCCTTTTCATAATATTTGAAAGGTTTCCTGCACTGTCCCAATCTGCTTCTTCCTTCCCATTTATAAATATGATGATACATGTGAAAAAACATAGGAAATATCCATTGACAAGAGTGAGAGACAAATGTGACCTAGTTTGTGTCCTTCACCTTCAGTGACTTCCTATATGGCTCTGGAAAGCTGCATGTGATTCCTGGTTCCTGGATTCCTAATGATGAAGTGTCTGGGAGGACAAACTGGAGCCATTTTAGTAGGATACAGCTTCATTTGGGGTTTAGAGGAAATCCATATCTAGGTTTTGCTTATCTAAGTGTTATGCAATGGTGTAGGGTGAGGAGACATCCTAAGTGAATGTGAAACTGATAACCACAATGATAAGTCTCCTAGGTCTGATTGAAGTGCTGCAAAGTTGTCAGCCACAAGGTTTTGTGTTCTTTAGGAGTTTTCACCGGGATTGATATTATTCATTTATTTATTATTATTATTTAAAAATTACAAAAGCAAAATGAAAATAAGCAAAAAATACAAATAAGAAAAAATGAGAAAAAATATTATAAATGATGTGACAAATTGGGATACTTCACTTAACTTTTTTTACCCCCAAATCCAGAGTAACTATGGGAGCATGTAAGAGACTTTACGTGCACCCGTAGTTACTGCACCACCTAGTGAAAACCTATGGGAAATTCATATTGGAATCCAGAGTAAGTTGTTCTTACACCGGAGAAAGGACTCCCCCTAGTTACTCTGGATTTTGCCCTTTAGTCTTCTACAAAGCCATATAACATATTGGATAGCTTATCTTAAACAGTTTAACATCCTAAAATTTATAAGTATTAAGCAGAGCAAAATCTGGGAAGAGGGGCTTGTTAAGCTGATGTTGTAAGAACCCAAAAGTATACTCAGTCTTGACTGTTTATAAATTACCATAGTTTCTCTCCTGTCTCAATTTTTCCTGCTGATAAGAAATTTTCTACTGATAAACAGGGGGAGCAAAAGTCTTTATGTCAATTTTGTTGGCCATAATAAAGCCAAAAATGGCACATTTTTGACAGACTGATTTGAGGTCTGCTTCCTTATGAAATGACATGGCTACCTACTTTTTTAAATCACAGCATTCATAGATAGTTGCCTCTGCAGGGAGGTAGGCTTTTGTATTGGTTCTGGTTTTGGACCTTGATTTGAAAGATCTGGTTCCAAACCCCTGCTAGTCCATGAAGCTTCCTAGATGACCTTGAACCAGTCACTAACTCTGATCTCACAGGTAGGTGTTGTAAAGAAAAGAAGGATGTATATCATCCTGAGTTTCCTTGGAGGAAAGGCAGTATATGCATGTGAAAAATAAATAAAATAAAAACAATCCAGCTTTGCTAAAATGAAACAGTCAACCAATCCTGGCCTCTGCAACATCATTCCTGCTGTGATATTTTGTATAGTTGGTGTTTCAAACAGATTAGGCAGACTCTTGAAGGATGAGTCTATTAATATCTCTTCACCCATTACAGCTAAAAACAAAACTATGTACCGGATGAATAGAGCTCTTATTACCAATGTGGTGAACAGACAACAGAAGATGGCTATTCCCATCATGCTGTGCTTAAAAGTTATCAAGGACATTGGTCTTGTTGGTGAAGGAGGTGGAAGGCTGCCCTATACACATTGGGGGAACATCGCCTTATTGAGTTAACTCAATAGAATTTCTGATATAGAAGATATTATAACTTCTAATATAAAGATAAATATAACTTCTAATTGTGCTGTAAATGTAATTGTGCTTTTCATCTGATCCAGTCCGTGGTTCAGACATCCTCACAAGGTGGCCTTAAGATCACCACAAATTTATCAGTCTCTGTGCCTCCTTTCTTGCAATATGGTGGTAGTAAGACTAGTCTAGCACACCACACCATTATAAGGATTGCTGCAAAAGTGTATAAGGATATAATTGCTGCAAAAGTGTATAAGGATGCATGCAAAAGATCTTTGAGATGTAATGTATAAATGCTAAGTATTATGATGATGATGATGGGATCTTTTAGCTGGAACTTTTGCCATTCTTTGGAGTGGAACAAACTGAAGGCTGCAAATCAGATCTGATAGTTTCTGCCCCAACTCCCAGACATTTTCATTGCAATAGTGATATTCAACCATTTTTATCTCATGACACACCAACCGGGTGTCAAGGTACTCCATCAGTCTTTAACAATTGACAAGGCACACCACCAGAGGTGGTGTTTCAGTTTCTCAATAACCCTATTAATAAATGATATTTAATAAATAAATAAATTGTCCAAACTCTCATGGCACACCTCTGGACCACTCATGGAACACTGGTTGAAAATCACTGCAATAGTCAAAGTTTAGCTGCTTAGTTAAACTAGCCTGAGTCAAACCAAACTAGTTAAGTAGATTCACAGTCAATCTGCAGTGACAAAATATATGGGGAAATTTTTTGTATGTAGTATAATATGGAGGAGGCACAAACAGTTGCACAGAGGGCTTTAGTCAGCTGAGGAGCACCACTGATGTGCAACTGACATGCATGCAGTCAAGAATTCACAGGCTTTTATATACATCTAACCGCTGTTGAGCATCTAAGAAGCATCTGTTAGAAGCGCACATGGTCAGTACCATCTGAAGAAGAAGAATCTCAAAAGAGCTATAGTCAGCAGTGTCTAAACTTTTCCTTGAGACATAATAGCTATCATATCCCACTAAGCAGAAGTCATTGCTGTTAAGTACCTATGGCGTAAATCTCTTTCCTAGCAGATGGTCTAAGAGCTTCTCAGTTAAGTGGAGCGACTTGTTCTGCTGCTTGACACACAGGACCTTATAAGGACATGGCACATTAAGCAAGGATTTTCCAAGTCTCATCTAAAGAGGGTGTTGAATCACTCGGACGACTTTTGCTTGTCCTGAATTGGAAGCTTACAGGATCAAAGGATGGAAAGAGATTGTCCAAAAGCACTCCTCTGGCAGATCAAAAACAGACCGTCTCTCCTCCTAGACCATTTTTATACAGCGCTGCGCATGATTAATGGGCATTGACTGGCCTCACAAGTAGCCCACAGTTGGAAGTTCTTTGCCAGGGGAACGTGCCGTTCCAAAGAGCCCAAACAAGCTGCTTAGAGACCACAGTGAAATCAGGAGATGGTGAAGCTCTGATCATGTAGTCTTGCACTGTTTACTCATTCCCAAAGATTAATGAGACCTTATGATCAGGGCTTTGTGTACTCTATATAGGGGGGAAGCCCCAAACAAATAAAATTTTCTGAATCGTGAGGATTTTCTGCATCATGTGAGGACTATGTGAGTATTTTTTGCATAACTTTGTATTTGCTACTCATCCCATTTACTTCCACTAGCTGTGGGATAAGGTAGAGAGTCAGACAAGGTACTCAGATCCTGCCCCCCCCCCCCATCATATGTTCCTTATTTACAGCTTTGGTGACATCTCAGCTTTTGCTAGGCATTGGCCACACTTTTTTGAAGAGTAACTGTGCAACAGCAAGGACTCTACAAAAAGGAAGAAAATGAAAGCAGAGATTTGCAAAAGGTTGGATTCCACATACCCGTGACTACAATGTATGCAAGGAGCAGGGGTTGTGCATGGGTGACATGCACAAGGGGTGTGATACTACTATTCACCAAATTTTTTAAAAACTTGGTATTTTTTAACAATACCATCAATTTTAACAATATCAATGTGAGATCAGTTAATATGTAACTTTATGCAGAATGCAATGAAACAAACTCCATTGAAACATTTCTATTCTATCAAGTTTTGGCCAGAAAACCATTGCTTTTGGGGCAGTGGTACATCATCATGCCCACCTACCAGGGCTTTGAAGCACACATTGCATGGAAGGATGGCCATCATGGGAATGATGCACTTGCCTCAGGTGATCAATTGGCACAAACCCTTGTGATGCCACAGATTTTTGATGTGCCTTGTGGTCAGATTCTGGCTCACAGAGTCTTTTTTGTGTTGGACAAACCCTGAGATCTACCAGCCAAAATAATGGATTGTACTTAGAATTATGGTGTCACTATGCATTTACCCAGCCCTGAAATTTTAGTTCTAGATCTATACTGATAAGATTTTCTTCTGTGCACATAAAGGTAGCATAGTCTCATCCTTCATCTCACTACCTGCTTTCTCACATGCAAAGGGAGGTAGATCTTTGTCTGATCTTCAACAGTATGGATGCTAAACGAAGGGATTTTTTTTAATGCTGAAATTACTGAACAGGTGACACCACCATGATTGGTCATGGTTGACATCATGGTGTAGGTGTAACACCCCAGATATTGGTGGACCATGTCCCGACTTGCTAATGCTCATCTTATACCTCAGGTACTCAAAACCTTGTGAAATAGGTCTTCTCTTTTACTGTAACCCGCCCTTCCTTTGTATGAAAGGCAGTAAAATTTTGGCAAGGCTGGAAAAAGGTGACGTGTGTTAATTCAGTCATAGAACTCACTGAACAGGCAGGATTGTTTAGGATGTCACCAGGGTGGTGCAAGTAGGCCATTTACCATGCATCATTGAAGGACTGCAGATATGGGATCAATTTGTATCAACCAATGTTTTGCATAAATGGAGTGAATTGGTAGGATAACTAACCCTGTCTGTTCATTTTTCTTTGGTTTTCCTGTGTGTACAGTTTGGAGATTTTTTTGGTTCCAGTTTGTAGTAGTTAGATGGATGGGCAAAGGACCTAGGAGTCAACACTCATTTCCAGTCTATTTCTGCTCACTTCCACTTCCAATCCAAAACAGTAAATAAGCTGTAGCTTGAATCACAGAAAGAGAGAGGAAGGATGCAATGGTACTCTGGCATTTCAGCCCAGGACCCCTTTCAGACTTAAAAATCTGTCTGCGACCCCAAAAGAGAGAGGAAGGATGCAATGGTACTCTGGCATTTCAGCCCAGGACCCCTTTCAGACTTAAAAATCTGTCTGTGACCCCAAAATTTGACATCAGGATGTGACATCACTGTGATGCCAGAGCTCCTCCATGTCTGCTCAGAAGTTAGTCACATTTGAATGTTCAATTTGCAGCTGAATGTCTTGACAGTCCCAGGAGTATGTTCAATGAGACTTACTGCCAGGAAAGCCCAGTGTCAGATTCTAAGATGGTGGATCCCACCCTCTTTAGATCCCCCTGACCCAATGTTGCAATCCCCCAAGAGGGTCTGTTCCTCATTTTGAGAACCACTGGATTAGGGAAATGGTTGGGCAATGGATGACAAGGAGGTAAGAAACCAAGGTGAAAATTAACCACTGACATGGTTAATGTTAGTGGTTAGTCTGAGTACTTTCCTTACCCTGTGAACTTTGCAGTCAAATCTAGGTAGGCAAGTAGGTGAACCCTTGAAAAGCATCAGGTGTTTTTGATGTTGGACCAGCGTTGGGTTTGTCAGTCTTTGTTTTGCAATTTGTGTCCATTAACCAGGTCTTACCTATATGGGTGGGGTGGTGAGTACTTGCTCTTGCCTTTCTTGTTCTTGAAAATCAGGTGGACTTCACAGTCCAGTGAACTAACTCAAAACCAAGTGATTCATTTAAATGTCCCAAGTAGGAGGTCCTCAACAACAATAAGGAGACTAGGTGATTGCATCTGAATGTCTCAATAGTCCAAGGAGGATGCCAATGCACTATCAAAATGGGGACACTACCAACTGGAAACAGTTGATAGGGCAAGTCCTAGGTAGGTGAAAATATGCAAAAAAATAGGGCAAATCAGGGATTTTCATCACAAGCATATGGTGAATGAAGCAGTATACCCCAAGAACCTTCTTGGAAGCTCTCTGGTTTTAGAGACACAGTTGTATGAAGGTTTTGAAATAATTTGAGAATCCAGGTATGTGAGCACCCTGAAGTACATTACAGATGTGCAAAACCCTCTATGTATACTATCATGCATAAATATAGTATTAAGCATTTAGCTAGGACTTCATACTGCATTATTGCTGATTGTACTTTCACAAGAAGTACACACCTGATGAGATGCCCGCTTCTACATCTTTTGTTCAGCTGGGTTTTTCTTACCCCAGTGTGCACATGTAGAGAAAATGTCACACTGAAAGAGATGCTCATGAACACACAGCAGTTTGTTCCTGTCTGGTCATGTGTGATCTGGCTTGGATTTGAATCCAGTCTTTAGGGAACTTCTCTTGGGCAAGTTGCCCAAGTGTTACTAAAGAGCACAGCTGTGTAGCACTGTATGTTTTGCAGAGCAGAAGCTTCCTTGTGGAAGTGTCTCTTCTTTTGATTCTTTTGGTTATTCATATACTTGGTTGTCCTAAAACTGAATTCCTGCCTTTGTGTTTTTGGAATATCTACAGTTGGATACAGTTTCTTTTCCTGTCTGTAACTTCAAGGGCAACAGAACTATAAAGACTGTCTGGTCCCAAAATGACACTTTGAAATGTCTCACTAATGGGAACCTGCAAATGCAAATTGAGTTGCAATCTATCTGTACTGCTTCTGCTTTCTATAACAACCTTGCCTTTTTTGGTTTCTTTTCAGAGATTTTAACTCACTTTCCAAGGAAAATGTATACGAGAACAACCGCTTGGTGAGTCCCTACCTATGTCTTCGCTGTACCTTATTTCAATTCTGGTGTGGCTTTGACTAACATTGATTGCAGGTGGTTAGAAATTTTCCAGGTACCTGATCTCTAGTGTCTAAGAAGTATCTAGTATCTATCTAGAAGGCCAATGCTAGCACCTAGCAATGGGAATGAGCTCCCATCAATTGCCCAGCTCCTGCCACCCTAGCAGTTTGAAAGCATGCAGCTGCAAGTAGATAAATAGGTACCACCATGGTGGGAAGGTAACAACGTTATGTGCGACTCTGCATATAGTCAGAGACGTCTTTGGACAGCAGTGGTTCTTCAACTTAGAAATGGGGATGAGCATTGCATCCTTGCACACAACTAGCAGAGAAAACCTGCAGGGGACACCTTTACCTTTATATGAAGCAATAGCAACAAAATTCATCATGAGCCAGGTGGAGAATAACTTGGGGTGGAACTGGCAGGCTGACAGGCCTGTTCTGTATCTAGTGCAAATTAGAGATGCTGCCCCTGTGCTATCATGGAGAGGGGAGGCTTGTCTCTCTGCTCACCCACACCCTGCCTCAGAACAGTAATGAGCTAGAAGGACCAAGATGCTGGCTCTGTAGGAAAACAGCTTCAGGTGATTGTGGTTTGTGAGTCGGTTGTGAGTGAGTCAGTTGTGAGTGACTATTATCTGTTTTGCCTGATTTCCTAACTGCTATGACTCTCTTCCTTCTGTGTTTCTAGAAAATGGGAATTTCATGTATGGCAGCAATGTATAGATCAGAGGTTTCCCTCTGTAACATGGAAGCTTCTCTTTATACTTCAAAAAATGTTTCTTTGGGATAGGATTTAGTTATACAGAAACAAGACTTGTGCAAGCATCTTACTTTTCCTGTTCTAAACTTATAGTTAAACATAATCCCAGACATCGCTACAAATAATGTTTAGAACAAGAAGAATAAGACAGCATTGCCTTGAGGAACAATGTTTTAATGAAGCTCCTTGAGTTAGGCAACTAACTCCTTGACGCTACGTACTCTGAATTTATTATGTGCCTTGGTTCATGTTCTCTGTAACACACATATTTTTTATATTTAGAGAAAGTAAATCAGTAGAGAAGGTAAACTGATTATTTTAGTAGAACCTTTGGTTAAAGATGCTGTGCTTGTTGACCTAAAGGTCGGCAAGTTCAAGCCCCAAGCAAATCTGAGTGAGTTCCCATCTCTTGCCCAGCAACTGCCAACCTAGCAGTTCAAAAGCATGTAAATGCAAATATCATAGGTCAATGTAACTTATCATAGGTACCACTTTGATGGGAAGATAACAGCGTTTTGTCTGCCATCCCGGCCACATGATTACAGAGGCCTCTTTGGACAATGTGGGCTCTTCAGCCCTGAACGGAGCTGAGCACTGCTAGATAGGCAACCTGCAAGGGATTATATTTTTGTCTCTTGAGGCTTTATCATGCCATACCTCAAATCTGAGCCCGAAGGAATTATGTCCTTCAAAGTCAGTTTCACACCATAAAAACATTGCTAAAGTAGCTTATTCTATGCTACTGGAGGTGTGAAAAAATTATCTTACAGGGAAAGAAATCTGCAACAGTAGGATCTTAATTCAATGTAGGATGCTAGATCCGATGTTTGCATGGCAAACTTGCAGATCCAAACATGCTGCCCTGTCTAATTGGCTTGCCGTGACCATGGAAGAATGTGCTTAGATTTCTCTCTGTGGCCTGCCTTAAGAGACTGAACAAGAGTAAATAATAATCTCTGCTGGGTAGAGAAGCACTGATGTAATTGCAGAACTCTAGCTAAAGATGCAGGGAATGTTCTGATGTAACCTTTTGTGGTTTCATTCTGAGGAAAAATGGCAGACTGAACAGAATATGATGCAATTGTTTTTATGTGCATATACATATATCATCAGGCATACTTCGTTAGTGCCCCAGGTGGCTTGATCTTTCCTGCATCATCAAGATTATGGCACCATAGCCTTTGTACCATGTTTAAATTGTTTCCCAGAACTATGCAAAATGGTGTGAATGCTGAAAGGGTCATAAGAAAGCCTATGATGGTGGTTTCTCTCCGTTGTGCTTTCTTATATGTCTGATATTTGCATAGATGCATGTTGATTACAGTAGAATTTATGTTTATTTTTAAAATTTATTTCCCACTTTTCCTGATTTTTTAAAAATCACAAGGTAGCAAACAATCTAAAACAATTACAATAAACATAATATGAATTAAAACGACCTTGGCATAACCCATAAAAAACCCATATGAGATAAAACTACAGGAGACAAAAATACATAAAGAATAACAGCAGACAAATAGCAGCAATAAAATAGCACAAGTGACAACACAACAAAACGTTACTCTATGTAATATTTGACAATTATATTGTAATGAAACAAATTGTAATGAGGTATTGTGTATGCTTTGTGAGCTGAGAATTAGTCCAAGCTTTGCCTAATGGAGTATGTCGCCTCAGTTCCCATTTACTTGGAGGGGTTGTGGGGAGAAGATGGCAACCTCAGCCAAGGTGTTCTGGCTACTGTTGCTAGAAACTTTTCCAGTTTCTAAACAGACCTTCTGCCCCAGTCCAATTATATTTTGAGTCAGGTTTCTGATCTGCCAATATGTTTCCAATATTTTTTCCTTTGTTGTTAGTGGTTATCCATGGTCTTTCCCAACCTTACCTGAGATGCCAGGAATTGAGGCTAATGTCATCTGCATGTGTAACAGGTGTCCTATCACTGTCCTATCCCCAAACAACATTTGGCTGTGGAAAGAGGTTTCTCCATATAGCTAAACAGAGGCTAACCTGTTCTGTTGGTTCTCTTGAACCTGATTTTGACGACTTGTCAGAGCAGGTACCAGGAGAAGTCAGGCTGACAGAGGGAAATCATTGAGACTTCAGCATATAGCAGGCCTCCGTCAGTCTTGAAAGACTATGGTATCGTGCTCGGCACTGCATACGCTGCATGCAAAGCACAAAAGCCTGGGTTGGATTGTTATGGAGGCTAGGCTGTTACCCAAGCAGCAAATCCCCCCTCTCCACGCCACTGAATTAGTCCAATACGAAGGCAGAGCCAATACGATTGGATCCAGCTGGTGTCGCAGAGCTGGGCTAAGGACAGGAGGTCACCCTGTCTTGTGGGGCCGACCCGGGTTTCGAACCCTGGCCTGCTGGTTAACAGGCACAGCATCTTAACCGCTTGCGCCACCCACAGCTGTCTGCATATTTCTCAGCAACCATGAGAACTAGGAACTTATTTTGAATTATTTTGAAATGGGCTGCTGTGCTTCTTGGGACTCTACATTCTTCAGTTTTTTTAAACACATGGAATGTGCCCTAACTTGATAGACTTGGTGGTTGATGGAGTGTTCAAGGAGAGCATCTGTTGTGATACAAACAGTGGAAAAACACAATTATGGTCCTATGAGATGTACAATATACAGTACAATCAGTGGTATGATGTTGAGGAGTCATACCTTATTCTGCTTTCCTTTTTGGTTCCTTTTGTATTGTCAGCTTTCTGACTCCCTGATGTTGATCCATTGGTTTGTCAGTATTAGCGTTCAGTATCCTAATTGTTTTCCCTTGTTCATACTGTAGGCCTTTGAAGTGGCTGAGCAGGAGTTGGGGATCCCTGCCCTGCTGGATCCCAGCGACATGGTCTCCATGCGGGTTCCCGACTGCCTCAGCATCATGACCTACGTGTCCCAGTATTACAACCATTTTAACAACCCCAGCCAAGGTAAGAGCTTCAAAATGGCATTCCCTGCTCAGTTCTGCAATCCTAAATGATACTCTAAAGAATCTCTGCTGTTTTCTGGGTGATAGCATCCACTTTTCACCAACCCCAAGACATTTGGTTGTCTTGGCAAGTATGCCTGCTCTATCAGAAGAAGCAGGATGAACTCCCTCCCTTCTCCTGGGCTTGGAAAGCAGGGCAAAGGACCTTTATGGCAGGCTATTCTCCATTGTACAAGTGGCCCCAGCACTTATACTGGACCCACAAATACTGGCTTGGCTTACTGGACAACCACAATCAGTGCTTGCCAGTGGACTTCTCCAGTATTCCAGCCCAGTATTCCAGGGGGCTGGGCATCCTTCTTTTTGGGACTTGCCTCTGGTGAGTGCCTGATCATATACTCTAGATATATACTCAGTATCTATATGCTGTAGATACTGTAGACAGCATGATGTCGGAGTACAGCCAGCTTGAGGCAGTGCTGTGTTGAATACACATTTTGGCTGGCTGGAACCACAGATAAGTAGTTCCCTTGGCTTCACTGTGATTCTACAGATGTTTTGAGCATTTTAATGCTGTACTAAGTCATAGAATCATAGAGTTGGAAGAGACCTAGTAGGTCATCTAGTCCAACCCCCTGCCTGCAGCAGGAAATCCCCCTAGAGCATCCCCGACAGGTGCTCGTCCAGCCTCTGCTTGAAGATCCCCAGTGAGGGAGAGTCCACCACCTCCCTTGGCAATCTGTAAAGGTCAGTCATGTGTAACTGACCTTTACAACAGCTTTAAAGTATGAAGGAATGCATGACAGAGGGCAGAGACAGTCTATGGACTGTCCACAGCAACTTTAATAGAAATTACAGTCCATGTGCAACTGTCTCATACTGTACCTCTTCCCTTGTGAGATGAAAAAGTGTGAAAAGTTGGCCAAGTTAATTCTGTATTGTAAAAACCAGGTGATTTTTCATGTCTTCTCCCTTTTCTGGCTCATTCTCTGCAGGATCAGTACCTTTTTTTTCTTCTTTGTCTGCAGCCAAAGTACCTCCACCTTTGAAGCACCCAGCAGTTACCTCCTCACCCACACAGTCAGCTCACAAGCCTGTGATTGCTTCTGAGACCACATCTGCTCCTCAGGTACCTGGTCTGGTAAATTGAGGTTAACCTCATCTATTCAATCCCTTGGTCCTGATTCTGACTGTCAGGGAAACTTTTGGGAAAAGTCAGGCTGATCAAGGGGAAAAGGGTCCAATGGTTAGCATGTACTTATCCCTTTCTACTCTCTGTTTTTCCTTTTCACTGGGTCAGAAGCTACCTGGGGAAGAAATTGGATGCTGCCACCATCCCAGCCTAATCAGGTTGGGGAGAGGGCATCTTAGAAAAAGTCCTCCCAGGAGAATAAAGTCAGGGGTTGTTCTTAAAAAAAGAAGAAAACTAGAGAAGAGCCCAAGAGTGATCAGGCATGCAATTCAATGCATCACCTGTAAACATGGCTCAGGCAGATAAAAATCAAAAGATAACTAGTTTCTTTAAAAAACCTAATATAAAAGGAGTTATATGTAATGGGAAAACAGGGGAGTCAGAAAAGTACAAGCAGGCTGGTGGAAAGTATCTAAGTTCAGCTGGGTGGTTCAAAGGAAAACCTTGACCAAATTAGAAACAGTAATCCCCCAATAGATATAGTCCCCGAATAATAATAATAAATAATCCCCTAATAGTACTCAGGTTCAATCCTAACCAGCACAATTTAGGCCAGCACAAACAGTGCAGTTTGTACACTTGCCCAACTCCCCCCCCCCCCAAAGGAGTGGCACAGAAATACCTTTTGGCACTTCTGCAATAACCCAGGCCAGCACGGGATTTGTGCTGGGACTTGTGCTGGCCTAATCAGAAATTAGGATTGCACTGTCCAGAGCAAAGTATCATGAAGTTCTCAAAGGTTCAGAAGAAAACAAAGCAGAAATAAAATAATCTCTTGATAGAGATATGAGAATAATACTCATGTTTTTCAACAAATTCTGGTCCCTGCACTTTCTAGTGAGGAAATCCAACACACCTCATTACCTGGATAGGTATGGCTATCTGCATACCTGGCGAGGTATAGCTGATGCAGTCATTCCACAGGATGAAAAGAATGACTTTGATCCCACAAATGCACATGGCTGGGTGATAATGACATTTTAACTCCAGAGCAAGGCTCCTATTGAGGAATGTTTCCTAAGAGGAAAGGTTGGGGGAACTTGGGATGTTCAGCCTGGAGAAGAGGAGGCTGAGAGGAGACATGATTGCCCTCTTCAGATACCTGAAGGGCTGTCATAGGGAGGAAGGGGCTCATTTGTTCTTAGCTGCCTCTGAAAGCAGAACTAGAACCAATGGGTACAAACTGCAATACAGGAGATTCCGGTTGGATATCTGAAAAAAATTCCTGACGGTTCGGGTGGTTTGGCAGTGGAACAGATTGCCAAGGGAATGTTGTGGACTTTGGGGATTCTCTAGGAGGATTACTTGCTACAGGCAAGGGGGTTGGACTAGATGATCTATTAGGTCCCTTTCAACTCTATGATTCTATGTTCCAACAGCACTTATATCTTGCCCAGGAGCTTCTGGAGAGTCAGAAAAATAAAAAATAGGATTAAAATAGGGGGAAATGGAAAAAAGTCATCACTTTTCAGAAGATATCATCTCTTTTTTCAGTGATGAAGAGGTTATGGGTATCTTGCAGATTAGTATTTGTACTAGTCTTTTGCTTTGCTTAGGAATATGAGGGTGCAGGACAGGTCACCTCCATAATTTTTCACCAGCCTCACTATGGAGAGTTGACTGAAGCCTTATTGAAAGGTCAGCCCAGCTGACCTCCATGTCCTCCTTCCCAGCACCAAAGCAGGAGAAGAAAGTGTAGAAAGCTGGTTGAGGCTACACTCCACTGAGGTAACCACAGTTATGGGTTAGCAAGCAAATCCCGCTAATAGTTGTGGACCTCTGGAGTATAGGACACTCCCCAGGGTACAGTGTGGGGTTACAATCTAGCAAGTTGCATACCGTGGCTCTGTGCCATGTTACAGTTTGGCACTGCAAAGCATAAGTTGTGGAGTGCCATGTATGGTGCAAGGCTGGTGGATCACATGCTACATGGGGCTGGCATAGAGAGGAGTTTCCAGTATCATGAATACCCAGTTCATGATATACAAGGGGTTGTTTACCTTCTCAGCTTGTCTGGGGAACTCCCCCTTAGCTCCTACTGAAGTTTGATGTGCTTACCAGATCTAGGCCCCAGTAATTTTGTTTCTTTGCAGAATAATGCTCTGCTACTGTACATAAACCCCTTTTTGTGGTTTTGGGGACAAAGGTCAACTATTTTGTCCTGAGACAAATAGCATGTTTGTTAAAGCTGGTATTCTTCAAACCAGGATTAAGCGAGAAACAGGCAAGTTGGAACAGAGCTTGCCCAAGCCAGGAAATCAGTAGCGTAGCAGTTCTCTAAATTTGCTATCCTAGGCAAAGGTGATGATTTCGGGATGTGGAAATCTGTAATTTGGGGGATGAATCGCTCAACAGGTTTTTTGGGGAGGATGGCTTGCCAGCAGAGCAGCAACTACAGGGCTCTTTTAAAGAAATTTTTCTGCTGCTGCAAGCAGTGGTGATGCTCTTAGTCTGCAATCTGATCCACAGTTACCGTGGATTAAGCTACCCCTTTAATGGGATTTACTTCTGAGTAGACATGCCTAGACTTGATCTCTTAGGCTGCAGTCTTAATCCCCAGTTAGGTTGGTGTAAGTTCCAGCACAAGTCCCATGCTGGCCTAGGGGTGTCACAAAAGTGCCATAAGACACTTCTGCGCACTCCTGGGGGAGTATTAGGCCAGTGCACAGACATACACTTGCCTCCCAACATCACCACAGGAATGGGAAGGCTGATGAGTTGTGCCAGCCTAGGTTAGGATTGCAACCTTAGTGACATGAGTGCGCTGATGCCTGCTGTGCTTTGAGGTCTGAAAGCTTTGGGTCACATTTGTGGCTCTGTTGAATTAGGTGGAAGTTTAAGGCCAACCCTTGTTCTGTTCCAAGGGCGCCTATGGATCTTTGTGCCTGGAGCCACCCTCACTGTACCTTCTTGTTGCTTTAGGACCATGTTGTTGAAGGCCTGGCAGAACAGCCCCAGGGCACCACCCTAAGCAGCACTTGCACAGCTTGCCAACAACATGTTCACCTGGTCCAGCGCTATCTGGCTGAGGGCAAACTGTACCACCGTCAGTGCTTTAGGTGAGCTTTTCCTAGTCCAGTCTGGCACAAATGTAGTATTGTCACCTGCTCTCAATTCAGATGTTTCCTTCCTTGCCATGTATGGTCCCCTAGTTGAGTCCAGGCACACTTGGGACACCACTATGCTGGGGTATCACTAGGGTTCACATCATCCGGTGTGGTTGCCAGCATGTCACCCCCATGAAGTGGATGGGGCAACAGTCTGGATGGTGGGTGTGGTTATGTGCCATTGCCTTGCCTCCACTGGTTTTTTTAGCCACACATTTTAATAGAATAAAGATATTTCAGAGAGTTTTGTTTCACTGCATTCTGCTGTAAATTACACACCAAAAGGTATATAATATGATGAGATTATTTCTACAAACCATGGTTTTATCCATTGGGGTCACTTGGAGTGTCACTCCCCCCAGGTGTCACCCTAGTGACATCCCTGATCAGGACATTTTGAAAGCCTTGCATTCCCCTGGACTGACTTTCCACACCAGCCACAGCTTACCTGCTTACTTACTCGTAAACACGTCTGTGCAGTTCACATCCATTTTCAATGCATTTCAATGCAATAATCAGGGTCCTCTTTCTGGAGTGATTTGTGGTGGCTGTTTTCATTGGATCAGGACAATTCTGGTGTACTTGGATTCTTCTGAGCCTGTCCTTTCCAATACACTATGGCACATTTACCCAATCACAAGTAAAGCAACAATGAGAGTCACTTTCCATAGAGCTCAATGCATATTTGGGGGGAGTTTATCTATAACTTTTTATAGGAACATGCTATTTCAAAATTTTTGCATTGGCTTCTGCTCTTCAATACCAATCCAACAGTTTATGACACAATGGGGTTTTCTGCATCATCAAGAAGTTGCATTTTGGGGGGTCCCCAGTGTGCCACCCCAGGCACATCACCTGGTGTGTGCTGCACCGCCCTAGCAACACCCCTGCCCCTGTGTGTTCTTTCTATGCATTTGGATGTTGCTTTAAACAAAATGTTCTCAAAGTTGTTTTCATTGCACTGGATCAGTTTTTTAAAAGGACTTAAAACCTAAAAAGGTGCACAAGGGAGAAAATGGGAAGAGAGGATCCTTAGTATTGATCCCAAGTTGAGGCCCATCTTCTATGTTCCTTCTATCAGGAGAATGTTCTATATAGATGTAGTATAGAACATTCAGATGTAGTATAGAACAGTGTTTCTCAGTGTGTCCTCTGCTCTACCCACTTCACATGGTCCACTTACTTGAAGTACCACCAGAAGTAACTGGTGATGACATCATTGCCTGTTATTCCTGGGTTGGGAAGCCAGATACAATGCAATAAACACCAGTCTCATCTAGGAAGCTAAATGTAATGCAGCATTTACCTGTAAGAGGCCTAGGGTGGATGAGACATCTTTTTTGAATGCAGAAAAGCATGCTTTAGAGCTCTCCCACCAAGCCAAATCTCCTACCACTATTTGTGGTACTCCTGGTCTCACTGCCATACCTGAATACCACCACACACCACCTCAAGTACCATTGGTTGAAAAACACTGGTGTAGAATGAATGACAGGTGACAGGTGGGAAAGAGGTTTATTGACTTTTTATACACGTTTTTGTGGTTTTACTGAATGTATCTCTTCTCTTGGTAGTGTGTATGTTAACTCTCCAATTTTCTTTATGTGTCTTTAAAAAATGAGCATAAAACAAGTCCAGAATTTAAAACTGCTTTGGGCTTGTTGCCATGAAGAGAGACAGTAATAGTCCCTGCTCAAGAGACACAGAGATCTCACAGTCTGAATGGACAGTACCTATAATGAGGAATATAGTGGGCTTTCATTACTATATTAAAATACAGTTGGGGAAACTAGAGGGTACATTTAAAGATACATCAAATATGATTGGTCTTATATGAACTTTTTTGTAAATAGTTGTGGAGTGAGGGCAATCAGGGCTGCAAACAGGGAGACCAGTGTTTAACCCTTTTCTCTCACATGAAAGTCCCAATGAAAATCACACCCATGTAGCTTACTCCTAAGAGGGAAGCTGTCACTAGCACTAAGGGAAGTGCCTCTCACAGAGCATAGAAGTGTTTTGGGGCATAATTTTTGGAACCACAGTGCGAGTCCCAATTCTGACCTCCCCTTTTCTCCCATAGGTACTATTTTAAGAAAATCACCAACCCATTTATTTAAAGTTATGTTGTTGTTTGAAAAGTTAGAAGTGACTTTGCCAAGAATCTTGCAATGAATCTATGGCCGAACTTTGGATTGATCCTTGTTTTTCTGCATGCTCTCCCATGATCATTAGGCCAGAATTCCTGCCCACCTCGCCTTTTTTGTAACCAGCCCTGTTTGTGTTGCCGACAGGTGTAAACAATGCTCCAGCACACTCCTCCCTGGATCTTACAAGCCTGGGCCTGAAATTGGCACATTTGTGTGCACCCAGCATCGCAGCAAGCTGAACCTGAGTGGGCGGACAGAGTGCAGGCCCAGCCCAGATCTTGAGCACACAGAGAAGAGCAATGGTGCAGGAATGTTGAACACTCACAAGGAGGATGAGAACGGAGTGCTGGACTGTTCCCAATCAGCTGTGGAAGAGATGGGGGAGAGGACATTGGATGAAGCAGAGACTTCTTTTGCCCCATCAAAGAATGAAGTTCTTGGAGCAACACCCAGCCCTGAACCCTGTCCCCCGATGCCTCCCAAGCCTCCTTTGCCAGCAAAACCACCCTTGCACAACCTGGAAAAGGCTAGCCTGCAGCATGGACCACTCAAGGAGATGCGACCCACCCCTGCCCCCCGAAAGAGCCCTGACATAGCTTCCCTATCGCTACCAAATCTACATCCCGTCCCACGGCCAAGAGCCACAGTGCAGAATGAAGGCTCCAGCGAAACAGGACCAAGCCTGGTCAATGGTACGGCAGTGAAGGCTGGGGTGGAAGTGAATCCTTTGTGCAGTTGGAACAAGCCAGAATTAAAGATCAAGTGAAGTGTGTGTGAATGTGTAGGAATAAAGGGATATTATCCAGAGTATGTCAAGGAGAAATAAAAATTCTTCTCAAGGAATGAAAGAGGCCTCTGGTTTCTGGCAGATAGCATTAGCCTGCCTTATACTGGCACAGACCATCAACACACAGTATTGTGTACTCTGGCTGGCACTCTAAGTTTTCCAGTATTTCTCAGCCCCATGGTACCTGAGCCTTAAGTGGTGATGTGGGGGACTGATCCTGGTCCCTTAGTTTGTTTATAGCATTTGTATCCTTTCTGTCAATGTTGGAACTCAAGATGACATTCCTTAATTTCTTATATTTGTCTTCCCTTCCCACAATAAGCATGTATTGGTTGGGAAAGTTCCTTTTTCCCTTCTTCTCCTGTTGGTGGGACCCCATACAAAGGATGTTGAGGGATGTTTACCCCATATAGAGGATGTTGACCCATTCCCTCATGACCAGAATACGTGATCAACCCCTTTTTGCTGGTTCCCCAGGGTGAAGCTTTTATCCACAGCCCCAAGTGGATAAAATTTCCTTTCCCCCAAAGTGCTCACATGTAACAGATTTAGAAATGCTTTTTGAAGGATGACACATCTGCGTATTCTTCATTTTTGGATTAGGTAGGAGCCCTGAGCCCTGCCCTCCAGTTCCGAAGCCCAGAGGCAGACCCACAACCTCAGACCGGTATGTCCTTTTGCTAGACTTCTCAGAACAAGTATATTATTTTTTCTGAACCAGATGAACAGTTGACCCGTGTTCACCTCCTTGTTGTTATAGACCCATCAGTTTATTAGAATTTGGACATGCTATTTCTTTTCACTAACATCGTCCCCTTTGAGCACTCCTTACGCCAGTCTTTTCTTCCCCCAGAGCTGAGGAAGCGCCAAGGCCGAAAGACCCTCCATGGATGGCCTTGGTTCAGGCGGAGTCCAAGAAGAAGCCTGCTCCCCCTCCACCAGGCAATAGCAAGGAGAGTCCACCAAGAGCTTCAGAAGAGGACCAAGATGGAGAAGAGGAAGGGAACACCTGTGGTGGACTAGGCAGACATGCTCCCAAGGATCCAAAACCCTATAACCCCTTTGAAGAGGATGAGGAGGAAGAAGGAAAGGAATCTCTTGTGCCACAGAGCACACAAAAGCAAGAGCAGAGTGAGGCTGAGGCTACCTCCAGGATTGCTCACCCATGGTACGGCATCACTCCCACCAGCAGCCCCAAGACAAAGAAAAGACTGGCACCAAGAGCCCCCAATGCCTCCCCACTTGGTGAGTTTCCCTTGCCCTTAAATGGAATTAATTTGCCATAGTATTCAGTCCAATCCCCTTCCTTCTATTCCGGCAATTCCTAATTCATAGGCAGACCCAGAGCTTTCTGCTGTCTCTAGCAGTGCAGTAAGACTAGTTAGGCTAGGCCAGCCTGAATTATCCCTTATTGAGGGATAAAGGAACTGACAGTTACTCTGCGTCAAAGTTTCCCCTGGACTCCTCACAACCTTGTGACAGCTTATGATTTTAATTTTAGTTCCTCAGTGATGGATCACCAGGATCAGGAGAGCTTCCTCTCTCATATGATAATAATAAGGGCCCCTGCATCAGTATCTAGGGACAGGATTTGAATGACATGCCACTGTCTCTCTTCCTCATTTGTTTTGCTTTTGTTAATGACACTGTGAGGATGCATTATGCTTTGGACCACATGCATAGTTCGGGGTGGTGGCATGGAGTAGGTCTAACTACCAGGTTAGATTATATGATTTCTGAAAGTGGGCCTAGCTAACCAAGGGCTCTTCAGATAGACAATGGTTTTACACTAGTCTCAAAAGAGCCTTCACTTTTGCAGCTCAGCATCCCATCTCCAGGCTCTCCCACTCAGAGCCATCTTCCTCCACTCCATCTCCTGCCCTCAGCCTGGAGAGCATCACGTCTGAGTGTTTGACCAAGACCACTGATGACCTGGATGAAACCTCTGTGCCCAAGAGCTCCTCTGAGCCCACAGTTCATACGCCACCAGCTTCCTTAGCCTCCCACCAAGATCCTCCGCTTGGCAGCATCTCTGCCAGTGAGGATCCTGTGGCTCTACCTGGCTGCTCCTCTAACTCCTCTTCATCATTCGGTGATTTGGCTGGCTGTGGCACCGATGTGCATGGGGGCACTTTGCTGACTACCAAAAGCTGCTCAGCTGGGAGCTTGACCACCAGCCCTGGACAACTGTCTCCCAAGGCTCTCCCTGGCGCTACTCCCACACCCATCCTGTTGGCATCTGAACTAGGCAGCAGGACTGCCAGGAACTCCCCCTCACCCAAGACACAGCAAAAGGTGAGTTGAAGCCACTTTCTTAGCTTCAGCTGGAGACACCTGTCTTTCCTTCCTTACTCCTTCTCCCTCCCAGCTTTTCAGGAAGCACCAGGTTTTCCCTAAAAGGAGTGGTGTAAATGTTTGGGATTTTTTAGTTTAGAGAAAAAAATGTTTGTGTTACTTTTTAAAAAAAAGATCAGACAGATTTATGGAGGTACATCAGGGGTTGCTAGCCATGAAAGTCAAATGGAACCAGCAGGCTCAGAATACTGTACCACTAGTTACAAATGGTAGGGGGGATAGGATAGGTCATTGTCTTCACTTGCTTTGCTCGGATGTTCTGTTGGGTGGCTTCCTAGAGGCAACTGGTTAGCCGTTATGAGGTGCAAGTGGTGGTCTGGATTGAAGCTCTGATCTTCTCCTGCAGGACTTGTCTCATATTCTTAGTTAGGGCTTGCTTCCTCGTTTGCTTTGAGGACATTATCTTTGTGGTTAGGTGTGCAGCTGATGATCTGATGCTGTCCATTCAATTCTGGTGTCATCCAGTGGTGATGTTATACACTGCAAGTTTATAAGGGGCATACTTATAAGGACAAACTGCTGTGATGCAATGTGGCTAGAATTTCAAATCATCTGGTAATCCATTTGATTAAGCATGCTGGGTTCTGGTTACAAAAAGAAATGAGGCGTCTTGCTTTTAATCACAGTCTGGCAGTGTGCTGCAGTGGTTTAAGAAGCTTCACTCTTAACCTGGAAGCGTATGCAGAAGTATAGTGAATTGGTTCCCCTAATGGAGTACCTCTATCATAAATATGGATATTAGGCACAAGCGGTAAAGACGCTGTGCCTGTTAACCAGCAGGCCAGAGTTCGAGACCTGGGTCAGCCCCACAAGACAGGGTGAGCTCCTGTCCTTAGCCCAGCTCTGCGACGCCAACTGGATCCAATCGTATCGGCTCTGCCTTTCCATTGGATTAATTCAGTGGTGTGGAGAGGGGGGATTTGCTGCTTGGGTAACAGCCTATCCTCCATAACAATCTAACCCAGGTTTTGTGCTTCACATGCAGCATATGCAGCGCAGAGCATGATACCATAGTCTCTCAAGACTGACAAAGGCCTGCTTTAGTTGTGGACAGAAACTGTACCAAGAGGCAGTTTGTAATATGTCTCTGTGGTTGTAATATGTTCAGCATTTCTGTCTTGATCTTTTCAAAAACTGTGGTTAAAATTATTTTATATTTTCAACCATGTTCACTGCTTAATGAAAGTTTATTTTTTAACGTGGCTTATAAATTAATGTTACTTGCATAAAGAAGCTTTATGGATATGATCCCATCTTGTGCCTCATGTGTAATATCCTGGGGGATATTTATTGGAGCGGAGCATTGTTCTAAGCACGTGGTTGTACATTTTGCATTGAAGCACTGGCAAATCCAGAGTCATATCCTGGACCAGGTGTTTAGATTGCTTTTCCGGTTCTGTGTGTCCCTAGTCATCCTGCAAGGAGAACCCCTTCAACCGGAAGCCATCACCTGTTGCCTCCCCCGCAATGAAGAAAACTCCAAAGGGACCCAAGCCAGCAAGGCCTCCTGCTCCTGGACATGGTTTCCCTCTGATCAAACGAAAGGTATGTGGAATTGGGAGGCAGGAAGCTTCTGAACTACCTGCTGGGCCTTGGGTGCTGCTGAAAGTCCCATTTTATCTTGATGGTTCATACAAACCTTAAGAGGGAGTTGTGGAAACCTACAGAAGTACTTTATGTCTAAGAGATGCTATGAGGGAGGGATGGGAGTTAGTATGGGTGGCAATTTTTTTCACATCAGAGGATTTCTTAACATCTATACCAGGGGTATCCAACCTTCTAACTTTAGGGCTCTTGGACCTTTAACAGTTGTATAGAGGAGGGAATTTCAGCAGATGTAGACTTTGATCTCACTGATCACAAGCTGCCCCTGCTGAAATTCCCTCTTTTACACTTTTGTTAAAGGTCTAAGAGCCTTGAAGTTAAAAGGCTGGACACCAATGATCTATGATCTATACTATGTCGACTCCAAGCATTACCTCTGCATGTGTGTCTTTGAGAAAATCAGCCTTTGTGTTGTCGTTGTATTTTTTTAATAAAATAAAACAAGTTCTTGCTCCTCACAGTGTTTCGGACAGGCTCTAAAATGGGCAGGACTTTGAGTGTCTGTCTTAAACATGGAGCTCAAAAGGGCGTTGGGGCAAAGTTATACAAAGTTCTGCCCTACTTCTTACATTATATTACGTTACAAACCTTTATTAGGCATAAATTTTTGGTAGATTACATATCCAAGGAAATAGCATGCTAACAATAACAATAATAATAAGCCAGTTTGTGAATGTATTAAATATGTGCATACACCCATGTATATACACATACACTGCCCTACTTCTTGCCCTCATCCATATATTTTTAAAACAATTTTTGCTGTGACTTTATCTCTCTCCTAGCTGGCACAACCTGTCATCTTCCAGAAGGCCTTGGCATGCTTGTTACATTATAAAAGAACCATGGTTTACCCTTGTTTTAACAGGTTCAGTCAGATCAGTATGTCCCAGTGGAAGATATTTATGGCGAAATGGACAGCATTGAGCAGCAGCTGGATGAACTGGAGCATCGAGGAGTAGAGTTGGAGAAAAAGCTCCGTAGCATTGAAAATGGTAGGAAGGGTGATGACATTCATGAGGCTTGTAGGGAACAGCAAAAGACCCAGAGAGACTGAAAATACAAAGCAGTGTTAATTGAACTGCCAGACAAATCTTGCCAAAATTGCTTGATTTTGGTTGCTTGGATGTAAATTGATTTTGGTTGCTTGCTTGGTTGGATCTTGCTCCTGTCACCATTTTTTCCTTATAATACTGGCCCATTATGTCATTGGTACTTGTGCTTGGTATATAATGTATAGAATCTTAAGGAAACAAGGTTGGAAGCTGGGCCTGAGCACAAGGCACTAGGAGCAACATAATAAGAAGCATGTATTATAAGAGACTCAAATGTACCAAGTGGAGAGATTCATGGGAAGAGGGATGTGGTGCTGCTGACTGAGAGAGAAAATTTTCATGGTGGGATGTCCTGGGTTGTAGACCAGTTATCATAACCACAAAAGTGGGCAAGGCACCCCAAAATGTAATACATTAAAAATCTGCTTTAGCTAGGGATTGAGAGAGAGAATTGGGACATTTTAAGGAGCTGGTTGGAGAGCTGATTGTTTATTTTTATCGTCGTCATTGTCTGTATTGCCTAGAATTTGGAAAGTTGGCACCAGGGAAGTTGGGCGTAGTGATGGTATAAAATGGAAGGCGTGGAAGTTGTACTGAAGTTAGTGGTGATGGAGACAGAACTCCTGCCCTGGCTGCACCTTTCTCTGCTGCAGAGTTTGGAGGGTAAAGGCTCATCCACAAATGTTTCTCACCTCCTCTTATCTCTATACCTTCACTGACAGATGCTCCTGAAGATGGCTTGCTGGTCGACTGGTTTAAGCTCATCCACGAGAAGCACATGCTGGTGCGCCGGGAATCCGAACTCATCTACACGTGAGTATGAATGATTGATTCTAACTGCAATCCTAGATATGTTCCAGGAGGTGCAATGCCCATTGAGACGCCAGAGTTATATATTTTTCCTCCAAAGTCTTGCTTCTGTCTTGTGATATTCCTGTTTTTTTGTTTTTCCTTTCAGTTTCAAGCAGCAGAATTTGGAGCAACGTCAGGCTGATGTAGAGTATGAACTCCGGTGCCTTCTCAACAAACCTGGTAGGTTACTGTGTGCTCATCTTGGGATTTTTAAATGACCTCTCATTTTAAGATTTGAAAATGATTCTTGCCAGACTGATTGGAAAGTTGGTAGGTAGATCTGCAAATTATCGACCTACTGGAAGATACAGGTAGATCTATACCTACCTACTGGTAGATATAGATGCAGTTAGATCTCCCAGTATAGCCCAGTGTTTTCTGAGTACATAAGCAAGGCTTTCTGACTCCTGTTTCTTTAATTAGAGCAACATCAAAAGGCTTTTCCCCTCCCAAAGGAAGGGTACTGAAATAAAATCAGTTTTTTTCTGGTGTGTAGGGGAGAGGGGGGAATTCAGTGTAAGGGAGCCAAGCAGATTTTGGGCAGAAAGAACTGTGAAGTCAGATCTGGTATTGACAACAAATTTCTAAGTTGAGCTTAGCTCAGTTCATAGGGACCCCATTTCTTTACTGTATATGATCTGTCCCATTCCAGTTTTGCACCTGCTTCTGTTGTGGATCTAGAAATTATAGTTTTTTTAAAAATCCCAGAAGCTTGGTTTATCTTTTTTGGGCTGTCTCTCAACTTAGGCTGTCATCCTAACCACATTTTCCTAGGTGTAACTATTATTGAACAGAATGGGACTTACTTCTGAGTAGATATGCTTAGGATTGCACTGTGTAGTACAAAGTGAACATGTTATAGGGCCTACCTGAGGACGTCATGCCAGGTCATATATGGGCTGTGTCCATTCCCTGGTGTACTCAGGCCTTCCTGGGTTATCTAGGGAGTTTGCTTGGCATTCTTTAAGGGTTTACTTTTAATGTGTCTTGGTAATCAACTTCTTTTAATGATAAGATGTCTAGTAATCAGTTTCCTTAAATAGCATTAAAAAGAGATAACCCAGGAGCATGAATGGGACATTCTTATTGCTGGAAAGCTTCAGCTGTTGTCTTTTTCAACCCGCTTTGACTACCAGCAGAGAGCACTGTTGAATAAAATGAGAGGCATTATCCCCTGTTCCCATACTTTCAGCACAGGCATTCAGTACATTGCAAGTCTTGCCCTAGCAGAGAAGAGTTCAGCAAGAAGGAAGTGTCCAAAATCCTGTAGGAGTGAGCTGTAGAAGAGTACAGAGTAGAATGTATATATCAATGTGAAAAGCTGAGTGTGAACCAGAATTGGGCCCTTGGCAAAAGTTGGCATGTAACAAAACTTTGAAAACATGAATAGATGATACTGTCTTATAATAAAGTCCACCTTGCCTCTGCTGTAATGGACAGCATCTTTCCAAGAGCTTAGGCAAAAAACTTTCATTGAACAGATTCCCTTCCTGGTGTGCCACTTAAAATAAGAGGTCTACCCCTTTTCTACCTCTGTGGCTGTTTAAACCAGGATAGGAAGACAGTATTTCTACCACCTTTTGGGTTAAAGAAAGACAATAGAGTCAAATGGCATTTTAATGGGGCAGAGGTTGGGGGGTTGTTGTTTGTATTGTTTTTAGCTTATATGTTTTTAGCTGATATGTTTTAATTGTTTTTAATTGAATATTTTATTTATGTTTTTATTTATGTTTTAATGTGAGCCGCCTTGAGTTGGTCTACAACCTGAGAAAGGCGGGATACAATTTTTTTAAATAAATAAAAAACCAAAGTGGAAAGGTGCTTCATACTTCATACTGAAGTGGAAAGGCACTTAGATCTAAATCTAATTAATCTTTGAGGACTAATTGGGGTCAAATTCTCACCTCTTATATTTCATAAAAGGGAGGGCCAGTCACTTGCCAAAGAGAGCTGTGTCACATAACTGGTTTTGCTCTTTTGGTGGGTAGAGAGAGACTGGACGGATGAGGACCGGGTGAGGGAGAAGGTGCTGATGCAAGAGCTTGTGACCATTATTGAACAAAGGAACGCCATCATCAACTGTCTGGATGAGGACCGGCAAAGGTAACATAGGAGAGGGGAAGCATGATTAGTGAATTTCTTAATATTGAAGCTGAGAAGACAGTGCTGGTGGCAACACTGCAGTGTCCAATTCTCCAATGCTACTGCTAACTGTGAAATTACTAGTCGATGTTAGTGGCTTGGGCAGAACTGGGAAAATACTTGTATACATGTACAGTGGTACCTCGCTTAACAAGCATTTCACATAAAGAGCAAAAATTTCAAGAAATATTGCTTCACATAACAAGTTCCACTTCACTTAAAGAGCACTTATACAGCCCTGACGCTCCGTGCGGAGGCTCTTTAAAAGGGCTGCTGGCAAGCGCTGCTGCCTCTAACTGCCTCCAACTTGGGCACAGTTGCCTGGGGGTGCCAGAAGCAGCTGCCCCTAATTGCCCCCAAGTGCACCCACCGGCCACCTTGAACCTCTGGCAGCAGCCTACGTAAGCCTCCCAGGAAAGTGTCTTTGATTGCAGTCTCCTAACTATGTCTACTCAGAAGTAAGCCCCATTGTGTTAAATGGGGCTTACTCCCAGGAAAGTGTCTTTGATTGCAGCCTCTTAAACCATGCCTACCCAGAAGTAAGCCCCATTGTGTTAAATAGGGCTTACTCCCAGGAAGGTGTCTTTAGGATTGCAGCCTAAGTATATTTCATAGGATCATGCACATTGAATGCATGTTTTGAATTCAATTCCAGTGTTTTGTCATCATTTTTACATAGTTAATATTTTTATATAAATATTTTGGGGGTTGTAGAACCAATGTCTGAGTTTCCATTATTTCCTATGGAAAAATCCGCTTCACTTAAAGAGCGTTTCACTTAAAGAGCATGCCTCCGGAATGAATTAAGCTCTTTATGTGAGGTACCACTGTATATAGGAACTGTTGGCCAGATTGTATTGACTTCAAAATAATGCCTTTTCTTAAACTACTCCTTAGAGCAGCTGTGTTTCTCAAAGTAGGGGTCGGGACCCCTTTGGGGGTTGCCTGGAGCTTTCCTGGGGGTTGCCTAAAGACCCCTGGTGCAGGGGGCTAGGTCAGGCTTGCCAGGCCTCTGGCTGTAGCTGCGATCGCACTGGGGCTTCCTTAAAGGCTGCCTCAGGGACTTGTGACTGCTGGGGGCTTCCCCCAGGCGTGTGCGCCATCTGCCCAGATTCTGTGGGGGGTTTCCCTGTAGGCATGCGTGCCGCCCGCCCAGATCGCGTGGGAGGGAGCTTCCCTCCAGGAGTGCGCGCGCTGCCCTGCCAGATCACGCGGGAAGGGGGCAGTAGCAAAATTACAGTTATAAAGTAGCAACAAAAATAATTTTATGGTTGGGGTCCCCACAGCATGAGGAACTTATAAAGGGGTCACGGCATTAGGAAGATTGAGAACCACTGCCTTAGAGGTTGTAACATAATCTCAATTTTGTTTTTTCAGGGAGGAACAGGAGGACAAAATGTTGGAAGCCATGATTAAAAAGAAAGGTAAGAGAGAACTGCAATTAGGAGATGCAGCCATTAATAGCTACAATAGCTGAGCCCCTAAGGCTGCAATCCTTATTCCTGGGAGTAAGACCCATTGAACACAGTGGGACTTAGTTTTGAGTAGACTTTGTTAGGATTAGGGCAGAAGGATTCCCTGTTTAGCATTGTCTTTTAAATGTTAATCTGATGATCCAAACTAAACTTTAAAAAAATTCACTCCAAGAAATGATGAATTGTGCTAACTGGATAAATAGTGCAAATTATGAATACATAATTGGTCCTGTTCTGCTTAAATCTTTAGGGCTGCAATCCTATGCACACTTACCTGGGAAAAAGCTCCATTGAGCAGAGTGGGAGTTAGGTCTTAAAGATAAATATTTGTGTGTGGGAGGTGTGTGTCAAACACCCTACCACCTGCTCTTTAGGAAACCAGCATGGTGGCAGATAACCACAGACTGGCCCTAACGGACTAGTGTCTGGGAGGTGTTTAAACTTGCTTTCTTCAGCCAACATTAGCAGCACAAAATACATCTTTCAGTTGTTACTTGAGGTGAAGGAAGCAAAGGGAAGCTGATTCACTGGAAGCAAATTTAGGGGAGAGCTACTATATTGAAAGAACCCAAATTTCTTTTCCATAACACATTTAGGGCAAAGTTCTTCCTCCTTCTCTAGAGGAAACAACCACTTCAGAGGAAGAATCTGAGCCATGAAATTTAGCACGGATAATACACTTGTTTTTGCTATTAACTGTTTATTGTGGTTTTGCTAACTGTGGGCACTTAACAACCTGTCCTGAAACGGTGGAAATCCTGTTCAGCTATCTTGCTGGCTTCTGAGATTTTATAAGGCTTTCTTCCACCCCAGCATTTATTTTCATAGCCATAAGGGCTAGAAACGTATTACTTTAAAAAAATTGAGACAAGGTAGCTGCACCCACTGACTAAAGCTGCATTCCTAACCACACTTACCTGGGAATAAGTACTATTGAACTCAATGGGACTTACGTCTGAGTAGCCATGCTTAGGATTGCGCTTTAAGGGATAAATCCTATTCAACCTTAAAAGCTTTGGTGCAGCCATGAAGGAATAAATGTTTCCATACCTTGAGGAGGCTTCCATGGCTGCTCCTTCCAGTGCAGGATGCTGTGCAAACTTCATTGATATGGCTGCACCTATACCAGTTGGATAGGATTGGGCCCTAAGACAACATTCTGTGCTTTCTGTGCTTCCTCTGCGCTCTTTCAGAAATCACATCATCCGTACAGCCCTGGGATTAACCCTACAGTGACCTAATTTGAGATTATCTTCACATGATAAGGTTGGGAATCCTCAATGTGTACATGGCCAGCTTATATCCATCTTCATTATCCGTATGGCACATCCATGAGGCACAAAGTTTGTGATTCGTTCAGTGGCTATTACTCCAATATCTGCATTCAGATACAAGTTTCAAACTCTTTCTTAATCCTCTGCTGGGTAAAAAAATCAGACATAATTCCACATCTGACCTGATTGCAAAACTCTCAATATTTTGACATATTAAAATAAGCAGTTTTATTCTAATTTGTCTAAATTAGTAAATGTCATCCAGTTTTAGGATGTAGGGTTTCTGGGCACAAAATCTGTTAATTGTTTAAAACAAAATTTCAGAGCTCTTATTTCCGGGAGTATTTGGGTTCAAGCTGAGCCTGTAGGCTCATGGTGTGACACCATCCCATCCAGAGGTGGGCTGGCCCTGTCCCAAGATCCGGTTCACCGGAAGTGGGAGGGGCCAGGCCGGGGTCAGGGGGCGGGGCGAGGGGCGGGCACATGTTGGCGCCTGCGCAGTGCCAGTACCGAAGCTGGCAGGCCAGCTTCAGTACAGGCACTGCGCTTGCGCCAATGTTGGCACCTGCGCAGTGCCTGCCCTGGAGTGGGCAAGCACGCCTACTTCAAAGCAGGCACAGCGCAAGCGCCGAGAATGACGCTTGCGCTGTGCCTGCCCTGGAGTGGGCAAGCGCGCCTGCTTCAAAGCAGGCACAGCGCAAGCGCCGAGAACGACGCTTGCGCTGTGCCTGCCCTGGAGCGGGCAAGCCCGCGGTGGGCTCAAAAACATAGCGGACCATACCGGTCCGCTATGTTTTTGAGTTTCCCTGTCGCTGGCGGTTCGCCAGCGGCAGGGAAACAGGAAGACCCAGTACGGGCGAGTAGGCCCAAACCGGGAAGTGCCCACCACTGATCCCATCCCAATTTTGTTCCCCAGAAAGCACTCACTGTACATTTCTCTCTCTCTCTCCCACCCCCCCCCCCAGAATTTCACAAGGAAGCTGAGGCTGACAGCAAGAGGAAAGGGAAATTCAAGCCCATGAAAGTGCTGAAGCTGCTTGGGAACAAACAGGAGTCAAAGAGCAAGTTGTCCAAGGAGAAAAGCTAGAGCTGTTGGCAGCCAGATGCAAGGAGGAATGCTGTGCTCTCAGATAGCATGGCAAAAAGGACGTTTGCCTCCCAAACAAAAACTGTGCCTCTTCATACACCAAAGCTGGCTTTTCCCAGAGGAATTCCATGAACTTCTAGCAACAGGTGCTCCCTTTGCCCTGTTAAGGAGCAGCCCAGCACATCTGATCAGCACTGAAAAAATTAGGAAAGGAGGACTGAAGGAGGACTCATCCCTTTAGCTTTGGGGTGGGATGGTGGAAGTAAAATAGCTTTAGACTTCCTTGGTTCTGTGTATGTTCTCATTAGAAGTAGTTTTGAGCAGTACAGGATTTGGGTGTCTGGGAAATTTGCACTAATTGCCCCCCTATCTAACTGTGATAGTCACATGTGCCTGGTACAGTTATCCTTTGGAGAAGGGAAGACTTTCCATAGTAATCCGGGGGAGCCTTCCCTCCTCTGCTCGTTCCCCTTTATGAAAGCCCTGATTTCAGTGAGACTTCTAGGCTTTGAGTGTACAATTTATTTATTTTTTGACTTAAACTGTTAAACTGGAGATGGCACTTCCACATCATCAGGTCCGATAGAAACAGCCAAAATCCTAACTGTGCCGTTTCTAGAAGTCTGAGAAAGTGTCTCATGAATGGTAGGGCTCTTGGAAAAAAAAACCTTTTAACAAAGGAAGGAAAAGAAGGGTATGGTATTTGTGCCAGCCCAAATAGGACACTCACTGGGCCTTGTTAACTCACTGCTGCTGCTTTCATCCATGGTGCTCCTCAGGGGACATGAGGGGCTGGGAAAGGGTCAAATGTTCCCAGCCTACTGATAGGACATAGGAGTTTGCCAAGCTGTCCTCTATGCCAACAAGGTTTCCTTTTTGCCTTGCTCACCCGTGCCACCCTCAGCCCATCTGGGGGGATTTCAGCTGCTCTTTTCCAGCTTGCTCAGTGTACTTTTTTAAGAGTGGGAAAGATTTCTTTCAACCATTCTTTCTTAGCAGAATTTCAGCCTCTTTGCATCTGACTTTGTTTTATAAGTGTGTGTTTGTGTGTGTGGGTTGAGAAGGGATGCATCTCTTCCCCTCTCCTGCCTTTCTCCTCTAAGTCGAGGAGCTATTTATTGAGATGATTGTTTGGTCTGAGTTAAACACTGATAGTATTGTAGGTATTGGTAAGTCAGCTGTTAGTCTTGAGTTCTTCTTAACAGATTACCAGCCTAGAGCAAATTGCTGCGCTGCCTTATTTAAATACCATTGTATTTAAATAATATGCATTTAGGACCAGATCTTGTCTTTGATGCTCAGCCTAGACCATTTCACAAGGGGTCCTGAACTCTGTGTTGCCGGCTGTAGTCAACACCACATTCTCAGCCCTTGTATGTGGATGATGGTGACCACTGGATTCCTGCAAGATCTCCTGCTCTCCATCATTGGGTTTGATCCCAAAGCACAACTCCCCCTTTATGAAACAAAGCAAGCTGGTGCGGCAAAAGGATGCTGGATTTCATTTTCCAGTATGAAACCCTCTTGGCCCAAGTGGACTTGATTACACTGTATTAACTGCAATATCCACTGAAATGCAGGGAACAAAAATTAAACAACTCTGTTGTATTTAGCACCACTTTTAGTGTTTATTTCTGTTTAAGTCACAAAATCAGTACTACTGTATGTAAAGAGTTTTCCAGGGAAAAGAGGATCATGACTCTGGCTATATGTACCCCAAATTCATCTTCTTTTTACTTATTCCTCAATGAGACAACAGGGAACCAAAGCGTCTTGTGAGGCAGCCATACTTGTCCTTCATAGGGTTGTTCTTCTCTAAAGTAGAAGGTGAGTGTTTGCCTTGCTTTACCTTCCTGTCCCTCCAGCACCTCAGTTCTAAGTTTGGAAATGAGCTGAGTCTGGGGCAAAAACAACTTGAAACAGTGAGGTAAGAATTGGGTCTCCTGTTTTAGATGTGAATGGAGCAGGATCAGTATTAAATCAACACAGGTACCTCTTGTCACCTGATCACATGATCTCACTGAGGTAGCTGTAACATCACACCCAAAGATTACATTTAGGGTAAAGCCTAAGTATCTTCCCTCTTAGTACCTCTAAAGCAGCAGACATCACTATTTTCAATGTGCAATTACACAAGTTTATATATGAGAAGTGGCAGTTGTGACTTCCAGATTTAAGAAGGAAACAATACAAGCCCTACAGAAGACAAGGTTACACAGACATGATGGACCTGAATGCTTGTTATGAGCATCATGGGTCTGACCCTTCATAGAACGGCACAAAATGTGGGGAAATCAGGGCTGACGTGTTTCAGGGTCTGTAGAGGAGGGCTGAGGTGCTTCTGTTTCTTGCTGACCTATTGAAAGAGGAAAAAAGTGAGTATACCCTTACAGCTCCAGCCAGCAATCGAGGCACCCTTGACAAGATTTATCAGAATATTCCAATTTACTTTTGCTCATGCAAGAGGGGAAATGGAGTATGTATTGCCACTTACAGAGGCAGAAGAGTGAAGGAAGGCTAAAGCGGTCAGGCTCTGAAATGGGAAAGGTCTATTGCTCTTCACCTGTGTTTTCATGATCTAGTTTGTTGCCAGGTCCAAGGGCTGCAACCATCTCTTTCTTCAGTTCGGCACTTCTTTGCTTGTCAATGAGCTCCATCTCTCGCAGCTTCTGCAAAGAAAAAGGAGAGAAAGAGGGTGAGAATCCCAAAAATTCACTTCCTGACAAAATGTGGAACTCTCCTGCAAGGACTTTTTCCAGCAGGAACATTTTTCAAAAGGAACCTTGTGGTTTATACATAAGCCCCCTCCGCCCACACTTTTTCTCCCATCTTGTGCAAAGGTGTTATGCCCAGTTGTCAGGCTGGCGGAACCAGTAATGCTCAATACAGTAAATGCCAGAGTGCCCAGACCAGAAGAGTCCACATACCTGTGATATTTCAGTGAGGATGATCCCTTGGTACAGCTTGCCCTGGCCCAGAGCCTCCATCTCTGCTAGAAATGTCTGTCGATCACGAACTTCTTTAATCACTGAATGGAGGAAAAAAGAAGACGGGGCAAATCAGTGCTGTTTGCACTCTGAATCTTCCTATTCTCCCTACAGTACCATATTTAAATGTAGAAATTTCAAATACTCTCTTTGAAGGAAAAAACCTTATGATTGCGTGTAGGATTGCCATAATTCTCTTCCACAAAACTGGGACGGGACCCTCTGTCAGACTTATCAATATGTGTGTGCAATCCCCCAAAAGCGGGATTGTCACAGTTTTCTAAGGCAGATGGCGACCCTGACTGCATGGCACTGGCTGCCATGAGATATTGGGATGATCCTATATACCATCACGATACAAGATGAAGAATGCAATCCTAAACATACTTTTCCATTTAATACAACAGGATAATAATGCTTAGGATTGCACTGCATAACAAAGATAAGACAAATAACATGGTAGATGGGTTTATGAATTAGTTATGGGTCTATGGTATTAGCTATGATGGCAACATGGAAAATTCAAAAATTCCTGTTTCGAATACAGCATTCCTCTGAATATCAGTCCGGGGAGGACAAACCACATTTGACCAGATGTTAGACCAGTTGGACTCCTATTCTGATCCAACAGGGATGTTCTTATGCACTCTGTGGATGACTGGTCTAGATACATTAGATACATGCCAGCATGCAGGCATGACCACACTGTCTTTTATTATGCAGGATACTAAGTTTTGCCAAAGCAAATGAGACTATCCCACTTTTCTGTACAAATGATGTTCAGAGCCATCAATGTATCTTTGCTGCCACAAATGAGGCGTTGTGGTGGCAATTTCATGGAGACTTAGCATGCCCCATAAAATGTTGTAATCCGGAGTGTGCATTTAGTTTGCTTAGGAGCTAGCTGTGCTGGAAATAGTGCACAAGCCTGTGCATTTGCTATGTCCATTATGATGGCCACCTAAAATGCCACACACCTGATTGCTTAGTTGACTGTTCAAGATTGAGCTGAGTATGCTCTGGTAATAACCTAACAGCTCGTGATCTACCCTGCAGTCCTCTTTGGTTTCTACTCATTCTGCATGAAACTGCTGTGGCTCCAGCAACTCTGTGTATTTGGCTGGAGCAACGTTTGTGTAGGAAAAGCTGCCCTGCACTGTTTCCTGCTGCATGGTTTGTCCCAGAAGTATAAATCTTGTAATACAAACAAATCTTAATAGTCACTGAGTCGTAAGCCTATTAAGCAGCAGAGCAGAACAACATAAGGAAAGCTTTGAGACCTTACATGATCTGATACTACAGAAGATGTCTTCCTTTAACCATCTCCTGTGCTCCAAGATGGGGCCCCTGCAAGCCCTGATAACATACAGAGAGTGCATCAAGCCACAATTTTTTACCAAGTGGACCAACTGTACATACATTCGTCAAAGCGGTCAGGTTCCGAGACCTCTTCTTCAACCTTGGCCGCCTTCTTCTGGGCCTTTTTCCCTACTGTTTCTTTTCCTTTGGCAAAGATGTTCTGGAGTCTTTCCTTCTCCTTCTCCAGGTCTCCTACAAATGCCAAAGAAAGAAGGTACCCTTCAAGATGAGGGTGCAAGGCTGTCTTTTATCAAAGGCTTTGCATTCAGGCTCCCATGAGAGAGAGAGCACCTACACAAGTCTTTGCATGGAAGGACAATCAAAATATTGCCTGCAAGATGCTGTACATGTTGGATCATAACGAATATTTGGAGAAAAAGTTCTGATATAAGTTAATCAGCCATATTTATGTGAGAGCCACACTTACATAACCTGGGCAAAACAAGTTTTAGCAGGCACAGAAACTGGTACTGTAGTAGCAGAGAGGGCTGCTTAGTGTCTGGAAAAATATCTTCTGGGGTATATCATTCCACAGAAGTCTGCTCACTTACGGGTAGGCTGGGGTCTAAATTTATCTCGAACATACGAATTGCCTGCCTGGCAGGCCTTAGCAGGACGGAGGTGAGGTCTACCAACTCGACTGATAAACTGAAAAGCCTTTGGTTGTGGACAAGTCTGCTGTTGCTCTGGTTGACTGCTGGATGTTGGGTTGCAGTGGGTAGGCAGAGGGTCACCTCCTAAGGAGAGACAGACAAGATACTGGAAGATCAGGGAAGCAAAGTTTAGGGGCTGCTGACAGAAGTAATGAGACAAAATTCTGATGGGAACTTTACAGAGGTACTTCTGATTCCCAGTTTTAATTAAAATCTCCTCAAATATGTTCTCTTTCCCTTGGGGGGAAGTGCACTAGACAGTCTAGAAAGAGACCATCTTCTGTGATTTCTTTCCATTTACGTTCATATCTATATAAATTTTCTTTCCAAAGGGATTATTTGTTCCTTGTACAGTGGAAAAGGGCATCTTCAGTTGGACTATTTCAGCTATTTGTGCAGGGGTGTCCAAACTTTTAAATTCAGGGCTCCTGGACCTTGAACAAGTGTGTAATTTCTGCAGGTGCAGCTTCTCATCTCACAGATCAGAGGTGCACCTACTGAAATTCCCTCTTATGCAAACTTGTTAAAAGTCCAGGAGCCCTAAAGCTGAACGTTTGGGCATCCCTGCCAGAGTTATGAAAAGCAAGTTCCCGGCTTGCATCAGTCTTGCATCACTTGTTGCCTCTTTATTGAATCCAGACAGAAAAACAGCAACAGCTCAACAAACACAATCTTCTGAGACCTCCTCCCCACACAGGCTGAGCAGATCACAATGATCTCACACTGAGAAGAACCCTCCACGTTCAGACAAGCCTGTTCTAGAAAGCTCAAGTCTGTTACCACAAAATCCATACAAGTTGGGGTACCCCAGGAGCAAAAGCTGAAGCAACCTATCCACAAATGCCATCCATCCACTTAGAAGAACAGTTTCTTTCTTTTTTAAAGTGGCTTTAAGTGAACACAAGTTCACCAAGCTTAGGAATCTGGGAACAAGTTGTGATGCAGCGCAAAACCTAGAACAGAATTCAGATATGACTCACGTTTCATGCAGTCAATGAGATGGCGTTGCTGGAACATAGTGAGCTTGGATTCTTCCATCATCACTGAAATGTAGAATAAATCAGTAGAACTACTTAAAAATTATACTTCAAAAGACATCTGTAACACAGATAGGACAAGAAGTACCAATTGAGAACCCTGGTATTATTCAAATACTAAGACTTACCCTACAATCCAGAGTAACTACGGGAAGATGTAAGGGGCACTTACTTTGGATTGCTCTATTCATTCCCCATAGGTGGCACCGTAATTACATAGGTGTAAAAGGTCCCGTAGTTACTCTGGATTGTAGCCATAGGCTGCAATCCTAAAGGCACGTTCCAGGGAGTAAGAACCATTGAACACAATGGGACGTACTTTTGCGTAGGATTGTTTAAGATTGTGCTCTTAGTATGTAGTGGTGTCAATCTCCTCTGAGCATGTCACCTGTTGCATCCCACACACCCATAGCAATACCACTGGTTGTAAAACCCAGTGGATAGAGTGGGACTTTTTACTCTGTAATGCTGTGGCAGTTAACTGCCTCCAGCACATCACACGAGATGCACAAATGCTGCTTGGCACACTGGAAAAACAAGGAGACTTAAATCAGCCTTTTTCTTTCAGATCCCATGGTCTAAAGTGGTTGTGATGAGGCCTGAGTTTTTTTCTTTAAAGGGTTTTAACACCACTGAAAACCAAAACTAAACTCTATGCCACTTTCAACAAAAACTAGGTTTGCAATAGTTAAAGCTATGATTTTCCCAGTATGGTTGTGAGGGAAAGAAGCTACACCGTAAAGAAGGCTGACCGCCAAAAAATAGTTGCCTTTGAATTGTGGTGCTGAAGAAGACTCTTGAGAGTCTTTTGAACTGCAAGGAGATCAAACCTGTCCATCCTCCAGGAAATCAGCCATGACTGTTCACTGGAAGGACAGACACTGAAGCTGAAGCTCAAATATTTTGGCCACATCATGAGAAGAGAGGACTCCTTAGAAAAGAGCCTGATGCTGGGAAGAACTGAAGGCAAAAGGAGAAGGACAGATGAGGATAAGGTGGTTAGATAGCGTCACTGAGGCAATGAACATGAATTTGGATGGATTTTGGAAGTTGGTGGAGAATAGGGGGACCCATGCTGCAGTCCATGGATCACTAAGAATCAGACACGACTGAACAACTAAACAACAACATTGTACATCTATACAGAAGTGGGATCTCAAGATTGGACTTGTATAATGGACTATGTTGGTACTTTCAAAACAAGGGTGTCTATTCTTCCACTAGTGCCACAAAAGATCCATCATGGGGACTTCACAGGTTGTGTAATATACAAGTGTCCCCACTTTCTGACAGTTTGTTTTCTGACAATCTGCTCTTTCCCAACCTTTCAATTACACCCAGAGGTCATTCATTCTATGCATGCTCCGCTCTTTCCACTATGTTTTTTTTCCAAAGGCTAAAATTGCCCTTCTCCTATGTTGATCTAGCCATGGCATGGTGATTCAGACTGTTTTGGCATTTGTGTGTGTGCGTTCGTGTGTGAGTGAGTGAGTGAGTGAGTGAGAGAGAGAGAGAGAGAGAGAGAGAGAGAGAGAGAGAGAGAGAGAGAGGAGATGCATGGCCATTTTAGCTCCTGGTCTAATCCCATTCCCAAAGGAATTAATGAGAATTCATTTTCAGACATCTTTATCTGGCAGCAGGAATTTGCAAGATAAAAGGGGCAGTTGCAATTTGCTAGCTAAAAAAAGCATTGGAAGCAACATTTATAAACTAAAAAAGATTGGGTTCCACTTTTCAATGGTTTTCACTTTTGGATGGTGCCCTAACCTGTCCAATAAGTGGGGGGTGCCTGTAAATTCCTGGGTGATTGAAACTGGAAGAATGGGACTTACTTCCAAGAAAAAAAGGAGGAGCTGTGGCATCACAGAGGGGGTGATTCCTGTATTTGACCCTTTTTACTCCCCCTCTCCTCACTGCAAAAGAGAGTAAGTTGAATGATCCACGGAGACAGGGTTCATTGAGTCCTCTGGTGGCACAAGTGGTGAAGACATTGTGCCTGTTAACCAGCAGGATAGTTTGAGACCTGGGTCCCCACAAGACGAGGATATCCTGCTACAGGCAGGGGGTTGGACTAGATGATCCACTGGGTCCCTTCCAACTCTGATTCTATGAACTCCATTTAGACTAAAGGTCATTAGGGATGCCCTGGTTAATTAGTGTTCAGTGAAACAATATGCACATATTTCATCCACGTTCTTATATATCTGATTACCTTTTAATAGTTCCTGAGTTTCCCGGCTGTATTTGGTCACAATAGGAGTATTCCAGAAGCCGGTGCCTTTTGCAACACTGGATTTGACCTTTCCATGAGAAGCCATGGTGGCACCTGAGAGCAAAGATGGAGAGATGCAACTGTTAGTACAACAACTCCAATCCTACAATCCTAACCACACCAGTCTTCCCATTACTGTAGTGATGTAGGGAGGGAAGTGCATGTCTGTTCAGTGGCCTAATCCTCCCCCTCAAGTGGCAAGTATGTGTTTCAGCCCCACTTTTGTGACACCCCAGGACTTCTGCCAGCCGAAATGGAGGTTAGGATTGCAGCCACAGACACGCTCTGCCTCCCCTGCCTCCACCACTCCATTCCCTAATTTGCAGGTGAGGCTGTGACTACCCACTAATATAATAATATATCGTACTTTATTTATATCCTGCCTTTTTGGGGGGGACTGAAGGCGGCTAAGACTAGAGATTCTCAAACTTTTCCCAATGGGACCCACTTTTTAGAATGAAAAATAGTCAGCACCCACCAGAAGTGATCTCATGATCAGAAATGATATCATCCATTTACTATTGTTATTAACTATTGTTAACTATATTATACAGTGGTAGCCTCCAGCAGGTTCGCACCTACTCTATAGAACCTGTTGTTAATGATAGGACATCTAAAGTTTAAAAATAGCATTTTAAAAGTGGCTGCCAGACGGGCACAGAACTGGTTGTTAATTTCTTTCAATCACATCAACTATTGTATACTATTGTTATTATTATTGTTATACTGTACATAGTAAAAAGTTCAGATGTTCCCCAGATGTAGTCAGACAACACGATAGCAACAAATCTCAATAAGTTAAGCTAGAATACTGAAATTAATGGGGACCAGGAGATGCTAATCCCTCTGCAACGAGCTCAGCTCCTGCAGTTCACAAGGCTGTGTGAGGAGCTCAGCTCCTGAAGTTTGTGTAAATAGTGTAAGGGCGCAATCCAGAGAAACTACAGAGAGTCCTTGCTCCAGCGTAAGAACAATTTACTCTGGATTGCAATATGAATTTCCCATAGGTTTTCACCAGGTGGTACAAGTAATGTCTTTTACGTGCTCCTGTAGTTACTCTGGATTGGAGGGTAAGTTGTGTGTGTATGTGTAAATAGAGAGAGATCCATTTGTATCTGTTGATTAATTATTATTATATTAATAAATAATTAATATTTTAGTTAATATTTTTGATAATTAAGCTGTTCTGAGTTGGCCTTGCTAGGAAAGACAAGATATAAATCCTCTAAGTAAATAACAAACATATAATATATTTATAATTAATAAATAATAATATAATTAATTAATAATATAATTAATTGTCCAACTATTAATAACTATTTAAAAATTAATCAATTACCTAACAATTAATTATTTCATAATTTCACACATTTTATCTGGTGATTATTAAACAGTCAGATTTTATTGTTTATTATTAATAGGAAATATTATTATTAATTTTTAATAATTAAATATAAATCAGTAATAAATATAAAAATCATAATAATGTTTTATTATTAATTAATGATAATAATAGTCATTACTCCTCCTCTGACGTGAGCACGACTGATAATAAATATTATAATAATGTTTTAATTTTAATTAGTGATAGTAATAATAATCGTTAATTAATTTCTGTGTAGTGATTAATTGTTAATCATTTCTTAATTATAAATATTTAATTATTTTAATATTTAAATTGATATAATATTTTAGTAATAGTTGATCTGAATAGTGAATGAGCATTTGCTAATGAGTTGCCTATGAGCATATATGTTATATGTATATGTATGTATGTTAAGTATATATATTGTGTATATGTCTATGTTATGTATATATGTTATCTACGTTATGTCTATACATATTTGTATATGTAATATATGTTATGTTAAGCAGGCCTCCTTCAGTCTTGGAAGACTATGGTATCGTGCTTGGCGCTGCATACGCTGCATGCGAAGCACGAAAGCCTGGGTTAGAATGTTATGTATGGTATATGCATATATGTTATATGTATATGTTACGAATGGTATATATGTATGTTATGTATGTTATATGTTATGTATGTTATATGTATATATGTTGTATGTATGTGTGTGTGTTATATGTGTATGTATATGTTACGAATAGTATATATGTATGTTATGTATGTTATATGTATATATGTTGTATGTATGTGTGTGTGTTATATGTGTATGTATATGTTATGAATAGTATATATGTATGTTATGTATGTTATATGTATATATGTTGTATGTATGCATGTGTGTTATATGTGTATGTATATGTTATGTATGATATGTATCTCATGGATGTTATATGCATATATGTTGTATGTACATATGTTATATATGTGTGTCATATGTCTATGTTGTGTGTGTGCTGGTGATTACCTGGCGGAGGGTGCCCGTGCTGTGCTGGGTGTCTGTCTGGGGGTTCTGTGCGGGGAGGGGAGGGGAGAGGCGGGGCTTCTGGTTCCGAGGCGCGTGACGTCACAACGAGGCCTATTGCGTCACGGCGCGGCGTTGTGACGCAGGCCGGGTCTGGCTCGCTCCCTCCTCCTGAGCTGTCGCCCTCCGCTCAGCCCGCGTGCTCCCCGGGGCCAGGAGGGGGAAGGAGGCAGGAGGAAGGGGAGGGAAGCGCCTCCGCCTCTCGCCCTCCTCGCCCCGCGTCCCCGTCACCAGGGCAACCAGCGCAGCACACCCGCTTCCGCTGACGTCACATCCGGACAGGAAGTGCCCCTGGAAACGCCCCTCCTCCTCCTCCCCCCCGGAGAACACGCAGGCATGTCCGACAACGAGGACAAGTGAGTCTCCCCGCCCCCCACAGCCACAGTCAGGGCCGCCTCTGAGCACCCGCACCGCGCCCCTCACGGGCAGGGCTGCCTCTGAGCAGGTGCAGAGTGCGTTGTGCCTCAGGGCCTCCCAGCACCTGCAGAGTCACTTTCAGAGTCAAGGCTGCCTCTGACCATGTACAGAGTGCCTGAAGCAGCCAAGAGTGCCCCTGAGCAGGCGCAGAATGTATTCCAAAATCAAGTGTCCCTCTGAGCGCGTGGCGAGTGTGTGTGGCAAAGAGAGCTTCTGAGCACCTGCAGAGTGCGTTTTGGAGTCAAGGCTGCCTCTGACCATGTGCAGAGTACCATCCACAGTCAAGAGTGCCTCTGAGCATGTGCAGAGTGCCTGTCGTAGTCAAGAGTGCCTCTGACCGTGTGCGGATTGTATTCCACAGTCGAGGCTTCCTCTGAGCATGTGGAGAACACATTCCAAAATCAAGGGTGCCCCTGAGCATGTGCAGAGTGGATTTTGGAGTCAAGGCTGCCTCTGAGCATGCACAGAGTCCCACACCCTAGTACACGTGTGTCAGAGAACAGGGGAGAAGGTGAGTGGGGAGACTCCCCCCTTCCTTCCTTCCTTGCTCCTGGCAGGCACTCTGCACATGAACAGAGACAGCCTTGTATCCTGAATGAACTCCATGCATGTTGAGTGGCCTGCTCTGCTGTGGCAGCCTCAGGAGTGGCGCTTGGGGGGCAGAGCGGGAGAGGGCTGTCCTTGCCAGGCGGGCTGATCCCCGGCTGTAGGTAAGGCTGTCACGCGCTTCTCTCCCCAGTTTTGATGGAGACGACTTTGACGACGTGGAAGAAGATGAAGGGCTGGACGACCTAGAAAACGCAGAGGAGGTCAGTACTTGCGCTCAGATATACTTCTCTGGACCTCGTTATCCGCATCTGCCACTTAAGGAACGTTTACCTTCTAGTTTAATGGGACAACCTAATTTGCATTCAGACGAAAAAGGCTGTTAATTAGGTTATTCTGCCAGAAAGGAAGGTGGATATAAATGTAATAAAAATAATACTGTACAGGTATCCCCTGCATTCCTACAGTTCCTTTTCTGACAATCCACTCTTTCAACACATTTCAATTATACCAAGGACTCATTCTTTCAACACGTGTTCCACTCCTTCAACCTCTCTCTCATGGTTCATTTTCTGATGATACTTCAACACCTTTCAGTTTATACCCAGAACTCATTCAACACGTGTTTCGCTCTTTCAACCTCTCTCTGCTGTTCTAAAGGCCAAAATTGCCCTCCCCCATGTAAATCCTAACCCCATTCCCAAAAGGGTTAATGAGAATCCATTTGCAGAAATCTTTGTGTGGAAGCAGGAATTTGCAAGATAAAAGGGACATTCACAATTTTCTAGCTAAAGCATTGGAAGCAATGTTTATAAACTAAAAAAGATTGGGTTCCACTTTTCAACTGCTTTCACTTTTGGACAGTGCTCCGACCCCTAAACCATCCAATAAGAAGGGGATGCCTGGAATTGCCTAATCTAAAAGTGGACACACTAGCTCTTAGATTACTACTTGTTTTCATATAAACATGCTTGGCAGCCACACATGTTAGTAAGATGCCGTACACATTTTTTCTCTCTCAAATTGTCTAAGTTTAAAAAATATTCTACATACAAATCTTCTGTGGACATCATTTTAAAATTTAAAGCAACTGTAATGTCCAGACTAGAGCATGTATATGTGCAAATGCACTTACGTACCTTATGATTGATCCACAGGAGGGTCAGGAAAATGTGGAAATCCTGCCACCTGGAGAGCGTCAACAAGCAAACCAGAAGCGAATCACCACTCCCTATATGACCAAATATGAGCGGGCCAGAGTTCTCGGCACCCGTGCTCTCCAGATAGCGTAAGTGTGCTTTTGGTCCCTACGTTAAGAAGAGTGGGTGGTTGGTACATTAAGGGTGGGTGGTTGGTCCGTACATTAAGAAGGGTGAGTGGTTGGTCCCTACATTAAGAAGAGTGGGTGGTTGGTACATTAAGGGTGGGTGGTTGGTCCATACATTAAGAAGGGTGAGTGGTTGGTCCCTACATTAAGAAGGGTGGGTGGTTGGTACATTAAGGGTGGGTGGTTGGTCCGTACATTAAGAAGGGTGAGTGGTTGGTATGTACATTAAGAAGGGTGGGTGGATGGTCTGTACATTAAGAAGGGTGGGTGGTTGATCCATACATTAAGAAGGGTGGGTGGATGGTCCGTACATTAAGAAGGGTGGGTGGTTGATCCATACATTAGTAAGGGTGGGTGGTTGGTCCTTACATTAAGAAGGGTGAGTGGCTGGTCCGTATATTAAGAAGGGTGAGTGGTTGGTTCCTACATTAAGAAGGGTAGGTGGTTGGTACATTAAGAAGCATGGGTAGTTGGTCCATACATTAAGAAGGGTGGGTGGTTAGTCCATATATTAAGAAGTGGGTGATTCCATGCAGTCATACAGAAGTTCCGAATTTTGGTTACTACTGCTTTTATCTGGGATTCTTCCATTCGAGGACACAATCTCCAGGACGAAACTGGGAGCTGATAGGCGCTGCTTGTTTTAGGTCATTGTGTTGCATTGGTTGCACTCTGTGTGCAGGCTCAGATTGGGTCGAGGTTAGGAAAGTAAATAAATGAATTAAGGCATCATTCTATGAAACAGCACAAGGAATGGATCTCTGGAAGAAGTGAGATATGCACAAGGAACGAGAAATAGGTTATCAGATCTGCTCTAAAATCTATAGCTATACATCCTGGAAGCTTTTTATATTTGTCTTTCAGTCTGTTGCATTGTCTGTGGAAATTAAATATTTTGTCATTCAGGAGACAATTATTAAAGCTTTAAATTTAACCAAGAAACCAGTTTTTTTTTCTTGTTAGTGATCCATGCCGTGTGTCTTTAGCTGCAATCCTAAAAGCACTGTTCTGGGACTAAGCCCCAGGAACTCAGTGGAACTTACTTCTGAGTAGACACGAATAGGACTGCACTGATCATTGCTGGGTATATCACCTCCTTGATTTTACTGTGAAAACAAAATAGTAGCAGCCTCTGGCACATAGATCCACCTAGCATGTATACACTTTCTGCTGAAGATTTCTGGAAAACTTCTCAGTCTCAACTAATAAAGATGAATACAGCATTGATTAAGTTAAGTTAGTACATATTTTGGTGATAGTAAGCATATAGTTCTATAAGGAGATCAGTATTTCAAGCCAATGTGCAAACAACTAAGGCATTAATATTATTTACCAATAAACATTAAATAAAAACTAGGACATGGTGTGTTGAATAGAAAGCTTTTGCCTTTCGAATAAGCAGGAGGCGGGGAAACCACATATAATTCTTGGATTCAAAACATTCCTGGCTGCTTTCTTCTCTTAAGGCTACGTGGAGTAAGACCCATTGAACACAATGGAGCTTACTTTTGAGTAGACATGGTTAAGATTGGGCTCTATGTCAATAAATTTCCTACAAGCAGAATTTTTTTTAATAACCCAAACTCAGTTAGTATGTATATGTTTGACAATTGTGCCACATGCTTTATTGCTATCTCACAGCTGATTTCTAACAATATAGGAATAATAAAGAATTTAGGAAGGAGGGATGTAATAAATAATGCTGATTATTCTGGATTTTATTCCCCTCCTCAGCATGTGTGCCCCAGTGATGGTAGAGCTGGAGGGAGAGACTGACCCCTTGCTGATTGCAATGAAAGAGCTCAAGTAAGTTGGGAACATCTAGCAACATGCATGTGATTTATCATTGCATACTGCTTGCTCTCTCTGCCCTGAAGGGAAAACTGTCATAAATTTTTCTTTATGGACTGAATGCTTTGAATCTGCTTTTGTTCTTTATGTATGCTCCGTCTTGAATTAGAAGCAGGACCAAACACACTAACACTCAACTTAAATCACCTATATGTTTTTAAATGGCAAGTGATGCTTGATAGATAATAGTGATGGGGGACTAGGTTCTAGGAATGCAAGGCTGGGTATGTTTTTAGGCCATTATAAAAAAAATCCTCATGATTAAAAAACCTGATTTCTATGTTATTATTTTTCATGTTTGCCAAGCCTAAAATTTTGGAAAGATTCCAAGCTGACTAATTACATTGTTGACCTAAAAAGTTGTACTTGGATTAAACTGGATTAGCGTTTCCTAGTTTTCAGGCCTGAATCCTTCCCTTTTCCAAAGGTTTTAAACACCTATTGTTTACACTCACAGTTAGGTTGCCATTTCAGAGGGTGGTATAGTGATTGAATGCTTCTAGTAAGACAGTTGTATTATAGATGTGGAGCTATGGGAATGACAGGACCATTCATGTCCTACTGACTATCTGGTGACTCTGCTGCCTGTGCATCGGAAAAGGTATCTAGTCGTGGCTAGCTTGCTTCTGAGTTGTGACTCAGAACTGTAAAATAGGGTACAATCCAGAGTAACTACGGGAGCACGCAAGAGACATTACGTGCACCCATAGTTACTGCACCACCTAGTGAAAACCTATGGGAAATTCATATTGCAATCCAGAGTAACTTGTTCTTACTCTGGAGCAAGGACTCCCCATAGTTACTCTGGATTGCGCCCATAGTGAGCATCCCCTTCCCATCTTCATGGGGTACTTGGCATTTTCTGTAGGAAGCCTTTGTAGAGGAACATGGGTGTGCAATATTCCACATAATGTTCCCTTTACGTCAATACTTTACGGAGAACTCCATGATCCACCAAAGTGCCCTTAAAGTGTACTCTTTCTTCCTTGCAGGGCTCGGAAGATTCCCATAATTATCCGGAGGTATCTGCCAGATGGGAGTTATGAAGACTGGGGTGTTGATGAACTAATTATCACGGACTAATTGGTTTCCTTTCGGCCCCCTACCCTCACATACTGCAAATTTTTTAAAAAATTTTGTGTAAATATTAAAATTCTACTGTAAAAATGTCCTCTTTTCTCCTTCTTGCAGCTTAGTTTTAAGGATAAAGTATAGTTTAGTGTTGTGGCTCGTCTTACAACACATCCCCCCCTCTCTCACATCCATGCAATTTATCCTGTTGCTGCCTTTGCAATGCAGAATGGAGGTGCCTGCTGCCTTTGAGACATTTCAGCTGTCAGCTAGCATTGGGGCACAAGAGAGGCTTCCCCTGTACTTGATTCTGCCCATCATGTTCCACCTAAACCATTTCAAAGGGATCCTGCAGCTGCCAGGCTTCCAGATGCCCTCCAAGGCAATTGAGAGACCCTTCTCTTCCCCCCCCCCCTCCCGACCTACACCCTTTTCCAGGGGCCTGGAGTAGAGGAGACATTTCTGTTGCCTTCCACCAGACAAACATGTCTTTGTGTGTAGGAGCAAGTTGCCTTGGAAACCCCCAATTTCCCCTCTGATCAGGACTGGCTCTGTGGGCTTCTCAGGAGTATCACAGAGCAACTCTCATCAACTCTCCCATTGTTCCCTGCTCCTGCCCTGACTTCTTATCAATCAACAGGATCCCCTTACAGTGGCAGTTCTACAGCAGGAAACACGGTTGCCCTGATGAGTAGCCCTACCTAGAGAGATTCAGCTTGACATCTATAAGAATCCTCTATGTTGTACAGTATGTATCAGTGCATCTCTTTTCCACTGCCCTGCTCCAGTTTCAGTCACAGCTATACCATAAGTACATCTAGTCTTTCCATTGAAGCCCTGCATACCTTTCTGTGAAATAGCAGGAAGAGAAATTCTTAAACTTTACTGTAGCCAACCTCCCTCCGTCAAGAAAGAAAAAACAGAAACTATGTGGGGCACCCAAAGGTTAACAAACAATACCAGTATATACAATATTTCAACTTGGTCAAAAGAAAAAGCTATTTGGATATGATTCTCAAAATCAAAGACATGGTATAGCTTTGCATTCCAGATTTTTGAATGATATGCTGGCTTATCGCTATGAGGATGAACAGTGCTTTCATTTTGTTATTTGTGTTTTTAAATGGTCCAAAGTAACTTACAGCATACTCGAAAACAATTCATATGCAGTAAAATCAGTAACATTTTTTATGGCACAGCTAGTTGTTTATGGCACAGCAAGCTGTGGGTGGCGCAAGCGGTTAAGACGCTGTGCCTGTTAATCAGCAGGCCAGGTTCGAGACCCGGGTCGGCCCCACAAGACAGGGTGAGCGCCTGTCCTTAGCCCAGCTCTGTGACGCCAGCTGGATCCAATCGTATTGGCTCTGCCTTTCCATTGGACTAATTCAGTGGCGTGGAGAGGGGGGATTTGCGGCTTGGGTAACAGCCTATCCTCCATAACAATCCAAGCCAGGCTTTCGTGCTTCGCAGGCAGCGTATGCAGCGCTGAGTACGATACCATTGTCTTTCAAGACTGACGGAGGCCTGCAAGTTGTTTAAAATATAATAATTACTGGTAGTTCGGTTACTGAATTGGCAGTAACCTGTAAAAGGTTTGTAAACAGCCATATTGTAAGCTACTGGCAACATTTGTTTAAAAAGTGAGCAAACTGGCAAAGAGTTCCAAAGAGGGCTTAATGATGGAAAAAGTTCTGTCTGATCTATGTTCTTTTAGGTTCTGTCACTGTAAAGGATGGGGCAGGATACAGCTTCGATGTGCAATCAAGAATGCATAGGGGAACTCCAGGCTGCTAAGTCAACATTACTTTCAGCTGGGACGGGAAACAAATTGGAAGCCAATGCAGCTAGGCCAGCACTAAAGTGACATGATCTGTGGCATACTTGCTAGTTGTGCAACTGCGTTCTGTACACCTAGGGGTTCTGAACAGTATACTGTAGGGATCTAACCTAGAGGACACGTGGGTGGATTGACAGGAGTAGACCCCTGATCAACGTCATTAAAACTGTACCCTCAAACTGGATTTCTAAATGCAGCCACTGCAAGATGTTAAAGAATACAAATTAGAACTTTAGGGAACCTTGTAGGCAAGTCCCATGGGGGTAGAACAAATTGTTACTGCAGGTCCAACTTTATTATACACTGATTTTTTATACATGGGTTTGACTCAACACGAATGGCTACTGCAAATCACAGGTTAAAAAAACTGCTTTTTTACTGTTGTAGAGAGGCAGTCATGCAAGCAATCATTCCATTTTTCAGTTCCAGAATCAAACACCTTCAGATATTGAGGCACTATATTATTCCATTAAGTGCAATGGAGAAGCAAGAAACCCAAGAAGTGGGTCTTTAAAACTGTTTTTCCATTGTTTTATTTATCCACTGGTTTTTTTAATCCACATGAGGTTCTGCAATTGAACCCTAGTGGATAAAGAGGGATATCTGTAGTTCTATCCCTAGGTGCTAGTCTGTTAGCATTAGCAGTAAAATTACTACCTTGAACTTTGTCCCTAACTTTGCAGCTACCTATAAGGACTCCACTCTTAACATCTTTCAATTGATGGTCTGTTATGTTTTCCAAACAGTGCAATCCTAAGCAATTTAGGCCAGCATAACTCACCTGTCTCCTTGTTCCTGTGGTGGTCTGGGGAGTTTGGTGCATGTCTGTGCATTGGCCTAATTTTCCCAGGAGTGACACAGAAATACCTTTTGGAATGTTAGTGACACCCCCAAGCCAGCACAGGACTTGTTTTGTTCCATGACTTATGCTGGCCTAACCAGGGGTTAGGAATGAAACCTGTGGCTGCAATCCAGAAGTGCACTTGGGCTGCAGTGTTGACAAAATGATCTGAGTTCTTGGCCAGCTGAGCTGCAACCCCTACCTCTCAACCTCAGGATATGGCACAACTACTGCAGCCCACTAACCTGGGGATACAGGAAGCCCCTCCAAGCATCCACCCTCCACTAGAGGTACTGCTGTATTGCATTCTCATGCTGCAGCTGTTACTAGTTGTCAGAAACTTCTGAACTTCCTTATAATGCAGGGACCACAGCTGTTCCTTGTTCAGTGTGATCTGAGGGGGATCTCCTCGGGAGCAAGCCCTCCCCAGATGTCACTGACTTGGTGCCTACTGAGCATGCTCTGGAGCAGCTAGGGCAGCCCAGGCTTCCTGACTCTGGATGCAGCATAACTTTCTGCTCTGGATTCAGAATACAGTAGTTGGGTCAGCTCAGCTAGGGCTCTGCTCGTTGCCCTACCTCTGGATTGTGCTCTAAGTTGCAACCTCATGTGCACTGGGTGTGACACAAATGCTCCTGGTAGTGCTGGAATGCCCTATTGGGAGACCATGGAGGCTTCTTCTGGGTTGCATAAGTCCTGTACCGGCCTGGAGGGGGTGTCACAAAAGTGCCATAAGACACTTCTCTGCCACGCCTGGAGAGAGGGTTAGGCCAGAGCACAGACATGCGCTTGCCTCCCTACATCACCATGTGAATGGGAAGACCAATAAGTTGAGCCAGCCTATGTTAGGATTGCACCCCAAGTCGGCAAGGGCTTAGTAGGGCTTTGCCACCCTTTACACTCAGAACTGACCCCCAAATCACCTATACAATTTTCAAGTATTTTCTCAAAACCCACTATTTTTTGTAAAGCCTGTGCTATCATACCTATTTCTAGTACTTTTAAAAGTATCTGCTCCGGGGAAGCACCAGCACTTTTAATGTCCAGTCTGCCAGGGACTGGCTGAACAAACAAACAAATAAAAATCAGTTCTCACCTCATCTCTCCTGCTTTTTCATAGCTTCTCGCCAGACTTGGCATGTATCCAGGTCCTGTGGTAAGCCTCCGGAGACTTTGTGGCTCCAATCTCTCAAGCTAGAAGCCATAAAGAAGCTTCAAGCTATGCTGTGGACCAGCAACCGATAGCACTTGGACCAGCACAAGTCCCTAAACCTAGTTTGAGAAGCATGGCCTTAGGTGCAATCCTAATCAATTTAGGTTGGCATAATTCACCCTTTCCCCATACCCATGGTGGCATGCAGAAGCTGGCACAGGTCTGTCAACTGGTATAACCAGTGGCTTACGGCACTTTTGCGATACACCTAGACCAACATGGGACTTGTTCTAGAACTGGCCTTAGTGGGGGTTAGTATTGCAGCCTCTTTCCCAACTATAATCTTGAGCATGTGTAATTAAAGCAATCACATAAATTCCTTCTACAGGTATCCACTTTCTGAAGGTTCGTTTTCTGATATCCTGCTCTTTCTACACCTTTCTAGTTATACCCAATTTATGCATTCATTCAATGCCTGTTCCACTCTTTCAACCTCTCTCTACTATTCTAAAGGCTAAAATTGTCCTCCACCATGTTGTAGCTCCTGGTCTAATCTCATTCTCAAAAGGAGTTTATGGTAATCTATTTCTATAAACTTTTGCGGCAGCAGGAATTGGCAAAATAAAAGGAGCATTTGCTAGCTAAAAAAGCACTGGAAGCAACATTTATAAACTAAAAAATATTGGGTTTCACTTTTTAGTGGCTGGTGTTTGGGTCCAATAATTTGGGTCCAATAAATATTTACTCCTGCCATTGTCTCCAGTGTGTCAATATCTAGATTTGAATCCTTTGGGTTGCAAGCTATATGTAATGTGTCATGCACATAGATTATATGCATCCTTCTAGGCCGTAATAGCTTCCATCTGTGCCACAACATAATAGCTTTCTTCTGTACTTTAAACATCTCTCCCTGGCCTACTTAAGCATATAAACAAGGTAAAGGTGTCCGCTGCAGGTTGCCCTGCTAGTTGTGAAAAACTCTTTGAAGGAATGGTGCTCATCCCTGTTACAAGGCTGAAGAGCCAGACATCTCTGGGATCATGTGGCCAAAGGCGCATGGAATGCTGTTACCTTCCCACTGAAGTGGTACCTATTTATCTACTTGCCTTTAAATGCTTTCAAATTGCTAGATTGGCAAGAACTGGGTAAGTAACTGGAGCCCGTTCCATATTGCCATATTGATTGATTGATTTGATTTCTATCCCAACATTTTCCCCCAAGAAACTTGTGTCTCAAACCGCCAATCTGCCAAACTTCAGGTCATCAAGCACAAAATCTTTAACCACTGATCCACTGCAACTCCAGTTTAGCATATACTGGGTTACTACAGGCTTCAGTGGTTTCTGATTGGTTTTTACAAACTGACTATTGAGCAAGACAGATCTTGGATCTTGTCTACAGCAGCTCTTCAAAGGTCTTCTAATAATGAAATAATTAATAATTTAAACAGATGCCATAAAATTTGACAGACAGATGCCATGGGCGCTTCTGTTGGCTCTGCAGGAATAGTGGCATCTAAAAAAGACTGGATGCAAACTCTGTCAGCAAAATATTTAGCAAATGTGTCACAACAACGTTCCCAAAAGTCTGATAGGTGAAGAGGATGGAATGATTCCACACCACCTAGAATACTATTACTGAACTTTGCTGACACAACGATGATGAAGTAAGATTTCCTCACCGCTATAACATAAGCCTTGAAATAGGTTCAAAGCTGTATGTGGCACATGTTTTGGCACATGATTTCCACCACTGTCTCCTTTGCAATTTCATGGGCAGCGCAATCCTTGATTTCACAGAAGTTGGCCTTCTGTACCCAGTGCAGGTTTCAGATACAGAAGATGGATACAGTTCTGTTCAGTTACAGAAGTTGGTCAGATAGAAGAAGGGCAAGTTTTGGGCTCCTGCCCTGCTACTGAGCGCCAAGGGAAAACTGTTCCCCTACCCCTGGTAATGTGGCAGCAGCCCCAATAGATCTATTTGGATCTTGTGCAAAGTGGCAGAGAGCTGAGCACATGAGACTGTTTCATGCCACTTGGAGAATGGGGTTTGGATCTGGCATAACTGCACGGTCTCAGCCCACTCCCTGCCTGCCTGCACCCCGGAATGCCCTCTGTCTACCCTTCCCCACCCTGGAATGTCCTCCTCCCACCCCTCCTCCTTGGAAAGAACTTGGCAAGGGGAGCACTTGGCAAGCCACCCCACTTGTCAGGAGATCTTGGTCCAGAGAGAGTAGCTGAAAAAATCCCGCAGGGCATCTTGGAAATCAGTTGAATCCAACAACACTCGAGGGGCAGATCATTAAAAAAATCTGCTATCCCTGTAGGATTTATGGGCTTCTGTGATCCATTCTGAGGGCAAAAATAGATGACCATCTAAAAAGTGTGAAATCAGGTTGAATGGATGCTCTGTCCCATGGGTTGGGCTGCTGACCAAGTGTGAATGCCCCATGATGGCCATTCTAAGTCACACCTGGTAAGCAGACATGGAATGGAAGCTGAAGTCCGATTGCCTTTATTCCCTGTCTGTCTGTCTGTCTGTCTGTCCGTCCGTCCGTCCGTCCGTCCATCCGGCATTTCTTCCTTGGCATAAACGGAATGTATGGACAACGGGGGACGGGGATTTTTAAACAACTGTGTGAGGGATGGTTTTCAGAGGCCATTTGGAGAAATAGCAGTTCAGTGGGTCGTGATAAGTCGCTGTGGACGTGAGCAGGCACTAAAGCCACAAGGAATACCGTTGTGTGCCTGCAGCAACCTCGCCAATAAAAGGTTAATCTGTAGAGTTATGGCTTACAAGTCTCCCTGCCTTCCCCCCTCCCTCTGGCGTTTAATCACGTTGGCGTGATGAAATTTCAGTAATGAAATGTGCCTTTGTGTGATCATTTTGGCATCCGCAACGAAGCGCGGGAGTCGTTTTCTTGGTTCCCTTGAAAAAAGGCTCTTTGTTTTAATGCTCCCCTCCTCCCTCCCTCACTGAAGCCTTGCATCTCTATCAGATACAATTAAAGGGATAGCATGGGACTCCAGGCCCCCTCCCATTAGACTGCCATGAGAATGTGCCATCTCTTTGTGTCCAATATGGGAGCCTGTGGGTGCCAGATCCTGCCTTTGCTGTGATCCTGCCTGTCAGTGACTAAAAGAGCACATTGGCGCTTCCTTTACCAGCCTTCCTTGAGGGGAAGGGATGTGTGGATGATGTGGGGGGATGATGATATGAATTAGCTTGGAAGGATCTCTTGGGCCAGCATTGCTTTGTTCCTTATTCATGGTTCCAGTACCCTTTTGCTACCGCAGTCGCCTACTTAGTGCACTAAGATCTCAGATCTTAGATCTCCTTCAAAGAATCATAGAGTTGGAAGGGACCCAGTGGATCATCTAATCCAATCCCCTGCCTGTAGGAGGAAATCCTCATCTTGTGGGGACCCAGGTCTCGAACCCTGGCCTGCTGGTTAACAGGCACAGTGTCTTAACCACTTGTACCACCAACTAAGATCTCAAATTCCCTTGAGCTATTGGCAAGGTAGGATTTGGCATATAATGTGGTGCTCTTTCCAACCTATAAATTGATTTCCCTACCAATACTTGCTTGCTTTCTATCCTGGGTTGCTCAATGTTGTTCATTCTGGGAGCTCATCTTCATGAACAACTACAAAGTTCTGCCTTCTCAACCTTTGCCAACTGAAAAAGCAATGGATTTTAAATTTGTAATCCAAAATGATTTCATTGATTTAAATAGTCCCTATAATCCAGGCTTGTTGGATCAGATCAAAGGTCCATCTAGTTCAGCTTTCTGTATCTCACATTGGCCTACCACACAAGACAACCAGTTGCCTGTTCTTCAGCTTGTTCCTAATCCATAAGAAGACCCTCTAATTTCCTGATGGTTGAGTTTTCTCAGGAGGCTTTGGTGAAGGACTACCACAACTTCTAGGGGGAAACTGGTTGTAACAACAAGGAGCCTTGTGGCATCTTAAGAAGTAATGAGTTTCTTGTGGAGGAAGCTTTGGAAGGGTTTGATGCACTGGAATCTGGTCTAACAACCAGATCTCACAATAAATATCAGTATTTTAAGTTGTCAAGCTACTCTTTATTATTTTCAGGGATTGTCAAGTAAATCAAATGGCTGTTATCCTGGTTTTCTATGGGGTGTGTCTCATTTGCAAACTTGAAGGACCTATTGTAAGGCTCAACATTGTGGCAGTACAGCAGTGGACAATTCTTCACATAATAACCTTCTTCCTGTTTCTTGACCTACCCTCTTATTATCCTATTGCTCCTATTACCCTCAAGTATGTTGCGAAGGTTCACCTGTTAACTCCTCAGATGTGATCAAATGCCTTCTGGTGCTTCATGAAGAACACATTGCCTGAATCGGTTCAGTTGGCTGGACATCTAAAGCATTTGAACCTAAAGGCACAATTCAGAGCAGCTACGGGACCTCTTGCATTGACGTAACTGGCACTTACTATGGATTGCTTTATGCATTTCCCATACATTCCCATAGAATGCGCCGTAACTACATCAAGCTGCTGTAGTTACTATGGATTGTGGCCTAAAGTACCCTCCAGGGGACCAGAGCCAAAGATTCCCGTAGGGAAAAGTTCAAGCAAAATGCATAAACTAAACTCACCCATTGCATTATTTGCACAAACCCATGCAAAGAATGAGCAAACGCTAGGCAAAACATAGAATTTTCTAACTTTAGGTGACCTCTAGTTTTGTATCCCTATCCTTACCTTGCTACCCTTGGTCTTGTGGGAACATATTTCGAAGTGAGGAAAGGATCTGTCACTTGCTCATTGTCTTGAAAGCCGTGCTGTGGAACGACATATCTGATGGAACGAAGAGTGTGCTTCGAGCTCCTCCCATCATGCGATGTGAGACAACACTGAGATCAAGAGGTGTCTGTTGTCTTTAAGGATAATATGGAGGCTTGAAACAAAAGGATCATGGTTTGGCGTGGAAATCTTAAAAGTATAGAGGAAAGACAGGTGTCTGGCTGCCCTGCGTGATCTTGTGAAGGATCTAGGGGGACGTCCTGTTTGATGTCAGATTCAACTTTAACAGGAGCATGCACTGAAAAAGGTCTGAGTGAAAAGTTTGCTTGCTTGAAAAGGAGTGTTGCAAGTCAAGCTAAAACATGAATGGCATGGAAAAAGTTAATGGAAAAAAAATACAGGTGGAAAAAAATCAGGTATCCACTGATTTGACTCACCACTGATAACAAGGTCCACCTTTAAATGCTTTGTGACAAGGAAAATAGCATCAAAGGCTGCAATCTAAAGACACTTTCCTGGGAGTAAGACCCATTGAACACAATGGGGTTTACTGTTGAGTAGACATGGTTAGGATTGTGCTCAAAATCCTATTTTCTATCTTTGCACTGTTCAATAATTACTATTTCCTTCTATTAGATCCCATTATTCACCCCATCTAGTGGCTGAATGCGGTATAGCGTTCTTATCAATGCATTTTTGGTAACATCAGAGGAGCAAGATATCTGGAAGTGGATCTTTAAAGCCATTTTTCCATTGATTTGGAATCCCCAGATTTTTATAATTGATTAGTAGTTCTAAAGTGGACAATGACGTATATTGTTTTTCATTTAAAACATCATGAATCATTATCCAGTGGAATTGATTGACTTTTAAGTTCAGAAAAAGAAATAGTGTTGAATGCAATTAATAATTAACTCATATAATTCATTGCCAGAAAACGTAGTGACCACTAGCCACAACTACCAAATATTAGAAAAAAGGCTTGGAGGTATACCACTTGTACAGTGTGAACTTCAGATGACTACTATTACTATTGTGTCCTTACTTCCCACCAGTCTTTAATTGGCTGCAGTTGCAGACAAAAGGTATGGCCCCACAAAAGGTTGATCCCCCCACTTTTAGCCTGGTGATCTGTTGGTGCCCTTTGAACAGTGGACATAGAAGAAATGTATGTGCACAAAGAATATATGTGAGCTTCAGTGGCATCACTAGGGAGTTACAGGGGTTGCAGGCCATACTGGGTGACACACATTGGGACAAAATTACCAGACAAAATAGTTGAAATTGTGATTTTTGGAGTAATACCATCATATTATAAGATGAAGCCTATTTATACAGGAGGATTCGTTCCGGGCAGGGGCTCTGATAGCAAATACTGTGCTCATGAAAATCAGACCCCAAATGCTATTTAATTGTTTGCAGGCAAGCAGATTTGTGTGTGCATGCATGCATGCAGTGCATATGTTTGCTTACTGTATGTACCCACTGGGTCTCCTTCTCCACCTGCACTCCATTGCAAATCACAGGAGGACTCTGTGATCTTTCCTCCCACTCTATGCACCATATACACGCTATGCAAAGCTATGCACCATGCACATGCTCACACACTACTGTAAACTTCTGCAAAGTAAATGCCATTTAATGAGCAACTCAGCCATTTGAGTTAATGCAGATCCCATGGATAATGCTAATACGTAAGTTCCACCTGTATATCATTTGGTGCAAAATTTCATGCAGAATTCAAAGAAACCAACCATGTCAAAACAACTTGAAAGTCACAATAAAAATAGTATTCATTGGGTTATTATTCATTGCCACAACCACTGTGTGGGAGGAGATGGTGCATCATAGGGATGATGTGTTGGCCTCTCACACTAGTGATGCCACTGTGTGGGGTAGAAATGGTTCTTTGAGCCTCTAAGCCCCTTTTTCTCAGGGGAGAATAAAATAGGGGGAAAATGCAAAAACAGGAAATAGAAATTGACACAAATAGCTGAAACCTTTAAGTTTATTATTCCATACATTTGATGCAAAGTTAATGGTGCTAGGACAACACAGGGTTGTGGAGCTGGGAACAGGGAAGGAAGGATGTGCTACTTGCATAAATAAAGGTGCAGAGCAGTTAATAGGTTACATGCATACAAGGGTACAGGCATACTAGGTGTTCTTTTCACACACCATGGAGAAGAGATCATCATCTATAGGTGAATATGGAGGCAAGCATATACAAAGGTCATTACCTTGGCTGGGTTAGCCTCAGCCATTTCAATCCAAAGAGGTTGGGAAGGACACTACGTGCTGCTGTTACACTGTGACCAATAGTGGGCCAATCCTAATGCACTTTCATGGCATCCTTTGGCTCTGATATTTTATTCATCTGATGATGCACTACATTTATTTATTAATTGTGACAGCCTCCAGACAGGCATGCTTTAGGACCATGGTTCCCAAACTGTGCGTCGGGACACACCAGTGGGTCACAAACTCGATTTTTGGTGGGTCATAAAGTTCCTGGAAGGATCATATAACTAATTGGGTCAAGCCCTGAAAGTATTCAAATAGCTGCTAATTGCCCTGCAAAGAGCTCACTTCCAGCAGTTTGCAAAATTTATGCAAATAAAGAGATAAAATGTTTGAGCATCTTTTTTCTGATTGTTACTACTTGTAAATAAAAATATATATATCTATTTGTAGATCTCTTTTTTAAGGTCTTGAAAAAAGATGGGCCCTGATAGAATGTCATTTTAAAACGTGGGTCCCAGTACTAAAAAGTTGGGAATTACTGAGACACTGAGAGCAACGTGTGTTGCTTTGGAATGGATAAGAAAATCTTAGCCAAGGGCTACACAAAAAAAGAAGGAAAATATCAGTTTAGCTTGAACAGTTGCCTTCAGCTTGAAAACTCAAAACAGACCCAACAGTGGAATCAAATTTTGCACTAAAAACAATTCACCATCACATAGTGACACCATTTTTTATGGCAAAGGCAGTACTTAGCTGCTAATAATTAGAATCATAGAATCCTAGAGTTGGAAGGGACCCAGTAGGTCATCTAGTCCAACCCCCTGCAGGTAATCCTCCCAGAGCATCTCTGACAGGTGCTTGTCAAGCCTCTGCTTGACGAATATGTGAATATTTGTTGTTATGAATATGTGAGTGGGGCTGGCCCAGCCATTGGCAGGGTGAGATTGAACATTAAAGGACAGCAAAGGTTCAGTCATTTGATTTACCATTCTTTGGAGAACTGTTTGGATTTTCTATTTCAAGCCTTCAAATGTCTTGTGCTCTCGCTGTATGACAAAGTAATGATACATCACTGTGGTCTTGGTAATGTCCTCTCGGTCTGTATACCAGTGACCATTCTAATCATAAATATTTTCTGCCTTCCCTCAACCCCTCTGCACACACATGACACACACACACATATGCATACACGCTTATAAGCATGCCAGAAGGGGGAAAAGCATTTGCTTTGGCAGGTAGGGTATCTTCTCAAATATTAGAAAGGTAGCTTGGGAAGTTTAGAAGGGCACCAGGAAGTATTGGAAACAAACTAGCAATACAAAATGTTCATAACAACAAAGTCGGATTCAGTCCCCTTTGCCTTTTAATGGTCCAAGAGACCAACATGTACACACGCTTACATGCTGTGATGCAAAGGTGGCCCGAGCATATAATACAGTTCCTGAGTCCAAAGTACTGAACAGTTCTTAAGAGAGCCAGGCAGCAGAGAAGTGGTGGGACGGATAAGGGAAGGTGGAATGCAGATGCCAAATATCAAGAAGCAAAGCAAGCATAGGTCGGTCTTCCAATGGGTAACAAGATTCATGCATGTGCGCCTTGAAAGCAGGAACATCCTAAAGCATGTCAATGTCAGCTGCACCCTTCATATGTCTTCTTCTGCAACATATTGCCAGGGTGCCTGATTTAGCCACACTTCATCCACACCGAGTGGCAAAGTTATGGCTGCCATTTTCTTTCTAAACCATCAAATTGATGGTCTGGACAACTTGAGAGTGGGGAAGGGGGGATGGAAGGGATCATCGCTCAATTTCTTTTTTGGGTTTCAATCCTTGACCTGCCCATCAAAACACCTGCCACTAGTTGCTCCATGCCTAGAATCTTTCTCACCTAGAAGGCCTACAGGATCTTGAAAGCCAATCGGGAGTGGGAAGTACAGGGGGATGGGAACCTTCCTCCAGCCAGGTGAGCCATCGCTAACTGTGGTCAAGATAGACACGCCCGGATATTCACTGGGTTCTGGCAACTGGATTACACCAAATGACCTCGGGACTGGGAGGCTCATCTTGTGGGGCTGAGTCTCCGGAGCCTTTCCGCTGCTGCTTTGGTTACTGTTCCCCATTCCCTAGGGTCTTGAGAGGGTCGTATACACAGGCTGCTCCCAGTGTGTGGGGCTATGGGACTGAGGCACTGAGGGTGCCGGGTCAGAGATGGCAGTGTATAGGGGACGTTGCGAGGGCCCCATATATGAGAAGGCCGAATAGAGGCCAGAAGCTTGACTGGAGTGGCTGTAGTAGGGTCCCGAGGGTTGGTGGTCGGGATAGTCAAACTGGGGCCTGGATATAGAAGGGAAAGCTGAGCCATAATGGGGCAGACTGAGGGAGGTGTATGCTATCTGGGAAGTGGAGGGCTGATCAGTGTAATGGCCCCCTGGAGCAGAGCCCTCTGTTTTCACTTGTGCCTTAGAATCTACCACTGATGATGCGGCGGAAGACAAGGAGACTCCATGCTGCTTGGAGATCCAGGCAGAGTGTCCACTGGCTGCAGCCAGGGCACTCCCGAGGCCATAACCAGCAGCTGTCGCATAGCCCCCAACATGACCTGGGTGGGCAGCATGTCCATTTGGTGGCAGGTACTGGTCAAACTCGTTGACGTCGAAGGGCTCCATGTTGGACATCACTTCATGGCTGATCTCCCCAATATCCACGTTACCAAAGTCGATGTGAGGTTTTCCTCCTTCTCCCAAAGAACGCCCTTCCCTCTTGGAGTCAGCCTTACCCGACTGTAGTTCTGTCTTCGGAGTAGTCGGTGGTGTGGGGGGTCCGTGGCTCTGACCTGTGAGGTGAAAGACACAAGAAGACATCAATGAAATGTATGAATTATGCCTCATCTCCTATGCCGTAGGGGATCAGCCTTGTAGCAACAGAAATTCTTGATCAACTTTTCTCCCAGCAACTCATAGCAGGACAGATGTTATGCTTTTGGTGGAGGGCAATAATAATAAATGTGGTAGTCATTGGGAAAAAAGAGATGATTGCTCAGTAAGGTACATACATGGGTAACAGAGCTATGAATTAACCATGACTTGCATTATGTTGCCATACCCACTTCTGTCTCACCAAAACACTGAGTCATGCCAAGGCTGGGGATAACTGGCCTTCATGATCCTGATTTATCAGACAGCTGGGATGACTAACTCAAAACTTGGCTGTTGGCTTATTTGTACTCATCGGACTCACCTGATGAATGTTCAGGGTGCCCATCAGATAGGGGTGATCCTTCCCCCGGGTGCCTGTGGTCCAAGTGGGCATTTTTATAGTGGGCCTGGATAGCAGCAGCACCACCTGCTTCTCCATCAGCTTGCCCATCATTTTCACCCTGGGCAGCCTTGCCATTTTTCCGCCTTCGGGGCTGGTACTTGTAATCCGGGTGATCTTTTTTGTGCTGCATCCGCAGCCGTTCGGCTTCTTCAATGAAGGGTCGCTTGTCACTTTCGTTCAGCAGTCTTAAAGAGGCCAGAGAGAGTTGGGTAAAGAGAAAGTAGAAAACAGATTAGTTACAACTAGGAGAAGCAAAAACATTGCAGGCTATGTCCACTGATATGTAACTAACAGCACAATCCAGAGTAACTATGGGAGCTCTTTCGTCAACATAAGAGACATAGGTTTCCTAGTGGAGACCTACAGGAAATTCAAAGAGCAATCCAGAGTAAGTTTTTCTTATGTCGACGTAAGAGCTCCCGTAGTTACTCTGGATTGTGCTGTAAGCATCATAAAGAGGTAGACAAACCCTACAATCCAGAGTAACTATTGGACACGTTAGAGACATTTACGTCAATGTAGTTACGGCATCAACTAGTGAAAACCAATGGGAAATTCATATTGCAATCCAGAATAAATTGTTCTTACATTGGAGCAAGGACTCCCCATAGTTACTCTGGATTGCACCCAAAGACAGAGTTCTAAAAATTATTGTTCATCATGCAACTGATCAATACAATTCCTGTAATTCTCTAGCATACAAGTGAAACTCTTCAAGCCATGAAACTTACATGCTGTGATGCAAAGATGGCCCGAGCATATAATACAGTTCCTGAGTCCAAAGTACTGAACAGTTCTTAAGAGATCATGGGATTCCCTATTTTTTTTAGAACCTAATGATCTATGATCATTGGATCAGTTGTCCCACAGTGCAATCCTAACCCGTGCTTAGGTTGGCACAAATTCCACACTAGCCTGAGGTGTCGCAAAATGCTGTCGGGCACTTCTGCGCCACTCCTGAGGAATTAGGTCAGTGCACAGACATACACCGGCCTTCCCATGCCACTGCGGGAATAGGTGCTGGCCTAAATTGGTTAGGATTTTTAGATTGTGAGTTCTGTTGAGATCCATTAGCCATTAATTGTTTCATTTTCGTTGTAAACCGCTTTGTAAACTTTTTAGTTGAAAAGTGGTATATAAATACTGCGGATGGACGGATGGACAGACGGACAGGTGGGTGGGTTGGTGGACAGATGGACGAACAGACAAATAGTTCCCCAGTCCTGTAAAAGCAATTTGAGCATTTTCTTTTATGGCATTTATTCAGACCAGTCTGTGGCCATTTCTGCAATTAAAAAGGGCTGCAATGCTGTCTACGCGCACCGTCACATATTTTAAGGATCTGAGCCATGCCCCTGGTTTGGTTCTGTGCGGTTTCGTGAGCTGTGCAATTTGGAATGTCCTGTTAATAAGTCGACGTGTAGCAGACGTTTTTAGGGTCTCTGTTTTGGCTTCACTTTCCACTCTATTTTAACAGGAGCTGCTTTATAAGATACTGTTTAACAGACACTGTTTGGGGGAGTAATTAAAAACACAGCACAGCCTTGAAGAACACTGAATGAAAGGCACTATAGAAATGTTAAGTTCACTCCTGTGGTATTAGGAATTTTCTTCTGTTGGGACAGGATCCTGCAGGTCTTCATATTAGACATAACTGGACAAAATCCCATGCTTTCCCTTTTGGACTAATTCTGTTTCTCTTTATCCTCTTTTATAAAAAGAAGCCACTTTTTGTTGTAGATCAGAGATGGTCAATTGATGTTCAGTCAGCCATATCTTGCTTTCAAAATACTTTTAATCAAGCCATAGTTAAAATATCTGGTGGCCAGTTTCATTTATAAAAACCTGTAAGTTGTGGAGTTGATTGCTTATAGGTGCAATCCTTAACTAGACCAGCCCAACTCATTGAACCTTCCATTCTCGTGGTGATGTAGGAAGGCATGTGCATGTCCATGTACTGGACTAACCCCCACCCAGCATTTTTTGACACCCCCAGGTCAGCACAGGACTTGTGCCAGGACTTAGCTGGCCTAACTGCAAGTTAGGATCGCATCCTATGTTTATTAAAATGTGATTTTACATTTTCTTCAATATTTTATTATTATTTATATTTATTTCCTGCTTTTGCAACCAACATTGGTTCCTATAGTAGCTTACAGTTACAATGGGCCAAAATATATAGGATATTAGGGGTAAGTGTAGCTCTTTATGAGGCCTGTCACTAGCTGTATCTATTTCAAAACATCACAGAAAAAAATCTGTACTGCGGTTTTGTTGACATGCAACTTTATTTGATGGATTGATTAATCCACTAATTACATAAACAGCAAAATCCAAAGTAACTACGGGGAGTCCTTGCTCCAGTGTAAGAACAACTTACTCTGATTCCAATATGAATTTCCCATATGAATTTCCAATGAATTTGAATTTCCAATGAATATGAATTTCCAATATGCATTCCCCATAGGTTTTCATTAGGTGGTGCAGTAACTATGGGTACATGTAAAGTCTCTTACGTGCTCCCGTAGTTACTCTGGATTTGGGGGTAAACGTAGTTGATTAGTCATCAAAGAGCATAATCCTAACCATGTCTACTCAAAAGTAAGCCCCACTGTGTTCAATGGGTCTTACTCCCAGGAAAGTGTATTTAGGATTGTAGCCTAATTTTATTTCTTTATGACTGACAGTCCTAATAATAATGTCTATATTTCTGTCTTGCCATATCAGATTTGTATTTCTGAAACAACAAGCTTTGAAAACCCTCACTAAAAACAAATGTATGCAGTTAAGTTCAACAGAGGCAAAATAATAAATAAAAAGCATTGATAGCCCAATTGATTGTACAGTGGTGCCTCACGTAACAAATTTAATTCGTTCCGGAGGCATGTTCTTTATGTGAAACATTCTTTACGTGAAGCGGATTTTCCCATAGGAAATAATGGAAACTCAGACGATTGGTTCCACAACCCCCAAAATATTCATATAAAAATATTTAACTGGATGTAAAAATGATGACAAAACACTGGGATTGAATTCAAAACATGCATCCAGTGTGCATGAAATATGTGTCTACTTCAGTGTGTCTACTTCAATGTGTCTACTTCATAAGTAGACTTATGAAGTCTACTTAGGCTGCAGTCCCAAAGACACTTTCCTGGGAGTAAAACCCATTTAACACAATGGGGCTTACTTCTGGGTAGACATGGTTAGGAGGCTGCAATCCAAGACACCTTAAAGTGTCTCCCCACTTTCTCCTTCTCTCCATCCTGAGCCTCTCTCTCCCCTGCTCTTTCTGGCTAGCCCTGAGCTGCTTCCCTCTTCTCCACTGCTTTTGTCTCCCTCCGGCCACATGAGGAGCAGCATGGAAGTGTTGCTTTCACTATGGGCAGGTGCGCTAGGCATCCCTGACACTTTTTAAACAGGCTGCCAGCCAGCGCGTCTGCCCCAACTGCCAACGAATGTGTTCTTTATGTGAAGCACTTTCTTTATGTGAAGCAGAATCCTAGAGAAATTTTTGTTTGTTATGTGAAACATACTTTACATGAGGCGTTCTTTACGTGAGGTACCACTGTATATTGCTCATCCATTTTTTTGCTATAACAAAAAGGGTACAGGAGGGGACCAAATGGTTTATTCAGGGCATGGGGTTCCAGAGCATGTGTAGAGTGTTCTGCCCTTCACCTTGTGTTGTGGTAGCCTTTTTCAAAACAAATAAGATTAGAAACAGAATTTCAGAACAGTCTTGTCGCTACAGCCAAACAGAGGAATCATCTTCCCCATTTTTCCCATAAGCAAAAGTAACATGGGGTGATGATCAGGGTATTCCCATATCTTTGTACCCCACCCAGGAGCAAAACTCAGATCTCAGGCAGCCCAATCCTAAGCAGCCCAGAGTGCCAGGAATGCCACAGCACCCAAATGGTAGCAACGGTATCCTATGAGCAAACTAAAAGCAGAAGCCCATGCTGCTTCTTCTTTTATGGTACAAGTCCAGTTTCATCCCACCTTTCCATGGCAATTCACCAACAGACTAGATTTTTAAACAACCAGCAATCGTTTGTGCATTTACACAAACCACAGCTTTTAAGGCAAGTTACAAAGTTACTCTGTGGAGTGGAGGGAAGACCATGACTTCAAAGCCACCAGCCAAACAATGCTGTGTCCAGCCAGCTCCTGCCTTCAACCTGTGGAACTGGTTTTCTCTTAAAAGGAACAGGTGCGTCTCATACTGTAGGGTTGGAAGATCTCAAATTTCACAGTGTGGTGAGTGTGGTTCCAGAATGCAACCCTTCCTTATTTTTAGATACATATGGGCACAGATGTGTCCAGATATACACCTACAACTTTAGCAAATCCAAATTGTTTGTTCATAATCGTCATAACTTTTGTAGCTGTCAGGCTTCTTGTGCTTCTCTTGTGCTTGTGCTTCTTGTGTTTCTCTGTACAGTTCCAGATTTCAGCTAGAAATAGAAAGCTTCAAGCGGCATAATTTCTTTTAATGCCATTTCTGCCCAAGGTTGCAAATGTTTCATTCTGTGACAGAGATCAGGTTGTAAAGAGGATCATTACCATCCACTCCTAGGCATATTATAGTCAATCAGAGGTACTCCCAGTAAAGTATGGGCAGAATTGCAGCCTTTGTTGTATGTTTGAATTCATAGTTGGGAATGCAGACCAGGAGACTATGGGCGCAATCCAGAGTAACTATGGGGAGTCCTTGCTCCGGTGTAAGAACAACTTACTCTGGATTGCAATATGAATTCCCATAGGTTTTCACTAGGTGCTGCAGTAACTATGGGTGCACATAATGACTCTTACGTGCTCTCGTAGTTACTCTGGATAGTAGGGTTTGTTGAAGCAATGTGGATTAGAAAATAATGCCTTTGCACAGCATAAATCCAGAAAATGAGAAAGGTAAGAGAAAGGTAGGGTTGCCATCAGTGGTGGGATTCAAATAAATTAACAACAGGTTCTATGTCCCATTAGTAACTGGTTCTCAGAACCAGGCACTCATTAGCAAAGGGTTCTATAGAACCTGTGAGAAGCCCCTGAAGCCCACCACGGGCCATAATTCTCTTCCACAAAATTGGGATAGGACCCTCTGTCACACTTGCCAGTATTGTTAACACAGACCCCAAAAATCAGGATTGTCCCTATTTGGGGGGACATATGGCAACCCTTGAGAAAGGAGATAACTGAGGTGAAGAAAAACAGTCCATAGTAAAATCAATGTCAGACCCAAGGTATGGTTTCTCTCAAGCAGTGACTGTATAAGATGGTCTGCACTGCAGACTCTTATGGTGCGGACTTAAGTTCATACCAAGAAGTTTTGAGAGAGTTTAAAAAATTGCATTCCACCATTGGCTTAATCAGGAGATTAAAAACATTGGGGCAATGTGAGTTCAATACCAGCTTTCATATCTTTCTTTCTGCCCCCATCTATCACACACAGCCCCCAAGAATCCAAATCCCCATCTACATTATTTAAGACGCTTGTAGCACTAGACCTGTAACCTGAGGAAAGGTGGAATAGGAATCTTCAAAATCAACAAGCCAAACCAACCATCAGATACATGACATGTCTTTACTGAACGTAATGGATCTCCAATTTCCAATAATATCCAAGGAGTTGGAGATCTCAGTTGGAGATCAGACCAAGATACATCAGAGTCAACTTCTGTATTCTTACTCTGCTCGGAAGAAAAACCAAGATCTGGATGTTGGTACCATGTATTAATCAGCAGAGAATTTGCCAGTTTAATTCTATGACCACATCCATGTGTTGCCTCTTCTGATTCTGAGCTAGAAGAACTGAAGGGTGTAATTCTGAAAATGCCATGAATGCAGGGCTATGGAACCATAATCGAGAAGAGGAAACTTCCAGAAGGCTTTTTTAAAAATAAAAAATAAATTAAAAATATCTCTTGCCCAACTTGCAACTCTGGCAAAAGAAATTCAAGTTCATGCAAGTTTACAACTAAATCAGAAGCAGGAAACTGTTCAGGAAAGTTGTTCAACTTCTTGACAATAAGAAAGTGAAAGGTGTGCTCAAGGAGGATAGACTATGGCAAAGCTGAATGTATTCTTTGCATCTGTTTTCTTCACTGTAAAAAATGGACATATACCTATGCCTGAACCATTCCCCCCCCCCCCCACCTCCAAAGAGCAGGGTGACCATATGACTGGAAATTTGTGGATTTATCCTCTTTTTTTTGGTCTCCTATCAAGGTGTCCTCCAAAAGGGTTTCATTGCCCTCCATTTTGGCTTCATCTTGGAATTTTGCCATGTTATGCAATACCCCATCATGTCATATGTCGGATTCATATTGAAAAACAGAAACATCTACTTACAGTATTAATTAATTATTAATTATTAATTTATTATTAGATTAGGCAAAATGTTCCATTGTCTGCTGGAAAGGCCAGGCTGAGAGGAATCCAAGACCTTGTCCTCCTTTTGAGGTTTGGGCATCCTGCCAATGAGAGATCTGAAGAATCGAATCAAAGGCAAATAGAAGTGAAGTTTTGAGATCTTACCTACAAATTAAAAACCAACAAATCAGAAGCCCAAATTGTATCCATCTGAGATACCATCTTAAGCATTCTTAGGAGTTCTTAAGAAGTCAAATATAAAGTTACCAACCATCTAACAAAAATTTGGAACTTCCATGTTCAGAGGTACTATATCTGAATAGTTACTGTGGGGAGGAGCGGCAGTGAGGTCTTTTGCTGTCATGCCCTACTACCTTCCCCGAGGCATCTGGAAGTAAAAAGTCTCCTGTCTGGGTGTCCTCCAAAAGGGCGTCATTGTCTTCCGTTTTGGCTTTATTTTGGAACTCTGCAATGGTGTGCAGTACCCCATCATGTTATCTGTTGTTGGATTTGTACTGAAGAGCAGAATCCAAGCAAAAATCAGTTTTGAAATGTCCCTTTCCTATGAAAAGATAAGGCCAAAAAACTAAAAATCAAAAATATGCATTGAGCTCTATGGAAAAGTGAAAGCAATATTATGGCTTTACTCATGAGTAGGCAAATGTGCCATTGTCTGCAAGGAATGCCAGGCTGAGAGGAATCCAAGACCTTGCCCTCCTTTTGAGATCTGGGCATCTGGTCACCCTGACCCAGGAGGGCTCTTCTTATGCCCTTAAATATGCAACAGAACCAGTGATCTCAATATTCCCAGAGGAAATCCATCCCAGAGCCAAACCACAGCCTTGTATGTTTGACTTCTCCAGTTTTCCTTTACATTTTCTGGATGTACTGAACCAAGCCGATTCCCCTTGTGCTTCCCCAACCCCATCCCTATCTTCTCCTTCCATGTCTCCCTGTTTCCTTCTATTCTTCCCAGGGATCAGAACTTGAAATCAGCTTTAGCAAAGTGAAGCTGGTATGAGCAGGCAGAGACGGGGAGATTTGAAGGATTTGGATTTCACTGGTTTCCGGCCTGGGCATCTCCTCCCCCCACTTCATGACCTTTCATGCAAAGGAATTTTTGCATGGACCCAGAAAGAAACAAATCAGCAAGGAAAGCCATCAGTTTTAAGGCTGCTTTTACCTCGTATCCACCTGGTCCTCCATTGATGTGGATTACTACATGCAATCAAGTGGAAGGGAGATACATATATTCCTGTTATCAGAAGGAGATGCACCCCATGTAAATGATACAGCTAAGTTGCTGTCTCTCTCTCACACACACCCCACTACCACCCCCATCTGTGCCAGCTGCAGATGAGTCAATGTGGCAAGAACGTCTTGGTTGTTGATTCAGCACCGCGCAATGATAAGGAATACAGATCACATGTATGTACCCATGCGTGTCCGCATGCACACAAAAGGCCAGATGTGGTGGGCATGGCAGCACTGTTCCAAAGGAAAGTTGTTCACAGGCTTTGGCAAACAGAAAGAATTGTAAGTCATCTATATGCCCGGGACCTGTCATATTTGGCTTTTGATCATTTCTGGGCATGACATGGAGGCAGATGATGTAGCTACTTTTCTGAAGCTGGAAGAAGTTTAGGTCTAATCAGTAACTGGATGGCGACATGAATTCAATAGGAGTTCCATAGAAAAGGGGTGAAGAGTGTAACGAATAATAATATTGATAGCTTCTTCTGTTTCTGATATTACAGACGAGGACTCAGAGAATCATATTTGTATAGACCAGCAAATTCATTTCCTCCTGCATTTGAAGGATTATTTATTGCAACACCCCAAAGAGATTAGCCAATTATCATGTTGCAACACAAGCAAAATTGAGATGGAACTCCGACTGCATCAAATGAGACTTGATTTTAAAGATGCTCACCTTGCATTTTGATGTTCTTAGCCCTGGCACTGAAATTAGGCTCTGGGACTAAGGTTTGGTGAGTTCCAGTTTAAAATAAGCACTTAAAACACAAGGTTGACATTCAAAGTAATAGCTCTTGTTGCATTGGACTGCAACTGAGAGTCCCATTGGTGTCCACCCAAAAAAAAAAATTAAGGGGAAGATAGCTTGTTTGGTCTTACTGCTATTTATTTATTTTTAACATTTTTACACTGTCCGAGGAGATCACGGTGCTGTACATGGTTCCTTCTTTCCTCACAGCAATTCTGTGAAATAGGTTAGATTGAAAAATAGTGATTTGTCCAAGATCATCCAGCTCAAAGACTGGATGAGGGATTTGCTGAGCAGGGATTTGAATCTGATCATTTAGATCTAAGTCTAGCACCAGTACCATTACACCATCTTGCCTCTTTTTACTTTTATTCATACTTGTTTGTGCAAAGACTAGCACCAAAAAGGGGCTAAGAACTATTATGGGAGTTGGGGAACGATCTGGATCAGAACTGTGGTAGGGTCAGAAGTCAAATGGTCCAATCCAAGGCCATAAGTTCTGCCATAAGTCCTATTATGGCAGTTGGAAAGCTATCATGTGCTCCAGAGCCACAAGTGCAAATGGACAGATACAAATGGACAGTGCAAATGGCAAATGCCTGCCAGTTGATGTTGGATACCCACCAAGTGGGATGGTATGGATTGTATGGGTATGGTGGTGGGGGCAGGCATGGATTGTGCAGGGGGAGAATGCACTGGGGTTTGGGCCAGGTAGGGGACAGTTTAGGGCAGGGTGAGGATCTTGGCAACAACAGACTCTATATCCCCTTTTTGGCCCATACCTGCCCTCCCCCCAGGTTTCCTTGGACTTGCATCAGTACAGAAACCAGAGTACGTCTTAGGAGACCCACTGATGACCAAGTGATGACCTATTAATAAATGAAAATATTTTTAATACCACTCCTGGGCCATCTAGTTTCTCCTCTCTTCACTGTTATGTGCATATGTGCATTGCCATAAATACATTTCTGTCGATCCCCAACCCTGTTTCTGCCCGGACCCTTTCCCCAATCCCTTTTGTCCTCTTATGTCTACACAACAACCCTGTGAGTAGGCCCAGCCTTAGGAATTGCAGGCCAAGACAGTGAGAAGACAGGCCAATCATCCAATTCTGCAGGATTATATCAACTGTTGATAAGAAAGTACCATGAATGGATTGGACCCAAGCCCTTTCTTGCGCTGGTTTTGAAAGGAAGACTTCCAAATGAGGCTTTATGACCCCATTGGGGTCACACTGTGCTGGTTGAAGAAAGCTGCCATTGCAAAAGGCTTGGAGCAAAAGGGGGTTCGTTCCCTAAAGACAAAATGTTTGAAACCTTGACCATTGTGCATAGATCCACCTGTTTTTCAATGCAACTCTGTCTCTTCCCCAATATTTTATTCACTCTACTTCAAATGATATGCACTCCAGTTCATGGAGCATAATCTGCCCTGGGTGATTTTGCTTTGGGTGATAGTTTCGTCATGCGGGTATCCTAGCTTCTGGTTAAACAAGGGACAACATAATGGTGGATTTAGATCCCAATAATGACAGAATCTCAAAATATCTGTAAGTGTAAATGGAAGTTAGGCTGCAATCCTAATCCCCAGTAAGGCCAGCCTAAGCCCCAGCACAAGTCCTGTGCTGACCATTGTCACAAACATGCTGTAAGGTGCTCCTGTGCCACTCCTGGGGGAGGATTAGGCCAGTGCACAGACATCCACTTGTGTCCCTACCGGAGGTGTAGCTTATGATAATGTACCCCAGAGCAAAGATCAAAATGTTGCCCTAGAAATATGTCACAACCAGATGTGATGTCATCCCGGGGTATTTTTAAAAATAAAATTGAGGAAAAATCTGCCTCCTCCTCCTCAATAGTTCAGCACTCACTTGCTCTGCTAATGGCATAGCTAAAGCACCTATTCGCTATCTGGCAGGGTGACCAGATTATTCCTGAACCCCAGGGCCAAAATTCCTAATCCCAAGCCAAAATTCCTACCCACTTAAAAAAATTGCCCCAAAGTGTATTTTTTATCATAACTTTGGATAGGAAGGAGATTTCTCAAAACTGATTTTTGCATTGGATTCTGCTCTTCAATATGAATCCAACGACATATGGCATGTTGGGGTACTGTACACTATCACAAAGTTTCAAAATGAAGCCAAAATGTAGGACAATGAAGCCAAAATGTAGGACACCCGGACAGGAGGCTAAAAATCCAGACAAATCTGGGTTTTTCTGGTCATATGGTCACCCTGCTATCTGGAGTCAAAGTAGATTTTGTTTCCCCTCCCCACAACAACAAAATCAAATTTAATTAAGTAAAATAATGAAAATTGTGCCCCTTTATGGTTAGGGAAAATGTGCTGGGACAAAGAGGAATGGTTATTCTTTCCCTGCTAAATATAAGAGGAGCACCACTTAAAAGTGCCTTTATTCCCACTTAACATGGACAGGATTTATTCCCATTTAACATGGGCCCGGGCCACCCCAACAACCGGTTTGCCGGAAGTTGGGGGCGGGGCTGGGGTCAGGGGTCAGGGCCAGGGTCAGGGGCGGAGCCGGGGCGGGGCGGGTTTTCAGGCAACCCTGCAGCTACGGTTTGGTAGCGTCAGGGTCATGGGAACAACCGGTTTGGGCGATCTGGCCCGAACCGGCTTGGGCCCATGCCTGAACATCGATAATTATTATGATATATGTACTGTATATGGAATTGTGAGCTGATTCATGTTGATACTTTTTTAGCTCCCTATAGGATCAGAATTACATCTCATTGGCTACCAGAGCAATCAGTATCATGGGGAAATTTAGAGTCAAGAAAATCCACTTTTTGTTCCATAAGTTTTTGTATGGATTTTTGTTTTTTTATTAATTTTTTGTTTTTTTATTAATTTTTTATTAAGTTTTTGTATTAATTTTCTGGTTAATTGGCCATAACTTTTGACAGAATATAGATATTCCAATGCAATTTGTTTCATTGCATTCTTCATTAAAATACTTTTTCCACGATATATAACATGATGGTATTATCATTCACACATACCCCTTTTTCACATTAGCGTCAAGCCTCCCTAAAGCTTGTAGCCCGATGCAACTGCATCTCCTAGCTCCACCACTGTTCCCTATATTACCACAAGAATGGGAAGACCAATGAGTTGTGTCGGCCTAAGTTAGGATTGCACCCTTAACTATTTAAAAAACTTCACTTTTGTATAAAATAAGGAGTGTTGTTAAAGCAACATGGATTGTTCAAGAGTGAGCTGCCTTGAGTCCTCGAGAATAAGGTCAGAGACAAAGTAGTAGTAGTAGTAGTAGTAGTAGTAGTAGTAGTATCCCTTCTATGCCCCATCACATTCCACCCAGAGTGACATGTCATAGCAACAAAATAGAACAAGGCCCCCCAGAAATGTAGGGCACCCAAGAAAAATGTAGTACCTGACAAAGTAAAAGCTAAAAACACTCATATATTTTATTTTCATGTGGTTACTTGATATACTATGTTACTTATTAAATTTAAAACTAGTACATACAGAGCACAATCCTAACCATGTCTACTCAAACGTAAGTCCCACTGTGTCCCAGGAAAGTGTCCTTAGGATTGTAGCTTTTATTTATTAATTCCAAGAAGGCAAACTGCTGTCTGCTCACAAGGAAAAAGAGGACAATAAGATTTTTTCTAGGCTAAAAAAGAGGACATGTCCTGGAAAAAGAGAACATATGGTCACCTTGCATTCTGCCAGACATTTTGTGAATATTTTGCTTAGATTTGGATTTCTTTTTGAGTTGTTTAGAGGTTTGTGCTCTCCCGATGCATGCAGCACATGTATTAAAAATAAGGTGATACCTTCTTTCCCAATCTCCCATTTAGGTTTATGGCTAGTATGAATTGTTGGGATTCTGAGCTATCCTTTGCAAACATGTCACTTGCCAGGGTGACCAGATGCCAAACCCAAAATTCCTGAACCCCAAGGCCAAAATTCCTAATCCCAGGCCAAAATTCCTACCCGCTGAAAAAAATTGCCAAAAATGTAATTTTTTTGTTTTTTGACCTTAACTTTTGATAGGAAGGAGATATCTTAAAGCTGATTTTTGCATTGGATTCTGCTCTGCAATATGAATCCAACGACATATGGCATGATGGGGTACTGTGCACTATCATGAAGTTTCAAAATGAAGCCAAAATGTAGGACACCTGGACAGGAGGCTAAAAATCCGGACAAATCTGGGTTTTTCCGGTCATCTGGTCACCCTTGCACACTTGCTGGAGAATAGATCAAATGTGTCTGAAAACCTACCTGAAGGCATGGCGGCCCTAAGGGTTTTAAATGATTTCATAAGCTGCAATCCTAAACACACTTTCCTGAGAGTAAATCCCATAGAACACAATGGGACTTACTTCTGAGTAGACATGCATAGGATTGCAGCCATAGTTTCTTCTGAAAATCCCGGACCACAGTATTTCTAAGAGAGCGTCCTTAGCAATCTCAACAGACCCAAATTTTTCAGGGAAAGCCATCATACTGAATACTACAACACAAATACCTTTTATACATAGACCTATACATGGTATACATATACCTATATGTATAGTAAAATGTATAGGTATACATATATCTATACATGTTGTATAGATACAGCCTCAACTAACATTTCTGTCTTCCCAAAAATTCCTAGGCACGTGCAAAGAATATTGTTGACATACCTTTGCTCATCTCACTTATTTCATAGGCATATTAAGCAATAATTTAATGAGACTTCCATATGACTTCCATATCCTCATTTTGGGGTATGTGTTCTTTTGCTGCAGCACCAACTCCTTGGGGACCCATTCCTGTGATATCCAATCTTTATTCTGGCTGGAATTTGTTATTTGATTTCTTGTCCAGCAGATGGCAATGGGGCCATCAGAATATTGGCCTCTATTTTTCCAGTCTTGTTCAAAGATTTTGGGTTTCCGTCACTTATATCAATAATCTCTCTCTCTCTCTCTCTCTCTCTCTCTCTCTCTGGGTGCATTTGTTTGAGAAAATACACAGCTTACCCTTAACTTCCCACAGCACTGTCCAACACCATTGAACATAGCCACCTGCTTCCCCCCCCACAATATTCAGTGCAATCCTAAGCATGTCTACTCAGAAGTAAGTCCCATGGTATTCAATGTGTAGGGTTGCCATAATTCTTTTCCACAAAATTGGGATAGGACCCTCTATATTTGCCAGTATGTGAACACAATCCCCCAAATCGGGATTATCCCTGATTATTGGGACATACAGTAAGGCAACTCTAGCTCACCCTACTATCCCAGAGTAACTACGGGAAGATGTAAGAGGCACTTACTCTGGATTGCTCTATGCATTTCCCATAGTTGGCACCGTAACTACGTCAGTGTAAAAGGCCCCGTAGTTACTCTGGATTGTAGCCAAAGTAGGACTTTGTCTCAGGAAAGTGTAGTTAGGATTGCAACCATGGTCCTTCCACTTTTAAATAAAGTATAACTTTCAAGATTTTCAAGGGCAAGAGGATTTACTAGGCTACAGCCCAGTGGCTCTACAGCACCCCAGCAAGAGTGAAAGTTATCCTATGTTCTGTGATTTCCTTACAACATCTGAGCCAGTAGAAGTACTTCTGTTGAGAGTCTTGAGAAGCACGTTACTTGCTTTCAACGAACCAACAAGACTCAATTTCAATAATACTCCAGGGGTTTTCATAAATTCATCTGTAAGGAGTCCTCTTAAACCTCACCTGCCACTTTCAAGTACCAGTTAATAAATTCACAGGCATTGCTGATGAAGCGTCAAAATCCCTATGTTTAAAACAGGCACCCCAAATTTAATCACTGCAGTTAGAACATCCATATGACAATTGTAGACATTGACATACAATCCTATGTATTCCAGCAAGTGGGCTTATCTTGAACAATGAATCCCATTTTACTCAGTATTGTCTGCACTGGTGGGAAGTGGGTCTTCAGGATTCCAGGCAAGAGTTTTCCCGAGCCCTACCAGAAGATGATATAAGCTGAAATTTGGATTTTCTACATGGAGTACTGAGTTATAATCCCATCCTTATGAGTTATACTCCCATCCTAACAATAGAAAGCCAACCTTCTGTATTATACAGATCAAGCTCTCTTCATATGGGGATGACCTGCAGTGAGTACCGGCACCTTTTACCAAGAAAACACTGGGAGTAGTTATTTCAAATGGGCTTCCTTTGGTGCACCATATTACTACTAGATCTTCCAGGAGTAACTGGAGAAGATGGTCTCTTCAGTCAATAAGGAAGATGGTCTCTTCAGTCAACAGGTGCCTTCACTTTCAGATCATTAAGCAGAGACATCTTGAAGGTGACTGACATGACACAGAAACATTTTCACAGAAAGTCGAGTCACCCAAGGGTGCTCTCTCAGGAGCCCCTCCAGCTCAAAGCAAGACTGAAAGAGGACATATCAGAAAGGTTTGCTTTGACCAAGTGATCATTTGGTATGAATATCATGTAGTCACTCCTGAAAGATCTAGTAGCAATATGATGCACCAAAGGAAGCCTATTTGGAATAACCATTCCCAGTGTTTTTTCTGGGGGAAAAGTTGCTGGTACTCATCACAGGTCATCATCCCCACATGACTACTTAAAGTCCCGACTCCTAAACGTTTGGAACAGATAGCCTTTGTGAAGAACAGCCCACATTACACGTTAGCCGGATGGGTATGTCTGGGTCTAATCACTGCTAGGATGCCTCATTTATTACTGTCTGTATTCCCATTTTTTTGTGAGGGAGCATAAAGGATAAGAACAGTGGAAATAAAAGGGAAGTAATTAATTAGAGTATTTATTACAGCATAAAAGAGAAGCAATTATCACATTGCCACAGCAGCTGGGATACTTTCACTGATCCTCATTCCCCTTTCTGTTATCACAAATCATTTTTTTGAGTCACACTATTAGAAGACAGGTGATTACCGGAGATTCACTACAGGATCACAGAGACATGTATTCAGGGCTACCAGATGTGTGATTCCATAGTAAGTTGGCTGTAAGACAAACAGATGTTGATCGTACTTCATTCAACTTTTCCCCCATATTAACAAATCTGTTGGCACAAATGAAATTATGGATCCTGCAAGCCTATGGTGACTTCCCTAGCTTGCAAACTATTGCTCTGCACTACATTTTCTCCCCAGAGAAAAGGCACTCTATAAAATTGTGACCAATGATAAAAAACGGCAGATTGAAAGGCAAGGCTTTCTTCCAAATACATGTACATGTAGTAAAATAGATCCATGCGCAAAATTCATATATGCTGTGATCATGATTCTGCCTGCTTCTTTTGAACTGCATTATAGGAAAATTCATATACCGCATGCCCCAGATGTAATCTGACATGAAAGCACATGTGGCAAAACTGACATATGTGAGAAAATACACGTGAGGTAGGCACATGTCATCCCATCAGTAGGATATACTAGTGCAGAAAACTAATCATGCTTGAAATTATTGACCCTTGTATTTTAAGATCCTACGGAGTCCGTCTCTTAGAACTGAATTACCCTACAATCCATAGTAACTACGGGAGCATGTAAGAGACAGTACGCGTGCACCCGTAGTTACTGCACCACCTAGTGAAAACCTATGGGAAATTCATATTGCAATCCAGAGCAAATTTTTATTACACTGGAGCAAGGACTCCCCGTAGTTACTCTGGATTGGGCCCTTAATCTCTGGTCAGATCCAGAACTTATATGTGCATAAATATGGAAGAAATTCTTTTTCAGTAAAAATGGGAACTTTCATGACATCTGGCAGGCTTATTGCAGGGTGATATAAAATGAGTGTAAGTAAACCACAAAGAATGTCTTATTCTGACAGACATCGGCTTGGCAAATCTCAGGATGGGAAAATCAGAAAAAGTTGCCTTTTTCATATACCACCACTGGAAATTATTAACTTCAGGGCAGGAGGCAACAATAGAGAGATGGGAATCAGGAAGCCTGAAGAGATCCTGACCCCCTGGGATGTACAGTGTGTACGACTGTATGATCATACAGGTGTCGGAGGTATGGTTGGGCTTCCAGAGGAACACTTTAAAAATCAAAGATGGTCTGAAACCATCTGTGTGGTCCAAAACAAGAAGTGTATGTAATATTTTGTTCAAATTACATTGTATTAATATAATCTTGTTAAAAATATATCTATATTCTGGAATGGGTTGTAAGAAAAAGGAAATCTCTCAAGGGCATTTAAAGGGGAGGAAGTCTGAAAAGAAGCCCATAAGAGTCAGATTAGATGAAACCTCAGATATAACCTGAGCTTACTGTAGGGTTGATTTTCAAAGGAAAAGTAGCAGTCACACAAGATCCTAATTTGGATGGGGACCACAGTGAAGAGGAAAGAACATTTAACCCTTTTTGCCTTCATGCCATATCCCAGCAGAAAATTCTCACCCTCACACTCCTTTGGGCTCCCAAAAGTGCCACTAAAATGAAATAAACTGAAACGGTTTAGATTTCCTAGATCAAAATAAGGTGGCGTTATTTTGGTGGAATATATAAGGTGGAATAAGGTGGAATATTCATTGCTGGGCACTCTACAGATTAGAACAAAATATTTTGTCCATGTGATTCCCGACTCCGACTTCAGGGCATTGAGCTTTGAAGGCACCAAAACCAGGTTATGTTAGGAAGTGTGTTTTAATACATGAGACCCAAATAGCCTTAATCCATTCTTGCTCTATTTTTGTGAACACCTGTTTGCTATTAATGTGGCAGACAATGTGGAGGAGAGGAACTGGCAATATGAATGCACATTCTGGCCAATGCAAGATTTAGGATTAGATTTTAAACCTTACGTGAAAATAGTCTTCACTGATTGGAACCTTCCACCATAAGTGGTCCTTCCGTAAGTGACCTTCCACCTCTCTTGTTCAGGCTGAGATCCTATACATGCTTACATGGAAGTAGTAAGTTGCAGTGAATTCCACATGGCTTACATCTGAATAGACATGTATAGGATTGCGCTGTAAGTTAACCTCATCCTGCTAACCGCTGGACCCATTTTAATCTTATTTATAATGTTGCCATTTGCATATCTATCTAAATGCATCTCTTTCTCCCTGTGCATCATATTTCTTTGGCAGTTCCTGGTATACTCTACCAACCAAAGCCTATAACACTATAACATTTTAATCTATAAGGTTTGAACATTATAACATTTATACAGGGCTCTAGTACTGTTCTTGGTAAGTCCAAATCTTTGCAGCTGAAATTGATCTAGTCTAATACATGCTTATTATTAGACTAGCAGCCCACCAAACATGGTCTGTGCAACCTCATTGCAATGAGAATCCCACACAAGTATTACTGAAAAATGCCTCAGGGTTGTCACACCTGATATATGCAGGATAAACTATCCATATTATGTCTGGGGTCAAAATAGAAAATGATTTTGATAGCCAAGTGACACTTACGGGCTCAAATACTGTAACTACCGCTGCAAAAATCATGCCAGATTTCAGCTTAGGAAAGCAGGGATGAAAAGAAAAAGAAATAACCGAAGTGTATTTCGGTGTAATATTTATTTTGAAATATTTCTGCTGATTTTTTTTTAGAAAGGTGTTGGCAGCGATTTAAAAAAACGAGGAAAACGTGTACAGCCATGTTAGTAGGGAGGCACACAAGGAAGTCTCTGTTAGCAAAGACAAACAAGGCTAAGCAAATAAAAGAGTACATGAATATTTTTTAAAATCTTCCCAAGTCAGCCATGTTGATTTGGCCCATGTGGGTCATCCTCATGTGAGCCTCAGGACACGTTGCAAATACTCTTCTTGCATCAGAGCCGTATGAGCCAGACAACGGTAAATAACAACAAATATAACGAGAACACAAGGCTAGCAGGGAACAGAACATCACCCAGACTTATGACTTAAGGGCAGTGTTCAGTAGCATACTACTTAATACTAGGAACTTAGCATCAGTCAGGGACTGACATTCCTCACTGTGTGGAACAGAATCCACAAACCAATAATTATACCAACAACGAAAAAGTTATAAAGGCGAATGTCATATGTACTGTATGAGAAAGGGTCTAATGTTTTTAGCCTAGGCTGGCACAACTGATCAATCTTCCTATTCCTGTAGTGATATAGGGAGGCAAGTGCCTGTCTGTAACTGGCCTAAACCTACCCCAAGAGTGGCACAGAAGTGTCTTACAGCACTTTTGTGACACCACCAAATCAGCACAGGAATTGTGCCAGGGCTTAGGCTGGCCTAACTGTAGGTTAGGAGTGCAGTCTTCAAATCCCTTTAAAATCAATGGGATTTCCTTCTGAATAGACATGCATAGGATCACGCTGTGAAGAAAATACAGATATCCTGGACCAGTGGCTCCCAAACTGTGAGCCGTGGCTCCCATGGGAACTAGCCAGGGGAGTTGCGTTGTCCTCACACACAAAAAATAATCAACCATTCTATATACATTGTATAGGATTGAAGCCCTAAATGGCTTTTCTTGTTCACCACCAAACAGAAATAGATATCTTTCAGACCACACTTTCAGTTCCTCGTTGGATTTCTTATGTTCTTTGTATGGGAGTAATATTTTATAATGCCCATTCCTTACATCTATGTCAGGTTATGTTTTTAAAAAGTTTAAAAAATACTGTTGATGTCTCTGCTGTGTTAAAAAAATATAAAATAAGGTTAAAATATTCTGATTGGGTCAGCGTAACAAAGTACATTAACCCTGCAATCCAGAGTAACTACGGGAAGACATAAGAGGCACTTACTCTGGATTGCTCTATTTGTTTCCCAAAGGTGGCACCGTAACTACGTCAGTGTAAAAGGTCCCGTAGTTACTCTGGATTGTAGCCTAAAGCTGCATCCTAACCAACTTTCCTGGGAGTAAGTACTATTGAACATAATGAGACTTTTGAGTAGACATGCTTAGGCTTGCACTGTGAGTGCAGGCAGTTATAATTAAGAGCCTCAACTACTTTACTTAGCCATAGTCATGACTTATGCTTATGTCTCAATGTAACTGAAATATCAGTTCATTGAGGATTTATGTCTCTATAGGAACATTCAGCCTAAGAAAACTTCTGCATATGCCAAAGCAAGACAGAGTTCTTAAATCTGGAGTTTCTCAAATAAATTTCCAAAACATAGTTTGACCAATATCAATAAAATATATGTTGCCATCTACCATAAATATGGAAAATATGAAAATAAATTCTAAAATGAACGAAATTAATGCCTGCCTATGTGCACTTTAAATTGTTCCTTGCTTGAGATTGAACTAAAATAATTGCCTAAATGCCAAAACTGGCTTTAAATCAATCAGACTAGCTTTCAAACAACCAACTAACAAACCAACCGATCAACAAACAGCATCAGTATCAGTTAAGATGACCAAACAGGTAGATGTAGTTGTAGGGATAGATGTAGTAAAATCTGAATATGTTGAAATGAATTTGCATAAGAACAAACACATTTGTGGGACACAAATGTCTCCCAAACATAGCGGAGTTCTTGTCCGTATTCTGGAATCACACTCTGGGGAGCCACCACAACGTTTTATGCAGTGGGTAGATGTGGAGCAATGAGCTCTACAGTCCCAAGGCTTAAGAATCAGAGAGTGCAATCCTAAGCATGTCTACTCAGAAGTCCCATTGCTAGGAAAGTGTGATTAGGATTGGAGCCTTAATTGGGAACCATCACTTGTCCCCATTTTGATTTCTGAGGAAGCCATCTTGTTTGAGTTGTACAAAAGAGTTAAAAGGCATTTGATTTGTTCAATCATTTTTATCCCTAGGTGCAATTCTCCCTCACATTAGGAAACAACGTAAAGTCCAGATGTCAACAAGATCCTCTGTTGAATGTCTTCTTCTATATTATTTAATTAGCTCATTTAATGTCAGTATGTCTGTTTTAGACCCACTAAATCCGGCAGAGGATTTTCCATCAGATACGCTGTGGATGAAACTAAGAAAGGGAAAGTTACCCCAACCCTTTATATGAAACTTGGCTGCAATCCTACCCATACTTTCTTGGGAGCAAGACCTGTGGGATTTACTTCTGAGTAGACACACCCAGGATTGAGCTATCAGACAGTCTCTAATATTGTTATGAGTTGATGCATGATGCTTCGGTGTCAAATTGTGGCATGTCTCAGGTAGTTCTAGAGGAGTCCGAAGGGATGCATTTCTAACCATTTTCTGAAGCTGATCATGGAAACGGGAAGCTGGGAAAGAAGTAGAACTCTTTGCCTTCCATCACATGGACGCTGCGTGGTTGCCCTCAGTCGAATTGCTCAACAAAGCTAATCACATGAATGAGGCCTCTGCTTAGCTAGATTCCCCTGAAGGAATAATGGTTAGGGAGGGTGTGGATAAGAGGGAAGCTTGAAAAAAACCAGTGTGGATCAACTCCAGCAACTGCAGTAGCCTGAGAACTGCTCCTATTCCATCCATCCGTCCGTCTGTCCATCTATCTATCCATCCATCCAAAACCAAGAGTCATGTGATTGTTACAAAAAGTGCATGTTCCAGTTTGTCACTTTAAGAAAAGTTAGTTTCTAAAGTTCTGCTTTTCAAATCAAAGCTGAAACTCGTAATCATAATCCCAATTCAAAAATAAAGTAACTGATATGTTATATCTCCAACCCCCACCCCCTTATAACTGATTTCTGCCAGGACCACAGGTGCATGCATTTGGTCCCTGCTGGGTATATGCAACATTGGGCAGAAATAGCTTATGTGATTCTGATGTACTGTATTTACTCAAATCTAACGTTCACCTTTATCAACTTAATTCAGTCTCCAAAATCAAGATGCGCATTAGATTAGATGGTTAATTAGATTTGAGTAAACGTGGTATTTTGATTATAAGTATAGGATGTACATTAGATTCGATGGTGCATTAGATTTGAGTAAATAAAGTATTTAAGAAAGGGAAATCCTGTGCTGACATTGTCTTGTCTTAAGGCTTATAAAGATGATGAGTTTAAAGTGTGTCCTACTGCAGTGGCAAAATGAGTTTGCAAATCCCAATTCTGAAACTATTTTTCAAACTTTCTGTCTCAGCACACTGACAAGGCAATAAAATTGTCAAGGTGCACCAGCAAGTTTTCGACAATTAACAAGGCACATCAAGTTATCAGTGTGGAGATCTCATTGGCCCTACTTATTAATGACTTTCCCCCATATTCCTGTGGCACACCTGTGGATCATTTGCATCACACCAGTCAAGTTGACCATATAGAATGGAGGACAGAGTGCCTCTACCTTTAACTATTGCATAGAAGAGAGAATTCAGGCAGCTTTAGCTCATCATAGAAGGGATTAAAAAGCAGCACCTGCCTGAATTCCCTCTTCTATGCAATGATTAAAGCTAGAGGCACTCAGTCCTCCATTCTATATGGTCACCCTAACACCAGTGCGCTATGGCATAGTGATTCAAAAAGGCTGCTATAGAGCAATGGATAGCCCTATACGATGCAACTGATGGAGACGAATGCTAAGGAGACTTCCACACCACTATCTCACCTATCTTTTCTTTTAAAGGTGGGTATATACATGCACAGTTGTGTGAGGGAGAGCACACAGGATTCATGGAAGGTCCTGATTCCCCCAAAAGCTAGGATTCACTTGAGAACTGAATCTAGGTAATATTCACCAAGTCATTAGGTTTAAATAAGACTTCAAAGCAAGGCACAGACACGTATGGTGGAGTCATGCCAAGGGATTTTTTCTGTATTTTCTCTCTAGGCTGTGATTTATTTTATCAAATTATCATTTTATGTCCTATATTTATAAATATTGCCTGAAAAATCTAGTTTTGTTTTAACTTCCTTATGAGTCTTCTCTTGGCAGGATAAGTTCTGCCAACAGCCATAGTCTGGTAAGTGCACTGGTTCTTTGTCAGGGCAGAGATTTCTATCATAAAATTATTGACAGAATGGGTACAGTCCAATATATATCCTTGACGTTCTTAAAACTAATAAAGATAGCTTTCTGAATTGTGATGGCCCTGAAAACTGGGCTTTAAAGAACCCACAGATTTCCAGAACATTATTGTGATTTGAATATTGGGAAAATATAAAATCTTTGAAACATTAATGCTTTCTCCAGAGCAGTTACCTAAATCCCATATAACAGGTGAGCAAGAATGATTATAATAAACGCATAAAACACTGATAATCCAAAATATCAGTCTGATCTTAGGTTTTTAAATCCTACTAAATTCAGTAAGGCGTTGATTGCAATCCTAAAGACACTTTCCTGGGAGTAAGTTCCATTGAACACAATGGGGCTTTCTTTTGAATAGACATGGTTAGGATAGTGCTTTATTTCCCAGATATATGTGCATTGGATTTCAGCTTAAATATATGACTTCGCGGAGGCACATGAGTAAGGAATATCATGTGCTTAACTCACTATTTGAGTGAACCTTAGATTGTCTCTATTACGTAAGGAGTTACATAGTTCTGTAAACAGAAACAACCTCAATTCTCACAGTCTCATCAGCCAGGAGTAATATGTTCACACTGGAGGATCATGGCTCGGTGACAATATAAACAAACTTCTGGTTGCACCTTCTCATCTCTCTATTGCCTTCTCATGACTTTTGTGTAGTTGTTTACTGTACCCACATTTCTTTGAGGCCAAATTCCAAATCCAACTGAACACCTTCAGACAAGGACCAGACAGCAATGGAATGGATTCTAACTGAAGGACTGAACTCTTTATCATACCTGATCTTTCCAATCTGTAGCCTGCTCTTCCTTCAAAACTTGGGTCCAAATATATTTGAGAAGGTAACAAATAGAACAGGTTGGATTTCATTTTATTTTACCCATTTTTCATCAATTTCTGCAAAATGTCAAACTCCAAATGTTTCAAACTTAAATAATCATGAAATCATGATATTGATTTCAAACCCAAGTCATGAAATTTCTTTGAGAACAAGAGCTGAAAATAAATTTTTTTAAAAAAATTGATTTTGTCTTAGCTCCTAAAAACTGTCTTTTTCTTCAGTCAGGAAAGCTGACAGGCATATATATTTGCATTTAAATTCGCCACAGTTTTCTTAGCATAAGGTCACACAATTCATTTAACTTCGAAGTGGTCAGATTGGTGAGAATCATCTATTCAACACAAATCCCTCTCCAACAAACTAGTCATATGGTTTGACTAAGAAACCAAGTTTTTAAAGTAGACCTAAAAGGAGGACAGACAGAATGAAACAAGTTGAGAGAGGGAGGTGAAGTGTGCAGAGATGACTGGGCCTTGGAATTGTATAGCAGAGTACTGGACAAAATAATTGAAACATGGATTACATTTTATATTGGCAATACAAATACACAATCAAATCAGAAAGCTACTTATGCTTCATTATTTCAACCGTTTGCCTGTTTCTTATTTCCTTGGACACCCCACCGGCTCCCCCTTTTCATCATGATGCATCAAGGTACATCCATTAGATCAGTGCCTCCTGGTTGTCTCTCCAAAGTGCCCCAATTTGTCCTGATCTTAGGTAGTTCCCCCAGCCATTCTTACCTCCAGAGCTTTCCAAGCGTCTTACTTAGCTCTGCATTGTGGAGGTGAGGGTACTGGTCTGCCAGCTTTCTTCGGGCAGCCTGTGCCCACACCATGAAGGCATTCATGGGGCGCTTGACATGGGGCTTGCTCTTGCTGCTTCCATTGACCCGCACGGGCATGGGCACCAGGGTCCAGTCGTAGCCGCTCAATACCTGGCTGACTGCCTCCCGGATACAGACTGGGAACTTATCATCATCTGCCTCTGAATCCTGTTGCTCCTTCTTCACCTTCCCCATCTCACTACTGCTGGGACTGGTAAGGTGAGAGCTGGCATCTGATGCCATGGAAGGTCCTGGAGAGAGGCAGTGATGATCCTCGGACCCCACAGGACTCATCTCCACCTCTGAAAGGCCTTGATCATCTGTCATTGTGTCCTCTTTTGTTTTTTACTCCTTAGAAATCAGGACGCCGAACTGAAACAAAACGAAATGGAAAAGGTGAACATTAAATGTTCAAAATCTCTCATCAGATATTTAATAATAATTTCTAAAAAGCAAGCATGCTGGATGTTAGCTTATTGGACCTGTAAAATCCATCATCCAAAGTTTGTGGAGGAGATTCTAATGAACTGGAAACTTCCAATAAATGCTATAAAGTTCCAAAAGTAAGAGAACCCACCTTTTGGCAAGCGTATTGGCCACAAAGATGAGGCGATCTTAGGGAGGGTGAGGACCAGAAAACAAACTCCGCACTTTATAGTTTCCCCCTTCAAGTTCTATATAACCCTGGGGTCAATGATTTCTAATCTAAAATTGCTGAAGACAAGAAGAATATCAGTCGTGGGGTTGAAAGTGTGTTTTTTTTTCTGGCAGTCTCAACGGCATAGGTTCAAAACAAAATTGCCTTATGGCAACGTAAGGAAATTTGGAGTATGCCTCTAACATATTGTGCTGTTTGAAGTAGACCAGGTAAAAAGTGTCTTGGAAATTTTTTGGCTCCATATTCTCTTTTGATTCCACTTCTGCTCTGAACGATTTAAAAAAATCACACGGAAAAAATATACATGGAAAACGCCTAGAAAATCTGAATGTTTGATTCGCATTCGCCTCTCACCTTTGCCCAACCTCAGAGAAATCAGATCAAATGATCACACTGCCACTTCCCTGCATTCAATGAAATGAGCACCCAAAGTGGGCTGCCTGCTCTATTTGCAATTATTCTTCCCTAGCTAATTGGAAAAGAATAATGCAAACTTTTGTGCGGATCAGGAAACGGCAAGGATCAAGCTGTCAGAGATTTAAAAAGAGAGAGAGAAAGAGTTGCCAAGCTCAGGTAGGAAAACTTACATCGGCCGGTCTGTCTTGCAAATCCTGGGAGGGCTGTAATTTGGAGCCCAATAGCCTCTCTGTTCTGGTGGCTCTCAGGAGCTCTGTGCTGGGGAAACTCTCAGACAAGTGCCATTCCTAGGGGGAGGCTTGGTTTTTTCCTAATACCCTGGATGAATGTCTCTCTGGTTTGCTGCTTAACACTGGGGGAGGGAAAGTCAAGGGGTGGAGTTAAGGGCTCTTTATAGCCCAAATACATTCATTGTATGCAGGCAGGAGATTCTTAGACACCCCCTTCCTCATTTCAGCTCCTATCTCAAATTCACACTTATTCAGATAGAGCTAGTTTGCAGGCAACTTCTATTCCATTTGTTTTAGACGAGATCAGTGATTTTCCACCACTGTGCCGTAGCGCACCGATGTGTCGCAGATTGTCCACAGGTGTGTCTTTGGGGAAATTCATTTATTAGTATGGCAATTGCAGGATTCGAGCCCCCTACCAACAGCATGGTGTGCCTTGTCAACAGTCAAAAAACTGATGGTGTGTCTTGACAATCTTAGCTCCCCATGAGATGAAAAGGGTTGAAAATCACTGAACTAGATGCTCACTGTCAGGCATTCGTAGACCGTGACTGCCAACTTAGGAATGGCTTTTCTGTGCAGCTTTGCACACTACATGGAACGAACATCCTATGTGGGACAACTGCACACCCACTGATTTTCTGCTGTGATGAAAAAGTATTGGGAACTCACAATTAGTTAGGGCATCCCACACATTGAAAAGCCTCTATGCGCTTGTGCAACTTTGATCCTGGAAATCAGTGTAGCTGGACCAACTAGATAGAAGCATCTTCCATGCTGAGCTTATACAATACCTGACCTAACAGACAATGTGTATCCCCTTCTGGAGTTTCACTCTTTCAGCACTGATATAGCTAGGAGCAATAGAAAGATGGTAGCCCCTTGACTAGGTAGCTATGGACTAAATATGTTTTACAAATTACTATATAGAATCTCCTACAAAGGATACACTGAGGTGAGGAGGATGTAATTTAAGAGTCATGAAGTCTAATTTGTGTGAAAAGCATCACATCATCATTTCTCATCAGCTGAGGAATGTTTTAAAACCTCTGAAAATTCATAGAGCACAATCCTAACCAATTTAGGCTGGCCTAACCCATTTGACATATCTTCCCCTGGAGGTGTGGGGAGGTTGGCATATGTCTGTGCCCTGGCCTAAGCCCCCAGGAGTGGGGCAGAAGTGCTTTACAGGACTTTTGTGACACCTCCAGGTCAGCACAGGTCTTATGTGGAGCTTTGGCAAGCCTAACTTAAAGGTTGGGACTGCAGCCTAAGGCCACAATCCAGAGCAAATTCAGCCTGCTCTGACCTAACTGCACTCTCCTAACTATTCTATATCCAGAGCAGAAAGTTATGCTGAATCCAGAGAGTCAGGAAGCCTGGGCTGCCCTAACTGCTCCAGAGCATGCTAAGTAATTGACACAAGGGGAAGACTTGCTCCTGAGGAGACACCCCTCAGATCACACTGAACAAGGAACAGCTGTGGTGCCTACAGTGGTGACATGACTCTGCACATCACCTGGTGCGGAAGTCTGTGCGTCATCCCTGGGATGCGCGCCCCCCCCCCCCCACCTGGACTGCGCAGTCACCAAAGTTGGCGCCTGCGCAGTTGTTTCTGAAGCCAACTGGCTTCAGAAAGAGTACTGCGCAGGCACCATCTCTGACATCTTCACAATACTTTTCTGAAGCCTTTTGGCTTCGGGGGAGACTGTGCAGACGTCAGAGTTGGTGCCTGTGCAGTACTCTTTCTGAAGCCATTCGGCTGCCGCTCCGCCTCCTGAGTGAGGCCGAATGGCTGTGCAGAGGCGCGGACTTTCTCTGCTCTAAGGAAGTCTCCTCTGAAGCTGTTCGGCATGCTCAGTGTGTTTCTGCGCAGTGCACCTCAGATGGCCGTTCAGGCCAGCTCCTCAGACAAGTGGCAGCTTCTGGCTGCTGCTCCGCCTTGGAGCAGGCCTGAATGGGGGTGCTGATGCCCGGGGCCTGCCAAAGGACAGTCAAACTCCTCCGGCACATCACCCCATACGGAGCGCATCACCCAATGCAGCCCACACCAGCCGCACCAGTCTGGTGACGCCATTGGGTGCCTGCCTTATAAGGAGTCCCTGATGAGATGCCAGTACATTCTACAGTGAATACCAGGGGCTTCTTGGGGTGGCCTGCTGTATCCTGAGGTTTGTGGGCAGCTGTAGTTTGTTCCATATCCTGAGGTTGAGAGGCAGGGGTTGCAACTAGGATGGCCAAGAACTCAGATTTTTGGTCAACACTGCCATTCTTACTCGGGCCTTATCATGGACCCCTATGGGTCTACTCATTACTATACCTGCTCCTGAGGTGGTATGACTCTGAGGGCTGGAAGAGGGCATTTCTGCCTTGGAAACAGGCTCTGGATACAGAGTAACTGCTCTGCCCTAGGCAATGCTAAACATGCCCTCAACTTGCCTCTCCTGAGCTGCTTAGGCTGCCCCAGTTAGGGCAGAGCAGGTCCACCTCTCTTAGGGCACCCTATCTTGCCTTGCTCTGGCCTAAGCCTCCTTCAGAGTAACTGGGCTGGAGCATCTTGCAGTTGCTCCAACCTAGAGTTAGATAGGGCAACCTAAGGGCTCTTATGTGGACAGATTAGTTGCTCTGGATTGTCCTGCCTGTCAAACTGTAGTGGCCTTGGACAGGGAAAGCTTTTCTCTTACCATTAACAACATAATGGACACTGTCCAGTAAGTGCCTGTGAGACTTACACAAAAATTTTATACCCTTCTGAGAACAGAAAAATCACACTTTCCACATGAGGAAGACTCAATCTGAAAGGAAAATAATGGTATCTTCTGAATTAAAAATAAATAGAAATCATTTTGTGATTTGAATTGTAAGAAACAAATGATGTCATCACCCTTGCTTGGAGAATGATTTACCCTATACTTTATTCTAACCCTTCCACCCCCCAAAAAATCCTACCATAGAAATGTTGTTCTGATTTTCTTATTATTCAGATAATAGTGACCCCCCCAAAAAAAGGAATTTATAGCACAATTCTATGTGTCCACTCAAAAGTAAATCCCATTATGCAGTAGAAATAGCAGATTTGAGGCAGTTAATTCCGATGTGAGTTTTCTCTTCCTACATTTTTCCTTCCTTTCCAATGCCTGGTAGACCTGATATCCTGGTCCAGGAAATTTCCAGCAACTTTGTGTCATCCCCATGGTGTCATTTGGAGCAATATAGTTACACCTCCTACTGACACCAATGCTCCCCCCATGTAGGGTTGCCATAATTCTCTTCCACAGAATTGGGACAGGATCCTCTGTCCCATTTGCCAGTATGTGAACACATTCCCCCAAAATCAGGATTCTCCCTCTTTTTCAGGACATATGGCAACCCTAATCACAAGTAACCTCGCACCTTCCCATATGGAAAAGAAAGAAAAAGTTAGATTTTTCAAAGAAAATAAAAAATTGGGGTTCTTTTCATTGAGGAGGGGGGCAGCTCAGGTGCATGTCCCTGAAAAAATTTATGCGATAACCCAATATTAATCTAACTGTTCCATAAGAGTTCCAAAAGTCATTGTAGCAAGAATATTGTACCGAATGGGATTTGTCCTTGTAAAAAAGCGTTAGGAAGAATGATCCATAACAGCTCACTGTTACATCACCTGGCTGTATCTAAATGGGTCCTACTGACTGTGCTAAATGAATCATAGGATGCTGCCGACTGAATCAGAGCATTCATCAACCTAGGTCACTATTGTCAACACAGACTGGGTAGTGGCTCTCCAGACTTTCAGCCAGGAATGTTGCTCTTCCCTACCTGGAAATTCTGCTAGGATGGATGCTATGGCTTTCTGCATGCAAAGCACTTGGCTGTACCATTGAGCTCGGAGCAATTTATGCCCGACCGTGTTATGACACCTAATCTTTTGTGTACACATGTCATCTGTATTTTCTTCTGACAATGTAGCAGGCCACACAGGGAAATTGTGTGTGTGTAGAAGGGTTATCCTTTGGGATTTTGCCATAAATTGCTTGAAACCTGCCAATTAACCAGAAGCAAATAAAAATTTGGTAACTGCTATAATTAATCTCCGCAGCACACTTTCGACAATGTAATTGCATCACATAAACTCCAATTCAAAGAGCAGATCTTCCCTTGTCAGCCTGTGTGAAAGATGGAAGAATCCCTGGACTAAGGAATAGCCCAGAGGAGGGGAATGGGGGTTGGCTTCTGGTCCCACTGGGGTATCACCAGGGCTTGGAAACACTGGACCAATTGTTCGAATCTCAGGCTAATATTCAACTTAGGGTGGGGGAAGAGCAATGTGGGAAACAATGGAGTAGAAGAGAGACATGCAGTCAACATCCCCCCCAGACCCAGGTGCAGGTTCCTGCTGACCCCCAGATGAAAAAGGGATAATGAGATGGCAGATATTTTTCCTCAGGCATGGGATTACACGACCCTAGTGGTCAAGAAGCAAGACATCAGCTGGCCGAAGCTTTCACGACATAAACTGGAGTTTATGTCCAGACATTAAGCGGGCACCTATACTTTTCAGAGTTGCATAGAAGAAACTATTCTCCCAGAATGATGTTTACCCTGCTTCCTGGTCAAGAGACACTCTTTCAAGTGGGTGTTCCTCTTTTATTTAGCTGGGGAAGAGTAACTGGCCCTACACACCCCAGCAACGTCTGTTCTAGTGGCTTCTGCTGGTGTTCTTTTAGCACTTTAGATTGTGAGCCCTTTTGGGACAGGCACCCATTAGCTATTAATTAGCTATTAATTTTTTTCATTTTCTTGTAAACCACTTTGTGAACTTTTCAGTTGAAAAGCAGTATATAAATACTGTAGATGTAGATGTTTCCTTCTATTCAGAATAAAATGGCAAGAGTCCTTTCCAGGGGTAGGAACAAGGGATCTGGGTGATCATATATCTTCATATATCTTTAGACTTTCGTCCTGGAAATCCTCACTTCAGTGTCCTCATTTTCCTTCTGAGCAGGCAGCATGTAGCCTTCTTGAAATCAATAAATTCTAGGTAATACAGTCTATGCATTTATGTCTAATAAAGGTTTGTAAATGTAAAAGTTTAATAAATTTGATGTAATAGTTTTAAATTTAATAAGTAATAGAGGGTTTAAATTAACCACAAGAAAGCAATATATATGAGTGTTTTTATCCTTTTATTTTGGCATGTCCTACATTTTTCTTAGGTTTCTTACATGGGGGGCTTGTCCTCTTTTCAGGTTATGCAATATGGTCGCCCTGTGAAGGATCAACCTCCAGGTGAGCAAGCACAAAGACAGGACCATTTCAAAAAAGCCATACTAATCTTTCCCATTCGCTGTACTGCCCAGAAAGAGAAAAAGAAACTTCATTCAGGTTGCCAACTGTTTTTGGGTAGAGCTACTGGGCCTTTAATGCTATGTGACAAGTTAAAATTCAGAAAGCTCAGCTCCTGTATGCTATCAATGCAGTGATGAGGAAGACTTCACCTACTGAACTTTTCTACGGCATGCAGCTATTGAAAAATAAAGGATCTGTGCCAGAAAAAGTTGGCAATCCAGTCTCTGATCTGTTCCTGTTTTATGAGTATTAAGAGGCCACTAATATAATCAGACATAAAGGGTTTAACAGCCTGATGGAGGCACAGCTCAGTGGGAGAACACCTGATTTGCAGAATTGGGTTGCCATGTGTCCTGAAAAACAGGGACAGTCCTGATTTTGGGGCACTGTGTTCACATACTGGCAAATGAGACAGAGGGTGGTGTCCAATTTTGTGGAAGAGAATTATGGCAACCCTAATTCAGAAGGACCTGTGTCAAATCCTGTCATTTCTAAATAGCACTGGGAAAGACCCATGTCAGAAACCCTGCAGAATCACTGCCAGTGTTGTGCAGGTAGTGTTGACTCCAGTTAAGACAATTTCATAATCTTAGGGCGCAATCCAGAGTAACTACGGGGTGTCCTTGCTCTGACATAAGAACAATTTACTCTGGATTGAAATGTGAATTTCCCATAGGTTTTCACTAGGTAGTGCCATAACTACACTGATGTAAATGTCTCTTATGTGTGCTCCTGTAGTTACTCTGGATTGTAGGGATATACTCTTAACTGCTACAACCCTAGATAGGGCTCATTCTGTATCTCAGAGTAATGGATGAAATCGAGGCCCCCATCACAACAGTTCTCCTCCCATGCATCAAAGGAATGTGAAACCTGGCCGGATTGGATGGTATGGCTCAATGCTGCTGTCAAGAGTGATACAAGTAGAGAGGCAGTAGTATAGCTAGAGGCGGTAGAAACCTTAATTTTGAGGGGAGCATGGAAGGGGTCCTCTCCTTTGAAACCATTCCATGCATTCTGAGTGGCTCTGTTTTATTCCCCATGCCTGACAATGCTTGGGAGGGCCCGTTGCACATTCCCTCCAATACTGACTGCTCCATCCTCCCCTCTAGCTACACCATTGGAGAGAGGCGATGGTTTCCTATATTTGTTGGACTCAAGCCCTAAGGGCTTTAAAAGCAAACACAATGGAGCCCAGAAGCATACAGGCACCTTTCCTGCAATCTTGCCCGTCTTGTTCACTCCTTCTAATACCCAATAGGTAAGAAGGTGCATAGCAGATGAACTTAGCTGAAGCTTCCAAGTTGTCTTCAACCTCAACTCGATGCAATCAGAAAGAAAAGACAGGTTTAAAAAAAGTAATCTCAACATTGCAATTTATTGCTTGCCTATCTTGGCAAGCTTTGCCAACCTTGACAAAGGCAACTTTCTTTCAAGATAAATGTGATGTCATGGTCAGTATGACCATATGTCACCTTACATATTTTTGCATCCGAAGATCTTGACTGAAGCTATTTTTTTTAAATGAAACACAGGCACAAACCCGCAGAATATTTATGAAGCCTCCCTAAACTTCTATAATTCTGCACACTGGTTCATCATACTGACCAAGAGACATGGTGTTGCAGGCAGTGTCTGCAAGAGGCTGGACTTGCATGGTCTGTGACTCAGATGCAATTGCCTACTGGTCAATTAATTGTACTGCCACCTGTAAATTTTTTCTTACGGTACCCCTTCTTTCTTGACTACTTGGTCCCATCCATACAATATGCTTGTGCTCTCATACTAACACCCCTATGGACGGATTCTGTTTAATAAGCTTATTTATTATTGCTGTTGGAACAGGATTCAACCATTCCCAAAAAGGGCCTGTTACCTATGATTAGACATGCAAGCCTCCTAAAAAGCAGGCCTCCTTCAGTCTTGAAAGACTATGGTATCGTGCTTGGCACTGCATATGCTGCATGCGAAGCACAAAAGCCTGGGTTAGATTGTTATGGAGGATAGGCTGTAACCCAAGCAGCAAATCCCCTCTCTCCATGCCACTGAATTAGTCCAATGGAAAGGCAGAGCCAATACGATTGGATCCAGCTGGCGTCACAGAGCTGGCCTAAGGACAGGAGCCCACCCTGTCTTGTGGGGCTGACCCGGGTCTTGAACCCTGGCCTGCTGGTTAACAGGCCCAGCGTCTTAACCACTTGTGCCACCCTCAGCAAGCCTCCTAAGTTCTGGTTTATATACCTAACTGTTTAAAATGGCAATATATGTGTCCCTTGTTAACCGGTATAGTTCCATTCCAGAACCTCCTGTGCATTAAAAAATCAGTGGATTAAAAAATTGGAAAAACAGATTTATTTATTATTAGATTTGTATTCCACCTTTCTCACCGAAGGGCGCCCATGGCAGCTACTTCCACATTTCTTGCTTCTCCATTGTGCCTAATGGAATAAGGTACTTTCTCAATATTTGCAGGGATTTGATTCTGGGATTGAAAAATAGAAAGATTTCTTGTATGACTACCTCTCTACAATAGTAGAAAAGCAGTTTTTAAAACTGTGTTTTGCATTGGCCATTCCTGCTGAGTCAAATCCATGTATAAAAATTCCATGTGTATAAAGGTCGAACCTGTACATCTTTCTTTGTTCAGCCTGGTATTTGGACTACGAGTGAATTTGAATCCTGATCTTGTTAGTTATTGCCCTCTGTGCCTTGGGCAATGGGAGGATCTTACAAAGAGAGACACTTGTGGCATCATGCTTATGCATGATAACGCATAAGCATTATGCATAATAATCATGATATTATGCATGATAATCAGGCTTATGCATGATTATGCGTGTGAAAAAGGTGTGCAAGAGGCTTCCGTGACATCATATTAGAGTATTCATTATTATCGCACCTATTGAGTGATGCCTCCTGTGCTTGGCTGATGTGGTGGGCCTTCACAGAATTCTCAGAAATGGTAGGGAAGCATTTTATCAGTTATGTTGCCCCCTTTTTACTACAACCATTTTCACCGTTTTGACGTTGGGTGCTGGGCAGCAGAGAAGCCTAACCATTAACATCCCTAGTGTTAGTATAGCTGCGGCCATCTCAACCAGAACATCAGATTGCCCTGTCCTAAACAGAGCTCCTCAGATAGAAAGCCTTTCCCAGGTGTACTAGTTTTCTCCAAGAAACTGATGATTAGATGGTTGAACATGGAAGAACAGTCCATCTGACTGTTGAGAAAGATGGAGAGGGAGAGGAACTGGATGATCAAGACTCAAGGTGTTCCATATTTTGTAGGATGCACTTCCATGCACCTGCTCCTCATGTCTTTATTAGCTCCCCACATCTAAATAGTCATCAGGATCCCTTGTATGCCCAGATGTGGATGCGGAACCATCAGCATCTTAACCCAGAACGCAACTTGGATAAGATGGTGGTAGCTTTGGGGGGCAGCCCTCTTGTCATGGGGGCAAATGCCCAGCGTCCTGAGGCTGTCTGTGAAAATTGGTGGTGGTGGGGAGGGTTGTCCACAACGAAATATTTCTATACAGTAGAGCAAGAAATGGGCGGGGGAGAGGAGCAGACGCTGGACACACAACGGCCGAACAATAACACCAGTGTGCTGACGGAATGGGAGACCCATGAATTGGAAGTTTGATAAGGGCTCTCTCTTTCTCTCAACAACCCCTTCAATTTCCCTCTGCACCCTTCCCTCCCCCCTGTCCATTGCCTGCTTTCTTGTTTGGGCTTTTAACAGTGCACTGTCTTTGTTCAAGATACAGGTGAACAACAATCATGTGATTAATACACACTCACACACACACACAAGCACAAAGCCTTTTAAAGGCCTGTCTTGCCTCCAAACCAAGGAGAAGACCGTGCTCAGAGGAGCTGAGGCAGCCGCGGTCAAGCTACAGGCCATGACAAGGTGGTATCTGGGTTGTGATCTGGTGCCTCTTCTCCTGACCAAAGGCCTTGTTGCACTTGGTGCCTCCCTCCTGAAGTGAAAACTTCCTCATAGGTAGCCGAACAGCGTCTGATGTTTGAAGGAAATGTGAAGTATTGCTTCTGTGGGAACTAAGAAACCATATTTGTTGGGTGCCACCCTTGTTTTTTGGTGCCACCACACAGCTCCCTGACACGCCAGTCAGTCAGGCCTTATTGGCAGAGCAATGAATTGGCATGAATTGGGATTGTCTGTTTGACCCTGTTTGTCACAGCTGAAAACTGGAACTAAAACGGGGAGATGGCAAAGAGCGCTGAAGGTTAGTTATCCGTTTTTGTGTCTTTTATGTTGTAAGATTTGTGGAAGGAGCTGTCTCAAGTGTAAACAGGTAGCTTCGGGGTCTGGGAAAGCTTCTTCTGCCTAGACGCTGCACAAAGCAAAAGCAGGGAGCCTCAGTAAAACTCCTTGTCTCCTTCCCCATCACACAAAATAGCAAATATTTCACTCTTGTTCAAACAACTAGCAAGTGACTAGCTTCTAGAGAACTCAGATGTACTGGTATCCCCCACTTTCTGATGGTTCATTTTCTGATGATCCACTCTTTCAACACCTTTCAATTATACCCATAATTCATTTGTTCATTGCATGTTTCACTTTTTCAACCTCTCTCTGCTGCTCTAAAGGCCAAAATTGCCCTCCCCCATGTTATAGCCCCTGGTCTAATCCCATTCCCAAAAGAGTTAATGAGAATCCATTTGCAGAAATCTTTGTGTGGCAGCAGGAATTGGCAAGATAAAAGGGGCATTTGCAGTTTGCTAGCTTAAAAAAGCTAGGATTTTTAAATTAATAAAGATTGGGTTCCACTTTTCAATGATTTTCACTTTTGGATGGTGCTCCAGTCCCTAACCTAATAAGAAGAGGATGTGTGTATCTGCGCTAGCTCCCCTCTTTCTCTCTCTGAAGTGTGTGTTTTTGCACATGTGTTTGGGCTAACTTGGAAGAAAGAACGGAGAGGAGCGCACTTCCAAAGTCAATGAGACAAGGATGTAAGACAGAAGTTGGGAGATTTCCAGTAGGTCTTTCACAGTTGGGCTGGGTGGAGGATGGCGGAGACTACGGATGAGAGGCTGAGCAGCATATTTCTGAAGATTATTTGCCCCATATGGAAACCATGGCTAATGACTTTGATCCAATTGTGTCCCTTGTGTGTCCTTTGTGTGGCGATGCTGATGACCTCATAGTCTCTGTGACAGTGATGTGCTCCACATCACTGTCACAGAGACTATGAGGTCTATACATTGAATATTCCTAATAAGCAATGGTGTACACGAGTGCAGAGTGATATCTCAAAAACTATAATTCTGGTTTTGCCCTTCTTTCCTTCGCAGCTGTCCATTTTGTGCAACTATGTTCCTAACATCCCATCTCTATCCCAGAGATCCGCCTGCTGCAGGCAACTTCACCATCCTTCAATGTATCCCATCTAGGTTGTGGGTTGCCCTATAGATAGATGGAGAATTCTTGTGACACATAGGCCTATATCCTAAAATGAAATTAAGCCCCTTGCTCCGGAGCAGTTAAGATGACTTTCCATAAGATAGCACTAGAGGGTTATGTAACTGCGTGGACCTGTAACTGCTATGGATTTAGCCCATAATCGCTGAATTGTGGAAATTGTGGAAAGGGAAATGCCAGTGATTAGCCAGACAAATTTACGGAGAGCCAGCAAAGAATTATCTTTGTTTTAACATAGGTCTTTGGATGATACTTGGAGGGGAAGGGAAATTGAATCCTTCCCTTATGGTACCTGTAAAACTTTCAGCTTTGGTTCTGAACATGAATGTTCTTGACTTCACCATTCATAATTTAAATGGGATAGATAGATCTTCACATTTGTGAGACATCTGGTTCTCCTTCAGTAATACTGTTCCATGAAAGGGTGTGAAGATTCTACCTCCAGAGCTTCTTATGTTTGGGTTTCAAGGGGCCTACTAAACTTTAAACTTCTACTGGTTTCCTAAACTGCAATTCCATGGTTGCCCACAAAGTATCTTGGGATGAGTATTATCATTCAATGCTGAGAATTCACTTAGGCATTCCTAGCAGAACTATAATTTTCAGAATTTTCTGGGGGAGAGGAAATATTTAATCCTATAGTATCACTCAGTCAATGGGATCAATATACTGTCCTTCTTTCACATGTCAAATAAACCCATTACTAATCTAGGATGATTTATCTTAGAGGTGGGCAAATGTTTTGGCAAGAGAGCCACATCCCCCCAAATCCAGAGTAACTAAAGGAGCATGTAAGAGACTTTACGTGCACCCATAGCTACTGCACCACCTAGTGAATACCTATGGGAAATTCATATTGCAATCCAGAGTAAGTTGTACCTATACCGGAGCAATGATTCCCCGTAGATACTCTGGATTTTGCCCATCATGTCTCTGACATTGTGTCAAGAGCTGGGAAAACTGGGATTAATTTACATTTCAAATATGAATAAATTTACATACATTAATATATTAGAGATGGAACTTACCTAATACAGGTATGCAGAACCACATGAGAACTATGAACTATAAATGACACATCTTTCACAGTGAAAACATACAGACCAATCTAGAAACTAATAGAGACATAAATTGTTAGAAGCAATGAAAGGAAGTTTAAAATAATGTTCAAAGCACAAAATGCATGAGACATGAACTGATGCACTTGGGACAATTACAGATGTTGCAGTCAACAGTCATAAACCAATGTGGGTTCTTACAATCTCTGACAGGCCAGAGGTTCTTCATAGATGGGGGACTCCCTCAGAGCCAGTGTCCCTGAAAGCCACAAATGGCCCATGGGCTGGGGTTTGCCCATTGCTGCTTTATCTATTTATATACAGTCTTATATGCTAAGGCTTACATGCCATTCTTACATGCAAGAACCCAACTATAAAATGAGGTCAGACTAAGAAACAGCATCAGAGGTTGGCCAGGTGAAGACCATTACTATCCCATCAGAGGGCCCACCTGGCCAAACTGACCCTTGAAGTCCTCTATTCCAGTGATAGCAATAATGCTCACTGTACCAATAGAGGTGCCAGGAGGCCACCAGTGCAGGCCATTTTTCCAGGGCTCCACGCAATCTGGTGTTTGTATTGGTCAGGTACTGGCCAGAACAGTACCATATTCTCTTGGGAGACATGAGAATACAGAGGCGACAGACTGATCAGAAATATTCCTTTTAAAATATTTCCTTCTTGATTCTGTTGAGACCACAAGAAAAAAGTCAAGGTGGTAAAACATCTTAAGGGCCTTTCTTTGGAAAACTGTAAAAACTGTTGCAATTTTGGGTCCATAGAAAACTGAAGCAATATATGATGAAATCTGTGTGCGTGCAATTTTGTATTTAGGACAAAATAAAAAATGGTTGACGTCAAAATAAAAATTGATTGACCACATGGTTTAGGTCAGTGGTCTTCAGGCATTTCAGTCCGGGATCACCTTTCAGACTTTAAAATCTGTCTTCTGTCAAACTTACTGGGATGCCACATCACTGTGATGCTAGAGCTTGGAAGGAAGTCCCATTGTGTTCAATGAAACTTACTCCCAGGAAAGCCCAGTGCCAAATTCCAAGATGGCAAATCCTACCTTCTCGTAACCCCCCTGACCCAAAATCATGATCCCTCAAGGGGACCACTTTGAGTAGTAGTGGTTTAGGTTCACATCTTCCATCTTGTTATAAATCATATGATCATTCTGGTAATCTATGAATTTCTGTCTTTGGGGCCAAGCAGAAAAGTGTGAAATACAATCTCAAATGTATTTTTGAGATTTTGTAAACATACATATAAATAAAATGCAGTTTATAAGCAAATTCCTTATGCATAAAAAAAAACCAATTGTGAAACTTCATTAATGTTATTGGGAGGGAAATTCAGTTTGGTTTGGCAACACTTTTATGTGCCGCCTTGAGCTCCCTCTTGCAGGGGAGGAAAGGCGGGATATTAATTAATTAATTAATTACAGATACAAGGTGTATTTTAGAGGAGAAAAATCAGATTCATTAAATACTCACTTGATGAACTAGAAGGCTAGGGAAAGTGGCTGGATTTTATGCAGTCTTTTCCCTCTTTGGCCTACCTCTTTCACACTTCTCACCAAATCTGCTGCAAAATTATCAAGACCAAATAAGATGTGGTCTTCCACTGAGTTAAGCCATATACTTAATGGTGGACAACTCGCAGATGCTCCTCAGGGTTTCAGACCAAGGATGTTTCCTACTTCAGCGGAAGATGCCAGGAGTTGGCCCAAGGACCTTCAGCATGCAAAACATGTGCTTGGTCACTGACACTTCTGCAGGTCTTATCAATTGGCTTCCTTTCCCCATCAACATCCAGTACAAACTTCTTCTCCAAACTCTTAAAACCTTTCCTGGCCTTGCCCAATTCTGTCTTTTGACCCTTGTTTCTAATTAATGTATTTACTTGAATCTAACACTCTCCTTTTTCCAGCCGAATTCTGTCTCCAAAATCAGGGTGTGCATTAGATTTGATGGTTAATTAGATTTGAGTAAATACATTATTTTGATTATAAAGAAAGGATGCACATTAGATTTGATGGCACATTTGATTCGAGTAAATGCGGTGCACCCACACACTAAATCTCTGTTACCACAGGACAAAAGATCTGTTCCCATTATTTCATCCATTCTCCCTTTCTGCCCCTATGTGCGGAACCTCTGCCTTCAAAGCTGTCAACCACTCTCTCACTTCCTTCATATCCCTCCTCAAAGCCCATTTTTTCAGTGTGACCTTTGGCTTATCCCCTTAATCCCAATTTCCAGCAGTAATAAAGCTTTAAGTATGCATAATGAAATTTGTCCGCATTCTTCCCTCTGTATCCTGGTCTATCACGTCTGCCTTCTTACATTTTCTCTCTAGTTTAGAGTGTAAGGTTGGGTTGCCATAACTCTCTTCCACAAAACCCAGACAGGACCCTCTGTCCCATTTGTAACACAATCCTCCAAAATCAGGACTGTCCCTGTTTTTCAGGACATTTGCCAATCCTAACTTAAGGTCTTTGGGAGCAGATGCCCATCTACGTGGTCTATGATTGTAACTCTGTATCTATGCCATGTACAAAGGAATGAACGGATTGTCATCTGTTTCCCAAATCTTTGTAATGGCTGAGTACTTTTGGAAACCTGTTGCCAAAGCTGCAAGATCCTGCAGAACTGAAAATAGATTTAAGGCTATGGCTTGCTATCACATCGAGGGTTTTAGGGTATGCTTTCAATATGTGACATAAAGATTGTTTCATGATTTCTATAAAATCACATGGAAAAAATTGGAATAGTTTTGTGTGTTGCACAGTGATTTTCAATGCATGAGGCAAGCCCAATTTTAAAGTGATCCCAGGTATTCAAAATAAATGTATCTGCTCAGGATTATACAAAGTTTGTTGTCTTTAAATCAGGTTCGCTGAGCTGTGCACATGCAGCATTTATAGCATGCTTGGACTACACAGACAAGGTTCATGCCACATCAGTGTGCTAGTGCTACCTGGATAGGAGCCAGCACCTGAATTAAATATGAGCCTGGTTGTGTGTTACCCTGTATGGACTATGCATCCAGCAGAGGCATCACTAGGGTTTGCATCGCTTGGTGAGAGAGCTCATTGCATCATCTCCATGATGGATCCCCCTCCTTTAAAAGGCCATACAGAATAAATTATAATATTATACAAATAGCCTGAATGCAGTGGCATCACTAGGGTTGGTATAATCCCCATTCGCTTTTATTTATTTTAATATATAACAGTACAGGTCATCCAATAAATCAGTAACCAACAGAAAACTAGTGGCCAACTTGATGCATCTGAATAAGAATTCTCATATTAGCTTTGATACATGAGAAAGTAATGATACATACTCACACCTTATTGGTTTCTTGCAACATCATAATAACACCTTATTGGCTTTCAAAACTATCAGTCTAATGGGTCAACTGAAATACACTTTTTCTAACATAGGTCAGTTGTCCCACACATAGGTGTGATGTCCTTTTCTTGGTGTTTTCTTGTGTGGGGGCTATAACATTTGATGGAATACAGATATTTTAGTGTGGCTTATTTCATGACATTCTGCATGAAATTCCACATTCAATGAAATCCCACCACGATTTTACTATTTTTGGCAGGAATAGTATCACCATCCCTCGAACGCATCACCTGGTGTGGTCCACACCCCTGCACCATCTAGACATGCCACTATCACCCAGCATCATTTTTAACATTTGATCACAATTGCCAAGGGAGACTTTAAAAGGTATCTTGGTCCAGGATGTCTCTCTCAACATGTCCTTTCCAGTCCAATCATATCCAGCCCAGAAGGTGAAGCAGATTTGATGCAGTTCCTATCTATGCCATCAAGCTTTATTTTATGGGGTCCTACCTATGCCAACAAATTGTTCTGTGAGGGCACCAAGAGTATCTTCCTGTGTTATCCTCACTCTTAGTAGGTCACATAAGCCGATACCTTGAGGAAACAACTATGAGGAAATTCAGATGGATCGGGAGATTTTTTATTGGGATCAGGCATACACATGTGCACAGAGTTACTCTGTACTGTTTAACAGATAGCCAGAAGATTTATAATTGCTAAAAGAATTTGTTTTCCTGCAAAGGTCTGGGAGATCAAAGGGGATATTGGCACAGACTGATGCTACTTGCTCTGACAGGTGGCTCTCCACCGCCCAATTCCTCTTAACCCCCTCTTCTCCTAATGGAACGTCAGCGGTTCTTAACGTCAGTGTGAACAATCCAGACATGAGGATCCGATTTTGTTTTTAAATGACCTACAGTTATGTTTCCATGTGCAAGATCCTCTTAAGTGGGTGTGCCGATTGTCAAGTCAGATGATGGCTTTAGGTATTGCTCTGCATGACATGGAATTTTCCAGTGGGGTTAGCAACATGAGCTCACTTTTAAGACTATATCCAATAGATGGGTGAAAGGAACCCTATTGGAAGAACAGTTAAGAGAGAGGAGGGTGGTTCTGTTGGACAAGAACCGGGAGATGTTTAGCTAACGCAACTTCCCTGCTTTTGGTTCATCAGCTCTACAGTGTCCCAGGAAGTTAGGTAAGGGTTAAGTCAGGCACGTCTCAGTCTCTGCCTTGCTCCCTGTAATTCCTCCCAGGGAATAAGAATGGGAGAACAAGGAGCTCTTTCTATTTTCAAGAATTAATAGCAAAGAGTCATCTGGGGTGTCATTCAAACCCTGATCGGCTCCCAGAGGAATGCATGAGTGTGCGCATGTGTATGAGAGAGAGAGAGAGAGAGAGAGAGAGAGAGAGAGAGAGAGAGAGAGAGAGAGAGAGGCCTAAGGGTGACATACCAGAGCTGGGGCAGAAACGATTCAGTTGGTAGAGGCAGAGTCAACTTCAAGCCAACTTAACCAGTTGCTTCCAACTGGGTCCTATGGACTAGGGTAGACATTAAAAATAAAATGCACATTATTACACTTTTAAAGGTAATCTATACATTTCATTTGTTTACATGTATGCAGTTTTTTCCTTAAAATGTGCTTCGAGCATTTGGCCCTTTAAGCTACATACACATTTTATTACTTTTCATTCTAGCATAGAGAAAAAAGTCCATGTTGTATTTAGATCTCTTTAAGATTCTGCAGATGTTAGTGGTGAATCAGGGACCCCGCCAAAAATATATTTCCAATTGGGGTCCTGCAGCTCCTAAGGTCAGCCATGTCTAGAGATATACATTAGAATCTTCACCTCCTACTAAAGAGCGAGTATCCAGCCAAAGGCAGGAGCTCTTTCCTGTATACAGTGGTGGGATTCAAATAAATTAACAACAGGTTCTATGTCCTAATAACCTAAATTAACAACAGGTTCTGTGTCCTATTAGTAACCGGTTCTCAGAACCAGGCACTCATTAGCAAAGGGTTCCAAAGAACCTGTGAGAACCCTCTGAAGCCCACAACTGCCTGTATCTCTCACTTTTGAAAGCTTCTGACAAATCTGTGGACTGCCTGGATCTATTGTTTCTTGACATCAGCAGTTCTCTCCCTCTCTAGGCTACATGACTTTTCCCTTCAAAGTATTTGGAGCCCCAATGGGAAGCATTGATGATAGAGCTGATTTGCAACATCTCTCCCGGAATCCTGCCTTGTTTCAGGTTTCTTGAAACTTGTTGCAAAACAGACTATGCTTGTCTGTCACAATTCCTACCCATTCTGTCATTTTATATGGGATTTGGGGGCAAATCCTGCCAAAAAGATTTGACAGCATTAACCTTAAAAGCAGACATTTTTGTACAATCCAGGAGATTTGCTTTCATGCACTTCTTGTTGTGATAATGTAGCAATACTCTTCCTGCAAAGACTATTATTTTCATATTCCAAAGTGTTATATTTACTGACAATGTTGTGAGCCTCATCTCCCTACTGACACAGGTAGCACTGAAGATACTGAATTCGTGTAATCCAGTGGTTCCCAAACAGTGCATTGGGATCTATTGATGGGTCACAATCTGTTTTGGTGGGTCACCAAAGGGTGACGGAAAAAGCTGATAACGAATTGACTGTGGTTGCTAATTACTTTATAAAGAGCTCTACTCTTCTAATAGATAGATGGAGAGATAGAGAGAGAGATAGACAGATAGAGAGAGAGAGAGAGAGAGAGAGAGAGAGAGAGAGAGAGAGATAGATAGATAGATAGATAGATAGATAGATAGATAGATAGATAGATAGATAGATAGATAGATAGATAGATAGAGTGATCTCCCATATTTGAAAGCATGTGTTGTGTAAATATATAGAGATAAAGTTTGAGGTTATTGTTACCTATAAATATTTCTTTATAGAACTTTTAAAAAGTTGAGTAACCCTGGGTAGATTTTGATAGAATGTTGTTTTAAAAAGTGGGTCCTGGTGCTAAAAAGTTTGGGAATCACTGGGTAGTCCTTAAGTTCCAATATCACTTTTAAATTCAGTATATTTGTATATCTATATGCTGACTCTAAAATGTTTTCTTAGAAGTAAGACTGACTTGAATTGTGCATACTCCAAATAAGAAGGCTTATGTCTGCTGGCAATAAGAACATTAATTCAGCTAAGGCTGCAATCGTAAAGACTCCTTGGAATAAGATCTATTGAATACAGTGGGACTTACTTTAGTGTGGATATAGTTAGGACTGCACCCTAAGTAAATATGGCAATGATCTCGTTTGTGAAAAATTGCATTTTGATGGATGCCATAGTTTTAGAAAGCAAACATATCAAGTCACAACACCATGTTTTTGTCATAATATGTACACAAACATGATAGGTCCTTATCTAGGTCCAAAAGCAGGCCTCCGTCAGTCTTGAAAGACTATGGTATCGTGCTCGGCGCTGCACTGAAAGCACAAAAGCATGAAAGCCTGGTTTGGATTATTATGGAGGATCTGCTGTTACCCAAGCAGCAAATCCCCCCTCTCCACGCCACTGAATTAGTCCAGTGGAAAGGCAGAGTCAATACAATTGGATCCAGCTGCATCGCAGAGCTGGGCTAAGGACAGGAGCTCACCCTGTCTTGTGGGACCTCTAGGTCTCTAGGTCCATAATCCTGCAAAAAGGGCAATCTTGTCTGACAGGCCAACAGTTCTAATAGTCACTTTGTACTGTATATTAACAGTGAATTTTTTTAAAAATCTGCAATGGGATCTAACCTGCTACTGTATGCACCAGTGATTTAACTAACAGGATCCACAAATAGAATTGTGTGGTTGTGAATTACTAATTGGTTCTAGTCCATGAATTTGTGAAAGTAAAAGTCCTTGCAACCCACTGTGTTTTATTTCCTAGAAAACACTCACCAAAGGCTGGTGTCATCAATACTGTTCTAATAAACACATAGGTATCTGCCAACCCACTGTTTGGAAACTACTCATATACTACTCCACACTTTCCTGGGAGTAAACTCGTTTGAGTTTACAACTTACTTCCAAGTAGGTAAGCATGGGATTGTACTATGAATGTATTTTAGCTATTGGAGATCTCAAAACAATGGAAACCCAATATTTTCTTATAAATGTGGTTATCTCATTAACGGTTGCTTCAGATTCCCAAGTGAATATGGAGAATGGAGGATAAGAATTCCAGTTGAAATGTGTTCTTATGTAAGAATTAGCAAATTTAAAACTATTCAGTTCTGAAGTTGAGTTATAAATGAATAAATGACAAAGTAAATGTATAAATAAGTAAATGACTAATGTAAATGAACAAGTAAAACTATGATAATCATAATGAGTTGATACATCTAAGCCTAGACTGTTTGGGTACCAATTTTAAGTGGACTCCATCAGCACCTTTGCTATGCTTTTTCAGATACCTTTATGCCCACTGCAAACTGATAGTAATTTGGTATCAAATGTGTGATGTCAGACTGTCTGGTTTGTTGATCTATTATACGTATCATCTCATTAGTTCTCATTTTGCTATGCCATCCACTTTTGATACTTTGTTGTCTGTTGACTGAAACAGTCTTTTGGTTAATAAAGACGGTTCAATGTTTGCTATTTATCTGACTCTTTTACCCATCACTAGACACAAGTGAAATCAGTCACCGCTTGATATGGCAACCATCAACCGGAGCACAAGGATGGATGGCCCACCACAGTTCAATCTCTGTGCCCCTGTTCCTCAATACTATATATACCAACCCGTCACCCTATAAAATAAGGGCCTTTTGTAGAGGAAGGGTTAATAAATGATGTAAAGAAGGGTCCATTTAAGACATGGCAAACCTTGACCTTTCATAAATCATACTGGCTCGGTTGGGAGCGTGTGGGGGCTAACTGCAGCTGCGCACGACGTTGACATTGTTCCCACCATCTCTAAATGCAACAAATCCCTCTATTGTCTTCCCGGTTTATCTGGTTCCTCTTGTTTATTAGCAGAGGTTGTTTGGCACCGATTCCAGCCCTGGGCGGGTGGAAAGAGTGCTGGCACGCACCAAAGAAGGAGGGAGGAGGGGGGATGAGAAGGCTGCATCAATGGCGCCATTGTCCCACCATTTTTGTTTCTGCTGTAATGATATGGTTGGAAAAAAAGGGATTTCAAAAAAAGAGAAAGAAATCTGTGCAAAGGACTTGGTGGGGATTGTTGTCTGGGCCCAAAGCGGATGCTGTTGCAGCTGGGAGGATGGCCCAGGACAGAGGCGCGACGGGGCTGCAGTGCCCCTTTATTCTGTGCTCCTTTGGATTCTGGTCTGTAAGCCTAGTGACAAGCAGTGGAATCCACAGGTGCCCATAGAAGGAGGGGGTTCTCTAACCTCACCTCCCACCAGCAGAAGCCTGCAGTGATGAGCAGATCCAGTCATAGAGATATCATCGTGAAGGGTACAAACGTTGATGACTCTATAGGGATTTTATGTAAATGCTTATGCCCTCTGTGTAGCCCTACTTTAATTTGTGTCTGTGAAAGCAGTGGTGGGCTTCAGGGGCTTCTCGCAGGTTCTATAGAACCCTTTGCTAATGAGCGCCTGGTTCTGAGAACCGGTTACTAATGGGACATAGAACCTGTTGTTAATTTAGGTTATTAGGACATAGAACCTGTTAATTTATTTGAATCCCACCACTGCATGAAAGGGCAGTCTTAGGGCTGAGTCATACATGTTTCAGAAGGAGAATATAGTCTTCATGCAGGAATTGTCTCCCTTGAAGTTTCAGATGGGGAAATGTTCAACTGAACTGCCCTCATGGGACAATAACTTTCATGTCAGGAAATGTACAATATCATATGGAGGATGATAGACAGATCATTTTCAGATGAACACCTCCCCATATAATGCTTGGAGTAATACAGTACCTGGATAAGGATTGTGTCTCATTACTAAAGCACATACAGGCCTACTTTCTGATGGTTTGTTTTCCACTGATCCACTCTTTCAGCACCTTTCACTAATACCCAGAACTCATTCATTCAGTACTTGTTTTGTTCTTTCAGCTTCTCTTCGTTCAACATGAGTACTTCTAGAGAACTCAGATATACAGGTATCATCACTTTCCGATGAATCATTTTCTGATGATCCACTCTTTCAACACCTTTCAATAATACCCAGAACTCATTCATTCAATACATGTTTTGCTTTTTCAACCTCTCTTCTTTCAACATGAGTTCTTCTAGAGAACTCAGATGTATAGGTATCATCACTTTCTGATGAATCGTTTTCTGATGATCCACTCTTTCAACACATTTCAGTTATACACAGAACTCATTCATTCAACACATATTCCACTCTTTCAACCTCTCTCTGCTATTCTAAAGGCCAAACTTGCCCTCCCACATGTTGGAGCTCCTGTTCTAATCCCATTCCTGAAAGAGAATGAATCCATTTGCAGACATCTTTGTGGGGCAGCAGGAATTTGCAAGGGGCATTTGCAATTTGCTAGCTTAAAAAGCATTAAAAGCAACAAAAAGACTGGGTTCCACTTTCCAATGGTTTTCACCTCTGGATTTTGCTCTAGTCCCTAACCCATCCAATAAGTGCAGGATGTCTGTGTAAAGTACATACAAGTGTCTCTTGTAATCCACTAGGTTTCTGTTCCAGAAGCTCCTGTGGATAAAAAAAATCAGTGTATAAAAAAAACAGGTTTAAAGACCAATTTCCAGGTTTCTTGCTCTTTGTTGCACCTAATGCAATAAGGGAGCACCTCAATATCTGCAGGGGTTTGTTTCTGGTACTGAAAAATGGAATGATTGTTTGCATGACTATCTACAACAGTAGAAAAGCAGTTTTTTTAAACTATGGTTTGCAGTGGCCATTCGTATTGAGTCAAATCAGTGTATAAAAAAATCAATGTATTACAAGATTAGACCGGTAGTATTCATTAATTAATTCAGTGGTTCCCAACATTTTTGACTGGCAGCTCCCTTAACCTACTGGATCATTGGCTGCAGCTCCCCAGTAGAGCTAAAATCCTATATCCAATCCATAGGGTGGTGGGTTTTCTGCAAGGATTCTGCAGCAACCAGAGAGCCACAACTTACAGTTTGGGAAACACAAATAGCACAATCATGTGTGTATCTACTCAGAAGTATGTCTTAAGTGAGTTCAATAGGACTTACAGCACAATCCAGAGTAACTACTGGAGCTCTTACATCAACATAAGAAAAATTTACTCTGATTGCTCTATGAATTTCCAATAGGATTCCACTAGGTGGTGCCGTAACTACGTCAGCTTGCATGTTGTCTTGCAAACGTAAATGTCTCTTACGTCAATGTAAGAGCTCCCGTAGTTACTCTGGATTGTGCTGTTACTCCCAGAAAAGTGGGTTCACCACTGCAGCCCAAGATTCTAGTGGTTAAGGAATTGATTATATACTCTTACTAGCGAAAGGCATACCCGCGTAGTGGGAGTAAAATTCCCCCGTATGCCATCCCCCCATATGCATCAACCCCCCATGGATAACTTTCCCCCAGGCGTAACAACCCCCCATGCGCAACTTCCCCCATACACATTAACCCCCCAATGCGCAACTTCACCCATGCGCATCAACCCAGCATGCACAAGCTACCCCATGCGCAACTTCCCCCCATGCACATCAACCCCCCATGCACAACTTCCCCATGCGCATCAACCCCCCATGCGCAACTTCCCCATATGCATCAAACCCCATGCACAACTTTCCCCATGCGCAACTTTCCCCATGTGCAACTTCTCCCCATGCGCAACTTCACCCCATGCGCAACTTCCCCCCATGAGCAACTTTCCTCCCATGCGCAACTTCCCCATATGCATCAAACCCCATGCACAACTTTCTCCATGCGCAACTTTCCCCATGCGCAACTTCCCCCATGAGCAACTTTCCTCCCATGCGCAACTTCCCCATATGCATCAAACCCCATGCACAACTTTCTCCATGCACAACTTTCCCCATGCGCAACTTTCCCCATGCGCAACTTCCCCCATGTGCAACTTCTCCCCATGCGCAACTTCTCCCCATGCGCAACTTCCCCCCATGAGCAACTTTCCTCCCATGCGCAACTTTCCCCATACAAAATTTTCCCCATGCGCAACTTCCCCCCATGCGCAACTTCCCCCAATGCACAACTTCCTCCCATGCGCAACTTTCCCCATGCACAACTTTCCTCCGTGCGCAACTTTCCTCCGTGCGCAACTTTCCTCCATGTGCATCATCCCCCATGCGCAACTTCCCGTATGCGCAACTTCCCATATGCGCAACTTTCCTCCCATGCGCAACTTCCCCCGTGCGCAACTTCCCTCATACGCAACTTCCTCCATGCGCAACTTTCCTCCATGTGCAACTTTCCCCCGTGCGCAACGTTCCTCCGTGCGCATCATCCCCCATGCGCAACTTTCCTCCCATGTGCAATTTTCCCCATGTGCAACTTCCCCCATGCACAACTTTCCCATGCACAACTTTCCCATGCGCAACTTTCCCCGTGCGCAACTTTCCTCCATGTGCATCATCCCCCCTGTGCAACTTCCCCATGCGCAACTTTCCATATGCGCAACTTCCCAAATGCGCAACTTTCCTCCCATGCGCAACTTTCCCCCATGCGCAACCTTGCCCCATACACAACTTTGCCCCATACGCAACTTCCCCCGTGCGCAACTTCCCCTGTGCGCAACTTCCTCCCATGCGCAACTTCCTCCCATGCGCAACTTCCTCCCATGCGCAACTTTCCCCCATGCGCAACTTCCCCCATGTGCAACTTTCCTCCATGCGCAACTCTGCCCCGTGCGCAACTTTGCCCCGTGCGCAACTTTGCCCCATGCGCAACTTTGCCCCGTGCACAACTTCCTCCCATGCGCAACTTTCCCCATGCGCAACTTCCTCCCATTTGCAATTTTCCTCCCATATGTAACTTCCCCCTGCGCAACTTTCCTACATGCGCAACTTCCCCCAAGCGCAATTTCCCCTCATGCGCAGCATCCTCACCAGCACAATCTCTTCCTCCGAACAACATCCTCCAGTGCACCAGGTACTGAGCACCAAACTGGCTGGATGTTATTCAGTCTCCCATGTAAAGTATAGGACAGAAACACGTTGCCCCCTTTTCAGCCCCTGAAGGGTTAATTTCTGCAGATGGTTCTTGGTGGGAGTTCAGGTGACAGAAGGAACTCCCAGAATTCCATGCTTCAGGCCCAGCAGTTGGGGAGGAATGTTGCTGAGTCAGCAATTCTCAATGCAAAGTATAGGGAGGAAAACACGTTGCGCCCCTTTTCACCCCATTCCCATTGGAATTTCGGAAACCGGTTCTTAGTGCACCCCTCCGTCACGGAAGGAACACCCACCCCAAATTTCACACTTCTAGGCCCACCGGTTTTGGCTGGACGGTGATCAGTGATTCAGTGAGTCAGTCAGTGAGTCAGTCAGCGAGTCAGTCAGTGAGTGACTTTTCTCTTTTATATATATAGATTAATTTTAATCTTTTTTATTTTTTGATCCTTTTATGTTATATATTATTATTAATTTTAATCCTTTTATTTGATTCTTTAAAGCCTGATTTTAAGGCTTTTTCAACATGTTTCATTTTCTTGCACTTCCTCCTAAATTCTTGTTTTGCTCAATAGCCAGACTGATGAAGAAGAGCTTTGGAGGACTCCAGATCTTTCTTACGACAGTGAGACCTTTTGCGTGGGAGCAAATAGTAACAGGTATTATCCTAGTAGGGCATCTGAATATTCTTTTTCTACTACACCCACCCACTTTTCCCTGTTATTGATGCCTTTCTAACTCATTTGTCGTCTAGCATAGAATCACTTCCACAAGTGAATTATATCCTGATGTGTTGATTTAGATATGGTGGATCAATATGCACAAGGAGAACATAAAAAAGAAAAAGTGATGGAACCTCAGATACAAATAGAGTACAACAAGAGTTGAAAAAGATGGCCTTTTAAGAAAAATAAACAGAAAGGTGAAGTTATTGGTTTTTCAAGGTTCTGTGCTAAGGATTTTGGACATATTGGAAATTGCCATTACACTTAATTTTTTTTAATCATGCGATATGTTTTTCTTCTGTTGGCCTGGGAAAGAATGTGTCCAGAGCCAACATGAGTCACAACCATGCAGACACACATGTGTTGTTTTCCCCAAACCACAGATTAATTTTCAGGCCTCACCCCAAATACCCCGGCCTTTGTCACAGTACCCTGCAACCATTTTTGGAGCATCAGTTGCTGCTTTGCTCCGACTGTCTAAACTCTGTTGCCAGCTTGCTTCTCATCATCTTGGCACCAGAAGGGAGGTCAGAGAGTGTTCAGGAGGCAATGGAAACTTCATTTTTTTCCTAACTTTTAAATCAGATCTCAGAGGCTAAGTCTCCAACCCTCCTCTGTCTTGCACGCCTATTGCAAGGAAACTGGTGAAGATCTTGTAAAGAGTTCAAACACAAAAAGGTTTTGCATGCTTTCAACTCTTCTATCTTTAAGATTATAAATGAAGATAAAATAGGTTTTGGCACTAGGAGTTAACAGCAAAGACAGACAAGCTCTCTTGTTTTTGGAAGATTGTTTAAAAGAAAGATCATTGCTGCATATATGCTCATCTCACTTTTACCTCCATTCAAATAGGTATAGCAGGTCTTTGTAGCAGTTCAAAAACTTAGGGCAAAATCCAGAGTAACTATGGGGAGTCCTTGCTCCGGTGAAAGAACAACTTACTCTGGATTCCAATATGAATTTCCCATAGGTTTTCACTAGGTGGTGCAGTAACTACGGTGCACGTAAAGTCTCTTACATGCTCATGCAGTTAGTCTGGATTTGGGGGTTAGACACCTATTTGACAAGTTGGTGGAAGTCAGAGGAGAGAAATCAGTGTGGGGTAGTCAAGCCTCCCAGTCCATTGTCTTTTCCAGCCATAGTTGTAATTGGTGTTTCTCCAAAACCAACTCATGGCAACAAATAAGCACCCTGTGCTGCAAATAGTAACAGAATTAGAAAACAGATCCTTTGTTCAGATGAAGAGGAAACCCCTCTGTTACAAAAGGGAGAAGAATGCATCTCCATATGGACGTACTGTATGTATAGTGGAGAGACTGAATGAATGTGACAACAGACAATCTCTGAATGTGCCTGTATGTGTATGGGCTTTCATCAGGGCTGCGTGAAAAATAAAATTATCTTGAGCCACAATTTTTAGAGTTTGATTTGAAAGGGGAGGAAATCACTGCCCACTGAATGCACATACTCTCCACTTTAATTTCCTGGAAACAGGTTCTACAGCAGTGTTTCTCAAAGTGAGTCAGGACCAGTGATTGGATTCAAAGAAATTAACAACTGGTTCTCTGCCCATCTGGCAGCCACTTTTAATTGGCTATTTTAAAACTTTATATGTCCTATCTCTCGTTAACAACCGGTTCTACAGAGTAGGTGCGAACCTGCTGGAGCCCACCACTGTTCAGGACCCATTAGGTGGGTCAAGAACCAATGTCAGGTGGGTCCCCATTCATTTCAATATTTTATTTGTAATAACATTTTTATTTTTAATAATAAAATATTTTTACTATGTTAGACTTGATGCTGCTGTGGTAAGTGACTGCATTTGGGCAAATGATACATATCTGTACTTAACAGGCTACTAAGTATATGCTTTTAACAATCATAGTCAATAGGACCTATCCTCAAGTGAGTGTGGGTAGGATTGCAGCCTAGGATTGTTAAAAATTTTCTGCATGATTATGCGCACAATCCAGAAGTGCACTTGGGTTACCCTATCTATCACTGGGATGACCCAACTGCAAGATGGGCCACACCAGTTACTGTGCAAAAGGCGTGGGGTAGCCTAAGGCAACATTGGCTGCAATCCTAAAGTCACTTTCCTGGGAGTAAGACCCATTGAACACAATGGGGCTTACATTTGAGTAGACATGGTTTGGATTGCAGCCATTGGCTTCCCCAAGACAGGTGGACCGGGGCTGCCCTAGCTGGGCCAGCCTAGGCAGTTCCGGAGAGGCATGTTGAGGTCATGTTTAGCATTGCCTAGGGCAGAGCAGTTACTCTGTGTTCAGAGCCTGTTTCCAGGGCAGAAATGCCCTCTTCCAGCTCCTCAGAGTTATACCACCTCAGAAGCAGGTATAGAAATGAGTAGACCCATAGGGGTCTATGATAAGGCAGAGTAAGAATGGCAGTATGGACCAAAAATCTGAGTTCTTGGCCAGCCTAGCTGCAACCCCTGCCTCTCAACTTCAGGATATGGCACAACTACAGCAGCCGCTAACCGGGGGATACAGCAGGCCTCTCCAAGAAGCCCTTTGTATTTACTGTAGACTGTACTGGCAGTCTTATCAGGGACTCCTTATAACAACCACAGCTGTTCCTTGTTCAGTGTGATCAGAGGGGGGTCTCCTCAAGAGCAAGCCCTCCGAATGTGTCACTGACTTGGTGCCTACTTAGCATGCTGTGGAGCAACTAGGGCAGCCGAGGCTTCCTGACTCTCTGGATGCAGCATAACTTCCTACTCTGGATTCAGAATAGTTGGGGCAGCCCCGCTAGGGCACTCCTCACTGCCCTAACTCTTGATTGTGCCCTTAGTCACTTCCAGTTGTGATATCACATCCTATATACCTGATTTGCATTAAAAAAGGGATAGAAGAATCTACATGAAGTGGAATCTACAATGGTAGATCAGTAGATCTGTACAATCTACACGATCTAAGGTAGAATCTATAGGCCTCTTCATTGTTTCCAAAACCTGCAAAGTCTCGGTTGATGCAAATATGGATCAAAATGCAAAAACAAAAATTAGATTTGGTGTGTACCTCAAAAGGAATGCACCTGGAAGGCATGTAGAATGCCCTGGATGGTGAGCGTAATGATGTACCATTGCCTTTCCCTATTGGTTTTACGGCTATAACATATGATAGAACAGAACTATTTCAGTACAGTTCCACTGCATTCTTCATGAAATTACTCATCAATTGATATATAACAATGGTATTATTATTTTTCACGATGATATTAGTTTGCCAAAAATGGCATGCTGTATCCAGCAGGGGGGAAGCATCAAGAGGCTTAGGGAGCAAAAGGTGATTTAAATCCTCTTACACTTCTATAAGCCTCCTACTCCACAATGGGTCTCCTCAAACCTGGGTCAGTGAAATCCCTGGTCCTCATTCAAGGAGAAAAAGGGACAGGGAGGCTGCAAAAAAGGGGGATAGGAGGATCAGGTGCACACCAGTGCTGCCAGATCTACCCCATTCTGCAGCCTCCTTGCCCCGTTCCTCCCTCTCCTCATCCAGTTTCTTCCATTCCTGCCCTTCCTCCATTTTGCTTCCCCCAGCACTGCCTGCCTGCCTGCCTGACTCTCTATCTATCTATCTATCTATCTATCTATCTGTCTGTCTGTCTGTCTGTCTACATTATTTATACCGCTTTTCAACTAAAAGTTCACAAAGCGGTTTACAAAGAAAATGAAAAAATTAATAGCTAATGGGAGTAAGACCCATTCAACACAGTGGGACTTACTGCCTTATCTGCAATGGCAGGTAGCAACAGACTGGAAGTACTACTGTCTCACATGGCAATATTCCCTAACAGTCACAGCACAATCCAATGGTGACCATTTTGTGATAGTGGAACTCACTTTTGCTGTTTCAAAAGCTGTGAATGACAAACATGAGGACTCTAAAGGCTTTTCCTCCATTAATTTTTTTCTTACAATAAAGCTGAATTTGTGTCTTTAATTTTAAATTTAAAAGAAGCTTATGTAAAGTCCACAAAATTGCAAGCCAGCAAAGTTGTATACAGTGGATCATACGTACACTTCTAATAACTATATATTGACTCCAACCCACTGACAGCAGAGTGGCAGACCTAGTGTATGATTAGCCACCACACTAGGAATGCCATATGTCCCGAAAAACAGGAACAATCCAAATTTTGGGGGATTGCATTCACATACTGGAAAATGGGACAGAGGGTCCTGTCCCAATTTTGTGGAAGAAAATTATGGAAACCCTACACCACACTGTAGAAAATGTACTTTACATGCACTTACAACATGTCTAGAAACACAAGATTTCCAGTTTTAAAACGGCAGCACCTATACTAGATTTCAGTTTTAAGAGGGTGACGTGGGGACTTGTACCATCTCCATAAATAAAGCCAGGAGTCCTTTATGGAAACTGCAGGGGAACAAGATCAGGAGAGGGGAATGATGCGCTTGTTACCCAGACAAAAGGAAAGTGATGGATCACTGAGGTTTGAGTCAGTGTCATGATGGAGGGAGTCAGAAGTATCACAGGGTGATGCACGGTCCAAATCTGGCACCCCCTCCCTTTAGACTCCACAGTCTACTACTTATACAGTCCGCTTCACCTTGTGTCATGGTTGGGATGGCAGTGATTGCCAAAGCTGAATGTGTAAATCTTGGGGAGCAGGGAAATAAGCACAATTTATATCTGATTACTACATCTAGTTCCAGTGGCGTTCCCAGGGAAAGGGGAAGCGCTAGGTTTTGCGGAGTGCTCTGTAAGCTGTCACTCCTCCTGGTTGTTGGCATCATTTCAGGCAGTGAAAGCCAAATGGTCCAATCCTAATCTAACCTTACAATAGTGATGCAGTTTTGAGGTATGAGAATAAAGATTTCCATACCTCAAGGAGTTCTCTGTGACTGCCTTCCAGATGCAGCAGATGATTCAGTGCTTACCCCATTGATATGGCTGTACTGAAACTGAAAAATTGAATAGGATTTGGCCCCAATACTCCCAATACTGAGGGAATCATACCTAACCCCAGTGGTGGGATTCAAATAAATTAACAACAGGTTCTATGTCCTAATAACCTAAATTAACAACAGGTTCTATAGAACAGCAGGTCCTATGTCCCATTAGTAACCAGTTCTCAGAACCAGGCACTCATTAGCAAAGGGTTCTGTAGAACCTGTGAGAACCTCCTTAAGTCCACCACTAACTAACCCTAAAATGTAGAATTTTGCTAAAATAGTTTCCTCAATCCTCTTACAAGGCCTTTCTCAACCTGAAGCCTTAAAGTGGCATTTTTTGGGGAGGGGGAAGCAAAATGGATTATCCGAACTCAGAGGCAATATAAAAAACTCAGTTTATACTGAGTATAACTGAATACTGGGGACAACAACAGGGGAAAACTATAATATCCTGGTTGTAAGCTTCCTGGGGGCATTTGGCTGGCCACTGTTGAAAACAGGATGCTGGACTAGATGAACCTTTGGCCTGATCCAGCAAGCCTCTTCATTTGTTTAATGCTTCATATATTGTACTGTTTTTTAAAATAAATTTTTTTCTGGAGAGACACTCTGTGCTCATCCGCTATACAATAACAGCACAGGATTGCTCATCAAAAAATTTATGTTAAAAAAATGCAAACAGCAATGCGGAAGCACCAATTCAAAATTCTGCAAACTTTCCCTCCTCCATTTTGCTAATAAGCAAGACTATTCTCCATTAAACATGAATACAGTGGTGCCACACATAAAGAGCTTAATTGGTTCTGGAGGCATGATCTTTAAGTGAAACACTCTTTAAGTGAAGCAGATTTTTCCATAGGAAATAATGGAAACTCAGACAATTGGTTCCACAACCCCCAAACTATTCATATAAAAATATTAACTGTATGTAAAAATGATGACAAAACACTGGAATTGAATTCAAAACATGCATTCAGTGTGCATGATCTTATGAAGTCTACTTAGGCTGCAATCCTAAAGACACTTTCCTGTGAATAAGCCCCATTTAATGCAGTGTGGTGTGGGGAAGCCAACACATGTCTATGCACTGGCCTAAACACCCCTCCCAGGAGTAGTGGTGAAGTGCCACTTTTGTGACAGCCTCAGACCAGCACAGGACTTGTGCTGGGATTTGTACCGACCTAAATGGGGATTAGGATTGCAACCTCAGAGATCGTTTCCCTGTGGTAAGAATAATGGGACTTGAACTGGGCTTAGGGTGAGAAATAACTTTTTAATTAAATTTAATTAGGTATTTAATTAAAATTTAAATTATTTAATTTCCCCAATTAAAAAATAAAAACGTGCTATGCTGTTCCAAATCAAATTTCAGAGAATCTAAGAATCTTAGAAGTTATACTACAGAGAATTGCTCATCAGCCACACAAAGTCCCCATTTAATGCCAGTACCAGTTTCTGGGAGTCCTGGGCAAAGCCTATATTGGGCCTCCATGCCACACCCTTCTGGTGTGTTGAATGCTACCACTGCCACATGTACTGAGGGTCCTGTGTTCAACTAATGTTCACTTGATGGGCCCTCAACCAATGCCCCACCTGACTGACCTCTGACACCACCTTGGCCCCCAAATTTTCTTTATATAGCTGGAATTTTAATATTTATATGGCTGCAATCCTAACCTCCATTTAGGCTGACCTAAGTCCCGGAATAAGGCCTATGATGACCTAGGCGAGTCACACAAGTGCTGTAAGACACTTCTGCTTCACTCCTGGGGGTGGGTGGGTGGGGGTTAGGGCAATGGTATACACCAACCTCACCACATTATCACAAAGAGATAGGCTGGGTTAGTTTGGCCAATCTAAATTTCTTAGGGTTGTGTCCTGTATTTACTTACTATTACTAATAGAATAATCAGACCAATCAAGGAGACCAGTCGTCATACTTCATCATCTTTCTTGACCCTAATTTGGGGTCAAATCTTACTAAAAGTACCATAAAAAAACCATTCTTATTTTAAAAAACCATCTCCAAAGACATTGGGCAACATTAATGGCCTGTTGCTGGAGAATGACCTTGCTTCCCAGATCCAAGCTGTCAAGGAACCTACCTGGGAGGAGGACCTTCTGTTTGCTCCGTGTATGAAGTTATTTGCCCCCAAGTATCGCCCCCAGCATCATTTCAGAGTTTTCAGGAGAACATATGGAATGACAAAGATGTTGGCGCTGTTTGGCTACAGTGAGATTGCTGGAAAATGTAGCGTTCAAAAGTCATCAGAGGTGCCAGGGTCCTATAGAAGCACATCTGCTCTTGGGTACCCTTCCTAACCATTGCCTATGCCCCAGGGACGTCTCAATGCTCCATTTCACTTTGCATCGTATTAATGAGCATCATGTCACCATGTAGAAGTTCAGGGGCACGAGACTAGTTTTTTTCTCTTCCAACACCCCCAACTTTGACTTCACACATAAAAAGCTCCCCACCTCGTTCCACACAATCCGCCTTCTCTCCTCCTCCTCCTCACCCACCAAACAAAATCTCTCCCTCCTTTCCTTCCCCCCCAATCCCCAAACCAATCTCTCTCTCTCTCTCTCTGGAACTTCCCTGCAGCTGCAGAGCCGGCTAGACAATCGGGTGTTTTAGAGAAATACATTTTTGGGCTAATTTGCCATGCATAAGTGTTTCTCCTACCCTTTAAAGGAAGGGAACAAAGAGCGCATTCTCCCCGCACTCGGCCCTGTTGTGAGCAGCCTGCAGCTGTACAGAGCTGTGCTACCCTCCGCTCTCCTGCTCCATTCCCGGCTAGCTTTGTAAAGAGATGGGCCTCTGCTTTGACCAGCGCCACCAAAAGTCCACGCCATCTCCAGCCCCCTCCAATGTGCTGATTCTTGTTTGGGAATGCAGATGGAGCAGGTGGGGATGCAGTAGAAGCATCACCCTACCTATATAGCGCCTTTGTATTTTAAGCCACTTTTTCTTATCTGAAGAAACATCCTTTATTGAGAAAGATACTCTTTTGTGCCTCGCTGCCAGCACCCATTAATTACACATGGCCAAGGAAAAACCAGAGAGAATCATGCTCCTATATAGAGCATGAGCGACATCCATGCACACTTACTTGGGAATAAGCGCCACTGAACTCAGTCGGACTTCATTTTGAGCATAAATTTTTAGAGTTAGACCAGGGTAAGATTCTCATAGGTCCTGGAAAACCAGGACAGTCCCTGTTTTGGGGGAATTGCATTCATGTACTGGGAAGTTTCACAAGGTGTCCTGTCCTGGTTTTGTGGAAGAGAATTATGGCAACCCTAGATCAGGATTGGCAAACATTTTGGCAGGAGGACCATATCATAACTCTCTATTGGTGACCAGGGAAAAAAAGAATTGATTTACATTTCAAATTTGAATAAATTTACATAAATTAATATATTAGAGACAGGAAAAACCCATCCTTTCCTATCCACATAGGCTATAGTCCCTTTCCTATCCACATAGGCTATAGACCTTGTGGTCTTATCATACTTAATACATAGTCATGTTAAACTCTAAAGGCGGGAGGGGACAGGCCTCAGATCCAGTAGTTATGGAGTCTCAAGTCTATGGGGAAAGTTGTATATAAATACTATCTATATGTATGAAACTGAAAAGTCACTGACTCACTGACTGACTGACTCACTCACTCACACACTCATCAACACCCAGCCAAAACAGCTGGACCAAGAAATATGAAATTTTTGGAGGCTGTTCCTTAAGTGATGGAGGCATTCAGTAAGAACTGATTTTGGGAAATTCAAACCGGAAGGGATGAAATGGGGCGCAATGCGTTTTCATCCTTATACTTTACATTGAAGAATCGCTGACAGATCAATGCCCTGCCCCAAGCCTGGGACCTAGAGGCATGAAATTTTGGGAGGGTGTTCCATATGTGATGTGAGCATACACTAAATCCCAGCCCGACCCCTGCACCTGCCCTATAGGGGCACCCACGGTCAAGGGAGGATGGTACATAGATGGGGTGTTGCATTGGGGGTGTTGCATGAGGGGGGTTGTTGCACTGGGGTGTGTGTTTCACTGGGGGGGGGGGTGTTTCATAGGGTGGAGGAATATTATTCCTGCAGCGGCAGGTAAATTTTGCTAGTATTAAAATCAATACTTGTATATGAGCATGTCCATTTCACATGTTTGTAGTGTTATGCTTATAATATTCTTATATTATGCTTATAATATTCAAACTATATTTAGAACTAGTGTAATGTCTAGGGATGCAATCCTATAAACTCTTTCATTTGCATTAAAAATTAAATGATGACATTAGTAAATCCCTTTGGTATTGGGAAATGGGAAACAGATTGATAGCTCTTTAATATTATACACTAAATAAGATGATAATTTCTTTACGATTGCATCACATTCACCAGGATGGGTTAATGCTGCCATTTTAACTCCTGAAAGTTTTACTCGCTGCTTCAACTTTTGAATGGCTTGATTTTTATTGCTTTGTTCTCCCAAATTGCTTTGAGGATGTTTATGTTGTAGGATGACAAATAAGCTGAATCAAAGTTTTAAAAATAATAATAATGAATACTAATAAATGAAATACACATTTGAGCTTCTGTTAATATTGGCAAGGGTCGAAGCTTTCCTCAGTTTTTCCAATGCCACATGCAAAATTTCAGGTTCATACTGTTACTACAAAATGTTGTCTCAGCATTTTAAATTTGGTGGCAATCCTATGGGTATGACCAAGATCCTTGCTATAGTAGTGCAACACCAAGGAATATTCCCAGTTTCATGGGCTGGTCAGAATAGTGTTTCTTAGGTATAGGATTGTGCTGTCCTATTTGTCGATTTCTCTTGACAGTTTTGAAATCTCAAAGATCTCACTTCCAAGCGTCAGTACAGCAGCGTATTATCATTTAAGTGCTGCCAGATAGTAACACATGCCAATAGTGAATACCGCAGCATGCCATGACACCTTGGCATGCCAAGCAATGTGCCAGATTTCAACTGCTGGAATCAGATGCCTGATCGCTTGCAAAGATGCCAAATATTTGGCAAGAAGCTTGCAAATATTGAACTATTTGACATTTGCAGAAGGGACTTCTGAGGAGAGTTTGGGAAACAAATTTGTTTCAGCTCCAGACAACAGGCTAAGAAGCAACAGAAGGACTGGTTTTTTAAAATTAATTAATTAATTAATTAATTAATTAATTAATTTACTTACGTACTTACTTACTTACTTAATGACTGGGAACTGCTTAAACTTTTATTGTGCAAGAACTCCGTTCTCAACTAACACTGTGTCGCCATCACAAAGATGCCAGAGAGATGTCACATCCTAAGCCTATCCCAGCACACCATATGGACAGTTCACTGATCCTGCTCCAGCATGGGCCAAATGCCTAGGTCTGTCCTAGGAAAATAACACTGGTGCAGCCATTCCTAGTTACACCTCCAGCATTGGTGGAGCAGCCGACACAGCCCTGTTATTGTATGTATGTTTGTAAGTATTTCAAGAATTTATATATTTATTAACATATAAAATATATAAAAGAATTTATATATTTTCACTTGCCAATGCAAATGCCCAAGGTGGCTTGCTGGCAGCCCAAGCCAACCTAATTCCTCATGTGCAGCGGCACCAACGGTCTTCCACTGCATCGCGCAAGAGGTTTTCAGCTGCTGGAAATCTTCACAAACAGCCAGCGACGTGCTTTCAGGCACGTCTGAATTGGGAATGGGTGGGGGCAGGCAGGTGCAGGGCCAATGAGTGGCCAACGCTGATGTGACACCCCCTACCAGCCATTGGGAATGAGAACACAGCAGCATATACCACCGCCAAAAATGGGGTGATGTCCTGAGGATCACACACACCCCACAGCACCCCATACAGGAGTCCGCAGTAGCATCTACAGCAAAGGGTGGGGAGAAAGAATTGCTGAGGCACTTAGGCAACTAGGATTCAAGATCCATTAGTCTCTTCACAGGAACACACATCCAAGGCGAGCCTCTGCAACATCCAGGCAAAGCAGGGTGCTGGAAACTCAATTTACAGGCATGCCCCCTTTTCTGATGGTTCCATTGTTTCAATACCTTGCAGTTATACCCAAAACACATTCATTCAACACATGCTCCACTCTTTCAACATCTCTCTGCTCGTCTGAAGACTAAAATTGTCTTCCCTGATATTGATTTGCATGTGACATGATGATCAAACTGTTTTTGGCATTTCCTTATGACGTTCTTCAGTAAATAACCATCATTCAAGAACACAAGATATTCATTGTCCACATGTGCCTTTTTTATTTTACTGTAATTTATTGTGTATTTGTTATGTGTTAATTAGTTGGGCTTTTGCAAATGATATTTATATTTTTTATGGCCCTTTTGCATTTGCAAGCTGAAAAAGACTGGTTCTATTTTTCAATGGTTTTCACTTTTGGACGGTGCACTGGTCCGTTATCTGTTCCAAAAATGCTTGTGTGTGTATGCGTGTGCATGTGCATGTGTGTGTGCGTGCATGTGTGCCTGGAATAAAGATATAGACTGGGAGTCAGCCAGCCAGGCAGGATGAGCTTGAGCCCTTCTAGGAGGTTCACTCACCCGCCAGGCACTCATCTTTTGCTGGATGAGACCAGAAACACCCAAAGCAGGGACCAAATACCTACAGAGTTGAAGCAGGTCTAGAACCCACCTTGACCACTCCACAAAGCTACTCTTTAACCAACCTGGTTACAGCAGAAGATCAGCAAAGAGCATCTCATCCAACATTTAACACCTTGAATCGCTACGAACAAATGCACCTGGTTGCGAGGCTACAACACATGAACCAACTGGACCAACTGGCAGATTTCCTGCTTCTGACATATTTAAAGAAGCTTTTATTATTCCTCTTAATGTTGCTGGCCATATGCAATATTCCCCTGGTCTAGAATGAAGACAACACATGAGATTGGCACTGATAGGCACCAACTTAAATATCAAAAAGGGATATTCCGAACTTCCTTGGAAGAATATTGGAAATGAAATGTACTGTGTAAAATTTTTAATTCAGGCCTTCTTTGAGGGGGAAATACTGTAATACAGTATATAAGTTGCATGATTACAGACTGTGTGTTTGATTCTTTAAATACCACCAGAAGCTGTGCAGGAATCCAATTTGATTCAAAGACAAAGTATTTTTACTTTGTTGGACATGATCTGTATCAAGACCTTGCACAGTTGCTATTCAGATTTATTTTAAAATCACATTCCAAACACACCTTCTTCGGCTGAAAACCACTGAAGGGGACTAGTTGGGGAAGGGGTGTCTTTGGATCAATGCTGCTGCATTGGCAGGAAGATGGGATAACTTTTCCTTCCAAGAGACTTCTCAAATTAAAATAATGGTTCTTGAGCATTTCATTATGGGACCCACTTCTGAGAATGACAATCTGCCCAGGACCACCAAGAAGTGATGGCTGGAACTGGAAGTGCCATCACTATGATGCCATAGTCTACTTGTATGTCCCATTTTGTTCACTGAGACTTACTCCCAGGAAAGCACCCTGAATGCCCCATTACAACATAGTGGCACACAGTGCCAGATTTCAAGATGGCGGCACCCAGCTTTTCATTACCCACCTGAAATTAAGTCACAATACTCCAAGAGGGTCCTGACCCCCACTTCGGGAATCATAGATTTATAACCACCCTGATCTGTTTTTAATCATGAAAGGGGGGAAAAAGTATGTGCAAGGTCAGTATCTTTAGTCATCCCCACATCTAAGAAACTCATTAATATAAAAAATATCGAGTGTCAATTATGGATCTTTCAACTCACACCTAACTAAGCCCCGAAATTCTAGTGCAGGTGGAAAGTAAGAAAGCTGAGCTCAGGGAGATTTCAGGCTGAGATCAGCCTACTTAGGCTACCTGAACAGGGCAGAGGAATGGCTGATGTAGACTCCCCAGGGTCCTGTAATATATTAGTAAGAGCCCATTCATTTTCAGCAGTGATGGTTCTGTGCACAGAGAGAAGCAATATATTTCTGCTTCCACATGATATTCCAGTTCGTTTCGCAGTGTGGCTGAAACACACACACTAACACACCATGTGATCTCTGATTTACGAAAGCAAAGGCGTAATCAGTGTGCAGTCAACCTCTGCCTATCATTCCACCCGACTCACATGGCCCATTCTTATTTTTAAAAAGGCATAGCAAACATGGAGGCAGCTGACCCTGGAGTGCCCTACAGCTCCTTGCAGTCTGGTCACTGCCTACCCTCATGTTCAGGAACGGCATCACCACCTGGGAAATCTTGTTCTCAGTAGCTGGTCTTCTTGTGAGCACTAACGTGCTAAGAGTTCAGCTTGGCGCCTTTCCATACCTCCTAGTGGTTAGCCATCAGAATGCGCAGCACAACCCCATGCGTCAGTTCCAGGCTTTGCCATGCCTGGGTTTGTGATAAAGATGCCATCAAGTTCAGTGGGAGAGGATTTCGATGTAGTTATCTCAGCTGATTCCTTCTTTTCCCTGGGGATTACAAGACTCATCCCACAAGAAAAATGCACACAAATTTTAAATAGCAAGAGCATTTTATTGATGTGATTTATGAAGCACAAGGTCTTGCTAGCATTTGGCAGATCAGGATCTTACCTATTGGCTGTACTCAAAAAGGTTAGTTTTACTTTGTGCATATGCAAACTGCCAGCAGTGGTTATGGATGGCTTTTTTTCTGAGATCCATGACTGGTAAAAACCCCCATACAATATATCCTATTTACTTGAATATAATGCTCACTTTTTCCAGCCAAATTTAGTCTCTAAAGTCGAGGTGTGCATTAAACTTGATGATGCATTTGATTTGAGTAAATATAGGTATTTTGATTATAAGTTTAGGTCAGTATTTAACAGTTTACTATATTTGAATTAAAATGTAACAGAAACTCATTGTTGTATAAACTAAGTGCAATTAGGTAAAAATCATTATATAAACCCTTTGCCATTTTATTATTATCATATAACTCATTATTATATGCACTAAAATTAAATTTTGTACTTGCTTTGCACCTGCGCATTACAATAAAAAAATCTCAAGGCTTTTAAAATAGGGATGCACATTAGATATGATGGCACATTAGATTAGAGTAATACAGGTATCACAAATCAGGTGCATTTGCACCTTCGGCTCCTTCATATCAACCCTTGCTTTAGAGTAAGATCTTTTTATCTACTGTGGACCTTATTTGCAAATAAATATATAGAAGATTGGGCTGTTAGTACAGGAGTCCAGATCTGCGACACTATGGGGAGAATCAGTGTGATCTGGAGAGCAAAAGTAGCAAGCATGGGGCTACTGCATGATTTTACAATCCTATCCACATTTTCCTGGAAGTAAGCCCCTTTGACTTTAATGGGACTTACTCTGAGTAGGCATGCACAGGATTGCACACTAAATCTCTTGAAGATGGTGGAAGCGGCTCTTCTCCACCATCGTTGACAGAGAGGTGGAATGCTACAACTCGTCTTCCTCCTACCCTCTTAAGGCAGAAAGGAGAGGCACTACCACTGCCGCTACCATCTCCCTTTTACCAATGAGAGGTAAGGGAAACACCATTACTCATCAATTCGGCAGAACAGGGATCCAGGGCTGAGCTTTGTCCCTGAGCAATCTAGCTCTGAAGCAAGAGAGCTTGGCATAAGTAACCAAATCTCTGCTGTGAATAGAAGAAAACATCTTAACAAGCAATAACAAGCATCCCCCATTCTCTGACAGTTCATTTTCTGACAGTCCCGCTCTTTCAACGCTTTTCAATTATCTTCAGAACTCATTCATTCAAAAAACGCTCTCAACCTCTCTCTTTCAACCTCACGCTTTCAACCTCTCTCTGCTGGTCTAAAGGCTAAAATTGTCTTCCCTGATGTTGTTTTGCAAGTAATTTGCAAATGGTGATCAAACTGTTTTTGGCATTTCCTTATGACTTTCTTCAGTAATAACCATCATTCAAATACATAAGACATTCACTGCCCACACATTCCTTTGTTCATTTTTCTATAATTTGTGATGTATTTTAGATATGTTATTAAATAGTGTTATTTAGGCATTTGCAAATGATATTTATGTCCTTTTTGGTGGCCGTTTTGCATTTGCAAGCTGAAAAAGACTGGGTTCCACTTTTCAACAGTTTTCTGTTTTGGATGGAGCTCTGGTCCTTAACCCATTCAATAAGTGGGGGTGCCTGTAACTGGTATCCCTTTGAGAAAAGGAAAACAAGATTACAAACCATTCACACAATGGGCTGCTTCTTGATCATTGACCAAGATAACATGTGTATCTACCGTACTACTAGGCTGCGTCAGCTCAGTCCTGAGCAATGATGACTTGATGGATAGACAATCTGTGGGCACATTGATCATGTGCAAGTCTGGAGAGGTCCATTAGAGTCTTCTTCATCATTCATGTAATTGTGTTGAGCCATCAGGTTGCAGGTCTTCTTCTTCTCCTCGTATCTAACACCAAAGTATAAAGTCTCCCACACCAGGTCAATCTGTAGTTGACTCACTACAAATTGGGTCCATTGGGTCCAAATTGAGTCCATCTTCCCCATTCACTTTGGGAAGATTCATAGTTTCATGCCAACCACAGCTGAGCATGTGCTGAAATCTGCAGATCTCTTGAAACAATCTACAGTCAGAGTTAAAAATCTTTGATTATTCCCCCCCCCCCAAATATCTTGAGGTCGTGTGAATTGGCTTTGAGACTTTCCCTAATGGGCCTTCCTCCTTCAAGCCTGAGGTCAGCCTTGGCGAGACCAGCCAACACTGTCTCTCCTTATTCTGCAATAAACATTCCCAATAATAAAAATGTGGAAAGTCTAGGAGCGCGGCGCCTTCCTCCCATGCCTCGATGCGTTGCCTCCATGAAGGGTTAATTCAGCCAGGCTCTTTTTGCTCTGAGTTGTTTTTTAAGAAATGGGGAGAATAGTTCTCTTGTTACAAACATGGCTTCTGGGCATTTGGTGATGCTTTCCCTTTTTTTCTTTCTCTCTCACTGTACCACAAAGGAATCTTTTGTTCCTTCCTCTCAGCCGCCTTTACTCTCCCTCGATCTCCCGCCTCTTCCCCTCGTTTATTGCCAGCTAACTACAGAATGGCACAAAAATGGCCATAGCATAATCATGGCAAATATTTCTCTGGTTATTGTCTGAGCTGGAATTTGGGGATTTCTATGATGAAGGGCAAAATCCAGAGCAGTTACGGGTCCACGAAGTTATGTCACCCTCCAGTGTTATCTTATGGAAAGTCACCTTAACTGCTCCGGAGCAAAGGGCTTAATTTGACTTTAGGATATGGGAAGTCGGATTTCGGATATTTAGCCGAAGTCTCTCCCATTAGTGAACACGGTGAAGCTGAGGACAGGTCACGTCATCTCAACATGCCTATGTACTGTAGGTCTCTCTCACGAACCATATGACAAGGCAAGTTTTCTCTGGATGTCAAACAAACAGCACTCAGAATTGGTCAATCCAGAGGAAGTTGGATCTGAACGCAGAAGATCTAGGTTCAAATACTTCTTGAAGGTCTTTGAGGAGCCTTCAAGCAAGTAATTGCCTTTGAGGGTCTTCCCACTCACAAATGAAGGTGCAATCCTAATACAGTGGTGCCTCAAATAACAAGTTTAATTCGTTCCGGAAGCATGCTTGTTACATGAAACATTCGTTACGTGAAGTGGATTTTCCCATAGGAAATAATGGAAACTCAGATGATTGGTTCCACAACCCAAAAAATATTCATATAAAAATATTAACTGGATGTAAAAATGATGACAAAACACTGGAAATGAATTCAAAGCATGCATTCAATATGCAAGATCCTATGAAGTCTACTTAGGCTGCAATCCTAAAGACACTTTCCTGGGAGTAAGCCCCATTTAATACAATGGGGCTTACTTCTGGGTAGACATGGTTAGGAGGCAGCAATCCAAGACACTTTCAAAGTGTCTTCCCACTTTCTCCTTCTCTTCATCCTGAGCCTCTCTCTCTCCTGCTTCCTTCTGGCTAGCCCTGAGCTGCTTCCCTCTTCTCCACTGCTGTTCACTCTCTCTGCCCAGCGGATGCCTGGCCACAGGAGGAACAGCGCGGAAGTTTTGCTTTCGCTATGGGCAGGCGCGCTAGGCAGCCCTTTCTAAAAGGGCTTTTTAAAAGGGTTGCTGGTCAGCGCGTCTGCCCCAACTGCCAATAAGTGTGCTTGTTAAATGAAACAACGCTTGTTATGTGAGACAGAATCCTAAAGAAATTTTTGCTTGTTATATAGATCAGTTGTTAAGCGAGGCACTTGTTAAGCAAGATACCACTGTATTGATAGGATTGTATTTATTCTAGCTGTGGTCCAACACCGGAGATGAAACTGAGCTAGCAAGCCAGGGATGGAAAATAGGCATAACTATTTATTTATTTATTTATTTATTTATTTATTTATTTATTTATTTATTTATTTATTTATTTATTCCACCTTTCTCAGTAGACCGATTTAAGGCGGCTAACAAACATTAAAAACAAAATAGATAGACAGACATAAAAACATATTACTATCCAATTATTAGTTCCACCATACAGTGCAACCATTTCATAAACATTTCAGAACATATTCTCAGAATTATATTATGGAGCAGTGTTTAATTTGAGATTTATTAATGGTAATAGAGGACAGGTCTGCACTGAGAATCATTCCAAAATACTTCTGAATGCCTGATACTGGGGGTAGAATGGGATCCAGGGCCAAAGATAGCTATTCAGGTTGGGTTTGTGAGGTTCCCAGAGGTGTCTCTAGATCTAGACCATTCATGATGCTGACTGTGGATGCTATCCGAACCAGTTTAGGCCATCACAACTCACCTGTCTCCTGGTTCCTGTGATGATTGTGCACTGGTCTACCCCATCCCCTCTCCCAAGGAATTGCGGAGAAGTGCTTTACAATACTTTTGCAATACTACCAGGCCAGCACGGTACTTGTGCCCAAACTTGTGCTGGCCTAACTGGGGGTTTGGAGTGCAGCCCCAGATGGTCACCTTGACCAGCAGTTTGGTGGAATGCAAATTCAGTGGAGGCACCTTTGAAGTACATTCCCTTACTATTTATTATTTCACACCCACTTATTCTAAGAAGGGTGTTCAGTGTTTACAAAAAAAAAAATGCAAGGGGGGCACTGAGTATCTGAGGAACCTGCCTGAGGATCCCGTATTTTCTGCCTAACTGAAACTTCTAACACAATGGGGATCTTTAGAAGCACCTGGCAGTGGTCAATGACGCATGGTCAGTGTGTTCAGCTTGATAGGTCACTTTATGCATGTCTGTTTCTCAGCCATGTCTTAGATTTACTTCTTCATCATTTATCCAATAGCCTCTGAGATTTTCCCATGCACTGAGACAGGCTCTCTCTCTCTCTCTCTCTCTCTCTCTCTCTCTCTCTCTCTCTCTCACCCAGCTGTAGCATCTCAAGAAGTACCATTACATTGTCTGTGAGTACATGAGCCCCACATCTAAACAGATAGGCGCATGTCTGGAAGAGTGATCACCTGAAAGATGCACACTTTTCTCAAGATCACCATGGAAGAAAGGCAAGTTAAAACATGTAAAAATTAAATAAATCAGTACTAACGATACATCTTCAACTTCCTGGAATAGTTCTTATTCCATGAAAGTCAGCGGCAATCGCCCCATTTATTTTTATGAAGCTCAACTGAATCTGAAGTGACAGTCATAAAAGATCATGAAGCATAGAGACTGTGGCTCAGATCTCTAGACTAGGGGCCTAATCCTATCCCACTTTCCAACACCAATCCAGTTTTGCCAATCAGGCAGTCACGGAGACCTCCTCAGGGTAAGGGAACATTTGTTCTTACCATTGAGCTGCACTGTGGCACTGTTAAGTTGGTTAGGATGGGAAGACCAGCCATTTTCACCATGCTGTTTCATGACTTCCAGCAACAGTAACTCCTCACTTGATGACCTTAATTTTACTTGTGGCCAAATTTAGGTTTCCACTTAAGCCAAACAAACAAACAAACAAACAAACAAACAAACAAACAAACAAACAAACAAACAAACAAATAAATAAATAAATAAATAAATAAATAAATAAATAAATAAATAAAAGAAAAGAAAAGAAAAGAAAAGAAAAGAAAAGAAAGAAAGAAAGAAAGAAAGAAAGAAAGAAAGAAAGAAAGAAAGAAAGAAAGAAAGTAAATACGGTAAGTAAGTCTGCAATCCTAACTACACTTTCCTGGGCTTAAGTACTATTGAACACAATGGGACTTACTTCAGAGTAGACATGCTTAGGATTGCACTGTAAATAAATAAGTAGGTCAGTAAGTAACTCAGTAAGTGATATTTTAGTTCAATAACCAGAAAAGCAAGAGGCAAGGATGCTTTCTCTCAATCTTCAGACTTGTTTTTTTGTCTGTCTGTCAGTCTGTTTTTTTGGTAAGCTTCACCACTTTGACTGTAGACGCTTTTGACACTAGGCTTCACCCTAGGCCACGCACAGCAGACCCTAGGCCACGCACAGACACCACGCACAGCAGATCCTAGGCCATGCACACCACACCACGCACACCCTAGGCCATGCACTCCATTTGCTTTGGAGTAGGTCACTCAAGGTGATAAAATGATATCGTCAGAAGCTGTTTCAAACATAGCATGCCATATGTATAATATATTGAGGATAAGATGGTTGCATGTTATGTCAGATGATCATCTCCAGTCCCCTGAGTTTCTTGAAACCACTCATAACAAAGAGCAACATGTATGCCTGTGAAAGCTTTTGTTTTTTTTTATCATGACCCAGTGCAACTGAGCAAACAGATAGCCGCTTCCCTCCAGCCTCTCTTTTTGCAGTCCATGAAAAATGTGGAATGCAGTATGGAACATTATTACAAATTTCAGTGCAGTAGGAAGAACCCACATTAGTAGTGCAGTCCTGAATGAGGAGTTAGATCTGTGCAAGCAGTAGGATGCTGCATCATTGGAGCAGGGAAGGTTGGTGCAGGGGTTGCACCGGCCTCCTGTGCTGCGCTGAGTTCCACTGCGTAGTAAGTTGCACTTGTGCTTGGCCAGTGCTGCAGTCTGGGGAGGCACAGAGAAGGTGGAAACAAGGTGGGAGAGAGGCGTTCTGGGGCAGGGTTAGGGCAGGTGATGGGAATTCTCGGGGGCAGGTGGGCCAGGAGCATGAAGAGGAGCTCCAGAAGTTAAAATTGATGGAATCATTTGCCCTGTTCAGCACCAGTTCCATCAGAAATCTGGGGGGTCTGAAGTACTGGGTTGAATAGCAGCACTGGACTATTTAATTTCAAGGACATGGAAGAAAATTTCATTAGGATGACTATGTAATTGTTAATTGCTGGTATAATTTCTAAATTGTTCTTTTTGTTCCTTTATTGGCTGAATATTTGTATAATTTTTAATGGACTATCCTCTGCTTTTAGAGCGCAAGGAAGGCAAATTTTGAATTCTTATTGGAAATTACTGTACATGAATCATGAAAGGCGGGGCGATGAAACAAAGCCAATGAGATCACATGTTCCGTTGTTTTATCTGCTTTCTCATTCCTCTTTTTGGATAACAAGGCCTCCATTGATACTCAGCAGGAAAGGGGTAGGGAGGGCAGAGGAAAGGGGGTGTCACTGTCACCCCAATGCCCCCCGGTCACTTTTCCATGTTCTTTAATGTGATGTTCCCACCGACAGAAAGAGGCAGAAAAACACAATGATCTCATGATTCCAGAATTGACTCATGCAAACAACACCAAGAGACAGGATCGGGATGTCAGGGCCAGGGGAGAGGAGAGAGAAGGAATACAAGCTGGGGGATGTGGGTGGATAACACTGGAAAGAGACAGGTGCAGGAAGCAGTGGCATCACTAGGGTTCATGTACGGTGTGGGCCGCCACCACCGCTGCACCCGTCTAGCATCCCCACTTCAGGGAAGGGAGATGGGTTGATACAATGGCAAGTAGAACATAGGTAGTAAAGCCCAAGGAGAAAGAAAAAGCAGGTTTGTGACATCTTGTTAGCAAACCAAGGAAGATGAAAATATCCTAGTGGTGTATGGCACCTTAAAAACACACTTACTGTGGCCTAGACTGGAGGGGGGAGGGCTCAGAACTTTTTAGCCAGAGGGCTGCATCAAATACCTGGCATGGTATTAAGGGCCTGGAAAAAATAAATACTGGTAAATATAAAATTTCAATAAGTAGATTAGAGGTGGAACTAAAATGAATGAATGAATGAATGAACTCAAATTTCCAGGATTTCTCCAAGTAGCAATACACATCAAAGAAGTAAAGAACATATTCAAATGGACCCCCATTCTCCAACCTCCCAACTTGGGAGGTTGGAGAATGGGGGTCCATTTGAATATGTTCTTTAAGCACCTTCTAAGGCTTTCAGAGGGACAAAAAGTTACTTCTGGATTTTGGGAAAACATCTCTGGTCATGTTTGGTCAAGTGGGCCAGAACTAGCAGGAATCTCCAAACTTTCAACTGACTCCAGGACCTTTAACAGTTGCGCAAAGAAGGAAATTTCAGCAGGTGGAGCTTTTAGTCTCACAGATCACAAGCTGCATCTGCTGAAATTCCCTCCGCAACACAATTGTTAAAGGTCAAAGAGCCCAGAGTTTGAAAATTTGGAGACCCCAACCCCTGGACCTAGAAACATGAATTCGGAGAGAGTGTTCCTTACGCGGCATCAACACCCACCAAGAACCAATGTGGAGACATTTAACCTTTATGGGGGTGAAAAGGGGTGCAACGTGTTTTTGTCCTATATTTAACATTAAAGACTGACTGATCAACATCCAGCCAATTTGGTCCCCAGTGCCTGATGCACTGGGAGAGAGGGTGCCCATGGAGTGTTGCGCAGGGGGGTGATGCACATAGAGGGTGATGCACATGAGGGTGTTGCACAGTGGGGGGATGGCATATGGGGAAATTTTACTCCTGCAACGCGGGTACGTTTTTGTTAGTAATTAATAAATTGTATGTAATAAATTATATGTAATAGTTTTAAATTTAATAATAAATAATATAGTGTTTCTCCTGCCAGCCTAACAGTTCAACAGCATGTAAATGGAAGTAGATAAATAGGTACCATCTTGGTGGGATGAAAATAGCGTTCCGTGAGCATGTGGGCCACTTATCCATGGAGGCATCTTTGGACAAGTTTAAGTTTATGGCTTAAGAAACGGGGATGAGCACCACTCCCTAGAGTTGGTCACAACTAGCAAAGCAACCTGCGGAGACGCCTTTACCTTTAATATAGTGTTTAAAGTAATCACATGAAAGATATCTATATTTGTCTGTATGAAAGTGTTTTTAGCTTTTATCTTGTCATGTTCTACATTTTTCTTGGGTGTTCTACATTTGGGGGGAGGCTTTTCCTCTTTTTTCAATATGGCATGTGGTCATTCTAATCTGAAGCAATGCAATCCACTCTCTCCCTTCAAGACTGAACCACTTCTTTCTGCCACCAGTATATGCAGACCAGTGACATCAAACCAGGGAGCTTCGCTTCTGCTTGTTGCATTAGTACACCTGACTCAACACAGACCCCGGAAAATTTCCAATCATCATAGATCTTTGTATCTAAATGCCTATGCAGTGTATATAAATAGGCACGATCTACTCTGAGCAAGCCCTGAGAAGGCAAGGGATTATTATGTGCACCGAGGCCTGAATTCTCCACTTGATGACATGTCTCCTTTTTTGCATCCTCCCCAAACATGCTTCACTGAGAGAATTCATTCCTCGGCAGCCCTTTCCCCGACACCCACCCCAGTTGGGGCAGCAACTATTAGGTGACCTTCTGACAATGCGCTCCTATCATTCAATTTGGAGCACAATAGAGCATAATTAAGCTCTGACCTTTTGCTCTTTATATCCCTATTCTCAATGCAGTAGCACCCCTATTACAGAAGAGGGTGGGGGAGCAAGGCTTGTTTTAAACTGTTGCTATTTAATTACGATGGAGATCTCAGGAAGGAAGGAAGAGCTGAAAGCCCTTGGATGAAGTGAAAAGCTATTGGGAGAACAATGTGACAAATCGGCCTCCCACACAACCGGATCCATGCGGTGCGCTGGCTCCTCATCCTTGTGCCAGTGTTGGGGTGGGCAACCTGCCACTGTTTAGCTCTATTTGGGTCTGATTCCTGCTCAGTACACTCAGCTGTGCCATGTGCAGTGCCAAAGGTGGAATATTTCTCAAATGATCCCTTATATTTAAAACGCCTTGAAAATAGAAAAACAACATAACAGGCCAAGAGAATCAGTACAGTATAACCTTAATTATCATCATTCTATTTATCATCTATTTTGTCTCAATACAAATGAGTTGACTCTTTATATTAAAAGATAAACCTCTCTTAAACAGCAGTTAATGGCTTAAAAGCAGCCTGCTAATCATGGTAACGTGGCAGGCAATTAAGCTTGCCTTAGAAAGGTTCAGAAAGAGTTAAGCTTTGGTTTCCGTTTCAGCAGGGAGGGAAAAATTATTTTGATCAATAAATTGATAAAGATCAAATATATGGATAAAATTATTTTTATCAATAAAAAGTTATAATCATTTCTCAATTGCTTTGCATGGGGAAGCTTCTGCTTCTGAGCGGAAACTAAGTTGCTTCAAGCATGGGTAAAGGAAAATTTATTCATATTGATTTGTTGCCTGCCTTCCAACCATGGTAAACAATTGCTTTTGTATAACATGAAAATGGAACCAAACATCATGGATGGCAAGGTTCAATCTGTATGCCTTCTGTACTAATGATCATGTCATGATACTGGTATGTATCCAGTTTCCTGGTATTGCCAGGTAAGGACCATAGGACTGGTTAGGACTACCATGTTAGGACTACCAGGTTAGGACTAGTTAGGACTGCCAGGTTAGGACTACAGGTTAGGAGATTATAGAACTGATTATAGGACATCAATTGAGTATGCCCCTCCTACAGGTGCTTGCATGCATCCAGGTTGGGCATCCCTGCCCACCTGTCCAGGGTCTGATGTCTGGAAGGAAGGCTTGGGTGACCCTGATGTGACTGTCCAAATTCAGACTCAGTCTTCAGGGGCCAGTCCCAACTGGTCCCAAGGAAGCACAACAACCCCAAAGTGATGGAGAAGGACTGAGGGTGATGATCAAATCCCTACCTGCAGTTAATGCTGAGGACAAGCAGGGACTTCAGGCTATCAGAAAACAATTCGGGGCAGGTGAAACCAGGAAAGGGGGATAGGATCCTGGCATGTTCTGCTGCTGTCGAGCTCCACCCCCTTCTGTCCCCTGCCCAGCCTGCTCCCCCAAAACCTTCAGAACTGCCCCCTACCCATCCCATTGCCACCTTAGCACATCCTGAGTGGGCCATTGGCACATGCAAGCAGGGCCTCCAACGTTTTGCTGAATCAGTACCACAGTGTGCAACTCCAATGCATCTTTTGTGGTGCCTTAAAAAGACTTGACAGCAGTAGATCACAAGATCTGCAGTTGTAGGACCTCCATAGGATAAGGCCATAAATTTGGGGAACTCTGTCTTCAGATAAAAGGCCCAAGACCAGCCAGGACGCCTGATCCTCTTAGAGAATTTTCTGCTGTTTCTTGAATTTTTATCTTTTTAATCTTTTAAGAAATATAAATATGTTTCCACTTAATTTATGGGATGTAAAGAATCAGATGTTCAGATAACATCCTATCCAATTGTTCAGAAAGAAATAAATCAGCTCCCATCCTCCCAACTTTCACTAGAATGGCTTTGGGATAATTGACAGTTTTAAAAGAAGTGCATCAAATTTAAAACATTATCAATCAATGCAGTTATCTATCTTGAAACTAACCCTGCAATCCATTACAACGTAAGAGACATTACATGCACCCATAGCTACTGCACCACCTACTGAAAACCTATGGGAAATTCATATTGCAATCCAGAGTAAATTGTTCTTACACCGGAGCAAGGATTCCCCATAGTTACTCTGGATTGCGCCCTAACCCTACAATCCAGAGTAATTATGGGAAGACATAAGAGGTACTTACTCTGGATTGCTCTATGCATTTTCCATAGTTTCCCATAGGTGGCACTGTAACTACATTGGTGTAAAAAAATCCCGTAGTTACTCTGATTTGTAGCCATATTCGTCTACCCACATCCAGCTCCTGGCCTTGTTGCTTCCCCCAAACAACTAGTGTGTCCTTCATTTAGCTTACTTAATCCTAAACTGGCTATGTCTGCTGAGACACTATTTGCATTTGGAATTCATTGCAGAAGGTGAAGGAAATACCTTATACCACTAAAAAATGGGGTTGGATATTTTGATTCACCTCCTTGGAAAAGAAGTTCTAATTAAACCATTTCAAAGGGACACCAGCCCACTCTGTGTTCATAAGCATATGTACATATGTCCCACCAAACCCCAGCATACTGCCCTGCTGCTATAGAGTGATGGCTTGATTGATTGATTGATTGATTGATTTCAATATTTTTATCCTGCCTTTCTCTTGGAGACCCAAGACAAGAGAATGGAACATCAAAGAGAGAAAAGAACATTCAAGAGACTGGGCAGGCCTCCATCAGTCTTGAAAGACTATGGTATCATGCTCGGCACTGCATACGCTGCATGTGAAGCACGAAAGCCTGGGTATGATTGTTATGGAGGATAGGCTGTTACCCAAGCAGCAAATCCCCCCTCTCCACGCCACTGAATTAGTCCAATGGAAAGGCAGAGCCAATACGATTGGATCCAGCTGGTGTCGCAGAGCTGGGCTAAGGACAGGAGCTCACCCTGTCTTGTGGGGCCGACCCGGGTCTCAAACCCTGGCCTGCCGGTTAACAGGCACAGTGTCTTAACCGTTTGCGCCACCCACAGCCCTATTCAAGAGACTAGAATATCCAAATTGTATCTAATCATGCAATTACATTTAAATACCCCTAAACTGCATAATTAATTGTGGTGTGGAAAGTCTAGCCTCTCACATGACTGCGCAGTTATGGGGCAGTGCAACTTGTGGACATGTAAGCGTTCATGCCTGATCACTCAGTGCCTAGGTGGTGTTCATCTACAATGTTTTATTCTGAAGTTCAATTATATGATGTAAGCTGCAATCCTATCCACACTTGCCTGTGGGGTAAGCCTCATGGATCACAATGGGACCTACTTCTGAGCTGAAGTGCATAGGATCACACTGGTTGTGGCAGCCATCCTGAAGAAGGAGAAAAGTTGACTTTGGGGCACTTTCAAGAGAGGCTGGCTGGCTAGATGCCCACTTTGACAAATGGCTTGAAATTATACTGAGAAAGAGAGAACATGCTTCTTAGCAAGGATGGAAGTGTTCCTTCAGAAAAAGGACTGAAGTGGGTGGAGGGCCACCAAGGGTAGCGCATCACTATGATGGGTAGCGCATCACTACGAAACAATCTAGGCACTGTCCCCAAGTGCTGCACACCCGTCCCTCCTCAACAAAAGGCTCACACACAAGGGACCTGACTGTGAAGATGCATCTGCTTTCATCGCTGACCTTTGGGGCAGCCAGGTCGCAAGGTCATCCCACTTAAACTCCAAATTTTCATCCAGAAATAGAGTCGGTAAGTGGGCAGGGAAAGTCTAGTGCAGAGATCCTTACTTCTTGAGGGGAATCTTTGACTAAACCACTTCATCATCATCAGACACATTTTTCCCCCATTAATAAAAAAGAGGGTGTCATTGTGAATTATGACCATTCTTAACAAGCATCTTTTTACATTCGGAAGGTGAAAATGTTACCCGTTGAGAGGATGGGTTAGAGACCCATGAATAATGAGAGCGAGCACCAGTCGTGCTTCTCACCCCTCCAGCCATGCCATCCCACAAATCTTATCCAGAGAGAGGCTTTGATCCACAGCACTCTGACAGGTCCCTCAGGGTTTCTGGATTTCAGATCTATGCTGCCTCCATGCCCCTTGTTCAATCTTAGTTTTGAGTCCAACCATTGCACATCAGTGCTGATCAGTAAAACTTGGTGGTACATTCAATGTTTTATCAGTGGTTTGCAGCAAAAAAAAAAAAAAAAAAAGTAATCCGCTCACACTCCTCAAGTGATACAAAAGCAGGGAGCACGACAACATTTAAAAATTAAAAAAAATATTAAACCATTAAAAATTTTAAAAATATCAATAAACTGGAATGCAGAACTGATAGCAAAATGAAATCCAGCAAGGAAGAAAGGCAACGTGTAATATGGAGAAAAGAGGAAAAAGGGGGAAAGCTGTATATGGTAGAACTGTCAAGGCTGCATTATTTCCTTAAATGATTTATAACAGTTATAATGGCTGACAACAGGAAACTGAGTCAATAGTGTTAAGCTATGGCTTAAAAGGCAAATGTCAAAAGAACATAAGAAAAGCCTTGCCGGATCAGGCCACAGGCCCATCAAGTCCAGCATCCTGTTTCCCACAGTGCTGCCCGACCAGCTGCTCCTGGCATGCCCACAAACGGGAGTTAAAGACATCCTTATCCTACAATTTGTATTTAGAAGCTGAGAACCCAATCCTATGCCAGTCTACTCAGTTCCATTATAGTCAATGGCACTTACTCCTTGGAAAGTGAGGATAGGATTGCAGCCTGACCCATGAAATTTATTCAGTCAAGTCATCCGACCCAGTGGTCACCACCATGTAGCTAACAGTTCCATACACTATGTGCCACATGTGAGACTTAGGGCAAAATCCACAGCAGTTATGTGTCCACGCAGTTACATCACCCTCTAGTGTTATCTTATGGAAAATTATATTAACTGCTTTGGAGCAAGGGGCTTAATTTCACTTTAGGATATAGGCCTTACTCCTGATCTAACACATCTGCACTGTTAAAGACAAGTGGCAGGACTCATGTTCTGCTCTCATAAATGGTGTGGCATCACTGTAAATGGTTCTTGTATGCCACTATAAAATGCTCTGTTGATTGATACGTCAACATGCTATGGATGAGTAGGGGATAGGATTGGGCGGTTTAAGGAAGGTATCCTTCCTTTGGGAAGAAAGGTGGGATATAAATCAAATAAATACATAAATAATGATTGAGTTGCTACATTGGTTGGGGAGAAAAGCCATACATAGAACAGCAGTAGAGCACATTCTTTGCATGCATAGCTTTCTAATCTTCTTTTGACATTTGCCTTTTAAGCCACCGCTTAACACTATTGACTCAGTTTTCCTTCCTTCCTTCCTTCCTTCCTTCCTTCCTTTTCTCCCATCTAACAGAAGGTTAGGATTGCAGCCTAAAACATTAATTATAATTTAAAAACATTAAAATAAAGCATAATCAAGCTATGGGAAGGAGGAACATATTAGTCCAGGGCTCAGAGGGAAGCATCCACCCATTAACCAAATGTCAGGCAAAACAGATATGATTATCTCGGCAAAACACCAAGACGAAGGGAGTAGTTCTTAATTCCTCAGGAAAGGAATTCCATAAATTGTGGCACCCTACAGACACTTGCCTCTGAGCCACCACTCTTCTCACCTCAGCCCCTTCAGTAACCTAGGAAAGCAAGCAGGAATATATCGGAGAAGGTAGTCCCTCTCCCTGGGCCCAAATTGTGACGGACCTTTCGTGTCAATACTAACATTTTAAAGCTTTTGTTCAGAAAATCACCATCAATTATATCATAATAATTCCATTATGCAAAATAGAATTATCTGAAAGTAATGGGGTGGTTCATAAAGCATGAGTTGCATGTTCCTTCTTGTAACAATACATAAACCAGTGGTACCAGTGGTACTAAACCAGTGGTACTTGTACCACTGGTAGTATTTGAGGTGGTGCCTGGTGGTGAGTGCAGAATCCCTTAGATCCCCCACTGCCTGGCAGGGAGACCAGCAACATAATGTGATAAGCAACAGTAGAAGAATCGGCTAGGCAAGCCGAGTTCCAGTAGGTACTTTTGTATGCTTGAAAAAAGCCTCCTGGCCTCTTACCAGTGGTTCACATCTGGCTTCCCAATTCAGAAGTAACTGGTGATGACAGCATTGCCACTTGCTTCCAGTGGTACTTCCATGCAAAGTAGTACAGCGAGAGACACAATCGTTGAGAAATGCTGATATATACATTGCTATTATATAGGGGTGAAAATGCATTTTTTAAAAATACGTGACAAGAATTGTTTGCTTCTTCCATGCTATACTGTTAGAATTATCTTATGTTCTTTTTCTTTTTTATGTATTTTTAATTGTTTGTTGCTTATTGTTTGTCTGTTTTTATAGCAGTAAATAAATAAATACATGCATACATACATAAAATGTTTTTTAAAAGAGATATATACCAAAGTTTTTAAACTAACCAGTGTGGTCAGGCATTCATACCACCAGGTGGTGCGCTTGTGCTAGAAATGAAATTAAAAATTTAAAAAGCCTCCAGTGGATAAAGCTGGTGATCATTGCATTTTGGTGATCAACGGATGCTCCTTGACAGCAAAAAGTTTTGGCGGCTATAGGAAATAGATATTTTGTATATATGCATTAAACCTGCATCCCTCTTTTCTCTAAATCAAAATGCACCAGCAAAGTTTGCTGCTATTTCTTCTCAATGTTCCTGCCCAGGTCCATGAGACATGATGGGTTTTCTTGCAGCAAATCTTAAGTAATTGAGATGCCATGCTGACACCATCGCGCAATGTTGGTCATATTCTAACCCTACAATCCAGAGTGACTGTGGGAGCACATAAGAGACATTTAAGTTGATGTAGTTACGGCACCACCTAGTGAAAACCTATGGGAAATTCATATTGCAATCCAGAATAAATTGTTCTTACGTCAGAGCAAGGACTTCCCGTAGTTACTCTGGATTGCACCCTAAGGCCTATATCCTAAAGTGAAATTAAGCCTTTTGCTCCGGAGCAGTTAAAATGACTTTCTATAAGAAAGCACTAGAGGGTGACGTAACTGTGTGGACCTATAACTGCTTTGGATTGTGCCCTAAGCCTGCCTAGGCAGTGCCATACTGGTGCAGCCCTTCCTAGCAACACCAAAAATATCCTGGGATAACCCTGACACAGTCCATCACCCCTGGAGCAGCAACCTAAAATTGGCTTCATCAGCCAGCACCATCTAAAGAGCCAATTGTCACAACAGCAGGAGTTTAGATTTAGAAAGCCATATCCAAAAATTGGAAAGACACCGGTTCACACTTTTATCGAAAAATGGTTTGGCCCTTTTCAAATCTCCTGAAACAAAGTTCCAGTGGCCTGAATTGTTGGGTCCAACTTTATATAAAAGAACCACAGCACAATTCTCATCCCTTCTTCTATCTCCCTGCCACACCGTGCTGGCTTCTCCTTCTATAAAGGAAGATCAAAAAGTTACTGGTGGTGGCACCATCAGGTCTTTTGAGGGCTGCCAAAAGGGGCATTGTGGTCTGCAAGTGGCCCGTGAGTCACATGTTGGACCACCATGAACTATAAATGCATTTCAACTCAAAATTCTATTATCTATAAAACGGAAAAGTTACTGACTCACTGACTGACTCATCAACACCCAGCCAAAATCACTGGACCTAGAAGCGTGAAATTTGAGGAGGGTTGCATGACGGAGGCACCCTCAATCTCGGGTCCACAAACATGACAGAGGCACCCACTAAGAACCAGTTTTTGGAAATCCCAACTGGAAGCTGGTGAAAAGCGGTGCAACGTGTTTTCCTCCCTATACTTTACATTGAAGAATCCCTGACTGATGGACACTCTGCCTCAGTCCCCAGACCTAGAAGCATGAAACTTAGGAAGCAGATTCCTTCCATTAGTTCTTAGTGGGAGCACTACCAAGAACTGATTTCTAGAAATTTAACCCCTGAGGAGTTGAAAAAGGGTGCAACGCATTTTTGGCCTATACTTAACATTGAAGACTGATCAACACCCAGACCCAAATTTTGCACTTGCTCAGTAGGAGTGCCCATGGTTGTGGGGGGGTGGGTGTTGAATGAGGGGAGGGTTTTGCACATGGGGGAATGTTGCACATGGTGGGTGCTGCACATGGCAGATGTGGTGCAGGAGGATGGATGTGTGTGTGTGTGTGTGTAAACACATACACAAACACACATGTGTGTAGCTAGGTGTATATATAAATTTATATTTATATATAAATATATAAATTGTTTTCTCACCCTCCACGGGTGGTGTATGTATGTTATCCTCAATCTCGGGTCCTCTACCAGAGGCCAGGGAGTTTGAGGGTTCAGCGCAGTATCTTAGCTGTTCCTAGCAATGTGCTTTTCTGGATCAAGTGTTCTGATGTACTTCCTGGGATCTGTTGGAGCCAATCTTCCAGCTTGGATGTCACAGCCCCTAGTGCTCCAATCACTATTGAGATCACATTCACCTTCACTTGCCACAGTCTTTCTAATTCCTCCTTCAAACCCTGATACTTTCCCACCTTTTCATGCCAGTACCTTCTTGTCTGTCTGGATATGGAAGTCCCACAGGACCTTAGCCCTGTCATTCTCCACAACCTTCAGTGGGGTCTCCCATCTGGTCTTGGGAGGGGTTAGTCCATAGGCTGAGCAGATGTTCCTATACACGATGCCAGCTACTTGGTTGTGCCTTTCAATGTATGCTGTTCCTGCCTGCATCTTACACCCTGCCACGATGTGTTGGATTGTTTCTGACGTTTCTCTGCACAGCCTGCACTTCGGGTCTCTGCACAGCCTGCACCATATATATATATGGACCCTTAGTGTGAAGAATAAAGCACTTGTCTTACACATAAAATGTGGAGCTATATACGTCATAGTGTCCTCCTACCCAACTCAGCATGGGTGGCCTCACGTTTTGAATGCTTTGATCAACTTGATCATGTAAATAAGCGTGCAAAACCCGCTGCCTTGAGGGGAAAAGAAGCAATTGTTTCAAAATGTCATATTCATTCAGAAAGAATCCCAGATAAAAGACTGGCTCTTTTCTTTATGTCAAAAAGTCAGGTCAGAAGACTCTCGGTTCTTCAGACATTCAACAGTGGCTGGAAAAAATGGCACATGATGCAGCAAACATCCCCCTCCATTTGCAAAATCAAAGCCCTCTTTCAGCTTTTGAACTCTTCTGCAGAGGTACAAACATGCTTACGCTTTCCAGTCATACCTTGTCTCAGATAAGAATGATGCAGAAGGGCTGTGTTTATTATATCTCCCACTATATTAAAGTTCTGCATATATTTGAACTGAAACATGAAAATATTCACAGTACAGAATGACAAGGCTCCTGGCCATAGCAATTTGCAGAGTGAGCCTTGAAAGTATTTCAACAGCCTCTGCATAATCCAAAGAATCCACATTCAATATTCACCATCTTCTCTGGAAGAGAATTTCCTTACTGCATTTAGGATACCCTAATTTCTTCCATTCAATGACGGGATTAGAAGGGAATTCGTCATCCATCTGATTAAATGGGTTGTGGCCCAAGAAAACTCACACCATAAAGCTACAAGTCACAGCCTGACAAGGCAGATATCTTTATGACGACCAAACAATAAACAAAAACTTGAAATAGGCTGTGTTTGCTGGACTGCAACATCTGGATATTTTTTCTAGTAAACCAACATGGCTGGCTGGCTTTTAATGAAGAAATTGATGACCTGCTTAATGACATTTAATGATGTTGCCTCCTGTTTTGTGACATCACTTTAAATGATATCACCTGTGCCTCCTGACATCAATTAATAACATCACCTACTTAATGACATCACATCCTGATTCATGACATCAATTTTAATCACATCACATCCAGATTCATGACATCACTTAATCTAATCACCACCTGATTTCTTACAATGATGTCACACCCTGCTTCATGAAATCACTTAATTACAATTCATTCTGCTTCATATCACATTCTGATTTCTGACATTACTTTTAATGACATCACCTCCTGATTTGTGACATCACTTAATGATTCACATCCCAATTTATGACATCACTTAATGAATCACCTCCTGCTTTGTGACATCATATTTAAATACATCACCTGTGCTTCATGACATCTCAGTGACATACATCACTTCCTGACTCATGACATCACTTTGCGACATCACCTGATTTGTGACATCATTTCCTGACTCGTTGGTCTCTTGGTGATCTCACATCCTGATTTGAGATGTCATTTAGTGACAACGTTTCCTGATTCATGTCACTCAGCAACATCACCACCTAATTTGAGACATCACTTGATGACATCACCTCCTGATTCATGACATCACTTGCTGAGATCACTTCCTAATTCATGACATCACTTGATGACATCACTTCCTAATTCATGACATCACTTGCTGAGATCACTTCCTAATTCATGACATCACTTGATGACATCACTTCCTGATTCATGACATCACTTGCTGAGATCACTTCCTAATTCATGACATCACTTGATGACATCACCTCCTGATTCATGACATCACTTGTTGAGATCACTTCCTAATTCATGACATCACTTGCTGAGATCACTTCCTGATTCATGATATCACTTGATGACATCACCTCCTGATTCATGACATCACTTGCTGAGATCACTTCCTGATTCATGACATCACTTGATGACATCACCTCCTGATTCACGACATCACTTGCTGAGATCACTTCCTGATTCATGACATCACTTGATGACATCACCTCCTGATTCATGACATCACTTGCTGAGATCACTTCCTGATTCATGACATCACTTGATGACATCACCTCCTGATTCACGACATCACTTGCTGAGATCACTTCCTGATTCATGACATCACTTGATGACATCACCTCCTGATTCATGACATCACTTGCTGAGATCACTTCCTAATTCATGACATCACTTGATGACATCACTTCCTGATTCATGACATCACTTGATGACATCACCTCCTGATTCATGACATCACTTGCTGAGATCACTTCCTGATTCATGACATCACTTGATGACATCACTTCCTGATTCATGACATCACTTGATGACATCACCTCCTGATTCATGACATCACTTGATGACATCACTTCCTGATTCATGACATCACTTGATGACATCACCTCCTGATTCATGACATCACTTGCTGAGATCACTTCCTGACTCATGCGTCACTTAGTGACAGTGCCTGAGGATCCTTCCACTCTTGTTCCTCCTTCCCCCCCCCCAGTCGGCAATGGAACAGTCCAGTGCGTTCCACTCTCTCCTTGCAGCCACGTGACAAGCGCCTTCCCTGCCCTGCCTGTGGATCCTTCCACCCTTGTTCCTCCTTTCCCCCCCCCCAGTCGGCAATGGAACAGTCCAGTCTCTGAGGAGGCGGGGCTATGCAAATAGGGAGGGCATGGCTTCCGGACAGGCTTGGCACTGACGTGGAGAAGACTGGAGGGGACGGAGCCTCTTGACAGGTGGAGGAGGGAGCAGGGCGGGCAGGTGGAGGCGGATGCTGAGCTCTAGCCAGGTGCTGAGGGGGGAGGGGCCCTTGACCTGGGCAGGGGGCAGGGGGCAGGGGGCAGGGGGGATGGGACTGCCTACCTGAGGGGGAAAGGAGGGGGGAGCCAGCCCCTTACCTGTGGGGGGAAGGAGGGAGAAGGAGGGGCAGCCTCTGACCTGAAGGAGACCCTCCCCTGGGGGGAAGGGGAAGCCCCCTAACCTGGGGTGGGAGAGGGACTGAAGGGGTGAGGGGAGCCCTTTACCTGGTGGAGGGGGCCGCCCCCAGCTCCCAGCACCCTACCTAGGGAGAGGAGAGAGGCCTTGTAAGGGCAGGGGAGCCCCTCAAGTCGCTCAGGGAAGTAGGAGAGGGAGCCTTGGCTGGCACCCCCACCACTCCCCTTGCCTCTGTCAGAGGAAGGGATGAGGGGAGAGCAACCTCTTCCCCACAAACTCAGGCTGCAATCCTAAAGACACTTTCCTGGGAGTAAGATCTATTGAACACAATGGGGCTTACTTTTGAGTAGACATGGTTAGGATTGTGCTCTCAGGGTGCAACCCTGAACACACTTTTCCTGGGAGTTACTCCTGAGTAGACATGCCTAGGCTTGTGCTCTCAGAGAGTCGTGCGCTCACGCTGACACCTCTGGGGCCTCCTCTGGGCTCCCTCTGCCACCTGGGTTGACAGTCAGCCTGGTACAAGCTGGGTCTGCCCTTGCCTTTCCAGGGCTGCTCCACCCACAGCAGGCTCAAGAGAAGAAGCCTTTGAGAAGGAAGAGCAACACCTTCGTGTCCAGTCCTAACCCACTTTCTAGCACTGGCATAGCTGTGCCAGTGGGGCACGCGTTGCAGTCTGTGTTGTGGGGGAGCAGTCGCTAGGCCTCTGTCAGTCTCCGGAACCCTCTGTCAGACTGACCTGGGTGTGACATCACTGTGGTGCCAGTGATGTTGTCTACTCAGAAGTAAGTCCCGTTGTGTTCAGTGACACTCCCAGCAAAGCCAAATGCCAAGATGGTGGCTCTTACCATCTCAGTAGGAAGTTCTGACCCCCACTTTGAGTATCGCTTCTCTAGGTAAGGCAGAGTTTTTCCCTTGCCTCACAGTTGGGCTTCCCCCAAAGCCAGAAAGTTAGTTATGATCATGCCTTTTGTGACTCTAACAGGCTCTGGCCCATTGAATTTCCCATAGGTTTTCACTATGTGGTGCCGTAACTACATCGTCATTACTCTGGTTTGTAGAGTTAGGCTGCAATCCTAAACTCCAGTTAGGCCAGCCTAAACCCGAGCATAAGTTCTGTACTGAGCTGGGGGTGTCACAAAAGTGCTGCAAGACACTTCTGCCCCACGCCAGGGGGAGGTTTAGGCCAGTGCACAGACATGTGCTTGCTCCCTACATCACCACAGGAATGGGAAAACTGATGAGTTGTGCCGGCCTATGTTAGGATTGCACCCTATGTATATAGAGCACTGTATATAATAGGGTGCACCATATATAATATGCATATCTGAAAATGGATATAGTATTCAGAAGTGGTAATATATGTTTCAGGATGTTTGAAAATGGTAGTTGTGGACTGCATGCTTTGTATGTAAAACCCAGATTTGAATCAGAGTATTTCTTAAGGGATCTTAGATAACAATGCCAGGAAAACTGTGTTAGAGCTACAAATATGGACCTACCGTAGCCCCATCAAAAATTTAAACAAGAAAATTACATCTAGTATATTTGCATTATACGTAGCAAACAAAACATTATGCTGATCCAAGAACATGCTGCAAAATACATGCATGCCAATAATGCGCATGTATGTATAAAAGAAACTTATGTGGGAATGTCAATGAAAATCTCTTTCTGCTTACTGGACTGTGCTAGCTCTTGTCTATATATATAAAAGAGAAAAGTCACTCACTGACTCACTGACTTGACTCATCACCGCCCTGCCAAAACCACTGGGCCTAGAAGCATGAAATTTGGGGTGGGTGTTCCTTCCGTGACCAAGGGGCGCACTAAGAACCAATTTTCGGAAATTCCAACGGGAAGGGGGTGAAAAGGGGCGCAATGCGTTTTCCTCCCTATACTTTGCATTGAGAATTGCTGACTCATCAACATTCTGCCCCAACTGCTGGGCCTGAAGCATGGAATTCTGGGAGGGATCCTTCTGTCACCTGAACTCCCACCAAGAACCATCTGGAGAAATTTAATCCTTCAGGGGCTGAAAAGGGGGCAACATGTTTTTGTCCTATACTTAACATTGACCAACAAATATTACCAACATCCAGCCAATTTGGTGCTCAGTGCCTGGTGCACTGGTGGGACGTTGTTAGGAGGAATAGGTTGCACTGTGGAGGACGCTGCGCATGAGGGGTTAGTGCGCATGGGGAAGTTGTGCAGGTGGGTTGATGCGCATGGGGGAAGTTGTGCTTGGGGGTTGATTATGCACATGGGGGAAGTTGTCCTTGGGGGGTTTGATGTGCATGGGGGGTTGATGCGCATGGGGGGTTGATGTGCATGGGGGAAGTTGTGCATGGGGGTTGATTAATGCACATGGGGAAGTTGCGCGTGGGGGGAAGTTGAGCGTGGGGGGAAGTTGCGCGTGGGGGGAAGTTGCGCAGGGGGGGTTGTGCATGGGGGGTTGATGCAACTGGGGGGGATGGCATACAGGGGAACTTTACTCCCGCAATGCGGGTACACTTTTCGCTAGTTTATTATATGATTAAGAAAATTTTCTGTGCCCTTTAGAGATGCATTTACCAGTTGTGATGATGGTTTTTTTTCCTTTTTAGGTGGGTTGGGGCAATCAGTCTCCCAGACGAAGTTGTTGATCATTTGGAAAATGTTTGCCGACTTGGACTACGACATTGAGGAGGACAAGCTGTAAGTGCTTTCTGGTTTTTTTCTGTCAATAATTTATGGTGTGGTGACAAGAATTGTTTTGCAAAAGAAGGGTATGGCAGGCTTTTAGGTTTTTGTGGTCAGAACCTCTCCCTGCAGTGAGGCTGTTAACTGTGGTGGAACATTCTTAGAGTGTCTGGTTCAGAGCTAGTTCACAATTTAATTCTAAGTCTTCATTCAGTTCTTATAAACTTGGATTGCTTCGATTGAAGTGTGCATGAAGGATGAGTTGCACATGTTATTCTATTAAGAATATGTACTAGAGACTTGCCTGCTACACAGCTGTGGGTGTGATATTTATTTAAAGTTATTTGTCTAGACTCTGTCAAGATCTCTTGTTGAAAGCAAAAAGTAGCTAGCAGTACTGAGCACACCTTCACCACCTAAATTTTAAATCTCTACATTTTAGGAAGCGATAACAAGCAAAAAACTTATAAGCAAAAACTGTTTGAAGTTTTATGTCACTTAAGGTGGTCCCTTCTAAGAAAAGACTGTCTCCAAAAAGTGAAATATATTCCCTTGGTCACTCATGTGTTTTTTTAAGCAATTAGTTTACTATGATAGCAATATTAAAGTTACCAGTGTAGATGCGTCTCATTCTGCTGTTTGTGTTTCCAGTGTTTGTGTTTCCAGTGTGATATTGTAGGAATAATGTCTTAAACAATATTTGTTTCAGCTTTTGGACTGGTTAGTTGTAGGACACAGTTTTTATGTGTGTTTGTGTTCCTCTGTTTTATTCTAGGGGAATTCCCACTGTGCCTGGGACAGTAACCTTGAAGAAGGACTCTCAAAATCTGATTGGAATCAGTATAGGGGGCGGGGCTCAGTACTGTCCCTGCCTCTATATTGTTCAGGTTGGTGTTTGCGGGACAGGAACATTTTCTCCTTAGGGTGGGAAGACTAGTAGTACTTGCATGCAAGGTTAGATCAGCCCTGATGGTTTTGAATCTTGAACCTAAAGGCAAAAATATTGCCTGTATAAATCATAATCATAAATCATAAAATCACAAAGTTGGAAGGGACCTAGTAGGTCATCTAGTCCAACCCCCTGCCTATAGCAGGAAATCCTCCTAGAGTAACTCCTACAGGTGCTCGTCGAGTCTCTGTTTGAAGATCCCCAGTGAGGGGATCACCTCCCTTGGCAACCTGTTGGCAACATTAATCTTCCTGGTTAATTAAAAAAAAAATTTATAGAGGGTTGCCATATGTCCTGAAATCAGGGACAATCCCTATTTTTGGAGATTGTGTGCACATATTAGCAAATGGGACAGAGGGTCCTGTTCCAATTTTGTGGAAGAGAATCGTGGCATCCCTACCCATATACAACTATTCTGCCTTTCTTGTGAGGTGTGACCATCCCAATGCTAAGGATTTTACATGGATGTGTTGCCCTTCTTTCCCTTTTCCCTGTGTCCACCTTCTGTTCTTTATTGCCCTCCTTAGGTATTTGATAACACTCCCGCAGCTGTAGATGGCAGTTTGGCAGCTGGTGATGAAATCACAGGTGTGAATGGGAAGTCAGTCAAAGGGAAAACGAAAGTGGAAGTGGCCAAAATGATACAGGTGGTGAAGGTAAGAAGTAGGGGAATTCCTGGAATGCAAATGATTAGCACTGGCTTTTCAGGTAAAGCTTAAAAATTTCTTTGCCTTAGCTTTTTGGAACAAAAAAACCCTCTTTTTTTCTGTTCCAGGGGGAGGTGACAATTCACTACAACAAACTCCAGGCTGATCCCAAGCAGGGGAAGACCTTGGATATTGGTATGTTAGGCTGTTTATTTTTTCTCTCACTGATGTTCATCGTCCCCATTTCTGTCTCAGTCATAATTTGCCTTGGTTATCACTTGTCTTGATTACTGCAAAGCTGTTACTGTAGGTTTTCCCTTGAAGATCTTTTGGAAACTTCAACTTGTAGAATAAGTTGGCCTCAAAAAAGCTAATGGGACAATATATAATGTCCCAGCTCCATTGTTTCCTCTGCCTTGGCTATTTTCAGGTATCATTCAGGGTGCAGGTTATTCCCCTTAATACTCCCCTCTCCCTGCTGACACAGCTGTGCCAAAAAGACTTGCACTACTTTGGGGGAATCAGGAAAAATGTTTTCCCTTATCTTTGGGTAACTCTCCTGATCTCCAAATCAAGAGCTGATGCGGTCTAAGGAGAGAAAGGGAGCATGTTATGAGGCTGGAAGGGGAATAGAAAACTGGCACAGATTGTGTGTGCCAGAACACATTTCTACCTACCTTTGTCATGTCTACACCCTCCACTGTTAAACCTCCCTGCCATCATGTTACCTGGACTGGCAGGTGTGGTAGGGTCTTTTGGAGGATTTGCAGTGCTGCTGTCTATTGCAGTAGCACTCTCAGAATGGCTGCCAACAGAGCTCTGTATCCTCCATTGATACACGTCTTCCTATATTATAATCCCCTCAATACGGTAATGTATAAGATTGGCCTCTAACTGACTTGGGACGCTATGTGTTTAAGGCTACAATCCAGAGTAACGATGGGACCTTTTACACCAACGTAGTTGCGGTGCCACCTATGGGAAATGCATAGAGCAATCCAGAGTAAGTACCTCTTACATTTTCCTGTAGTTACTCTGGATTGTAGGGTAACCAAACTTTCAGATCTCTGGGGAGGCTGGTTCTCTTGCGGCCTTCTGAGTTTTGGCTTGCAGAAGTGGGATGACCCCTCTCTGTGACTTCTTTTCCCCAGATTTGGGTGGGGGGGCTGGAGTTGTACTTTTCAAAGTACTGTACAAATTATATTTAGTTTTATATTGGTATCTTGTGTATGCTTTTATTTTGATGCTTTATATTCATGTTTCATTGTGTTTAAGATTTTGAGTTTGTCTTGAATTAAAAAAAAACGCTGGGGTATAAATCTTCAAAAATAAAATATGTATTGATTTCATGTGGGGCTTTCCCTGTGATCTTTGTTATGACTCTTAGCAAGGCTAATTCTCATCAGTTGAACCCTAATACATCCGTGTATCTTTCCTGGAATACAGTGCTGAAGAAAGTGAAGCATCGCCTGGTGGAGAACATGAGCTCAGGGACAGCAGATGCCCTGGGACTAAGCCGAGCCATCCTCTGCAATGGTAAGCAGTATGCAAGAAGGAGCTTTGGGTGTGGGTGGCATTTGCAGCTATCGTGCCAAGTTATGCAAGACTAGTTCAGCATTTCCCATAGTTGCAGAGTTTGTATTTTCCTGAAACTGGCCTTCTGCATTGTGTGTGCTATGAGATTAAAACATCTGTAATGTAATTGCCAGTGAGCTGAACAGTAAATGAGAAAGTCCTTGGTTCAGACCTCAATAAGGCAGGCTGAAGCAGTTACTTCAGATGGTGAGTTGGCAGGAGGTAATAGGCTGGTCACAGGCAGGAGGGAAACATTACTGGTCTAATGCTGGCAATGATACTCCTTGCTGTGCTTAGCATTACTGTGGCAGAGGTGATTCTCCCGTGAACTCTTCCCCCCCACCCCCCATTTTAAGGGCATGAATTACAGCACTATGGCTTTGTCATTCTCCTCTCTCTTTCCTAGCCAAAATGAGAAGTATCACCCCTCTTTGTGGTACACAGACACCTGCATTTCAATGTTTGCCTTTAGTTCCCTTGTTGCCAAATCTTCATCCTAGAAATGTACCTTTATAGGATGATGATGACTGAAATTCTGTCTAAAGTATTTTAACTGTCTTCACTTGGGGCTCCCTGTACTTTGAACAAAGCAAGCTGTCTTAATCAACCTCTTCCTCTAGATGGGTTGGTGAAGAGATTAGAAGAACTGGAAAGGACCGCAGAGCTGTACAAAGGTAAACTTTTTTCTCTCCTTCCAATTGCTTTGCAATTTGTAAAGGGATTTTATGACTAATGACTTGTTTCCCCAAAGATTTCTCCTGAAATTGGATATACTGCATAACCCCATCTGATCCTTGTGGTACATACATTTATAGTCCTGGCAACTTCTCTAATGTACATATAATAGATGCAGGCAATATTCAAGGTAACAGTTTTAAATTGCATCTTTCCACCATCAAAGTGGCTGGCAAATGTCCTTGAGCAAAATTGTTTTTCAGTCTGATTTGGGTTGGGTTTCCATCTGTAGATCTTCAACACCAGAACAAGCCAATACACTCCTTCCTACCGGCAATCTCAGTCATGAGAAGCATAGTTCACACTGGTTTTCACAACAGTGCAAAACATGATATCAGTGTGGGGTTGTCCCATCTGCTTTTGTCTTGGTTTATTTCTTCCAAATATGGGGTTTGGTTAAAATGGAAGCTAGTTCTTTAGGGATGACTGTTGTCCTTTATCTCTACCTACATCTAGGCATGACAGAACACACAAAGAACCTCCTCAGAGCCTTCTTTGAACTGTCTCAAACACACAGAGGTAAATAGATGGGATGGCTTTTCAACTTCTATAACTAGAGGTGTTTATTTCCTGTGAGTACAATAGGATTACAGCCTATGTCTTACTGAACGCAAGGACTTCCTTCAGAAAAAGGTAGATAGCAGTGTTTTCAAATACTTCTACATATAATAATGTTATGGACCACACGTGATGATGGGAAATCTTTTTGTCACCTTACACCTTGAAAATGGCTTGAAGGTCCTCTGAAGGTGAGTTTATCAGCTGGACTTAGGCTGCAATCTTAAAGACACTTTCCTGGGAGTAAGACCCATGAACACAATGGGGCTTACTTTTGAGTAGACATGGTTAGGATTGTGCTCTTAGATTGTGAAGCAGTTCCATTAGCACAACTGATTAACTCTTGATTGATTGGTTAACTTGATAACTCTTTAGCACTGTTGGACTTTATGCTGCCAAAGCAACATGTAACATTGTGCCCACTGACAGTTGCTACAGTTTTGTCAAGAAAACTGACAAGGCTTTCCCCTAACCTTAACCTCAAAAAGCACAGTAACTGAAATTAGGTGGTTGATTGTAAGGATAGTTGTGGGACTGCATCTGAATCTAGCCCCAGAGCAGCATCCAGAGCAGGCAGTAGAGAAGTGTCTTTAATGAAAAGATTCCTGAGTATTAATTAAAACATGCTTGAAAGTGTTCTTCAGTTATTTCAGGAATAATTTTCATTTGTGTTTTTTTTCCTCTCAGGGTTTGGCGATGTTTTCTCAGTCATTGGTGTTCGGGAGCCTCAGCCAACAGCCAGTGAAGCGTTTGTGAAATTTGCAGATGCCCATCGCAACATTGAGAAGTTTGGAATCCGCCTTCTAAAAACTGTCAAACCGGTAAAGAAAGAAACAGCAGAAGGGGAAGGAGTATGAAAGCTGGGGAGAAAATTCAGGCAGGAACTCTGTCTTCGGAGTAGAAGAAATGGTTGTTTAATTTTGTCCAAAAAAAATGGAAGGTTACTTGAAGTTGTTAACAATTGTGTGCAAATTTATTTTTCCCACTTTCCTGTTTCTAACAGATGCTGACTGACCTGAACACTTACCTAAACAAAGCCATTCCTGATACAAGGTTAACCATCAAAAAGTATTTGGATGTCAAGTTTGAGTATCTGGTGAGTTAGTTGCTCCTTTTGTTGTTAATCATAATAAGGAGGGAATTATCCTTAAACAGGGATTGTCCTTTTGATAAATGATTCCGAAGGCTAGAGTCTGAATTTTATTTTCAATCATATTCTCTTCCATGGTTTAGTGAGATTTAAACAGCTTGATCTTCTTTGCTTTTAGTGTAGAGCAGTGACCCAAAATTTGTGGGTCATGACCTACCAGCCTGGGAAGGACTTATCACTGGCCCATTAAGGGGCAATTGAGGAGGAAAGTCAGCAACACAACCCCAAGGATTACACTGCCACTGGGTGGGAGGGAGATTTTTCCATTTACCTAATGGTACCTCAGGGAGCCCTGCAACTACCTTTGCAAGGCTCTCCAAAACACTATAATAGTTTAAAAAATAGCTTATATCATTAGAAAAATAACGTGGAGTATTGTAACACTTTCACACCAGCATATTACAGAGTAAGGTTTCATCAATTATGGCTTAAAAAAAGCAGGCCTCTGTCAGTCTTGAAAGACTATGGTATCGTGCTTGGCGCTGCATACGCTGCATGCAAAGCACAAAAGCCTGGGTAGATTGTTATGGAGGATAGGCTGTTACCCAAGCAGCAAATCCCCCCTCTCCTCGCCACTGAATTAGTCCAATGGAAAGGCAGAGCCAATACGATTGGATCCAGCTGGCATCACAGAGCTGGGCTAAGGACAGGAGCTCACCCTGTCTTGTGGGGCCGAACCGGGTTTCGAACCCTGGCCTGCTGGTTAACAGGCACAGCGTCTTAGCCACTTGCGCCACCCACAGCCCATTACAGCCCATAGTAATGGGCTAACATGGGTTATAGGTAATGGGCTAACCATGGGTTACAGCCCATAGTAACCCAATTATGGCTTACTATGAGCACAATCCTAACCATGTCTACTCAAAAGTAAGCCCCATTGTGTCCAATGGGTCTTACTCCCAGGAGAGTGTTTCCTAAAGACACTTTCCTGGGAGTAAGACCCATGAACACATGGCTAGGATTGTGTTCTAAATCATAGCTATCATGCTGCATGATCTTCAGCTCATAGGTGTGTGGGTGGGAGATGCACATACATACATGGTGGGGTATATGTATATGATAACCTAGGATAAGACTTCACTCATATGATGAGATGGGCATTTGTGAGTCCACAAATGGTCATACAACAGTGAATTTATATGGCTTTAATGCCCCACAGGAATCTTCCAGCAAAAACCCAATCATGGCTCCCCCTCTGGAAGTTTTAATGCTGAGTGTTTTCTTATTCCTTTTCAGTCTTATTGTCTCAAGGTGAAGGAAATGGATGATGAGGAATACAGCTGCGTTGTAAGTACCAAGGCTCTGCATGCATACTGGTCTCACACTTGCGCCAGGGTGCACTTTCATGACTTGTTCTCAATCCTTTGCAATTTTCCTTCTGAGGCTTTGCTGCCCACCAGCCAGTGCTGCAGTGTGATCATGCAACTTGCTGAGGCTTGCTGGCGCACATCAGGGAAACACTGAGCCATATGTGAGACTGTTGCAGAGCTCATGATCTGTTACTGCAGTAATGTTGTCTTTTGGGCAGGCACTGGGAGAACCTCTCTATCGTGTCAGCACTGGGAATTATGAATACCGCTTAATCCTGCGCTGCCGCCAGGAGGCACGGACACGTTTTGCCAAAATGAGAAAGGACGTACTAGAAAAAATGGAGCTGCTGGACCAGAAACACGGTGAGTGGGGTTGTCCTTCCTCCATAGTATAACAGTTAGTGTCTAAGTCTTAACAGGTTGCCTGCACTTGAAGATTTGGAGCAGCAGTTGAACCTGCACAGGGAAAAGAACCAGGCATCCTAAAGGCTGAAAAGGTGTTCTTTAAAATATCCTAGTACATGTTTTCCTCTGCAGATGAGGACATAAGGCACAATCCAGAGTAACTACAGGACCTCTTATGTTGACATATTTACGGCACCACCTATGGGAAATGTATAGAGCAGTCTAGAGTAAATGCCTCTTAACGTCAACGTAAGAGGTCCCATAGTTACTCTGGATTGTGCTGATAATCTCATTGCTGAGGGACAGCACATATAGGTGCTCCCAAACTATCTTTCATGTGCCTAGCGTTGCTGCAGCGCAAGGAAGGGCAACTGGCAAACCAGTGGTGGAGAGATTTTAGGAGTCCTGGGCTTTGAGTCATGATGTACAGGAGAGTGCAATTGTGCTTGTACAATCTGGACTACACTCTCTTCTGTAGTCCAGATTGTAAGTCTCTGAATGCTTTTCCCTCCTTGCAGTGCAAGATATTGTGTTCCAGCTGCAGCGCTTTGTTTCCGCCCTCTCCAAGTACTATGATGACTGCTATGCGGTGCTGCGGGATGCAGATGTTTTCCCCATCGAAGTGGACCTGACACGAACTACACTGAGTTATGGTCAGAAGGACATCTTCACAGATGGTGCAGAGGATGAGGAGGAAGAGGAAGGTGGAGAAGGCAGCGAAGGCAACAGGAAGGAAGAAGAGAATACTGAGAAATTAATTGACGATGCTTGAGCTCACAGACTTAACTAGATGGAAAAACTCTGTAAAGACTGATAAATTATATTTCTTTAGGCAATTTGTCCACAGTGACTCTTCTGTCAACATAAGCCAAGTCAGGGATTCCAGACGATGCTTTGGATGTGGGCAGGAGGTGACAATCTGGACTTGTGCCAAGAGTGCTCGTGCACAATCTTCCCCACAATTGTAGTCTCATTTTGCCTGCCTTTTTGACCTTTTCCTAGAATCCTATTGTCCATCTGAAGGTGACAGGAGGGGAAACACTGTTCAGCCCTCGACTGAGGTTGGCTCCCTGTTCAGGGGGTCTGGAATTGAGAGTGCAAAGAACATGTGCTCTTCTACTAATTGACAAATCAGGAGACTTGTTATTCTGATCATCCCTACCTCCTTGTGCATTAGCTAAATCCTAAAACATTAATATGGGCAAAGCCATTCTTCCTCATTCATGACCTTCCGAGCCTGAGAGAGCTGGAAAGGACCATGAAGTCTTGATTCTTTCCTTTCTCCACTTTTAATCCTTAAAAATATTTATGTTAACAGCTGCCTTTATGTTAATAATTGCCTTTAAGACTGAGAATGTGTTGCTTCTTTACCCCAGGTCTTGGCCCATATCTGATAAGAAAACAAACTAAACTGTAACCCAGTCTTGAAGAGATTGAGCATTTAAAGGGCATTGGAACAACATCTAGAAGACAATCCAATGCAAAGCACACTAGTGCCAGTGGTGCTAGCGCACACATTGTTACAAATGTGCCGTAAAGCACATTGCAGCAGTAGGGACAATAATGGCGCAGGCTGAGAGGCCTGCCAGTGCCCCAAGAATTAGTGCACACAACAGTAGGTAAACTCCACAATGGACAAGCAAGGGAGGATGGAAAAGGGGTTGTAAAAGGGTGGGAGAGGGTAGGGCCTAAGATGGGCCAGGATCAGTATGTCCAGCTCCTACCATATCCTATTCTTCCTGGGCCCACTTCCTGGCATGAGACTGCTCAGACTTCTGCCTGTAATTTTAGGGCACAAGCCTGAGTCGCCTCATTGGGGCTGCTAGGGATTATCCTGGGCAAGCACAAATGTCCACTTACTTCAGGGAGACTTCTAGCAGCCTTCTTTCTCCAGTCTGGATACAGCAGAGGCTATTCCAGCACTGCTGCATCACAGCATGAGAAGTTAGTTGGGAATGTGCTGTCAGTCTTAGCAGCATTATCCTCAATTGAATCAAGTCAGTTTAGATGAGTAATGGAGCATCCCACCGGGGTTGGGTACCTGAGCCTGTGTTCCCATCTCCCTCTTCTCAATTTGCAGCGATGTGTGGTTGGCCTTAACCAAATACAGTTCTTAAGGACTGCATAGCCTGCCTTGCAGACACATCTACCTAGGTAGTTAGCGATTCTAAACATGAGCCTTATACAGTATTTTACAAGCAGATCTGAAAGGGGGAAATGGTGACTTTGGAAGGGGGCCTTGGAATTCCTAAGGCTAAAGATCAAACCACCACTTTAATCATTGAGGCTCTCAATTCTTACCCAGCACTTTTCTATACACCCACACATTTATTTCCACTCTTCATTAAGTGCTACTTCTGAGGACAGAAAGCCTTTTAATCAAACCCTGAACCACTGCATCCACCCCGTCATTCACACATACAGACCAAAGGAAGGGAGGAGCAGACGAACACTCATTTGTTCTTGTTCTTCTTTGTTCTTGTTCTTTTATCACTTTGGAATTTATAATAGAGCAAGGTGGCATTAGATCCCGATTAACAAAAATGGTGTTTTAGAAATGAGTGGTGTTGTGGCTTCTCCTGGGTTTCTTACAGACGGGAGAGAAGTTGTATAATAGGCATTAATTTATAGCACATTCTTCCCTTTGTTTTTGGTATCTTTCTCTATGAATGGTCAGGACAAAGCCATGTGGGTCCTGGTTACTCTTTGGAGGGCTTTTACATGTCAAGTGGTGTGACTAATAAAGACAAATGTGAACTGTTCCACTGTGGCTTTTTCCTCCAGGCTTTTAACCTATTGGTTTCTCTCTTAATCCTTTTATTCTTATAGGCAGAGGCAAGAATGACAGACATGGTTGATAATTCCTCCTTGGCATTGAAGGAACTGGATTTATCTTTCAAAATTCTATATTTTGGGGAGGGGGTGGGGGGAAGAGCTAGGCAGTGATGGGATTCAAAGAAATTGACAACCGGTTCTCTGCCCATCTGGCAGCCACTTTTAAATGGCTGTTTTTAAACTTTATATGTCCTATCTCTTGTTAACAACCGGTTCTATAGAGTAGGTGCGAACCTGCTGGAGCCCATCACTGGAGCTAGGATGGTTTTGCAGCTTGGGAATTGGATTTAGATCTGGAAGTTCCAGGTTCAAATCCACATTCAGCCATGAAGCTTCCTGGGTGACCTTGGGCCAGTCAATCTCAGCCTGGGCTCAGAAGACAAAAGGAGGGGAGGAACTTGAGCTACTTGTAGTATACAAATGTGAAAAATAAGTAAAAAGGAATGCTAAAAATTGCCATGGCTGTTGCAATACAGGTTATCCCTGTTGCAGAATCCCACTTGATGATAATCTGTAGACCAGAAAACAATGCTAAAATAGATTTAAAGACCCGTTTCAATGTTTCTTGCTCCTCATGGAACAAGGTGATGCAATATCTGTAGGGATTTTATTTTGGGCCTCCCTGCTGATGCCAAAAAATGTGTTAGTTTTTAAAAAATATGCCCATTTGTAATTGTTTAAAAACAGCTTTTCTTCCTGTTGTAGAACAATAACAATGAACAATAAGAAATGCAAAGGATCCCCTTCCTTTGCCTGGCTCATCTGAAGAATGGACTGATGCTTGCATGGTTGCCTCTCTACAACAGGAAGAAAAGCTGTTTTGAACTGATGTTAAAGGGATGCATTTTTCCCTTTCTCTAGCACGTTCCTTCTCATTTGCTGTGGTCATATGTGTTGAGTCAAATCCATGTTTAGCAAGGTAGGACCTGTTGTTTTAAATAACAAGCATAACACACACTGTGGCCAACAGCACTGGTCTATGGTGCACAGTTCCAGATTTAAAGCATGTTACAATATGCAATCACATTGTTTTACACATAATCTTGTGAGATAATAACTGAACTATCTCTCTGCCTAACCAAAGGTCCAGTCCCAATTTTGTGGAAGAGAATTTTGGCAACCCTCATTCAGAAGAAAGTTCCATTGAGTTTAATTGAGCTTACTCCCAGGAAAGTACTTTTAAGATTGCAGCCAAAATCTTGAATATTGGTCAGACAGAAGAGCAAACGCAGTGAATAGAAGACTGGGAAGCCACTATAATGCATCACTGTACCTTGTGACCTTGTGCTGTATAAGCTAATTAACACACTCTCCCCCCCCCCCCCCCCCCATAGTTAGCTGCCACTGTTTCCCTGGGCCAGGAGCGTTCATTCTGTTGATGGCCTCTGCCACCAAACATTACATGGAGTCATTGATCCCTCTGTGATGTAACACAGTTCCTTTAAGGTGCTACTTGGGGGCATTTTAGTTCAGGTTATCAAGGCAAGCGGAAGGAAGGGCTTTGGCAGAGGCTGTTTACAGGAGACCTGGTAGTAAAGCAGATTAAGTGTGATTTAGGCAAGCCCAAGAAGGTGGTTTGCACCCAGAAATCCAAAAGACCTCACAGGCCCTTTGCCTAATTGCTTGTTGTTCAAGCACGCACTTTCATTTCCAGTGTCTGGCTGCCATTTGTTTTTCAGTGGAAACTTTACAGTACTTCTTGTATGCATGTGGAGGATGGAGGTAATACGTCTTGGGCTCTATTGATGGGAGTTATTATAATTCAGGATGCAGAAGTGTCTTACTCTATGGCTTATATCCGAAAGTGAAATTAAGCCCCTTGCTCCGGAACAGCTAAGATGACTTTAACTGTGTGGACCCGTAACTGCTCTGGATTTAGCCCATGACTGCAGCCACTCTTTGATGAGATTACCACTGGATTAAATTAGAACCTGTATTTAAAACATCAGGTGCCACTGGAATACATGTTCACACGTGTCAAATCACACCCCTTTGAAGAACAAATGTACCCACTGCATTTAAAAAGATCCCCCCCCCAAATCAGAAAGCATCAGAGGTAATCTTGATTATTGATTATAGGATATCTTTTCTTCTCTGGGATGAACAGATGCACAACTCAGCATTTAGGTAAGGCAATTGTTTTTTATTGGTTTGGTCCGTGTGTGCACAAGCTTCCAAGTGTCAATAGTTAATACTTCCAGCAGAATGGAAACTAAAATGAATCCCCTACTAGCATACAAAACGGTGCAATATTAATACAAAACAGCGCAATGTTTTACTTCTCAAGTAGGATATTACTCATGAATGTTTAGTACTTCTAACTCTCTGGAAATATATCAAATGTACAAGTCCTAAAAGATGCCCTGCTTATGCACACCTTGACAATAGATGTCTGCATCACAGGAGCCTCAAAAATACATCCACTTTTACTGGGGAAAAAAACTGCCCAGACTCCTATGACATACTCATGCCTCACATTTGTGTATTCATTTTTTATTAATAAGAATGGATGCCGCTTAGCTGGAGATACTTCCAGCAGTGAGTCCTACCCAGCGGAGCAGGCTTGCACCATAGTGTAGCTTGGGCAGATGCAGTTTGATACAGAAAGCAGAACTACAGCCATCCAGTGGTGAAAGGGGTGCTCTTTCTCTTTAAGAGCTTTGAAAGCGGACAACATTCCTGGTCATAGCTGTACTGTGGAATTTTTCCTCCCATGAAACTCACGAAATGGACAGAAGTCCTGTCCTAGGTGGAAGGTGGACATCCTATCCTTGAACCGTTAGAATGGATCTTGGAGAACAATGGGTTGTCCTTTTTCTTTGTGTCGTGTGTGTGTTGCTTAAAGGATTGAGTTTATAACGCAATGGACTTGAATGTTTATGTTGACACTGAGCATTTCTGAAAATCAGATTTCAGTGTCTTGATTAGACTGTTTTCTCTTTTTTAAGTTTTATGAGGTGTGATCAATAAGTATCAGGACGGGTGCTATATAAAGAAAACTACAACACGTAACAATTTGGAATTCTCCTTCAAAGTAGCCCCCTTCGGAAACCACACACTTACTCCAGCGCTGTTTCCGTTGATGGAAGCATTCCTGGAACTTGTTTTCTGGGATAATCAGCAGCTGCCTCGTCGCATTCACTTGGATTTCCTCAGTGTCCTGAAATCTTCATTCTTTCAAGTGGGATTTAATTTTTGGAAAGAGGAAAAAGTCGCAAGGGGTGAGATCTAATGAATACAGTGGCTGTTGGACCTGGGGGATGTTTTGCTTGGCCAAAAACTACTGCACAAGCTGCACTGTAAGTGTATTGTCATGGTGCAATTGCCACTCACCGGATGCATGCAATTCTAGCCTTTTCCAATGAATAGCATCCTGCAAATGCTACAACACATCACAGCAGTAATCCTTGTTTACTGTCTGACCGCATGGAACATACTCATGATGAACAATCCCCTTGTAGTTGAAGAAAGCGGTCAACAGTGTCTTCCAACTGCTTCAACTCATTTGTGCTTTTTTTGGTCTCAGAGAGATTGGGGTCTTCCACTGTGAAGACTGAGCCTTGTTTTCAGAGTCATAGCCATAAATCCCACAATTCATCTCCCGTTAGGACAATTTTCAAAAAGTTTTCATCATTCTTGACACACTCAAGGAGATCTTGCACAACTGAACCCCAAGTTTCTTTTTGGTCAGCTGAAAGCAGTTTTGGCACAAACTTGGCAGACACGCATCTCATACCCAAATCTTCAGTGAGACGAGAAAGTGAGCTAGGACATTAAAACTTAGGGTGCAATCCAGATTAACTATGGGGAGTCCTTGCTCCGGTGTAAGAACAATTTGCTCTGGATTGCAGTATGAATTTCCCATAGGTTTTCACTAGGTTATGCAGTAACTATGGGTACACGTAAGGTCTCTTATGTGCTCCCATAGTTACTCTGGATTGTAGGGTAAGTGTGCATGCATAGTTGGGGTCAATGTCAACCTGTGCCAAGTGGCTTCACTCTGCGTATTTTAGCTCCTTTACTATAGCGCCAGTCCTGATACTTATTGATCACACCATCTGTCTTTTATACTGCCTTTACAGTTTAGAACTAGCTTTTTACCAGGAAGAACGTGTCCAACATAGGATTGCCATAATTCTTTTTCACAAAATCGAGACAGGACCCTCTGTTTTGTTTGCCACTATATGCACACAATCCCCCAAAATTGGGATTGTCCCTGTTATTGGGGACATATGGCAACCCTAGTTCAACAGTGGGTATTACCTAAGCGCTTTAACAAATTTTTGGCACTTGGACACTCTTTTAAAAATTGGATTGCCAACCTCAGCCTGTCTGGTTTCTCTTCTAATAAAAGAACAGAAACCATCATATCCCCCATCTTTGCCTTAGCAGACAAGACAGTATTCAGGATTATCTAACATTCTCCTCTGTTGGCCTCTTGGCCTGTCTCAAACGTCCTTTTCAAGTGGGGTATAAATTGAATTTTTTAAAAAATTGGTCCATAGAGGTAGCTTAGAAAAGATGTCAAAGACATGAATCAACAGTCTGATCATTCAGAGCTTGTAATTTAGGTGTTTGGCAATCCCCAGGGGGCAAACTGTGTTCCCCATGCACTGGAAAGCATTATAGACAGTTCCAGAGGCCATTTTGAAGAATTGTGTGGTTTGTATTCCATAAGATTCTGTTCATGATACCATGATACATTTATATATAGAAAACAGCTATTCTCCTTGCAACTTCCAGGTGTATCAGTGCTCCCCATACATGTCTTCTTAAGTCAGACCAGGCACCATGCAGCGGGCACTGTCTCTGTTCATCAGAATTGACCCTCACATAGCTAAAAACTGTCCCTCTCCACTCGCTCATCAATGTTGCAGCCCCCTGCATTCTCCACCTCGACTCCACCTACATTCCTGTTCTCTGCAATGTGATTCACTGCATCACCCCCAGCGTTGTTAACCCTGTGGGACAAGTGATGATGGTCACTGGAGTTATCTTCTGCTTCTTGTGCGTCTGATTCTGCTTCCTCTGTCTCACTGCCACCTCCACCCGTTGTAGGATTCTCTGGTTGAGAAGCTTTCTTTTTCTCTCTGTTCAGACAGCAGAATGAAGCAAGAGCCAAAAAGATAGCAGCCAAGAGAACTTCAGAGCCAGCCAGGTAGAAGATAACATCATATCTCTTGAGGGCATCAACCAAACGTCCTAGGAGCAAAAATAAAAAACCATTTAAATTGCCCATATTTCAGTGTGGATGCCATGTTAACACACTTAAAAAGATCTAATACTCATACTTGCGTTTTGTGTGTTTTGAAAGCTCACAAAGCACAGAAATTGACAATTTAAAGCAGGCTTAAAAGTGGTTTAAGTTTTCCTTTAAATGAGCCAGGGTTAATTTGTAGCTCCTCTGCATTTTGCATTTGCAGGCTGAAAAGACTGGGATCCACTTTTCAACAGTTTTCATTTTTGGATAGTGCTCCAGTCCCTAATCCATCCAATAAGTGGGGGATACCTGTATTATCTCCATAGCTTTTTCAGAGCTTTCACAACATGGAAAACCAGCTCTTGAAAAGCCTTGCCTCAAATTTATATACTTAAGGAATTTATACCCTGTGTTTCGCACCTTATGTTCTGCAAAAGGGACAGTTTATCAGGTGTCTTACCTGCAGAAGGTGGTCCAATGAGCACAGCAAAAGCCTCAATCAGCAGCACAAGCCCAATGGCACTGGAGAACTTCTGCGACCCAATGATGGCCATGAGGACTTCAAACTGCAATGCCCCCACCATCCCATAGGAAATGCCAAAAAAGATGCAGAAGATGACGAGGGATGTATAGTTGTTGGCCTTGGCGCTGAATATATCTGTCAGGCCATTGAAGAGCATCGCAAAGCTGAACAAATAGGCCACATGGGGACGCACCCACTTCAGACCAGCAAGCATCCCACAAGATGGACGAGCAAAGATGTCGATGAAGCCAATGATGGACAACAAAAAAGCAGCCTCTGTGTCTGGCACTCCCGTGTCTTTGGCATAGTTGACCAACAATATGGTCGGCACAAAGAGGCCCAAGACCATGATGAACTTGGCAATGGCATAAATGACAAACCCCCTGTTTTTGAAGATGGAAAAATCTAACAGCTTTTTCCCTTTCTTGGACTTTTTCTTTTTTGTTTTCTTGGACTTCTTGGTGCTGTCCGTGGTGCTGATAACCTCTCCTTCCCGTCCTCCCATGGGCAGCATTTCCTTGGCTTCGTATTTATCTTGGGCTTTCTCTCTCTTTGCCTTCATGCTGATCTCCAGGGGTCTCATGACTGCTCCACAGGTGCAGCAGTTGAGCAGAAGACCTCCCATGATGAGGAATCCCCCGCGCCAGCCAAACTTCTGCTGCAAGACTTGGCCCAGTGGAGAAAGGGCTGAAAGGAAAACAGGGCTACCAGCTGCAGCAAGTCCATTGGCCAGGGGTCTACGCTTGTCAAAATAGGAACCTAACATGATCAGAGAAGGCTGGAAGTTCAGAGCCATTCCCAAGCCTGGAAAACACAAAGGGAATTGAGAATAATGGGTGAGAACAATATGCACTCATTAACAGAATTAAGGCTGCAATCCTATCCCCTAGTTATGCCAGCACAAGTCCTGGAACAAATACAGTGTTGGCCTGGGGGTATCACAAAAGTGTTGATAGGGACATCCGCACCAATACTGGGGGATGGGGGGATTAGGCCACTGCACAGATATCCAGCAGTCTCCCCATTCCACCTTGAGAATGGGGTGGCCTAAATGGTTAGGATTTTGCACCCTTCAGTTTCTCAAGATTCCTGAAGCTTCTTCTGCAATGTATCTATACGTCACCTAAACACTACTTTTATTCTAATAAAGAATACACTTCTATGTAAAGAAACACTAATAGAATACCTTCAGAGAGATTGCTTTCTTCATCCATGGATTTATTAATATTTAATTGATTCACAAATTGCATAAATCAAAGAGACAGGCAAACCAAACCTAACCTGCTCTGGAACAGATAAGTTGACTAGCCTGCGTTATATCGAGTGTAGGGGTGGAGATGGACAGGGCATAACTTGGGGTAAAGGGACTTCTGTCCCTTACTCTGACTACTACACCAGACATTCAATGGGGCTACTTGGACCTGTGCCAGCTAAATAGCTAGAAGAGGTCTGAAAGGTGAGAATGCACAAGAGGAGTGTTACGATTTGGCCTAAGTGCTGGAAACCCACACCCCTGCTAGGCCTAAACCACCCACCTACTTTCCCTCCATCTCCAAATGCCCTCCGTCCATCCTCCCCAAATCCCAACACTAGCACTCTGCTGCCAGCACAGCTTAGGCTGGAAGCAGTGTGGGGAGGCCCTTGTGTGTCCTTGTGCTAGCCTTCATGATGCCCATAGTAGTGTGATTGTGCTTAATAGCAAATCTGCAATACCTGGAAGCCTGTGCAAGGAACTTACACTTGCTTAAGCATAGTTTAGGACTGTCCCATAAGATTCCTTTAATCTGGTGACAGATCCAACCAAAACTACCACCTGCAATTAGTGAGAGTATGCGTGGGCCCCATTTAATGATAAACTATCATTCTGAGAGCCCAAACCTATCCAACTTTCCAGCTCTGGTATAGCCCCCATGCAGACCTGTGGTAAGGGAACACATGTTTCCTCCACCATAAGAGGCAATGCACACTGGAACAACTGGAACAACACTTGAAAATTGTATAGGACCCTGAGTCTTTTATGCCTGAAAGTATACTGTACATTGTAAGGTATAAAAATGTACATTGGCTAGAAGGCCTGTTGGGATACAAAATGATGCTCTTGTACTTTCTAGGTAACAACATTCACACATGTGCACAAATAGCATGAAAGAATGCTAAGAGCCTTTTTAGTACCAGGTGCTCAAAAATATTATTATTATTATTATTATTATTATTATTATTATTATTATTATTATTATTATTATTATTATATTATATTTCCCTCTCTCTGCATTTATTATATTTTATTATATTTATTATTATATTTCCCTCTCTATGCATTATCTCACAATTCCTCTGGCTTCCAGGTGCTAACCTATATGGAATAGCTTTTCTTTCTCAAATTGTAAACACTAACCTGTCAGCACACCAGCCGTCAGGTACAGCTCAATAATATTAGTGGTGAAGGAGGCGAGAATCATTCCAGAGGAAGCCAGAATTCCTCCAACAAGCATCACGGGTCTACAGCCAAACTGATTCACCATAATACTGCATACAGGTCCTGTAGAGAAACCAATAAGTCAAAAATGTGGAATGGATAAAAATAAAATAAAATTTGCAGGTAAGAGGAAAGGTACTGATACAAGGAACATGCCACTATAGAGGAGCTATTTGAAAATTTCCTTTTCCTATTGCCGGGGTTCAGGAGGTGTGGAAGCCCCACAGAACAGGTTCCCCACAGCTTATAAAAAATTCAAGTTGTGATCTTAACCTATTTTCTAGTTGCAATCTGGAAGTGTGTTGCAATTAGAAGTGCAACTGGAAACTGGAAGTGTGTTCTAATTGCAACTTTCACTATTTACAAATTTTTTCTCAGATCAGTCTCTGAATCAAATGAAACTCCATTATAAAGTGATCTAGGGAGGATTCAGGAAATTGCAATCCAGCAAACCTACTGGATAATTCCATGTAAGTTATTGAAAAGCAGTAGTAAGAATAACAGTACTCCCCTGGATGAAGTTATAGCATCCTTACCTGTTCCATATAGCATGGCCAGCATGATGGATGAGATCCAGGCTGTGTCACTGTAGCCCACATGGAAGTCGTGCATCAATTCCTTGAAATAGATGCTCACTGCCTTTGGAAAGGCATAGGAAAAGCCAGTGATGACGAAGCAGCCAAGGAGCACAATCCAGCCCCAGCCTCCATCGGGGGGCTTCACTCTTTCGGGTACGTGGGCCTCCTCAGCATCACCCCTCCCCATTGTCTAACTGAGGGAGGAACCCCAAAACAACCAAGGAGTAAGTAGGACTCAGACGGGCTGTGGATGCTGCAACAACAGAAGCCATAAAATAACAGGTTAATGACCACCATCTCTACCTTAAGCTTTGTCACCTCTTTCCTGGTCATTCCCATCTGTCCATTTCCCTTCCATCTTGAACTTCTGGCCAGTAATACCCAGAGCTCAGGGAAGATACAAAATTATTACACTAGTAGTATTCTAATATTGGCCTTGTTAACATGCTAACCACATACTTAGGGTTGCCATTATTCTCTTCCACAAAACCAGAACAGGACCCCCTGTCAAACTTGCCAGCATGTGAACACAATCCCTGAAAACCTGGTTTTTTGGGACATATGGCAACCCTACACATGTTTATCATGCGTGGTGTGAAAAAACCTGCTTCTCTATTGCAGGGGATGACGGGTACATCTTTGCCCTGACATGGTGACAGGTGGGAACCATTGGATCAAATGGGAAAATAGGGTGGAGCCTATTTGGCTCTGTTGGCAGCTCAACCTTCTCAGCCTCCTATACAGGTCAACTCAGATGTACACCCCATTGAGTTCAACGGTTTTGATGTCCAGGTAAATGCATAAAATAGCATCCCAAGACTCTGCCACTCATTGTCGTCAGGACTTGAAGCAAATCATTTTCCTAACGTTTCTTCTGTATAACATTTTGTACCATATTTACTCTTGTATAATGTGTCATCAAATCTAATGTGCACCCTATACTTATAATGAAAATACCACGTTTACTCCAATACACATTTACATCAAATCTAATGCGCACCCTGATTTTGGAGATGAAATTCAGCTGAAAAAGATGAGCGTTAGATTCAAGTAAATACAGTATTTAATTCTTAACCTGGAAGTTTGGTGTATCCAATTATAATTTGTCTTGTAGCTTTAAAATAGGAATGTGATCTTTGCTGGAGCCTCTGCCTATTGGAAATAATATTTTATTCTTCTGAAAGTACTAACAACACATAGCCGATGGCTCAAAATACTGAGTAGCTAAAGGAAGCAAGGCTTGTGTAAGCACATGCCAGCCAGATTATGTGCCTCAATGGCCAAGTATAATATAGGTGCAAATACGGAATTGAGAATATGGCAGCAAGAATGTCTCAAAGTTTTAAGCTGGTCAAGAATGTTAACAGTAGCCGATCTAGTTTTGTTTTCCCCATTTTCCAGCCCAACTAGGATTGCCAAGCATGACCTTTTTGGGACTGCACACAGTAGATCCTGAATGGGCATTATAGCATTAGCAAAAGGAAGCCAGGAAGGCTGATCTTGTGAGGCTTCGACTGCTATAGCAAAAACAGCAGAGCATCGGACACATGTTGTGGGTTTAGTCTGTGAAAGCTTATGCTGAAATGGATGTTAGGGTGCAATCCTGACCAATTTAGGCTGGCACAACTCATCCACTCCCCAGTCCTGTGGTGTTGTAGGGAGGCCAGCACATGTCTGTGCATTGGCCTAACCCTCACAGGAATGGCACAGAAGTGCCTTCTGGCACTTTTGTGACATTTGCAGGCCAGCGTGGGACTTGTGCAGGACATATGCCTGCCTCCCTGGGGATTAAAATTGCAAGTCTTTCACGTTCTTCCACAGTCTTTGTTGTTTATGGGACTTTACAATGGCCATTACCTATGCCAGTAATTGGCTTGTGCTACTGTTGCATGCCATGGTGTCCTGTCCTTGACAGAGAAGGCGGACCTCTACAAGGATTGCCTATGCCAAAGAAAATTTGTTTCCAGCTACTCACTGGGCAATGGGCTTAACTAGCAATTTTTTGAGGGCTATGTTTTGTTAAAAGAGGTGTATAAATATTATTGGTATTTATTCTGAGAAATAATTCATGGACCAACACTAAAGGAATTTGGCACGATTGTGTTGTATCTAGGGTTGCCATAATTCTCTTCCACAGAATCGGGACAGGATCCACTGTCCCATTTGCCAGTATGTAAACACAATCCCCAAAAATCAGGATTGGCCCTGTTTTTAGGGACATATGGCAACCCTGGTTGTATCCAAGAGTTCAGTTCTGGCCAAACTACATACTACATATGCAAAATACCATGAAACCAAGATACGGAATAGAGAATTGGCTCCTGTCATGGTTCAGATACCACTTGCATCCACAGTACCCCATCTAAACTTGTTCTGCTCATCCATACATATATTCCTCATATATCCTGTTTTTCCAGGACATATATCCTATTTTTATAAATCCTGTGACCATATATCCTGTTTTTCCAGGACATGCCCTGAATTATAGCCTTGTGTCCTTGGAAAAAAAATCCTTGGGGCAAAAAATCTTCCTAGTCCTCATTTTCCTTGTGAGCAGGCAGCATGTAGAATTTTTGTAATTACTATGTAATTGATATGTATTATATGTAATAGGTTTAAATTTAAGAATAAGTAATTCTGTTTAAAAGCTCTCTCTCTCTCTCTCTCTCTCTCTCTCTCTCTCTCTCTCCATTTTTCTTGGCTATCCTACATTTTGTATGAAAATCACAAGACACAATTGCTGCTGAACAAAGATAGCATTATTTAACTATCTCAGTGTCCTCTGTTTACCTCCAGTGCTAAAGTTCTATGAAAAACATTTAAATCCTACTTTAGCTCAGAAACTATCGTACAAGTTAGGATCTTTATCATATCTTCTTATATATATGGTGCTATCAGTGTGCACAGAGTTTTCCGGAGGAATATTTAATAGAGTAGAAGCTGAATACAACCAGTGGGCCATCTCATTGGCTACATTAGCTGGCAATTGCTCTGCAGAATTTAAGGATCCTGGGTGCAATCCAGAGTAACTACAGGGAGTCCTTGTTCTGGTGTAAGAACAATTTGCTCTGGATTGCAATATGAGTTTCCCATAGGCTTCCACTAGGTGGTGCAGTAATGTCATGTCTCCTATGTGCTCCCGTAGTTACTTTAGATTGTAGGGCTACCCACATATATACAGAGGTTTACAGAAAAACAGATTCATCATCTTTCATTCAACTAAATTGTCATCTGTTTATATCCAGGAGGTGCTTTGAGGTCCATGGAGGCAATGCATGATCTCCCCAGTCCTCAGATGTCCTTTGAGATGTATCAGAAGGTAGTTCCTATTTTAGCTGAAAACTGAAAGTACCTTTTGGAGGCTTCAGGGAGGACATCTGAGGTTCAAAGAGGTTGGATGAAGCCTTCTTGTACCCCAGAACGCCTCCTGGTCCTGACCAGTAGATCCTTCCCATCATGAGAGGTTCTTGAAGTCTTTCAAATGTGGGGTGGGCACAATGAATCAAATCCACAAGTGCCAAACCCATGGATGAGAAATACCCACATGAAACTATATTACACATGGAAATGCATGTGAAACCTAACTAGATAAAAAATAAACATAAGAACATAAAAGGACATCATGGAATACTAGTTGAAATTGGTCAAAAGAGGAAAAATGTAGACAAAATTTGATATATTATGATTACAATTTAAAACAGCTGAAAGTGCAAAGATGAAAATCATTTTGCTATATATTTCTCATCTGACCCACTCATCAAGATATCTACACACTCAACAGAGCAAATCAAAAAATGTTATTCTATATGCAGCAATCACATAATGTTTTCAAATTCCAAATGAAATCTGAAATATAAAATTGTGGAGGCTGGTCTAATGAAGACCCAAAGTATTAGGAGTCCTCCTTTTGAATTTTCACCACATCCTCAAGGAATAGCAGCTGGAGTTGGTTTTCTTTTTCTTTTCCAAAATCCAGTCTTTCTAGGGCAATTTCAGCCAGGTGACTACGGTTTGAGCCCTGTGCTGGGTCAAGCTTTGTCTGAACATCCTCCATCAATACCTCCACCTAGGTACCATCAATAGGTACATCCTCCATCAAAAGGGTACAATAGCTAACTGTGCCAATGTCTAGCAAAAAGAAAGATTAGCCTCTGTAGTTAGGTTCATACCTGGTGCTGGACTGTGACTTTCCCTTCCAAGAAAGATCCAAGCAGTGCTTCTGAGTGCTGACAGAGAAGGGGATGACCTTTCTGAGTTTACTCTATGACCATTCTCCAAATAGAATCCCTGGAAGAAGATTTCTGATCTCTTGTTTTCATCGTTTTTATCTACCGAATGTTTCCTTTCAATCTAGTTTATCAACAGTTCAGGAAACCTGATGTGTGGAAGAAGTTCTATGGGAATTTTTCTGCTTCCCAACCCCTTCTGAGTCCCTCAGCTTGGTAAAGCCTGCAGCTGAAGTCCCAAAGTGTTTACAGTATAGATGTGGGTCAGAAGCTGCTTATGTTTTAAAGTCGCTAAAGAATCACAGGTTGCTGAGCGAGCAGAAACCACCTCTCCACTTTTAAGAAGCTTTCCCAGCCCATGAGAAAGCGCCTGCATGCCTGGACCAGAATCCCCCTGTAATCCTACATCTCCCCAAGCAAGAGGCAGAGGTAGCTGGGAAAGGGTCCAAGGATCCCAAAGTCTCTGGGGTTTGGGGTTCTCTAAAAGCCCTAAGAGATATAATAAAGGAATAAGAGAATTACGTACAGGAAGGATATACAGTGGGGTTGAACACAGACCTCAGACTTATTAAAATGTAGACACCACTGTAGAAAGTATGCAGAGCTGCAGTTAGGGATCCTGCAGCAGAAGCTGAACAGTGTGATGTCTGTGCATTGATCTCTGTAGGTCAAGAGTCAGATTAATCGTACAGTAAATGAAGACTGCCCTTCACTTTTCCCAACATTGGCTACAATCCAGAGTAACTATGGGACGCTTTTCACCAATGTAGTTATGGTGCCACCTATGGGAAACCTATGGGAAATGCATAGATCAATCCAGAGTAAGTGCCTCTAATGTCTTCCCGTAGTTACTCTGGATTCTAGGGAATGTCCTATTCTGGCTTGTTTTTCCTTTAACCAGAGCAGTCATGCAGTAGCTCCGGGTCTTGACAATAAAAAAATAACTGCACATGTCATTCAGATGCTTAATTAATGCAAAAATGTACTTTGCATGGAATGCAAATTATTGTGTGTGTGTGAGTGCGTGTGCATGTGTGTGTATCTGTTTGGAGGGCGTCAATGTCTGCTAAAAAGCTCATCATGGGAACTGCATGCGATAACTTTTATAACTTCAGTGTGTGATAACTTATAAATGTGTGATAACTTTTATAACTTTCCAAGTTATAATGTTATGCTCTCCTAATAACATTTATTGCAAAGTGGAATTCAAAAGCAGAAGCTATTCAAGTATATTTAATATTCTTCAGTATTCAAGATTTGACAGTAACATAATACATACTCTTAAGAACGGCATTTGATGTTCATGGTATATAGTGCTTGGGGTGAACATTTTCTTTTTTTAGAGGGAGAATTTATTTTCAGAATTAATGGCTGTCTTGTAAAAAAAAATCTAAAAACTTTTTTTGGTTTTCTATCGTCCTGCCTCCTGACACCAGCAATCTAGGGTTTTTATTAGTGTCACATCATCTCATCCAAGTTCAGTCTGTTTAGTAGTGCATATGTGATTTTGCAACTGATTTCCTGTTTGTAAAATTTGATAAAGGTACCTACTCTTGATAAAGGTAAACTTGATAAAGGTAAACTGTGTCTACTCAAAAGTAAGTCTCATTGTGTTCAATGGGTCTTACTCCCAGGAAAGTGTCTTTGGGATTGCAGCCCTAATCATTTGGTAATTGTCATGTTTGTATTAGATTAAGGTAGATCACATTAAGGTTGACAGTGACTTTCATAAATAAAATACCATTGTTTGATATTATGCAGCCAGATGGATGAGGTTCTCAAAAATGGTGTGAGATCTTGTACTGGTTTATGAGGCCATCATGTCATAAAGTTAATGTTGACCAAATCGTGTACCACACATATCCTCTGAGACGACACAGTCGCACACTGATGTCAAATGATGGCCAGATTGCTTTGCAGATGCCAATTTAAGCAAATATAACCACCAAACTTTCTAAGAAAAAAATGAACTGCTGACAAACATTTCTTTTCTTACAGCCATCACGACTTTGAGAGGAAAAGATGAGGTATCCTTCATTATCCACTTGGGTTCTGTTCTGGAACATCCCATGGATTTAAAAAATCCATGATAAAGAAAACAATGGAAAAATAGATTTAAAGACCCACTTTCAAATTTCTTACTCATTTTTTGCACCCTGTGGACTAAGGTACTGCCTTAATATCTGCAGGGGTTTGATTCTAGGACTGAAGAATGGAATACGTGTAGGATATTAGGAATGGAGAATGGAATACGTGTATGACCGCCTCTCTGCAACAATAGAAAAGCATAAATCGAATACGTACGTACGTAACATATGTACATACTTTTAATCTGGTTTTCTTGTCTTAAAGTAATCTTAATTGTATTTTATTGTCTGATTTTTAAAAATGTTCTTATCTACCTTTTACAGTGCTGACTTAGTTTATGAGCATAATTCATTCCGGAAGCATGCTTGTAAGCCAAAGCGAATTTTCCCATAGGAAATAATGGAAATTCAGATGATTGGTTCCACAACCCAAAAAATTTATATAAAATATTTACTGTATATAAAATGATTACAAAGCACTATAATATGATACATAACACTGTAATATAGAAAATACTGTGCATTACTGAACTGTACTGTACCTTTGGAAACCTTCATGGCTGGTGTGAGGAAGACAAGAGAAGAGGAGGGATTTTGTAGGATGACTTTCACTTATCACTAACAGAGTCACTGCTATCCATTGGATCAATTGAATCTTTTTTTATCTTTAACATTCCCATGCTGCAGATGGGGAGCAGCATTGTAACATTGATAAGGCACACCTTCCACACTGCCACACACAGATCCCACACATATACCTGGTTCAGGCTACTCCCCTCAGATCCCCCCCATGAGTTCCTCAGAAGTGCTCGTCTTCCAAGACAGTGCTCTTAAACTAAAGTTGCAATCCAGAGTAACTACAGGGAGTCCTTGCTCTGATGTAAGAACAATTTACTCTGGATTGCAATATGAATTTCCCATAGGTTTTCACTAGGTGGTGCAGTAACTACATCAATGTAAATGTCTCTTATGTGCTCCCATAGTTACTTTGGATTGTAGGGTCAGTCAAAATTTCTGAGAAAATTTTGCAATTAATCCAAAAAAACACTCTTAATCCAAGTCACTCATAAACCAAGATACCACTGTGATTTGTATTTTAACTTATTTTAAATGTTGTTGGCCACCTTGGGGATCTTCCTTTTAGGAAGAAAGGCAGGCTATAAGTTGAATAAACAAACAATGATTTAGAGTAGCCATTCGTGTTTAGTCAAATCAAATCCATGTATAAAAAAAATCTGACTATAACAAGGTTGGACCTGAAGTTTCAATTTTCAATTTCAATTTTCAATTTCAATTTTCAATTTTTAGCTTTAGGGCGCAATCCAGAATAACTATGGGGAGTCTTTGCTTAAGTGTAAGAAGAATTTGATCGGGATTGCAACATGAATTTCCCATAGGTTTTCACTAGGTGGTGCAGTAACTACGGGTACACGTAATGTCTCTTATGTGCTCCCGTAGTTACTCTGGATTGTAGGGTTACACAGTGACTTCTGTTAAATAATTTGTAAGAATCATGCTACTTGGGCAAGGGGGCAATTTTCTTATATTTAGCAAGGAAATTGTATCTGTCCCTCAACTCTGTGTCAATATTCTGCACTTATAAAATCATTCCCTTCCTTATGGTATTAGATCAGTAAGGCATGCATGAGGAGGTCCGCTTTCTGCTCGCAAAACAGAGTGGATTCCTTTTACCAGCCAGGGCTTTGTTTTCTTCAGTGGCATGACCTGTAAATATCCCATAGGTTATTCCATAGGTTATATCAAACTGGATATCTCAGTTTATGGTAAATATCCCATAGGTTTCTCAAACTGGAAAAAACTTTGCAATAGGAGAAAACTTCCATGACTGGACTTATCCATTTAAGCCGTTGCAAAAGGCGCAGAAATCCTGTAGGGAAAAATAAAGTACAATAACTCTGAAAAGCAATGGGGAGATGCGAACCATCTGCATGGTGGTTCTGAGGAGAAAGGCAGCAAGGTGAGGCTAGGACGCTACCAAAAAACCACCAGTTGGCACTTGTGGGTCCAGTGAATCCTCCCTTTCCAAGTCCCACAAGTGAAAGGCCTTGGTTTTTAATCCTCTAAGCTGCTTAGCGTTCTTCACTCCCTTTGCCCCCCTTTACCTTATCTATAAATTCCTGTCAGGGGAAAGGGGAAAGAGCACAGGTAGGGGAAGGCAGCGTGTAGGGGCTCTTGGAGCTTGCAGACAGGGTTTAATTTCTATTAATAAGGCTAATCGGCTAAAAGAGCCATGGCAGGTTTCTCCCTGCCCCCCTTTCCCCCTTCCACCCCATTGAGGGCTCCGGCAACAATGAAATGTTTGTGTGGAGACCACGTGAAGGCTTGAGAGCCAGGGGTTTACGGGGGAAGGAAAAACAAGCTGTCTTGTTCGCCCTCCCCCATATAGCAGCAACCTCAGCCCCGTCCATGAAGGCCTGGAATATTTTCATTAAACTCGGTTTAAAAGGTGGCTGACAGGAACCACCACACCTGGTGCCACTGGCAGAGAACCAAACCCCATGCAGGTGGTCAGGGAAGAGGCAGGCTTACAAGGCAAGTGAGTGTGTTGCCAGCATGTCATCTACTGAGTTTGGGAAGGGGGAAAGGCAAGAATTTTAGTAATAATAGTTTGACATTAGACTTTGTGAATGCCTAATAATTTAGTTTTTATCTTGATGAATGCTGTGCAATGATTTCAGTAGGGTTGAGTATGCCTAACTCAGTGGTGGATTGTGACACCAATTTTGGTTGAGCTAGGTTGTTGTTTCCATTTTACATATGGGGAAATTGAGGTCTTGAGATACTGGGGGCTTAAGACCCCTTTCCCATTAATCCAGGTTACATTCAAACCATTGAACTACATATTAACTACGTATTAGCCTTCTTACTCCTTAACTTAGGTGCAATCCTAACCGAGGACTGCATAACTCATCAGTCTTCCTGTTCCAGTGGTGATGTAGGGAAGCAAGCGCATGTCTAAGCACTGGCTTAACCTTCCGCCAGCAGTGGCGCAGAAGTGGCTTATGGCACCTTTGTGACACCCTCAGGCCAGCACAGGACTTGGGCTGGGGCTTATGCCAGACTAACTGGGAGTTAGGATTGCAGCCTTACAATAAGGATCCCAAATTTTAATAAGGAGATCCTCAACAAATCTGCTCTTTGCAACCCCTCACCCCCCAAAATGAAACCTCCAATTCACTGGGCATATCAGAATTCATATCAGCCCAACTATTAATAAAATCAATCAAATAAAGTAACATTTGGTTGTGCTGCAATTGAAAGAGGTCAAGTGGGTGGTGGCAAGATAATAGGGCTTTCTTGGTGGTGGCACCAGTTCTATGAAACTTCCTTCCACTTTTGGTTTAAACAGCTTCCTAACTGACTTCAAATCCTCCCAAGACAAGTGTCAGTGAAGAGGTTTGAACAACCACAATACAGTGGAGCCTCACATAAAGAGCTTAATTTGTTCTGGAGGTATTCTCTTTAAGTGAAACACTTTTTAAGTGAAGCAGATTTTCCCATAGGAAATAATGGAATCTCAGACGATTGGTTCCACAACCCCAAAAATATTCATATAAAAAGATTAACTGGATGTAAAAATGATGACAAAACACTGGAATTGTATTCAAAACATGCATTCAATGTGCATGATCCTATGAACTCTACCTAGGCTGCAATCCTAAAGACACTTTCCTGGGAGTAAGCCCCATTTAACACAATGGGGCTTACTTCTGAGTAGACATAGTTAGACTGCAATCAAAGACATGTTCCTGGGAGGCTTACCTGGGCTGCTGCTGGAGGCTCAATGTGGTCAGTGGGAGCACTTGGGGGCAGTTAGGGGCAGCTGCCTCTGGCACCTCCAGGCAACTGCCCCCAAGTTGGGGGCAGATAGAAGCAGCAGCGCTGGCCGGCAGCCCTTTTAAAGAGCCTCCATGTGGAGAGTCAGGGCTGCATAGGCCAGGGGTGGGCCCAACCTGGCCCAACAACCAGTTCCCTGGAAATGGACGGGGCCAGGCCGGGGTCAGGGGGCGGAAGGGGTCAGGGGCGGGGTGAGGGGAGAGGTCAGGAGAGGGGCGAGGGGTGGGCCCTAAACCCCAGTGCACTGCACATGCCCTAAGGTTGGCACAGGCGCAGTGGTGGGCTTCCCCAGGCACGCCGAACTGGTGCGCCAAGTTTTCTGCCCCCCCACCCCGCCACCAGATTGGTGGGAGGGTCAGAACTAGGAAGCGGTTTGGGCAATCCGGCCTGAACCGGCTTCAGCCCACCACTGCATAGCACGCGTGCCCCATAGCACACTTGCATGTTAAGTGAAGTGGAACTTGTTATGTGAAGCAATATTTCTCGAAAAGTTTGCTTGTTATGTGAAACGCTTGTTGAGTGAGGTACTCATTTTAATGAGAATTTTCATCTAGGAACATCCTGAGCCGCCTGTGTCAACATAGTGCCTATAAGGTATGCACCTATTGTCTGGTGGGAGTGGGAAGAGCCACTTGCTGATCTTGCCCAGTGCCAGCAACAGAGGTGTGTGCAGTTGCCCAGCACATGTGGGGTGGGTGGTTTCAGTGCCTGCAGGTAGCTGGTACTGACCTTGGGAACATTCTGTGGTTTATCCTAATTCCTGTCTTCCTAGATGTCCAAATACTTCCACACTCTTTCCTGATCATTCTTATGATAATCCATGCAGAACAGATTTTGGGAAAGAGGTTTGTCCCAGGTTTTCACAAATTCTGAAGAGGCAATAACATCAGGGTATCCTTGACCTTATCTAGCATAGCATCAGGATGCTCTGATGCAACGAAAAAGGATTGCTGGAGTCTGCTGCACTCTGCTGGCCATGGGCCTGAGTACCCAAAGATAAGGCTCAGTTTTCCACTCTGCAAAAAAATATGGGCAACATCTTTGTAAAAGGTAGCAAAGTGCAACCACCTTTTTTCTTGCTAACCACAAAAAATGTATGCTACATTTACAGCATAACCACAGCCGTATGGCTTGTCCAGGCTGCAGTGTTCCCATGCTTGCCATATTCAGTGGAACAGAATGGCAGGGACTAGTGCAAGAAGAAGCATTTCTGCATGCTGGCTGGAAACTACATGCTGCTGGATGAAATTTCATATGATATTATGTGCTTGTATTTCTGGCTTTTTTTGTTTTTTGATTCCCTTAAACCAAGGGCCTCCAAGGTTTTTGGCAGGAGGGCCACATCATCTCTCTGACACTGTGTCGGGGGCCAGAAAACTAATTTACATTTCAAATTTGAATACGTTTACATAAATTTACATATAAGAAGATATTGGAGTGGATTACAAGGGTTGCCCAACGACTGGATAGAGGGATCTTGCTGGGGGCCACACTGAGGCTCACCCAGGGCCACATCTGGCCCCCAACCAGAGTTTGGAGACCCCTGCAGTGTAAACAGCAGTTGAGGAAGAGCTATTGCATGATATTTTAAACACAGAGAAAAGTGTTGCTATTCCTCATAGGGTGCTTTTGGTATCAGCTTTGAGAACAGAGGAAATTAATTCAATAGAAAAATATCACAAAGGAAAAATCTCTTTGTTTGTGCCATGGTTTCAGTTTTCAATCTGATTGTACCACAACAGCTGCATTTTCCTACCACTTTAAAGAAAGATGGAAATTATGCAAAGGTTGGGTAGAGTGGATAGATAGACATTCTTTTCCCTTTCACATAACACCAGGACTAGAGAACATCTACTAAAACTGAAAGCTGGGAAGGTTAGGATGTACAAGAGAAAATACAGTGGTGCCTCACGTAAAGTATGTTTCACGTAACAAACAAAAATTTCTCTAGGATTCTGTTTCACATAACAAACTGTGCTTCACGTAAAGAACACATTCGTTGGCAGTTGGGGCAGATGTGCTGGCTGGCAGCCTGTTTAAAAAGCGTCAGGTCAGGGCTGCCTAGCGCACCTGCCCATAGTGAAAGCAACACTTCCGCACTGTTCCTCCTGTGGCCGGGTGTCCACTGGGTAGAGGGAGATAACAGCAGTGGAGAAGAGGGAAGCAGCTCAGGGCTAGCCAGAAGGGAGCAGGGGAGAGAGACGCTCAAGATGAAGGAGAAAGTGGGGAGACACTTTGAAGGTGTCTTGGATTGCAGCCTCCCCATGTCTACCCAGAAGTAAGCCCCATTGTGTTAAATGGGTCTTACTCCCAGGAAAGTGTCTTTAGGACTGCAGCCTAAGTAAACTTAGTAAAGATCATGCACATTGAATGCATGTTTTGAATTCAATCCCAGTGTTCTGTCATCATTTTTACATCCAGTTAATATTTTTATATGAATATTTTTTGGGGTTTTGGAACCAATTGTCTGAGTTTCCATTATTTCCTACAGGAAAATCAGCTTCATGTAAAGATCATTTCACATAACAAACATGCCTCAAGAACGAATTAAATTTGTTACGTGATGCATCACTGTATTTCTTTATCCAGCATGTAGTTGAACTCCCTGCCACAGGATGCGGTGATGCAGAAGATCCAGATGATCCAGATGTGATAGAGGAAGCTGCACTAGATGGGCCTTTTCCCTGATCCAGTGGCTGCTCTTCTTATGTTTTTATATAATGTTATACATAGCTTCACCCAGACTCTCTTTAAAGTAATCATCACAGTTTAATTTGGAAAGGAGAGGTATGTGAAATAAAGAACCAGAAAAACTCAGGGGGCACAAACCAAACCAATTTAGGCTGGTATAACCCACTTGCTAACAAACCTACAAGACTTACCCTACAATCCAGAGTAACTATGGGAGTATTTAAGAGACATTACATGCACCCATAGTTATGGCACCACCTAGTGAAAACCTATGGGAAATTCATATTGCAATCCAGAGCAAATTGTTCTTACACCAGAGCAAGGGCTCCCCGTCTTTGTTCCTTCTTTGTTCCTTCTGCACTAGAATCCTTAAGGTAGTTACTCTGGATTGCGCCCTTACTAACTTACCCTCCAAGAGTGGCACAGAATTAACTTACAGGACAAGCCAGCACAGGACTTGTGTTGGACTTATGCCTAATTGGGGGTTAGGAACCTCAATGGAAGAAAGGATCATTGGGGTTTGGAGAGAAGCCCACATCTCACCTTCAATTCCTAGCCCTATAAATGATAATTTGCCTGAGAAAATACTACATTGCAGGATTGTGTAGGTATACTAATGACAGTTTTTTCATCTCTTACTTTGGGAAGAGAGCCACATGAATAGTCTCTCTTGTACCTCCTCTCTTGTGCCTTACCCTAACCCTTAAAATTCTATTCTTACTGCATATGTTTTATTTCATTTTATGTAATATTTTTGCTTTTTAAAAAATAAAATTAATAAAAAAAATTTAAAAACTGTAAAAAAAACTACACTTCAGATATGAACTCAGGACTCACAAATCAATGACATTCTCTATTTTATTTTTTAAAGAAAAACAAAACAAAAAGTCAGTGCTATTTACAGAACCAAACTGAACAGTTAAGACAAGGCAACACAGCTGGAACTCCATGGCAATACTAGAGTCATCCCCAGTACTGCTGATCCAGAGAGGTGGCACAGAGGGGTAGCAGGCGAGTGGCCAGGCATCTTCATCCAGAAAGTCTTCAAAATCCATTATGGAGGTGGGGAACATAATTCTGCTGGAATGCAAGTTACATGAGCCAGATGCTCTGGCAGGTATTAGTACCTTATCTTCTTAGGTAGGTAGGTAAGTAGCTAACTACACACTTAAGTACTTACTTAGATACCTTACCTCCTTACCAGGTAGACACAGTGGCTCACTTTTGTCAAGACAGTGTGATCCCCTTTTTCAGTGCTTAGAACAGAATGTGGCAAATAACCACTTTCATCTACAGCCAGGAATGGATGGATATCCATCAGTTTTTTCTGCCCCCTTAAGGATAACAACTAACACTGCTGCCTTTGAACCTCCCTAAATGCTGACCCATCTTTGTTCCTTCTGCACTAGAATCCTTAAGGTTATCTTCTGGTAGGGTTGCCATAATTCTCTTCCACAAAATTTGGACAGGACCCTCTGTCCCATTTGCCAGTATATAAATGCAATCCCCCAAATTGGGATTGTCCCTGTTTTGGGGGACATATGGCAACCCTATCTTCTGGGCAAGAGTAGACTTGAAACTCCCCTAGTCGTCACACCGCATTTTCAAAAGCTAGGAATGTACTGTTATGGATGGCATCCTTTGGTTGCTCAGAAAAAGACTGCATTTTGGGTGAAATGGTTGCCAGCCGAGCCCATGTGCTACAAATACGAAACCAATGTATATGTTATAAATGATTAGGCATACGAGTTTCTAGGGGAACTAAGCAAATGAGCAGAGGGCTTTGTGATTACTGCAGTATATCAGATATGAAAAAACGCCCAAAAAACCCACCCAAGCTATTGTCCCTTTCTCCCCCACCCTAAATTAGCTGCTTTGAGAGAAGCAGCTTCAAAATAACACCATCCTGAGTTCAGGAATGGGAAATATTGTTCTGTACAATGTTCTGTGCCATCCACCCACACACCCAAATCTGCTACCAGCTTTCAATGGATGACGGGTGCTGAACGGTCGTTGGTCACAGTTGGGCGTAGTTTGACAGTGGCAAAAGGATTGGTACCTCTAGAAGAGAAAAAAGAAAAAAACATTAAATCTCTGGAAATACCATGAAGCCAACCACATTCTGACGTAATGGCTGCTCACTTATTTGCCTTGCTCCACACATGGACATGATGGCTGCCACAACAGACGTCAGAAATATTATTACCATTAGTGTTACCAGTGTTTAATCCCACTCGGGGGAAGAGCTTCTGTGACTTTATCATACACCAGTGACTTATTAAATGCATTAGATCCAACCTCTTCCATTGTCCATTCATATGATAATTTGCCCCAAACATATTCTGCCTTATTCTAAGTCAGACCATCTAGTTTACTATTGTCAACAATGACTGGTAGTGGCTCCTCCAGGTTTTAGACTAGGATCATTTCCAACTCTAGCTGAGATACCAGAGACTTTCTGCATGAAAAACAAATGTTTGGATGCTTAACAAATCTTGTTCAACACATCTGCTAGTGACTGCCTGGCGAGTGATGTGTTAAAGAGGGTCCTCAGATCTTTTAAAAGAAGGAGAGCAACCAGGTTATAAATGTAAAAGAATGATACAAATCCCCTTGAATGTTCTTTTAATTCAAAAGAAAGTTCAGAGTAGGTACACATCATTAAATAATACAACAACTTCTAGATTAGGAGTCAATGACATAAGCCACTTTTGCAAAGAACACTAAGAAAGTTCCACCTGGAGTACAAGTTCTGGGTAGGTTTTTGGGTAATATGTGGATACAGCAATAGCAGCTTGCAATGCTCAAAATAGTTATTTTTAAATCAAATGATAGTAGAACTGAGACAGATTAGAGGGGCTGATCTGATTAAACTGACATACTCTTGTATCTTTTTATATATTTTGTTCTCAAGACATGCATTATGTTTTTATGTATGCATTATTATTCATTTAAGGGATTTATAGCCCACCCTTCACATGCAAAAGAAAAAGCTTATGTCCTCACACATGCAGGCCTCCGTCAGTCTTGAGAGACTATGGTATCGTGCTCTGCGCTGCATACGCTGGATGCGAAGCACGAAAGCCTGGGTTAGATTGTTATGGAAGATAGGCTGTTACCCAAGCAGCAAATCCCCCTTCTCCACGCCACTGAATTAGTCCAATGGAAAGGCAGAGCCAATACGATTGGATCCAGCTGACTTCGCAGAGCTGGGCTAAGGACAGGAGCTCACCCTGTCTTGTGGGGTCGACCAGGGTCTCGAACCCTGGCCTGCTGTTTAACAGGCACAGTGTCTTAGCTACTTGCGCCACCCACAGCCCTAAAGTAACATGTTCTCACAACAACCCTGAAAGATAGGTGAGGCTGGGAGAGAGTAACTGGCCCAAGGTCATCCAGGAAGCTTCATGGCTATAGGCAGATTTGAATCTGGATCTTCCAGGTTTCTGTCCCACTCTCTAACCACTATACCATCCTACCTTTCAGAATGGATCCCCAAATGTCCACCAGCAGCTATGCTCTTCTCTTGTGGACACATAGACAGGGTGACCATATGTCCTCTTTTTCCAGAACATATCCTCTTTTTTAGCCTTGTGTCCTAAAAAACTTCATTGTCCTCCTTTTCCTTGTGAGCAAGCAGCATGTAGCCTCTTGTAATAAATTATATACAATAGTTTAAATTTAATAATATAGAGTTCAAATTAACTACATAGCTTTTATATTGTCAGGTCCTACATTTTTCTTGGTTGTCCTACATTTTGGGGACATAGTCCTCTTTTTTAATTTTGATACTCCTCCTAGAGTACTAGACAATGTTGGATATGGTATTTCAGGTTGGAACAAGGGGTTGTTATGGCATCATCACACAGCCTTAGGATATAAAACAGTGTGCCCCTTGAGGAAATGAGCTTAACGTATCCTGACAGCAGACTATGTTCTTTGTTCTGGAGCAAAAGACAAGTTCAACCCCAGATAAGATAGTGCCAAATCTTACCTGGGGAACAATTCTGGAGGATGTTCCCGCCCTCCTGACTTCTGCAATAAAACAAAAATATGGTAGAGTGAGGATAACCTCTGAATTTTCATGAGAGACATGGGAAGTTAAGAGACATTCCAAACACACACACACACACACAAGTTTAGGTGATGTGCCTGCAACATAGCTTTCTTTGCAAATCAGAGGCACATTAATGAGAATCCTCCCATGGAATCTCTACTGCCCCACCTATACTGTGCTAAAGGTGACTCACATATATGAGGGAGTTGACTCATACCTGAATCAAAACCTCAAAAGCAGATCAGAGACATTTAAGTGAACTGGAATGGAATCTAAACCTAAAATATTGGACAGGCTTTGAAATGGAGCTGAACCTTTAAGCACAAAGAAGAACAGGGTTCTGTTGCAGACTTTTCTGTGAGAACCTGAAATCATGCATACTGGAAACATTTTTAAAATATTCTAAAAGATTAAAAAACATATGATTTTAAAAAAATGTTTCGCTATCTTTTAAAGAGGTGTCCCACGTATCCATGGATAATTGAAACTGTAGATACAAAAACTGTGGACACCCAGAGCATCTGTAATCATCAGTTCAAAGCTAGCACTGTAGGAAGTTGGCTTGCAGTTAAACAACTAAAAGGTTCCTTTTTAGCTCCTTTTCTCTCCATAGGATCTTAATATTTCATATTTCTACATAAAATGGCACAGAACATGCAAGTCACTATCTTGTATCAGTTCAGATACTTTTGGTTCATCTGACCTCAGCACTGTATACCCTGACAATATACTTTTTCAGAAGTACTCTGAAGGATTTTTAGGGGGGGGGGGGAAATGGCCTCAACCCCCACCCCCAAGTTGCTTATCTTCTCATATCTGGGATACACATTAAAAAGCCCATGCGTTGTAGTGGTTACAAATTGGATTTTGGATTAATCTGACAAACAAACCGAGGCTGCAATCCTAAACACACTTTTCTGGGAGTAGGTCCCATTGAATACAATAGGACTTACTTCTGAATAGACATGCTTATGATTGCACTGCTAGTCATCTACAGTTTATAGTGTTGCTATTTTTAAATTACTTGTCAGGTAGTGCTTTGAACTTTTTAGTAGAGGTACTATTCGCTCAGATAATGCATACTCCAAAATTGGAGGCACTCTTCTGAACGGAACAGAAGTCCTTGAGAAGATGTTCAGCCTGCTGCAGTCACTCATCTCAGGATGCCAATCCTCCAACCTGAGCAGAATGATTCTTGACCACAAATTCAGTAGTTCTTTGCTATTGAGTATCATCCAGTATTTTATACACAGACAACTGGCAGTCCTGATTGGAGATGGCTGTTTTGAAAGTGCAGCTGGTTCATAATTCCATCTGCACACAGAAAGCTTGCATAGCATGAAGAAATTGTATCTTTCCATGAAACACTTTGACCAGAAAGTGCTCTAAAAGCAATCTTCTTCAGCCTGGAGATGTCTAACACACTTCACCACAACCAAGGCTCTGTTCACACGAACATAAACCAACGGCAGTGAATATTCCAAAACTGATTTTCTTTCTTATTCCTATGATGAAGCAAGTTGTGCTAGTGTACTTGTAATTCTTGTTGACAAACTGTTTGTATGAACACATGAAGGGCTAAGATGGGCATTTTCCACCCCATCATCTCAAAATACTTCACACAGAGGTCCCGGGGATGAACCTTTTGCAAGCAAAATATGAATCCCATATTTTGTAATCATGCTTTCTAGTACTTCTCAACAGAAAAGTGGGCCCAGAGACCAACTCAAGACTGCCCCCCATTAGTAGAGAAGGGATCTCTAAACTTTTCAACCAGAGGGCCATATAAAATACCTGGCTCAGTGTCAAGGGCCAGAAAATAAATTTAAATATAAAATTTAAATAAATGCATTAATGTCATGGTTTTGGGGTTTCTCCCCACCCCTGCTGTATCAGATGGTACAAATGTACATGAATGAATAAAATGGATAATAAATGGGCTAAAATTTTTAGGATTTCTCCAAGTACCATCACAGAAATAAAACACATACTTAAATGGATCCCCAATCTATTTTCTAAGGCCTTCAGAGAACACAAGAAGTTACTTTTGGTTTTGAGGAAAACTAGGAAGTGATATGGGGTGATATGGAGGGAACACCCTCCAGACTTAACCAATGCACAGCTCTGATTGTGTTCAGTCAAGTGAGCCAGAAGTTTGCAGGGATCCAGAGGCTAGCTGTGGGCCGGATAGAGGCTTACCAAGCGCAACATCTGGCCTCCTGGTTTTAGAGACCTCTGTACTAGAAGATCCTTTAGGAATCAATTTTTGGAGGAAAACTGAGATAACCTTGAAGTCCCATGAATTTGTCCCAATCTTGGTTTGCTGGCTGCTGTCTAATTCTCAGTGACAAACTCTTAAATGTGGAAGAGTAAGCCCTATTCCTGTAATAATGATGAGTTATTATTATTATTATTATTATTATTATTATTATTATTATTATTATAATAATAAAAATAATAATTGATCACTCCACTTTAAAGGTAAGCCTCATATTACCTCTTGTTTCAACCGAGTGTGATCAAACGAGAAGCAGTTGTTCGTGTGAACATGGCCGAGGACTCAACGCACACAACAAGAAATAAAATTGTATTCTCTTCCTAAAGCCTTAGGAAGCCTAACTTCTCCAAGACTAGAATACTAGAGCATTCTGCTTCCAGGACTTTCACTCAAGTTCCTTTGGAAGAAGCACCTCCAAGTGTTCAATGGAGAGAGAAAGAAAAGGACACCCCCATCAGCTGGCTGGACCCCTCCCAAGACCCTTTTCAACACCCCCAAGGTCCTACTGTTAGCAGAAACTGCTGCTGCTCCGGAGCCACCAAAAATCAGGCTGGGATGTCATGGAGCAGAGGAGGGAACTGAAGGGACCCTGGAGAGTGAAAGAGCAGCCACTGAGACTCTCCCAATGGAGTAGGATAGCAGGACACCAAATGGGCAAAGAAACTGAAGACAGCCCAAAAAGGAACTCCGTCTTCCAAGGCTGACAGCGGCCAAGATAGACAGAAAGAACCACAGCTCTGTGCAGGCCAGTCCTAAAAACTGAGGGAGAACTACATGGACAAGAGAATTGGAAGAAACCCACTAAGAGGCCGTGGCTGTCGAAGATGTCACAGTCCAAGATGGAGACTGTGCAGGAAACCAGGGAAAATCCAAGGGTAGTTACGCCTTTACTACTTTTAGGATTGGGGGGGGGGCAGAAAAGTAGCAATGGTCACCTCAGTAGACCCACAAAAAGCAGGAGAAGCTAAGCAGTTTGTCCCTGGCATAAGAGACCTCATTTGTAGTGCCTGCTCTAATCAGCAATATGCCTCAACTAAATCAAAAGCTGGCACTGTTTGCTGTTGGAAAAGCACAGAGCTTTCCACTCTACAACAGGAGGCAGATAACCAATTTCTATAACTGGATAGCTGCCAAGAAAAATTCTTCCACTTGCGTCAGTTCCAGATCACAGTGGTAACAAATTAAAGAAGGCCAAATAAGGCTGAGTACTCAGATATTATGCTGTTGAAATTATTACTGAAATTGTAAGCTGCCTTCTTTAATGAAGGAGGAAAATGGACAATACACTATTGATGGTTACTGCATCATCTAGATCAGTTGTTCCCAAACTGGGGTACGTGTCCCCCCAGGGATACTTGTCCAACTTTTAGGGGTACTTGAAAAAGAATTGAATAATGGCTGGAAAAGGCTGGTCTTTATTCTTATGCCTGGTGGGACTGGCTAGGCAGAAAGGAAGGCACCTTGCAAGCTGCAAAAGTGTTTGGTCATCAATTTAAGTACAGTTTAATAGATATAGATCCGTAGTTGAATACATAGATTTGAAATAACAGCAACTAATTACAAACATTATGCTAATATGAGGGGTACAATTTATGGAAATGGGCTGCCAAGGGATACACAAGTTGAAAAAAACAACGTTGGGAACCACTGATCTAGATAACAAACAACAAACTGATGCTGAACTTAATAAACATAGTAATCTCCTTTGCTAAGCACTGTCAGAAAAATCTGGAATGACTATCAGTCCATGAAACAGATGGCTCATCATTAGATCTTCCAGCTACCCTTTCAGATGATTCCCCAAAGCCATAAACTATCATAAATACTTCTTACCTTGGCATCTGAGGTGGCTGTAGTAGCATTGGCCATGCTGCTTCGCCGACTGCCTGCCCCCAGCAAAGTAAGAGAAGGGCTTGGCGACTGGGGTCTGCTGGTGCTGTGCCAGTAATCGTTTGTGGATTGGGAACTGGGCCGATCCAGGAGGTCATCCATGCTATGACTGCCTCTTAAAGGAAATGTTCTGAACAAGGGAAAGTGGGGTAAATGGGACAACCATGTGTTTGTGGGAACTGGTGAAGATACTGGCTAAGAATCTTAAATGGGTTAATTAAAGAATCTAAGAGCTGGTGTTGTAATAAGACAGAAGCAACACATATGATGTATTATTGTTCCAAAATACGTCTTCTTCCAAAAGAGTTATTAACTGTACTAAAGTTACAGTACATTTCAGCAATTGTTGTTAGGTATCAACAAATAATGTATTTGCTGCTAGGTATCAATGTGCTTTTCAACTACTCTTACCTGTATCATGAAACAACAGTGGAAATAGACTCATAGCAGCTAAAAGGCATCATAAAATATTGGGAAGAAACTCATGTTGCATTTTATGGATGTTGTTTTAACCATTTTGTATGAGTCTTCTGAGGCACTATTTCCATGGTGGAAAAGTAAGGTAAAGATACATAAATCTAATCCTTAAATTCTTCTTACCTGGGGAGCATCCCTTCAGGGTCTTTAACCTCCTCCAGAGGCTTCACAAAAGCTTCAGGAAACCAGCCACTCCTGAGACCAAGAGACACATGTCAACATTTCAGTGGGGAGGTTAACTCTCTGAAGTACATGTGCAGTGCCGGAGATCCTGTCTAAGGTCTCTGGATCCACCAGAGTAGGTAAGATCTCCACATGACAATTCAGAATTATTTGCATTAGTTTGGAATGATGGTACTAAGACTAATCATTCCTTTAAGTAAGCCTCACTGGCTGGTTTGAAGTTTTTGACCTCCAAGAACCCCATTTGTCTAGCAAGGCTCCAGCGAAGCATATTTAAGGAGACTTACGTGGATGTACCTTCCAGCTTGCCATACAGCCAGCCGTTCTGTGCTTCTGGGATCAGCACAGTGACGACATCCCCCAGACTGAATTGCAAAAGGGTCCGATTAGAGCCAGCAGAGTGGGGTGCAATTGCTTGAACTTTGAGGGTGCTGCTGTTACCCCCACCTCCTTCCAAGCCTCTGGCTTCTGCTCCTCCTGCCACTTGATCTCCAAGAGAACTAGAACGAGAACGTTGGCCAGTGGGGAGTGAACCTGCAAGATATCAAGGGAGGTAAAAATCTCTTAGCAAGGCTGTTCCATTGGTGGAGATTCCCATAACCACCAGAGAAATGGGACTTGCACATAAATAGCCCATGTGCAATTTCTAAAAAGGTCAAACAGAAGTCCTGAGAGGCAGATGTGGCCCCTGAAGTTCTGTCTTCAGCCCATGTTATAATTGGACTCTCCCAAACCCACCCTTTCAGTAGTGTTGCTTCTCCCAAAACTCTAACTGGGAAAGACAGAAGGAGCCTCTGAAGGCAAGGAATGCTCTAGGGCAGGGGTCTCCAAAGTTTTGGCCAAAGGGCCACATCAAATATCTGGCATGGTATTGAGGGCCAAAAAAATAAGATATCCAATGTCAAATATATTCTAGATGGAACTTACGATTAATGAGCAAATGGGCTCAAATTTCAAAGAATTCTGCAAGAACAGCACAGAAATAAAGCATACACTTAAACTGATCCTATTTGCTGAGCTCCAGTTGTGTTTGGTCAGCTGGGTCAGAAGCTCTTTGTGGACCAAAGTTTGATCATGGGCAGGTCAGAGGTGTACTGTGTGCAGCATCTGGCCCTTGGGCCGGGGTTTGGAGACCACTGCTATAGGGGGACACAAGAGAGGTGAGAGAGGAAGATATTGAGCACATCCTAACCATGTCTACGCAAAAGTAAGCCCCACTGTGTTCAGTGGGTTTCACTCCCAGGAAAGTATCTTTAGGATTACAGCCATTGTCATAGGAGAACCTGGAGGTATCACTTTGCAGACCACATCTTAGCTGCTGAGTGACAAAATGATGCTTGAGCAGAACTGACCCTTCTGAAAGGGCAGCCCGGGTGCCACCAACTTTTCTCATATCTTGAAAATATGCTCAACATTTGCACAATTTCTCTACTTATGCACTTCCTTATGCACATATTATATGTATATAACAAAGGCCCCCAGACATCTGGGACACATGTTTTTTGATTGAGATTCTTAGTCCACCATTATAAGGGAGACCCTCAAAGTGCACTATCCCCTTTCCATGAACTGTCTTACCAAGGGAGGGTGTTCTTGGCAGGGATTTCCTTCTTGGCTCTGGCTGAGGGGAAGGAATCATTTCTGCAGGTTCCTGCAAGAAAGGGCTGGAGCTTCGTCCTGTAATCATTGAACTGAAATCACTCACAGGTCTCTGGGGCTGAAACAAGAAAATGAGGGGAAGAGTGAGAAGTTCTTGAGGGGGGGGCGGGAATCAGATTGCTTTGGGCAAGTGGTACTTGGGCATTTCACCCCAGGTCGCCCTTTCAAACTTAAAAGTCTATCCTGGCCCTGCTGTCAAACTTACCAGGATGTGACATCACTGTGATGCCAGAGCACATCCATGTCTACTTGGAAGTAAGTTTGGGGCTTTTAGTTATCCAAATCCTTGACCCCTTTGGTTGCCATTTTCAGCACCTTCTTCTTCAATAGGGTCCTTTATATAAGTTTGGGCAAGTCAAAACACAATGTCCAAATGCATCATTTGACTCACTTCCGTGATATTTCCACCCACACTGCCACTCAGACACCCCAGCTCAGTGAGGGCCACGAGTTGTTACTTTCCTTACCATATCAAGGTGGGTTGGAGTCACACTGCCAGATGTGTGGCCCTGATTATGTGGTGTACTGAGCATGATCTGTGAGGAGTTGTGGGAGGCCTCCAGCTGCTCCTTCCACAGTGGTGCCTTTTTCTGGATAATGCCCCGAGCCTTCACCAGAGCAAAGGGGGGAAAAAAGCATGACTAGATACTGGCTGATCAAGAGTGATCTAGTAAGAGCAAACAATAGTTGGATATCAATTCAGGTCTACAGCATGTGCTTAGCTTGCAGATATGGCCAGGGAACTACTCCCATCCATCAGATGATATATTCCCTAACCCCACTGTCAGATAAAACCACCACCACCAAATGCGGATGGGCTAATGCACACCATATTTTTCATAGTAACCCCCATAACTACTTATGCTTCTCCTTACCCTTGTGTAAAACTGGAGGAAGGTACTGGAGAGTAAGTGGTGCTTCTCTGCAAGAAAGCGATAGCGGCGTTTCTCCTCCAGCTCAGCGGCCCGTTCACTCTCAGTGACAAAAGCTTGCATTTCGCTGTGCAAATGCATCATGTTCTCCTAGAATTGGGTGATGGAAGAGAGGAAGGGTTTGCATCAGCCAACACCCTGAACAGGACATTTCCATTTCCATGAATCTTTTTGGCACCAAGTGCTGACTGATGGCAATGGTGTCCAGTGCACATACCCAGAACTTTGAGCATGTGCAGTGGACCAGGAATGCCCTGAACCCATTGCTCACACCCAGTGGTCTGGGCATGCTTAGTGGGCATTGGCTCCTTCAGTTCTGCTCAGCTCCTCCTCAGCAGCAGCTCTTCTTTAGAGCACAGCCAAACTCAGGGAGCCGGTGCCCACTGCATATGCCTGGAATCCAGGCATGTGCAGTGGGCTAAGAGTGCCCTGCACCCATTGCACATGCTCAGAGCGCTGGGCATGTGCAGTGAGCACTCACACCTTCAGTTCGGCTGTGCTGCTGAGGAGGAGCCAAGCCAAACTAAGGGTGCTGATGCCCACTGCACATGCCTGGAACTCCAGACATGCAATTCCAGACAAGTGTCAAGGGGCCGTGTGATGGCCGGGAAGGCTCTGAGTGCCCTCGTTGGCACACATGCCATAGGTTCACTACCACTGCATTAGGGTATCCTTCCACCTACTGTAGGGACAAATACATGTGGTGAGGATAATGCTTTTTATAATTCAAGAACATTTTAATATATTTTGTGATTATATGTTTTTAATCTGTGTTAGCAACCTTGAGTCTGCTTTGTGGAGAAAGGCAGGATACAATCAATCAATTGGTTGTACAGCCCAGCAAATGGCCAGTCACAACATGGGAAACATTTTCAATCTACAGGAAAATCTGTGGGAAATGATCTTATTATAGCTGAAAAACCTGTTGTTTTTCTTATTTGATCTTATTATAGCTGAAAAACCTGTTGTTGGTCCTTCTGGCAGAAGGACCAATAACATAGACAACTATTTTGCTGAATGATCAAGCTGGTCAACATGCATAGAATTTGCTACATAAACATGGCCAATTTCTGCCTTCAAAGGCATGGGGCTAAAGCACTGCTTTGCTTGAAGGTTCAATCCGCTGCACCATAAGAACACATGTCTTGATGGATCATTCCAAAAGCCCATCTAGTCCAGCTTCCTGTATCTCACAGTGACCCAGCAGATATCTCTGAGACAACAAGGCATCTGACATTGAGATAAGCTACCTTTAAACTTGGGGATTGCCAACCACCCTGCCTGAACCCTTGAGGACCTGCTGCCACTCAATGTGTACTGAACTAGATGGACCACTGGACTGACTCAATTGATAGCAGTTTCTTGTGCTCAAGTAACAACTTGGAACAACCTGGAACAGATATGTTCGAGCTGTGCACAAACAGTCATCACATTTTCATGTTGCCCTTGCTTCAAAGTACTCAGGGCAGCTTACATGGTACTCCCATTTACACAAAATACCATATGAAGTTCATCAGGCAAGGTGATCCACTAAACTGAGCCACTAAACTGGCCCAAGGTAATCCATTGAACTTAATGGATCAGAAAGGATTTTGTACTCAGATCTTCCTGGTCTACAATATAACACTCTGGACTACTGGACCATGCTGGGTGAACTAAAGCTTTGCCTTCTCCACTTATTTATACAATTTCCTCACATCTATATATTGTTCCCCACCTTCATCTCCCGGGCATTCTTGTCTCGAGTTCTCTCCATTCTCCACAGGTCTGACATGCATTTGTCTATGTTAGCAGCCCTTCGATGGTACTCCTTCTCATACCGTTGGCGGCTTTCCTAGGTGTGTTTTTTAAAGAAAGAGTCTGAATTTCTGGCCAAAGTGGAAGATAAACCCCACTTTAAAATGAAAACAATAAAAAAGGTCAACTATAGAATAGGGTTCTAGAGCTCACACGGTCTCTAAAAAGCTATAACAGTATTTATATACCACTTTTCAACAAAAGTTCACAAAGCTATTTAGAAGAAATCAAATAAGTAATGCCTCCCTGCTCCAAAAGGGATCCTTTTAAAAAGATTGTTAAGTACATTACAGATTGCACATTACAGACTGAAAAAATACTGTTTAAAAATATTGGAGGAAGCAGGTCTTTGAGGAGATTATGCAGGTTCAGTCAGGCACAAACACCTGCCGCAAAAGTGGAAAGGTTTTATCCAGTTATCTTGCTTGGCCCATCTCATTCTGAGGCCTTCTGGCTCTTAAAGAGGCAGTACCAGTGATGGGATTCAAATAAATTAACAGTTTCTATGTCCTAATAACCTAAATTAACAACAGGTTCTATGTCCCATTAGTAACTCTCAGAATCAGGCGCTCATTAGCAAAGGGTTCCATAGAACCTGTGAGAACCCCCTGAAGCCCACCACTGGTAGGGACTGGGCTGTTAACAGGTAACAAGGGCTGTTTTCAGATATGTGGCAAGATTTAAACTGCTCACACTCTAATTGTAGGAAAGCAGAATATTTGAATAGCATTTAATGTTATTTTTATACATCTCATATTAAACACAGCAGTGTTATCAAAAACAGCTCTAAGAATCACCCAATTCAGTTCCTTTTTGGTTCTTTTGTTCACTAGTTAAATTTTATGCACTGGGCTTCTCCAGTGAGGATTTGGCAACAGTCATCAGAAGACATTTGTTCTGCTGTTCTCACCTGCCTTCTCTAAAACTCGAAAGGAAACCTGTAGGTTGGAGCCTTCAGAAAGCAGTCAGCCCAATCATTCTTTGAATGATCCTTTGATCGTTCTGGTTTGCATCATCCCTATCAGCAGCAGCTTGTATGCTGCTGGCATTGTGTGCAAAATGCCACTGCCACCTATGCTTCTAACAACCAGAGGGTAGGGTGGCTCAGCACAGCTGCCCGAGGCTGCAATCCTAACCTCCAGTTAGGCTGGCATAAACCCTGTTTTGATCTAGGATGTCACAAAAGTGCCATGAGGCACTTCTGCACCATTCCTGGGTGCATTAGACTACTGCACAGACATAGGCCGATCTTCCCACATTACCACAGGAAGATATGGCAGGTGAGTTAGTCCAGCCTGAATTGGTTTGGATAGCGCCCTGAGTCACACTTTAGGCCTGGCACTCACATTGATGAACTGCATATCCAGTTTGGTGTTCTTCTCCATGTGCTGCAGCAAGTCCACATGAAAGGCCTGGGCCTGATAAAAGAGAGGAAATTCTTAGAGGTATAGAAACCCTGAAGCATGAGACTCAAAACTTTGGTTTGCTTTGCCTTTAGCCTCAAGGATCCAAGATATCAGGAAAAAATTCCTGACGGTGAAGGCAGTTCAGCAGTGGAACATTGCCAAGGGAGAGGTGGTAGACTCTCCCTCACTGGGGATCTTCAAGCAGAGACTCAACGAGCACCTGTCAGAGATGCTCTAGGAGAATTTCCTGCTACAGGCAGGGGGTTGGACTAGATGACCTACTGGATCACTTTCCAACTCTATGATTCCATGATTCTATGATGTGTGACTTTTTGAACATTGCATTTTTTGCCTTTCTATGTGCAAGATATGCAGAGCTGTCCTAAGCATGTCTATTCAGAAGTAAGTCGCATTGTGTTCAATAGTACTTACTCCCAGGAAAGTGTGGTTAGGATTGCAGCTGTAAGCTGATATCTTATCCTGATAAGATGGTCCCTCCCTGCTGACTTATAGACCTTTCACTTGAACCATTTAGCCTAGGAATTGGGAGTGAGTACATGTGGTGGATTGGGAGGGGGAAGGGTATGTTGACATTTTTTCTGGCCAAGTGTGTTGACTCTTTTGTCTTTTCATTGGCCTCCATGCTGTTGGACACTTAGGCTAATAGTTTCATCTCAAGACAGGAAGAAAAAGGTGAAATCTTTACAGAACACCTCTCTGATGGCAGTAAATCTACCCCCCAGGTGACCACAACATTGACCACTATATGGCAATAATAGGATACGATGTAGTATCTTCCCTTGGAAGAATCCAGAGTTCCTGGGGAACCCTACACAACTTCTTTCATCTCGGTCCCTCCAAGATACTCACAACAAGTTCCAGGTTCCGGTTCAAGTGCAGCTGAGTGTCAGACATCTGGATTAAAATCTCACCTTCAAGAAGAGAAAGAAGAAAAAGTTTCTTCTTGAGCATATTTTATGAGCTGTCAGCACCCAGTTGCAATCCACCAGCCAATCTGCAGCAGTCCCACACTGGTATGTTACAAACATCCAAGCTGGATGCTTGGATAAAGATTCAGACAAAGCATTTTGTACTCGGAAAATCATTCTAGAAATGGTCAGGAGCCTTCTACAGTACTACATACAGGATCATTCACTGTGATGATATATATCCCCAAAGCAAGCACTTTTTTCCTTAGAACAAAGGTCCAATTGTTATCTTTATATTGATAAAAAGGTTTAAAGGGCATTCCTCCCAATCAGTTTTAAGGTTATAAAACCTTGATAAACAGACTGACAAACAGAAAGGGCTAAATCCCTGCAAAATTGTCTGGCTGCTTTTTAGGCATAGGTGTCATTCCAAATTTGCATTTTCCACATCTGTATGAAAGTAAACCTAGATGTTCCCAAACTTTCAGATGTCAAGGTCACGTCCTCAGTCTTGCTCTGTTAGATTCATTTTGATTGTATTTTAAACTTCATAACTTCATAAGCCATCCAGAGACCTTTTTCAGTCAAATGGTGGGATGTAAGTCTTTTAAATAAAGGTCCTAAAACAGATCAGCACCTGTTGCCGTTATTTCAATGCCTTTAATAAGGGATTGATCAAATTCCTAGCAGAAAGGACCAGCGCAGGTTACAAGCCATGAGGGGTGTGTGTATGTGGGCACTGATGTACAAGTAGACAACCTCAAAATACCAGGTTGAGGTGGCACCTGGATGCTGGTTTCATATGTGCTCCCTAAGGCATCTGGTGGGCCCCTGTGTGATACAGGAAGCTGGACTAGATGGGCCTTTGGACTGATCCCAAGGAGGCTCTTCTTATCCTATTTGGTGGGCTCCAGTCAAAAGCCCAGCAGCTATATTTTGGATCAGGTGAATTTTCCCAATAGTTTTAAACTATCATACTGTAGTTAATGGGGCATGGATAGCAGAGACTAGACTCTTACATGTAAAAGATTTGCAAAGGCATGGCCCTATCTCACAAGACTAGCCCCTCTGACCGATCTGTTATTTTGGCTGGAGATGTCTCTGTAGACCAGTGAAGGTCTGGGCAGTGAAGGAACCAGGGCCTGATAAAGGGAGGTAGGGGGTAAGTATACTTGCATTAAAAATGTCACTCACTCTTCCCAGCCCAACTCTACCTAGTCCCTCACCTTGTCAAAGCATGGATATGGTTTAAAGGCCACTGGCCTTTATAACAAGACCAATTCATATGCTGAAACTTTTTAAATGCCTATTTGTTGTGTAATTGTTCCAGGGCTGTGGGTGGCACAAGTGGTAAAGATGCTGTGCCTGTTAACCAGCAGGCCAGGGTTTGATTCCTGGGGAGGCCCCACAAGACAGGGTGAGCTCCTGTCCTTAGCCCAGCTCTGCAATGCCAGCTGGATCCAATCGTATTGGCTCTGGCTTTCCATTGGACTAATTCAGTGGCATGGAGAGGGGGGATTTGCTGGTTGGGTAACAGCCTATCCTCCATAACAATCCAACCCAGGCTTTTGTGCTTTGCATGCAGCGTAGCAGTGCCAAGAATGATACCATCGTCTTTCAAGACTGACGGAGGCCTGCTGTTCCAGGCACAGCAATCCTGCCAGAACAAGAGGTAGCAACTCCTAAGGTCCTGACTGCAGCAAGAGGATACACATCTGCATAAAAGCCAGAATCTTACCCAAAATTTGTGAGGTGGAGCTCTGTAAGGCTTGTTCCCCAATCTTTTGAATTGCTGTAAAATAGACATCAGCAGCTTCAGACAATGCTGTAGAAAGAAGGTGAGAGAAGAATAGTTAGGTGAATCTCTCCTGGTTGATCTTCATCTCCTCCTCCTCCCTTGTTCTTCTCTTCCCTTCCTTCCTGCTCCTTTAAAATTCTTGTCCCGCTTGTGCCTTCAAAGCTTTACATCAGCACATATACAGACATTCAACATGTACATGTGGAAAAGGCTTCCATGGGAAGTATAGGGGTCTATGTGCAAAATAAACTGTACAACTGGTGGTACAGTATACATATCAGATGTACAAAGTTGGTAGGACTGACAGGTATAACTGTGATCTGCCCCTTTGCATGTACATCAAACATTCACATAGACCTACTGATAGGCATCAAGCTAAAGGGCTGGAAATATACAGTATAGTACAGAAATAATAATCTCCGGTCTATTAGCAAGATGAGCCCACCAGCCTTGCTTACTCACCATGGAAAGCTCGCACATATTTGTTTCCCAGGTACACCAGATTCTCCAGAGCTGGGTTAAACTGCTCCAGGATGCTCTGTTAACCATTCAGGTGGTTAGGAAGGAAGGATGCAAAGAGAAAAAAAGATATTTGACCATGTGTCTTACTAGAACACAAATAGCCATGGTTCAAGTATGATTTATTTCTACTATGGTCTATTATGATTTATTTCTGCTACATAGTCTGTGTGCTAATTAGGGTCCCTGGTACCAGCTAGCACCACATTTGGTGGTGATAAAGCACCTGTGCACTCAAACATCTAATGCCTCCCAAACAGTGCTACTACTGCAGAAGTATGGAGCACCTCTCCAACAACTTTTGATCACTTATCATCCATGAAATTCTGTGGGTGCCCTTCCCTTACAATGAAAATCTACGCAGATGTTCAGATATGTTGGAGAGCTTGGCATCCCATCAAAATCTGGACATTTTTTGGTGCTGGTTGTCCCCTCTGTGACTACATTGGATTTCCCTCCCTGGAGGGGCATCTCACCCCCTATGATATGGCTTTTACCACTTAAAAACATAAGAATTCTAGCTATGTCATCTGTAAATATGTTTAGCTATTGTTACCATGCTGCTGTTTCCCCCTAGATGTTTTCTTGGTTTTATCTACTTTTTTGTTGTATTTACTGAATTTTTCTTTTCTTGGACAAAGCCAGAACTGAAAGGCAGGATGTACATTTCCCTAATAAAATATATACAATGTATCCCAGCAGGTTAAAAACATTTCGACAAACCAGTGGGGCTAGCAGTTGGCTATGCCTGATGCTATTGATACAGACCTTCTAATGGGATAATTTAAACGGATGAAAGCCTTGTGCCCAAAAGCCTAAACATGGACAACCAAAGCATGAAGATGGGCAGGGATGAGGATTGGTGTCTAAGACCCACATTCCTCTTCCCAATTTAATATATTGGTCACAAATTCTCCATGCACACAGATATTTGGATTTAAGCTTCTATTATGTACAGTTACTTTCAGCAAGAGGATGGAGTCCACTTGGAAGTCTGAAAGGTCCACCATTCTTGGCTAGTAGAATGGTGGACTACTAGCCAAGAATGGTGGGCCTTTCAGACTTGGGCAGATCAACCAGTGTATTGACCTGCTCAAGTTGGGCAAGTCAACCAGCTGTAACCGCTGGCAGGAAGGAACTAGTTGTTAATGCAAACTGGAAAAACACAACTACAGAACTGGGAACACTGTGTGGCAAGCAAATATCCTCAGTTTTGACCCCACAAAATATCCAAGAAGGACTTTGTCAGGGTTAAATGGTATGATCATTCTAAGCCCTTGGCCCAGACCTTCTGTTTAGCATAAGTACTACCCGAGTAAGGTTTCTACAGCTTACATAGCATAGCACCAATATCCCTTTCATCTCATCTAAGCTGAAAACAATAGCTCACTACCTGTAACTGAGTGTTTCAGCTCAACTAGACCTAACATCACTAAAATACCAAATGTCTTGGAGGGTCACTGAAATCTCAAGAATGTAAGTGGCAGGTCTCTCTCACCTTCCTGACTTCACACACCCCAACAACTCAACAAGGTGACAGTTGTTGACTTCCACCTGCTGCCTTCCCATGCACCACTACCTCCAGTGCCGGATTTACGTATATGCTAAACAAGCTATCGCTTAGGGCCCCACTCTCTTGGGGACCCCCCAAAAATTTAAAGGAAAAAAACTGGATGTACATTTACAAAATATGAGATAGAAAACAAATAAAATAAAACCTACATACAGCAACAGTGTTTGGTGTTGCGTAGGCTCCTATGATGTTTGTTATGAATAAAAAATCATCTTAAGTTAGAGCTTGATAATTATTTCACTATTAATATACTTCTTAATTGTATTTCATTGTTAATATACTTCATAATTATATTTCAGTTCAACAATTACTGTGATAAAATATATATTTTGTTATGTGCAAACGGCTTTAGAAACCTATTAGGTCCATAAATTACCATATAGCATATATTCAACACAAAACAGTGACAATTTTGTTGTTGACAAAGGACAACTGGACCTTCAATAGCTTAGGGCCTCATCAAACCTAAATCCGGCCCTGACTACCTATATGACAGTGGTCAACGTTTCTTGGACCACTGCTTGGTTTTTCCATTGACTGGTTGGGCTCCCGGCCTGGTATGCACAGACAGGAGGCAGCAGGGCTCCAGCCTCCAGTCCCGGAATGGCCCAGCCACCAAGGCGCATGGACCAGCACTGGGCTACGGACCAGAGGCAGAGGACCCCTGCTCTATGAGACAGATGTCGACTATCATAAACTAAGAGCACAATCCTAACCATGTCTACTCAAAAGTAAGCCCCATTGTGTTCAATAGCTCTTACTCCCAGGAAAGTGTCTTAAGGATTGCAGCCAATATCAAATTATCTCAAAATGTCTGTACATGAAGAGGGTTTTAACAGTACAAGGTCAACCTACAAATATTGTAAGATGGGATGTATACCTTGCTTTCCCTTTCCTGATAACTGAGTGCCTGCACTACATGATACGCATATAAGGATTGCATACTTGTTCCCCTTGCCCCAACATAAGCAACATGTGTTAGGCAAACTGGGTTAGGCTTGTGGTAGGGAAGAGAGGTTTTAATCCTATGCTCTCTTTGGGGGATCCCACTCAAAATCTCACCCTTGCAGTTAATTGCCTTAAATGCAACACTTATTGGTTAACGGTCGTCTTTTTTTCTACATCTGCCATTTATGTTGCATTAAGCCCAAACATACCATAGATCAGTGTTTCTCAACCAATGGTACTCATACCTCCAGTGGTACTTGATGTCTCGTGTTACTCCAGGGACCCCCAAGCTCCTACCACCTGGCAGTGAGAAGTATGGAGCAAGATCAGCAAAGCAATCTGGCCTCTCAATCCTGAAGTAACTGAAGATGCCATCATCAATCACTTCCAGTGGTATTTCCAATGGGCATGGGCCAATAAGAACATAAGAGCAGCCTCCACTGGATCAGGCCAAAGGCCCATTTAGTCCAGCTTTCTGTATCTCACAGTGGTCCACCAAATGCCTTGGGGAGCACACAAGAAACACGTATCCATGTCCCATTAATAGGTCCCACCAATAGGTGGACCATGCCAAATTCCCTTCACAGGTGAAGCCCTCAAGTTGTCTGGAAGGTCTATGATTTCCTGGTAGCAAGATGGCTTAGCCATGCTCCTGATAGGGATGCATCTTGTCCTGCCCCTATGCTTCCCACAATCTTGTTTGTCTGCTATTGTAAATACTGAATCTGGAGAACAATCTTCAGAAAGATCCTTCAGAAATCCGCATGCTGCCCCCAAAGCATCAGTGTGGGCAACAGTGGGGAGGGTAGATCACCCTAAAAGCATCTCTGTTTGGGGTAGGACTAAGCCAGGCATGCATCCAGAATACATGTTAACAGGGTTCCAGTTTGACCCCAAGAACCACACTTTATATGGCAAATTTATTTAGCAATTTTATTCATAGCAAACATATGAAGTTTGTTATGAATTTTATTCATAGCAAACATATGAAGTGTGAATGCCACCAGGCACATATATGTGTACACCATTTGTTTAGTGTATGGCAAATATATGGACTTATAGTTCACCAACCGTTTCCTGATAATCCTAGGAGCAACCCCCCCATCACAGGCATACACAGGATGTTTAGGACCACTGATCTACCATTTATACCTTTTGCAGTTGCTGTGGAAAACACTAGTATAAAAATGGATGCCACCATAAAGTCTGAAGAAGAGTATTGCTCCAATCCTAAAGACACGTTCCTGGGAGTAAGACCCATTGAACAAAATGGGGCTTACTTTTGAGTAGACATGGTTAGGTTTGTGCTCTTTCTCATTTAACCAAATGAAGATGATCAGTGTGATTGCCACATGGCATGAGCTACAACTTAGCACCTGTGAGAGTGGTGAAGATCATGAGATTCCATTCTTAGTTTAAATGATTTCCTACAGTACAACCATGTAAAATCTGGACCATACATTTAATCACCAAATAAACTGTCCCATTTACAGTATCTGCTTTTCCACTGACAGCTTTCCTGTTCCTCTTCTCTGTGACGGCATCCTACATTAAAGAAAGCCATCCTAAACCACATGTTTCTCTTAGCCAATCATGAAGAGTGGTTGTGTTCAAGAACATGCACAAAACGTAATCAAGTCTCACCTTGTAGATTGAGATTGTAGATCTGTAGGATTGCTCCATACCCCCAACGCCTCTTATGAAGACACAAGAATCTTTTCTCTGAAACTGAGATACCCAGGAGAAGCTATATAGTCCTCAAGAATCCAGTTCCACAATTGTAGTTGAAGCAAGACTGTGCTTTCTGGCTTGGCAGGACACCACGAAGTTGCATACCTACTTCTCCAGGGAAGCAAATGCTGCTGGAGTTTAATAATTCACCAGTCGGGCTGTTAGAACTTGATCCTTAGGTGTAACCAGATAGCAGGTATGGAGGAATCCTGTGACAGTCACAGGGGTCATGTGACTCTCTCTTTCAATTATTTATTGTCAGTTTCTGTATTCAGCTCCTTGTGTAGCTCTGCAAGACCTGACTGAGACAGTCACATTAGGATTGAGTATCTCACTCACACACACACGCACACTATACACTTCTGGAAAAATAGCATACGTTGGGATCGTGCACATTATAAGTGTCCTTTCATTCACCTTACCCACTGTATTTGTGATTTTTTTTTGAATGGTTCCAGAATTGGAGCCAATGTGGATCCTATATAACATGCTATACTTCAGATGTGGTTATAGTTTACCTTATAAACATTTTCTCACATTTATGACCAAGCTCTATGGCTGAAAATCAATTTTTCCAAAATGTTAAGCATAACATTTGCATTTACAAATGTCTATTTGAACCATAATGTCATGAATGAGATTATCAGCAATTGACATGTCAGCAGCTGGTTAAGATGTCATCTTGAGATCTATGACTGCCTAACTCAAGAAGTCAAGCCAGCTCAGCTGAATTTTTAAAAATTCAGCACTGTTAACCTTGCTTAAGTCCATCAATTTAAGTGGGTTTAAGTTCTATAGTTTTGCTGCGCACCTGTTTTTTGTCACCTAACCTACAGAAATCGCTAGCATTTTTCTACCATAAATGGGTTTTGCATAATGAGTATGCTTACATCAGATCTTGCATTTCATCTGGAAGCAATTTTGAGTGTCAAAAGCCTATCTCAAAACCAGTTATAGAATCTGGCTGCAATCCTAAAAGCACTTTCCTGGGAGTAAGACCCATTGAACACAATAGGGCTTTCTTTTGAGTAGACATGGTTAGGATTGTGCTCTCTGGTTCTATAATCTGGAAAACTGGACTCCAACTCTGAATTCTTCAAATTAAGTACTGCACACATTTTACATGAGGTTTTGCTTTAGTTTTAGTACTACATTCCAGGACATTTAACAGTTTTCAAAGCACTTGGATAAGGTCCATGTGTCTCCCACTTGATCTTGACTCATTTTCTCGCCAATGTTTTATATGCTATTTTCCAGAATGAACTGTCATTGTCTACAGATGGTGAAAAGCTGCATATTTTGCTGCTGTTATTATCATACACACAGAGAAAGAACCACTATAGGAACTGCTTTATACTGGTTTGAAAACAAGAGGAATATCTCCAAGCACTGCCAGCCATAGATAGCAGGGGACAACAACTCATTATGCCCTGTTGTAAACCAAGGAGACATAGGGCCAAATGAGATGAACTTTAGCCTGACCCACATGACTATTCTGGAGGTCTTGGTCAGGAGGTCTGGTCTAGAGAGTGTAGAACCTCCATTTGTTCTGAAGATAAGAACTGAAGGTTGCCTGTTTCAAGATAACAAGTAGCTAGTTCCATGTGAAGGTGAGACTTTGAAAAGTGGCTGATGAAGCTGAGTTATTTCATCTGTTCTCCAGTTGGAGTGAAGAACATATCTCAGCTGCCCTTCATGTGAAAGATTAAGGTGCTGTTTGTTAGCCAACATGTCAGACATCAAGAGCCAGCAGTTCCATCTCAAGTACAGCTGGTTCTTGAAAGACAGAACCTCTCTGTTTGTAAAAATCTCTTTGGGGGTTTAGAACCGGCTTCCTATGTAAACCACTTTGAATAAAGTCACAGGAGAAATCCAATGAGCAGAAAAGTAGTATAGAAATATGCATGTATTCTGAAAGAGGAGCTCCGATTGTTCAACCAAAGGCCCATCTAAGTCCCGCTTCAAGTACCGCCGCCTAAAGAGGAACGTGAGGGGAGGCAGCAAGAAATAGGGCCTTCTCAGTAGGGGCACCAAGCCTCTGGAATTCCCTCCCTCTTGATCTAAAAACCACTCCCTCCATCGAAACTTTTTGGCTTGGCCTAAAAACATTTCTCCTTAGAACAGCCTTCTGAGCTTTTTAGTCTGCTGGGTTTTTTTAGTCTGGCCACTTCTACTGCACAACTCTTTTATTATGATTTTAATCAGTGTTTTAATATATATGTTTTATATTTATTGTTTTTAAGATGCCTTTTAACTGTTTTAATGTATTAGATTTTATTATTGGTGTTTTTATGTATGTTTTGTAAGTTGCCTTGAGTCCTTCTGGGAGAAAGGTGCAATTTAAATAAAGTTTATTGCTTTTGTTGTTGTTGTTGTTGTTGTTGTTATTATTATTATTATTATTAAGTCAGCATAATGTTCTCACTCTGACCAACCACCTGTCTCCAGAAAGCCCATACGAAGGACACAAAACAATGCCCTCTCTATTTTTTCTTTCCCAGCAATTGGGAACTCAGTGGTGTCGCTTCTAAGACAAGTTATCTCCTTAGCCCTGTTTTCTAAATGAAAACATCCCAAGCATTTTCACAGGAGCATGTGTGTGCTGGTCTAAGACTGTAACAAAGGCTTAGTAATAATAGGATCATGTGCCATGCATGGTAAGCATCAGCACCTTCCTCAAGGGAAGAATCATCTTCCAAAAGCACACCTGGGAAGAGTGATCCAGCTTGAGTGCAATCAGTTTTCATGTAGACCTAAGTTTATTAAATACTATGTCAGGTTTGTGAAGCTATCCTATCTTGATTGTCAGCGTCACTTTCATATCAACCACACCAGGAGACATTTACAAAAATAAGACAACACTTCACTGATATTTCACAATAACCAAGAAATTCAGTCGTACTAATGAATTAGATTTAAATTTGTCAAAATTGCACAAACATTAAGTTAATAGCAGCTTATAAATTCTTGTCTTTAAGAAAAAAGAAAGCAGTGCAATAGGGGATGAAGCCATCCAGGGGATATAGCTCAGTGGTAGAGCACACGCTTTGCATGTGTGAGGCCCTGGGTTCAATCCCCGGCATCTCCACTTTTTTGTTATTTATGAGTTGGTGTTTGTATGTACGCAGCCATTGCCGAAGCCAAATTCCGGGTATGGAGATCATACTTGGCCAATAAACAAATCAATCTATCTATCTATCTATCTATCTATCTATCTAGGGGGAAAAAGAATCCAAAAAGCAACCAATTTATGGGGGAAAGGAAAAAATTCAAAAAAAAAAAATCAGCATTGAGATATCCAACTGACAATTTACTTCATCAATAGATCTCTTTGGCTCAATTTTTATTCTGCAGCCAGACTTGTATTGCTCATTCCTATTAAAAAAGCTTGAAGGTAGAGAAGCTTTCCATACTTCTGCCAGAGGGCAAAGTTTAAGTTTCTGCTCAGGAAGTTACAGACCAGGAAATATTCTTCCAACCATTCCGCTTTCCAGTGCACCGGTTGGATTAAAGGAGTGGCCTCCCTCAGAAGTGGAGGAGATCAAGAAAAGGAATATGAAGTAGTAAGAACGGGTTCAGAAGACAGTTTGGGGAATCTAGTGACCAAACAAACTCCAAACCTACTGATAACAGGAGAATTATAACAAGCTCATACACAGCAGAAATCCAAAATCCAATTAGGAAACATGGAGAACTGAGCAATTAAATACCATAGATTTTTTTAATTGCTCACTTTGCATGTGGGGCTGAAAGGTGTAGTAGGTAACAGGCTTTACAAGCCAACAGGGAGCAGATGCTCTGACTGATCAGTTAGATGCCATCTTATCACAGTGTCAACCTGAAATTTAGAAAACCCTGACAGTTCTGTTAGGTTGCTGATGTACTGGAGCCAAAATACATTCCAAGCACCCAAGAATCCCCTCAAATTCTTCCAGATCTGGTGTGAAGAGGTAAGAAACAGACAACCAAAATCCATTGTTCCTTGGTGGTATTCCACTTCACTGATGCAGAGAGACAATGGGAACACGGCAATCTTGCAAAGCATCCTGGGACTCAAAGTAGTTCTAACATCTGCTTGATCACATCACGATGTTGGTAAATATACAACTGAGTTTCCCAGAGCAAATTCACCAGGACTGAATCACTCACTTCATCCAGGTTCACTTCTGACTTCAATTGGGGATTGAACCTGTGGATGGACACCATGAAGGCACCATGAGTACAAGGGCAAAGGCCAGGGAAAAGAAAAAGGAGGGAGCTGGATAGGAGGAGGGCAGGACTGACAGCTCAGCTCCACTGCATCCAGAGCCCCTTATCAGGTCTTGCACTCCAATAGAAGGCTCTTAATTCTGTACCAGCTCAAGGGCTGCCACAGAAGCCCTTGGGGGTTCTCCTCTTGGGGGGCTTGGGAGGCTACTCCTCTTACCTGGGTGGAAGGGGACAAATGTATCCTTCGCTTGAGGAGCTACCAGTGGCTGCCTGAGCAACACTAGTTGCCAATAGCAGACACTCTGGCACCACAATTCTAAGCTTACGATTGGGCTGCCCAGGAACTATGCCATAATAGTTGTTTGCTAGAAGCAACAGCCATGACCTAAACCTCCCATTCTCTGCTCTTGGGATGCAGTGTTTGGCCATAAAAGGCATCATGGCAGGTGCATAAAATACCTGAAATAGTTCGCATCTATCATCTCACACCAGGCTTTTGAACGGTCCACGACTGGGCCATTTGCATCAGTGCACTGGAACAAAACATAGATATAGTCATTAAATGGAACACTTGCACCCATCCTATGAACCCCCTTTCCAGTACCCCACAAAAATATCTTGGGGTTACAGGATATGGGTACAACAGTTTTTTTAGTAACTGCATGAATTGTAGATCAAAGAGCAACTCTGTAATAATACAGCAGAGAATAAGTACCTTGGAAAGTTCCTATTTTTAAAAAAAAAACAGAAAAACAAAGGAAAACATTAATGTTCCAGCATATATGAAAGTACGAAAGGAACATATGAAAGGACATGGAAGTTTTAATTACCCAGGAAGAAGTAAAGAAATTCTTTAGTAAATAAAATAAGGGACCTATCTCTGGGGTCACTAGAGGGCTCCATTGCCAAGCAAGTCAATTGCTTCAGGAGGGACTTTCTCTGCCCCTTCATTCTGAAAGTTATTAATCAGAGATTAACGCTGCAGTTCTCTGCATCCTATAACATTAAAAATGCAATAGTAAGAGACTTGACAGTACTCATAAAGGAGGATTAAGTTACCATGAATCAACATTGAACACGAAGTTCTTTGCACAAAGGGTTCTCCCACTTTGGAGTGAAAGAGTTTCATGTTATACTAGCAAAACATACCTGCGATGCAGGAGTAAAATACCCCCGCCTTGCACATCCCCCCATGCACATCAACCCCCATTAATGTGCAACATTCCCCCATGCACTCCCTCCATCCCAGTGCAGCAGGTAGTAGGCACCAAATTGCCTGGATGTTGACCAGTAAGTCTTCAATGTTAAGTATAGGACCAACATGTTGACCCCTTTTCAGCCCCTTACGGGTTAAATTTCTCAACATCAGTTCTTGGTGGGTGTTGATGTTACAGAAGGAATACCCTCCCCAAATTTCACACTTCTAGGCCCAGCGGTTTTGGCTGGCCGTTGATGAGTCAGTGAGTGACTGAGTTTTCAATTATAATTTATATATATTTATATATATTGGAGGCCTCACAAATGCTATTAAGAAAGTGAAGGAGGAAAGGGCAAATAATAGGAAGCCTTAGCTGAGCTAATCCTCTTCCTAGGCTTCAAGGCAATCATCTGGATAATAGACTGATTCAATCTGGGAGAGGATAAGAAGATATTCACATCAGGCCTAGCTCTTGCACATGGCACCTCAGGGATGCCTACTTTTCACTTCATGGATCTTGGCTCCAGATGGAAGACACCTTCATAGTTGTTACAAAATTGGAACAGTTAAATGATCAAGGACATAGTTAAATGATCAAGAGGATTAAGGACAGCTGCATTCTCACAACACACACAGACAGGGCAGCTGTGAGGACTGGTGTTGCCAATGCATTTCAACTAATAACACAAAGAAATATTTATGAACAGATACAGTAAAGCTTCACTGAAAAGACAGAAAATAAATAGAAAAATCATCATTCAACCCTGGATCCCCACATGTTTCCACTATATTAGCCCTGTCCTTTGCTATCAAATACTCACACATTCCACCACCAGCCTGCCCAGCTCTTTGGCCCCATAGACAGTTTTAGCAAGTTCCCAAGGATTGCTGGGGCGGAAGACATCCACAGCGCTCACAGGTACCTGAGGGACCTTCCCTGTTCCAATGGAAACCACAATTCCCAACTTCTTCACCCTCCTGACCTCACCCTGGAAGGATATAGGAAAGGAGATATATTGCCAGGTTGAATTTGTGGCTCCATTTGTTCCACTGTCTTATTTTTTACCATGGATGAAAAAGCTTCTGCTACCACCATGATCATCCCTTTCAATACAAATACAGAAATGTTCAGATTGCGCTCAAACTCTGCATCATAATCAAGAGGTTAAACAATAATTTTTGATTTCAACTGTATCATACAATAGTCAGTGATATATATTGTTTGAGCGTTGGGATTTGAAACTGAATCTTTCTGATCAGAGTCCAACTTAGCCATGATGCTCACTCTGTGACCCAGGATCACTCTCCTTGTTGACCCAGGACAGTGAGAGCAAAAATCTACCCAACAGGATTGTTTTGAGAATAAAAAGGGGGAACCTTGCACACCATCACAAGATTTGTGGAGGAATGATATGACAAAAATGTAAAACAGCATCAGTATGACAGTGTTCGGTGCACCAATTTGATAGTGCATTTCAATCCCAAAGAGAATCCCCAAACCATTAAGGCTTCAGTACCAAGAACTCAAAAAGAAGGAAACATAAGAATTGGCACTTAGCTTGGGTGTCAAAGCTATTAGAGTAAACTGTAGCATGAGAACGATTAACAAAATCTATTGGGGCATGAGCTTTCATTGGTGCTAGAGCAGTGGTACTCAGGCATTTCAGCCCAGGACCCCTTTCAAAGTTAAAAATCTGTCTGGGACCTCTGCAAAACTTACCAGGACATGATGCCAGAGCTGTTCAATGAGACTTACTGCCAAGAAAGCAACAGTGCCAGATTCCAAAATGGCAGATTCCACCCTCTCACAATCTCCCTGACCCAAAGTCGGGACCCTCTAAGAGGATCCCAACCCTCTTAACTCCAGCAATTTTCAACTCCAGCAATTTTCAGACTGATTTTGGTTGGTTACAAAACTGACAAGGAAAATATATTGAGCCATATGGAAGTGAGACACAATCACACGTGTCTACTCATGATTAGGCAATGTGCCTCAGCTCTTATTAAAGGCCAAGTAACAAAAGACCACCAGAAAGGTTCAATCTGATGAATGTGGAATTCAATGATCCAAAAGAGTGCCTCCCATAATAAAAAAGGATAAAAATTGAGGCTTGAATTGCTGGTAAAGTGAAATTTGTAAAGCTAGGTGGGTCCCAATAGAGTGCCATTTGAAAAAGGATACTGATGCTCAAAAAGCGTGGGAATCATTGTTCTACACTGTCATGCCCAGTGAACTCTGTGGTTGTGGCAAAATATGCTCACTATGATGGACACCATCATGATGCCATATGATGACCACATAGTAAACACCTTCAGGACTGGCTTACATAATATGCATCAATATTGGAGTAAAAGCAATTTGTGCCATTTGTGCAAAGATGTCTGGAAGGGTGCATTCACACCTCATGAAATATATGTTTGTTGTAGTCATTGATCTCTGTCAAGGCATCCAAGGTGGGGTTATTGGACAGCAGGCCTCCATCCAGAAACCGTCCAATAGGGCGAAAATAAGTTGGTGCAGCACCACTTGAGCGAGCAGCCTCCCACACTAACTGTTCTGTGGGAAGAAAACAAAGGGAGATGTGCCTTCCTTGCCACCCTGGGCACAAGCAACTTGCACCCCCTGAATTTGTATACCATTAACCTTACCTTCTGGTCTGGGCAGAGGCTGGAACAAGGTCGATGTTTTGTAATGGGACAATTTGGACTTTCTCTCTGGTGGAGTATAATTCCGGAAAAGGTGGAGCTCAGGAGGCTGCCGGTCACTCAAAGTTCCTGTTACAATGACCCTGAAAGAGGATCAGGACAGAAGAGACTGGATTTTAACTATACAGGCAAGTCCGTAATCCAGTGGTGATGCACCTGTTTCGCACTCAGAAAGTGCCAGGTTCAGTCCTGTTCAAGCACCTTAAGCAACAGACAAGGAAAATCTTTTGTCTGAGACTTTGGAAAGCCACTGCCTATTAGAACAGACAATACTGAGGTAGACGGTCTAATGATCCAGCTCAGTATAGCAGTCTCATGCTACATATATAATTACTTATCTCTTCCCTAGACCTGCCCAAAACAGAGTCTCTGATCAATACTAAATGATGGGAAAAGAGGCCTCTGCACTCCTCAGCCAGAGCAGATATTGTAGCTTACCTTGGTGTTCTGACATCTGTCATTTTTGTATCTTCTCCAAATTCCTTTTTCAGGAACTCCTCCAGTGGTTCTGCCGCATATGGTCGTGACCCACGAAAAACTTCATCCTTCATACGGAAATACACACAACGCATGTAGTCCATGGGCTTCCCTAAGATGTGAAAAGGGCATTACCAGGAGCAAAAGGTGACAATCAAAATTATGAAAAGGAGCAAAAGGTGACAATCAAAATTATGAAAACCGATACTCAATCCCATCCAATTTTTCAGTGCTGGTGCGGTTGTGCCAGAAGGCCATGTGCTGCATCCTATGGTGGAGAAGTCACTGGGACCTTCTCAAATTAAGAAAACATGTGTTCCCTTACCATGCGGCTGCACTGTATCAACACTGGAGCTGGAAGGTTGGATAGGTCTAGACCAGGGATCTCCAAACTTTTTGGCAAGAGGGCCACATCATATCTGACACTGTGTCAGAGGCCAGAAAAACTATTTTACGTTTCAAAATTGAATAAGTTTGAATAAACTTACATATAAGAATGTATTAGAGTGGATTACAGAGCTATCCCAGGTGCCAGATATAGGGATCTTGAGGATTGCAGAGGGCCACATCTGGCCCCAAGGCAGGGGTTTGGAGACCCCTAGTCTACTGTACAGCCTGAATGGACAGGCTACTGTACACACAACTGCAATGCGTGCTTTCTTGGCAAAAATCTAAAGTCCACTTCTAACCATTTATCCTGAAGAGTAGAAGTCATCCTCAATGAAGTCCATTTCTCCCACAACCATCTTTATAGCCAAGTTCAAGTCCAAACATTCCAACTACTACTTCTTTCCCTCCCAACAGATCACAGCTCGTATAGTTACTTACCATGTACAATAGCCAGGGCCAGGATCCCCCCTGTGCTTGTCCCTGCTATCCAGTCAAAGAGTTCTCTGACAGGACGACCTGCAAATTTTTCTATAGCAATGAGAAACTGGATGATCACCAGGCCCCGGATACCACCACCATCCAAACTCAAAAGGCTTTCTTCACTAGAGAAGGAAAAAGAGAAAAGAAAAACAATGTACTCCACTAAACAGGGCAAAAAGATACCTTCTTGAACTTCTTGTATATTTATTTAAAAGATTTATATCCTGCCTTTCCTCTGGAAACAACAGATGCCCAAGAGAGAACCAACAATTCTGATTCAATCCAGCAAGGTGTCTTTTTAAGTGGTTGTGTATAGCTCCATTGTGTCTTTTTTGCATGAGTCCTTTTCAGATGGAGAACCATTTTTCTCCCTCCATTTACATAACTTTTGCTATATATATATATACATACATATATACATACATATATATACATACATATATACATATATATATACATACATATATATATATATATACATACATATATATATATACATACATATATATATATATATACACATACATATATATATATACACACACACACACACATATACATATATATACATACATATATACATACATATACATACATATCACAGTTAGCTTTTTGTTGAAAAGCAGTACAGTTATTTAAAAATTTTTAATCATAATAATATCATCTTTCAGGATCATCTCTCCCTTTACAAAGCTTCAGGTAAGAGGAAGTTACACTCTGCAGTTGTCAAGAGCTGCTGTCTCTTGTCCAAGCCAATTTAAGAACTCTGCTCCCCTCTTGCAGCCTTTCTGTAGCTCTCCCACCACCAGAAAAGAAGTGGGCAAGCATTTGGAAAAGAGGCCAAAGAAGCCCACAAATTGTATGTACTTACGATTTTCCCTTGGTGGTGGTGGTGGTGGCAGAGTCTGGTGCTTTCAGCATGTTTCCAATTGTTGCTGAAAAATGAATGATTTCCTTCAAGCCTAGAAAAGCACAGAAAAACACAAATATTATCCATTAAATGGGTTGAGAAGATCCATGTCTAAAGAACTGAACCTTTAGAATTATGCCATCTGCTTCTCTCAGGGACCAACACACAGGAGTGATACAAGGAACAGGGGTGTTGCAAAAATACTGTAAAGCATGTTCATGTCACTGAGAAGGGAGGTTGGTGCAAGGAATTGTGCTTGCCTCCCTGCACCAGATCCAGACGCAATGAGGAAAGTTTGAATTGGCCAAGTTTGGGGTGAGAGGAGGGCAAGCAGGTGGAAAGGGGGAGGCAGAGCCAGGACCCAGCAATCGTGCCCGATCCTAGCCCCACTTTCCCAGGAAGCCTGTACCAGGCCTGGGCTGATCGGATTTGCGCAACCGTTTGAGGTGACACAGATCTAAGTAGTCCCATTGGGGCTAAGGGGAAAAATTGCCCCTTGCTTTGGGCTGCTGAAGCAGCAGCCCATAACTTGTGTTGACGAACCTGAAGTAACAGGCACTGCTACAAAATACCCTGCAATTTGGGATAATTGGGAAATCTTCACCCTTTGATAAAATTTTTGTCTTAAGTTCAAGACAAACTTGACAAACAGTTGTTCATGCCTGGTTCAGATATCATTCTTCTTGTTGTTGTTACATATCCACCGTGGGACGTTGGAGATCATGTTGGTGATCCTATTTTTATCAATGGCCACACAAAAAAGTGCTGCTGAGTTTTGTCCAAACCAATCCCTTACATTTTGAAGCCATGATGTTCTCCTTCTGCCTGGACTTCATTTGCCTTCAGTCTTTTTCTGGAGGATTAAATGGAGTATGCCCAGGGTGACCATCTCCCAAACCTCCCAAACCTCAAAAGTAGGACAAGGTCTTGGGTTCCTCTCAGGCCTGGCCTTTCCAGCAGACAATGGCACATTTGCCTACTCATGAGTAAAGCTGTGATAGTGGGTACTTTCCAATATTTGATATTGGATACTTTCCCAACAGTTTCCCATAGAGCTCAATGCATATTTTTTATTTTTAGGTCATAACTTATGATAGGAAGGAGGTGTTTCAAAAACAATTTTTGCATTGGATTCTGCTCTTCAATACAAATCCAACAACATATGACATGATGGATACAACACACCACTGCAAAGTTCCAAAATGAAGCCAAAATGTAGGATAATGAAGCCCTTTTGGAAGACACCCGAACAAGAGACTAAAAAAAAAAAGAGGACAAATCTGGGAATTTCTGGTCATATGGTCACCTGAGTATGCCATATTTTTCTGGATGTCACATCACGTCTGCGATAAAACCCTCAGACCATGAAACCCAATAACGTTCAAACTGACCAGCGGGGAAAAGGGCAGCACAAACAAAGTAAAAGTTTGACACCTGCCCTGTTCCAAACAGTGTGAACTGTTCCAAACAGTGGGAAACAGACACCTACCCTGTTCCAAACAATGAATGAAATGTCATACATAATACCAGAAGAAAACAGAAGAGAAAAGATAATTGATTTAGTCAGGAGACACATGACCACAGAACTCAGCAAAGACCCAGTTTTCTTTTGTGTATATAGGCATCCCCCACTTATTGGACAGGTTAGGGACTGGAGCACTAACCAAAAGTTAAAACCACTGAAACCATTGGAACTCAGTCTTTTTCAGCTTGCAAATGCAAAAAGGTCACCAAAGAGACATAAATATTGCTTGCAAAAGCCTAAATAACACACTATTATTTACACATAAATGTAAAATGAACAAAGGCATGTGTGGGCAATGAATATCTTATGAATCTGAATGATGGTTATTTACTGAAAAAAGTCATAAGGAAATGCCAAAAAAAAATTGATCACCATGTCACATGCAAATCAACATCAGATAAGACAATTTTAGCCTTTAAATGAGCAGAGAGGGATTGAAAGAGTGGAGCATACTGTATGCTGAACGAATGAGTTATGGATATAATTGAAAGATACCATCAGAAAATGAATCATCAGAAAGTGGGGGATGCCTGTAATTTGTTTCAGTAGATTTACACATACTGAAAACCCCACATGCAATCATCATATGTGATGATATACATCCAGGTTGCACATGGATTTGATAATCTCCACACTGGAAGTTTCTAACACAGGAAACTGTCTAAAGAAATGAAAAAAGATAAAGGGAGGCACAAGATTAGGTAGACTGTTACCTAAGGATGCGCCAGAAGACTGTGGTGATGTTCTCTCCAATAAGGTAATATCAGATATTACTGATGTTGCTGAGAGACTGCAATTTGGTGCAATGCATTGCTCAGTCCCTATAGCGTGCAGCAGATCTAAGAGCACCTTCCTGTTGGCATCTTGCATGGTGATGGTGTCACATACAATAGAAAGAAAATCCATTAAACTGAAGCCATCACTTGAAGTCCAAAATGAGCCCAATCCCATCTATTTGGATCATGTTAGCATCTGAAAGACTGATAGCACAATCCTAGGTAGGCCTACTCAGAAGCCCCATTGTATTAAGTTGGGCTTACTCCCAGAAAAGTGTCCATAGGACTGCAACTTTAAGGTTGGAGCAAGCAACAGGGTGACCTTAAACAACTGACATTATACTGGAGGTCTACTCCTTCCACACAACACTGTTCTATGGTGGCTGCCTTGTTTATGTCCTAAATGTTTTATCAGTAGAACAAATCTATGTCCTCACAAAGTTTTGCCAGATCTGCACATGAATATGTCCTCATCACATACTGTCAGCAGTATCCAAGTGACATGGCAGAGGTCCACCATCCACTAGCCTGCACTCCCATAACTCCCATCTTAACTCATAACCCCCAAGCCTAACTCTCATCTCCAAGCTTCAGTTTCACCTCACCTTTGCTCATCCTGGCTGCCAGCAATCCTGGTGTCTCCCCAAACTCATTGGGGATATCCACATCTGCTCCAAACACAATCAGAGCCTTGATCGTATCTAGATGGTCTTGCTTTGGGAAGAAAAGAGCTCATCAAGGAAAAGGTATCATTAATGTTCCTTTAGTACCCCGTCCTCTTTCTACAAGATAGCAAAACCCTCATTTTCTCCCCTTGGCCAAACTCTGACTTGTCAGTACATTTACCCACCCTTAAACACCCTTATTCCTGAATAATTACTTGAGGGGGGATTAACTGGGTCCAAAAGTATGCACTGAAGCATGGAATTTATGAACACTGTAGCAAAAGAAGAGCAAAAAAGTCCTCCTTCACGAACTCTCTGAACTTTAGGAAGAGAAAACCTATCTCAAGTACCCCATTGCAAGAATGCATTAGCCAATGAGAAGCCTACCTTCATGGCCATGTGAAGGGGAGTGTTCCCATTCATCTCTTTAACATTTGTCTCAGCTCCATGAGTCAGCAAGATCATTGTAACATCAAAGCGGCCACGCTGCACAGAAACGTGTAGAGCCGACTCTCGTGAAGTGCTGAGGGCATTCACATCACAGCCATAATCAATCAGTACCCTGGTCATCTAGATGTACAAGGAGAAAGGGAAAGGAGAATCTGTATGGGTATAATGCTCTGTTTTGATCTCAAGTGCTACTTCATATAAGGGCACTCAAAAAATATTTTATTTCTTGGTCAGCCATGGGTGACTGTGAACAAAACTGTACTGTGACTCTAAATTTTAATTATCTGTATAAGGGTTAAAAAGATTTTAGGGCCCTTACTGACTCTTACAGTAAAAAGCAGAGAAGTCCTAAGTTCAGGCATCTGTTCAAGTTGGCTTTTCATGTTTGGGGTAAACGTACTGCAAACATTGTTGACAAACATACAAGCTTTAGTCACATGCGTCACCTTGATATTTTGGCACCAATTCTCTTCCCACAGAGACTGGGAGCAGCCCTGAATCTATGATATAGGTATCCCCACTTATTCAATGGGTTACGGACTGAAGCACTGACCAAAAGTGAAAACCAATGAAAAGATGAACCTGGTTATTTTCAGCTTCCAAATGCAGAATGGCCACCATAAAAGACATAAATAAGCCTAAATAACACATAGCCAGAATCAATAACAAATATACTAAAATAAACAAATGCATATGTGGCTAATTACACCTTTTTTATTAAAAAACACTAATGAATCAAAGAATCTCCCTGATGAAAAACAGACTTCTGGGTATATTTTAAGAGTGATGAAAGAGTGAAACAACCAAAAACAGGGTGGCAGAAAGCGAGGGACACCTTTATTATAAACTAAGAATACAAATTTGGTTACCCGTTGAAATTAGTGACGGAATGCCCACAGACAGGAACTTCAACATTCAGAAATAAATCTTACCATGATTTGCAGATCTCATTAAGTGGCTGCAGAAGAATACAATGAAGTTGTAATGGTAACAATAATAATCAATATTCACGTTAACCCTACAATCCAGAGTAACTACGGGAGCACATATGAGACATTATATGTACCCATAGTTACTGCACCACTTAGTGAAAACCTATGGGAAATTCATATTGCAATCCAGAGCAAATTTTTCTTACACCGGAGCAAGAACTTCCCATAGTTTCTCTGGATTGTGCCCTAAGAGTCATTAAAAATGGAGAGCAAGACAAGACAATGTGAAATATTAAGAAATTTAACTAAGTGCTGCAATTTAACTTGCATCATCATCTTGCTGTTGCTCCACTTCTTCCTTGTTATTCCACCTCCTCTTTCTCATTTTTCTCATTCCAAAATATTTTGGACTTACAGTATCTACTTGAATATAATGCGCACCTTTTTCAGCTGAATTTAGTCTCCAAAAATCAGGGTCTACACTAGATTTGGTGGTGCATTATATTCAAGTAAGTACAGCAATTCCAATCTCCAGGAGAGTCAGAACTGCTTCTATCATTCATTACTTAAATGTCAGGCTGCAGCTTGGGGGTTGATGTGCAATGGGGGATGGTGTATGTGAGGGTTTACTCCAACGCAGGTACATTTAGCTAGTTATCCACTATGGTTCCATTTTGGAACCTCCCATATATTAAAAAAGTGGATTTAAAAAACAGAAAGATTAAAAGACCCAGGTTTCTTGCTCCTCCATTACACCAACATGAGCTAGGGCTTCAATATCTGCAGGGGTTTGATTCTATGACTGAAGAATGGAATGATTCCTTCTACAACCATAAAAAAGCAGTTTTTGAAACCATAATTTGCAGTGGCCATTCATGTTGAGTCAAATCCATGTACAGTGATGCCTCACGTAAAGAACGCCTCACGTAAAATAAGTTTCACGTAACAGAAAAAAATTTCTCTAGGATTCTGCTTCACGTAAAGAAAGTGCTTCACGTAAAGAAAACATTCGTTGGCAGTTAGGGCAGACGCGCTGGCCAGCAACCTGTTTAAAAAGCATCAGGGCTGCCTAGCGCACCTGCCCATAGTGAAAGCAACACTTCCATGCTATTCCTCCTGTGGCCAGACATCCGCCGGGCAGAGGGAGAGAACAGCAGTGGAGAAGAGGGAAGCAGCTCAGGGCCAGCCGGAAGGGAGCACAGAGAGAGAGGCTCAGGATGAAGAGAAGGAGAAAGTGGGGAAACACTTGGAAAGTGTCTTGGATTACAGAAGAAAGTGTCTTTGATTGCAGCCTCCTAACCATGTCTACACAGAAGTCTACCTCATTGTGTTAAATGGGTCCTACTCCCAGGAAAGTGTCTTTAGGATTGCAGCCTAAGTAGACTTCATAAGATCATGCCCATTGAATGCATGTTTTGAATTCAATTACAGTGTTTTGTCATCATTTTTACATCCAGTTAATATTTTTATATAAATATTTTTGGAGTTGTGGAACCGATCATCTGCATTTCCATTATTTCCTATGGGAAAATCCGCTTCACGTAAAGAAAGTTTCACGTAAAGAAACTGTCTCCGGAACGAATTAATTCTGTTACGTGAGGTACCAATGTATTTAAAAAAATCTATGTATTAACAAGGTTGGACCTATAGTTGCTGCCAACCCAGACCTTCCTCCAAATCTTATCCATGAGCACATCTCTAACACCTTTTTTCTTACTACAGGTACACACTACCTAATGACATGTCAGTAAATGACCTGACTGCATATATGAAGCATCATGTTAAACACACCTTCATGCCAGATAATTTTTCTTTTAAATGGCACCTATAATGGCATACTTAAAATTAGAAAATTAACTCCACACAGCACTTCACTTCCAAATGATACTGTATCAGATGACCCACATTGCTTTAGAAGATGGCTTCCTGTGTGGCTTTACCAGTTGTATATCAGGAACATATTCAGCGGGTACAGCTACTTCCATTACTGTCACACTATAAAACTGCCAAACATCTTGGTTCCATGGTGATATTGAAGACAGAGAAATTGACAACCTCATACACAAATAAAAAGACAGGAAATGGGATGGATGACTAGGATGGGGATTTGCTCCTTAATAAGCAAAACTTCTAACAGCCAAAACAAGGTGGTCAGTAACCTTCCCTATATTCTTATGTTAATGAATAAAAAAGAAAATGTGGAATATTTACAAAAAGAGACAAAATATTACATTCAACCCAATGTTGACAATGAGGTTGAGATTAGGAATGTTTGGGATGCTTACAAGGCAGTAATGAGAGGGAACTTGATCAGTTTAAATAGTAAAGAAAAGAAATTGAAGGAAAGCAAAAATAAAGAATTAATGGAGAAACTAAAACAAAAAGAATTCAAGAGGAGACCAGGGAAAAAACAAATCAAGAAAGAAATAAAATTTTTACAAGATCAATTAAATGGGATGGCAATAAAAGAAATGGAATGGAACATGAAAAAGCTTCAGCAGAAATCTTTTGAAGGAGGTAACAAACCTGGAAAATTTCTGGCATGGCAATTGAAGAAGAAAAGAGAGAAAAAAATAATCACAAAGATATGTCAGGATGGTAAAGAAATTGTAGATTCTTGGGGAATAAGAAGAGAGTTTAATAAATATTATACAAACTTATATAAGAAACCAGAAACGGAAAGAAAGGAAATCGATCAATTCTTATCAACATTACAAATACCAAAGGCTTGTGAAGAAATGAGAGCTAAACTGAATGGTGTAATCACCCAGAAAGAGAGGAAGTAATACAAGAAATGAAAAATAGGAAATCACCAGGCAAAGATGGCCTCACAGCAAAATTTTATAAAACTTTAAAACTGGATATGACATGTTGGTAGATCTTTTCAATGATATCTTAAAAACAGGAATGATACCGGAGACATGGAGAGAGGGCAGCATATCTCTGATACCAAAAGAGAATCAAGATATAACTAATGTTAAGAACTTTCGACCGGTGTCTCTTTTAAATGTGGATTACAAGATATTTACAAAGGTAATAATGCAAAGGTTGAAGGGAATTTTAAATGAGTTGATAACAGAAGAACAAGCGGGCTTCCTACCAAATAGGCAGATTAAAGATAATATAAGAATAGTACTTGATGCTGTGGAATATTATGACAAACATCCAGAAAAGGAAGTGGCGTTTTTTTTTTGTTGATGCAGAAAAGGCTTTTGATAATTTGAACTGGGATTTTATGTTAAAAGTGTAAGAAAAAATGGAGATGGGTGAAAATTGTATAAGAGTGATTAAAGCAATTTACAAAGATCAAAAAGCTAATTTAATTATAAATATGGACAAGACAAGAATGTCCTCTTTCCCCATTGCTTTTCAATGGTTTTGGAAGTTCTATTGGGGTAAGTCAGAGAAGATCCAGAAATAATAGGTTTAAGGTGTAAAGGCTTTGTATACAAATACAGGGCTTTTGCAGATGATATAATGTTTATTATAGAAAACCCAACAAAGACTTTGCCAATCTTAATAGAGAAAATAAAGAAATTTGGGGATTTAGCAGAGTTTTATTTAAATAAAACTAAATCAAAGATAATGTGTAAAAATGTAGAAAAAAACAACAAAAATCATAGAAGAGTTGACAAAATGTGAAGTGGTACAAAAAACAAAGTATTTAGGAGTGGATCTCACTATGAGAAATACAGACTTATATAAAAAATAATTATGAAAAGCTAGAACAACAGGTTGAAAAAGATTTGATTAGATGGAACAAGTTAAAACTGTTGTTGTTAGGGAGAATTTCGGCAATCAAAATGAATGTTTTGCCAAGAATATTATTTTTTTTGCAAACAATACCAATAATAAAAGATTTGAAAATGTTTGGTAAATGGCAAAAGATGATTTCAGAATTTGTATGGGCGGGAAAGAAGCCTAGGATAAAGATGAAAGTGTTGTGTGACGGAAAGGATAGAGGCAGCTTTCAGTTGCCAAACTTGAGATTATATCATGATGCAGTATGTTTATCCTGGTTGAGAGAATGGATTACATTAGAAAATAGGAAACTTCTCAGTTTAGAAGGACATAATAAGATCTTTGGATGGCATGCTTATCTAATGTATGGAAAAGTAAAAATGGATGGTTTTTTTACACACCATTTTGTAAGGAGGCGTATATATAGGGTTTGGGAAAGATATAAAAAACAACTAGGGGAGAAGAAACCATTGTGGATAGTACCAACAGAGGTAATAAAGGCAGCATCAGCCTCAATAGGAGAAGATTGGTTACGATATGTGGATTTATTAGTGAAAAAGGAAGAAGGAATGGAGATGAAGAGCAGGGAAGATATAAGTTATAAAGATGATTGGTTTAGTTATAGACAGATTATAGATTTATTTGAGAGGGATAAGAGAATCAGTGGATTTAGGGAAGAAAGTTTCAAAATAGAAGCATTGCTGACAGGAGAAAAGAAAAAAACAAATTTCAAAAATTTATAAGTTGCTAATCCGGGAATATACTTTAGATGAAGTAGTAAAAGTGCAAATGGTTAAAGGGGCAATAAATATAAATAGAGATATGACAATGTCTACGTGGGAATATTTATGGAAGAAATCTTTAAGAATATCAGTGCGTAATAATATAAATGAAAACTGCTATAAGATGATTTATAGATGGTATTTAACTCCAAAGAAATTATCAAATATGAAAAATAAAATATCTAATAAATTTTGGAAGTGTAAAGAGCAGGAAGGATCTTTCTACCATATGTGGTGGACTTGCAAGAAAGTAAGATTTTTCTGGGTAGAAATACATAAAGAAATGTCAAAAGTATTAGGTTATACTATAGATAAGAGCCCAGAACTGTTTCTAATAGGATTAAAACTAGAAACAATGTTAATTGAAGATAGAACTCTGATATGGTATATGGTAACAGCTGCAAGGATGGTGTATGCAAGATATTGGAGACAAGAGAAAATACCAAATAAAGAAGAATGGATGGAAAAGATGTTATATATAATGGAAATGGATAAACTTACAAGAAGTTTAAAAGATGAAATGGATGAGAATTATGGGAAGGATTGGAGGAAATTTAAAATTTACTTGGGAAAAAGCAAAGGTAAAACAAATTTAGTTTGGTTATTTGATGATTAAAAGAATCTAATGATGTTTAGAGGTGAAAGGGGAAATCTGTAGGAAGTCATAAATTGGAAATAGAGAATTGAATTTTGAATTGAATGTTGGATTGTATTATAGGTGTAATATTGGCTTATTGTTGTTTTGGATGTTTATGTAAAATTTTGAATAAAATTGTTTAAACCGAGTAACCTTCCCTATATTCTTGTGGCCTACCTCAGAATTCTTGGCCCAGTGGAGGGGTGTTCCTCCAAAGTGTTGGTCCAGGTACTGAATCTGGTCAATATCCTCATCCAAGAGAGCTTCCACACACCTAGAAGAGAAAAAGCAAGCAAGAAGCAATAAAGGGGTTGGATACACTCTTCAAATTAATATTATGGACCTCTGTGCATTTAGTAAGCAGAGGCTCCAGGAATCAGTTCTTAAGTGTATTCCTATAACATCACAAGAGAAAACAGTGGCTAGGGCCACCATAAACAGCATGTGTACAGGCAGGCAACATTTTCTGGGATAACAGATCAAAATGTAGCAATTGTATAATTGTAGAAAGAATTTCTACAGTGATTATAGGAATAACTGCATTGTGTAGAGGGGGAAAAAACAGCTGAATTATGATAACTCAGGGTTCAAAGTCCAAGAAAAAAGCAAGCACTTATAATAGCCAATGACTGAGACTTTTATCCCAAAAAATAACGAGAAGGAAATGTCATAACCCATGACCAAAAGAATATATTGTTGGGAAGGAGCTGGTAGAACGTGGACATGACTAGCAGGTGCTTAGTGTGGGTCCAAGTCTTCCACTCCTACTGGGTTATTTTGCCTACCACCATCAGAAACCATATACAGTGGCGCCTCACGTAACACAATTAATTCGTTCCGGAGGCAGTTTCTTTACGTGAAACTTTCTTTATGTGAAGCGGATTTTCCCATAATGGAAACTCAGATGATTGGTTCCACAACCCCAAAAATATTCATATAAAAATATTAACTGGATGTAAAAATGATGACAAAACACTGGAACTGAATTCAAAACATGCATTCAATGTGCATGATCTTATGAAGTCTACTTAGGCTGCAGTCCTAAAGACACTTTCCTGGGAGTAAGCCCCATTTAACACAATGGGGCTTACTTCTGGATAGACATGGTTAGGAGGCTGCAATCCAAGACACCTTCAAAGTGTCTCCCCACTTTCTCCTTCTCTCCATCCTGAGCCTCTCTCTCCCCTGCTCCCTTCTGGCTAGCCCTGAGCTGCTTCCCTCTTCTCCACTGCTCTTCTCTCCCTCTGCCCAGCGGACATCCTGCCACAGCGGGAACAGCATGGAAGTGTTACTTCCACTATGTGCAGGTGCGCTAGGCAGCCCTGACACTTTTTAAACAGACTGCTGGCCAGCGCATCTGCCCCAACTGCCAATGATTGCGTTCTTTACATGAAGCAGTTTCTTTACGTGAAGCAGAATCCTGGAGAAATTTTTGTTTGTTACATGAAACATACTTTACGTAAGGCGTTCTTTACGTGAGGCGCCACTGTAGTTTCTGTATTAGTTGAAGTTCCTTTCTGGTGCTTCTATCCCAGCAGTGAGCAAACTCACCTCTTATGAGAGTATTTCACAGCAGTGTGGATAGGATACCCTGGCATCCCCATGGTGTCACACTTGGCATTGAGAGTCAAAAGGATGCGGACAGCATGATCGTCACCCAGCTGGCAGGCAAGGTGCAACGGGGTCTCCCCATGGTTGTTCAAAAGGTTCAGTGCAGAAGTTGACCTCTTGCCCAGGAGCTAGAAAAATTGAACAATGTCATGTTATCAAGCTGAGAGGTTCCTAAGAACTCACTACAAGTGAGTGTCAGCATCGAATGTAATTCTTCCCTCTGCAGAAAAAAATTTAAAAATCCTAAAGTAGCTTTCAATTGCATACTTGTGCAAAAGCATTTTCTTAAACTTGATTTTCATCAAAAAATACTTTTGAAATGTAATTTACATGTAACTCACAGTCATCCCTGCACAAAAAAACTAAGAAAAGGCTTCATTGAATCATTCTTTTACCAACAATACACAGTGACTTTGTGTGTGTTGTAACCTGTAGTCTTGCTCTCAGGCATTCACCTGTCATGCATGGATACCGGCCTAATGTGCTTGTGGGAATCTCTCTCCAGTCCCCTGCCACATGGCAATCTCTGGTCTCATTTGCTTCATTTGTATACCATTTCATTATTCCTCTTGTATCTACCTCCTCAAGCACTCACCTCTATGATCTTGGTGTTCTTCCCTCGAACAGCATAGTGATAGACTGTGTCTCCATTAACATCTTTGAGATCCAGCCGAGAATGGCACTCCTCCACCAGCTCCCGCATGCATTCCAGGTCTCCTTTTAGACAGGCTAAGTGCAGTGGAGTGCACTGATTTTCAGATGCATTGCTGTTTATGAAACTGCAACATAAGACGTGTGAATGCTATTTTGTTGTAGCTAAGCCAACATTCAGGAATGTGAAAAAATGGCATAGTTTTCCCCAATTTACGCCATTCCTCTGCAATCTCCCTTAAAAAGGATAAGCACTCAGAGTGGAAAAACAACCCCTCAAACACTCCAAGTGCAAAGCCAGTCAGGATCGCACGTCCTAGCAAATATCTTTTCCAAAGCTAGGTTAACTTTGGGCAATTGGAACTGGACTTCCACCACTACTACATTCCCTGTTTAGCATGCAGTCTGGGCGCATGATGCTGATGAGAATATTCAGTTGGCACCATCAGTGTTAGATCGAGTACAATCCAGGTACCATCGTGTTGGGTAAGAATCAATAATTGATGGTGAAAAGGGGCAAAACCAGACCTGCTGTCACTCTAGAAGCACAAGGGAATGCTTGAAGAGGGTAGCAGCTGTGCCCATGCATCTTACTACCAGTTTGCTTTGGAGTGCTTTGGCCCACTATCCTTCATTATCTTCTAATAATTGCTGATTAATGGTCAAGTAGAAAAGAGGCTGTGGATTAGGCTGAAAGACAGTGATCTTTCTAAGGCCGCTCAATGAATGGAACAGTTTCTGTTTTTTTGTTGCCCAGGAGCATTTCAGACACATTGAGCAAGTCCAGCCAAGCAGTTTTTGTCTTGCTATCAAGGTCAACACAGCTCCAAGGCAAAAGAACGAACATTGACTTATCTTGGGGCTTTGTGACTGCCCCAACTGATATGCAACATATGCCCCTCTAGCACAGCTATGCCAGTGCTGGAAAGTTGGTGAGGACTGCAGCCTTAGTAATAACAGGTGATTAATCCAATATCATTAGCATGTTGGGAAGAGGTGGAAGAGGTTACAGATCAACAGTAAAGCATACCTAGGTTACCATAGTTAATTTCACAACATTTCCACCAGAGGGATCCCAAGTTGCAAGGATGAAGCACATTGCTCTGGATGAAGGATGGGCTAAATATTTAAGCAAACAGATTCTATCGATTTAAAATCCAGATAGTCAATGCTTCATTCCTCTCTGATTATCTGAAACAGATTGTTCAACAGGATAACTAACCTTAGGTGAGACCTAAAGCTATTTCTTTTACATTGGCAAGTTTGGGGCTTTTTAAAATATGCATACAGTAGCACCTCACGTAACAAGCGCCTCACGTAAAGTATGTTCCACGTAATAAACAAAAATTTCTCTAGGATTCTGTTTCACATAACAAACTCTGCTTCACGTAACAAACACACTTGTTGGCAGTTGGGGCAGACACAGTGGCCGGCAGCCCTTTTAAAAAGCATCAGGGCTGCCTAGCACGCCTGCCCATAGTGAAAGCAACACTTCCGCGTGTTTCTCCTGTGATGGGTGTCTGCAGGGCAGAGGGAGAGAACAGCAGTGGAGAAGAGGGAAGCAGCTCAGGGCTAGCCAGAAGGGAGGAGAGGAGAGAGAGGCTCAGGATGAAGAGAAGGAGAAAGTTCGGAGCTTTGAAAGTGTCTTTGATTACAGAAGAAAGTGTCTTTGATTGCAGCCTCCTAACCATGTCTACCCAGAAGTAAGCCCCATTGTGTTAAGTGGGTCTTACTACCAGGAAAGTGTCTTTAGGATTGCAGCCTAAGTAGACTTCATAGGATCATGCATATTGAATGCATGTTTTGAATTCAGTTCGTGTTTTGTCATCATTTTTACATCCAGTTAATATTTTTATATGAATATTTTTGGGGTTGGGGAACCAACTGTCTGAGTTTCCATTATTTCCAATGGGAAAATCTACTTCACGTAAAGAACGTTTCATGTAACAAACATGCCTCTGGAACAAATTAAATGTTATGTGAGGCGCCACTGTACTTTGGATTTTATGCTGTTTGGTGTTATTGAACTCATAGTTTCTATTATTTGCTGCTGGTTTCTAAAGAGATTTTTTAGGTTGTTATTAGCTTTAGAAGATTTTAATAATTCTATTTTTTATATTTATATTTTATATATTTTCGTTTATATTTTTATAATGTTTGCAAGCTGTTTTGAATGCCCTTTAGGGAGACAAAGCAGATTATTTGGGTGCACAGTGGTTGCCATACCTCTGGATTTGAGTGTGTCGGAAGCTCTCCCGGAGCCCAACATGTACAGCTACATGAGCCAGTGACCAGCTCGGATGGTTACGAAAACAGTCTGTCAGTTGTTGCAGGATCTCTATTGGCAAAGGATTGCAATAGCTCTCATAGAAAGGGCAAAGCTTTGCAAACTTCTCAAAGTATTCATTCGCAGCTGCCTCATTATCTAGCTGGAAGAGCCTATGGAAGGAATTCTAAAGTTTTATATCCTGCCTCCCAAAGCAGCCCACAATAAACAATAAAATCACAAAACTGTTTGGACAATTAAAACTATATTTAAAAAATCACAACAAAGCTGCATGAACCATAAAATTCCATTTTTATAAATAAACAATCCACTGATCTGTATTATGCAAAAAAAACACACATGCATAAACCTGGGCTGCAGAGGCGGAGAAAGTGGGTCTGAAGTCCAGTGGAAACAGGAGTATCCCTCTGGAGGTCCTCTTGGGCTCCCACAGGCACCTCCAGGAGTGTTATGACCAGCCGCAAGGTGGGATATTTACAGCACTGAATAGTTTTGTGAACCATTGCACTATCGTGTGGAAACCACCAAAAATGTTTGGAAACATGACCTCAGTTTCCAACAAAACCATACAATACATGGCAGACTCCGGATCTTATTTAAACTCAGTGGCTGGGGAAGGGGGTCTACTAAGAATACTTTTGTATCATACCCTACAATCCAGAGTAACTACGGGAGCATGTAAGAGACATTACGTGTACCCGTAGTTACTGCACCATCTAATGAAAACCTATGGGAAATTCATACTGCAATCCACAGCAAATTGTTCTTACACCGGAGCAAGGACTCCCCGTAGTTACTGTGGATTGTGCCCATAGTCCTGTGGACATGAAAACCTGCATGCAAGCATTCACCATTTCTCTCATATTCTTCTGTGGATTATGTTTTTCTTTTTAAAAAAAAATCAATGTAATTGTCAATTGCTTACCAATATCTATGTAATCTTTTCTTCAGATCTTTTTTTGTTACTTTTTGCTTAACTTGCACAATAAAAAAAGATTAAAACATTAGATTTTTATTTTTAACTTTAGTGAAAGTTCTCTCTCTCTCTCACTCACTCATTCACTCTCCCTCTTTTTTACTCACCGGAAGGCAGCTATCTGATTATGAGGATTAATAAGAAGGCAGTCCCAGCATCTATTTGGACCTTTATCATACAAGATTACTCTGTCTTCCCTTCTCAGACGTGGCCGATGCTCATAATCCGCTAGGAGTACCTCTTTCACCCGAAAAGGGTGTGAAAACATGTTGGAGACATTGCCCAAAATACGACCAAGGAACTGCATGTTGTTAACTGCATTAGCAAAAATTCCACAAATCAAATTATCCTCTTTTAACGCTGTAGAAAGAAAAATATTAATATTCAAATGATGCCAGTGTCATTCACTAAATGCATCTAATCAGAGTTACCATTTCCTAATAACTTCTCCCACAATTTCCTTGCTAACTGGGCAAAAGACACTCTTTCAAGTGGGTGTTCCTCTTTTAGCAAGGGAAGAGTAACTGGCCTTCTTCACCCCAGCAATGTCTCTTATAGTGGCTTCTGCTGGTGTTCTTTTGAATTTTAGATTGAGAGCCCTTTTGGGACAGGGACTCATTAGCTATTAAGTTATTTCATTTTTCTAAACCGCTTTGTGAACTTAATAATGATTAAATGCTACACAAATATCAATATATTTAATGAAAGGTTTTTTCCCTCCACCTCTGACATGGTTACAGGCCATATTCTCTAACATATGGAGACTCTTGGTAGTCAGTCTAGAATTTTTCTTCCTGTGGCACATTGTATTTCTAGACCAAATACATTCACAGCACACCTACAAAGTAGTGAAACATTATAAATGTTCTTCCCAGAGAAACCTGTTGGGAGAAATCTATGGATTCCTCTGATTAGCAAGTGAAAAACTGAAATTTAATTCAAAGCATTCCCATTTTTGGCTGACAGAGAGAGAGGAAATCCATTACATTAATTTACTTTTGCAATGTGACAGATTATTTGTTTTTATATCCTCCCAACACCATCACGCCTTAGAATGAACAAGGAACAGAATGCAGAATAAAGTATATAATAAGTTGACTGTGTAGGTGTGAACTCACCATATTTACTCAAATCTAATGCGCCATCGAATCTAATGCACAGCCTATACTTATAAGCAAAATACCATATTCACTCAAATCTAACTAACCACCGAATCTAACACGCACCCTTAGTTGGAGAATGAAATCAGCTGAAAAAGGCGAGTGTTAGATTGGAGTAAATACAGTAATTCAAAATGGACAGGGTCCTTTGAGAGACATGTTTTTGAGCACCAAGACATAGAATTTCGGGGGGGGGGGAGAAAAGATTTATCGTTTGTGGTGTGGTCAATTTAAGGATGAAAAGAGGAAGCATTCAGGGTGTTGCCCTGCCAATTAACAGCCACACAGTTTGTTTAAGGAAAGCAGCAGGTGTTCTGAAGCTGGAGGATGTGGGTGAGTCACGGAGAACAGGACAACACTATTACAGAATGCAATAAGGGGAAGAAGTTTGACTCAGCAATACAGTATCTTGGGATCACATTCAACATTGGTGAAAAAGAAACTCTCTGCATTGAAAGACACTGGTTAAAACAGCAGGCAGAGGCACCCTGCAACTAGAGTACAAAGGAATCATGGTTCTTATCATTTTCCAGTTCCTATGGCTAGAATTAGTTGACTCATAGGATTACTTAACTGTATGCAAGAGAACTATCATTGTCTGGTCAATGCAGATTGTGCTTTATGGTCCACTGGAGTTCCAAATGGAACTCATAGTAGAGTAACAAAAATCAGTGAATACCAAATCAGTGAAAAATAGCTTACAAGACCCACATCCAGGTTTCTTGATCCTTCGTTGTTGCACCATAATGCATGGATATAGTCACTAGTGGTACAGACATCTACTGGCATTCAGTCACTCGATGGGGTAAATAATATAACTTCTTTAGTGTTTGTCCCTTATGATGGCAGGGTCCACTATGCTGGATCTCATTCACTGTTTTCCTGATTGTGTACTTGTTTTGGGTGATAATGGAATGAAATATTTACCAGTGCAAAGTAAGAAACTGGATTTTGGTTTTTTCCCTTGTTACAAGGCATTTAAAGCCAGATCAGCAGTATCAGTGGTGAGCAAAATCACTGGATGCCAAATTAGTGGATACCAAGGTCATCCTGTATTTTCTTTATTGCATTTTTGTTTATAAAAGTATTTGTGGATAGTGGTTAACAATTCTTAGTAAGTTATTCATCCCAAGGGGGGATAGGAAGACAAGGATCATGGCAATTAAAACAAGCCAGTCTGTCCCAAGTGGCCAGAATATAACTCAGTATTATTAGATTTGTGATCTCAGTATTTATTAGGTTTGCGAACACAACAAAACTGTCACTTAAAAGCTGCCAGTTGGCCCAGTTAGCAGGGCAATGCAATCTATAGGGTTTACCAATAAGCTCCCATTCTTCATTCCTCAGACAAGATCAGCTAGTTATTCTTACACTTTCAGAGGTACAACCCTGTAGAAAGAACTGAACATTTCCAAGCCCAATTTAAAAGGAAATAGCGCAATTCCCATGTGCAGACTGTGATGTGCCACAATTGCCCATGAGTGTGTTTCACTAAAAGGCCACATGTTCGGAAGTTACAGTTGGTAGTAACTTCCCAGTGTGTGTACTCCTCATATACGCACATTGATGTATGTCCAAGTAGCATATCGTAATTGATACATGGGTTGCATATTGTTCCCTTACTTGGATATGCTTTCTGTACAGGAAATTCATAATATATAAAGCAGCCCCTGGTTTTGTTCAAGCTGTCAGTGGTTGGGTTTTGAGGTCTTCTCACTGCTGTGGTAGAAAACGTGTGTCAGAGGAATGAGCCCTGGTTCTATCAAACAGAGTTTAATTTTAAGACTTTCCTTTTTTCAACAGAAAAAGCAAGCAATCCACCCACAGAATATGGGGAAAGAGGAACAGAAAACCAAAAGAGGAAAATAGGGGCCTGAAAGGTTTAGCTGGAATTTTTAGAGGTCTAATTTTATTTCACCTTGTCTTTTACTATTTTTCACGGAAAGGGTATTGTTTTTCCAAACTTTACAATTCCATTTGTATCCACACAGATATTTTATTTCCATGCTTCCACCAAGGCTATTTGCCAGGAGTGTTATCGTTGTTCGTCATATAAACATACTCTGTCCCTTAACTCACCCCTCCCACATTTTTCCTCTGTAGATCACATACCACTTTCCGGGCCATCATGTGAACAGTCTGGTGATCTACCCAGCAGGTTTCCAACACCAACTGCTGGAAATCTACATTCAATATTTTATACTACAATTTCCAGCAGACAGTGGAAATTCCCCTTCAGACAGCACAATCACTAACTGGTTTCCTGTACTCCGCTTTGTAAAGTGATAGCAGGCCACGAATCTCCTGTACAATGTTCCACCAAAGCAAGCTATAAAACTATCAGTTATGCCTAAAGAAAACATGCATATCCAGTACTGTGGGGAAAGTGTTACCTTTAAAATGAAATGGCAAAGTCAACTAGACCAGACATTTTGGATGCATGCAACAGGTGGGATGCACAAAAGCCTGATTACAAATATTTAACATGTCAAACAAAAAAAGGGGAAATACTGTACCAACATACTATGTTGATGTGCATATTTGATTAGGTGTTATCCTTTTTTCCCCGCACTTTTATCTCTCACCATCCCCTGTCCTTGTCTACAACAGCTGCAGGCCACAGAGGCATTCAACAGGCAGTCTTCATTATCAATGCATAAAGCAGTTGGAAAAAACTTATCTCCTGAATTTCTTCCAACTACATAGTTGTAGAACTGTAACCATATAATAAGGCTTTGTTTCCTTTGAATAGGGCAGCTGGCCAAGGAAAATGCATCATGTGAACATAAGAAGGGCCACGCTAGATCCAGCCCAGGGCCCATCTAGCCTAGCTTCCTGTATCTCAAAGTAGCCTATCAGATGCCTAAGGAAGCACACAAGGCAACAAGAGACACGCATTCTGGTGACCTCACTTGCACCTGAGGTCGTCTACTGGGATAACAAGGAGGTTCATTGTACCCATCACAGTTTGTACCCAGTGATGGACATTCCTCCAGAAACCAGTCAAGACCCTTATAAAGAAATATAGTCATATGACATCCTATACTTCCATGGACCTGTGAAAGCTCCAGATAAATACCATCTTGTAGCCAGAGGTCCCACGGACCCCTGGGATACCCCCTGCAGACCATCCAGGGGCCAGGGGTCCCTCAGACCCCAGGGGCTCCCCCTGCAGACCCTCCAGTGGCCAAGAGTCCCTCAGACCCCGGGAGCCCCACCTGCAGACCCTCCAGTGGCCAGGAGTCCTTCAGACCCCGGGAGCTCCCCCTGCAGACCCTCCAGTGGCCAGGAGTCCCTCAGACCCCGGGAGCTCCCCCTGCAGACCCTATGGTGACCAGGAGTCCCTCAGACTCTAGGAGCTCCCCCTGCAGACCCTCCAGTGGCCAGGAGTCCCTCAGACCCCGGGAGCTCCCCCTGCAGACCCTCCAGTGGCCAGGAGTCCCTCAGACCCCGGGAGCTCCCCCTGCAGACCCCCCAGTGGCCAGGAGTCCCTCAGACCCCGGGAACTCCCCCTGCAGACCCTCCAGGAGTCCCTCAGACCATATGGGCTCCCACTGCAGACCCTCCAGTGGCCAGGAGTCTCTCAGACCACAGGGGCTCCCACTGCAGAACCTCCAGTGGCCAGGAGTCCCTCAGACCACAGGGGCTCCCACTGCAGAACCTCCAGTGGCCAGGAGTCCCTCAGACCCCGGGAGCTCCCCCTGCAGACCCTCAAGTGGCCAGGGGTCCCGCAGACACTGGGAGCTCCCCCTGCAGACCCTCGAGTAGCCAGGGGTCCCTCAGATCCCGGGGGCACTGCCTGCAGACCCTCCAGTGGCCAGGAGTCCCTCAGACCCCGGGAGCTCCCCCTGCAGACCCTCCAGTGGCCAGGAGTCCCTCAGACCCCGGGAGCCCCACCTGCAGACCCTCCAATGGCCAGGAGTCCTTCAGACCCTGGGAGCTCCCCCTACAGACCCTCCAGTGGCCAGGAGTCCCTCAGACCCCGGGAGCTCCCCCTGCAGACCCTCCAGTGGCCAGGAGTCCCTCAGACCCTGGGAGCTCCCCCTACAGACCCTCCAGTAGCCAGGGGTCCCGCAGACACTGGGAGCTCCCCCTGCAGACCCTCCAGTAGCCAGGGGTCCTTCAGATCCCGGGGGCACTGCCTGCAGACCCTCCAGTGGCCAGGGGTCCCTCAGACCCCAGGGGCTCCCACTGCAGACCCTCCAGTGTCCAGGGGTTCCTCAGACCCCAGGGGCTTCCCCTGCAGATCCTCCAGTGGCCAGGAGTCCCTCAGACCCCGGGAGCTCCCCATGCAGACCCTCCAGTAGCCAGGGGTCCTTCAGATCCCGGGGGCACTACCTGCAGACCCTCCAGTGGCCAGGAGTCCCTCAGACCCCGGGAGCTCCCCCTGCAGACCCTCCAGTGGCCAGGAGTCCCTCAGACCCCGGGAGCTCCCCCTGCAGACCCTCCAGTGGCCAGGAGTCTCTCAGACCACAGGGGCTCCCCCTGCAGACCCTCCAGTGGCCAGGAGTCCCTCAGACCCTGGGAGCTCCCCCTACAGACCCTCCAGTGGCCAGGGGTCCCGCAGACACTGGGAGCTCCCCCTGCAGACCCTCCAGTAGCCAGGGGTCCTTCAGATCCCGGGGGCACTGCCTGCAGACCCTCCAGTGGCCAGGGGTCCCTCAGACACCAGGGGCTCCCCCTGCAGACCCTCCAGTGGCCAGGGGTTCCTCAGACCCCAGGGGCTTCCCCTGCAGATCCTCCAGTGGCCAGGAGTCCCTCAGACCCCGGGAGCTCCCCCTGCAGACCCTCCAGTGGCCAGGAGTCCCTCAGACCCTGGGAGCTCCCCCTACAGACCCTCCAGTGGCCAGGAGTCCCTCAGACCCCGGGAGCTCCCCCTACAGACCCTCCAGTGGCCAGGAGTCCCTCAGACCCTGGGAGCTCCCCCTACAGACCCTCCAGTAGCCAGGGGTCCCGCAGACACTGGGAGCTCCCCCTGCAGACCCTCCAGTAGCCAGGGGTCCTTCAGATCCCAGGGGCACTGCCTGCAGACCCTCCAGTGGCCAGGGGTCCCTCAGACACCAGGGGCTCCCCCTGCAGACCCTCCAGTGGCCAGGGGTTCCTCAGACCCCAGGGGCTTCCCCTGCAGATCCTCCAGTGGCCAGGAGTCCCTCAGACCCCGGGAGCTCCCCCTGCAGACCCTCCAGTGGCCAGGAGTCCCTCAGACCCCGGGAGCTCTCCCTGCAGACCCTCCAGTGGCCAGCAGTCTCTCAGACCACAGGGGCTCCCACTGCAGACCCTCCAGTGGCCAGGAGTCCCTCAGACCCCGGGAGCTCCCCCTGCAGACCCTCCAGTGGCCAGGAGTCTCTCAGACCACAGGGGCTCCCACTGCAGACCCTCCAGTGGCCAGGAGTCTCTCAGACCACAGGGGCTCCCCCTGCAGACCCTCCAGTGGCCAGGAGTCTCTCAGACCACAGGGGCTCCCCCTGCAGACCCTCCAGTGGCCAGGAGTCTCTCAGACCACAGGGGCTCCCACTGCAGACCCTCCAGTGGCCAGGAGTCTCTCAGACCACAGGGGCTCCCACTGCAGACCCTCCAGTGGCCAGGGGTCCCAGAGAGCAGTGGTGCTGCTCACCTTTTTGAGGGAGAGCGGGAAGGGAGAGCCTGAGAGTGAGGGGCGCAGGAGGGGTCCAGAAGTAGGAGGGGCTCAGAATCCCTCTCCCTCAGTCTGCCCCGCCCCCTGTCAGAGCTCCTCTCACCTCATGAGTCACTCCGCGCCACTTCCGCCAACAAAGCCAGGCAGCGTCACGCGACATCCTCTCGACCAATCGCGTTGCTCGTAACAACTCCTCCCCGCCCTCCGCCTCATCTCTCTCGCTATTGGCTGGTCTCAGGATCTGGGTCAAAGCACTACCCTTTCTTTCGTGCCGCCGTGACGTCACGACGCTCGGGATAGCCATCTTTAGTTTGGGCAGGGTGTGGCGCACGCGCGGGGAGAGTCGCCGCCATCTTGGAAAAAGGGGAGGAGGGAGGTGGGTGGGGACTGAGGACTCAGAGGGAATGAGGCTGCTCTTCAGTTGTCCACACTGACCTGGGAGTAAGCCCCATTGACTGTAATGGGCTTACTTCTGAGTAGACCTGCGCAGGACTGGGCCCTCCAGCTGTCCACACTGACCTGGGAGTAAGCCCCATTGACTGTACTGGGCTTACTTCTGAGTAGACCTGCACAGGACTGGGCCCTCCAGCTGTCCACACTGACCTGGGAGTGAGACCCATTGACTGTACTGGGCTTACTTCTGAGTAGACCTGCACAGGACTGGGCCCTCCTGCTGTCCACACTGGCCTGGGAGTGAGCCCCATTGACTGTACTGGGCTTACTTCTGAGTAGACCTGCGCAGGACTGGGCCATCCAGCTGTCCACACTGACCTGGGAGTGAGCCCCATTGACTGTACTGGGCTTACTTCTGAGTAGACCTGCGCAGGACTGGGCCCTCCTGCTGTCCACACTGACCTGGGAGTAAGCCCCATTGACTGTACTGGGCTTACTTCTGAGTAGACCTGCGCAGGACTGGGCCCTCCTGCTGTCCACACTGACCTGGGAGTAAGCCCCATTGACTGTAATGTGCTCACTTCTAAGTAGACCTCCATAGGATTGAGTGGAATAATAATATGATCCAGGTGGCCAGGAAGGCCCAAGAGAAGCTCCATTCCCTTAGGGTTTTGCAAAAAAAAACCAAGATGGAACAACAACTGCTGACCTCCTTCTACCAGTCTGCCATAGAAAGCCTCCTCACTTACTGCATCATGATATGGTATGCTGGCTTGACAGAGTGGATAGAAAGACACTATAGCGGGTGATGATCAAAGCACAAAACATCATGGGCTGTCCCCTGACACTGATGGATGAAATTGCCAGGACCCGCTGCCTTAGTAGAGTCAGGAAAATTCTCGGTGACAATTCACACCCTGGTCAGCACTTCTTTATTCTCCTACCATTGTCCAGGAGATATAGAAGCATGGCCAGGCGAGCATACAAACAGGCTGAAGAACAGCTTTTATCCATGTGCTGTCAGACTCCTGAATGCAATATTGCATTATAACCCATGTAGTATGACAGACTTGCGGGGCCAGTCCAGCATGCAACATGTTCACAGCATGCAACATGTTCACATCATAATAATGTTATTGTTGGTGTAATTATATATTGTGTTACCGTATTGTGTTACTGTATTAATTAGCTATTAATTTTTTTTTATTTTCTAGTAAACCGCTTTCTGACCTTTTCAGTCGAAAAGCAGTATATAAATACTACAGACAGACAGACAGACAGACAGACAGATAGATAGATAGATAGATAGATAGATAGATAGATAGATAGAGTGTATTGTGTTGGGGTGTACTCAGGGAGGCTCAGCCAATCACACTGTACACATATTGTTCATTGACAATAAAGTTTTTAATTTTAATCATTTAATCATCTATGACATCCATTATAGCATCTGAAGCAGGTGTCCCGCAGGTTCCATTTTAGTTACACCTCTGAGCAAAGAAACATCAATGGGGGACTTGCTCCACAGATAGCATCCGTTGTGTGTCCATGATGTCCATTCATCCATAGCATGATGACCCCGGCAGGTGGGCAGGTGACCCGCCTTAGTTACACCTCTGAGTAAAGGAACATCAGTGGGGGTCTTGCTCCCCAGATATCCTCCATTGGCCTATGAAAACAACTTAGCCTGGGTCTTGTGATTTGCGATAGTTTTTTTGGTTCTTGTCTCATAACATTTTTGGCAAGAGCATGTTGGTAGAGTTGTTAAGATGAGGAGATACCTGTGTAATCCATTACCTAACTTTAAAAATGCATGCCTGGAGTACCACTAAATTCCTGAGACTGGAAACAAGTTAGAGAAAAGAGCTGTTGCTGCCCTTAAAATAAATTTTAAGTTTTCCAGAAGGAAGCAGAATTTGGGGTCTTTGACCAACCATTCAGGTTTTTCCTGTGTTCAGTTAATGAAATTTCTCTGCAAATATAAATAAAATTGGGCTGTCAATGTCAAAGAATTTAATGCATTTTTTAAAGACTTGGGTGCAATCCTAACCCATTCAGGCCAGCATGACTTTCTGTGGTGGTGAGGAGGCCAGTACATGCTCTACCCCGCTCCTGGGGAAGTTAGGCAAGTACACATACATACGCTGTCCTCCCCACCCCACCAGGTGAGTTATGCTGGCCTAAATGGGAGAGGATTTCACCTTGGATTCTTATCTGTTTGCAGCTGAGTTTATATTTGCCCATTTCTCCTAATGGCTATGCAACTGGGAAGAAATTAGGCCTTTTGTATAAGAAATTTTACAATATATTTGAATATCTGTTACCCTATTGTACTTCTCAGGTATATTAAAATCTTTTTGAAAGTAGGCCACAATTCTGTAACACTTTTCTGGGAGTAAACTCCATTAAACTTGATGGGGCTAACTTCTGGGGTAGACATGCATAGTATTGGGCTGATATTCGGCTAAGTATGAATCATTTTTACAATTGATATTAACACCAACACCAAATAAGTCAACAGCTGTTATAGAGACTTAAGAATATCAGGACTGTCCTTCAAACAGCTGGAAGAATGAGGTAGACAAATTTGGATTAGGGATTCAAATAGGGATTTGATCAGCTAGCTCTGAATGTATGTACTTTAACCAGTCCTTTACCCCATAATCAAATGGATCATAGATTGCTTTAAAGGATTTTTTCCAAGATATATACAGCACAGTCCTAACCATGTCTACTCAAAAGTAAGCCCCGTTATATTTAATGGGTCTTTAGGATTGCAGTGTCTTTAGGATTGCAGCCATAGTGCAACATATGTTTAGTGAATCTAATTCACTTCATCAGGCATTACTAATATTGGGCCAGAAGAAAAATACATACATATATAACAGAATTCATTTAACGCTTCTGAACCCAAAAGCTTGCCTTGGTTATTCTTGGTTCCCATATTGTTGATAACCGCTGGCAGCCATCTCTAAGTCTGTCTCTCTTGTCTCTCTTTTTCAGGATGGATCTAAAATCCATCTGCTACTTGCAGCAAAGGTTTGCTGCTTCTTCCTTAAACCCCAAATAAGCTGATACCAGCTTGCATGCAACCATGTCTGAAAATTCATGTTCATTTAAATGTTCCCAATGCGTATGAGTGATGCTGAGTTTTAAGAAACAAATTACCTTGGCTTAGTATCAAACAACACAACCAGTTGGGCCAGTTTCAAACGAGGAATTTTTGCAGGCCTGTCCAAAAATGAGGTAGACCTGGGTGGAAGTTTGGGAGACTAGATGTCTAGCCAGATAGCCAGTGTTCCCGTTTCTGTTTCAAAATCAAGTTCGATTAGGATATGAGAGAACAGAAAGGACGATCCTCTGATCTGGGGTTTTTCAGCCATCGTCTCCGATCCCATTTCTCATGGTTGAACTATTATATGTACCATCAAGACTAACTGGCAACCACATCATCAACACTTATAATATTTACTCAAATCAAACACTCACCTTTCCAGCCAAATTTAGGCTGCAATCCTAAAGACACTTTCCTGGGAGTAAGATCCATTGAACACAATGGGACTTACTTTTGAGTATACATGGTTAAGCTTGTGCTTTAAGTCTCTAAAATCAGGGTGTACATTAGATTTGGTTTGGTTAATTCAATTAGATTTGGTTAATTAGATTTGAGTAAATGTGTTTTAATTATGCATATAGGGTGCACATTCAATTTGATGGCGCATTATATTGTTTGCTGTGTGGTGGTCTTGCTGCCAGAGGGCAGGTTCTATAAGGGCTACAAGTATCATCTGAGACTACTTTGTGTACCACTGATTGAGAAACTGTCATCTACCCACCCATTTCCATAGATCCTAAAAATCTAGGATCACAGAGGGAAAGATAGGTGCAAGTGGTGAGCTGCTTTTCTTCTAGTCTCCCAAAAAACTGAAATATGAAGGAATATCAAAAGGGTCTAAAAAATGGCAGATTTGAATTTGTGCAGATCTTTCTGTAAAATGCATTTAAAGTAAATGACAGTGCTTTGAAGGAACCTATACTGTTAATAAGTACTTATTCTTATTTTATACTTATTCTTCACAATCATCTTACAGCTTGAGAGCATTATTAACCTCTGGTTAACCTTTGGCATATTCTAGAATTTAAATTTAGTATCAGGTGGGAACATGCAGAAAAACACAACTGATTGAAACTGGCTAATAAGACTTTTCATTTACAGATCCTTCTCTTTCCATACAGAGTCTCAGTGTTCAGTCCTACTCGGAGTTAGTCTTAATTCCACTTTGGAACCATTAGTTGGTATTGAAGCAGTGGATCACATCTTTGCTGTGGTTGATCTCACATGGTATGTTATATGATGCTGCGCTGTTGCCTGTTATATTGTGGGCACAATTCAGTGTGATGGTTTTGACTTATACCTAATGCCCTACACACCTCAGAGCATCCAGTATTTGAGGTGACATGCTGAATGATGCCTCCCCTTTATCTGATGTCAAGCTCTGATCCTCTCAATCCCTGGACTTGAAATGGAAGAGAATGACTTGGGGCACAATCCAGAAGTGCACTTGGGTTACCCTATCAATTACTGGGCTGTCCCAGTAATTGATAGGGTAAGATGGGGCAGCCTAAGGCAACATAGGCTGCCCCAAGACAGGTGGTCCTGGGCTGCCCTAATTGGGGCAGCCTAGGCTGTTTAGAAGAGGCATATTGATGGCATGTTTAGCACTGCCTAAGGCAGAGCAATTACTCTGTACCTAGAGCCTGTTTCCAGGGCAGAAATGCCCTCTTCCAGCTCCTCAGAGTTATACCACCTCAGGAGCAGGTATAGAAATGAGTAGACCCTTGGGGCTCCATGATAAGGCAGAGTAAAAATCGCAGTGTTGACCATAAATCTGAGTTCTTGGCCAGCCTAGCTGTAACCACAACCTTTCAACCTCAGGATATGGCACAACTCTGGCAGCCCATTCATCTGTGAATACAGCAGGCCACTCCAAGAATCCCCTTGTATTCACTGTAGACTGTATTGGCATCTCATCAGGGGGGACTCCTAAGGCAGGCACCACAGCTGTTCCTTGTTCAGTGTGATCTGAGGGGGGTCTCCTCGGGAGCAAGCCCTCTGCAGGTGTCACTGACTTGGTGCCTACTTAGCATGTTCTGGAGCAGCTAGGGCAGCCCAGGCTTCCTGACTCTTTAGATGCAGCATATCTTTCTGCTCTGTATTCAGAATAGTTGGGGCAGCCTAGCTAAGGCACTCCTCACTGCCCTAACTCTGGATTGTGCCCAGAGTGAAACTTAAAACTATTAAAACTACAGTGATGCCTCACGTAACAAATTTAATTAGGTCTGGAGGCATATTTGTTACGTGAAACGTTCTTTACGTGAAGCGGATTTTCCCATAGGAAATAATGGGAATTCAGACGATTGGTTCCACAACCCCAAAAATAGTCATATAAAAATATTAACTGGATGTAAAAATGATGACAGAACACTGGGATTGAATTCAAAACATGCATTCAGTGTGCATGATCGTATGAAGTCTACTTAGGCTGTAGTCCTAAAGACACTTTCCTGAGAGTAAGACCCATTTAACACAATGGGGCTTACTTCTGAGTAGACATGGTTAGGAGGCTGCAATCCAAGACACCTTCAAAGTATCTCCCCACTTTCTCCTTCTTTCCATCCTGAGCCTCTCTCTCCCCTGCTCCGTTCTGGCTAGCCCTGAGCTGCCTCCCTCTTCTCCACTGCTCTTCTCTCCCTCTGCCCAGCGGACGCCCGGCCACAGGAGGAACAGCATGGAAGTGTTGCTTTCACTATGGGCAGGTTGGAGGCCTGCTTTAAATGAAAAAATGTTCAAGCTTTATAATTATTTATGGGGTGTAAACTGTGAGTCCACTGGATTAAAACATGTTCTTGGTGAGGAAATATATTTAAGAAGGTAAGTGCTTAAACATTGCAGCTCTCAAAAATCTCTCTTGCAGCTCTCAAGCATCTGAAATTTATCATAGGTGGTTCCTAAACAAGTTTGGCCACCTCTGCTATATATGCTTCATTGGGAATAAGTCCCATTTATCACAATGGGATTTCTGAGTAGATATGCATAGGATTGTATAGTCACTTGGCCAGCGCTACTGTTAAGATCAAGTGAGAATGCCTTCCTCATAACTGTGGAACTTCCTTTTCTTAGTGATTCACCAAAGCTAAGACTGAATACTTTCCATAAGAGCTGTAAAACTTTCTTCTTTGAGTTGGCACTTGATGATCAGGAATTGCTCAAGCATATATTAACTTGAATTAATTAGGAATTTTATTGGTATGTGTGTTGTGTGATTTTTTTAGTATGTTATCTCTGCTAAGGAAAGGATGGCACTATATAACCCTTTAAAACAGTTTACATCAATATGTGCTTATTGCATATACAGTACAACATTTAATTTATTTTTCACAATTTTATGTAGGACTTCCTCCGAGAAGCTCAGGATGGTGGATGTGGTTTTTTTCCATTGTTTCCCTCACAACAACCCTGTGAGGTAGGTGAAGTTGCTAAATAGTGACTGGTGTAAGACCATCTAGGAAACTTCATGACTGAACAGAAATTTGAACCTGGATCTTTCTATTTGGGAAATAGAGTGAGTGATTAACAATATAAAGTTTTTTATAGATATCATTGCTAAACAGTGAATATAAAGCACTGTCCAGAACTAGCAGTGAAAACTGGAGGCCACTATTGTAAGATACTACAGAAACAAAAGTGTTCTCAGAAGGCAGAAAATGACTAAACTTCATAGATGTGCCTTCGGCAGCTGTGTGATAGGCAGAAATTCAACAGATGAAGCTTTCCCCAGCATGGGAGTGGAATGGGTTCCACCTGCTGATTTTCTGCCCATTTATTACTCAGCGGAGGGCAAACAAGTCCACTTTAGGGTTCCTGCACTTAGATGACAGGGTGACCATATGCCCTTTTTTTCTCTTTTTTTAGCCTTGTGTCCTGGAAAAAAAAATCTTCATTGTTCTCCTTTTCCTTGTCATCTAGCCTGCTCACAATTCATAAAATGTATGTCATAAATTATATGTAATAGTTTTAAATTTAATAATGAGTAATATAGTGTTTGAATTAACCATAAGAAAGCACCATTTGATTATTTTTAGTTTTAGTTCTACATGCCCTACATTTGGGAGTCCTACATTTTGGAGGGGCCTTGTCTTCTTTGAAGTTATGACATATGGTCACCCTGATAGAAGAGGAAATTTCTATCAGTAACTGCATATAATAGTTATAATAAAGTAATTTAATATAATTGTTAGATGTCCAGGATCCCTAAATATAATCGTTAGATGTCCAGGTCCAGTTTGCCCACCCCTGCTGTAGCTAATAAGCTCCAAGCTTCTGTTCATAGAAACAAGGGATACATGAGCTATGGGTTTCAGTAAAAGGAAATGTTCTCTAAAATGTGTGTACACTTATTGGATGGGTTTGAGACCAGCAGGCCTCCGTCAGTCTTGAAAGACTATGGTATCATGCTCAGCGCTGCATATGCTACTTGTGAAGCATGAAAGCCTGGGTTAGTTTGTTATGGAGGATAGGCTGTTACCCAAGCAGCAAATCCCCCCTCTCCACACCATTGAATTAGTCCAATGGAAAGGCAGAGCCAATACGATTGGAGTGTGGTCTCTGATTAGAGACCAGAGCACCAGCCAAAAGTGTTGAAAAGTGGAACTCAAATTTTTTAATAGTTTATAAATGTTGCTTCCAGTGCTTTTTAGCTAGCAAATTGCAAATGCCTCTTTTATCTTGAAAATTCCTGCTGCCACACAAAGATTTCTGCAAATTGATTCTCAATCACTCCATAGGAAATTGGTTAGACCAGGAGCTACAATATGTGGGAGGACAATTTTGGCCTTTAGAATAGGGTTACCATAATTTTCTTCCCCAAAATTGGGACAGGATCCTCTGTCCCATTTGCCAATATGAGTACACACTCCCCCAAAAATCAGGACTATCCCTGTTTTTCGGAGCATATGGTGACCCTACCTTTAGAACAGCAGAGCGAGGTTGAAAGAGCAAAACATGCATGGAATGAATAAGTTCTGGATATAATTGAAAGGAATGTAATTAAAGAAATGTAAAATAGGTGTTGTGCCTGGAGAACCTTATGTGTATGCCTATGTATACCTATCCCTACTGTTGTACATCCAATATTCCTTTTCCCATATCTGAAATAAATAAAAATTTGAAATTTGAAATAAATTTTTTTGAAAAATGAAATAAATAAAATAAAAAATGCCCTGTGTATACCTATCCCTACTGTTTTACATCCAATATTCCTTTTCCCATATCTGAAATAAATAAAAATAAAACTCAAATATTAAAAAACAAAAAGGAAGGAGTTGAAAGTGTGGGTCAGGAGTTACAATATGGAAATCGGAATTTTGGCCTTTTGAACAGCAGAGAGAGGTTGAAAGAGCAAAACATGTGTTGAATGAATGAGTGCTGGGTAGAATTGAAAGGTGTGGAAAGAGTGGATCGTCATAAAATAACCCATCAAGAAACCTATATTGAAACATTGATGTCTGATCCTAGTCATTCATTTCCCTCTGAGGAATGTGGTTAATTTGTTTCCAAGTCTCAGTTACTGTGATCTATTAGTTTGGAGGCTGATCAGTGGCCATGGGGTTAAAAAAAAAGGTCTGTGCCCCTTTAAAGTGTATGCCCAACACCAAGATGGTAGCTCCCTTTCACCTCTTTCTCTCTCTGCCTTTGCCCTTCACTAAGGTGGGGAGGGAGGGGAAAGAATGATGTCATCGCATGACTGTGTTTTTATGAATGAAAAGAATCCTGTGAGTGAGTAATTCCAGGAAACTCATATTACAACTCAGCAGATCACAGCGCAGCACACAGCTCAGCCCTTCTCCTCCTCTGGAAAACAACAACTTCATTTACAGATACAAACAAGAAGATTGGAAAGGAAGAAAAAAAGGGAGGAAAAGAGACATCAATTCAAGGGGGAAAGGAGGAGGGCAGCAAACAAAGACTGATCAGAGGATTTCTGTAAAGTAAGTGGAGTCTCAGTTTGTAACTGTATAGTAGGGTGGTTGATCCACATCAGGATGGGGTTGTTTCTCTGCCTGGATGCTTGTGGGTCTTTCCAGTGCCTTCCCAGGGCAGATAATCCCATCAAAAGGGTGTTTCTGGTGGTTTCTTAGGAGTGGCTAGTGTTGATTTCCTTACTACGTGCTTGATTTCCTTACTACAGCAGGAAATCCTGCTTTACTAAGATGGATCCCCCCTTTTAAATAGGGTGCTTGTGTGGTAAAGAAGAGTCCCTCTTGATGCATGACAAGGGTAGGAAAAAAAGCCAAATGTGATATGCTCCTCTCCGCCTCTGTTCACACATATCCCACAGTACTTTCAAGGCAGCTGCAAGAGGCAGGAAATCACTCAATAACATCAGAGTTACTCATGGCTCTTGTTAACCATGTGTTTGCATGTGCTGAGGCCTGGATCACGTGGAGTAGTCTGTCTGGACTGGACGTGGATGGGAATCATGATGTGATAGTGGGGGGAAAGGATCGTGAGGGTTTGGGTAGCCCAAATTAAGATGCGTGCTCGCCCCAGTAAAGAAGCTGTAATAGTATAGTATATACTTGTAGTAACATCTGGTTTGAGAGGAAAGGGATTCCCTAAGTAGGGAACCCTGATTCCCACCCCCAAAGGGGCTGGAAACTGATGACAGAGGGCGAGGAATGGTCACCAGCTGCTTGAAATTCAAAGGGGTGGGTTGCGGAGAGTTTGGGAAACCTCATAGGAATGCTTCCAGATCAGCAGTAAAAGCACATACTTGAGCTGTGGTATGTGAAGTGTCTTCTGGAGAAGACGGCTTGCTGGGTGGGTTTCTTTCATGCCTGGGAGGCTTTCTGACTGCCAGTGCTGAGATCAGGAAGGAATGAATCCCTTCTGGGACAAACAGGCCTGAGATCTCCTGGGACCCTTCTGGGACAAACAATCCATCTGGATTGTTGTTTTTCCTGGGCGAAGTGTGACATGGCGCATTTGCCACTTCAAGGCATTTTGCCCTGTATTATTACAGCACCATCCATGTAGGTGGTGCTTTACAAATGATAAGAGGGTAGGTCTCTGCCTTGAGGGGTTTACAAACCAGATATCAACACAACAAAGTGGAGGCAGGGTAGGTGGGAAAGAACATACTGCTCTGCTTTGATTTATGGTATTATTAATCTCATTATTCTAAAAAGTCTGATTTAAAGAGAGCGACAAGGCCCATTCCTAAAAAACTGAATAAAGTTTTTAAAAAGATCATAAAGCAATTACAAAACTGAAATCTATCTTATCTATCTACAGTATTTATATACAGCTTTTCAACAAAAAAAGTTCACAAAGCGGTTACAACAAAAATGAAAAAAATTAATGGCTAATAAACAGCTTTTAAGATGCACTGAAACAAATTTTATTTCTTTATATCTGGCTTTCCTCTCATAATGGAATTCAAGGCAGCATACATGATGTTCCAAAGCATTTGAACCAAGATGTACCTGTATCACTTGCCCTTGGAACAAGTTCTAGGAATGAAAGCAGAACAACCGGGTGAGATCTTGACCCAATGCTTAAAGGATCTCTTTATAGGGTTTATCTTTATTCTGAAGGACAGGAGACCCTGACATGCAGAACCTGTTCATACTGTGTCACAAGCTGAAGTCTTTATACTATAATGGATGCATTTATCTGGTATGCAAATGTCATTTGGTGACAGGTGGGAAGGCAAGTTTGAGTTTTTTCATCTCTTCTAGTTATGTGGGAAGTAGAGATATCCATTTTGTTCTGTAGACCTTTGATATCTTGGGAAAGGGACCTACACCTTGGAATAAATGATGTTTGGCACTCCTATTGGAGCCCTATGTAGGATAACCCTAAGAGGAGTCAATTCTGTTGAATTTGATTGTTTGGTACTGCTGTTGGTGGTAACTACAGTGCTACAGTTAATTTATTTGATTCTTTTTGCTGCTTCCGTTAAATGGACTTTCCCCCCTTATCCTGTTGTGAGTGCCACTAGACTGCCCATTAATTCGTGAGAATTGGCTTCATTTCCCCCAGTGACTTTTGAATACATAGCCTGATGGATGAATTGCCTAAGAGAGAGAAAAGAACTAGAGGTAAACAGCAAATGTTGCCCAATAGATAACCACAGCGAGGAAAATTAATTAATTAATCCAAAGGCAGGGAATGCCGGCAAGGATGTGGCATCCTCAAAATGTAAAGACAGACTACCTGTAAGGCTATAATCTTATACACTCTGGGGAGTAAGCCCATTGAACTAAGTTGGGCTTGCTAATGAGACATGTACATATAGGATGTACCACAACATATTGCAAAGAGAGTCACCAACTGTTAACATAGTGGTTAAGTATATGTAGAACAGTGAATAGAAAATTGTATTTTCTGATTTTTGTAGCGAGAATGAAATGTTTGCACCTGAATGCCTGTACAATATGAAAAATAGTAAATGGATATCTGGATGTGGACCCATTATTTAAATTTTGTAGCTGTCACACAAATACTGTGCTCTGTGATATGGTCTCTAGCATGTTATAAATGATCTCTGATGCATGTTTACAGCCTCTGAGGAATGTCATTCTATAACTGGTCATTTGTTCCACTGTCTAGTTATTGCTACAATTAGAAAATTCTTTCATTTCAGTCCACATTTAGTAACAGATTTGATATGCCCCCGAAATGGCTCCAGTTTTTTTTAAGATATGTGTGTCCCACTGCAGTAATTTTTGAACTTGAACAGGAAGGATAGATTGACAGGGAGAGGCGGTTGTGAGAAGTGGCTTTTGGTATTACCTATATGGCAACATGGGACATACAAGAGTAATATAACAAGTTCTTGCCCCCAGGGAGGTTACAGGCTAAAAAAAGTTTTTAGCGAGGAAAATGATAAAGCTGTCAGAACCAGGTGGCTGGAGGTTCGGGGTAAGCCCAGCACTGGGTGTGCCCAGTGATGCATTAGCCCTTTCTATCAGTAATGAAAGTGGCCCAGTGGTGTGGTCCAGGCTCCAGTGTCTGACCTGGCTGAGTTCAGCTGCAACCCCAGCTTATCATCTGAGAAGGTGCACCTGCTGAAATTCTCTCCTCTACATGGTTGTTGAAGGTCCAGGAGCCCTAAAGTTGAAAGGCTAGACACCCCGATCTAGAGTGTGGGTTGTTGAGTAAGCTACTGTACGCTATTTGCAGTACTGTAAACCCTTTCGGCTTTCTCAACCAAGCATTCTTACAAGATTTTAATCTCTCTTGGTGGCACTTCCTCCTTATGGACACTTGCATTCACTTTCACCCTACCCCTGCTCCCTACAACTTTCTTATTCTGGGGATTTCTTACTGGGCATGCTCTAAGATGCATGTAATGTATGCAGCGAGGGGAAATGTATGGCATATTCATGGACCTTATGCAATGGCATTAGATGAGGAAGGATGCAAGGTTAAAGATGCAAGCATGGATAGCTTTCACTGTCTGAAGTGCAGTAGGATCACTGGGGTTTGTGTCGACCCAGTGCAGGAGGCTAGCACAGAAGCACACTTTTGGTGCCCAGGCCAATGCTGTGATGTCATGACACCACACAGCGTCATGATGTTATTAGCGGGCACACATTCCAAAGGCATTCCAGTTGGGAATTTGTTGAAAGTATGAACATTCACTCCACAGGTGGCTGAGCAGTTTGGGCTGCTGAGATGGCGCATGAACTTCAATTGCTGCGCAAGTGGGGAAGCCATTGGAGCACATCCTCTTGCACCTACCCATCAGGTCGCATCCATAGCACATGCTACCTTGTGTCTCAGGGACGATACGTCTCTGCTAGTGCATCAACAGTATGATGGACATCCTTCCATATAGTGTGCAGAGCAACCCCAGCAGTAGACATGTTGACTTACCATCGTCCTGCCATGACTAGTTTGTTTTTTGGTAACATTTGGAAGAATAGAGATATTTCAACTCAGCTTATTTTAATTGCATGCATGAAATTATGCCTCAATTAATAACATGAAGATATTATTTGAAAATGCAAAGATTTTTAAAATAATGTCAGTTAATGGTGTTATCTCCCCATGTACGTCAGCAGGTAAGGCCCACACCACCCTAGTGTTGCCACTGGGTGCAAGGCTTACTATGTGATGCTTTTGCACAGCTGTGATAACACTAGACCAACAACAGTCAGCTGTTCCAAGATGTCTGTGTTCCAAATTCCAGACAGATTTTGGGAACAGAACCAGTACATATGTTGGAGACTAGTGTCTAATTGCTGAGAAAAGGAATAAAAAAGAACATACACTGCAATGTATGATCATTTAGGATGTATGATCACAGGATGTATGATCATACATCCTATGATCATACATATGTATGATCACAGGATGATCACTTGCACAGTGTACAGTTGTACACTTGTACAGAGCTTGTAGTGTGTAGGATTTGTGGAATTAGGGTGGCAAAACCCAGTAACCCCTTGGCTCAAAGGTGGGAGAAAGGTAAAAAAGGCCTGAAAAGCAAGCTTAGGAGGACTTGGTAGATTGGGCAGAACCAGAACCAGGAAGGGAAACGAGGCAAGGGAGTTAAGAATGACTTCCTACAGGAAGGAGGGTTGGAAAAAATGATTCAGGGATGCTCGAGTGATGATGTGGGAAAGACTTTGTAAAAAAGGTGCATAGAGGAGAGGATGGTCTGTCTGGTTAACACCATGGTTCTGGGGTATTGATTGATTGATTGATTTTAATTTGTATCTTGCCTTATTTCCCCAAGAGGGAACTCAAAGTGGCTAACAGCAATCAAAATGGAGAATAAGATACGATTAAAAAACTGGATACAAACGATAAAAATACCAAGACAATGAAGTACTGTACTATTAAAACTATATTAAACCAGTAAAAAACTCATTAGAAGATCCTATTAAAAACAGTAAAATATCTTAAGGCTGCAGTCCTAGACACACTTTCCTGTGACAAAGACCCACTGAACACAATGAAACTTACTTCTCAGTACACATGGTTAGGATTGTGCTCTAAGTACCTAAGAATTGCCATTATAAGCCTGTCTAAATAAGAGTCTTCACGTCTCACCAGAAGAACAATAGCAAAGAGGATTTCCTTAGCTCGGTGGGAAGGGAGTTCCATAAGGTGGGTGCCACCATCGAGAAGGTCCTTTTCCGGACGCCATCTCTCTAACTTCTTTCACAATAGGGCCCCCTCTGAGGACCTCAGAGAACCGACCGGATTGTATGGAAGAAGGTGTTCAGATACACTGGCCATTTAGGGTGGAGGGATCAGGAATCCATGCCAAGATCTGGGATCAGAGAGGCAATGCAAGGGTCTATGCATTGCCTAATTGCATTGCCTAAGGGTCTAATGATGCTGTCTTTTATCACCAAAGTTTCTGTAGAGAAGTGTGGAGGCTGCTGTGGGGTGAGTTCATCCAGGACCCTTCTTTTGAGATGGGTGCCTCTGTAGATCAGCGTCCTGCGGAGTGTGTGGCGGAGAGAGCTCCTTGATTGATGAGGAGGCCCATGCCTTAATTTTCATTCTGTTCTTCATTGACTTTACGGCCAAGTGGGTGAGGGAGCCAAGGCTGAAGGCACCTCTTTTATGTTCACTAACAACATTGTTTACTCCAAAGTCAGGAATCTCAGGACGTGGCTTGTTCTCAGGTTTAAATCTGCTGACCAAGCAAGGCGTGGCCGGTCATGGAATTCCCCCCAAAAAGGCACGGTTTCTCCGAAGCCAGACGCAGGGGGCTGGGGGCAATTGCTATGCAGAACTAAATTCTATAGGCCTGCAGGACCTGATGCTTCCTTGCCTTTAGCCCAAGCAAACTGCATTGTGAGCATCATGTTCATGTGTAAATAAGTGTATATTGCATCAATTTTTTAAAAGTGTCGAGCAACAGTTTATATAAAAATTAAAGGTTTTTGGCTTCTTCTTTCTCACCGTTAAAAAAGAAACTTGATTTTTTGGGGGGTGCAGGAGAATAATTCACTTGTGATCTCTGGGGCAAGGGATTGTCCCAATCTGTTTCTCAAGAAACTTGCAAGGAGAAATCAACCTTAAGTGAAGTTAGGTTGACTTTTTATGGAGAATAAACCTGAGGCTAGTATTAGCTATTCTTTACAAACATATATGCCATACACAATCTCAAAGTTCTACGAGTAATTTTTTTCCAAAGGTTTGCTTAATGGATTAGGAAAGGGCAGTGATTGTCTTCAAATGATAATCCATGGTTTATACAGTGTATAATAATAACACCTGTTCAACTGTTAACCCTCCCCTCATTGTCTTCATGGGAACAGACAGACTGGATCAGTATGATGTTCTGTCAAGTGCCATATATGTTGAGGATGCTCTTTCAAAAATAGTAATACACAAAACCCCTTTTCTGCCTTAAGATGGTTTCTCTCAGCAGAAATCTGTATGAAACCCAAACCCGGGCATGAATTTGGGCTGCTTTTGCTATCGCTTCTTTTTAATGTGTGCCACATACTTTTCTTGTTTACCGCTTGGTTTTCATTTTAACGTAGATGTTTTATATCTATTGTTTTTAAGATACCTGTTTTAACTGTTTTAATGTATTGGATTTTATTGTTGGTGTTTTTATGGATGTTTTGTAAGCTGCCTTGCGTCCCTCCGGGAGAAAGGCAGGATATAAATAAAGTTTATTATTATTGTTGTTCTTGTTTTCCGCTTTCCTTGTTTTCCGATGATTTTCATTTTCATTGGATTGGATTTTCATTTATGCTCTGTGTGTTGTCTAACGTTGTTGGCCGTCTTGTGCTGTTATTGGGAGGGGAACCTGGAAAAGTAGAGTATACATTTTTAATATGTAACATTTATAACCTAGATGAATTTATAAGAACTGTACATAAACTACACACTGTGTACATTTGGGTCTCCACACCCAAATATATACCCGCTCTGATTCAGAAAAGCTTGCACATTATTAACATCTGTTCTGTCTGAAACAGCAACTCTGTAATGAGATAATTAAGCTGCATTAGATATTAGATACCAGATCTATAATTTGTGTATGTATGCATTTCTTAAATTGTCAGAGAGAGACTGATTTATGTCAGCAGAATCACTGTCCCAAACACCAGAGTGTATAGGTGCTGGATGTGATTGATTCTCCCCAGCTTGCTGCTCTGGGAACCAGTGGTGGGCTCCAGCAGGTTCGCACCTCCTCTGTAGAACCGGTTGTTAACGAGAGATAGGACATATAAAGTTTTAAAATAGCCAATTAAAAGTGGCTGCCAGATGGGCATAGAACCAGTTGTTAATTTCTTTGAATCCCATCACTGCTGGGAACAGTTAGAAACTTCTAAGAGAAAAATAAGATTTTTTTGTTTTCCCTTCTTTTAAAAAAAATAATAAAAACTTTTGAAAAAAAGAACTAGCAACTTCTAGGGGTTGATTGAAAAGCAATCATCTTTGAAGATCTAGATAGAAATCTGTGTTGCAACTCACAAGCTCAGTAAATCAGACTAGGAACAGGTTTGTATACTTTATTGCCAGGCTCCCCTCTTGCTTTCCCCTTAAATGAAATGTGTGAAGTTGCAAGTTGATTGTCAATTGGTGATGCAAGTATTTGAGATCTTGGGGTGTGACCATAATGGGATTAGTTGTTGATCAGCAGGCCTCCGTCAGTCTTGAAAAACTATGGTATCGTGCTTGGCACTGCATACACTGCATGCGAAGCACGAAAGCCTGGGTTGGATTGTTATGGAGGATAGGCTGTTCCCCAAGCAGCAAATCCCCCCTCTCCATGCCACTGAATTAGTCCATTGGAAAGGCAGAGCCAATATGATTGGATCCAGCTGGCGTCGCAGAGCTGGGCTAAGGACAGGAGCTCACCCTGTCTTGGGGGGCCGACCTGGGAATCGAACCCTGGCCTGGTGGTTAACAGGCACAGCATCTTTACTGCTTGCGCCACCCACTGAGTCTGCATTCCCAACTCCATATTTTCGATGCATCCGTCTGCATTCTGAATAAGGAAAATGCAGTTTTATTTCATTTTCTTTTTCATTATGTGCTGCAATATCCATTGGGTTTGCAATGCCAGAGAGAAACTGTCTTTTTATTTTTATGTTCAATGACGCTGCTCTTTGACGATAAGGTGGCAACTTTTAAAACCCCAAGAAGTATACAAACATCCTCTTAAAGCACTTGTCACTCAGTTCATTTTCTGGTTCAGAGGAAGTGTTTGAAGTCAAGCCAACTATCAAATGCAGTGTAGCTAAACTGAGTTTCAGTAAAAGTACTTGAGCTCCACAGGAGCGTGGTTGAAGAGCATGTAAGGGATCCTTTGAGTCAGCAGGTTTTAAAGCACAAAACGTTCAGCCCTACCTCCCTTCACATCCACCACTCACAGCATCCAAATGCACAGATGCAAAGTCCTTATTTCATTTTCTCTGGAAACCACTTTGTGAACTTTTTGTTGAAAAGTGGTATATAAAGTTGACTGATTGATTGACAGCAAAGGAGAAAAGTTGCAGAAGAGATACAAAAGTGGCAAAGCCATGATTGTTTCCTTTTTTCAGTGCCTTGCAGGCACCTTTTCTTTCCAAAGCTTTTGTCCTAGTTTTGTGATCTTGAAGAGTGTGATGACCACTTGTTCCCTTTCAAGCCCAACCTGTGGGCCTTTCTGACCGTTTTCTTCATTTAGGTAGCGTGATCTTGATGGATGGAGTCTTTCCACCTATTCTTAGAGTTGTGTTCCTGTCGCAACATAAGAGATCTTATTTTCCCACTGCAATCTTTAATTGTTGGGAGTGGGAATACAGAACATTTGCTGCTGTTTATTTTTTCCCTTGCCTTGTAGAATGGTAGAATGTGGTTACACAAGTGTCGTGGAGACCTGTTGGGCATTCCCAATGATTTGATGATGTCTGGCACAAATCCCCCCCTGCCCGTCATTAACATTTATGAGCTTGAGCTTCCTTTTAAAAATGTCTCATTGCATAGGGTAAAAGTGGAGATTGGGGTGGGGAGGCAGAGGGAGTGATAACCTTGTTCCTCTTTCACTAAAAAAGATAATTGTTATATTGCTGTGGATCTGGAACTGCTCAGGGCAGAAACTGCAGAAATTCTTAAAAATTATTTTATTCTGTAAACAATTGGAAACATCCTTCTGTGGTTTGCATTGCTGTACACAACAACCACATCATCATCAAAGTAATTATAGCAACGGATGCTTGGCTACTCTGCCTAGCTCTTTTCACAACACTTAGATAACGTTTTTTTAAAAATCAGGAAAATCCTCTCCTGCGTTGGAGTACGTAGTTAACAACATCAAAAATGCAGCACTCGGGTTTTTTTCCACTGAGCAATACTGGTATATCCAATTCCTGCTTTTGAAAGCCTGTCACAAACTTTGCATTCACAACCGGAATCTGTCTCACAACAACCCTAGATGGGTAGATTGATGATGTTATTGTTTGATGATATTATCCTTGGACTGTGGCTCAAAGTGGGAACTGAAGCACATGGATATTATCCAAGGCCACCAAAGCAGATCTAGGCAGAAGCGTGACTGGATTGGGGAACAATCTGGTTTTACAACAATATCTATTAGTCCCATGACTATGTTAGCCCATACTCCCTGGTCCTTGCCCTCATTTCTGCATATTGTCCTTTCTGTGGTTCCCTTGATTCTTCCTTCTTTCTGAGAGTGGCACATAGGAATACTTTAATTGTGCCTGACTTAAGGTAGCAACAATCTTCCACCAGAGCAGCTGGCCTGCCTGTACCGGGCTGTAGGGGCCAAACTATGCCCATGTACAGATAGAAGGCAGAGAATGACCTTCTGGAATGCTTTGTGTGTGTCTCAGTCTAGTGTGTGTGCACTGCATGCTATTCCAGTACCATTGCTGGCCATGGACTCTAATCTGAGCGAGTCCCACATTGGCTGACAACTCACGTCTGTGAGCGGCCCCACCTTCTCATCTGTTCTCGTGCCTTTTCCTTACCTGACCTGTTTGCCTTGTCAATCAGCCCTGTGAGCTTTGCAAGGTAGAGCCTGTGCCTGGCAGCCTCGCAGCAGTTAGTTCAGCCTTCAGCATCAGTGGAGGCACAGCAGAAAGGGCAGCACATACAGCCTTGGCAACCTTTCTGCTGATTCACAGTGATCAGGCTGTTCTCCCTCCCACGTCCTTGCTGTCTCTGACCCATCGTTCCTCTTCCTCCTGGGACTCTAATCTAAGCACTTCTACTATTTATTTAGGTGGATTCCCCACCATGTGGGCTAGGGGCAGATAGCCATAAAAATGCAATTCAATGCACAATAAAACTCAGTCACATGTAAACAGTGGTGTCACGAGGGTTTGTATCACCTGGTGCAGGAGATCAGCAGTCCCATGATAGGTGGGTGGGGCAATAACCTGGTGGTTGTGGTAATGTAACATGTCCATGCCCTCTTTTTTGGTCATATCTAGCCAAGCTTTTGTTTTATTCTTTTTTAATGGGGGGGGGGAGTGGGAAGGCTGCATTCTGGAACATTTACTGAGCTCCACTTTCATTGGATCGGGATCATAATGGTTGCCTTGCATTCCTCTTTGCCAGATCTGAACACAAGCCAAGTCATGACTGCTTTTTCATGAATAAACATGAATGCATAGCTTACTTTCATTTCCCAGAGGGCTCAACTTGGGGTTTTTTCTTCTCGGGCAGGAACTTTTTCTCTGGTGTTTTCGGGGAGCTGTGTTCATTGGATCAGGACCATTCTGTTGTTATTCCTTTCAGCCTGCTTTTTCCAATGGACTAGGACAAGTTTTTCCAATGGGTTATGGCAGTGGTACTTGGGCATTTCAGCCTGGGACCTTTTTCAAATTTAAAAATCTGTCCAAGACACCCTGTCAAACTTACCAGGCCGTGACCTCACTGTGATGCCAGATATCCTCCATATCTACCCATTGTGTTCAATGAGACTTACACCCAGGAAAGCCCAGTGCCAGATTCCAAGATGGCAGATCCAAACCTCTCGCAACCCTCCTGACCCGAGGTTGCAACTCCCAAGGTGGTCCCAACTCCCAGTTTGAGCACCACTGGGTGCTCCTACCCACTGCAGTTTTAGCATGTCACCCCCACAGGCACAACACCCAGTGCATGTTGCACTCTTCATACCCCGTTAACCCCTGCATTTAAACAAGACTTGTTACACATCCCCACTTCCCTGTTGGCATAGCTCTAATATAAAGGCCCACACACATTAGTATAATATAGTAATGCAACAGAATAAGGTGATAGAATGGGCTGGATCACTTTGGGCTGTTTCTGAAGTAGGGTTGCCATAGTTCTCTTCCACAAAATCAGAACAGGACCATCTGTCCCATTTGCCAGTATATGAATACAATCCCCCCAAATTGGGGTTGTCCATGTTTTTTTGGGACATATCACATATCACATGTTTTTTGGGGAGATATCCGATGGAAAATTATACAATCCTTCCAGACTAAGAGCAAAGTCCAAAGCCCAGCTGAAATGCTTGCAGGAGTTCCTCTTTGCCGATGACACTGCTGTTACTGCTCACTCTGCCGAAGACCTTCAATAACTTATGGACCGTTTTAGCAAAGCCTGCCAAGACTCTGGACTAACAATCAGCTTGTAGAAAACACAAGTCATGGGTCAGGGTGTGGACCCACCTCCCTGTATCACAATCTCTGAACATGAACTGGAGGTTGTCCATGACTTTGTGTACCTTGGCTCAACTATCTCTGACACTCTCTCCTTAGACTCTGAGCTGAATAAACGCATTGGTAAAGCGGCTACTACATTCTCCAGGCTTACAAAGAGAGTATGGCTTAATAAGAAGCTGACGGAACATACAAAGATCCAGGTCTATAGAGCTTGCGTCCTGAGCACACTCTTGTACTGCAGTGAGTCTTGGACCCTTTATGCATGGCAGGAGAGGAAGCTGAACACCTTCCATATGCGCTGTCTCCAACGTATTCTTGGCATCACCTGGCATGACAAAGTCTCAAATGACACAGTATTGGAACGTGCTGGAATCTCTAGCATGTTCACACTTCTGAAACAGCGGCGTCTACACTGGCTTGGTCATGTCGTGAGAATGGCTAATGGTTGGATTCCAAAAGATCTCTTATATGGAGAATTAGTGCAGGGAAAGCACCCAAGAAGGAGACCACAGCTGCGATACAAGGACATCTGCAAGAGGGATCTAAAGGCCTTGGGAATGAACATCAACAGCTGGGAAACCTTGACCTCTGACCGTTCAGCGTGGAGGCAAAAGACCCAGCATGGCCTTCTCCAACTGGAAGAGACACTTGTTCGGCAGGCTGAAGCAAAGAGACAGACCCGAAAGCAGCGAAACCTGGGACCTGGGCAGGGGACGGAATTTATTTGTCCTCAGTGTGGAAGGGATGGTCACTCTCAAATTGGCCTCTTTAGTCACACTAGATGTTGTTTCAGGACCTCCAATCAGAGCACGATACCATAGTCTTTCGAGACTGAAGGATGCCAATACAATATACTACTAAGTCTGAAGACTTCTCTGCAAGAAAACTAACGTTGAAACTGAAAGCATCTCAACACCAAATGAGTTTGTTGCGACAGTATCTCCCTGTTGTGCAACCTCTGCTTGCAGGAAGTTGTTCTTGTAGGTGACAATGTTAAACTTGTGCCAGGACTTTCCGTACCTGTCACATGAAATGGCAAGGCTGCTCTGCAATTTCAGCATATCTTCTCACCTAATTTAACTTCTTGCTTAATTTTCCTGCTTCTGGGACATCCACAAGAAATGTCCTTCCTATATGCACCTGCGTATAGCGCAAAGCATGGGATGTGCATGTGCTAAGTTTTTGGGAACTCCTCCAATCAGCTTTGATGGAGTTGCCATATTCTGGCTTTAAAAAAAATCTTGATGATACAGCACTGATTCCAGGCACTTTCTCTAAAGCAGTTTTTTTTGTGACCCTCCTGAAATGAAAGTCATGACCCCCAACCAGATCCTGACCCTCCACTTTGAGAACCGCTATTCCAGTGCAAGAGAACAGAATGACTGAATGATGGTTAAGTGTTTAGTAGGTTTTGTTTGGCTGCCCCCACTTACATTAGAACCACTTTCTCCAGCAGGATCCCTTTTCCCCAGTAGGGAAAGTAATAACCTTTCCCAGGTACTAGAAGGAAATTAGCCTTGCTAATGGAGTGTTTGGAGTTATACTTTAATTTTAAAAGGGGGGGGGAGGAAAAATGTGTGCTTGTATACAAAATGTCTTCAAATAACAAAAAAGCAGTTAAGAAAAATGTTCACACAAATGCACGGCTTTGTGGGAAGGGAATCTACACCCATGGGCATTCCTGCAGAGACAGCAATGTTATCAGATCCTAAAGAAGAAGAAAATATAGAAAGTACTTTTAAAGGACTTCATAAACGGATAAAATAACAGTGACATCATCATTGTCTTGCACATCACCTGTGATGTCACAGGCACTATACAATAGGATCCAAATGCAATGGATGCTCTAGTTCAGCGTTTCTCAAAGTGGGGGTCGGGACCCCTTTGGGGGTCGCCTAAAGACCCCTGATGCAGAGGGCCAGGTCAGGCTTGCCAGACCTCCGGCTGTAGCTGCACGCGCACTGCGGCTGACTGACAGCCTCAAGGCCCAATCCTATGCATGCCTACTCTGAAATAAATCCCATTATAGTCAAGGGGGCCTTTACTCCCATATCAGTGTGGATAGGATTGCAGCCTCAGGGCCCAATCCAATGCATGTCTACTCTGAAATAAATCCCATTGTGTTCAATGTGTACATAGAACACACATTTCATTTGTAACAATGAAAATACATCCTGCATATTGGATATTTACATTACAATTCATAACAGTAGCAAAATTACAGTTATAAAGTAGCAATGAAAATAATTTTATGGTTGGGGGTCCCCACAACATGAGGAACTTATAAAGGGGTCACAGCGTTAGGAAGATTGAGAACCACTGCTCGAGTTCTTTATGTGCTACACTTTCCCAATAGCAAAAATATTGCAGATTATGTGCTGGAAAATGTGGTTTTCCTTAACTTAGAAATGAAGATCTCTGGATGCCCCATCTGTTACAACTGTGTGAAGTGAAGATTTCATGTTTTACTGTCAAGGGCTGTGGTGGTGCATGTGGTTAAGGCACTGTGCCTGTTAACCGGCAGGCCAGGGTTTGAGATCCGGGTCCTACAAGACACGGTGAGCTCCCATTCTTAGCCCAGCTCCTGCCAACCTAGCAGTTCTAAAGCATGGAAATGCAGATAGATAAATAGGTACCACCTTGGTGGGAAGGTAAAAACAGCATTCCTTGCACCTTCGGCACTCATGCTGGCCCCATGACCATGGAAGTGTCTTTGGACGACGCTGGCTCTAAAGGCTTAGAAACGGGATGCACACCGCACAGGGTGACCAGATGCCTGAACCTAAAAAGGAGGACAAGGTCTTAGATTCCTCTCAGCCTGGCCTTTCCGGCAGGCATTGGCTCATTTGCCTACTCACGAGTAAAGATGTGATATTGGGCACTTTCACTTTCCCATAGAGCTCAATGCATACTTTAGTTTTTTTAGTTTTTTAGTTTTTTGGCCATAACGTTTGATAAGAATGAGATATTTCAAAACTGATTTTTGCATTGGATTCTGCTCTTCAATACTAATCCAATGACATATGACGTGATGGGGTACTGCACACCATGGCAAAGTTCCAAAATGAAGGACAATGAAGCCTTTTGGGGGGGACAGTTGGACAGGAGGCTAAAAAAGAGGACAAATCTGGAAAAATCCGGTCATATGGTCACCCCGGCACCGCACCTGGTACGGTCACAACTAGCAGTACAACCTGCAGGGGACACCTTTACCTTTTGACTGACTGATCAGGCCTGTTTGCTTCTACCAAGATATATTTGTGTTTGCTGTGTGCTGAGCATAGGCACAGGAAAATTAGTAATTCTTGGTTGCCCTGCGTTTCTCATCCTGAATAGCCTTTAATTTTGCAGACAGGTACTGTTTGTCCATTGAGTGAAACACCATTGATGGATCTGACCTTCATGAACTTGACCAGCCTTTTTTAAAAGCCATACAAGCTCGTGGTCACTTCCACATCTTGTGACAACAGATTCCCAGACTAAATATGTGCTGGGTGAAGAAGGCAAGATGATTGTACCTCTGTGTCAATGTGAGCCTCTGTGAAGTAGTGCTGTGTTTGTTCTCCAGGACATGGGATCCTGTTGTTCTCTCACTCCTTGGGCCTGTGCCCATCTTGGTTGCATCTGTCCCCAGCCTCCTGTCTGGGCACGTCTCAGTATGAGCAAAACAGTCTTGAGTAACTTTTTCCCTCCTCGACCTCCTCCTCGCATGCAAAGGGGGAACAGACGTCCCTCCAACATTCAGGACTGGAATCTTCCACCAATACACTTGTCTCCCAAACCCAAAAGAGTGGAGACGTCATTGGCAGTGACCGCGACTCAAGGAAAACCACCACAGATATTAAACAATTACTTTCCTTCAGTTTTGTTTCTGAGGCTTTGGAAACCCTGTGAGGAAATTTACGAGTCCTGCCAACATCACTGACTCTTTGGAGGGGTGCATTCTGTTTGCCGCCTTTGAGGATTCCGTGAGCCAAAGCTCCCATTAACATGAGTAACGATATCGAGGGCTGTTCTTCATCTTTGCTTCTCTTTATCGCCCTTCCCAACAAAATATATGTGAATAAATCACTTGGAGGCTCACACATGTACATAATAAACATTTGTGTCTGTTTCCTTGATACAGCCTTGTGCACACACCACATGCACTTCCTTAAAAACAGGACATTTGTGGTACGTTGTGAGGGGATCTGAACTACATCCCCCCTTTCAGTAATACCAAAAAGGTCCAATACACCAGAAAGTGAGGGGATTGCACAAAGGGGGTCAGTTTTGTCAATATCAGAGAGCTGGTTTGGATAACCTCTGGGTTTTCATATCACTTAATTTTTATTTTAATTAATTTATTTATACCCTGCCTTTCCAATGATAATGCCCAATGTCATTTACAAAGCTTTTTAAAAATCATTTCTCCTCAGAACAACCCTGTGAGGTAGGTGAGGATGTGAGTGACTGGCCCAAGGTCACCCATGAAGCTTCTTGGCTGAGGTGGGATTTGAACCTGGTTCTTCCAGATTCTAGTCTAGACTCTAATCACTACACCATCATGGCTTTTTTTTTAGCCCTCCCCCTCCCAAAAAAATTTACAAGGTTAATTGTGACATTTAAAACAATAATTTTAAAGGCGATTAATAAAAATTGGCACATACCAAAATGAGCTTTTAAATAAACCTCTGTTCATCTCTGACCTTCACGTTGAAAAAAAATCCAGTTTTATTCAGCCATACTTCCAAGAAATTATACTTACAGTGCTATCCTAAGCATGTCTACTCAAAAGTAAGTCCCATTGTGTTCAATAGTACTTACTCCCAGGAAAGTGTGGTTAGGATTGCAGTCATAGGGCAAAATAATAACCTTTCTACTCAAAAGTAAGCCCCATTGTATTCAATGGGTCTTAACTCCCAGGAAAGTGTCTTTAGGATTGCAGCCATAGGCCTATATCCTAAAGTGAAATTAAGCCCCTTGCTCTGGAGCAGTTAAGATGACTTTCCATAAAATAATACTAGAGGGTGATGTAACTGCGTGGACCCGTAACTGCTATAGATTTAGCCCTTAGTCTCCTCATTTATGATTATGGAAACCCTGAGAAGATTGCGCTAGTAGTAACTAACCCAAAGTCATCCAGTGAGCATCCAAAGTAGTAGGCCCTGGAAACCATTTCATAGAAAAGGCGGACTTTAAGGGGGTTTGATGTAGGAAAGGAAATTCGTTTATGCTGGTACTTTACTACATGTGTTAGCTGTATATTATGAACGACTCACAGTAACTTCAGTGTTTCCACATCAATGCACTTCATGCATGGCCCCTGCAGATAGGTTTTGCACATGGGGTGCAAGAGCAAGATGTAGAATGCTGTGCCTTCACTTTCCATGCATAGAGTTTGTTCTGCACACTCTGACCCTATGTGCGAACAAACTTGGATGGCTAGACACCACTTAAGCAATCCATTTGTGGCACAGAAAGGAGTGGGCGAATGGTGTGATGATTGTGACGTAATCACACTGTGGGTGTGTGTTTGTGTGGATGTGAAAGTGAGAAAGCCCAGGCTTGCACAAAGTTATTTGTGGGGAGAGCACATGAACTTATTAACCGTACCTATAAAATCTTGCATAGTGAAGCTGTGTGTGGATTGTACCATGGAAGCATTTTCAGGTGGAGTGTTAGGTTGGGCCTGTTCAGTTTTTAATTGCAACCATGTGATTACCGATGATGTAAAGAGCTCAAGAAAGGACATTCCCTGTCTTCTGCCTTTGTCTGTTTGGGAAAAGTCCCAAAATCATGGTTGGAGAGAAGAACTTCTAAGTTGCCAAGATGTCTTGGATAATCGACATGAAGGTGTCTGATCCTGCTGCTGTGTATTGAATAAGAACAAGTGTGCTAGTCTCAGTTTCATGCTTACCGTATTGTCTAGTGCAGTGTTTCCCAAACTATGGGTCACAACCTGATGGTTAGTGAATCCTATAACTGACAAGCTGAAAGATGACAAGGAAAATGTACTGAGTCCTATGGAAAGTGAAACAGAGCTGTACATGTATGTCTACGTGCAATCAAATGTGCCTCAATCCAAGTCAAAGGATGGACCAAGAAGAATGCGACGCGACCAAAAGGGTCCCAATCAGATGAACATAGGCCTCAAAAGATACTCAAGAAGGAAGTCCCACTCCCCAAGCTAACAATGTATTGAAACCTATGGAAAGCAAAACCGTGGACACAATCCTAACCAATTTAGGCCAGTGCAATTTGTCTCCCCATTCCTGCAATGGCGTGGTGAGGCCAGCTCATGTCTGTGTACTGGCCTCACTCACCCAGAAAGGCCTAATTTTGCAACACCCCCAGGCCAGCATGGGATTTGTGCTAGTCTAACTGGGGGTTAGGATTGCAGTGTCAACTGCACATATGTTTACTCATGAGTAAGTAAATGTGCACCCAGGCTAAGGGGAACATAACATCACCTGAATTGTCCTGATGAAAGTCGCTCAACAAATGCTCTAGAGTGTGCCCCCCTCTTCCACCATTGTAAAAAGGATACAAACAGAGGCTTGGGTAGGTGGGTGGTAAAGTGAAACTTTTCCCCCAATCACTTAAAGCTATATAATCAAATGATTGAAGAATATCATTTGAAAAAGTGGGTCCTGGGGCTCAAATGTTTGGGAACCTCTGGTCTACTTTGACAGAAGTTTGTCTTGTACCACTTAAGCTAGAGAATTCCATTTGTAAGCAAAAGGCTGATCCAAAAATGACACGTGCACCACGCGGCCATGCGCAGAGCCAATGCACACTGCCTACTAGGGAAGACTTGAATTTATCAACCCTGGCAGTGGAGCAGAGATCTTGCATTTGGATACCCTTTCCAATATCATGATACTGGACTTTGATTCTCTCCCTAATGTCTCTTTTCAGGCCCTGGCATTTCAGGACACACCTGCAATCTGCCTCCCTACCATTCTGTTTCACCCTCAGGAAACATCTGCCCTTGTGAAATTTCCGGTAGCTGCAGGCATGTCCAATATAGAGACACTATAGGGAGGAAGAGGATCTGCCTTATTCTTCTATAGGCTGATAGGTGATCTTGTGTGAGAGCAAACCGGCTTGAAACACAGTCTGGTTGGGGAAAAATGATTCCCCCCATTGATTAAAACAAAAAAAGAAACCAAAACACATGACTCATTCTTGATGCTGTATTAGTGATGTGGTAGGTCTCCATTGCTCAGTTGGACCATGAGGTGGTGGAACATGAAGAACAATGCACCCACACAAAGGTGGGTACTTTTGGGAAAGACCCCATGTCCATGGGTACCACTGTGTCCATCTGACCTTGCTTGCCCTGAGGCCTAATTAAAGCCGGGACTAAGGACATACACAGGGTAAAAGGGAGAAGGATGCATGCGTTGTGGGGAGGGAAGATGCACTACCCACATTTGCTCAAATCTAATGTGCCATCCAATCTAATGCACATCCCAATTTTAAAAGGCTTGAGATTAAAAAATGCTTACTGGCAATTGTAACCTGTAGCTGCAAAACAGATGAAAAATTTAATTTTACTGCATACAACACTGAGTTATATGATAATAATATGGCAATAGGTTTATGTTATGATTTTTACCTAATTGCTCTACTTTATACAACTAAGGGTTGATGCTATATATCTTTTAACAGTATAGTAAACTGTTAAATACTGACATGCTTACATAAAAATACTGTATATACTTGAATCTAACGCGCCGTTGAATCTAATGCATACCCTGATTTTGGAGACTTATATTGGGCTGAAAAAGTGAGCTTTAGATTCAAGTAAATACAGGTATTTTTCCACAGAATGCACAACATGCAAGGGAATGAAAAACAATCGCACAATCCTTATGTTTTGGTCCTGTTCAATTTCAGGTTCTTTCCTGGGGAGTGCTGGTGTTCAAGGAAAAATGTCGGCTGATAGCTTGTCAAGCAAAGCCCTGAAGGTAAGCACACTTGCTATCAAAACTCCATGGGTCTTAACATGGGGGGGGGGGGGGGGAGGAAGTGTGGGACCAAAACTGAGGCTCCTCAAGACCTGTTATAAAACATGGGCCAGCTTCACGTTCTCACCATGGTTAATCATGATTTATCTTCAAGACTGAATTCTTGTCAGTCTTCCTATTTTCAGGGCTGCATTAGCTCCTATGGGGAATTCACTGGAAAAAATCAAACAACTGGTGCAGTATCCTAAATTCATGTGTTTGCAGAAACTTGTTTGAAAACTGGCAGCAAAACGTGGTGCCCAGCCTGGTGCCACAAAAAGGGGAAGGATGTTTGATGCTCTTCCTTTGGTACATTTCCTCTCTGGAGAATGGATGATTGCACTGATGGTTTTTCAGAAGACCTGCTGCTTTTTCTAATGTTTGCTTGTACAATTTCCACCATAAATACCTGTCCTATTAGATCTGTTTCCCGGCAGACCCTTTGTTTCTTGCAATCTGTTGCCCATTTTAAAACAGATGCGAATGGTGGCCTTTATCTGATGTGACAGGTCTCGATTACTTCACAGGTCCCTAAAGCCCCCTGCCTCAGAAACACAAGTCTATAGGCACAATCTTAACCAATTTAGGCTGTCCTAACTCACCTGGCATATCCTCCCATGATAGTGTGGGGAGGCCAGCATTTCCCTATGAACTGGCCTAATCTCCCCAAAACAGGAGTGGGGCAGGAGTGCCTTACATCACTTCTGTGACACCTCCAGGTCAGCACAGGACCTATGCTAGAGGTTAAGCCAGCCTATGGTGCAATCCTAAGCGCCAGTTAGACTGGCCTAAGCCCTGGCCTAAATCCTGTGCTGACCTGGAAGTGTCACAAAAATGCTGTAAAGCACTTCTTCCCCACTCCTTAAGGAGGGTTATGCCAGTATACAGACACGTGCTTGCCTATCTACATTACCAAGTGAATGGGAAGACTGATAAGCTGTGCCGGCCTAGGTTAGGATTGCACCCTAAGGCTGCAATCCTAAACCCTAATTAGGTCAGCAAAAGCCCCAGCACAAGTCCCATGCCAGACTGAGAGTGTCACAAAAGTGCCATAAGACACCTGTGCGCCACTCTTGGCAGAGGGTTAGGCCAGTACACAGACATGCGCTTGCCTCACTACATCACCACAAGAATGATAAGACTGATGAGTTGTACCACCTAGGTCAGGAATGCATCCTAGATTTCCCTTTCCTCTCATGCCATAAGGTGCTCAGGGGCAAATGCAAGCACATCTGCCGTCCCTGTGTCAGGCTTGGTGAAGGTGGGAAGACAAGCTAATTTTTGCTTTATAACAGCTGGGCTCAGAAAGTAATTCCAGGAGAAGGGAAGTACAAACTCACTATTCTAATTTGGGGATCACCAGGATTCCTACAACCCTAGTATGGTTCTGGGTGTGAACTCCCATGATGGTCACTCCTCTAACCACCAAAGGTGGCAGAGCCCTTAAACGGGTCCTTTGTTAAAGGAACAAAAGCAGAACAGTTTAAATGGAAAGTACAAAAGAATACAGGCATCCCCCACTTTCTGACGCTTCATTTTCTGACAGTTCCATTCTTTCAACACCTTTCAATTATACTCAGAACTCATTCATTCAATACATGCTCCATTCTTTCAACTGCTCTCTGCTGGTCTAAAGGCTACAATTGTCTTCCCTAATGTTGATTTGAATGTGACATGGTAATCAAACTGTTTTTAGATTTTCCTTAGGACTTTCTTCAGGAAATACATAAATGCGTTATCATTATCATTCAAATACACATGCCTTTATTCATTTTATTGTAATTTGTTATGTATTTTGGCTGTGTTTATAGAGGTGCATCATTTAGGCTTTTGCAAGTGATATCTATGTCTTTTTGGTGGCAATTTTGCAATTGCAAGCTGAGGACTGAGTTCTGCTTCTCAACGTTTTCCACTTTTGGACAGTGCTCTGGTTCCTAACCTATCCAATAAGTGGGGGATGCCTGAACCCATGTTTGAGGGCACACAGCCCCATTTCTTATGGCTTCTTTTCCCCTCCTCTCCAATTGCTTCCTACACTTGCTCATTCACTGCTTTATCTCTTCAACAGATCAAACGGGAGATGGGTGAGAATACTCCACATCTCTCCGATGAGGAGCTCATGGGGTTATCGGTGAGGGAACTTAACCACCACCTGCGAGGCCTGTCCAAGGAAGAGGTAGCGCGGTTGAAGCAACGTCGGCGCACGCTGAAGAACCGCGGGTACGCGGCCAGCTGCCGGGTCAAGCGGGTGTGCCAGAAGGAAGAGCTGCAAAAGCAGAAGACGGAGCTGGAAAGGGAGGTGGATAAGCTAGCCCGTGAGAATGCCGCCATGCGCCTGGAGCTCGATGCCCTACGTGGGAAGTATGAGGCGCTGCAGGGCTTTGCCCGCACAGTTACCGCTCACGGCACCCCTGCCAAGGTGGCTACTGCCAGCGTCATCACCATTGTCAAATCTGGCTCCAATCAGGCCACGTACTCCTAGTGTCTACCAGCTGAGTTGTGAACTGAGTCCTGTTGCCATGCCTTTGTCCAGCTCTCACCTAGAATGGCTGTAGCTGCACTGGCCCCCTTCCCCTTCTGCCGCCATCTTAAGGAGACATGATTGACTTGAAGACAAAATGGCTGAACGTTGAACTTCTTCCTCTGTCCCGTAACTTTTGGGGGAGAAGGTGGGAAGGTAGTGCCTGACTCATGTAACTCTATCTGTTAATGTTATCTGTGAATTGGAATGCAGTGGCCAGTTAACCCCTTTCCCTCCTCTCAACTACTTTTTGCTTCCATGGTTGTGGTTGTCAGGTTTTCTTGTCCTTACCTTTCACTCGATTCCTTCCCCCTGTTAGTGTAGTAGGATATGCTCAGAGATGGCTTCTCTGCTATAGCTGGAAAATGCAGCTTTAGGACATCAGTGATTACAAGGAGAGCAAAAGGAAATTCCTCAAGGATGGAGCAGAAGGGATACCAGGTGGAAGCCCACACCTTATCAGCCAGACCCAGCACTTAGAAATAATCTAGGATGTCATTAGAAGGTGCCATTTTTCCATTCTTGTGGTGGTCCAGCTCCAACATGTGGATCCATACTGTGCCTAGTCATGCGCTCACCCTGTGGTGTGCTCCTTGGCAGAGAAACTCTCTTTTTTGGAAGTGGAATTGTTTGAATTAACTGGTTTGAGAGTGATTCCAATCAGACTGAGTTATAAAGAACAAGTGGGCGCAATATAAGGAAAGGGGGAAGTAGTTACAGAAGAGATAAAGAAGGGAATTTTTGCTATGTGATCAGGAGGATTGTGAAAGGAAGGGGTCATGGAGGTACATGTCACAGCAGGGTCAGTAGTTAGCATCCCCTTCTAGGATGCGACTGCACACCAGGTGTAGAAAGAGACTTTTGTACACATGTAGGGTGACCAGATATCAGAACGACCAAAATGTAGGACACCCACGAAAAATGTAGAACATGACAAAATTAAAACACTCTTATATTGCTTTCATGTGCTTAATTTAAACATTGTATTTAAAACTATTACATATAATTTATTATCTGAGCTTAATTACAAGAAGGATGTGTGCTGCCTGCTCACAGAGAAAAGGACATCGGAATTTTTTTTTTCAGGACACAAAGCTAAAACAATAAGACATGTTCTAGAAAAAGAGGCGATATGGTCACCCTGTTCATGTTACATTTTGTTATAGTTGTTCTGTTAAAAGATTTCTAAATGGAAGCAACTGGGGAAAGGAGAGAGAATGTGAAATGAGAAGGAAGGATGAAGTAAGTGAGATGGTTGGAGGTGGGAATGGTGCAGAATTGTAACCACAATGCTGAGGAACCCTTTCTGTTCCAGTGAAAAACACCAGAAAAGAGTACTACGGGGACCATGGACATTAAATCCATGTTTCAGATTCTAGCCCCATAGAGTAATGATCCAACCCAGTAGGAGTGCATGCAGTTATGTGGCACAGCCGGGTTCCAGGAGCTGTGGCCTGATTGGAAAAATCTCAGACAGACATGTTCAGAAGTGGGGGAACTTCTGAGTGATTTCCTTTTTTCCTCCCCGTATGTGGAAATAAGGTAACATGGATGAACTAGGGAAGAGGAGCTGCAACTGGCAACACTTTCTAAGGGAAAATGCAATTCTGTTCCTGGATTGCAGCTTCTTCCCTGCAGTCTATCAATTGTATGGAGATGGTTCTGCAATTGAGCAAAATGCACATTCTTCACTCTGGAGTACAAGTAGAGGGGTGTGAATGGTTGGAAGTAATTTCTACCTAGGAATAGAAAACTAGGCTAAGGCATGTCAAATTGAAAAGTGAAATCAAATTTCTGTCCAAAGAGCTCCACGAGCTAAGCACAGCAGGAGAAACTGAGGCACAAGGGCACCATACGGAGTAAGTAATGTGGCTAATTTGTCAAGGGAGATCTCCCCCAGATCCATAGAATTTTCATCTTTTTCTTGTGAATAATGCTGCCTCCACAAGGTCAAGAAAAGAGAGGGACTCATTTCTGACCACTTGGGGGTTTGAGAAAAAGTGGGTAAGAAATTTGAGCTCATTTGTGTTAACACTTAAATTGGATCAAGAAATTTAGCTCAGTGAAGAGCAAATGGAACCTGTATGTGGAAAGAGGGTCAGGCCCATGTTTGTGATCAGTTTTAAAAAGCAGTCAAACAAGTTAGGGAAGGCTATCCAAGGACAAGGGGGGTGGAGTAGGCAATTTATAGAACCATCCAATGTATGTCTACCCAGAGATATAGACTGCAATCTTAAAGACACTTTCCTAGGAGTAAGACCCATTGAACACAATGGGACTTACTTTTGAGTAGACGTGGTTAGGATTGCACTCTCAGTCCTGGATAAATGTGCAAAGGATCGTACACTCTATACACACCTGGAAGCAAGACTTTATGGACTTCTGAGTAGATAAGCGTAGGACTGTGCTGTTTCGGAAGTACCTTCCATTTAAATTCATAGAAACCAGAAAGTATTTGTGAGCAGCCATCTCTTGGCATATACCCCAGTAAACTTGTTTATATGGCAATTAACCCTGTAATGTTTTAGACATATGGTTGGGTTCACCCATCCTGCAGCTTATCATGACATTACCCCCCACAAAGGAATCAACTTCCCAACTAGTGTTGTCTGTACCCACATTTTGAAGATCCTTATGGGGAGGGGGTGCCCTTGTTTAGCATTTCCTCCCTGCCTTCCCCCCTACCCGTTTCTCCTTGTTCCTACCCTGTGATTTATTTATTGCACGAATATAAGTTATTGTCACGTCCTTTATGCCATTCCGCCTGTGGCACGGCCAGGATGTTGGTACAGAGCCGTACTTTATATTTTATATATACAAATCACATTTTATCTTCTATAGAGCAAAAAAAGTACTTATTTATTTTCTGACTTACAGTAAGTGTCTTAGCAGACTCCTCTGTATTTTGTAGACTTTATGAATAAAGACAGGTTTTTTTTCCAATGTGGAGAAGCCGATGAGTTTGTTCTTGTTTTCAAACTTTTTCTAGCTAGCGGGTCATGCCGTGTCAAGTGGACTAGTTTGGGAAAAGCATGCCTGCTGATGATCGGAGAGCTGGTTGTATAGGTTAGCCTATACAGTTGGCAAAATGTGTATCCCAAATTCACCTTAGACTTTGAGAGTCAATCCCCAGCAAACAATGCGCAATGGGATGGCTGAGCAGTTTTCTTCAGAGGACAGTAGCATAGATATGGGGTGCAGCACATTGTAGGTACCCCAAAGCACCATGTAATCAGCTCTTCCCACTCACGACTGAAGCTATTCAGAGTAGCAGTGGTTAGCTATTCTAAGCAGTGCTTAGAATGGCCCCTACTTTGAGTAGGAAGCACCAGTTAGAAGGTGCATTCTGGCAGTTGCAATACTTAACTGTGCTTCCTCGCCTACGTCACTATCAGATATTTCTTTCAACCTTATGTTGAAAGAAGGTTCATGACTTATTAAAGGTGGCTGGCCTCATCCTTATTAAAAGTATATACTTTGATTTATAAAATGCTTGTCAACACAAATTCATAAAGAAGTCTAGAGAAAAACATTGAGGATATTATCTTTACCTCTCTTGCCTGTGCATTCTGACCAATATCTTTCAGAGGTGGAACATTTCGCCATATTTAAGCATCGAGTAAACATGGCACAGAATGGAACCATATCATCATTTACATGACAGTACCATTCAAGAGGAGTGGCTATAAGTCCTTAATGCTGCAGTCCTGACCTCCAGTTAGGCTGGCCTAAGCTCCAGCATAAGTCCTTGGACTCCCCTTCACTGAGCATCTTCAAGCAGAGGCTCGACGAGCACCTGTTGGAAATGCTCTAGGAGGATTTCCTGCTACAGGCAAGGGGTTGGACTAGATGACCTACTGGGTCCCTTCCAACTCTTGGATTCTATGGGCTGTGTTGAAGCAGTCAGCTCTGGCTAGGCTAAACTCTACAACTTCCCTTAAATTTAATTTATAAAGAAAAATGGACATCAAATCTCAGTGTGTTCGTGGGACACCTTCAGAAGATTCCGTACATGGCAAAGCTAGTTTTAGCTCAAAATGGGTTTTTATGTCTGTGGCTTCTGCCATGAGACTACTTGGGCAACTTATCACTGCTTAGACCTTATTGCTTTCCACTGATTAATCTGCAAGCAGGATTGCCTAATGAAGCAGTTGCATAATCGCTCCACTGCACAGCACATCAATCCAACGTTGAGCAGCCTTGTGTGCTAGGAGTTATGCGCTGAGCTGGCAAAGAGTCACTCACAGGCACAGCTTGCTTAATTCTGGCACAATGAGAATATGGACACATCCTGAGTTTTGGATGTCCAAGTTACAGGCAGTTGTGTTGATGCTCGCACATGTGCAGGAAGTCCTTTGCTGGTGCTCCTGCACAAGCGCAATAGGACTGGGCATTACTAGCTATTCTGTTCTATATTTTTTAAGTTACAAAAGGATCTCTAGAACCTAACCACAGGATTGGTAGGGAATGCAGGATCCAATCCTATCCAACTTTTCAGTACCAGTGCCTGAGTAAGGCCTCCATGACTGCACATGCCTTACTGGCACAGTTACACCAGTACTGGAAAACTGGATAGGATTTGGCCTTTAGAATTATTACCCAATCCAATTCTTGGTTTGAACTCAAGTCACAGTGAAAACCTACAAACCACCTCCAAAGCCAGAACATTTGGACTTAAGTCTTCCCGCCAGGGCCATTGTAACTTAAATCATACATGTTACTATAGTTACTATGGGCTATTATACATAGAGAAGCTATTATTAGCTATTATTAGACCTTTCCCAGATCTATACGTTTAATTTCATCAATAGGAAAGAGACACAACGTCACAATGATGCTGAACATTGCTCATAATCAGCAATTTTCAACCACTGTGCCATGGTACACTGGTGTGCCCAATGACCCATTTACTACTAGGGCCATTGGAGGATGTCTCTCTTCCACCAGCAGCATGGTGTGTCTTGACAATCTTCCCATCTTGTCAATGTGCCAACATGAAAAAATTGAAAATCACTGCTCTTAATGATGAGCAAACTGTTCAAGTTATGTTGTGTATTTTCCCCAAAGTGAAAACCAAGGGGGATGTCACAGGCCCATTGGTCAAATATGGCCCCTAAAAGCAATTTATTCAGCCCCTGAATAAATGTTTTAAAATTATTATAAATAAAATTGGATACTCCCACCTTGATAATTGGGCTCCCTCTTGAAAATAGGATCACAATTTACACTTTTTTGTCATTTGCAGCTAATATGTTTGTTCTCATATAAAGTGCTTATTTCTGGTCATCATTTGCTTCATGACATCACTTCCTTATCATCGCTTAATGATGTCAATGATGTCACATCCAGCCTGCAGCAGGCACCAGGCAAATACACACACACACACACACACACACACACACACACACTCTCTCTCTCTCTCTCTCTCTCTCTCTCTCTCTCAAACTGAAAAGTCACTGACTCATTCATCAACGCTCAGCCAAAACCACCAGGCCTAGAAGTGTGAAATTTGGGGAGGATGTTCCTTATGTGATGGAGGCACCCACTAAAAACCAGTTTTCAGAAATTCCAACGGGGCACAACAAATTTTCCTACCTACCTACCTACAGTATTTATATACCGCTTTTCCACTAACTCCCTATATTTTACATTGAAGAATCCCTGATTCAAGCCCTGCCCCAACCCCTGGACCTAGAAGTGTGAAATTCGGGGTGTTCCTTCTGTGACATCAACACCCACCAAGAACCAATGTGGAGAAATTTAACCCTGAAGGAGGTGAAAAGGGGTGCAACATGTTTATGTCCCATACTTAACATGTTTATGTCCCACTGCCTGATGCACTGATGGTGTGCATGGGGAGGTTTGATGCACATGGGGGGGTTTGATGCGCAATGGGGGGATAGCATAAGGGGGTATTTTACTCCCACAACGCAGGTACATTTAGCTAGTTTCTTTATAAAAGACCCATGAACTTTTCATAGGTTTATTCCAGAGCTGGAATAGCCCCCCCCCCCCCCCCAATAACATACCACTGCCTCCGCAATTTCTATACATATGTTTCCATAACCAAAATTTGGGAATTTTGCATGTATCATCAACATGCCAACTGGAATCTAAAGTTTTCATAACAAGACCTGAAAGCAAGCCTGAGAAAGAATCCTTGGAATGCTACCTGGAGGTCAGGGTGTTTGGCAGGTGGCCTCACCCTCTGCACATTCCATTGCTTTGCCATCACCATAAAACAAGGATCCTCTTCACATTGCAGGAGAAAACAAGCAACATGTCAATTATCAGGACTCTGAGTGGGATGGCTCTTGGTGGCTCACAGCAACAAGGTTTTTCCCAGTTATCCTAGTTTGGCCTACTCAGTTACATCTTATCTACTGTGCCATTCTAGGTATTTAGATTGGCAAAAATAAATCTGAGCCTTTGGCCTGGTCTACATGTTCCATTCAGCAGTCTGGCTGAAAATTCCTTAATAGACTGATCCAACACATGGCTGCCACTCAAGTGGGTTAGGGCAGATTTTATTCATTTACTAAGCTGAATGTACCCATCGTTGCAGGAGTAAAATTTCAACACATTTGTGGATCCTGATGGGCATGGCTGGGTGCTGGAAACTGGGCACGAGGAACTGGCACTGGGTGACAGGCAGTATGAGTGGCTGATCTCTTTCGGTGTGGGGAGGGGCACAACTTGTTACTTATTTGTTATGTTATATGCCTCCTATAAGGGAAGAAAGGAAGAAAAAAAATGCTAGTAAAGATTGTTCTTGCTGTATACTTGTCTGCTGACTAATTCATCAGAGTAGTCTGAGCGGGAGGGCTGATGGATGACAAATGGTTGGAGCATGGTCTATGGAGGGGGGGAGGAGACCTCCTCAATGACACCCCTTTTTACCCCCTTAAGAATTAAATTTCTAAAAATCAGTGGGTGCTCAGATCATGAAAGGAATACACTCCCCAAATTTCATGCATTGAGGTCAGAGGCTGAAGGTGGTAACTAATGAGTCAGAGACTCTTCAATTTTAAGTATAGGGATGAAAATACATTGCACCCCTCTTCACCCCCTTCCGGTTTGAATTTCCTAAAATAAGTTCTTAGGGGGTGCCTACATAATGGAAGGAAGACCCTCCTCAAATTTCACACTTCTAGGTCCAGCGGTTTTGGCTGGGTGTTGATGAATCATCAATGACTCATCAATTTTATAAATACAAAAAACCATTTAGATCTTGCCTTACCCAAGCTCAAGGCAGCTTGGAGAACTTCATACTTTATATATTAGGTATACAGTATAAGTTATATAAAGTACAACTTTATATAACATGTTATAAGAATAGTTAAAAAAGATTGCATAGTTCTGTGACTCCAAGGTTTAAGTACTGAATAAGGATTGAGTTCCTTCTAAAACATGCATAGACCGACTTCAGTCTTGTGACAATCCTCTTTTTAAAAACTATAATAGCCTCAGTGCTAGAAGTGTTTAAATAAAAAAGGACAAATATAGGATTTTTAAAAGAGGCATAATTCACCTGTATTTAGCAATCCTGAGTACATACACTTGATATCTTTCTAGATAAGGCTACAATCCTAATAACACTTTCCTGAGAGTAAGATCTATTGAAAACAATGGGGCTTACTTTAGAGTACACATGGTTAGGATTGTGCTCTAAGTGTACCAAATCCAGTATTCTTAGCAAAAATCCTAGCAGAAATTGGCCACTATTCTATAATCTGTTTTGCTCACCCATGTTATAGTTACTGTATTTACTCAAATCTAACGCTCACCTTTTCCAGCCAAATTCAGTCTCCAAAGTCAGGGTGCACATTGTATTCGATGGTTAATTACATTTGAGTAAATACAGTATTTTGATTATAAGTATAGGGTGTGCATTATATTTGAGTAAATACGGTACATAGGATCACAAAGCTGGATGGATCCAGGTGGTGAACATCCCTTGCTCAGAGGATCTTCCGCACAATAGGGCTGTGAACATCTAATTCACTTTAATTAGCTTACATTACAGAACATAACACACCAACAAGTAGACGACAACATCAAAGGTTCCACAAAGCAGAGAGAACCAGATGATTCAAGCCTGTGATGGTAAGCCACACACAGTACAAACAGCAATTTTCAAGATCCAGAATGATCAGCTACACTAGACTTTAAACTAGCCACCCGTCATGGAGCACAAAAGCAGCCACTGACGTTAGGCTACCAGGGAAGTGAAAGTGTAGTCTCACCACTTGTAGGCAGTCTCCAGAAATAGTCATCCTCCTTCTAGGGACATGGGGAAGCTGATACAAGTCAAGACTATGATTTGATGCTGGATCTTCCAGGTCTCACTCCAACTCCCTAACCACTACACCATCCTTGCTCTCCAGAATTCTCTCCATTTTTTTCTGAACGTAATAAAAATGGTGAGGAGGAGAAGGAACGTGCAGACGACAGCCAGTTCAACTTCCTCATGAGATCCTGGGGACCCGGACAGGCAATGATGTCTAAAATGTTATCACCCCTACCACGTATATGGAGCTTTCTAATGTAATGTTGGCCAGAAGCACATGACTATTGCAAAATTAGGGGTCAATATTGTATTCAATTAGGGGTCAATATTGTATTCATAGGGATCAATATTGTATTGTATTCACTTTAAGATACCCACTAGATACTTTCATAAGAATCCTCATTCGAAGATCAAGTCATGATTGTTAGATGTACAATCATTCAGTCCCACAAAATGGAGGCACTAAAAGGCAAAAATTCACAAAACAAATTGGAAAGTTGGCTTCTCTCTGTGGATTCGGTGGCCCAGCTTAAAAATTTGAAGCAACACGCAAATCAGTGTGCACCACTGGAATTACTCAGAAACTCTGATCTCTTGAGCTCAACTACTGGAAGAGATGCTGTAACCAGCCTCACTCTTAGAAGGGAAATGCAGCTCTCCTGATAAGGAACATGAACGTGGGAACATAGTAGTCACAGGATCAGCTTTTTTCTCCTACTCTACTTCAATTCTCTTCCTCAGTTGCCTGGTCATCATCAGCTGCTAAGAGATCAGTCTGTTCTTGTCAATGCTATTTAATATTTAAATGCTGGAAGGAAATACCTGCAAGAAAATGGGTTGAGGGCAAGCAGAGCATGAGTCAAGGCTGGACCAAAATTTTCCATGTCCTGCTCCCATGATGACACTTTGCAACAGGCTGGACAGCTTGATATTAAGTCATAAGAATAGTGCAGATAGTGTGAGGTGTTTGCATATTTGTGAGAATATAAAAGAAAGATATGAACAGCCAAAGCTCTAAAGCATTATTATTAAGAATAATAAAAGCCCACAGCTGTTGCTTGTGGAGGTACAATATAACATTCATACATAAAAATATTTTTCCATCAAATGAGTATATCTATTTTAATTAGCATGACAGTTGGAAATGGCAAGTGGAAAAGATGGAGACTGCTTGACTGTTTCCCAGTGGCCTTTTGCCTCCCCCTAGCCTGGCTCTTCTCTGTCCCAGAGGCATTTGGAAACAGAAACTGCTTGCCTCTTGCCTCCCCTCAACCTGCTTGACCCTTGATGCCAGAGATGCAACACACTAACACACAGGTTAAGGCTTTTATATAGATATTTATAGACCACTTTTCAGCAAAGTTCATAAAACTGTTTACATAGCAAAATAAATTGCTCCCTGACCCGAAAGGGCTCTCATTCTTTCCCAAAAAGTCACATGTAAGCCTTTCCTCACCTTATCTCCTGTCCGAAATATGGAACTGCAACATTTGACAGCACAATCCTAGATGTGTCTACTCATAAGTAAGTCCCATTGTTTTCATTGATACTTACTCTCAGGACAGTGTGTATGAGATTTCAAACCTAAATTACACAGTAATTGGATTTTCCATTATAGAACCTTGGGAAAGAATTCAGAAACTACATGAGAACCATATAAATAAATCGGCAACTGGAGACTTAAAGTAGAATCTATATTATCTCTATATTTTTATTTGTCATATTTGTTTCCTCAGAGCAGTATAACAGCACAAAGACAAAAATAGAGACAACCGCTTGTCTCGGAGTTCACGTCAGTTATTACACAATAGGTACAAAACTAGGTAACTCTGTTTTATCATACAGGGTATTCATTTTTTCTGTCATTTATATACAAATAACTAAACTACATGGAAAAATAGTAAAAACAAATTCCAAGGGATATATTACACTGGAAAGAAGGAAAGGGAAGAGCAGGGAGAGGAAGAGGACGAGCTAATAGTTTTCTGGTGGGACTGATGCTTATGCATATGTTTACTTGATCATCAGCTGCTGAGAAGTTATAAATGGAATGCATGGAAGTTGCTGGGCTGAGGGTCAAGCTCTTTGGGCCACTTCCATTCCCATTTGAGGGATAGCAGAAAAAGAACACCTTATCTTTCTATGGCTCTACTGTTTAAAAAGCCACTCAGAAATTGCCAGCTCCTCCTGAACCTCATACTTGCTCAGAGCGTGGCTATCCTACTTGAAACTACTTACAGGAAACTTCAAGAATACCCAGATCCTATGCACAGTATTTATATATAATATATGCTTTTACAATATTAAAAATATATAGAATTCCTCCCTATGCTGAAATGCCTGCATGCCTACAGATGTCTGCGGCCACATCCTCCACACAAAACAGAGCTCATCAAGAGGATGCAACACGCACCATGAATGTGGTGAAAGTGAACACATGTTTGGAGAGCGCATGGAAATAAAGTGGGAGGGCATCAACAGTCCGATAGAAACATGAATGGGGAAACTGAGCAGCATCTTTGTGTCCTGTTCTGAAATTTTTACAGAGGTCATTTCAACAAAGGGCCTCTTTGAAACCCATTCCCGTTTCATAAGGCAGCATGTCACAGGATTGGATGCAAAAGATCCTACTGCGGGCACAAAAAAAGAACTATCCTCTCCCACTGATCCAAAAGTAACCACAACCCCAAAACTACCATAAGAGTAACTTGCCTTCTTGCACCAAAACCTGCAAATTGCAAAAAAGGTAGTTGTGCTGCTCCAACGCATGGGGAAGGAGGGAATAAGGTTACCTTGTCCTCTTCCATTGTCAGGAAAGAACCATAGTAGCTTGATGTGGACACATTATGTGCTAAGGAAGCAGAGTAGGGATTTCTTGGCAGGCACAACTAAGAATAATTTTTTTGGTTGCAATAGCAGAAGTCACTGCATGGCCTGCTGGAGCTCAGCAGTTGGAGGGAGAAATAGTTTAAGTCAACAGTATATGGGACTGAGTAAGTATTCTTTTAAAACAGCAACAGGATAGTAAAATCCAACGTAGATGACTATACTGCACAGGGCTAACAGCAAGGGAGGGATGGGTTGGTATTTACCAAAACATGTCACTTTTTAAATCTCTCCTCTCCTTACTTCCTTCATCTCCTGAGCTCTCAACCCCTCTGGCTATTTTGAGCAGGGGATATGAATGGAGCTGTTGTGTTCCACCATCCCACCTCCTATTCAGTTTCTTCTGGAGTGCGGAGTGTGAAGTGGAAACCTCAGCAGCGGCATGGCTGTCCCTGTAGGAAGAACAGCCATGGATCTCTGCAAACATGCCCAGCCCCTCACAAAACGCTCTTGCCCAACCAGGCACAGCTTGGGTGGAAAGGGCTGCTAGCGCCCTTGGGACCTGCGTGAACCACAATGTGATTGTATGAGATTCATGCATATTAGTGTGAGAATTCGTGTGAGAATATTTAAGGCACAGAGAAAAGGAACCAAGTCAGTCCCCCAACGATCCTCATTTCTGGTCTCCCACAGAAGGGGTTAAAAGTACTGTACGCAGGCAGGTGCCTGATAACCACAACAAACTGTGGGAGAGAAACATAGCAGCTTAGAACAAAACTAGCATTACTGGTAATGAAGGGGGAAGAGGAATTGAGAGAGGTGCAGGGGAAGAAAGAGGTCTAATGCTATTCCCCTTTTTTTGCAGGCAGTGTCAATACAGGCACAATTCACCACCACCACAACGGAGAAGTGCAATCCACTACCATTCATTCCTTTGCCCTTTCCAGCTTTCAATTGTCAGGGTACAAAGGTGTCTGGGTAAAACCTGCAACCATCGGGTCATTTGGCTTATAAAGGAGACATGATTCTTGCACAGTGGCCTTCTACAAGGATTGGGCCATCCCAACGAGGCCAATAAGAAACCAGTTTACATCCTCATCATATGGGCTACAGAGAATGTAACGGCAGTCCTGCATGCTGGATTCATACATTACCATGTTGTGACCAAACTGCATTGCAAGCCCAGGAAGAGAGCAAGGGGACAAAACCTAAATGCTCACCACCTCAGACTGAGTAAACTCTATCCCACTGGCACTTAAAATTAATGATTAACGAGGGTGAAAGAACTAGTGACATGACTTTTTCTGGAATTTAACACACAATGATGCGCTGCTCTGACAAGTGGGGCAGGAACAGCAGAGAAAATTTAAGATCTGTTTTTGCAATACTACCAGAAAGGGTACAAAAGAGAATGAAATCGCTGACGAGTTTTAGAGACTAATGCTTAAAACACTCTAGTAATAGGTACCTGTGCAAAGAAGCAGTTTCCGGTTTACAGATTCCCTTGCACTAGGTTCAGTCACCCCGTGTGATCCCATCCCTGCTGCAGTGTATGGTGGGAGCTGTTCATGCAAATTTGCACCCCCCCCCCCATTGCAGCATGGCTGGAAACCTTATCCCAGTCTTCGACAGCTTGTTCCCAAGGTCTGCCCTCCAGATTGTGGCCATTAACTTCTAACCACAGACATGTTTCCTTTCTACCAATTTTGCAAGAAGTGCCCAATGATTCAGGAGGACACAGGCCAAGAAGTCCATTACATTCACCACCTCAACAAGGACAAAGAGGTTTCAGATCTACTCATTAATTTCAATTCAGAACAGATTTCTCATCTTTCCCTTCCTATCCCACTTATTTAGTTTACACACATGTGCTTGTAGTACTCCGGTACATTTCTAAGAGAATTCTGGACACAACCCAGAGGTTGACCAAAATACTGGGACACTAAATTGGGGATCGGAGGTAAATTTGCACGGCAAATTGAGAAAAAAGAGTTGGGAAGTGCATTTTAGTAGAACAACTGGGGACAGAAAATTTCTGCTGCTTCTTATTGCAGCCAAACACTCTCCAGACAACTTAGCAAAGGGGTGAGGATACCAACTCACTCCTCTGTGGTCATCTAGCCTGACCCTTCCACCACCTACCACCACTGAGGTGATCTAGCCTGACCCTTCCACCACCTACCCTTCTTAAAAAAGGAAAAAAGAACGAGGCAGAAAGATCACCAAAAAGAAAGCATGATCCACTCCTTCTGTCCTGGATCTTTGCTCTCTTCTGTGCCAGGTGGACTTAGCATTCTTTACAATTTCCTTATTAAGTGAGCCAAGATCTATTTGAACCTTTAAAGAGTCAGAGGAAAGACTGTCTGAACCTCTAGTCTCAGTAGTTCATGCTTACAACTGGCAACAGGAAGTGCCCATTCCTGTCTTGAGCACCATTTGAAAAGAGGAAAGGGATAGGACATGTGTTTCTGGTTCAATAAATAAAAGGAAAAGTTAAAGGCGGTGGTATGCTTCATCATCACCACCCCCCTTAGAACTCATCATCTGAGCTTAAGAGCAGGGTCTTCTCATTGTCCCGAACACCAGAATTGCTGTGAGAACGTGAGATGATGTGGCTGCCATTGCGCCAGGATGGTCCGTGTTCTAGGGTTGACTGCTGAGTGTACTGCTGGTAAGCTGGAGAGAAGTTGTGGATGGCATCCTGCACAATGTCATGGGGGTTCATAGTCTCCTTAAGGCTGCTAGAGATGCTCTTCATGGGAGCACAGCGACCTAAAGCAAAGACAGCAAGTTAAGAACAGCCGAGGATAACGTTCAAGGTTTGTGCCTATCAACTGGGTGAATTAGGAAAAGCCTTGGGAAACTAAAGAGGGTCATTAAGGAATAAAAGTTTCAGGAGAACCCAAGGTTGCCAAAAGCAGAAGGGCTGACACTCATGATGCCAAATCCTCTAGAGAGGGCACAGGAAAGATCACCAGACAGGTTGCAAAGTGCCACATATAAAGATTAGGGAAGGTCAGAGAAGAGAAAGCACTTACTCAAGGACTGAAAAATGCATTCATGAAAACACACATGTGGTACAAGAGCTAAAGGAACAAAAGCTAGGGAACAAGACTTTAAAGCAGATCCTCCATGTACAGTAGCAAGAGACTGTTGAGGACAACAGTTCAAAACAAAAGCCATGGTTTAGGGCAGGAAGAGAAACCACTACAAAACATAATACCACTTTCAGGTGCAGAGGAGGCACCACTGCTTCCGAGTGTTGCAGATCCATTTCAGCAAGGAACCTACCAATTATAGTATGTTACCCTCTTACTTTAGTACTTTACAGATTATTTTAGACTATATGTTGCAAGCATGTCATTTCTGATGGATAAGAACAACTACCTATATCATATATAACCAATATTCCGAAGGAAATGATGCACCCAACAAGTTTAAGGTTATAGCAAAGCTCAGTGTTTCTCAAACTTTTTATAGGGATTTGCTCCCCAAGTAAATCTTTGCAGGGGAGGAGCAAGGGAAGTGATGCAACCACCAGGATCATGTCACTAAGGGGGATGAAAAGGGTGCTTGCCACAGGCTCCAGGGAATCCCGTTATTGCCCTCATCCCTTCAAGGGACCAGAGGACCTTTACATGAACTGGGGAGGTCACAGCCCCCTAGTTTGAGTACCTTACAGTGAATGGGTTGGAGGCAGAAGATAGAAAGCAACCTGAACCTTTTAAAGCTTTTGCCAAAGCAATTCCTCATGGAATTCTTCCCTCACATAATGATGGGCATACAGAACAGATAATGCAGGGAGATGGAAGGAGTAAGTGCAACAAAAGAGAGACAGAACTGAATGCAGAGAAGGCACCTACCATACGGCCCATAGGATGGTACAGCTGCGCCAGACACCCGAGCCCAAAGCAAGGGAAAGATGAGAGAGAAAAGAGAGGAAGAGATGGGAAACAGCAGGCTATAAAGGCAAGTTATTCTTAGACTCTCCACAGAAAATTACTACAACACACTACTATTGTAAAAACACCACTAGAGTATAGTATAGCAGAAACAGGGCACAATCCTAACCAGCTTTCCAACACACTGCTATAGCTGCTCCAGTGGGGCATGTGTTGCTTCCTGTGGTTGAGGGCAGTCATAAAGGCATCTTCCTCATCAGTATTTGTTCCTTTACCACAAAGATACATTGCCCTTGCACCAGTACTGGAAAATTAGTTAGGATTCAGCCCACATGTTCTAAAATTCAAGATTTTGAAGAAATCCCTTAAGAAACTTCCCTTCCCAAAGTCCTTAAAGGCTAGAAATCCACTATCCCACCTAATTTCTGCTCTACACCTACTTTCCCCAGCAATCAGGTCAGAACCATAGATAGATTTTAAAGCAGTTGACTCTTCTCCTGTTTTTATAACTGAGGAAGGAAAAATGTGAAAAGATGTATTCCAAGATCTTCCCTTTCCTGGTCAATGCATTCGTTTGGAAAGATAATTTGTGGAAGTCTCTTGCTTTTCTGCTCTCAGTATCTTCATGTGAAATTGTTCTCCTCAGACAACTCCTGTGACCCCTCACAGATACAAAAGGTACACCCCTAGTGCTATCTGAACAAAATGTGAGCTTCCTGTGTAAAGAGAGGACAAGAAATTAGGGTAGCACTTACAAGCATCACCTCATGGGAGTGTTATCAGTAATAACTTGCATTGATGCGCAGGTCTAACTTTTATCTTGTCCAGCGCACATCTATATACATATCTATAGTCTTGTCCTGTGCACATGACAACCACATCAGTTGCTGTCACTGTGCAAATATGGCAGACTAATTATACTAGTGTGTAATTGTCAAAAAAAGTGAGCACATAAGCTGTGTGCACTCATCACCAAACCTTGCATGGTTCTGCCTTCATACCTTGTGCATCAAGACGCTTGTCTGCATAAACCTTGTACGTGAAGGCATGGCGCAAAGCAATGGCTGCAAAGAACATTTCCACACAGATGATGAAATCTTGGTAGCCAGCTGCCACAGTCCCTTCACCCACAGATACATTGGCTGAGTTGATCTTTGGAATTGCACCACACTTCTCTAAAATGGCCAACAGCATCCCTGAAAAGGACAAAAATAAGTAAGAATGAGGTGGGCTGTAGTGAAACAGGGAACTGTCCGCAAGAGGGCTCAGAGACCAATGCAAAATCATTTGCAATGGATGGAAACCTCTGGTCACCCATATAAATCTCTAACCTGGTCTTGCAAACTTTGTGAGATGTCACGCTTACCATCTCCTCCTCTTTTCTTCCTGGTTCTTGCATATCCTTTCTTCCTGCACCATTCTATCTCAAATCCAAGACAGTGGTTTCAAAGAAAGGGGAATTTCCCTCCTTCTGACTTGTCATGGTATTAGAACTTAATGAGCAACAAATAAGAACAGCAGGCTCAAGAGTTCTTTGTGTAACAAATTATGTTGCCTAAAGTTGCCATGATAACCACTAGGCTTAGATGACACCAAAACAGGATTAGAGGCAAATTCATAGGGGTGAAACAGAACCTCCAGGTTCAGAGGCAAGAAGCCTCTCTGAATGACACTGGCTTGGAGCTTGTCTGATCCAGCAAGACTACTCTTGTGCTCTTATCTGAGCCCACACCTGCCAGGATCTGAAACCCAACCTTTTCAGAAATCCCATTAGGAGGAATTTGAAAACATTTTAGTTGTGAGTAAGCCTACTCCACACTACACAGGACCAATTGGTGCCCAACATGGTATGCCAAATGCTGCTCCTCTTTACTGGGTGAAATGCCTGCCTCTCCTTCCCCAGAACTGAAAAAAGGGAGTAGAGCTGAAAAAAGAAGTGCAGAGGTGTGCTGACATGATTTTTGAAAGGGGGTCCTGGGCTGAAATGCCCAAGTACAGGGTAACCAGATGCCCAAACCTCAAAAGGAGGACAAGGTCTTGGATTTCTCTCAGCCTGGCATTTCTGGCAAACAATGGCACGTTTACCTACTCATGAGTAAAGCTGCAATATTGGGCACTTTCAATTTCCCATAGAGCTCAATGCATTTTTTTTTAATTTTGGTTTTTTGGCCTTAACCTTTGATAGGAAGGAGATACAGTGGCGCCTCACGTAAAGTATGTTTCACGTAACAAACAAAAATTTCTCTAGGATTCTGCTTCACGTAAAGAAAGTGCTGCACGTAAAGAAAACGTTTGTTGGCAGTTGGGGCAGACACGCTGGCTGGCAGCCTGTTTATAAAGCATCAGGGCTGCCTAGCACACCTGCCCATAGTGAAAGCAACACTTCTGCGCTGTTCCTCCTGTGGCCGGGTGTCCGCTGGGCTGAGGGAGAGAAGAGCAGTGGAGAAGAGGGAAGCAGCTCAGGGCTAGCTAGAAGGGAGCAGGGGAGAGAGGCTCAGGATGGAGAGAAGGAGAAAGTGGAGAGACACTTTGAAGGGGTCTTGGATTGCAGCCTCCTAACCATGTCTACCCAGAAGTAAGCCCCATTGTGTTAAATGGGTCTTACTCCCAGGAAAGTGCCTTTAGGACTGCAGCCTAAGTAGACTTCGTAAGATCATGCACATTGAATGCATGTTTTGAATTCAATCCCAGTGTTCTGTCATCATTTTTACATCCAGTTAATATTTTTATATGAATATTTTTGGAGTTGTGGAACCAATTGTCTGAGTTTCCATTATTTCCTATGAGAAAATCCGCTTCACGTAAAGAATGTTTCATGTAAAGAACATGCCTCCGGAACGAATTAAATTTGTTACGTGAGGCGCCACTGTATTTTAAAACTGATTTTTGCACTGGATTTTGCTCTTCAATACAAATCCAACGACACATGACATGATGGGCACTGCACACTGTTGCAAAGTTCCAAATGAAGTAAAAATGGAGCCCCTTTGGAGCATACCCAGACAGAAGGCTTAAAATAAAAAAGAGGACAGAAAAATTCAGTCATATGGTCACCTTGCCTGAGTACCACTGTCCTAGAGACACCTGGCTAACCGAGAAGAGCTGGCAACTTTCCAAGTACACCCCTTTACTTTCTCCCAAAATAGCAAATTGTTTCTATTTATTCCTATGCAGATAAGTAAAAGGAAGGTACTTTGAGACCATCACAGTGGGTGCAGGACTTGCCCTCCCTCTTCTTTGGCACTAGATGGTCTGGTTTCCACTAAGAGGGGCCTTATTTAAAGCATTTGTGCCCCATGCTTCAGTTAACAAGGCTCCCAGAGTGGCTTATGTAAAACAATGGGATATTATTACAACAGGAAAAGGTGTGGGGTGGGAGCTGGGAAATATGCCTTGTTTGCTTCTTTCCTCCTCCTCAAGGAGGTGATGTTTCTGTGGGCACTGAAGTTCAAGCTTAAAAGGGCAATAACAGGTGCAGGTGGTGATAATTCCTCCTGCGAAAGGATAATGTGTTCCCAGTGAACATAGAAGAGCACTATGTTACGCTGTCGTTGTCCATCCCCCCAAAAATCCTCAGTATTCTTGGCCTGCATTTCAGCCTATACGTAAGATTGGTTAGCACTGCTAACTTTAAAAAAATCTTATTTTTATATTTTGCCTCACCTTGTTAAAAATCTCACCGGCTCTATTCCCAACTATACAGTAAATATAACACTAAAATTAAAACAATGTCAGAAAAATATATTGCTCACTCCATGCAAGCCTAAATTTAGCTGTAATCCTACATGCATTTACTTGGGAGTAAGCCCTACAGAATTCAGTGGGTCTTCCAAGCAACATGCATAAGACTGCATTCTCTTTTCCAGCATACATATTTTGCATGCTTTATTTATCCCATTCATAATAACTACAAGAGTTGTCCTTTCCCCTTGATTTTCTTTTTACTTTCATTACATCTTATGTACAAATGATATACACAGGGCGCAATCCTATCCATATCTACTCAGAAGAAGCCCCATTGTGTTTAATTGGTCTTACTTCCAGCAAAGTGTGCTTAGGATTGCAGCCATACACTCTTATGCATATGTTGTAAATCTTTTCTGAACTTAAACCAGCTAGTCTAAAAACTACAAGACTTGATAACATGATGCATCAATATTACAAATACTTATGTGCTAAAAATAAAGTGTTTTTTTTAAAAAACTATGTTTTTCTGCCAGTGGATTATTTTCTTTTATAGAAAGTTTTTATCCCCATTCCTTTTATCAGTTTTTTTCCAATCATTTTTAGTTCTTCCTGACATTTTATGTCACTGTGTATATACTTCACTCCTCCACCACTCTTGAAAACAGTACTTCAGTTCAGTCTGTAGCCATCCCCTTGCGTATGACAGCTATGCTTCTTATGAACCATTAGTGGTAGTTTTCAAACACATGCACCTGTCAAACCAACAGGCTTTAACCAACATTCTAAGGTTGTCCTTAACAGTTTGACACACACATTTCCTAAACATTTACCTTCTTTCTTCTTTGTACTGTCAGTTTAATCCAGTGCACGCATTCAGAAACGCAGGTGTGTACATTCCTAAAGTTATCTAATTCCTCTGCCCATTACCTTTTAAAATAAAATCTTTAGGGAATACGATCAAACTGGCACACTGACTCACTCTATTGTTTCTTTTTTTGCATTTTTTTTTTTTGCATTTCAGATTGTGAGCCCTTTCAGGACAGGGACCCATTAGCTTTTAATTAGCTATTATTATTTTTCCATTTTCTTTGTAAACCGCTTTGTGAACTTCTTAGTTGAAAAGCGGTATATAAATACTGTAGATTGTAGATTGATTGTAGATTTCTTAGAATGGCTGGTGCTGTGTGAGCTATTGATCCAGCAAGGATGCCACAATCAGCCTTCAAAAGATGCAAGGTATACAGAAGACAGAAAAGTTTTGGTTTATATTTCCACAAATGCTAGAATATTTTTGTTACTTTGATCAAGAGGAACGCAATGCATTTAAAAAATACAAAGAAAGACAGAAATCTTTTCCCATCCAATTGGGCAAGTTACCATATTATAGTATAATGGGACTTGTGGCAGATATGGACAAAAATTAGTATCCATTGATCAGCCTTGACCTGTGTGCAAGGTGTCCCTATGTTCTGTATCAATCAAGTAGGGTGAGGGTTCTATTTTCACCTTTTCTCTGGGACAGAGAAGTCTGGGGGTTATATTTCCATTTCAACTGTCATTTGTATCTTTGACTGATGACAGGCCATGTTAGAAGAGGCAAGGGTTCAAGAAGCAAGAGGTCCAAAAGATCAGGTGAGATGCTGTGGATGGTTTTTTAAAAAACTGATGAACAGTATATATCTTTTTACTTATGAACTGTATATATGAATTTTGTACCTCCATAAGCAACAACTTCAGGCTGTTACTAGTTATAACAGCTGAGAACAAACAGAAATAGCATAGGAAAATGGAGGATAGTCTAAGACAAGTGTTGAAGCATCAAAAAGCTTTATATTACCAGATTTTTATCTTGTTTTACACCTTCTTAGCTTATATTTTTGAATTGTCTTAGGAGAATTCTAACTAAAAAGAATCAATGCTTTATAGTTATGCAAGTACAACAGCTAAATGTTGGCAAAATACTATAATCCCTTCAAAAGAAGAATGGTATTGAACAAATATGTATAAACTCTATTGACATAAGGTAAAAACAATAGAGAAGTATGAAAGTGATTGACATGTATTTGAATTTTTGAACAGGAAGCATACTCAAAATCTACATGCCCAGGTATTGGCCATTTTATAGAACAAAGTACTCTTTATTTCAGTTCAGGAAGGGAAGGGTTAACGCCAGCCTTCTGAAGGTCATATGAACAACAGTTTGAGGAATTACTGAGAATGCCAACTGATGTACCTTTTTTTGGTATGTTCTGTATTCTAAATGTCTTTTAACAAAAGACTGAATAACTTTCGAACTAGTAAAGATCAATGTAGATCTAATTAAGATGGATTGAAGCAAGTGCAGTTTCATATAAAAGGAAAAGCGAGAGATACCTGTGAAAGCTTCTCCATTTACATGGGGGTTACACTCTTTGAATTCAGTGCATATTTTTTAAAAATATAAATTATAACTATTTTCCCCATGGGATCCAATGTTAATTGTATAGATTGGAGAAAAGTTATCCAATATTCGTGCTGATGACTTTTGCATGATGTGAGTGGTGTATGCGGCACACACAGTTGGATCTACAGCACAATCTTACCATCTAGTGCCCGTCTGCTAAATAAACTGCAAGAGGTGAGCAACCAATAGCTGAACACAGAACAATCATCATGGTATGGAACTATAGAGGAAATAGGCATGGAAGGACACACAGGACCAGATTGATGCTTACGTGAAAGGGGAAGCGGTTTTTATGGTTGTCTTCTGTTTACCTTATGATTCAAATACATTTTCTTTCAGTATTTATCATCTTCTGGCTTTAGAGGACAACCAACTGGGAAGGTGTCAGCATTTAACAAGATTAGCAACTAATTGACAACATAATTTCAATAAGAGCCAGCATAAATTAGACTTCCACTATTAATTACAATACTGCAAAAATGCATAAATCAAGACTGCATTAATCTAGAGGTGCCTGTAGTACCCTAAGTGTAATAAATTTTTACAATCAATTAAGAAACCAATGACACACAATCCCAGGCCTTCTCAATTCCAGCTGAATCTCATGAGTAGGGATCTCACCTTGCCAGAAGGACAGGAAGATGACAGACTTGACCATGAAGAATTTAAGGACAGGACTGTAGGGACTGAGCAATTCTCGGGTGGCGAAGTAGAAGAGGAAGAGGGCATAGAGAGCCAAGCTGACAGAAATGTTGTAAATGATTGTCACATATAGGTACCCACTTGTGACACTGTAAAAGAAAGAAAACATAAATATTTAGACTTGATCACCCATCCTTTTTCAGGCCCTATTAGAAAATCTTCCTTTGACCGGGCTTTTCTTCCTAATACATAATTAAGCAGTGGCCCAACACCAGAGAAGGCAATGCTGTCTATTGCCACTTTGGGCTCGCTGTTTCCACCTCTGCTTTACAGGGAGGCGGAGCTTGACAATATTTTTCTGTATATGCTTTCTTCAGCACAAAAGGGTAGGTCTTTGGGTTGGGCATGGGGCAGATCATAACATCTCAGTTTTCTCCTAATAAAAACTCTGAAGCCAGGAACAAGTTACTCAAGTTCATCTGACCAAGAAGAGACTCTTAAGAGATTAGAACTCAGCACCATCCACTACATCATGTCTTCTTTTACTCACAATCCTACTACCTTTCCCTAGATCTCAGGGCAAACAAGAGTTCCTTCCCTTTGCAAGGCCCCTTCCTTTCTTGCCCTACCAGCTAAGTGTTACCTGCTAAATAAATCTCTTTAAGTGCAATTATTTACTTACTCAAAGTCACCATCCTGGTATTTGCCAAATGCCTGAAGGATGACTGTGCTAATTGCCATGAGAGGCTTCACCACACAGAACTGCAGAGTGGCCTGGCAGCAAAAGAGAAAGTAGACAAAATGAGTGCGGACAAGGACTAGGGAGCTCATCTGGCTTCCTCTCCAAGCTTTAATCTCTAACCAGCCAGTTCCATCTGCCTCAATCACAACTGCAGTGTTTTTAATATGGAAGTGGGGTCTAGCACTTTGTGAAGACAGAGTGCCCGTTAAGGGATGCATGTCAGGGAGAAGGTTCAATCATGGCTTCTTCATTGTTCCTGTAAGAGCCTGCTCACAACTAGCCAGGTACCAGCAGATATTCAGTTTGTCACCAACATGGAGCAGTACTAGGAGGAAGGAAAAAAGTGAGACTTAAAAGACAACCTGTTGGCGAAGAAATATGCACCCTTAAAGTTCAGAAAACCCCTTGTCTGTCAGAACTAGGACTGACCAGGTTATTCACTTGTCAAGTTGTTCCTGGGACAGAGTCTAAAGCTAGGATCATTTACACTTGCAGCAGTAAACAAATTTTATGTGGATGAAGGCAGTGGGCAAATCCCAAACAAGATTAGTGGACAGTGCTCCATACTCAATTTTAAAGGCAGTTGTAGAAACCTCATCTGCTACCAACACAAATGCAGATTTTCATCTGGAGCAGATTCAGCAACAATAATTCTCATCTGCTGAGAACACTTGATCCAACCATGTACACCCAAGTCAGATTCTACAGTAGATACTTGCCTATCATTTTTTACTCAACTGGGGGAAAGAACTACAGGGGTCCAGAGAAACATGAACTCCAGAAAAAAAACACAAATCTAAATTATTTCTATACCTGCAAAATTTTCTCTGGTCACAAAATAGGAAATTTTCATCACTCAAAGCAGATAAAGTAAAGAAAAAGGACATCAAACTATACCTTCTTTAAAACTGTTTATCAGCACTATCCCGGTACCAACTGTAAATGATTATTCTACTGCTTTACCTTTGCTATGGTTAATTTGAACCAATTCATTATTTTAACTTCTAAATTGTATCAAGGAACTTCCTTTTGGGAGGGAGTGTGCAGAATAAAAATATTTTAAAATAAAACCATGCCATTGTTTCAAATTCCAAAGTGCATGAGCACTTGTATATTCACTCTTCAACAAGGTGAGTGCACTTTGATGAAGACCCTTTTACTATAGCCTTTTGGCTTCTTTGCAGAATGCATGCCTGTCTCGCTCAGGAAACACAGGTCCCTAGATAAGGTTTTGCTTCCCTTATTCTCCCATGTAAGAAAAAATTCCAGAGATATAAGAAGTGGAGTTGAACATTTTGCTCAGAGGCAATTGGTCGACCCCTTAAGCCTATTTCTTCATGCCAGAGCCCTGTTCCCAGATTAGTAAGCCTAAAAGTCAAAGCAATTGCTGCCTACGGACATCCAGTGGCAGGTAAGGTGCTACCTTTTCCTAGAGCTTTATGTACTTGCACAGAAAGATCTTTGCTTTTTTTGATCCCTGGCTGAAAGAAGCAGCAATTGTCCCTCTTTGGAGGAGATCTTTCAATAACCAATAGCCGACACAACAATTGGCAACATTTTGGAAATGTTTTAGGCCTGTTAATAAGTTTTATTAGACCCGTTCATCTCTCACTTCCCTTTGAACTTTACAATTCATACAGCCTCTGAAAAGGTCAACTATATTTACATTCCTACTGAGATTATGAAATAAGCATCATATTCAGAAAAAGGGGGAAGAGACACAATTTCAGCAATGAATCTTTTACTTCCTGGTGGCTATATAAGCACAGTTACATAAAGAGGGAGGCAAAGGAAGGGGAAGATTATTTGAGATAAGATGCTCTTGGATGGTGGTCACAAGACTTCAAGGAGATTTTAAAAATCCTAGCAAAACCAGCCAGTGAGTCATTGCCAAGATGTGAACTAGAAAAGGTCAAGATAATTGTTAAACTGTGCCTCTGAACTTCCTTCTCTCCATTCTGGGGACTGTTTAATCATTTTCCTGGAGCAGGATCCCACAAGCTCTTATTTTAAACACTTCCTGGTGAAGAAAGTGTGAAGACATACAGGAACAACCAACTGGCATATGTGATCTAGACAGCTCCTATGTCATCAGGCAGAAGTCTGGAGATCAAGAAAAAGGTGGATTAGCTAGCCCTCCCCAGTGCCTTATTTCACACCCATCCAAGCTGCTGTCCGGTTGCCTGAAAGGCCACATTCACCCCAGGCAAAACGAATGTCAAGAGCTGGCAGTGCAGCTCCTTCTTCATGGGACAGAAGGCGGAGGAGGAAGGAAAGGAAACAAGTTCTCTGTTCCAGTCAAACCTGTTGCTTCAAGAGCTGTTTCCACAGAAAGTTGTTTGCTGAGCTATCAGCAATCCCCACAACTTATTTATGGGAAACCTCCATGGCAGCCAGGGGAGACAGCCTCCTGGGTTGTAAACAATACACAAAAGATTACAACACTGCTGCTCTTAGTTTTTTCTTTCTTTCAGCACATTCGGGTCTGCTACATCAGCACAACAACATTCCTACACTGAAGTGGAAAAGTGAACCATGCGCTCCCACACCATGTGCTCCTACATCAAGCCCATGGCCAAAAATTTGGCAATGAAACTGATTAACCCATTCTAAGTCAATGCAAATCAGCAAAAACCCAAATGCAACTATACTAAGCAATGTCTTTAGGATGCATCTCAAGGTTGTGAATAACGGCCAGTAAAAAATACTTAATAAGTAACATCACTTGAATAAAAACGGAAATTTAACAAAATGGAAGTGTCCAAGAGCTTGTGAGTTGTCGCTATGTACTTGTACTTACAAGCCAGATCACTAAAAGCGAAGAGACTGAGTCTGCCATTTATAAAGCAATGGAGAAGACAATGTCTGCACATTTGCTCCTCATACTTCTAACATAAGGTGGCTAGAGACTCACTGAATAAAATAATTTAATAGGTGAAAACTCCAGGACAAGGTCCAGATTTCTCCAGTGGAAAGTTGCCTATTCTTAGGTGTCTGCCTAAGAGGCAGTCACAGATTTTCATGCAGGGTGGAAAGTCTCTAGGAAGAGAAGTAGATAAAATCGGAGATGGATAGAAAAGTCCTCTTTTTGACAGCACCTCTGATAGGGAGGGAGAAAGAGGAAAAATGAACTGACATATCTTCCCAAGAACTACTGTCTCGCCTCCCAACAATTTATAGAGCTGACTGCAGCACAGAAGGCAATTTATTCACAACACAATTAAGTGGGAGAGGTTCTCTCAGCTCAGAGCTGTAGTTCATTACTGACTGCTTCCTCAGCAAGTCAAAGGTACAAGGATCACTCGCTTGCCCATAGGATGAGCATGTGACATTTAATCACATGCGCAACTCTGAAACTAAAGTCCACTATTACAGAGAAACAATCTGGGCAACTGAGTCAGACTTTTACATATCTTGATGCATGCTTCTTTAAAAAGCCAACTGCTTGACACCTGATGTGGACTGAAAATAATTCAGTGTGTATAAGAGCAACAATCCCACTTCCAAACACTAATGTCATGCAATAGTCCCCTAACATAAAAACACTAAACATTTGGCCAGATTACCTATATCTAAACCAGCTGGAATTGGAAAACTATTCATTGCTGCTTTTCTAGTCACACCATCAATGGTATCTTCACTATAACCTTTCAATAAGTTCTTTTCGTCTGTTTCAGTAACTTGCACCAGTCTTTTTCTGTCTCCATCTCCACTACCACAAGAAAACAGTTTCTTAAAACCTTAGTACGAAAGATTTTTTTAAGCAAGGCATTCTGTTCCGCTGTTCCAGTATTCTCAATTCATACTCAAGACTATCCACTCCAAATGTTCATTAAAATGTGGTAAGGGGAGGTATGAGAAAAGGTTCACACTTAGACTGGAGGAGCAAATATAACATCCACAATGTTGCTTAAGAAACAGAGTAAAGCTCAGGAAAATATGGAAGTATGGGGTATCTAAGACAAAAAAAAGCAGTGAGTTACCAATGAGAATACACTCTAATGCTGCAATCCTAAAGACATTCCTGGGAGTAAGACCCATTGAACACAATGGGGCTAACTTTTGAGTAGACATTGTTAGGCTTGTGCTCATTATCTTCCACAACCCCTGTTAAATTAACACTTCAACAGAAGCAGTAATGTGACAGGATAATTTAGCATTAATATGGACTTATCATGCTGCAGTTCTAGTTCTATTGTGGCTGCTGAATCAATTCTCACCGCATGTTTTTAAAGTGAAATAGCAGTTTAGTTTCTCTTATTACCATGCAGAAACTTAAAAGGGAAGTAGCATGGTAAATAAGAAGGGCAAATGAAATTTCAATTCACAATTTCCTATTCCACAGCTCACATGTACTTCCAAGGCTAACTAGCTAGGTGTATCTAGATCCTAATCCCCCAATCATACTTTCAAAATGGAGAAGGTGTTTTCAGAAGTATGACTGGTCTGTATGAGCAGCACACTTGAAGCCTGAAATTAAGATATTAGAAGACAAGAGACAGGGGGTGTTTCCCAGGAGCATAAACCATCACTCTTAATTACTCCCTTTTAACTTTCAATAGTGTCCGAGAAAGAATCTAATGTAGAAGTCACAGTAAGCCTTAGTTTCAAAAGGGATCCCATGGAAAAAAAGAATAATTGTGACAGTATCTAACTCTCAGACTGGAGTCTCTCAACCCATACACACCTGTTTGCAGAATCTCAGGAATCCAATGGAGTAAGTCTTTCCCCATAAGCAACATGTCCCATACACACAGCTGGACCTAAAAGCAATAAAGTAACACAATCAGTTATAAAAAGGTCATATTTGAGTATTCTCTAAGAAGTTAAGGATATACCTTTTAACCTCTAGGGGAGGGGAGATAAATCCATCTAACAAGCAAATACCAAATAGTCACATCATTTGGAAGCTTGTCTCTTTTCCGCAACTGCTTTCTCCAAACACAGCATTACAACTTCAAATTCAAATAATCAATATCAGTGACATGTTCCACCCCACTAACTTTATCCAAACAGGAATCACCTTTTCCAATTAAACACATTGTGTCAAAGGTGTCTTTGCTTCTGAAGTACAGGTGTGCACCACTCAATGAGGATGCTTTCTGTTAATATGATTTGGTTGTTAAGTGAACATTCAGCCCAATCTTATCCTTTGCTGTGTAAACAGACACTCCTTGCTAGACGTTGCTGACTACATAGGCTAATGAAAACTGATTGACTCCTCTTTGCATCTTGTGTTTCTTTGTTGTGCTGTGGTAACCGCCACATATGTAGTCCATCATTAAGCAGAATATGCCATTATACAGATTCTACAAGCCTTTGGTGTGAGAAAGATAATGTTGGTTAATCTCAGTGGTGGGCCCCAGCAGGTTCGCACCTACTCTATAGAACTGGTTGTTAACGAGAGACAGGACATTTAAAGTTTAAAAATAGCCATTTAAAAGTGGCTGCCAGATGGGCATAGAACCACTTGTGAATTTCTTTGAATCTCATCACTGGTTAATCTGACAGTAAAACAGAAGGGCCTTAGGTCAACAAGCTTATAGTTACTGAAAGCCAAAGAACATGTTTGATAAAAAAAAGCAGGCCTCCGTCAGTCTTGAAAGATTATGGTATCGTGCTTGGCGCTGCATACGCTGCATGCAAAGCACGAAAGCCTGGATTGGATTGTTATGGAGGATAGGCTGTTACCCAAGCAGCAAATCCCCCCTCTCCATGCCACTGAATTAGTCCAATGGAAAGACAGAGCCAATACGATTGGATGTTTGATAATACATGAGGCTAATAATAAATAACATGATAATAATAAAAAGGCTACAAGTACAAATCATATGTGACAAAATGGCCACAACAAGTCTTGGGTGGCTACTGATAAACTGGAAGGAAGCGTGTAAGGACATGTCTTCCTGTAGCGTTTCCAATGGCAAAGATTGAATAAATTATGCAGTCAATGTCCCCATCCTTCAAAGAGAGATTTTTTTAAAAAATTATAGATATTGTAAAGCAATAACGCATACTTACTCAATAGGCTTCCCTCTAATCTCAGACATGATCGAGCTTTCCCCACCAAGATACTCATAGCAGAGACTAAGGAAGTTATAAATTACAAAAGCTGCAAAGACAGATTGCACCAGTATAAGTATTATTTAAATACTCCAAAGGAGGACAGTTCTCATCCACAGACACCCTCCGCCCAAATAAAAACCAGGTTAAGTTTTTAAAGATTCCTATATGGTGCTTACTATGGCTGTCACAGCTATCAAATGCTTAATCATATACAAGTTAACAAATTAAAACCTACATACATCTGAATACAAAAAGCCAACGTTTATGAATATGTTTATGTTGGGCACACCTTAGCTGACCTAAAATACAGAATTTAATAAGTTAACTGACTTGACATTGTAGTTTTCACAGGACTGATGAGCAGTGCCACAACCCTTGAAAAGGACTAGTTGACAGCCATAATAGTAGGTAAAGTGATACATAACTTGCAGGGTGACATTGTTCAGGTGATGCCACCAGCCTCAGTCAAAAATGGGGAACCACAATGGAGATAAATTTTATGCAATTCAACTGGAAAAAGCACCTATTCTTCCCACCTTCACTTAAAAAATCCTACTCAACTTTCTAACACTCATGCAGCTGTGCCAATGGAGTATGCTGGGCATCCTGTGGAGAGACAGTCACAGAGGCCTTCTTAAGGTAAGGGAACAAATGATGCATTTGCTGGGGCTGCATCGGAGCTGGAAAGTTGACTAGAACTGGACCCCAAGACAGGCAGAAAAAGTCCCTCTACCATAATCCAGATTCTGCAAGCTCAGACCTCTCTGCAGGAAGGTCCTGGATATGACAATCTATAAAGATGACCTCTTGAGGCTGGAATACACACACATTATGTTCCAAATAGTGCAGAATTTACTGCCAAGTAAAGAGACATAAGCTTGGGCCGCATACAACTCATTCCTAAGGAGCCATGTGATACCATCCCTTCAACCATGCCTTGCCAGCTTTTTAGGATTACTCAATCTGAACTTAGACCTACACTTTCAGAAAATATTCTGAGATATAAGGAAACTGATAATTGTTTGAATTCCTTTTTCATCATATTTTAAATGCCTTTTCTAGCCTCACACTGCTCCCTAGTGTCATTTTGGGACACTGATGGTATATACTAGATGCTCTTGATAAGTCAGCCATACAACTTCCCTATGCATTTTCAGTTTATTTTAAAAGCTTCTTCTCCAAATACATGCCAGGCACCAAATAGCTAAGCTTGACTGGGCCAATGAGAATATACCCTTCTTGAGTATGAAGCCAACGGTTGATTTAAAAAGTAAGAAGGCTTGGCACATGGAAGTTCTGTTTATGTGAGGATCAGCACATGTTTCTAATCTGCCACTGTGTGAATTGTGTGCAACTGATCAAGTTGTAAGCAGAGTAGTGCATGGTTCAAACTTGCCTCATAAAATAGTCTCAGCCCCTGCCTAGCTGGAATACAGAGACAGAATACTGGCTTTCAAGAATGTTATGAAAACTTGAAATAGTCGTCCATTATGTTTAGCATTTACACTCCTAACACAGTGAAGCCAAAGACCTAGAACTAACCATAACCATAACCAAAGAATAATAAGATTAGTCAAGATCATGGAGTCTATTTTAAGGAAGCATTTAAGATTCTTGAAAGCAACAGTTAATAGCGTGTTATCTTGCTTTCAAAGGGAGGATTGCCTTTACTGCAATCTACATAGGGAAGGAAACAGAACATTGTGAAAGATGCTCCTCACCTAATTAAGTTTTGGTTTACATCATAAGATCTCTGAATGAATTGCCACATCAAACTACTGGAACTGACTTCAATAAGACACATAAAGCTGTGCGTTGATAAGGAGGAGCTATTCCCAAAGAGGCAACTGCACAGAATTTTTGTACTGCTGTTTATGTCAATTTTACACCCTTTTCCTTTTCACATACACAACAGTTGTAAGAAGACCTGATCAAGAAGACTATATTCATTGGTAATTGTGGATTAATTTGATTAATCTGTAGATTAAAGAGAACCACTGCCATCAGGGATTATTGCAGGAACACTACGATATAGTAATTTAGAAAACACTCCCATTACTTTTATCGGAGGAACAATAACAAAAGGATTTGTCTAATAAAGAATATTTATTCAATAAAACTATCCAGCATATTAAAACCATATGTTTTCCCCACTCCAAAAGACAAAATACTGTGGATTATATAATGTTTTTCCCTTGTGACGAAAAGCTTTGTCCTGCTAACTACTTTTCTTCATCTTTAGATGTAAAACACACTCACCCCCAGCACTTTTGTGGGAGGAACTGAATCACACTGCTTACAAGTGGTCTCCTTTCCTCCCCTTCCCACTAAAAGAGTTATTACTGTAGGATTTGCACATTCAGAAACACTGGAAAGGAAAAACTTAAATAAGAAGGAAAATAGTAGCTACTCCAACATTCTCAGGGAAGCTACCTTGAAGCCTCTGGTTACAATCTCAAATGAAATTCTATGATCAAATACAAGTACAGTATTACTTAAGATCCCAAGTCTCTAAATGCTACAAATTCTAGCATCAGCCTTTATGTATAAAAATATTTTATGGGGGCTGAGAGTTGGACAGAGAGACAATATACAAGGGTTCTCTCCGTACACTTTGAAACACTAAATGCTGGATATTTTTGTTTAGTTTTTTCTCAAGGGAAAAATCTGCCCTGAAACTAAGATTCCCACCCTGTCCTGTTTCCTGCTTTTCCTAGATAGCTTTGAAAGTGTTTCTAGTACAGACAACAAAGCAGAGGGAGAACTGCCCGACTGCGCAGGACAAACTTTAGAATAGGGGCAGATGTTATGGTGTCGGCAAGCAGGGGGGATAATAGTTGTTGCTAGGAGATGAGTTAAGGCTTCCTGCTACGCCTTTTGTACACACACGGTGGAGGGCAGAGCAACAGAGAACGGAGGCCAAACAAAGATGGCTTCTGGATTCTGTCCGCATGTGTGCACCTGCTATCTATCGTTCCAGTGCATTATCATGGGCACAAGGAGTCCCTCCAATTCCCTCAAACAGGCTTGGGCTCCTTGATATATGGCAATAAAGCATCATACCTGGCACAGTATAGGCATAAAACCAGCAGCAAACTAAGCCTACTCTGGGCTTCTTCTAATTTACTTACTGTCAGCATTAACCTCCAAAAAGCCCTTTGTGTGGTCACACCAAAAGAGCTATATCAGAACATAGCTAGGAACCTTCTAAGAATAGAGGCTTCAGCTCTTCTTGAATGAAAATTGCACCCAACCAAGGAAACTGAGATTTAGTGATCTCGGAAGTGCCCTCTCCTGTACAACCCTACCCTCCCTTTCTGTGTTAAAGAGAGGTCCTGCTCAAGATAGCATCTTTTGGGGCTGCAGGATTAGCACCTACTAAAAGCACAGCCTTTTCTGAGTGCAATCCTAGCCATGTCTCCTCAGAAGTATGTACTGTTGTGTTTAATGATATTTGTGCCCAGGAAAGTGTGTGTAGATTTGCAAACTCAGGCTATGCAATCTTAACCTGAAGAAGAGCCATAAGGCACTTCTGCACCACACCTGGAGGGTTAGGCCAGTGTACAGACATATGCCAGCCTTCCCACACCACCATGGGAACAGGGAGATGGGTGAGTTGCGCTGGCCTAAACTGGTTAGGATTGCACACCTCTGTATTGTGGAATGCCCTTTCCCAGACAGTTTGTTTGTCCCTCCTTTTGGAGAAAGTAGGAATAGGTTTTATTCTGCTAAGGTACTGAAAGTGAGGGTCCTATTTACTGAGAGGTATTAAATACAAATGCCATCTAAGTTTTAAAAAAATTGGTTATGAATGACTTTGAAAGCCATTACCAAAGGAAAGGAGGCAGATTTTATTGCCTACAAATATGGTCAACAATTCACAAGGATTGTAAATGGAAGCAGTTGATCTTTGTATGGTCTGGCAAATGAGACTAGAAGGCAATGCTGATGGAGGATTCATAAATCTAAAAGAATATGCTTGACTACACAATCAAGACAAATCAATTCCTTGAAAAATAATATGTAGCCAGATCTCATCATCCATTAGTCTGTGATCCATGGATTTGACTCATATGGATCACAGACCTGTGACTGAGGACCTTCCAGACAGATCTCCCACAGATACCAAGGACCATCCTCAGTATAAAAGTTCTCAGGGCTAACCCATCAGGAGGCCAACTGAAGCAGTCACCTCAGACAGCAGTTTGGTGGGGGTTTTGGAACCAAACATATCTGTCCACTGCTACTACTCCTTTTTCCACTCCCTGAATTGGAAAAAGGGGACAGAGGAAAAAGAAATGTAGAGGGGAGAAACATGCTGAGCTAGAACACTGGAGAATGGAAGAAGTAAAGGCTGGAACATCACCAGGAAATGGGGCAGCATTGGGCATGCTGTGTCCAAAGATTTTGCAGCCCTCACAGACTCCAACAGAATTTTATGTGTGTTAACCTCAACCAGCAATTTGCATCCAGTTTTTTTTGGCTACTACAGTCATTAACACCTATTGCTAGCAGTCTTGCTAGTGAAGCGTTACTGTAATGTTGTGTAAATGCACCAAACAGTCTATTTAACTGGGTCACTGCCTGAGAAGCAACCACACAAGGATACTCCTTTTCCACATTTCCAGGCTCACATACAAAGCATCCCATCCCTCTACTATACTCTACTTGCATGCTCCTGTGTGTCTTACCTTCATAGCAGTCCCGCACTGTGCCAAAATAAACATAGTACTGGTCATTGGTGAAAAAAAGAAGACTGAGCCATGAATCAACAGCATAAATGGGCACAATGAAGAGGATCCGGACTATGTAGCGTTGCTCATTGGGGCAGCTGTAGCAGCGCAGGTGCATGTAGATCTGGGGAGAAGAAGGAAACTGGGATCAGAGCAACTCACCACAATGCAGAGCAAGGAGGAAAGGGAGAGAGGGAATTTGGGGATCCAAACTCAGACACTACAAACATGATATATTTTTTAAACTCTCATACGAGTTCTATAGTTTATTAGTTCTGAACATTCACTTGATCTTTGCATGCAAAGTTCTACCTTCAGAATTCATTGCCCTTGAGATGCCCAATTATAATAATACCCAATTATAATAACACCACCACTGACTGACAGCTCCCCAGGAAGGAGGAGAAAACAGAAACAGAGGGGAGGAAAAGGCAAAATGATGAGAAAGGGAGGCAGACAGTTAAAGAACAGGAGGCCACCAAGGAGCAGAACAGAAGAGCAAGGAGACTTGGTAAGGACAAGAAAAAGGGAGAAAAGCAAGAGCCCAGGAAAGTGTGCGTAGAAAGGGAAAGGGAAAAACTTTTATTATTTGGGAGAGAAAAACTACTTCAAATCTCTTCTTCAACTTAAAAAGCAGGCCTCCTTCAGTCTTGAAAGACTATGGTATCGTGCTCTGCACTGCATACGCTGCATGCAGAGCACAAAAGCCTGGGTTAGATTGTTATGGAGGATATGCTGTTACCCAAGCAGCAAATCCCCCCTCTCCACGCCTCTGAATTAGTCCAATGGAAAGGCAGAGCCAATACGATTGGATCCAGCTGACGTCGCAGAGCTGGGCTAAGGACAGGAGCTCACCCTGTCTTGTGGGGCCGACCCAGGTCTCGAACCCTGGCCTGCTGGTTAACAGGCACAGCGTCTTAACCGCTTGCGCCACCCATAGACCAGGAAATACAGGAAAATACAACTTTTAAAAAAGCAAATTCTAATCACAGAAGACTTATCTTCAACTTATCCTACAATCAATCCACAGTAACTATGGGAGCACATAACAGACATTTACATTGATGTAGTTACGACACCACCTAGTGAAAACCTATGAGAAATTCATATTGCAATCCAGAGTAAATTGTTCTTACGTCGAAGCAAGGACTCTCCATAGTTACTCTGGATTGCGCCCTTAATGTCCTAATCCCAGACAAATGTGGATCTGTACCCATGAGGCAAGGTGGGGCCACACTGTCATCATCAAATCTTAGTGTAATGCTTTTGATCCACCAATGTAGACAAGAATAAAGACTGGCATGAAATAGATCTAATCTTCAAAGTGACGTAAAAGGGAATGTCGGCACTAGAGTATCATACGATGCTTTCTAATAATCAAAGATGTCACCAAAATGAATCATATCTCTAAGATGTTGTTTCTTAGAGCGGCCTGTCTCCATTAGGAGTTTAAAAAGTCCTTACAGGTCAGATCTTGATTGGAGAGCAAAGCATAATGCCAGTAATAAACACAAAATTATGAAGTTGTAACATTCTTGCTCCTTAGAAGCATTTCAGATGCAGTCATGCAGACACAGGAAGTCCTATATCAAAGCAATACTATACTACCTAACGTAAGGATTTTGTTTAACTGTGGCTTGTTATCAGCACAATATTGCTTTCCTCTCTCAACTCAGTAAAGTACTTGCATACAGTAGGGTCCAAAGATATCAGACTTTTCTGTTCAGGTGACTCTGAAGCTTCCGCAGTGGGATTCAGCAGAGCTTTACAGATTCACAAAAGAAGGAAATGCCATATGAGCACATCACGCGTGAAAACCAAGCATCACACATCTTTCACCTGGCCAATCCTGATTACTATATAAAAGTAAGTTATAGAATTACACTAAGAATCCTGTGACACCAGACGTTGTCACTACGCACTATCAATGGACAGTCTGGTACTTTGCAAAACATGCACGTAGAGAATGTTGATAGCAGCCCTCTCCTGTTTGATTCCCAGCATTTAGCTCTTAAGGCAGTGTTTTTCAACCTAGAGGTCATGACTCTCCAGGGCAACTGGACACACACACCCCTTAAAGGGACTGAGCACTGGCAGTGACATCAGTTCTGGGTTCACACTGGAGTAACAAGGAATTTCCAGCCAGAGGTGGCAATGGCGGGAGATGTTGCAAAACCTAAGTTTTCACAGCCATCATGGGGTGAGTAAGAAAACCCACCTTTTTCACTTCAGCAGTGGTAGCTGTGCCATAAATTTGGAAGTTGTCATCACCTACTAAATTTCCACTACCTATACCAGCCTTGCAGATAAGCAGTTGTTCCCTTACCTTCATGTAAAGATTGGGAATCACTGCTCTAAGGTGACATCTTCATGTTATTCTTTTACTATCAGGGCCAACAGCCATTGAAAGTCCATCCACCAAAAAAGTTGTTTGTTTGTAAAATCATCTACACTTGTGTCCAATCATCACACCCTGAGGTAGTGAATTTCATAGAGAGATAACCAGCTTTTACACATTTACTTGAGAGCCCCATTCAATGCAAAGAGGCTTACTTCTGAGCAGATGTGTCTTTGCTGTAGAATCCTTTTCTCAAGGACCGAAGCTCTCATACCATACCATGTAAGGTCAGAACATACAGCAGAATTACTGGTGAATCCCATCAATCTCTAAAGATCACTGGTGATTTTCACCATGGATAGTTCTCAGGCGTGCGGCTGGAATTTGGAAATTGACATTCATTAACAGGAATAGGAAAATTGGGGGAGTTCCTCCAATAGGAAAATTGGGGGATTTGAACAGTCTGGCGTGCCTTGTCAATGGTAAAAACAATTGATGGTGTGCCTTGATAATTTCAGTTCCTTGGTAAGTGTTCCATGAGATGAAAAAGGTTGAAAATCACTGCTCTAAAGGAAGAAATTGATAAGATTCATCTCTGTTGACTGAGTATGTGCTCTGAACTAACCTACTTACTCAACTAGTTGCTTCAACATGAACATTATGAGGTCTCCAACCAACAGCCACTTATCTATTTGTTAAACCACAGGAATTAAACACAGGTTGATAAATTGTTAGGTTTCCGAGTATTGCTCATCATACAAGGGCACTATTAAGGAACATTACAAAAGAGGATGCTAAATTTGGCTTGTACTGGCACCCACAAATGCAGCAGCCAGGACTTACATCAGAGAAGCTGGCGGCAGGAGGAGAGAGAAAAATCCTGTCTCCTTGTCACACCACAACTAGGGTTGCTGAAGTCATTTGGACTGACACATCATCATCAAGACAGACACCGTGGGCAGATTTTAAAATGATAAAAGGCTGTTTATCCCATCAGCAAACAGAGCAACAAAATGGGAAGATTAATGCCAAAGGGATATTAACTCCCATGACTCATGGTAAATTATCATCACCATCTACATAGTCTCCCCCACCCCCCACAATTACATATATAGCATTCCTCTCTTAGCCAAATGCAATACTGTGAAGAAAGTAGGTTGTTCACATGGCTCTGATGAAGTTCTGATCACTGCTAAAGATTCTGGAATCAAAGCCTCAAGGCTTGCACCATCATCTGACTCCCAATATTAGCAACTTGACAAGGAAGTAGCATGATCTTTCATAGGCTTTGACACTGCGTGTTTTCCCACAAACTACTGCCTGAGCCCATAGGCATAGCTGTTCCCTCTGGCACCTGGGCCATGACTCCCCATGTCATCTGTCTGAAGTGCCCGACCTGGAAATGATGGTAGTGATACAATGACATAACCACCCATTATTTCTGGATGACAGAAATGGAAGCGGCCAGCTTTTTCATGAAACTAGCAGTTGGCCACTCGGAGCAGCTAAAAAAATGTTGTGGAAAGGCACAGAAGGTATTGGGATGGCAAGGTGTCCTCACTGTGGTACTGTCCTCACAGCATCTTCTCCTATACCTGAAAGAAACCTTCTCCAGAACCTTCTTCTCCTGAAGAAGAGCTGGTAGGCTTCTACTCAGGCTCCGCTTCTGGGGATGAGAATTGACACTCCCTTAAGCTTTGCTATCCAGGGCAATGTACTCCCCTGTCCCCAGCTATGCCACTGCCTGGACTAATGGTTAGGCATGATATTGGCTTTATAACAGCCCAACTCAGTACTGATGCTGCACCAGTCTAAGAAGTTAACAACATGGTGTATATGCTTAGGTATCAGGACAACACCAGCTCCACCAACAGATGAGTCTTGGCCCCTGGCAAAATGTCCTGCCAGTGTACCTCTGATGCCAGTGTAACCCCACCAGCAAACAAGCCAGAACAAGAAGTTGACAAATGCTATATCCTCAGCCTCCTTTACAGATTATTCTCCAACAGTGAAAAGTGCTAAGACAATGACAGAGCTGACATTGGGGGAATGCACAATCTACTTCTGCCAACCTTTTCATCCTGCGCACATTCCCACATTGAAGTATAGGATGCAACAACATTTTGCAGGCAATCGGTACAATTGCCCCTGCAAAGGAGACCATAATCCAAGTGACAGGGTGCACAGCATGGAGCTATGCACCATTATTTCTTGTTAACTCATCCTCCCTGAATTCTTTTTCTTTCAGGAGCCCAGCTGGTTTTAGCCACATTTCTACACTCAATGCTCTATGGAGGCTGCAAGTGCCTCTAGTATACCTCTTCCTAAGTAGTGCTGTCATTTGGTGGTTTGTTTCCAACACAGTACCAGGTGTGGAAACACCTGAACATAATGTGAACGCATCAGCAACCACTCAGCTCTTTTTTGTTGAGTCAACTACAGAGTTGGAACCTACTCATACTTGCATGATACAGGCCACAATATTACTGTAAGTGGACAATGCAGGAAAGCAGACAGTGCTATGTTCTGATGAAATAGCAGCCACTTTGGTAAATAAGTTCAACTAATGCTACATAAGGTCACAAGGACACATGCTTGCCATCTATATTTTAGAAACCATCTCCCTCTCTCAGGTAGCAGAGCCTTCAAGGCTGCTATGGAAACAATGATCACAACATCCTAATTGAGCTTTCAGATTAGTTCTCCATTTGACAACTTCTAAACACACTCTCAGTCCACCATACAAGAATTTGCTTCCCTTTTGTCACATACAAAGACAATCCACTCAGGACAGCAGAAAAGGTGTCTTTCCTGAGGATTGTTCAATATGTAAAAGAAATTTTTCTTTGTTACCTGATGGCAAGTGATGAGCAAAGCTGTCCACACAAAAAACCCTGAGATTGCCTGGGCAGCTGTGGTCATTAGAAATACTGGCTGCTCCACAGCGGTAGGGCCACCATCTTCAGGCATCCAAGATAAGTTGGGGGCTGCAGCAGGGATGCTGGCTGGGGAGCCCAGCTCAGATACCGACATGGCTCCAGTCACTACGATCATCATGTCTCTTTTGCTGCGTCACCTATAAGATCTGTCAAACCTGAAAACAAAGACATTAAGCTGTTAGCAAAAAGATCTAGAACAGAACCATCCATCTTAGTCAAAACACATCTCACAGAGATCCCAGAGCTCTAATACTTATTATTGCTGAATCTCATAATGCCTTCAATGACAAACATGTACTGTACTATATACTGCAGGGGGTTTATTTGTAGTTGTGAAGCACAACCACACTTTAGTAATCCAAAACATGTCAGGAGGTGGTAGAATGTGAAGAATGATGGCTCTACACTAAAATTGTGGGAACTGCCCAATAGTCCACTGCTTCTCTGGGATGCAACATGAGTGAATGGGAAAGACAGAGGATGTTCTCTCTCTCTCTCTCTCTCTCTCTCTCTCTCTCTCTCTCTCTCCTTTCCAGTCATTCCAGAACAGAAGCAACATGGCATCAGGTATCCAGACTTGACAATCAAGTAGAAAATCAACTTTGCATCATGTATTTGCACTTATACTCAGCAATTTATTTCTCACGTAGTATGCAGAACCTCAGGAATGTTTGCTGCAGTATCCTAGTACCCCCTCCTCTGGAGTTAATTATATCATAACAGACTGACTGAGAAGTCTAATGTCTTGCATTGTCATTCTGTTAAGGACGTGTGGTTATACTACAGGGCAAAAAGGGTGGCGTTTAGCTTAATTTCTCTGTGTGTAGCATGAAGATAGGGACCACATATCTCTTTTTCAGACAGAACATCATTTGTCATTGTATCACACTAAAACTGAAAACATGCCTCAGCAACTTCAGAGAGGAGGTAGTCTTGAAACATAACCATGAGTAAACATCTAGGCAATGGGAGATGAACAAGCCAATATTTTATCTACATTGTTAACATTGGTTTGTAGGTTTAAAAAGCTGACACATAACATTACATATACTGATCGGAAACTTCTCTGGAAGTATTTTTATATGCAGAGCTTACACTTGGCACCCCCAGTTGAGCATGTTACAAAGAGTCTCAAAGACTGTATTTGCTTTCTTTCTACCTTACAAGAAAAGAGCAAATAAGGTAAGGCAATGAAAAAGCTGGACTCCTTTCAAAACACATCTTTTTTATTGTTTTAGATGGGCTAGCAGCCACTACTCGTTATATAACAATTCCTATTCTTTCCTTTCTAAGTCACTTTCATTTGTGCAACATCCACACTTTGCCGTGACATTTTCCATAGGTGGCCTTCGGCCAACGGTGAGTTTAAAGTCTTGGAGAAGATGACAATTATTTGGAAAAAAGGGCAAATGAGAAACAGACTAGCTTTCAATACACAGGGGTTCCAACAGTGTACAAAGAATAAGGCACAGGCCTAGATCAATTGCCTACAATTTAACTGGCACCACAACCTGAAAGCAGACTGGTTGAAACTTAGCTCTTGTTATTGGTTGCTATTAGTCACACACCACAACTAATTCTCAAATGAGGACACACATTCCTGCTCATGTACTAAAGAATGCATCTAGTTAGTTCAATGAGGCCCATCACAGAGCAAATGAGGACAGATGAAACTTCAGTACCCCAGATCTCACAGCAGGGAGCTACCACAGAGAAGGTCCTGTCCTGTATACACACACACAAAAAACTAAAATTAGTGACAGCAAATAGAGCAAGTCCTCTCTGAAAGATTTCAATGGAACCTGAAAAGAGCCTCACTGATTTCAAGTAAATCAGCATAGAATTACAATAGGCAACCTAAGGAATTTCTGTCCAAATAAGAAGAAAATCTAGAGAAGGATAAATGGGGACAGAATGCTTACTGGTAGAAGAGCAATGATGGGATAATGAAAGTGAAATGTTCCAAATGAAGTAGGTTTTGATGAGGGATTCAAGAGAGACAAAATTGTGGTGATAGCTCTCCGTTCCGAATGGCAGGGAGGCCGGGTTAGAAAAGGAAAAACAAGAAGCAACATACACCCTGTGGTACAAATGACAAAAGCAAGAAAGGACACTCTCTGAAGGCATGGTAAGTCTCAGAAGAGCCAAATTGCTCTACAGAATTAGATTCAGCTTGGAACGCTAAAGACAGGATGAGGATTGAGCTCACAGAAGCTGGAAACTGGGTCTGCAGGAAACTGGTTTCTTTCTGACAACATTCTGTACCTTTGAAAATCCCACAGAGCAGAAGAAGTGGTGGTTTTTGCTAAACTTATGCAGGGCAAAATGTAGGAAGGATTTACAGTAGATGTGTGCAGAGCCAGTTAAGCATGAATGAAAGAAAATAGGTGGAAGGAATTTATAGGCAAATGTGAAGCTGAAGAGAGGATTCCTATCTCTCTTTTTGGCTAGGATGCAAATGGTGTTACAAAGACCATAGCAGTTTTGATTTTTAAACACACAGCCACAGAATTAGCAATTTCTGTGTGACCTTACGAATGAGTACTTTAGGATCTTTAACACTTTTGGATCAATTCATATACCATCAATCTTATGGTGGCCAGTGTAGTTGTTCACAGCTTGCATTGATGGTTCATAAACAGATGGGATCTGTTGTGATATTAAGGCCAAACGACACAAAACAAACATGTACTGTAAACCTTGTCTTTGGTTCCACATACTTGAAGGACTCCAAAATGGAACAAAACCATGGTAAAATCTAAGGGGGCTTCAACTCTGTCCACACCACAGTTCCCACTGTAATCACAGCCCCTCACATTCAATATTTATTGGAAAAATTCTTAAATTTCAACTGAAGTGTCAATGGAAAATTTTGTTTTCATGAAAATAGCAGAGTGGAAGCTCCAAACACAATAGAAACACTGCTATCAATGAGCAACAGCCTCCCCCCTACCTCACTGCTGCAGTCTGTCCCAGTTTGGGGCCCCTCTAGAACAGTACTGTATTTCAGAAAAAGCCACATTATGCATTAGTGCCAACACGCAGTTTGGCCCTTACCAAAAACTTTGTTATATGAATGAGCCAGGAATTGACACTACAAGTCCCAGGTTGTTTTAAATCACTAAGAGAAGTCAAATGAGAAGTCCTCCTTGTGTGAAATGGGGAACACAAAATCCCAAGACTCACAACGGTCACACTAAACCATGGTCTGATCCAAGCTGGTGTCTGTTTGAAGTTGTTCTGTGTACTGCTCTGCTAACAGCCAGCAAATCACATGCAGTCACTGTGTATATAGGACTGTACTCTTTGCACACACTACTACAAGCACAGGGCACCTTGTATGCTGCCATGAGGAACAGCAAGGCAGAACTGCAACAAAATGCATGTGAACCATCTGTCCTGCCATGCATAGCAGGATGTTCTATAAAACAGCTTCTTCGAGTACTCAGCTTTAATATAGTCTTCAATGGAATCACAAAATAATCAACTGGACTTTCCATTGCTCATGCTAATGTAGCATAATGGCCAAGAACCTTGCTTCTGCCATAGATTTAGATAAGCAAGCTTAGATAACCCAATATCTCTCAAGTCTTATGACTTTCCTTGCATTTGCAGTATGAACATTGCTAATCTTTCTATGGTTGCTGTAACTGAAATAACACTTTGCAGACCTTCTAGAGTGCTAAAGGCTCAGTATTATCCAGAGAATAGATTCAATTACCATGAACACTTCGTTCTTAACTTCTTTGAAGCTAATCAAGAGTTGGGGAAAAAGGAGCAGTAAAGACATACTTTTTTTTATTCAGCAAACATCTATAAACATCCAAAAATAGGAAGTGGTTAACGTGAAACACACACTGCCCCCTAGTGCACACAGACTGGGATAATGTATCCTTCTAATTAAATTCTATACAGTCATATACAATATCCTTTTCTCCTTTACAAACTTAGAAATGCATGTTGTAATCTCAGGTAACGTCTCCCCATAGTGCTAAAAACTACTAAATAAAATTACGAGGAATGAAAAACTGCACTTGCACTCAAGAGAAGAGATATGTCAATGAAGGAATCATAGTAAGTTACCAATATATATTCAACTTACACTTCAGGTTGGGAATAATGCTGAACCTGTCCTTGCTAACGGGGAGGGAATAAGAATGGTAGCAAAGGCATTCAGGGTGCAATCCTAACCTAAGCTGGCACAAGTCATTGGTTTTCCCATTCCCATGGTGATGTAGGGAGGCAAGTGTGTGTCTATGCACTGGCCTAACCCCCCCCCCCCCCCAGGAGTGGCACAGAAGTGTCTTACAGCACTTTTGTGACACTCCTGTCAGCATTGGATTTCTGCTGGGGCTTATGCTGGCCTAACTGGAGCTTAGGATCACAGCCTAAAGCAATTAGAAGGTTGGGCTTTGCAACAAAGTAACATAATTGATAGTCCTTCTTGGAACAGTGGAGAAAGAAGAGAAAACTATTTTCTTTATCATAGTTTTCTTCAAAATGGTAGTGGAAAGGGGAACATTTTCTGTGGGCTGCTGCCACAGTTTCTTGTCTATCAATGGGCACAATCCAGAAGTGCACTTAAGTTACCCTATCAATCACTGGGGTGGCCCAATTGCAAGATGGGCCATGCTAGTTATTCTGGAAAAGGCTTGGGACAGTCTAAGGCAACATAGGCTTCCCCAAGACAGGAGGATCTGGGCTGCCCTAGCTGGGGCAGCCTATGCAGTTCCGTAGAGGCATATTGAGGGCATGATTAGCATTGCCTAGAGAAAGCAGTTACTCTGTATTCAGATCCTGTTTCCAGGGCAGAAATGCCCTCTTCCAGCTCCTCAGAGTTATACCACCTCAGGAACAGGTATAGTAATGAGTAGACCCATAGGGATCCATGATAAGGCAGTGTAAGAAAGGCAGTATTGATCAAAAATCTGAGTGCTTAGTCAGCCTAGTTGCAACCCCTGCCATCAGGATATGGCACAACTACGGCAACCCACTAACCTGGGAATAAAGCAGGCCACTCAAAGAAGCCCCTTGTATTTGCTGTTATCTGTACTGGCAATCTCATCAGGGATGCCTTATAACAACCACAGCTGTTCCTTGTTTAGTGTGATCTGAGAGGGGTCTCCTCAGGAGCAAGCCCGCCCCAGTTGTAACTTGTTGTCTAGTTAGCATGCTCTGGAGCAACTAGGGCAGCCCAGGCTTCCTGACTCTCTGGATGCAGCATAACTTTCTGCTCTGGATTCAGAATAGTTGGGGCAGCCCAGTTAGGGCACTCCTCACTGCCCTAACTCTGCCTCAGTCTGCTGTTGGCAACCATTCTTGGAAAACTGTCGAAACCATTAATTCATGCCTGTATAAGCTTGAGGACTGAAGAAGTACTGCAATGTATTCTTCCTCACTTGAAAACTGTGGCCTTTGGTTAAAAGTATGGGAAAGCGTTTGTAGCGTAGCTCACTCCTAGCCTTCTTGAAAATGGATGCTGGGTTGAAGCTTAGCCTTGAACATGAAATATGTAATTGCACCCTGAATGTACACACCAACATGCATCCCAGGGCCTTTATCTTTAAAGCAAATGTTTCATGCATTCTCCTCCCCTTGCTTGGAAAAGAAGCATGGGTGGTCAGCTGAAATGCAGAATCATGCTATGAACACACTTAATTCGCATATCTCATTATTTAACAATGCCATCATGTAACAAAATGGACAAACAAATTACAGAATTCCAAGTTGTTACAATAAAAGGCATCATTTGCTAAGCTGATTCGTTGAAAATATGCTTTTTTCCACAGCTGCATATTTTAACCACACTTCTGGGCTCATTTCAAAATGTTAGCTTTGACATTCAAACATGTCGCGCAGCACCCATTGTTGGATTATTCTGCTGTTTATTCTTCTACAGACTACTGTTTTGGAATCTTTTATGAGTTGTTTTTGGAACAAGATTTCTGAAGTAGCATTTTATTAGTCACCTTGGATTCACACAAAGGAAGTTGGATTTTTATAAAGATAGCTTTTAAACAAAGGTCATCTTTAAGTTAAGAGATGATGGGCAAAATCCAGAGTAACTATGGGGAGTCCTTGCTCCGGTGTAAGAACAACTTACTCTGGATTCCAATATGAATTTCCCATAGGTTTTCACTAGGTGGTGCAGTAACTATGGGTTCATGTAAAGTCTCTCACGTGCTCCTGTAGTTACTCTGGATTTGGGGGGGGGGATCTCTCAGAAACTACTGGGGATACTTTGAACTCCATGACCTCATCCATAAGTGTTTGTGTAGAGGCTAAAGTTGCCTCAGCTGCAAAGCAGGACACTTCATGCATTTTGCATAAACCTTCCCACGACAATTCAGCTTAATAAAAGAAAAAGCACTACAAAAAGTACAAGAGGTGTATGAAAAAAGGTGTATGAGAAACTTGATGATGCAGAAATATAACTGCATTTGGCCAAAGGCAGGAAAAATTCCTCTTGATGTGTGGAAGAATACAAATGTGGACCCATACCTGGATACATAAGACCATTGAATTTTGCTATGACTGATTAATATTGCTATCCCTCTGAAAGTTAAAAATTACAATGCATATGATCTACACACAAGAGGGGCACACAATCCTAACCCTGTGATTCTTAGAAACAAATGCAAGAAATTTGAAGAAAATGTTATCCTGGGTACCATTAAATCAAACCTGTGCGGAAGAGACCTGCCTTTCCTCTTGCCCTCAGAAAGTCTTGTTTGGAACAAATTGAAATCTCCTTCCTACAAACCCACAGCAGCCCACAGGAAAGAGGCAAAGGCTGCAATCCTGTACAAGCTTTCCTAGAAATAAGCCCCACAAAATACTATATGATGTATTCCAAAGCAGAGATGTGTAGGAGTGTGCTCCAAAATTCCAAGCTGCCAGGGCATATGAATGAGAATGTGAAGATAGTAACAACATCAGGAGAATCAACTTTGTGGTCCTCTCCCACCATATTGGAAGTGATGGACTGGTGAGTCTGCTGACAGGTTATAATTATGTCCCATATGATTATGAGGGAAAGGAAGTGGAAGCTTTTACATTATGGCATTTTTTTTTGGGAAGCTTTTCCCATTTCAAAAAACAAACTATTCATAAAATTGGTTGGAAATACAATGAATGGATAGTCAAATGGGCCAGTTCAACCTGTAATTAGCTTTTCTTAGATGACGGTCCCTAGAAAAACATAGCTAATAAAGAGCTTTTTGCATGCTAAAATTAGCACATTAGCCATGTATAATTGTTTCTTCCCCCCCAAAAAAATTTAGTGTATGCTATTGAGTTGTCTTTCCTTACAAATATTCCAATGAAACTCAAACAAAGACTGAATCACATTTAAACGGAATTAGGTTTAAAGATATTTTCCCCTTAATCAAATGTTTCAGTTCAGCTACTTCTATTGAAAAAACTGCCATTTATATAATATTATAGCAGATAAAGTAAGTAAGGGCTGCAGTGGCTCAATGGTTAAAGATGCTATGGTTGTCAAACAGAAGGTTGGCAGTTCAAAGCCCAAATACCATATGACAAACTTCTATTACTTGCCCAGCTCTTGGCAAACTAGCAATTTGAAAGCATGAAAATGCAAGTAGATAAATAGGTACCAATTTGGTGGGAAGGTAACAGTGTTTTGTGTGCCATTCTGGCCACATGACCATACAGATGTTTTTGGGCGAGGGTGGCTCTTTGGCCTTATAAGAGGAATAAGCACTGCCCTTAGTGTCAGTCATAACTGGCAAGGCACCTTCCAGAGGACACTTTAAAATTAACAGTTTTCTAGCACTGTTTTACTAAATGCAAATTCATAACCCAGCCAGTTTTGGAACATTAGAAAATGTTCTGATTCAGAGGTTTTTTTGGAAACCAAGAAAGTTTTTTTTGTATTCATACATATGCCATAGCTTGGATAGAATCAAATGGAGCAAAAACTGGGTTTGCACATGAAGGGGACTTCACTACCCTACAGCATATGCTGTTTTTCCATGCCTGTATGTGTGCTCCTATAGCATCTCAATCAATTCCCAAAAGCCAATTCTGGACTGAGAGCTTTTGCATATCAGGTGTCTTGAATACCCAATTCTGCTTTAAATCATGATTTAAACATCAAACACAAGACTAACCTAAACCAAGTTTCCATTCTGTAACTCATACAAAATGAATCAACAGCAGTTACTAAATGGGTTGCATGAAGCATTAAACACATTTTATTTACAACAAACTGAAGCCTTTGCTAGTTATGATGCTCCAGACCCTTGGGTAGTGCTGCCCATGTGCTTTTGAACTATTATACAGTTATCTGTTTGAAGATAAATACCTTAAGTGTGAAATCAAATTCTTACCTTACAACTCTTAACAACAAATTACAAATCTCTGCATAGAGTTGCCACAAAGCCCCCATGCAGGTTTAAATCCCCAACGAGAGCTCTTTCCACTCACAGTTCATTCAGTCTTTGCATAAGCATTGCATTTTAACTCATGTGTTTGGATAAAGGGTCACTGATTCATTAGTGAAGGATTTAAGTGCTTACACTTTCAGTTTACATTAAATCTGAATTTCAGTTAAAAGCAGGTTAGATTTACAAAGAACCATTTAATATAACTGCATTTTAAAAAAATCCAATTTATTTCTTCTGCTGCTAATCTATACGAGGAACCAACAGAATCAGTACTGGAATCATCATCATCAAAACAGCAAAGATTGCCCCTAAACTCTTGTTACTTGGAATCGCAAAAAGAGGTACCATTTCCTGCATTCTGCAATAGTGCCAAAATGAAAATGAGTCATGGGAAAGTTGCCTTAGACAAGCTGCAGCACTATAAGAGACTTTTAAAAATCAGGTAACAGAAGTTGAATAGGAATTTGCTAAAAAGAATTACTGTACTTTTCATAACCATGTCCTTAAGACTCTTAAATGATCCAACTTAGAAAATTCTATTTCTATAAATATATAATATGATGCAAGTTATTTTTGCTGGTTTGTTTATTTTTCCAAGGAAAGGAGACCTTCACATATACTACTGCTGTTATCATGTGGTTACTTAAATCTCAAAATTGGAGACTCTCTGTGCTTAACAATGTGCAAAGGTATCTACTAACACATGATGGGAAATGGGCTCTATGGAGGTTCCCCCCCCCCGCCAACCCTAAGTCCTGGCAAATAATGAAGTTTACACAAACACTTAGCCCTCCTGACCAGAAATGCAGAATAATTAATAATCAAGCAGTAATAACTGGGTGGGTGTTGTTGACAGTCAAGAGTCCATGACAAATCTATCCACATTTTCAACAGTGTATTGGGAAAGGAAAATTTTTCACAAAATGTTTCCTGCAATGGGATTTCCTCCAATTTTACCATGAGACAAAAATACCGCATAATGTATATTTCCAAGAATGCATTTTCCATTATATTACCTTAGTAACAATGAATTAATTTGATATAAGTAAAATTGGACACTTTCAAAGTTATAATTAGCTTCTGGGTGACTATCCTTAAGAAGCAAGCATGCAGGTAATAGATACTAATTATTGCAGACTAATAAGCTTGTCAGCAAATTACAAAGCCTTTTTTTCTTCTTAAAACATAAACCTTAGGAGACTTGTCATGTCTTACAATACATTATATGATACAACAAAGTTTTTTCCAAATGCTCCAAATTTGACTACAACATTTCAACCGCATATTAATATGATACTAGCGAAATGTACCCACACTGCAGGAGTAAAAAAAACCCCTATGCCATCCCCCATTGCACAACACGCTCCCATGTGCATGAACCCCAAAATGAGCATCAACTCCCCCATGAGCGTCAATCCCCCATGCGCAACACCCTGCCACAGAACAACAACCCCCATGCGCAACAACGATGGGAACCACCACTGGGCAGGTGCAGAATTTGGGATGTGTTTTGATCAGTCTTCAATGTTAAGTATCGGCTGAAAATGTGTTGCACTCCTTTTCAGCCTATTAGGGATTAAACTTCTAGGAATCGGTTCTTGGAAGGTGTTCCATCATGGAAGGAACACCTAAATTTCATGCTTCTAGGTCCAGGGGTTGGGTCAGAGCATCCATTAGTCAATGTAAAGTATAGGGAGAAAAATGCGTTGTGTCCCTTTTCACTCCCTTCTGGTGGGAATTTCCAAAAACCGGTTCTTAGGGGGTGCCTCCGTCAAAGAAGGAACACCCCCTCCAAATTTCATGCTTCTAAATCCGGTGGTTTTGGCTGGGTGTTGATGAGTCAGTGACTTCAGTTTTATATAGAGATATGTTTTATTTGTTTTCACATATTTATTTGATTTAAGCTGGTCCCTGGAGTACTGGAAAATATTCAGAAAAATGTCATACTCAAAAGTTTTATAAAGATATGGAGCTCTTTACTCTTCCAAAATAAAACTAGCAGTTTGAGGAACATGTTATTTCACACTATATTTTTGAGAAGATCAGGTAGAGAGTAACTGACATCTTTGGTCTTTATCAGGGGTGTCCTTACCCAAGGTGGGTCCCAACAGCAAAAACATCATTACTACTATTTTCCCTCTTAAGGAAAGAGCATGAAATAGTACAAAAGTAGAAGTAGGTCCCCATGTTGAGACTAATGATAAACCCTGTATTTGATACACCTGAAGATTATCAACTCAAACACAGGAAAACAATTTGTATCACCAATTCTCCAATGCTTGCCTCAGAGAGTGGGAAAGACTCCCTTCCTCCTCAACACAGTTCTGTTTCTCTCTCCAGAATCAGACCCACAGGCACCTACCACCACCTTTTTCTCCAACAAATGTGGGTCACAGGCCATTACATCACAGAATATGCAAAAGCACCCCAACAACCAAGCATAGCTGAAAGTTTGGAAAATGATGGCCAATATTAACAAACTTTATGTTGGCAGATACTCTCTACCTCATATATATATATAGCTCTCACACCCCCCCCCCCAATTGCTTTCTCTCCTAGTCTGAGTATAAGGGTTTTGTCTATCCCACACACCAGGCATCAATTAAAGATATAATTCAGCTATCTATGCAACAAACCACCATCCAAAGAGTGCTTATAATTGTCTTGTGGAAGGTTCAATACAATACAGTGTTCATTTCTCATCCATACTGCTGGAAGCAGGCTCAGATAATAAAAGATAGAAAATGCCCTTCAGGCTTTTTTTTAAAATGGTCTGACTGTCCTCTATAAACAGTAAAAAATGAATTGTAATACTCCTTGGTAAAAGCTCCTCTTCTGGGCAATTATATACTTTTCATGAAATACATATGGAAGCAAGTTCCAGTTTAGGAGGGACGTATAGTCACATAACAGTTTCCCAATCATTTTCAAACAGAAGGCACACATCTCTCCATACCACTCCTCCACAGCAAACTGCCGCATCACCCACCACCCCTTTAGTTGTACTCCAGTTTCTCCTTCTTTACTCCTTCCTTTACCTTTCCACTAAGGCAACCAACTGAGCCACCCATCTAACCTCCACACCGAATCCAACATGCAGATTGACCATGTAACCTTTTTTTAAACCATGAATCTCTGTTTCTTCAAGAGAGTTTTTCTGCTCTATTAATTTCTGCTGTTTCTGTTTTTTTTTGGGGGGTGGACTGACCCATATTATAATAGGTCAACATACCACAGCCAGACTTTTCTTTCAGGAGACAGAAAACAAGAGGAAAAGGAAAGGAGCTTGTCCCAGCTTACCACACTTCCTTTGGGAAAAGGATCAAACACCACTGCATGCTATAGGGTGTGCCTGTTTCCTAGAATCAGTGACTATAAGCCTTAGAATACCATGCAGTTGCCTCAAAGCCATGACTGTATTGTCTATTGCCACCCATCTTTCTAAACAAAAAGCAGATACAAAACAATGTTCAGAATAAAGGCCAAGTAGCATCACGTGTACTCAGCACCTCACACGTATTAAATATTCCTTACAATAATCTGCTGTGTATCTCAAACTGTGGCATTCAGATAGGTTCCCCATTCATTTCTAAATTTTTTCTTTTGATATAGTAGACAATGCTATGTGACTGCATATATATGTAGTAGGCTGCATAACAACCTACCAAATATACTCACATATAAGCCAAGTTTTTTAAACTTCTTTGGAGCTTAAAAAGCTCCCTTGGCTTATATGGGGATCAAGCAGTCAGCTAGTCCAGCAGAAGTTCCCAGGAGAAACACCTCTTTATATTCCTCTACCTCTCTCTCCCCAGGAGTTCCTCCATCCCACCCCCTCCTTTCCTATGAAACCTAAACAAGTAGGTGTCCAAATAAGTAGGTATACTTTCCAGTTAAGGTGAGAAGAATTTTCTGCCCTGAAGTCTCAGAGGGGGCTATTAAGGAAGCGTCTCTCTGCTAAACATCTTATTTTGGTTAAAAATCTTATTCCTCGCAAGTTTTGAGGAGGTATGTTTGCAAAGGGAGAGTCTATGCAAATGATGTCCCCTCTCCCTCCCATTGTGTATGCTGAGTCAGGCAGGTTCATAGACACCCCACTAAGAATTCCTGAGGGGAGAGGACCTTTGAATGCCTGCACTCCTCTCTCCATTCGCTGCCTTTGCATGCCTACTCAGAAGCAAGTCCCATCCTAGTCAATGGAATTTACTCCCAGGTTGGTGTGGATAGGATGGCAGCCTCACAGCCCAATCCTCTGTATGCCTGCTCAGAAGCAAGTACTGAGTGACCATATGTCCTCTTTCCTCAGGACAGGTCCTTTTTTTAGCCTTGTCTCCTGGTAGGGAAACAATAATTGCCCTTCTTTTCTTTGTTTGCTGGCAGCACTGAGCCATCGTGGTCAAAGGACTAACTCCAAGGAAAGCACTGATTGACCATATGTTCTCTTTTCCCAGGACAGGTCTTCTTGTAACTCTTGTGTCCTGGGAAAATATCTGTACATTTACCGGTAACCTACTGATGCCTCAGTAAATGTTATTTTATTGTTATCTATTTTTATGGTATTTTGAAATGTACCAGTAGCTGCTGCATTTCCCACCCTCAGCTTATATGCGGGTCAGTAAGTTTTCCCAGTTTTTTGTGGTAAAATTAGGTGCCTCGGTTTATACACGGGTTGGCTTATATGCGAGTATATACGGTACTTTATATATGCTTTTAACAATGATAATGAATGGGACTCCTGGCTAAGTGTGTAGGATTACAGACTAGGATTATTAAACATTTTCCTGCTTGATGGCATCACTTCTGGTCATGGCATCACTTGCAGTGGGTCAGATTCTCATTCTAAAAAGTGGGTCCCAATGCTAAAAGTTTGAGATCCACTGCTCTATGGCAAGTCGTTTTCTCCCCATATTGCAGCCAAGGAGCTGAGAGGGTGTGACTTGCATAAAGGAGGATTCAAACCTAGAGAGTTCTAATTTGCAGCTCAGTCTCTTACCAAACATACTATTAGGATTTCCTGAGAGCCAAGGGGTTAGACCTCTGAATATGAAAGGATGCTATTTAAAATAGTAACAGAAAGTTGCAAGTGAAGCTGCATTTTCCAGAAACATTGAGACAACAGGAAAGTGATCACAGCTTCACTTTTATCCTATACCTTTCAGCAATCCACCCATTTTGAGACAAACCTGGAGTTTGCCTAAAGCTAGTTAGGGCAAAGTCCAGAGCAGTTACGGACCCACGCAGTTACATCACCCTCTAGTGTTAGCTTATGGAAAGTCACCTTAACTGCTCTGGAGCAAAGGGCTTAATTTAACTTTAGGACATGGGCCTCAATCAGTGACTGAAATAAGATCTGAATCAGTGACTTCACCAGCTTTCAGTTACAGAGAGATGAGAACCTAAGACGAGCCTTGATGGAGCATGTCAAAGGGTCACAAAGCCCGTTAATTGCCACTGGAAAAAAATGCATACTTCTGCCCATTCCTTTGCAAACTGCCACTGAAACTGGAGAGAGCACAATCTTCACTGCCACTATGGAGGTGCATCCTCACTTCCCATCTTTCCTAATGCTTAGACAGAGGGTAGCAAAAGGAAAATACAGGATGAGTCGCTACATCTTCAAGGATTTCATTACAGGAACCATGGATTAAACAAAAGCAATTAAAAAATTAAACAGCTGTTTAAAATAGACTATTTGCTGGCAGGCAATAAATCTTTTTAAAATTGCCATGTAGCACGCAGGCAATCAATGAACCTCCCTCTATGGAGATCAGAAATGCTTCAGTTCAGTGGGAGGCAGACCCTTCTCTCTTCCGCCCCCCCCCCCCCCCCCGCAGAAAAGAATGCCAAGTAATAACTTCCCAACAACTTTGCATTCAGTCACATGCTCCAGAAGGAAGAGAGGGGTCTGCCTCCCCGCTGAAATGAAGCATTTCTAAGGTTCACTGACTGACTGCATTGTCTTACCATGGTAAGCAGTCTTCTTTTTCCTAAAGAGAAATTTATCTTTTAATTTAATGAGCCAACCTCATTTGCTGTCAGATAAAACTGCAAACTATCCCGTTTCCAAGCAGAAAGAGCCAAGAATGACATTTCTTCCAGGAAGCCTGCCGCCTCTTCCTTATACCTATCCAGGAACAAATGTTAAAGAGTGCATGATCACGTGGGTCAACAGCTATGCATGTAATTTATGTCACCACCTTTTCATTTGGTGCAAAAAAACTGGTAAATTACAAATATGAGCCTGGTTGTTTGGTCACATCACATCAATATTACATGCCAGCTTCCCTGAGCCAATTTCAGATGCTGGTTTGAATGGGATAGGACAACTCTGCTTCTTATGCCAAGATAGGATTTGAAGGGAAAACAATGTGGCTTAGCTGCCCATTTAGTTTCAGAAGAATTTGAAAAAAAAACAGCAAATGTGCTTGTTTGTATTGACTGGACTCAGAAATGTGAATGTTATGATTAACACAAAATTAGCAGCATTTGTCCAATGCACAAAGATAAACAGGCTGCAATTTTGCACACATTTACCTGGAAGCAAGTCCTATTCAACACAATAGGACTTTACAAATTATTTTGGGACCAGGATAAGTCAGCCTCTATCTCCCCTCCAGTGTAGCTGTTTGCCCACTCTCAATTCCTGAAATAATCAGGAAAGACCCTGATTTTCATCCCCGACACTGTCAAACAAAAGACTAAAGCCCTCTTGCCAGCAGCACCCAATCTGTGAACAGCCCAGTTTACCACCTCTCTGGGTGCCACTTGGCAACAGGCAAAGCTGTTGCTGTGCGTTCTAGGAAAATACTTACTAAATCGGACTGTTCTGATTTGCTGATCTAGCTGCTGCTGTTGTTATTGCTGCTAGTGACAGATTGCTTATTAACTTGTTTTGTTTTATATTTGAACTGTATGCCACCCTAAAGACCACATAGGAATTAAAGGTACTGCATATAGCAAAATTATGTTCACAAAGATGTATATGTGGTGTCAGGAGGCACTGATGTTCACAACCTGAAACGGAGTAATCCAACAATTCTAGTATTTATAATAAACAACAATCCTAGTATTTATAATAAACCACATTTCAATAGTTACTATAAAATTATTCACAACTATAGATATATATTGGTCAACACCAATCAATTAAAAGCAAATAATCTTCAGCAAATATAAAAATGCCTGCCCTTAAAAAGAAACACTGGCTTGCATCCTTTCCTAAAAAGCTGTTGTCTGGTGGTTCTAGTGGATAGGTGGTCACATCAGCTTGGACCAATGAGAACTTTCCTCAGATAAGGCAGATGCAGCAGCAAAAGCTGGAGGAGCCATGGTAACTCAACTCCCTTGCAAGAGATGGAACATATGGAGCCACTGCAAGGCACAGTAGCTGTGAGTGTTGGATTTACACATTATAATACTACTGCCTGCATTATTTTCATCTATATTTTCATGCTTTTCTTAAAGTTACTACCATTTTGAAATTGTAAACTAACATCCACTACTCAGAAAGAGCACACGCAAAGTAGTGATATTCATCCAAGAGGAGTTAGTACACAGATTTTAAGATCATACAGCGCTGCAGGTGAAATGTGTTAATTCTCTCCTCCCTCCCACTTTTGCTTCCTGTAAATTGTGTCCCCTGAGGGCTATTAAGATGATCAACGTACTGCATTACATGCTCAGGCGTTTGTTCATGTGCCTCCTCCCTGAACAGAAGGTGTGCCGTCTTAGCCACTGTACTGAAAAACAAAATGCAACCCCAGGAATACTCTACCGCAGTGGTCCTCAACCTCCTTGGGCCCAGGGACCAGTTCTGTGGGAAAAAATTTTCCGATGACCAGCAAGGAGGTGGTTCTCCCTATGGCAAACCTGGAGGGAGGGATTCTTTACCCAGAGCACAGCTGCCTCCAGCTATAAAATCCCATTATAATAAATTAATAAATGGAGCTATTGCTAGGTTACTGTGGATAGCATTGCAGGTGACAGACAGCCCAATGTCTCAATGCATGTCTACTCAGACAGCAGGTATTTTCAACCTTTTTTGATGCAGGATGCATTGAAAATGCTCAGTCATCCTATTCTCTCTTACTGGAGAGTAAGCCTCATTGACTGTAATGGAACTAATTTCTGAGTAGACAGGCATTGGACTGGTCTCAGGCTGCAATCTTATCCAGTTTCCTGGGAGTAAGCTCCACTGATTACAATGGGACCTACTACTGAGTAGACAGGCAGAAGATTCACATTCTGTGGAGGGGAGACCCCCAGCACAAAGTCTCATGGCGGGGGGGGGGGCCTTTGAATTTGGATCTTCTAAGTCCATAACAACCTCACCACCCTGCTCTAATCATCTCACCTCACAACACTATGAGGTAGACTAGGGAAAGAGCAACTGAAAGCAAGCCTCAATGCTAAGAGGGGCTCTGAATCTGGAAACTCCAAATCTCAGTCCAACTCTCTAACCAGCACACATCCCTATCCCTCCAGCTGAACAACAATCCTGTGAAGTGGTGAGGCTGAGAATGTGTGACAGGAAGCTCTTGGCTGCTGAGAACTTGAATCCTCCAGGTCCCCATCCATTCCCTAACCACTGCACCATCCAGCCATTTCTCTCCAATCTGAACAACCCTGTGAGCTAGGCAAGGTTGAGAGTAAGTGACAAGAAGTATCTTGGCAGAGGACAGGGTACCCATAAGTTACAACTAAAAGAGGACAACACCCCCCCCCCAAATATAAGACACCCAAGAAAAATGTAGGACCTGACAAAATAAAAGCTAAAAATACACAAGCATATTGCTTTCATGCGGTTAATTTAAGCAGTATATTACTTATCAAAATGTAAAATTGTTGCATTTAGGCAGTAATCATATGCATGTCTACTCTTAAGTAAGCCCTGCTGAGTTCAATGGGGCTTACTCCCAGGAAAGTGTTCTCAGGATTGCATCCATAATTTCTTACATATAATTTATCATTTACAAGAAGGCTACATGGTGCCTGCTCACAAAAAAATAAGAGAAAAATGAAGATTTCTTTTCTAGGATACAAGGCTAAAAAAGAGGACATGTCCTGGAAAAAGAGGACAGATGGACACCAAAGACTGGCATCACTGGGGTTCCTATCAGTCTGTCTACCTCCTACCCCCCTCCTCTTCAGCTCACCCCCAATCTTGGCTAGGACCATTGGGATTTCTCTCTTTCTCTCCCCCTCCTCTGTTCAACCCCCTTTGCTTAGATCAGGGTGTCTCATCATTCTCTCTCCCTCCTTCCTCCTCTCCACATATTTCTGGGATAAAGGGATGCATCACATTCCCCACCTCTTTTGCAAGCTAGCTTCTTGCTGGCTGGCTGGCCCGATCCTCCTGCATCTGGGGTCTGAAAACTCTATATGAAGTTTTCTCCAACAGAGCCCTCCTGCTAAGAGGAAGAGAAAGGCACTTAGGCTGCAATCCTAAAGACACTTTCCTGGGAGTAAGACCCATTGAACACAATGGGTCTTGCTTTTGAGTAGACATGGTTAGAATTGAGCTCTTAGTGGGGATGGACAGAGACCTCCTCCAGCCAAGTCCTCTTGCAGACTGCTCAGGCAGATGCTGAGGACAACTTTTGGTCCCCTGTCGGGAGAAGGGGCAAAGGCTCATCTCGCAGATCAGTGGGGCAGTCGCCAAGGCCTTCCAGTGTTCCCCAATCCAGAGGTTGAGAAACCCTACTCTTACCGGTTTGGACCCAAAAGGGAGGAGCTAATAAGAAGTCAACACCCCTACAGATAGATATACTAACAATCCAATAAATCATACAAAGACTGACAATTTTTAATAATGTGACTAGACCAGCAAGACTGCTCAGAAGAGATCCAATACTGGAAATATTTTCCTGGTTATCATTTCAAAGTCTATCATATTTATAGAGTTATCTTAGCTAAATGCTTTGAATACTGCATGCAGCTTTCCTACTATGACTGGTTACCAATCAATTTTTACAGCTCCTTAGGGACTTTGACCAGGATTAATTATCTTGGCAGGAGCTGATCTTCTATCTCCAAGCTGCAAGTCAAAGAACTCTGAAAGAAAAAGATGTAGCCCTGGAACCAACAGGGAAAGGAGAACAAGGCAAGCATGAAATCAAGAAAAATATATATATCAAGGCCCAGCTCTCACGTCCTAGGTTCTATAAATACTCACAATTGTCCTCCAAGCCTTTTCCACAGCAACTTGCACCATCGTAGGCTGCAACAGACAATTAGAATTTGTTCCTAGTATTTATGCAATAGGAAATGTATAATAAAGTAAATTCTTCAATAAATTTATTTTGGTCGGGTCAATTTCCATTCAATTAGATTCAATCTCAAAGAACAATTTTTCAGATTAACCAGAGGTGCTAAACTAATACATCATATACATTGCACAATCATTGTTACCTGCACCCAAAAATTGTTACAGTATATGTTCAACAAGATTCTGTTCCATTTCAATGAGAAATTTCTACCAGTTTAACACAAGAACCCTTAACACTACATTACAACAAAACAATATTCCTTGTTGCATTTTGTATATCAAAGAGCTTCATAACCACCCTAACACAATATAATGCTCTAGCACCATAGTTTTAACATTACAGAACTGACTATTACATGGCCAACCAATGATGAACTGCTAACGCTGACAATGTAAGGTAGAGAATAATTACTTCTACAGAGAGTAATTACCTCTATTCTTTTGCAAAAAGCAATCCATAAACCATGTACATGGATTGATACGCACTGTACAACCCACACACACTGCTATTTCACACTACAATGCTACTTTGCTTTAAGAATAACTTGGATTAAGTGTTTTAGATTAAGAGCAAAATTTTTTCAGAAATTAAGATTACTGACTTGGAAGAAGAGCACTTCTGTGGAAGTTTAGAACAGGCATCTATGGCCAGGGAATTCACAGGGGAGGACTTGGGGTGTAGCCTGAGTTAGGGTAGGGTCCTGGACAAAGTTTGGAACAGGCTTCCTTGGCCAGGGAACTCACAAGGAGGATCTGGTGGCAGTGTGAAAGGTATGTGGGTTGTGTTTTGTGTGTAGGATCTATGTGTGGCAATGTAGAAGGAGTGCCTTATCAATGTTTCAATGCTGTTCCCCATCAGTAGCATGGGAATGTCAAAGTTGCACAAAAAGACAAAGGGCAAAATCCAGAGTAACTATGGGGAGTCCTTGCTCCGGTGTAAGAATAACTTACTCTGGATTCCAATATGAATTTCCCATAGGTTTTCAGTAGGTGGTGGACGTAAAGTCTCCCATACGTGCTCCGGAAGTTGCTCTGGATTTGGAGGTAAGATTCAACTGAGCCAATGGATAGCAGTGACTGTTAGCGATAGTGAAAGTCATCCTACAAAATCCCTCCTCTCTTGTCTCCCTCACACCAGCCATGAAGGTTTTCCAAGATACAGTACTGGACAGTATTTATTAGTGTTTTGTAATCATTTTTATACACAGTAAATATTTTTATATAAATATTTTTGGACTGTGGAACCTATTGTCTGAGTTTCCATTATTTCCTATGAGAAAATCCGCTTTGGATTACAAGCGTGCTTCTGGAATGAGTTATGCTCTTAAACCAAGACACCACTGTACTTCTAGATTGAAACATGAGACATATTTGAAGGCTAAGGTATTCAAGCAGCACCATTACTTGTAAGTAGCACACATTTTACAAGAATGGCAAAGTTTATCCACAATAAACACAAGAACAGAATAACTCCTTTTGTGAATGCCTCTCCGTTTCCTATATGACAGTCACTGAAATATGCTCTAGAGATGCTCTAGGGGGAATTCCTGCTGCAGGCAGGGGGTTGGACTAGATGACTTGGAGATGCTCTAGGGGGAATTCCTGCTGCAGGCAGGGGGTTGGACTAGATGACCTACTAGGTCCCTTCCAACTCTATGATTCTATGATTCTATGAAATATACAATGCTATGAAAATGCTGTGCCTAATACTAAAGTTCAGAAAGAAAAGTATGAGCTATCCTTCAGGGTTAACTTCCCCAGTCACCGGGGAGGGGGGGGATCATATTGACTATCCTTCAGAAAACTTGGTTTATACATAGTTTGCAAAGCCAATTAACTTTGAACAAATAGACAAGCATTTGAAATATTTTCCTAATACTTTCCTAATATTTTCTGGCACATTCAATGATATTTACATTTAAAATATGAAATACAAAAATTAAAGGGTGGGACGAGTATCTGATATTAGTGCTTTACCCAAAAGACAAAAGGATTAAGATTTCATACCTATCTGCAACCTCATTATCATGTCATTTTCACACTGCAAAGTTTATTTAGCATATGGCAGATACATGAATTTACGATAAATCAGATGTTAATGTTCAGTAAATAAAGCAGGCCTCCATCAGTCTTGAAAGACTATGGTATCGTGCTCAGCGCTGCATACGCTACATGCGAAGCACGAAAGCCTGGGTTGGATTGTTATGGAGGATAGGCTGTTACCCAAGCAGCAAATCCCCCTTCTCCACGCCACTGAATTAGTCCAATGGAAAGGCAGAGCCAATACGATTGGATCCAGCTGGCGTCGCAGAGCTGGGCTAAGGACAGGAGCTCACCCTGTCTTGTGGGGCCAACCCGGGTCTCGAACCCTGGCCTGCTGGTTAACAGGCACAGCGCCTTAACCACTTGCGCCACCCACAGCCCATTGGGGTTGTGTGGGTTGTATGGGCCCATTGGGGTTGTATGGGCTGTGGGTGGCGCAAGTGACTAAGACATTGTGCTTGTTAACCAGCAGGTCAGGGTTCGAGACCCTGGTCAGTCCCACAAGACAGGGATTACAGGGCTTGCCTAGGGGCCAAATAGAGGGATCTTGAGGCTTGTTGAGGGCCGCATCTGGCCCAAGGGCCGGGCATTTGGAGATCCCTGGTCTATATTGAAAAAAATCAGAAACTGGACCAATGTAAGCTCCTGATGGACACTCAGACACAATGTGATGAGTATTTTGTGGAACAGTATCATAGCCATACTGAGGCGTAGATACAAAACCCCACTTAAATGAGTCCTGGCAGGCACCATATTAGGTATGGATCCTGTTCAGAGTTGACCAATGCTGGCGAGGTTAGTCAAAACCTGGCACCTTTTGTGTAGGTTCAACTATGTAACTGCCTGTGTCTTGGGGATTCAGCTGCCCATTTAGTTTTCCGTTGTGTGTTGATGTTAAAGTTGTTAGATAGCTGTTGTGTGAGTGCCAGAGAAGGCTTCCTGGATTTAAGCCTGCCAATTGATAAGATGAGGAAGATCAGTGTGCACAGGTAGAAGTGGGTTGCTCATATTTTTGTTGTATTCTTTCACTAAGGCAACTTGCCATTTGTAGAGCTGATGGTGCTATGTGGAGAGCCTACAAGTAGGAGTAGATTTTATACAACCGCATTATGATCTTCATAGTTTCAATTAGTCTGGCATCAGTCTTACTAGTGTGGCAGCTATTAAGCCATACAGGGGCATAATATCCTGCTGCAGAATAAACCAACCCTAGTGCTGATATTCGAGAGTTGAGGTTGAGACTCCCCATCTTGTTCTTCTTAGTTTCCACAGTATTCATTCCTGGTATTAATTTTAGCAGACATGTTCTCTAGGTGTTTCATAAAAGTGAAACATATGTATATGTAAATGTATTTGGTATAAGTTATCTTGTAAGTGTAAATGCTGTACTGTGGTTGAAAGACTATTCAAACAGGTCAGTCTATTCAGCAGCACAGTCTGCCTCTTAACCCCAGAACACGATTGGCCAGTGCCACACTCAGAAGCAAAGCATAAGCTAATGCACACCCCAACCACAAACAGCATACATCCAAGCCCTTATTCCAAAACACAGTTCTGTCCATCACAAAAAAAACTCATGGAATCGAGTTTTGCCACATTCAGTACCAAACAAAGCAGAAAGCAGGAGCCACCATCCACAGCACATGCCCCACTGTGACTAGTCAGTGGTAATGAGGCCAAGATTACCACAGAATGTGACCCTAATGTGACCCTGTTCCCACTAAGGTGCTCTTTCTAAGGGACGCCATCATCTCCCTATTCTATACAACAATATTTAGGTAGGTTATAGACCACATTATGTGACAGTATGTGAACCACTTTCATACTACACGGGTGCAAACAACATTTGCCACATGCCTTGAATACATATAGAGACCAAACCATGGCTCACCAGCAACATGCATTTCTTTGGCGTATTATGTGTAGCTCTTGAAAATATAGTGGCTGAACTCCTTTTTGCATCACAATAATTATAAATGGTAAATAAGGTACTTTCAAACTTTATAATGATTTACTGGTTATAAACTGAGAGTTCAATGGATTAAAGTATGTTTAATGTTCATTACTAATATATTTAAAGGCAGTGGTTTCTAGACTGTAGGTTGATGGAAAGTTCAGGCCTAATTGCCTGAAGCTGGGCTCCTGCAATTTGCAAGCATGTGTGAATAGATATAGGGAGATAAATGTTTGAGGATCTTTTTTGGATATTGGTACTTATGAGCACATAAAGTTTTTCTTTCTAGATTTTTTTTAAAGTCTAGTAAATCTAAATATCTCCTGCTAGAGTGCAGTTTTTAAAAAGTGGGTCCCAGTGCTAAAAAGTTTAGAAACCACTGTTTTAAGATTTTAATGTTTCTTTAATATTATGGCTCTCAAATACCTGGAGATTATCCAGCGTGGTTCTTTACATCAAAGCAAGTTTGGCCACCTCCTGACATATTACAGGCAGAAAAGCATCCCATGAACATATAAAAGGAAACCCATTGCCCATTTGTCCCACGCTTGCTGTTGCTGTCCCAGACCCAAAACAGGAGCATATGGCAATGGTGGCTTTCCTTGACATCCCCTGCCCCCTGTGGATGAGGGTCACCCAATGAGATTCACCATTGTCTGCCCCCCCCCCACCGTGCTGTTTTCAGAGCAGATGATGTGACTGTATTACCTAACTGTACCTGTAATAGACAGGACCACCATGTATTGAACTGTACCTGTACTTGACACAATCTAGGGTGATTGAACTACCCTCTAACTTCCTGCAAATGCAACTGTACAACCCTCTACCTAACTGTACCTGTACCTGACTGTGCTCAAGGGTGACTGTACCACCAAGTACAACTGTACCCCAAGGATGGCTGTTCCATGTACCTACCTGTACCTGAGTGACTATAACACTATGTACCTAACTGTGACTGTACCTGACTATTCTTAATGATGACTGTACCACCATGTACCTGTGTACATGTACTTGACTGTATCTGAGGGTGACTCTATCACCTTCTATCTAACTATACCCAGATGAGACTCTACCACTCCATACTTAACTTTACTTGCACCACCTCATGCTACCATGTGCCTAGCGTGTCTGACTATACCACCATAAACCTAACTGTACCTGGCTATACTTAAGGGTAACTATACTCTACCTGTACCCGGCTATAATTGAGGGTAACTGTACTCAAGGGTGACTGTACCACAAGATACTTAACTGCACCTGTACCAGACTGTACTTAAGGGTAACGTGTACTCAAGGGTGACTATACCACAAGGTACTTAGCTGTACCAAGGGTGAATGTTACCTGTACCAAACTGTACCTGAGAGTGAATGTACAACGGAGATTGTACCACAGGGTACTTAACAGCACTTGCAGCTGGGTGTACTCAAGGATGACTGCACCACCATGACCTAACTGTACCTGACTATACTTTAGGGTAACTGTACTAAAGAGTGACTGTACCACAAAGTACTTAGTTGCACATGTACAAGACTTTACTCAAGGATGACTATACCACCATGTACCTGCCTGTCCCATCACCTCTCTGAGTACCTGAAGATGACTGTACCACCTCCACCTAACTGTACCTAAGAGTGACTGTTACCTGTACTTAACTGTACTTGAAGGTCTGTACCCCCCAACTGATTGTACTCAAGGGTGACTGTACCACAAGATACTTAGCTGCACCTGTACCTGATTGTACTAAAAGGTGACTGTATCATTTTGTACCTAAAGGTACAAAACTATACCTAACTATACTTGGGGGTAACTGTATTCAAGGGTGACTACCATAAAGTACTTAGCTACACCTGTACCTTGACTGTACTCAAGGGTGACTATACCACTAGGTACTTAACTGTACCCTAGAGTGACTGTTACCTGTACCTAACTGTACAAGAGGGTGACTGTACCACAAGGTACTTAGTTGCACCTGTACCTAACTGTACTCAAGGACGACTGTACCACAAGGTACTGTACTCTAGAATGACTGTTACCTGTACCTGACTGTACAGGAGGGTGACTGTACCACAAGGTACTTAACTGTACCCTAGAGTGACTGTTACCTGTACATAGCTGTCCCTGAGTGACTGTACCACCCTGTACCTAACCGTACTTGTGCTTGACAGCACCTGAGGGTGACTGTACCACCCCTGACTGTCCTGAGGGGTGACTGTCCCACCCTCTCCCTGAGTCCCTGAGGGAGACTGTTCCCCCAGAGTGGGTCAGTGAGCAGCCTGGGGGGCGAGCTCCCCCTCCCCCCACCTCCTCCAGCCCTTCCCCGGCCCCCTCACCGCCACGCGGCACTGCAGCCACCGGGCAGACGCTGGAGGGTCTGGGCGGGTCGCTCCCCTCCTCGTCCGGCAGTGCGGGGTCGGGACGGGGCGGCGCGCTGGCCCTCAGGAGCCCATGGCCGGGCAGGGTCGGGGAGGGCAGGGCCAGGCCTTCCCCGGCAGGCGGTGGCAGCGCGGCCGCTCAAGACTCCGCTCCCGTCGCCAACACTCGGGCGGTGGGACTGAGGAGCCAGGAGAAGGATGCTCTCCTGCGCATGCGCCGCACTCCCTCTCTCTCCCTCCCTCCCCCGCCCCAAGGGAAGGGGAGGGGCCACCGCTGGGTGACATCACCACCAGCCTCTTAAAGGGACAGGCACCCCACAAGACTGCAGGCGGGGCTGATGGAGAGCCCGTCCTAGACGTGTCTACTCGGAAGTAAGCCACATTATACTCAATGGGACTTACTCCCAGGAGAGAGTGGAGAGCATGGCAGCCTCAGAGCCCCATCCTGTGCATGTCTACTCAGAAGTAAGCTCCATTAGATTCAATGGGACTTACTCCCAGGAAAGAGTGGAGAGGGTGACAGCCTCAGAGCCCCATCCTGTGCATGTCTACTCAGAAGTAAGCTCCATTAGATTCAATGGGACTTACTCCCAGGAAAGAGTGGAGAGGGTGACAGCCTCAGAGCCCCATCCTGTGCATGTCTACTCAGAAGTAAGCTCCATTAGATTCAATGGGACTTACTCCCGGGAAAGAGTGGAGAGGGTGACAGCCTCAGAGCCCCATCCTGTGCATGTCTACTCAGATGTAAGCCCCATTAGAGTCAATGTGACTTACTCCCGGGAAAGAGTGGAGATGGCAGCCTCAGAGCACCATCCTGTGCATGTCTACTCAGACGTAAGCTCCATTAGATTCAATGGGACTTACTCCCAGGAAAGAGTGGAGATGGCAGCCTCAGAGCCCCATCCTGTGCATGTCTACTCAGAAGTAAGTTCCATTAGATTCAATGGGACTTACCTCCAGGAAAGTGGCTAAGATTTAAAAAGCGCCTCTTCGCCCTGCAAGTTACTTTATTAAATGTTTATTACAGGAACTGTTTTTATTAGTAAATGTTTTAAATGTTAAAATATTTTATTTATAAATGTTAAAATAATTTTTTTATTATTATATGTTTATTGAATGAATGAATGAACCAAACTCCAACCGCACACCTGTGCAGCACTTGCAGCACCTCTTCTGTGCCAAGATGTACAGTGAAATCCTAAACATGTCTTTTCAAAAGTAAGTCCCATTGAGTTCAATAGTGCTTACTCCCAGGAAAATGTGGTTAGGATTGCAGCCATGCATTATCTGTGGGAGACTCATGTCCCTTTCTCAGTACAACTCTAGAGGTCAGTCTTGGGACCCTGAAACCAACTGCAGAAGAATAAAAAGCATCTAATACAGGAAACTGCTTACAGTGACCTAGAGCTGTCTGCTATCTGCAGTGTAGATGTTGAAGGGATTTTCTCATCAAACACAAATAAGCATCAAGCACCCATGCGCATCAACCCACCCCCCATGCACAACATCCCCCATGAGCATCAACCCCCATTCATATCACCCCCATGCGCAACATCCCCCCTGCACAAAAACCCTCATGCACAACATCACCCCATTGCACAACATCCTCCATCTGCATAAACCCCCATGCACAACATCCCCCCTGCACAAAAACCCTCATGCACAACATCACCCCATTGCACAACATCCTCCATCTGCATAAACCCCCATGCACAACATCCCCCATGAGCATAAACCCCCATGCACATCACACCCATGTGCAATATCCCCCATGAGCATAAACCCCCATGCACAACATCACACCCATGTGCACATCCCCCAAGCGCAAAAACCCTCATGCACAACATCCCCATGAGCATAAACCCCCATGCACAACATCACCTGCCTGCTCAACATCCCTCATGCACAAAAACCCTCATGCACATCCCCCCAATGCGCAACATCCCCCATGTGCATAAACCATCATGCACAACATCCCCCATGAGCATAAACTCCCATGCTCAACATCCCCCACATGCTCAACATCCCCCATGCGCAAAAACCCTCATGCACAACATCCCCATGAGCATAAACCCCCCATGCACAACATCACCCGACTGCTCAACATCCCCCATGCGCAAAAACCCTCATGCACATCCCCCCAATGCGCAACATCCCCCATGAGCATAAACTCCCATGCTCAACATCCCCCACATGCTCAACATCCCCATGCACAAAAACCCTCATACACATCACTCCATACGCAACATCCCAATGTGCATAAACCGCCATGCACATCACCCCCATGCTCAACATCCCCAATGCACAAAAACCCTCATGCATATCACCCCCATGCGCAACACCTCCTCCCATGTGCAATACCCCCCTCACAATTGTGGGCACCCCTATCTGGCACGTTCAGGATTTGCAACTGGATATTGATCAGTTTTCAATGTTTAGCATAGGACAAAAACATGTTGCACCCCTTTTCAGCCCCTTAAGGGATAAATTTCTTAACATCAGTTCTTGGTGGGTGTTGATGCCACAGAAGGAACACCCTTCCCAAGTTCCAGGAGGTTTTGGCTGGGTGTTAATGAGTCAGTCAGTGAGTAACTTTTCAGTTTTATAAATATGAAAGGTAACTCGCACATACACTGCAAATGGTGTTCCCAGAAGCAGTTGCTTGACCCAGTTAATTAATGTTAATGAATTAGAGTAGACCAAGTGCTCTAAATACTCCTCATTGGCATCAATACATGGTGCGTGCAAATCATTAATTTGGGATCCAATCCTATCCAACGTTCCAGCACTGATGCAGTCTGAGTCATGCCAAAGGGGTGTGCACTGCATCCTATGGTGCTAGTGGGCTATTGTGAGGGTCTTCTCAAAGTAAAGAATTTTGTTCCCTTTCCTTGGTGCTTCACTGGTGCTGGAACATTGGTTAGGATTGGGCCTTAAGGGACCCACCAGCATGTGTGCTGAGATGGGTCTGAACTTCTCAGCTGCTTCCCATAGATGGTGCAGGTTTCTCTACAGTGAAGAATTAAGAGCTCATGAAAATGTGTGTACATTGCTTGAGCTGCCTTGTATATATGTACCAGCCTCATGTTTCGTTGTGATTCTTAGAATAGATCCTTGTATGTTAAATACAGGCATCCCCCACTTATTGGATGGGTTAGGGATGGAAGCACCATCCAAAAGTGGATACCCATTTAAAATAACAGAATAAAATATAGTTAAAAACTTGATATGAAACAATTAAAACCAAACAGTAAAATACAATTAAAACTACATAAAAACAAGAAAAATCCCAAACAATGTTTATGTGAGTCTTTGGCTGCTATCCTAAAGACACTCTCCTGGTCCTATGACCAATTGTGCACAATGGGGCTTACACCTAGTAGACATGGTTAGGATTGCACCCTTTTGACAAATTTGAATTATGGATACTCACTAGGGCTACAACCCTAAAGACACTTTCCTGGGATTGAGATCCATTGAACACAATGGGTCTTACTTCTGAGTAGACAAGGTTAGAATTGTGTTCTTTAGCTGAAATTTGTTCTTTCGCCGATTACAAAACAATTGGTTTTTTAAAGGTGGTTGGATCCCACCTCCTAATTGCATCTCCCTCCTGTTATTTATGGTACTCTCAAGGGAAAGGGTTTTAAGGTATGATCTTACTCTTCACAGAGATAAAATTATCTGATTCTTTTTGAAGACTGGATGGAGATTGAAGAAATCTAGTTGATCTCAAGTAAATGATGTTCCTTTGAAATACTCTTTACCTTAAATCAGGTCTTTGTTCTTTACTTAGGCAAATAGTCACTATTTGCATTAGAAGAGCTTTTAATACCATTCTGATTAGTATTCATACTAATCCCTTTACACAGAATTGCTTTGGCTCAGGACCCCCTGGGGTATCTTAGGCAGAGTTCTCTCTGCTGTTGGGGTCACAAAGATTGATGCCCTATCTTCTGAGTTGGGACTGTAGATTTAACCAGACGGATTAGTATTACTACCAGATGGATTAGTATTAGTCAGGGTTGTGTTAGAATATCAAGAATATCCCTGCCATTGCCCTGATCCTAATCTCACCTACCTATCACATCCAGATCTGCCTTGATCATTGTATGGCCTTGAGTAAGTAAACCTCAGGAGTAAGTCTGCCATCAAATAGGAAAAATACCAGCCTTTGAGAAGGCAAAGCTTGGTCAACAATATGCATATCAAAAGAGCAAGATAAGAGACAAAAATAGGATTGGAATAAATAGACTGCAATCAATAGACTGCAATTCTATAATCTGTAGAAACTTATTACCACCACTATCATATTGCACCTCTGTTGATATCAAAAAGATAAGCAGATATGGGGTAATATTTTATAATATTTGTAAGTTGCCTTGGTAAGTGTCCCCCATAGGTTACCCTGCTAGTCATGACTGACTCTACAGAGTGGTGCTCATCCCCGTTTTTTAAGCCATAGAGCCAGCATTATCTGAAGATGCCTTGGTGGACATATGGCCTGGAAGCGCATGGAACGCTGTTACCTTCCCACCAATGTGGTACCTATTTATCCACTTGCATTGGCATGCTTTTGAACTGCTGGGTTGGCAGTTCAATGGGGGCAGGGGATGGGAGCTCACTTCATCTTGTAAGAGCTGGGTCTTGAACCCCAGCCTTCTGGTTGAAAGGCAAGTTGTCTTAACTACAGCCCTACAAGTTGCCGCAAGTGCCCCAAGGTATAAGTTGGCTGCATAAATGAATGTGATATTTTATGTTTTCCATTTTTAAAGTATGCATGTGTTCCCACTCAAACAATATTGTAGGAGATGGAAACTCTTGCTGTGATTGACACTGGTTGCTTTAAATAAAGGTCTCCCGTACCCTCTGGTGACGTAGCAATGCTATAGTGGGATTAGGAAGTAGACTTCCTATTATACACTGCTTAACATCCCGCACCACAGAAGCAGGGAACTCAGTTGGTTTTGTAACTGTTGCCTTGGCAGATCTCACGTTTGATGCCATACAAAGGCTGCAATCCTAAAGACACTTTCTTGGGAGTAAGACCCATTGAACATAATGGGGCTTACTTTTGAGTAGACATGGTTAGGATTGTGCTCTTAGTCACATTGCCAGCAAACACTTGCTGGAATGTGAAGCCTGGCCAAGCCAGTTGTTCCAGCATCATCTTGGGACAGAATATACTGCACAAGTGTTGATGCGCAGCACTGGGGCCAAATTAAAGGGATTTTGCTATGCTAATGCAAATGACTAAGGCGGCTTACAAAGCTTTAATTCCTTCTCTACTGCTGTCCTTGCAACAACCCTGTGATGTAGGTGGCCCAAGGTAACACAGGAAGTTTCATGGCTCAAGGCGGGATTTGAACCTGGGATCTTCCATTTCTAATTCCACCTACACCCAGCTCACAACAATATGTGTAACTATCATCTGGGAAGGAATGGGAGCATGTAATACTGTACCACATCTATGTGGTATCATAACTTGGTTGGGATCCCAGTGGAGAGACTGTACCACGTCTATGTGGTATCATCACTTGGTTGGGATCCCAGTGGAGTGATAATCAGTTCAGAAGGATGCATATCTGGGAGTAAGTCTCAATGTCTATCATGGGATTTACATCTGAGTAAACCTGCATAGGACTGGGCTCCAAGTGTCAGCTTTATGTATTTATTTGTGGTAATTAATTAAAAAGTCAGCCAAAAATCTGCCTATTGCAGTGATTTTCAACTGGTGTGCCACACATGGTCTCCAGGAGTGTGTGAGAGTTTAGATCTGGTGGTCTACCTCGATAATTTTAGCATGTTAGTGTGCTGTGAGGTGAAAAAGGTTGTAAATTGCTGGCCTACTAGCTTGATTGTCACTGCCAAACCTCAGAGAGGGAAAAGTCTCTGCATCAATTCCACTTTATTGTTCTTTTCCCAGATATAAAATGATTCCTATATGTTTTGGGCACTTTTCATTTCACATGGCATCTGAAGGCCAGATCAACTTTATTTTTAGGTGTCCCAAGTGGTGTACATTCTCTACCCAGTCAATCATTTTCCAGGAACTTGGAAACAGAGTAGGGGGTCAGGCTGTGTATGCAATATGATACTTCCTGCCTACAGGTCATCAACACAGTCAGGTTGGTTACAGATAGGAAAAAAGGAAAGACAGATACCTCTGTCACTTTATCATTTTCTACTTTATTACTTCAAATTAACAACCACGATAAAGCTCAAAAAAGTCCAATATTTACACAGGAAAAAAGTACAAAATCCCCCCCAAAGTTCATCAAGGTTTTTTTTCAGTTTTTTTAAAATTACAAAGTAATAAAAAGGTTTTTTATTTTAATTAAAAAAAGGAGATAGTCACAGTAAGCGGGGTAAATAAATTAGGGGAAAAAAAAGCAGTGTGTTAAATAGGAGGAATAAGAACCCGAAAGCCAAGTCTTGGCCCCCTTCCAATGGGTTCACGCTGTCCAACGTCAGAAGTGTGCCAAGCCAGAGGCGGGAGGGCATGGCCAACGATGACTGCAATGCAAAAAAAGTAGACTGGTTTTCTGGAGTTGGGACTACAAATTGTTTTAAAATGGGACAGGAAGGAAGGAAGGTGGGAGAGGCCTTTTCATGGGAGGAGGTTGTGCGTCTGAGCTAGGCTGGCCTTTTAAAATTGGTGATGCCAAGAGCAACCTCTATCATAAAACCAGCTTTTTCCCATCCCCCAACATTGTCACATACCCCTCCATATTCCTGAACACCCTCCCCATCTCCTGGGTAAGTTAAAACAAAATATAAACTAAACACACGCAAACATGTTTAAAAAAGAAAAAAGATCCCCATCGCCTGCACAAGAAGCAGGTCAAGTTTTCTTGTCCTTCACATTTGCTTCCGCCTTTCATGGCACCAATGCCACCAACATCTGCACCCTTCACACACACAAAAAAACTGCTGCGGCCAATATTATTCGCCTTACTGGTATGCCTGTGGCATCTCCAGACTTGCCCAATAAAGCGTAGAGAGGTTCCCCCAAGGAAAGGATGCCTGAATACAAATAGCAGGCATCTTGTGCCACTGCTCTCTGGAGGCAACACCAGCTTGCAACTGCAGTCCATTCTGAAATCATGTTATGCCAGCTGTTGACACCACTCCGGGTTGAAAATTGAAGTCTCCTGGAAGCACTGCCCTCTCCATCATTAAAATAAAATGCTGGAAATCATCTCATTGTAAACAAACCAAACATGGACATTGGGAACGGGGGGAAAATTAAATACAAAATGGATCAAAAGGGGGAATTGAAACACCAAAGGTGGCTGGGCATGGCTTGCTGGCATGAGATGGGGCAAGGCCTATGGAGATGAAACCGCACCATTGCAACAAGGACGTTTCTTCAAGACTCCTGTGATGGCGACTTGTCAAAGGCAATTGCACTCAGGAACGCAGGTGGCGGTCTCCAAAAAGACATGGGTGCCAGAACAGAGCAGCTCCTCTCCTTGTTGCTGGCGAAAGAGTTGGGGTTTTTTTGTTTGTTTTTTTCTTTTTAATTTTTTGTTATTTTGTTTAAAAAAAAATACAGTGAAGACACTAGAGAGAAAAGAGAGGAAAGGTTATGTTAACTTTTTCTCAGCTGAATATCCTACTATATCGACAAAGGTCACACCTGAAATGAACAAGAGAAATTGTCAACTATTGTGCCATCAAGAACTTTTAGAGTTAACAGTGGATAGAGCATTTTCCAATCCTCCTCCTATTCATTGATATACCTGTGAGTTAGGAATGTACTAATTCAAGGGTAGGAAATCAGCTATTAAATAAATAAAAGTGCCAGAAACCAGGATTCTTTCCTCTTTTCAAACAAAAACAAGATTTTGAATAGCCTCTTGATGTGCAGATCTGCTTGTTTCTATATACTTTATTTTGTTTAATAATTGGAAAAGGATTTGATTTCCACCCTTCAAAAGGAGTTCAATTTCAGCTGGTGTTTCCATACATACTCTCATGTCCATTTCTGGAAACTTTAAGGTTGGGCCAGTGCAAACCATGGCCTGGGGGCCAGATCCTGCATTTGGTTGGTGAATGGATCTTTCAGTTCCACTTGAATGTTGTGCAAAGTTGGGCCAGTGCAAACCATGGCCTGGGGGCCAGATACTGCATTTGGTTAGTGAATGTGAATGGTGAATGCATTTGGTTGCTGTGCAAAGTCCCCTTCAACTGGGGGAGAGGGATGCTCTGGACAGTCACAGTGGGTGCTGAACATCCAATTGCATGGTATTCTGAGATGCCAGGAAGATGATGATGATATGACTCCTCAGAGTATCCCTGTCCTCCAAATAAGGAAGACTTTGGAGTTAGAGTGGAACGCTCCAATGTGGACCACATTCAGGGTGCACAGTGGATGCGAGCTTGAGTGTGGTTGCTTTAAATGGTTTTTTAAAGAAGTAAAATTACCAAGAAGATGAATTCTATGTCTAGCTTCTGCAACTATTTGATGAAATCACAGATAAATCTATGTAATAATACCAGAGCAGTTTACAGTTGCAAACTAGGCCTGGTTTCTTACAGTTCTGCAAGATGCTGTCTATTTCCAGCATTCAAAATATGCACCTCTTCAAGCTTTCCATCTGTTCCACAAACAATTGGTTGAAAAGGACACTCTGCTGTTTGAGTTACAGGAGGGTCCACATAATCTAAACAGGCTCCCAGTACAGCAATTCAGGAACTACGTCATTACATAACTAGACCTTTTACAAGGGACAGCAGCAATTTACTGATGCATTAACATTAATAATCCCAGTGTATAAATGGAGTTAAAATTATTTCCTCTTTTAATCAGCTGCTTCCTCCTATTCCACAACAAATAACGGCCATCCCCATGTTCTCTTGCATTGAGTAAGTATGGAACATACCAGTTTTCTCTCCAAATATTTGCATCCAAGAGGACAGAAGGTAATAATCATCTACTAAAGCACCATTTGTATTGCCCTTCAAGAATCCCAGATGAAACACAGGTAAAGAGCAAATGCTATGGTAGTGCAGGTATATTCAAACAGTGACTCTTAGCAGTCGAACTGTCAGTGTGAATACAACCCCAGGATGACGTATCTTTGTATGCCTAGAGTTGAATGCTTCCACAGCAATAAAAATGAGATGTTCTTCTTTATGACACATTAGCCAAAGGTATTGTGCCCATTAAATATAGGAAAATGGTATTGTGCAAAACGGTATTGTGGTCTTAGGTGGCTCTGAAATATAAATTCATTAATAGCTATTAATTAGCTATTAATTTTTTCATTTTCCTGTAAACCGCTTTGTGAACTTTTCAGTTGAAAAGCGGTCTATAAATACCATAGATAGATTTACTCGTCAAGAGTAAAACTGAATGAACATGCTTGGATTTCCCTGAAATGGATCTGGACCAGTTCAAGCTCTTCAACACTTCTCAATTGCTTGCTGACCATTTCACTTCCATGAACAAAGGGAATTAAATACCTACCAGATAAAATGTACCATTAGGCTGGGATTATATGCAGAAAATGTAGTGAGCCATTTTTTTACCCCAACCACAAAATTATCCAACAAAAAGGCCACTCACCTAAGCAAACACTGGTCCGGTGGCATCCTCTCTTCATTTCCCCAGGTGATCAAATGGCACACTTGTCTGAAAATAAAAGAGAGAAAATAATAGCCTGGAGAAGAGGTGGATAGGATTAAGAAGCACACTGCCTATGTACTTCTTTTCATTGACATGAGAATAGGCTGACCTAGCACACCTTCCCAGAGCTACATCCCACTGTCCATACAGAGTCTAGGAAAGCTTTCAATTAGATGGACTCGGGCTGCAATCCTAAACACATTTTCCTAAGAGTAAGTTTCATACAATACAATAGGACTCACTTTTAAGTAGACATGCACCCTCATTCACTTAAATTCAAGAACAGGTCTGCAGTTCTTAACCGGCAGTTACTTAATAAGCTAAAATGAAACCCACAGAAGACAGAAGCTACTGCAACTCTTCTAGATTCCAGCGAATTGGGGTGTTATATACCAATATTGTCCCCGTACCGAGTTGTCTGGTTCAGTTTCTGAAATGGCTGCTGGGGTCAGGGGTAGTTTCAATTATGCCAGAACTGTGTCTTTTTCTGGGACCCACCATGCAGTGGGACAATAGATTGTACTAATGGTTAATCCAGTCACTCTCTACAATCAGATGCCACCAGTGGGAACTCACCTGTGATGCTGAAATTCGTGACACTTCTTGCCGTCCTGTGAGATCAGACGAGGATATGTTGGCAGGGGCTCCTCGGTGTAATCTCATGCTGACCTTCCGCTCTCTGTCCACCCGTGAGATTGCCCTGGGGGACGTATTTCCTGACAAAAAGGGGGGGAAATAATTTATAAGTGATGTTTTGCTGACCAAGGAAATGAAATGGGACCCTTCCCCAAGGATCATACAATTTACATTGCAAAAAGTGCAGCAGACAAAGTAGAGCAAGGAGTAAGAGTTAATACCTAATACCAGAGAGGGTTTGATTTGGAAAGAAAGTGGTCACAAGACAAAAATGCAAGCAAACTGTAACAGCTTGAACCTTTGTGCTGCTGTTACTATTTGCTCCTTTTCTCTCTTTCATCCAAATAGTTTCTTAGGGCTCAATCCTAACCAACTTTGCGTGACTGGCATCATTGTGCCAGTGAGACATGTGCAGCATCCTGAAGTTGGGGGGCTAGTCATTGAGGTCTCCTCAAGGTAAGGGAATGTTTGCTCCCTTACTTCAGAGTTGCACTTATGTTGCTGCCAGCAAGTTGGGTAGGATTGTGCCATCATAGCCTACTATACAACTGGGAGCAAAGCAGCAGCTGCAGTAGACAGTAGTTCTTACCATGCTTCATTAAAAAATTCCCGGCTGCCTTGCACATGATACTGCATTGGGGCCAAGGCGTCTGGGAATTCTAAAATTGTGCACAACAAAGTCAGTGAATGACTTCAGCAGCCCCCAGCAGCCCACTAAGCAAGAGGACGCTTAGTGGGCAGTGGGAGAAGAAATGAGAAGCCGCAGCAGGGAGAATTCTCCTTCATCTGTTACACGGGAAAATGTTTTTGCACAGCTGCAGGAGAATTCTTGCTCAGAAATTGGGCAAGAAACCAAGGTTTTCTCCTATGCAGGGGACAAGTAGCTAGCATGGTTTTGTGCATGGAAAGGGGAGATCTGCAGCTGATATTTTCTCCCAGTTGGGAATGAGGTTGTGAAGGTGGCAAGGTGCATGTGGCTGGGCTTGGTTTCACAGCAACTCATATAGCCTTCCCTCTACTCACCAGACTGCTGGATGCGGGAGGTGGGAGTGGAAGCCATCGGCTCAGCGACGTTGCGGAGACGGTTAGCTGTTGCTCCAGCAGGGGGCCCAGGAGGCAGTGCCCGTGTGGCAGACCCCCTGAGCTGGCCCATCCTCTCCTCTCGTTCATGTTCTCTCCTCTCCCGATCCATGTCCTCAGGATTTCGGGCCGCCCCCTGTAGCAGAAAATACACACCAATGCATTCAGACTTCATCAGCAGTGGAGAGGCAAAATCACTTTATTCACAACAAAGGCATGATGAGGCAAGAGATGGGGGTGCATATGCACACACAACCATCATACAAAAATGTGTAAGCTGGTGTCCCCACAAGCTCCTTCCTGAAATACTTTCAGTCTAAAAAATTTTTTTCCAATGGAAGAGACTTGTTTTAACTGGCTAAAGGCACAATCCTAACCATTTTTCCAGCTCTGGGGTAAGGGCAATGGCAACACTAAGGTAAGGGAACAATATTGCCCTACCTTAGAAACCTCTGTGACTGCCCTTCAATTGAGGATGCCCCTCTGGCACAGCTATGCGAGGGCTGGAAAGTTGGTTAGGACTGTTCCCTATGAGTAAGAACATCCAGGCCAGCAATTTTCAAACCAGTATGCTTTGGCACACTGGTGAACTGCCAGATACATAGGCATGTCCATTTATTAGAAGGACAATTAAGGGAATTGAACCCTCTACCAACAACATGATGTTGGTGTGCTCTGTCAATGGTAAAATATCTGATGGTATGCCATGACAATTTCAATACCTCATCAGTGTGCCAAGAGATGAAAAAGACTGAAAATCACTAATCTAGAGAGTTTCCCACCCAACTGTCCAGCAAAAAGACACTCTCCAAATTGACTGCTCTGAACACCAAGTGCAAACAACTGTGCGGGTTGAGAACTTGACTGTACAATGGTACCTCACTTAACAAGCGTTTCACATAACAAGCAAAAAATTCCAAGAAATTTTGTTTCACATAACAAGTCCCGCTTCATTTAACAAGCAAGCGCGCTATGAGCTCGCATGCTATGCAGCCCTGATGCTCCGCATGGAGGCTCTTTAAAAGGGCTGCCAGTAGCGCTGCTGCCTCTTAACTGCCCCCAACTTGGGGGCAGTTGCCTGGAGTTAGGGGCAGCTGCCACTAACTACCCCCAAATGCCCCCACTGACCACCTTGAACCTCCAGCAGCAGCCCAGGTAAGCCTCCCAGGAAAGTGTCTTTGACTGCAGCCTCTTAACCATGTCTACCCAGAAGTAAGCCCCATTGTGTTAAATGGGGCTTACTCCCAGGAAAGTGTCTTTAGGATTGCAGCCTAAGTAGACCTCATAGGATCATGCACATTGAAGGCATGTTTTGAATTCAATTCCAGTGTTTTGTCATCATTTTTACATCCAGTTAATATTTTTATATGAATATTTTAGGGGTTTGGAACCAATTGTCTTGAGTTTCCATTATTTCCTATGGAATAATCCGCTTCACTTAAAGAGATTTCGCTTAAAGAGCATGCCTCCGGAACGAATTAAGCTCTTTATGTGTGGCACCACTATATTTGAAAACATACATATTTTAAAACATAAAACATACTTGACCGTATTTTAAAACACACAACGTATTAGCTAACTTAGGCTGCAATCCTAACCTCAAGTTAGAATGGCATAAGCCCTACGCTGACCTGGGGGTGTCACAAAAATGCTGTAAGGTACTTCTGCCACTTACATAGGCATGCGCTGGCCTCTCCACACCACCATGGGAAGACATGCCAGGTGAATTATGCTGGCCTAAACTGGTTAGGATTGCACCATTATTTAACTTGTTGTCCTGCACAGACATACTAAGGGTGTCCAATCACCTTCTTAGGCTCACCCCTGACCACAAAATTCCTGGCTGGGAACTTCCAAAGAGCTATACAGCACATGGCGGATTGAGTCAGTCCCAGCCTGTCTAAGATATCATAAGGATCATGTATATTTAAGTTTATTCGACAGCCATCAGGGACATGTGTTCTTTGTGTAGAAAATACAGGCAGTTTCAGAATGAAGAATTCTACATTTCCCACTTGCACAGTGTACAGGAAAACATAAGGTCCTAGGTTCAGCACATATGCAGCAACCAGTGACCCTCATCCTCTCTCACACCCGCATCAGCTGGCAGCTCAATAATATGTACACATCCCACCATATGCTGAATTGGAGGTACTCACAAACTTGAGCATGTTCCAGTCAAACACGTAGTCATAGGAGAAGCCTTGTCGATGGAAGAGGTTGCGGAACAGCTGCCTCAGATAGGAGTAGTCTGGCTTGTCATCAAATCGCAGCGAACGGCAAAAGTTGAGGTATGTGGAGAACTCAGCTGGAGAAAGAGCAGAGAGAGGGGTTTTTTCCTCCTTAAGCATGGTTCTACCTTGAAGAGGCAGTGCTATGCCCTACTGAAGCCTCAATGATATAGATGAGAGCCCACACAGCACAACACGTCTCCAGCAGCATGGCATTCATTATGCATGCTCCTTTTCAGCACTGAAGTAGTGCACCTAAGACAGGACATGCAGAATCCAAGTGGGATTGGAGGCCAAAATAAGAAGTGTTATGAAACCGAAGTGCCAAAGGGGTAGATGGAAAAGGGGCAAAACTTGGGGGACTTATGGATACACCAACACCACCCAAACCTAAACAAGTCAGGAAACCCTCCTTTATGCTACACTTGCCTTTTAAAGTTCATAAGAACACTGATAGATCAGGCAAAAAGGTCCAACTAGTCCAGCTTCCAGGTGCATCAGGAAGCATACAACAAGAGACCTGTATCCTATTACTGCTCTCTGGCATCCGGCATTCAGCAATAGGCTACTTCTATAAGAACAAAAGCTACTGCAGATCCTTCATCACTCCAATTTGATCATCTCAGGGTGCTCTGTATGTGGCCCTTCTTTATTTTAAGGCCTCATTTGCAGGCAAAGGACCATAGCACTTCAGTGATAGAACACACACTTTGCATGGAGAAGACCCCAAGTTCAACATGTCGTGCTGGCACCTCCGTCTGAACCTTGCAGAGTCTCTGCCAGTCTGTGTAGATAATACCAAGCTAGAGAGAGCAATGGGTTAACTCACTAGGAGGTAGTTTCCTATGTAGTCGAAATTAGCATGAGGCTATTCTGTTTGGGCTCATAGGCTGTGAAGGTACCTTATACACTATGGCTTTGCAATGTGTCTGGGTACGTACACACCAAAGTATTCCAATTCCATCTATGGAGGACATATAAAACTTGAAAGTATCAGTTGCACAAGCACAGAAGTGCCGTTGCAAAGGGCCTGAAATCTGCTTCCCAAATGTATATCCAGCAAACTATTTCAACAAGTGGTCCAAGGAGGGTTTAACTCATTAGTTGTTCTTGTTAGGGAATTCTGAATATTCATCTAGTATTGGCACTCCTAGCAGGACCACAACATTCTTCCCGCTCCTAGAGTGATAGCAATGTCACATGGCATCTTTGGGAGAAGATGCTGCAATAAACCAAATATGTTTATAGATGCACGCTCTCTGAGCATTAAAGTTAGAACGTATACGTGCATAGACTTACAGGGATACCCTTTGCAGAGCACCTCGATGGGCGTTGACATCTTCTTCTCACTGATGCGCTCATATTTCTGGCGCTTTGTGGCAGCCTTCAAACCTTGCCAAGGCAGTGAGCCAAGATTGAAGTACATCAGCACATAACCCAAGCTCTCCAAGTCATCACGGCGACTTTGTTCTAGGAAAGATAAAGTTGTAACCACAGGCATGAACTGAGTTGTTCCTACATCAACAGCCCAGAGAACGTCAGGGAGACAAGAATACTAAACAGTCAAGCTGCAGAACACAAAACTTGGCAGGTTCTGGAAATACCAAGAACGCAAGCTATTTATAAATATACACAGATATAGGAATACATGGAAGTGTGTCTAGCGTGCATCACTGCTGTGATACACTGCCATAATGTGGGAAGTTTGGACTACTGGCAAGATACAATTCCACAGTTATATAATTCAATGCCAGGGCAGAAAAAGGTTCTGCATTCAGTACTGGCAAAGAATTCAGTGTCCTGAGAGTCTCAGGTTTCATATTTTAAAAATTATATAATTTTTATTATATAAACTAAATGTGAGACAGCCCAGTTACAGATTTCTACAGAAGTCAAAGGTAACAATGTCCTACATAATATTAAATGTGCTTTAAAAAGTATTTTTTTTAAAAAAAAATACTTTTAATTCATGTGAATTCATGTGCCCTCTTTTATATGCTAGGCGAAACACACAGAATCATCTGGATGGTTCCACATTGTTCTAGAAGGTTCTGTTACATTCTGGAATTATAAAGAAGATCCAATTAAGAATTTAAAATCATTTCAACAGTTCCAACTTAGTTTCATTTATCATTTTTATTCACTCACATTGAGCACATTGTTCCAAAAACTGATTTCTAGAAAATAAAGTATGAAAATTTTCAGAACCAAAGTGGCATTTTATATTTTTCAGGATATGTAGTAGCCCTATCTTTATATATACATACTATAAAGTTCTGAATTTTTGAAAAGTTTCTAAAACTTGTTGAACTCAAAAGTGGAAGGTCTCCTTTCCAGGGAATGTAGTAGTCAATGGTATTGATCAACAGTAAAAAAAAAAAATCCAAAATTTTTGGGATTGGCATTTTTGAGAAAACATTTTTTAGATTTAAAAAAATTCAGAAGACTGCAGCAAGAAAAGTTGAACACGTATTTCAAAATGGAGTAGATAGTTTCAAACAGAAAAATATTATATTTAAAATAAAAAAATTGCAACAAAATATCTTGCACCGTTCCAGAGATAGAGCACTTCAAAATTTTTGTTGAAAATCACAAGTGAGAAATGGTGCCTGGGACGCCATCTTTGGCGGCCTGTATCTCGAGCCAGGAATTTTTTGGGGCAAAACAAAAATATACAGGTATCTTACCTTTTCCTGAATTTTAACAAATGTTCAATTCAAAAACTTCGGAGACTATGAAGGTAATTTTTTTTCTTTGCCTGCCTGAATTGACATGGACTATATACCTTATTCACTGGCCCATATCCAAAAGTCAAATTAAGCCCTTTGCTCCAGAGCAGTTAAGGTGACTTTCCATAACATAACACTAGAGGGTGACGTAACTGCAAGGACCCGTAACTGCTCTGGATTTTGCCCATTATGACACAATTAAATCTGGATACAAATAGTAGAAGTCAATTTTTTGGGCGGTATAGCATTTGAATGAAAATCTTTTATTTTTCTCTTCCACAGAGTACACATTGCCCTGAAAATAAGGACAGGTACTGGAAAGATGGCACACCTTCCTACTTAATAATGGTCCGTGTGACTCTGAATAACCACTTTCTGTTCTCTTGCATTTGAAAAGAATTTTTGGTTCAGTTCAATACCAAAAAAAAATCCAATATCAAATTATGCATCCTCAAGCCCAGTGCTGTCAATGGGTTCAAGCATGATTATCCTAATCATAAGGGCTGGGCCTTTAGCAACTACTTAGCCAAGGCTTGGTATCTCCATTTTACTTCCATGCCATTTTTGCTGCTATCACATTGTCAGAAAAAGTCTTATTTTTAAAAGTTTTCTCCACACAGCCTCTTGCCCAGAAGGCATACAGTAAGTACTCCCATCTGAGCAAGTCACTCTCAGCAAGAGGAAAAAGGGAGCAAAAATATGTACAGTGATGCCTCACGTAACAAATTTAATTTGTTCCACTTTGTTATGTGAAACGTTCTTTACATGAAGCAGATTTTTCCATAGGAAATAATGGAAACTCAGACAATTGGTTCCACAACCCCAAAAATATTCATATAAAAATATTAACTGGATGTAAAAATGATGACAGAACACTGAAATTGAATTCAAAACACGCATTCAATGTGCATGATCTTATGAAGTCTACTTAGGCTGCAGTCCTAAAGACACTTTCCTGGGAGTAAAACCCATTTAACACAATGGGGCTTACTTCTGGGTAGACATGGTTAGGAGGCTGCAATCCAAGACACCTTCAAAGGGTCTCCCCACTTTCTCCTTCTCTCCATCCTGAGCCTCTCTCTCCCCTGCTCCCTTCCAGCTAGCCCTGAGCTGCTTCCCTCTTCTCCACTGGTCTTCTCTCCCTCTGCCCAGCAGATGCCCAGCCACAGGAGAAACAGCATGGAAGTGCTGCTTTCACTATGGGCAGCCCTGGCACTTTTTAAACAGGCTGCCGGCCAGCGCATCTGCCTCAACTGCCAACGGATGTGTTCTTTACGTGAAGCATAGTTTGTTATGTGAAGCAGATCCTAGAGAAATTTTTGTTTGTTACATGAAACATACTTTATGTGAGGCTTTCTTTACTTGAGGCGCCACTGTACATATTTTCACTTCTAGCCTGTACAATGTTCTCCAGTATTCCCTGAACTTAAGGCAGTTTACAGTACGTTTCAATCCAACTTTATCCCCAACACTATGTGGTAGGCATGGTCAAGACTCCAATAAACATCTTTAACAAATTATCACTGAACTAGGATTCCAGAACCATCTTCAGGAATGGCTTTGCTAACAGAGTACTGTTATAATAATGCACATTAAAACCGTGTTGGCCTTCTTTGCAGCCAAAACACAGTGTTGACTCATTAGTCTAGTGAGCGACTACATTTGCAAGATCATTCTCATGTGTCGTGCTGCCAACCAGAGTGTTTCCCATTTTATACCTGCATCTCTGTTCATTTTTGCTAAAGGGCTAAATCTTTTATTGGTCCCAATTAAACATACCCTACAATCCAGAGTAACAACGAGAGCACCTAAGAGACATTACGTGCACCCGTAGATGCTGCACCATATAGTGAAAACCTATGGGAGATTCATGTTGCAATCCAGAGCAAATTGTTCTTACACCAGAGCAAGAACTCCCCGTAGTTACTCTGGATTGCGCCCTTAATCTTATTCATTTCAGGCCAGTAATCCTTTCTGTCAAAGTTTTCATGTATGTTTCTACCACTGTCTATTATGTTTGCTACTCCTCCCAGCTGGTGTCATTCATGAACGTGATGGTTTTCCTTGTATCTTTTCATCCAAATCACTGATGAAGATGCTAAAAAGAACCAGGTCCAAGACATTTGGACTACTGCACTCAAAACATTCCTCAAGGCCAATGCAAACCATCAACAAGCACCTTTTGTGTATGGTTGTCCAACCAGTTGTGAATCCAACTAACAACTGTATCATCTAGCTAGCCTATATTTTACCAACTTGCTGATTAAGTTGTTAATGTTCTCTACATTGTTACCCATAAAGGGTGTCTGCTGGCCTCTGACATTTTCCAACAATCTATGTAAAGGTACACCCCACAGAGCACAGACTAGAACTTACAGCCTGTACCTGCATTATATGTGAGAATGATCACAAGACTTCTAGTATTCACACTACAAAAAAGAAGTACAGTATAAGACAAAAGTGTCTGGATTTTGGATGTCCAAACAAAGATAATTTACCTACATAATCCAAACTTAGAACACACCAATAGCATTATCAATGTTTTCCCCAAAAATGTAAAATCAAGATATAAGACTGAGCAAAGACACAGAATTTAATTCCAGGATACTGGTATGATTTCTGATGTCCCACATGACCCCCAGGATTAGAGTTTTCAAACCTGAAGCAGAATATCTTTATTGATCCTGGCATGCTTGCCCATAATCCTTGCATGACTGCCCCTCAGACAGGAACTACCTGCTGCTGCTGCCAATCAGTGCTGTTGTCTATATTTCTCGTCATATTCAGTTCTTTTTATTTTGCATTCATGATCAAGTGCATGGAGGTCCACTCCCCATAACTTTATTTTGACATGGCTAGAGTTGCAGAAAAGCAGGCATTTTCTGAAAACCCTGCTGTGAACTTGCAGTCAGCTGGGAAGGGGGTGTCACTGGCAAGCATGAGAGCCGAAAGTGATAGTATATTTATGCCTTCCTCCTTCAACTATCCAGACAGAATTCATTCTAGGCCCTTTCCTGGGCACCTCTGGGTATCTATTTTAGATCTCTCAAGCTCTAAAGGGTGCAGGATATACTGCAAGTCATCTTTTGAGCATGTGAAAATTGACTGGAATGCATGAATCAAGGGCTGCCTTTTCAAATGACACCTCCCTTTAACAAATCTTGCATGGTTCAGCTGAAGGACTCACCCCAGTTCTTGCTGTCTACTCTCCCCAGCACTGCTCCTTCCCAGCTTTAAGTCCGGGTTTGATTAAATACGCACACTGCATGAACTCTGGATCCTGTCACACAGTGCACATTCAAATAAAGATCCTTGACATTCAGTTCAGTTATGACAGTCAAGTGAACTGCATTCTGCTAAAATCCCCCGCCCCTTTAAAATTAAACACAAGTTACAACAAGCAGTCAGGGCAAATACTTTTACGAGATACTCATCACAATCAGAGCTAAAGCAAGGCAACCAAAATTAAGCCAGCCAGCCAGATTTGTTTAAATTTATTAAGAGTTGGCTGGTTGCAGAACGTGATATTTTTAATTCCAGACTCTGATAACTGCAAATGGTTGTCAACCATCCAATTAGAAGCTTTGCAGTTCTAATTATAGTTCCTGCCTTGACTCCTCGCAAGACTTCGGACAATCCACCTTGGCCGCATTTATATACCAAGCTCCTCAAGTTGGTTCTCTTTAAGAAGTTTGTGCTGCAAAGTGGATGCCGGGGGTCAGGTCAGGGGTCCTGCAAGCACCAGGATGTTGCTTTTGGTCCAGGAGCTACAGTTTTGGCAGGCCTGCCCCATATAGACACAGTACAAATAGAAGCAACACAATACAGTGCATATATTTATCCCATGAGAAGCCATGGAACACCCTTTAGATTTGTTTTCTTTCCACGTGAGGAATTTCAGTGCAGCAATTCACCTGAACCCATGGACCACATCTGATTGGTGGCACCTCCTAAGGGCCAGTGGTCCAAAGTTCAGAGTGTTCAGAGTGGCTATGCGCGCTGCCTCCCTAGCCCTGAGAATGATGTTCTTAAAGTTCTGAAGGCCTTAAAAATCATTTCTGGTTTTTCCCAAAAAGTGGAACTGACATTTTAAGACATTCCAAGACATCAGGATATCATTCAGAGGGCTGGGGTGGCAGCAACATCTTCTTGGTACAACCAAAGCTATGCTCTGGTTGAATTGAGGGGGCAACTCTGGAATTTTACAAGCCACTTGAATCAGTTCTGTAGACTGTATCCAACCTGAAGGCCATATGGTTGACACTCATTTTAGTGTATACAATTTCTGGATGGCTGCGGGTGGCGCAAGTGGTTAAGACACTGTGCCTGTTAACCAGCAGGCCAGGGTTCAAGACCCGGGTCGGCCCCACAAGACAGGGTGAGCTCCTGTCCTTGGCCCAGCTCTGCGACGCCAGCTGGATCCAATCGTATTGGTTCTGACTTTCCATTGGACTAATTCAGTGGCGTGGAGAGGGGGGATTTGCTGCTTGGGTAACAGCCTATCCTCCATAACAATCCAAGCCAGGCTTTCGTGCTTCGCATGCAGCATATGCAGCGCTGAGCATGATACCATAGTCTTTCAAGACTGATGGAGGCCTGCTTTTTTCTGGATAGGAAAATGGCAATAATGAAAGATGTTTATTTATACCACTTTCAGTAGAGGCATCCCCCAAGGTAACTTGCAAGAGAATAAAACAATCCTATATGTATTGAAAAACATATCTATTAGGTTACTATTTAAAGGTGAAATATCTAGAACAAATCCAGTTTATGGCACTTGCTATTGTTTGCTCTTCTTGGGGCAAGGTCTAAACATCCATTACAACATACAAAACAGACTACTGAGATTCAAGGTCCCTCAATCTACATGCAAACAAACTCTTTAGTTGCATATCTTCCAAACTCATAAGATTCATTTACTCAAACAGTAGCTGGGATAGATTCATGCATTGGCAGTACATGCCCAGTCTGGCCATTTATGGCTTGAAGAAATGTTGGACAAAGGATGACTTCAGCCATGTAACATTTCCTATATGAAAGGCACATCATAGAACCAACTGCTGCTTACAACCCGCATGTATCAGCAACTGCTTACAACCCGCATGTATCTTAGCCAAAAATATGGCTAAGAGTTGCCCATCTATCTGCTATGCATCCTGAAAAGACACTGTGGGTTCCATACACTTCAGTTCCATCTATTCAGGGATAGTTAGATGTGTAGAGGTCTCCTAAGGTAGACCTATAGCATAAGAAAAGTCATGAGCAACTCAACCGAACGGATTAAACATATAAACACTTTAAAATGTGTTTATCTACATGATAAAGGGTGCAATCCTAGCCTAGGCTGGCCTAACTCATCAGTCTTTCCATTCCGGTGATGATGGGAAGGAAGTGCTTGCCTGTTGCACTAGCCTAACCCTTCCCCAGGAGTGGCACACAAGTGTCTAATAGAACGTTTGTGACACAGCATAGGACTGTGGTCAGCACAGGACTTATGCCGGCCATAGGATTGTAGCCAAGTTTATTAAACCAGGCAATAAATTAAGAAACCAGAACGAGAGCACATTGTAGATTTCCTGCCATTTTTAGTTGGCGAATGGGGCGGTGACTTTATGGTTCAATAAAGTCATTCAAAATGCCAGCCACTACAGTCTTTCTGAGCCTTCTGTACCTTGCCACTTTGATAAACGGCCACAAAGTGAAGGTTATTGTCACAGCTGCTGCCACACAAAATATTCTAGGCAGCTGAGAACCTCTTCAGGATCAGGTCACATTACTTTTCCAGTAATCCTATTAGCAAAGGAAGAGAAAAAAACTGCAGCCAAATAGAGTTCTTCAAGGGAAACACTGAACATAGCCACCCTTGCTCTCAACTAAAAACACAACCTCCAAAAAGGATATATTTCTAGACCATCTCTAAAATGCAGAAGTACTGAACCGCTTTTCTCCTGCTGACCTAGATGTGACGCAGATGCAGATAATGTTTACAGCACGGGGTTAAACTGGACCTTCCAAACCTGCAGGACGAAGTGCTTTGTTGGCTTCCAAGCAGAGAGAGAAGATATCCCTTGGCCAAGTGTTTTCCTACAGCTGTAAAAATTATTTGCATGTCCAGATTCCTAGGGGGCAAAGGCACACCTTGAGAAATATGGGGACAAGCCCAGCTTGTCGGAAACAACAGCTGCAGTTTACTGGATCATGCCAGCAGTGTGTGCCAATCCAATATTTCATAGTGGCAAAGTATATAGCTGGTTAAGACTGAATAATTCTTGATTTATTTCTCAACTGTCCAGAAGCTGAAGCCGGCCTAAGAAGCTGGCATGTCCATAGCTATTACAACACTGCTTTAGATTGTAATAGCTCTACACTGCTATGGATCCCTTGCATACGGGGGCACATTTAAGGAAAGCAGAGGAAAGAGGAGAGCAGTTACCTCACTAGGACACAGCAGAAGTCTGAGGCAGTCTATCCAGCTTGCTGTCATTAGCAATGGCCAGCCAGCTGCCCCGTACAAGCCTACAGGGAGAACATGATGCAAACAGGCACCCTTGTTCGGTAATTAGAGGTATACTGCCTATGAAAATGGAAGCTCTAATTTTGGCTTTCATAGCTAATTGCCAATGAAAGGTTTCACAGATCTGTCAAATCCTTTCAAAACATACCCAGACAACCAATTCAGCAGGGTTAATTGTGTGTTATATGAACAAATCTGCTTCCTGTTGTTGTCTGTCGACAACAGGAAGCATGCATTGCTTCACACAACACATAATTAGCTTTGAGGAATTTGTTCTCTAGGTAGCCTTTTCATCAGACAAGAGATCACCTCAAATCTTGGCGTTTACTGCAATCCTCTTTCCTGAGGGTAAGCCTCGTTGAGCTAAATGGAACTTATTTCTGAGTAGACACAGGATTGCGCTGTAAGAGAGAGCTTCTGCAAAATGTTGGATCTTGCAAGTCCCTCTCATGTCACTGTTTTTCAGAACTAGTTAGTACCAAATTCTTAGGAGTCTGGTGCAAATGATTTTAGCCCCCGGCTGTTCCAGCCATCTGATCCTATACTTTCCCTTCACTCTACAATTTTGTTTTGAGATGAGATAACCAGAACCACAAATGAAGTCAGCCTACATCAAGTCAGATCAATGGTCGCTCTAGCACAGGCTCCCGAAGTAGCTCTCCAGGGCTTCAGAAAAAGAGCTTTTCCAGGTATTATAATTTCCCAGGTATAGCAGCATTAGATATTACATCTGAACTCTTCTAAACATGTGCTGGGCCTTTGAGCAATAGTCCCTCCCTGCACCCAGAGAGTGCTCTACGTGGCTTCTGGATATCTTGACTAAATTAGCAAGATGGGTTGCAGACTTAATTAAATTAACTGAGTGTGAATCAAAGAAACACAAGAGATTAAAATGCGTTCCCGACTAAATTGGTGCTGCTAACAAGTACTCTGGGACTCATGATAGAACTACTAATATGAAAAGGACTACACAGGTGTACTGAAAATATTCTCCCCATTCTAAATCTGATGAGACCAAGATGGCACTTATTTTGGTTGGGTAGCCAAAGCCAATAACAGCCCAAAACTACCTTGCACTGAAACAGGTAGGCAGCAGGCCTGTGCTGTATCCAGTTTATGTTTTGTGTAATTACTGGGTCAGCTCAACACAAGGGAAAAATGTTCCCCTACACCAGGAAGAGCCACTGCAGTCTCAAAAGGATTACCTGGATCTGAGGAGATGGTGCTTGAGGAGACCTGAGGAAGTGGTGCAAATCTGAGTTTTGGGGGAGGTTGGCTGGCTACCTGGGAATGGGGTCAGGTTCCAGAATAAGTACCTGATTGGTAGTTATGGTAGTTATGCCTCACCTCCCGCTCCCCAACAGCTCTGGGAACACTGGCCACCTACTCTCCCCCATCCCAAAACACCTCCCTCTTATCTCCTCCTGCCCCCTCAAACCCCTATGCCACCTGAACAAACTCACCCTTCCTGGGACCTGCAGTAGCACTGGGAGGCTGGTGCATGTCTATGCACCAGCCTAGCTTTCCTCAAGTCAGTCTGAAAATACTTTATGGCACATTCCCAATGACAATGGGCTTGTGCTGTTCAAAGCTGTTCATAAGCTGTTCAAAGTTGCAGTTGATGTGAGAATCCTTCCTTCAAAAGTGTCTCTCATTGAAGATGGTAAAAAAAATTAAAGCAAGAGCTTTTGAGAATCTTCCAGTATGTATATTTAACCAATATGTTTCACTCAGAAGCCAGATGGTTTGAGAGCCAGGATGGTATAGTGGCTAAGGAGTCACACTGAGTGCTGGAAAATGCAGCCATGCAAGGTGATATGACCGGATTTGTCCTCTTATCTCTTGTCTGGGTGTTCTCCAAAAAGGCCTCACTGTCCTTCATTATGGCTTCATTTTGGAATATTGCAATGGTGTGCAGTACCCCCTCATGTCATATGTCATTGAATTCGTACTGAAGAGCATAATCCAATGTAAAAATCAGTTTTGAAATATCACCTTCCTATCAAAAGGTATGGCCAAAAAACTAAAAATTAAAAAATGCATTGAGCTCCATGGGAAAGTGAAAGTGTCCAGTATCGTGGCTTTACTTGTGAGTAGGCAAACATCCCATTGTCTGCCAGAAAGACCAGGCTGAGAGGAACCAAAGACCTTATCTTCTTGTCAGGTTCAGATATCTGGTCACCCTACAGCCATGAAGCTTCCTGGGTGATCTTGGGCAGGTCCACTCACTCTCGGCCTGACCTACCTTACAAGGGTGTTTTGAAGACAAAAGGATAAAAGCTTTATAAGATGCCTTGGGTGTTTGCTTTGGCATGGAAAAGGTGGGGTATAAATTACTTTTCCATGGGAAGATGTGATTGGGAAGATTGGGGAGATGCTCTACCATATGAGAAATTTTTGCACCTCTCTTCACCAACCTCAAGACAACTTAAAATGGTTTACAATAAAAGAAAACCCCAAACGCAGAGCAGAACATAAAATCAAACCAATAAAATGAACACATTAATTTTAAAAACTAAGATCCAAGAATAGAAGTGCCTTTCATCATAGCATCAACCACCTATCTTGAAGTCAAATAGAAAACCCAGGTTTCCACACATCTGAAGGAGTGTGCGATTGGGGACGCCACACAAGTTTCACAGGAAGGCCTTCCACAAAGGTGGTACCAGCATCAAGGTGACTCTGCTCTAGCATGCTTTTGCCTCTAGGGTTAAAGTTTGATAAATAAAAGCCTTTGCAAGTACTAGTTCTATGTAACTAGAACTGCAAAATCACAAACCCTGAGCTAATGCAAATAAAAGAAAAATGCAAATAAACCCCTGAAGAATCATACAAACAAAACAATTAATATATCAGGATATAATCTTTATCCCTTTCAAGAATAGCAGTTCCCAAACTATGGTCAGGATCCACCAGTGGGATTGGGACCTAATTTTCAATGAGTTGCAAAACTGACATGCTAATAACTCGGAAGGAAACTGTACTTTAAAAAAAAACTAAAGCTAGGTGGGCCCTGAGAATTATTTTAAAAGTAAGTCCTGGTGCTACAGTGTTTGGGAACCACTGTTCTAGGAAGTGGAAGTGGTGTGGTTTGGTTTAAAAATAGTAGGAACCCCAGTTTGGGTGCTTTTTCTCCTTTTTAAATATGAATTTGAATCCTGGTCTGAGCTGGCATCCATGCAGAGCTGGATCCACTGACACCAGGGTCCAATCTGTAACTTTAACTAAAAACAGACCAACTATGCAAGTTTAAGGTTTATTTTTTAGACCATCTAGCTAAAAGAATGCAGGGCAATATAATATTTCAAATGTTCTATGCACCTCTATTTCAGAATAAATCTCAATGAATATAGTGGGATTTATGTCCAAGAAAACATGAATAGGACTGCTCATAAAGTTTTTCTCCCTGGGCCAAAGCAAGAATTTCCCACTGTTTCTATAAGGGCAAGCCCTGCAGGTTGCCCTGCTAGTTGTGACTGACCCTAGAGAGCGGTGCTCATCCCCATTTCTAGTGCCATAGAACCAGCGTTGTTCGAAGACACCTCCATGAACATGCATCCTGCATGCTTACAGAATGCTGTTACCTTCCCAGCAAGGCAGTACCTATTTATCCAACTGCATTTGCATGCTTTCAAACTGCTAGGTTAGCAGGAGCTGGGCTAAAGATGGGGATTCACCCCATCTTGCAGTACTCAGGTTTCGAACTGCTGACCTAGCTTCAGGCAAAAGACAATAAATCACTTGCTCCTCTTGGCACTAAGTGAAAGCATTAGAACTTGTAAGTGTCTAATGTTGGAAAAGAAGAATTCAGAGTGTAATCCATACTCAAGGATTATAATTCTTCAGTTCTGCCACCTTACTCAACTATAACATTAAACAATACTTCTAAGTCATTCGACATTTCTGATCTGAGTTGCCTATATTATGATACAAATTACTGAATAAATCTCCTTCCATCATATCCTCCACAATACAGGAACGCATGTTAAACATCCACACCAAAAACCAGGCTTACCAATCCCAAGATGGGTATTTATAGAGGCATAGCGGGCTGTGCCGGTCAGGTTTTTGTTTTCCCGGTAGGGGATGTGCTGGTGAGTGCGGGCATCTCGGTACTTCTTGGCCAAGCCAAAATCAATGATGTACACTAGGTTGCCCTTCTTTCCGAGCCCCATAAGGAAGTTGTCTGGCTTCACATCTCGGTGGATGAAATTTTTGGAATGGATGTATTCAATACGGCTGATCTGGAAATGGGTTGAAAAGTGGAAAAAAATAGGATGTCAATTTGTGCAGGCCACTAACAACTGCAGTGGCCCTTCAGTATCAATGGAGGACTGGTCCCAGACATGGATACCAAACTCATGAATGTTGAACTCCCAGGTGAAGGATATAGAATTGCAGTGATTCAAAATCTTATTCTTAGGTCTTACTAGGCCTGCAACCCAGTCCATTGGCTCTACTAAACACTGAATGCTTCCAGGAAATAACACTCTGATTTTTTGAGGCATGTAAAAGCCAATGGAGTTGACAAGCCTACCTGCGCCTCAGAAAATCTCCTGGACGCAACCAGAAGTAATTTATGGTGTCTTCCTAGTGGTGTTCATCCATGGTGGTTCAAATCCATGGATACCAAGAACATGGACAAGGAGACCCTGCTGTACACCGTCACTTTATTCCTACCTACAGCACCATGAAAGAGCTACATGATGAAAGAGCTACACAAAACACTGTCTCCAATCTTCTTAAGAAGTTTTCTTTTTCATCCAGTCTCATGAATTTCAATAACATGAACACAAAACAGAAAGAGGTCTATTGATAGTTCGCACTAATTGAAGGAATACTTTCTGAAGTGGGATATACATTCATCAGCCTCACCAGACCCCATCAGATGATAAATTTTATTTTTTTCAAAATGGGACAGAAGAAGCAGCACTCAAAGCTCTTAAGGTCTATAGGCTAAGTGGCACAACACACCCTGTTCCTTATTAGAAATTGGCTATTAGCGTCTCCTCCCCAAACCCTCCTCCTTCACAACATGACCTCTTTTCTCCAGTGTAGCCACTTGTATTTCTGTCTAGCTTTTACAGAGTAAAGCATCCTTTGTATGAACATCCTTGCTCAAGTGGAACGTGGGACATTATAGCTTGAAAACTACTGCTGTGAAGACAAGGAGCCAACGGAAAAAGAGAAGACATGCACCAGGAATGACAAGAACCAACACTTTCACAAAAGCTTACCATCTGATCTGCCAGTAGCAGGACTGTCTTGAGGCTGAACTTGCGAGAGCAGAAGTTGAAGAGGTCCTCCAGACTGGGTCCCAGGAGTTCCATCACCATCACATTATAGTCACCTTCTGCTCCACACCATTTAATGGAAGGGATACCCACTTAAAGAGTCAGAGAGACACACACAAATCATTCAAAGGCAGGTATCAAAGGTGTCAATCCCACTGAACCTGGTTAGGAACACCTCTTAATTCAAAGAGCTGCTTCTGTCCCCTTTGCCAGAACACGTCTGGAACTTACCTCCACCTTGCATCATCTTGTAAAATTTGCTTTCAATGTGGAGTTGCGGGTGCTTGGTTTTTACACATTCCAACTTAATGGCTACCTCCTCTCCTGTGGCAATATTGGCACCTGCGCAAGAGCAAAGAACAAAATAATGATTGCACATGCAGCCTTGGGTGACAGGCACCTACAAAGAAAGAACACCCACTATTTCTTTAACTATGATAAATTCACCCTCAATCTTTGCCCCAAAACAGATATTTCACAGACAGGTGCCAATCAATACTCCCCATTAGGGGTCTGTGCCACAGCATGGAGCTCTTTACTGGCTGTGGGGTAGCTCAGTGGCATTTCCGAATGCACAGCAATGATATCATATGTCACTGCCAGACTTCTAGGAATGCCAAGTTCCAAGCAGCACAGAGTTCACATCCCAGGCTTTGAGCGGCACAGCTACATACCTTAAAGGGAAGAATGGGACGGTCCTTGGGTGTTTGGAGGAGAGGAAAAGAGATGCCACTTTGACAACGTAGAAGTCAGAAGGGAGCAAGGACTTAGAAGTGTTAAATAGCATCAGATGACAAGCCAAATACCCATCTAGTAAGATTTTCAAAACTTTGCAAGTTTAACACATTCACCAGAATATACCTGTCCAAAAAAACCTACTGCTCCTCTAGCTCTTACAGATCCACATATGCAGTCCAAAGTCACAAATGACAAGAAAAACCAACATATGCTGTTTGGTGTGGGGCAAGTTTCAGCATGTTCGTTACCAGTCATCTCATCTGTAGAAGAATATGTTACAGTAATAAGATGTTTAGAATAGCTGAATCCCATCCATATAAAAGAAGTCATTCCTGAAGGATGCATCAGGAGTCTCAAGATACTTGTGGGTGGGATGCCTTTTGCTAGCAATACTAGGAAAATATAGCACCATCTGCTAAGTTTATCTGCTGGACAATTGGGCTGAAATCCCAACAGTCATGAATTAATTAGTCAATGACCTTCAATCTCAACTCATGACCTGTTAAACTGGAAGGGGATTACTACCGCCCTTCTCAAGATGTAAATATGGAAAACATCTTAGATGTGCAAGTTACACATGTGTACTTGGCTATCATACATGTACAACCATTAGTAAAAAGAGGCTGGTTAAAGCTCTCCATATCCAGAGGAGGGCACCAGGATTCAGGTCTCTTGTGTTGTGTACAGCCTGAAGCACTTAGTTGGCATCTGTGAGATACGGGAAGCTGGATTAGATGGGCCTTTGGCCTGATCCAACAAGGGCTCTTTGTATGTTCACTGACTGAAAAGGTGAACAATTGCCCTTGAAAATAATTTATAAAAATTTTAAAATACCCTTTTGAGTGAAAGTTTGAGTGAATTCTACATTTGGGATTTGAGGGTGGATCAGAACAGACAAACTTCAGTTGGAAGATGGCATTAGAAGAAACAATTGAATTACATAATAGCATAATTAGTGGTCAACTAAATGCTGTCTCCATGTCCAGGATTCGTAAGGAACACCTAGCTTTCCAAAGAAACTTTCCCACAGTAAACCCAAAAACCCTAACCCTAACCAAACCAGCTCTGTAAGTGCCATGAATCAGAATTCTACTAGCTGTAGTATTCCTCTGGTTCAGTAGCTCCTGTTCCTGTACCTCATACCCCAAAACTGACAGACCCTACGTAAGAGACATTGCGTGCACCCGTAGTTACTGCACCACCTAGTGAAAACCTATGGGAAATTCATATCGCAATCCAGAGTAAATTGTTCTTACACCAGAGCAAGTACTCCTCGGAGATACTCTGGATTGTGCCCATAGCAACACCATTTCTGACACAGATATACTGTTACCTCTGTAGCAAAATCATTCATTTGCCAGCAAACAGCTAGTATTCCCCTCCTTTTGCAAGTCATAAAGACCCATTTGCAAGTCACAAAATCCCAATTGCCTATGTTGAGTGTCACTTCTTCAGGATCCCAACAACAAAATACAGTATGTAATTATACTTTGACAGCAAAAAAACTCTTTCGGTTTATTAGTTTAAAAAAAGAAAACACACTTTAGGAACAAAATTAATTCACTAACAAATTAAACCACATAGGAATTGCTGTGCACAGGGTACCATTATACCTCTCGTTTAATTAAATGTTGGCATTGAGCGGCTAAATTTAGCTGCCACGAAAACCAGAAATTGTTTTAGTGCAGTACACAATCCTATTTATAAAAAATGAGAGTCAGTTTTCTTTGAGAGAGGAAACAAGGGTGGAGGAGTGTTCCATTTTTTCCTTCACGTAACTGAGAAGATCCTTCACATTTTTACCAGCCTTGGGGGACAACAAGGCATGTGTAGACAGCAAGGAACAACTACAAGACTGCAATAACTAAATCCCAGCTTTTTTCCTAACCTTCCTAACCGAATTTGATGCACGGCCTCCATTTCACAACGATAAAGCTCCACAGGATGGATCCATAGCTTTGCAGGACACCAACAAAGCATGAGGGTCCACAGTGCAATTCCCCACACTTGTGAATCAGAAGAGGGACTTCACCCACTTCTACTGCTATATAACGAGAAGCTAAGCAAGCCCATGTCCTTCAAGAAGGACAGCATTGTTACGCTATCGATAAGTGTCTCCCCCATATCGCCACAACCCAATGCCGCCACTATCAATGCTACTGATAGGTGGGGCAAGTGTAAACTGCCAGGCGCTACTTAAACGTCTTCTGACTTAGCAATATTGATTCATTTCAAGTATTTGCACAGACACCAACAGTCCCCAGTGTTACTGGTGAACATTTACCCTGCCTTCCTTCCATGTGGAACTCAAGGCATGCTTACATGGAGTTTAAAGGTAGTAACTGACTAGGACAAACTACCAAACTTCAGCAGTGACATGTGCCCTGGAGGCACAATCTTAACCAATTTAAGTCAGTACAATTCACCTGTCTCCGTGTTCCTGTGGTGGAGTGGGGAGGCTGGCGCATTCCTGCGTACTAGCCAACCCTCCCACCCAGGAGTGGCGCAGAAGTGCGTTATGGCACTTTTGCAACACCCCCTGGCCAACACGGGAATTTTGATGGAACTTGTGTCGGCCTAACGGGGGATTAGGATTACAGCCTCAGACTTTCCCCGGGACAGCTGAAAGCTTTCCACACCTGTTCTCCAGGCATCACAGCCAATGCTTTCTTCATGTTCCAACCATATTGAACACAACACCATTCCACTCACCCTTTATTCTTCCCACTCCACTCAAGAACAGGCATCCCCTATATTGGGGTCCTCAACCCCCTGTCCCTCAGTGCCTCAGCAGTCAGGCCATGCAAGGACTAAAGGCTGGAGCCCTATTGCCTTCAGCCACAAGAGTCCTGCCAGCCCAGAACGAAATGAGGCATGCGCAGCCCAACAACTAGGCTGCACATGCCCAATTCATTCCAAACCTGGGGCACACTGTGCATGTGCAGCCTCGTCACTGGGCTGCGCATACCCAGTTTGTTCCAGGCTGGAATGAACTAGGCACGCGCAGCCTAGTCACTGGACTATGCATGGCCAGTTCGCTCCAGCCCAGAGCAAACTGGGCATGCGCAGCCCAGCCAATCTGTGGGAAAAATTTTCCCACGGAACTGGTCTACGGTCCAAGGAACGTTCCTCTATATATAACTGTTGCTCTTCAGGAGGGGCCTTGCTCTGGCTAAAGCATTCTATGAAAAAGTGTAGGCCAGGAGTGTCAAGGATAAAGGAAAATATGGCCCAGAGAAGCTCTTTATCCACTTATGGGCTCTCCCAATGTTGCTGTTTCAGCTGTGTCGTTTCTGCTGAGGGAGGGAGACATTGAAGGAGGCCTCAGAAATAAAGAGATGCTATCGGGAAGGGGCAGACCAAGAGGGAACGATGCTGCCTACGCGCTTGGGCAGCCCAGGTATCACGCAGGGGCCCTTTCAGCAGTGCCTTGTTGACCAAGCAGTGGTGGGCTTCAGGGGTTTCTCACAGGTTCTCTAGAACCCTTTGCTAATGAACTCCTGGTTCTGCTTCTAAAGGGACATAGAACCTCTTGTTAATTTATTTGAATCCCACCACTGGGGCCAAGGTATTACTTTCCAGGGTGCTTTTCAGCTGTTGAACTGCTCAGCACCTCAGCAGAAATGGCGCTGCTGAAAGGGAGGCTGTGTGATCATGGGGCTCTTTCATATCTTAAAATATAAACTCTGCAAATCTCAATTATAATTTGCAGCTAATGAGTTCCTACATGAGAAGAGTGTGTTCATTTCTAGCCGTCATCCACCTAACAACATGTTTCCGGCTTCATGACATAACATGGTGTGTCGGCAGGAACCATGAATGTTGTTCAGTCCACTGTACGAAAACAGTCTAGACCAGGGGCCTCGAACCTTTTTCACCCAGAAGACCACATCAAATAGATTGCATGGTGTCAAGGGCCAGAAAAATTCAAATAAATACATTAGAGCTGGAACCTAGAAGAATGAATGAGAATGGCTGGGCTCAGATTTCTAGGATTTCTCCAAACACCAACATACATCACAGAAATAAAGCACATACTCAAACGGATCCACATCTCTCCATTTCCCAAGCACTTTCTAAGGCCTTCAGATGGCACAAAAAGTTGCTTTTGGTTTTGGGGGGAATCTAGTAGGTGATATTTTAGGTTCTCAGAACATATCCATTTGTCTTTGGTCAAGTACAGATCCTGAGTACAGATCCAGTTGTCTTTGGTCAAGTGGGCCAGAAGTTTGCAAGGGATGAGAGGGCCAGGGTTTGGAGACCCCCAGTCTAGACAAAACCTGAAAACACGTGAAAATTGGAAGTGGCATTTGATCAGAGGTAAGTGCTGCTTACTGCAGTGCAGATGCCCTCAGAAGTGTCACAGGTAACCCTCCAGAAAAGGTTGTGAGCCCATCTAGACACTGGAGAAGGCCAGTGCTGACCCCAAGGTAAGTTTTAACACCCTTGTACCCGTGTGGCACCACAAATGCTACGGCTTCATCACTACCTCCCCTTCCCCCATTTTCTAACTTCCATATAGGAATTTGATTTAAGACAGTGATTCCCAATGTCTTTTTAAAAAATCTGGACCATCGCTCAAATTATCCCAACCAAAGAGGGTTCAAGAAGACCAGGACAATCCCACCAGGCCATATTTGGTTGTATGACATCAGAAAGGGTTGGGAAGGCATTTGCTTCTCTTGAGTCGCAATTGGGATGGGGAGAGAACATCCCTGTTGTCTAGGCAACTGTTGCGCTAGTAAGACAGAGTTGGCCTGGTTGCTTTGGAAACAAGGACGCTCCCCATCCGGCCGCCGCCACGTTGCGCTGCAGTGATTTCACTGCCGCACAGCGAGACAGGGAGTGTCGGCACATTTGTCTTTACAGAGTCACGTTTTCCTCCCGCAGCAAACTAGTTTGTGCCCCCAAAATCAATTAGGCCAGTTCATTTTTCAGCATTATAAAAACAGGCCCCCATTTGGAAATTGCAAACCAGTTGTTTGGAAACTGCAAATCAGTTGCTTCGAAATACAATTTTAGACTTGATTTCTTTTCTTATACACTGTCCTGGCGGTAAAAACATCTCCCAGATTAAGCATCTCAAGACAATTCTGCAATTTTATTCTTCCCAGGGCAATTTCTTTCATTTGCTACCAAGCTCTTTACCTAGAATGGCAGCTTCATTTACTATGGGCACAATCCAGAGTAACTATGGGGAGTCTTTGCTCCAGTGTAAGAACAATTTACTCTGGATTGCAATATGAATTTCCCATAGGTTTTCCCTAGGTGGTGCCATACCTACAGGTGCACATAATGTCTCTTACCTGCTCCCGTAGTTACTCTGGATTGTAGGGTATATCACTTGGTCAGGACTAGTACAAAACTATTAGTCAAGGGATTATGTTTCTAGCAAAGCATTACATTCTTGGGACACTCCAATTCCTTGTCCTCATTATTAGAGAAGCTTGAAAGTGATATAAACTAAAAGCCCCAAATATCATTTTCATCATTCTCAGCTTTTCCTTTCCAGTTTCTCAGACCTTCCTCAAAACCTATTTTCCTGCCTTGTGCTGTTGCTCTATTTTTAGGGTTACTCTCTGTCCCATTTGCCAGTATTTGAACACAATCCCCCCCCCAAATTGGGATTGTCCCTGTTTTTCAGGAAAATTGGCAACCCCATCTATTTTGCAAATAGGACTGATAACCTAGTTGGTGTGTGTATATATAAGACAGACACACAGCCCTTGCAATCAAGAAATATAACATTAGGTCTAATTTTTTTATTTCATCAGTTCATATACACACACATATATATACACATACACATACATATATACATATACATATATATATACACACACACACACATGTTTATAACAATCCTATAAAATTTGGTTTTCCAGGCTTCAGAATGTTAGCGTTAGATTTTTTTTTGATCAATTCATATACACACACATATATACATATACATATATAATATATATATACATATACATATATATATACACACACACACATGTTTATAACAATCCTATAAAATTTGGTTTTCCAGGCTTCAGAATGTTAGCGTTAGATTTACCTAACTATGTCAGGACTGAATGCACTCTGGCATTATAAAAATTACTAAGATCTAGAAATTGTATCCATGTGTATATGTTTTGCATTCTCTTATTTGGCTCCTGATGGTTACCAAAGAGGACCAGCAACCATGCAGAGGGCTAATGTGTCCATCATAGTCTTCCTCTAATATCCTATAACTATCAAGGCAATGGATAAATGATAAACATGGTTTAAAAAAACAAGCCAAACACTCTTGAGATGTTGGAATTTGTGCCTAGTATCAAACTGCATGTTTGCAAGATGTCATCATGGAAAATACAGAGTCCTGACTATTTCTCCACAGTTTAAACTAAACATCTCTTTCGATGGTCTTAGTCAGTCAGCCCAAGGGAGTCTTGCAGCAAGCTAAAGACTAACAATGCAATCCTGTGCATGTTTACTTGGAAGCAAATTCCACGATATTCAATGGGGCTCAATCTCGGGAAAGCTTATATAGGATTGCATTGTCTCTCCCAGACTTGTTAAACAGTAGGGTCATAATCACAAGAGAGAGAAGTGGATGAAAGCTAGAAGGGGTCGTCAGGAGAGATTGCTCTACCTAAATACTGCCGGTTCAACAGCCACAGGGCCAAGGACCTGCAAGGCATGCCAGAGAGAGAAAGTTTGGCACCATACAAAGGAGTCATCAAGGAACCTTAGGCTCATGTGTTCCTTCCAACACTTGTGTAGGCAAACTTTTTTTCCTGGCTTCAGGCAAACCATACTCAACCTGCACATCAGGACTGGAAGGCTATGTACGATCCTGGTTTCTGAGCCTAGGTCACAGGGTAGACCAAAACCACAGTATAAGCCTATTACAACTGGCTTAGACTGGATAAAAAAGGCCAAGAAAGGGATAATAGTTACCATTTGCTTGTCCAAAAAAACCCTTCTCAGGTAATCCATCAACAATCCATAAGGAAGCAGGTGTGTACCTAAGGGAGGGGAGAGCTCCAGGCTCTCTCCTATAGCAGGAATAGTGATGCTGAAACTTCCTTCAAGGAACGTCAGGCTCAGCAGGAGGCAAACCGAGAATTCTGCTTAGGGATTAGAAACTGAAAAATCTGCTTAGGGGCATATAAAATAAACATTTTTCTCAAGGGAAATAAGATACACTATCCAGTGTTTCTCAAACTGTGGATAGGACCAAATAGGTGGATAGCAAGCCAATGTCAGGTGGGCATTCATTCCAACATTTTATTTTGAATATATGATGTCTTGATGCTACCAAGATTAGTGGCTACATTTGGGAAAACGTTATAGATATGTACTTTTAATAGGCTACTATACACACACACACACGTATATATGGATATGGATATGGATATGGATATGGATATGGATATGGATATGATATATATATATATATATATATATATATATATATATATATATATATATATATATATATATATATGCTTTTAATAATGATCATAAATGGGATCATGATAATCCTGGGTTAAATGTAGATAGGATTGTAGCCCAAGATTGTTAAAAATTTTCCTGCATATAACTTCATGATCTAATACTACAACCTAGATTAGGATTGTACCTGCAGCACCACTCCATAGATCAAATTTTGTGACTTACACAATTTGAAAAAAAGAGCTTTGGGAAATCCAGTCACAGATCCTGTATATAATATGTGACAGCAATTAAGAAGAGGTAAACCTATTTATAGCTCACTCCTAGCCAGCTAGCTAGATCATGACACCACTTTCAGTATGTCTCGATAGATTCTTATCCTAAAAAGTGGATCCAAGTGCTAAAAGCTTAAGAACCACTACACCACATCATTAATGTTACATTTACATGTGGTACAAGGTTTGAACTAGAAACAAATAGAAGGAATTTATATAACAAAAAATGGCCCAAAGGGGGGCACAACCACAGAGGTGGTAGTGTCAACCTCCTGCACATGAAAATTTACCACAATTATACCACTGCTTGTAAGGTAAGAATTATTACCCTCCCCCATATTGCTAACAGGGAGCTGAGACTAAGGGAGAGACTTGCCCAGGGGCGCCTCCGGAATTCATGGAAGATGAGATTCAAAGGAAAGATTTCCCTGCTTTGTAGCTCAAGTTCTCAGCCATCTGGCTTCACCAGTTCTTTGTCACCTTGCATGAATTCAGCCTTCTTGGCTGCTCTTGCAAATAAATGCCAGATTTGGTTTTATATTACCTATGAACCATCCCAAAAAACTCCTATGGCACAGATTGTGCCAGAAAGGCAGCATGGTTCAGCTAGGAACCAAGTATGACTCCACTTGTGTGGGTACACTATGGAAAACAGAACACTTGGAGCATGCATCAAGCAACCATCCCTCTCAAGAGGCAGATCTTGGGGTTCCCAACTTAATGGAATATGGCCTGACCCAGAAAAATATAGGAATAGAACCCTCAACCCCAGGGACACAAGGGAATAGAACCCTCAGCCTGCTTGACTGACACGGAACATGCAGATGCTCCTCATACAGGTCAAGGCTTTTGTGTAATAGGGAAGCATAAGGGAGACAGCAAAACCAGAGTGGAGGCAAAGGGGTTGGAGAGTGGTTCGGCTGTGCTGCACCCACGGGCAGCTTTAAGAGCCACAAAAAACTTTTTGGGGGGAAGGAGAGACCAGGCTTACAGCCAAAGTCTGCAGAATACTTAAGAGGGATAAATAATATTTATTATTGACTTTATATCTACATGGTAGAATGGAAAGCGAACCAAAAATGTGTGCTTAGAAAGTGCGCCTGAGTTAATGGACCAAACAGATTCATTTTAATATAAAATTGCATACAAGTACACCTACAAGTAAACAAAAAACGTATAGATTGCCTCTGAAAAGTAAATGGTTATAAAACAACATTTTTAATGATTGTGAAATGATTTAAATATAATTAGTTTTTAAAAAATATTCCATGTGCTGTGTGTATTTCACAAGTCTAGAACGGATTACCCTAGCACAGGACCCCTTAGGCGCAGGGCCTAACTGGGAACAACTGGTCCAATTGGTTTAAAGCCAGGCCTGATTGCATCACCACTTGTATCCCCTGCCCCCTGGCTTCGGCTGCTTTCCAAGGCAAAGAGGAGGACACTGTAGCAGAGCTTGTGCATGCAAGAATATTTTGTGGGGAGAGGAGGGAGGAGATGGGATCAAATCCGCACATCACTTCAGGCACTTTTTTGTTTTGGATCGGCTTGTAATAGAATACCAACATCTCAGTTCAGAAGGGGGATAAAACCACACACCAATCATTGGCAAGGGAACTGCTACACTTTGTACTTCTCTGGGCAGCTGGATTGGCAGAAGAAAACGAACATATTTCTCCATCTGACTATAAGCTACGAAGGATTGCAGTAAAGAATCCCCACACTGAACAAAGAAAGACTCTTGCTGTAGCATCGGAGCCCAGTGTTTCTCTTGGGCGAACACAAAGAATCGAGAACTGCTGCAGAAGATCAGAAATACAGACTCACTGAATATTGTATAGATCAGTGTTTCTCAAAGAGGGGGTCGGGACCCCTTTGGGGGTCGCCTAGAGCTTTCCTGGGGGTCGCCTAAAGACCCCTGGTGCAGGGGGCCAGGTTAGGCTTGCCAGACCTCCTATGCATGCCTACTCTGAAATAAATCCCATTGTGTTCAATGTGTGCATAGAACACACATTTCATTTGTAACAATGAAAATACATCCTGCATTTTGGATATTTACATTACAATTCATAACAGTAGCAAAATTACAGTTATAAAGTAGCAACGAAAATAATTTTGTGGTTGGGGTCCCCACAACATGAGGAGCTTATAAAGGGGTCACGGCGTTAGGAAGATTGAGAACCACTGGTATAGATCTAGGAGTGACAGGATCATAGAATCATAGAGTTGGAAGGGACCTAGTAGGTCATCTAGTCCAAGCCCCTACCTGCAGCAGGAAATCCCCCTAGAGCATCCCCAACAGGTGCACATCGAGCCTCTGCTTGAAGATCCCCAGTGAGGGAGAGTCCACCACCTCCCATAGCTCAACAATGTTTTTGTTGAGCTCAACACAAGGAACGGAACAGATGAAACGCTCCCAGTGCCATCCTAACCCCTAGTTTGGCTGGCACTAGTCCCAACCCAATTCCTATACTGGCCTGGGGGGGTTTCACAAAAGTATTGCCATTCCTGGGGAGATCAGACCAGTGCACAGACATGTGCTAGCCTCCCCACATCACCAAAGGAACAGGGAAATGGGCGAGTTGTGCTGGCCTAAATTGGTTAGGATCGTGTCCTCATTTGAATAGGTCTAAACTAGCCAGGGAATGGGAGAAGCCAGGGAACAGGGGAGCTACGCAGAGTAAAATCATTATCAGCAGTGAACTTTTTATTCAAAGTTGTTGCATTATTTTGCTTGTAGCCCCAAGGGCCAGGTGTAGATCTAAGGCAGTGATCCTCTAAACATCATCGTCTTCTTGAATAAAATAGGGTTAGGTGTTTTCATCATAAATATTTCTGTAATTGAATAACCAGCCATTATTTTATCATTGTGCCCAGCATTACTCATTATCCCCTTAGGATGGGGTTATACAATCCAACAGCAATTTCAGGCTCTTGCTCATTTCTGGTGACTTGGTCAATTTTCACTACATTTCCTTCTCTGTAGGAACTAGTTCCTTCTCTTTCTACTCCTTTCCCCCATCACCCTGCCCTATGGGCAATGGGACCTATGCCCTCTCACTCCATCTGCTAAAATGATCAGCAAATCAAAGTTAATGCTGACATTTAAAAGAGTGTCGTCACCAGGCTATAAAGCCACAACCCCAAAGAGATTAGCTGAAGGGACGCTGTGGGCATACGGGAGCTGACATCTGAGTCACCGGTTCAGGTTTGTCGTCTGCAGACTCAGGAAAAACGGCAGCCATTTATAACGGCAGCGGCCACATCCAAGGTATTTTTGGAGCAGTAGGCCTAGAACCTTACAGCTTCTAAGCCTGTTAGCTTTGACTACGTGCCACATGAAGAGACACATCAAGATGCTTAGATCTGGGGTGCAGGCCAGGCGCTTAGCATTACTACGAATAATACAATGTTCATAAATTGCGGTAAACAGCCCCCCAAAAACAAATTAAAGGAGGCAACTTTGGTCTAATAAAAATATAAGTCTGCTAACACTATACTATAGATATTTAAACTCCACATTATTTCTAAATACCATATAGGTGTCCTCCACTTTCTGACAGTTTGTTTACTGACAGTTCCATTCTTTCAGCAACTTTTAATTTTACCCTCATTCAACACATGCTCCCCTCTTTCAACAACTCTCTGCTGGTCTAAAGATTAAAACTGTCTTCCCTTATGTTGATTTGCATTACATGGTGATCAAGCCGTTTGGGGCATTTTTTTCTGACTTTGTTTCATCATTCAAATACATAAGGTATTTATTGCCCACACATGCCTTTATTCATTTTACTGTAATTTGTTATGTATTTTGGCTATATGTGTTTAGGCTTTTGCAAGTGATATGTGCCTTTTTTTGGTGGCCATTTTACATTTGCAAGCTGAAAAAGACAGTTCTACTTTTCAACAGTTTTCATTTTTGGACGGTGCTCGGTTCCCTAATCCATCCAATAAGTACTATAATAGAAGATTGTTTGTCCCAAGGAATTGTTTTTAAAGGAGAGTCACAGAACAGTAAGAAATTGGGGTGTCTTGGGAGGACCTTACACAAACTGGGGGTGTTCAGATGTGAAGACAGTGCTTAATTTCATGGCAAGAACCCCAAGAACACAGCAGTAGAAGATACCACTTCTCCACGCATGCAGTTTGTAACTTCACGGCCACTGAGTTTTGGAGTGGTCTTACCTATGAGTAGGAAGCAGCACAATCTTTGCAAAAGGGCAGACCAGGCTTTCTACCATAACTGGAACAATGAACCTTTCTTTTCCAGCATGCCCTAATTTTCTGCCACAGGTTTTCTATTCACTGAATAGGAAAAGAGAAGGGCAGAACAAGGGACCACTGAGGGCACAGAACCTTCACCCACCACATGTCAGAAACACTTTTACAAAGTGTTCCTGTGATGACGTAGGGAGGCAAGTGCATATCTGTACACCTAACCCTCCCCTAGAAGTGGTGCAGAGAGTGCCTTACATTACTTCTGTGACACCCCCAAGGCCAGTATGGACTTATGCTAGCCTAACTGGAGATTAGAATTACAGCCACAATCTCCTTTATTCTTCTTCTTTATTCTTGAGTGACTCCTTGTCACTCAAACTCAGACTGACAAGTCCACATCTTTTGCATTTTATGCACAACAACACGTGTCCTCCTTACCCCCCTCTTATGAATCCCTACTTCCATCGCATCATGCAGATCTGAAGGGAAAGGGCTTTCACTTCAAATGAGATTATGCAGTAGTCTAGACTACAAAGGGTTGTTAGAAGCATCCCCGTTCTGTGCATCTCGCAGAGATACAGATGCCAGAGACCTTATGCTTCAGTGATCGGAGAGATCTGGAAGTGATCAACCATCTGATGCAGCATCCACCTCCGTCTAGCGCAGTTGTGTGGGCTGCATCTTCAAAATCCATTTGTTTTCAAGGGCTGGAAGGGGGGAGTGTTGTCTTATAAAACAGATTGATGTCACCAGCTTAAGTGAAAATGGCACTTTTCACAAAGGACTTTTGAGACCTGTTACACAGAGCGCAGTGACATTTCTCTTTTTCCTCCTTCCTGTTATTTCTTACCAAAGATCAGGAATTAAGCAGATGAGGGAGAGTTGACAAGAACAGACCAACCAAGAGGAGCCCCTACCCTTTAAAGGAGGGGGATGCGATCCGGAACTTTCCAAGCAGAGATCCCCAGTTTTCCAGCATACCCTGCCTGTCAAGCATCCATCAGTTCTTGCTTTAAAGCATCCCAGCCATTTCTGCCAAGACATCTGTTTCAACCCGTAGCAGCTCCTTCTGTTTTAGGTTCTCACCCGAGTCTGACACCGCACCCCCCAAACTACATACAGCAGCGACTGCATCCAAGATCCACACCTCCCTCCCCTTCCCAGTTCAGTTCAATCTGCGGAGCCTCCCAAACAAAACAATCTTCGCCATAGAAAGCAAAGACTCCACATTCCAGACATGTGTTTACAGAGGCCATTGAATTATAGAATCATAGAATGCAAAAGAGGCTTATAGGATGTCTAGCCTGGTACACTCCCAATCTCTTGTTACGTCCAGTGCAGGCCTGGTCTCAGATATCCGCCATAGATCTGCCAGACAACAGTGTGCCCTTTCTGTTGGCTTCCTCCAGCCTGATTCACACAACCATACCAGCATTCCAAGGTTATGTTGATCCACACAATAAAATAGCATGCATTAAATCCGACAACCTACAACTTCATTTAACCTGCACATGGTGTGGCAGTAAACATGCTTGCCTTTTTCCAAAATGTTTAATGAAACGTGCTTCCCACTGCACCAAGTGATCAAACAGAAGTGGGGTACGGGAAGAACCATGGAAGTAGAGCAGGAGAACATAAAAGAGTATCAAGGAAACAACTGGGACTGAGCTACATAGTCCCTTTAAATCATTCCATAATGTGATCTGGCTGAAGTGAGGAGAACCGAGATCTTGGGAAAGATCCAGAACACTTCAGCTCAGATATTGATCTCTGATGCTTGTCAAATACAGAGCTGTCCAGGGAGTTGAACACCTGTTGCCCCTTCCCCATGCAAGACATTTCCATAAAACAACAGGATAGGCAAAATAAGAATGCATATTACCATGTAGATGAAAATGCAAAAGGGCTTTAATACTACCAGATCAACACAAACAACCTGCATTGTAGGATGAAGCTCTCAAGCAGAAGTATTAACCCTGCCAATTTTGTGTCTATGCTTCACCTTTTCTGGACAAAATGGAATGGGCAGTACAAGTATCGACTCATGGAGGGCATTATACACCTATGCTTCATCTCTCCACTCATGGATTTCCTCCCGAATAGGTCAGCCCTAGAGACCTCACCCAACCCTCAGAGTTTAGGCTGGTAGAGACCACGGGCAGGACCTTCTCAGCTGTGGCCCCCAACTCTGGAATGCTCTTTCCAGGGCAGCTCACCAGGCTTGAGACCTCCCAGACTCTTTTGATATCATGATTTTATACACTGTTTCAATCTTGTTTTTTCTCATCTTCTGCTGTTCATTTTGTAATTCTAAGAACCTGCCATGTGGTGTTTATTACCATTACCTGGACTTAAATCTTAAAAAAATTAAGTCAGAATAATTTTAAAACCTTTTATTTTAAAAAAGCTTTTTAAATGGGGGCAGAGGTTGGGGGGGGCTTTTATCTTTTTTATCTTTTTTGTTTTATCATTTTTAGTCTACGTTTTTAGCTTTAATCTAATTGTATTTTAACTACATTTTAATGTGTTTTTATCTCTATTTATTACCATATCTAATTTTAGTGGTGTTTTATTGTTTTTTAATTGTTTGGCCGCCTTGAGTTCCCCCTTGTGGGGGAAGAAAGGCGGGATACAAATTGCTTAAATAAATAAATAAATTGTTTATTAGTTGTATCCAATAATATAGAATGCACAATATATGTGCAAAATAGCATGCGCTATAACAAGGGAAGTATTTCAAACCTAACATCAGTACTATGAAGTTAAAATATGCCATCAACATCTCCACAAACCACTGATTTGTTTTAAAAGATTGCCAACAATATGTATAACAACACTTTAGCAACAGCACACTACAAGATACAACAGACCACAAAAATAGTGTCATGCCTATCTTGAGGGCTGCCAAACTTGCTATATGGGCAAGACAGGGTTGTGGAGGAACCCAAGAGTTGATCAAGGAGTAATACAGCTGGAACCGTTCAAAGCCAGCTGGCAGCGAAGGTGCAGTTAGCGTGGATCACACCAGACTATGCTGAACAAATTGTTTTCTAGAAGTGGGTTCTAAGAGAGGCCACTTGAGGCACAAAAAGCAACTCCCTGGAGATGCAACAAACAGAACATAAAATATGAACCAGATGACCTGGATTAAAAGTGTTATATTTTTTATATCTCCAGTGCTGTTTGAAACCAAATTATAATCAATTACACATATATAAATTGGGAGTTAACATTGCTTGTATCAAAACATCACATCAAAATTTCTCCGGAATAAAGAGCTTTAAAAGGTGATAACATGGTCAGTTTTGTCAACTCACTAAAGAGCAAATCAGGCAGTGTGTTTTGAAGCAAGTGAACAACTACTAAAGAGGACCTACACTGGTTCAAAGATCCTGAGGTAGATCACACTTTCAGCCTTGCCCAACGCCCAGATCAGTCCTTCTGGTGCCCACATTCCCCTCCATACCCTTTTTTCTAGTCCAGGAGCCAGGAGGATGAGAGGTGGATGCGCCTTTGGCAATATGCTGCTTGATGTTTCTGTCTTACCCTTATGGACATGTTCATCATGCCAATCTCACAGGACTGGGATAATCTCATGCAACCTACTCCATGTCTTTGGAAAGGAAAAGTGTGTATATTAATAGAAAAATAAGTGGGAATTAAGTTGAGAAATCAGAAATGAGTTGAGAAATTAGAAAATAAAAGTTCCCTATCTGAAAATGAAAGATTACTTTAGAATAACCTGAATCCACTGTATTCAAGAACGGGAATCTGGGAAAAAGAATGAAGCTGCTAAGTCTTTACTGCTGTGCCAAGCTGCAAACAGGAGAAGGGGTGCAATGAGATACACTGCTGGATGTGGGGAAAGCCAGCAGCACAGGAGGGTGGCCTTGTATGCAGAGGCATCAGGTTACAGATCACTCCGAGGGTAGCCTTTTCACCAATGCAGCACCAGATAGGGAGACCGCACCTAAGCATACTTCCCTTGCTGCTAGGCATATCATTAAATGGGCAAAAACAAAAGGGGCACATAGAACAGAGATAGGCAGGCCAAACTATGGGGGAAGAACTAGAGGTTATCAAAAGATGGACACAAAGCATGGGATCATGTGCAGAAGGACAAATCAAGGCACTGAATAATATGATTTATGCTAAGTGTCAAGTGTGCTTTTCAATGCAAGAGTCTTCCTCCTCCTCCTCGCTGCTCTCACTTTATATATCTACTTTCTGCCAGTTTGTTTCCTGACAAGCCACTCTTTCAACACCTTTCAATTATACTGTATGCAGAACTCATTCATTCAACGCATGTTCCACTCTTTCAACCTCTCTCTGCTGCTCTAAAGGCCAAAACTGCCTTCCCCCATGTTGTAGCTCCTGGTCTCATCCCATTCCCAAAGGAGTTAATGGGAATTTGCAAGATAAAGGGGATATTTGCAATCTGCTAGCTGAAAAAAGCATTGGAAGCAACATTTATAAACTATAAAAGATTGGGTTCTACTTTTCACTTTTAGACGGTGCACCAGTTGCTAACTCACCCAATAACTGGGGGTAAATTGGCCCAAAATGGATGAATTGTGCAATATACTTCTCTTATTTAGAAAGGTCAGTGTGCCTTATATCGTTGACACCCCCCCCCCAAAAAAATGGCCTTTAAACATGTGTCAGGAGCTACATAGAAAACTTAAATATTTTAAATATTTGCAGTGCAATACAACATGCACATGCAGTCCAATTTTCTAGACTATTTAAGTAGCCTAAGAGCCCTTGTGTGTATATTCCAGCAAATTGCAGCAGACATTTCCCACAACAAGTTCCTTTATGCCAATACTAGACCCTTCATCTCTGCCTTCCTTGTGCTTGGTAGATGGTTGGGTTAAATTCCATATCATGGATAGCCAACTTCTGCATCCCAGGGTACTACTACAGATAGCACTCCAAGACTCAAAAAGGCAATCCTAACTACACTTTCCTGGGAGTAAGTACTATTGAACACAATGGGACTTCTGAGTGGAAATTTTTAGGATTGCACTAAGAGTCACACTCAAGAATGACCAGGCTTCCTTAATACAGTCGCTATATCACAGCTTGGCAGCAAGAGCTCCCTAGTGATGGGGTACATGCATTTAGGGTGAAATCCTAAGCCAGACCGGCACAACTCTTTGGTCATCCTGTTCCTGTGGTGATGCAGGGAGTCACGCACATGTCTGTGCACAGGCCTAACCCCCCCCCCCCAAGAGTGGTATGGAAGTGTCTTACGGCACTTTTGTGACACCCCCAGGTAAGCACAGGACTTATTTCCTCGAGAGTCCAACAAGCAACATCTTGTCATCATTTGCTGCCTGCCTACTGTGTCTCTGGTTATTTTGTGGTGTCGTGTGTTCAAGACTGGGCACTGCCTTGAAGGCCTTGCTACGGAAATATTTTTACATAACCATGTCCGGAATGCGCACAAACCAAAAAAGATGAAAACATGCTAGGGCTCGGCTCTACAGTTGGAAAACATTCTTCATTGTGAAGAAAGTTGTGGGAAATCTGAACATACTTTGATTAATGAACTAAATAAATAAAGATAGGATCATCAAGTGGTCAGATAAGGCTGCTGATTCAGGGGCTGGATCAAGTTGGCCATTTTTGATCAACACAGTTCTGTCTATGCAAAACAGGACGAGATTATTTTTCCCCATTCTGGACAGATTGGTTAATTTCTCCATTCTGAACTAACTGGCTAACAGGCAAATAAAAGGTTATAGAGCAGGGGGTCTCTGAACCACAGCCTGTTGGCCACATGTGGCCCTTGACACTAAGACGCATGATGTGGCCCTGGGGCCAAGAATTTAGAGCTGTTATTTTCAGCCAGTGTGCCATGGATGGTTAGGGTTGCCATATGTCCTAAAAAACAGGTACAATCTGGATTTGGGGGGACTGTGTTCACATACTGGCAAATGGGACACAGGATCCTTTCCCATTTTGTGGAAGAGAATTATGGCAACCTTATGGATGGTCCACAGGTGTGCCGCAGGAGTTTAGGGAGGGGATTTATAAGAAGGGCAATTGGGAAATTCGAGCCCTTTAAACAGTGCTTTCCCAATGGTCAAAAAAACAGATGGTGTGCCTTGACAATTTTAGCATCTTATCAGTGTGCATATGATGAAAAAGGTTGAAAACTGCTGAGTTAGAGGAACAGGAGACTGCTTGGAGTTTACCTTTCCCGATGCACATGTACCCTGACCTATGAGACCAAGACGTTGTCAAAGTTAAAAAACAAATCATTACAATTAACAGCGACTCACCCAAATAAATATCTCCAAAGGAACCACTACCGATTTTTCGTCCCAGTCGATACTTGTTCCCCACTCGAAGCTCCATGATTCAGTTGCTCTGGGAAATGAAAAGGATACGCAGAGGTTAAGTTGAGAAAAAGGGGCGAAATCAATAAGTACAACTACCACAATAGGAAGATCCAAAGCTGACATTACCTTTTCCCTTGCAAAGTTATGTTTTGGGAACACAAAAGGTAGAGCTGTGCACTTAGTATCAACCTGGGCTCCCCTCTCTGTTCAAAAGTTCACACACACAAAGGGCGAAATCCAGAGTAACTATGGGGAGTCCTTGCTCTGGTGTAAGAACAATTTACTCTGGATTGCAATATGAATTTCCCATAGGTTTTTATTAGGTGGTGTAGTAACTACAGGTGCACGTAATGTCTCTTATTTGCTCCAGTAGTTACTCTGGATTTGGCTGAAAATCAGATCCTTAAACTTTCAGAACTGTGACTAGTATTTCTTTATCCACATTGCAGGGAGGGAGACAAGGACATAAGTCAATATAAATAAACCAGTTGTAATCACAACCCAAACCATTTTGAGATGCAATCCTAACTAAACATGATAGCAAAGCTTACTGAACATTTGTTATTTTTAGTGGTATTTTATTGTTGTTTTAATTGCTGTTAGCCACCTTGAGTTACCTTTTCTAGGGAAGAAAGGCTGGATATACATAAATAAATCCATCGGATGGCCTTGCAAGTAAAGATTAAACACGTTCAGCTTGTTTTGGGTAAAGAGAAAACCTTATGGTGGAAAAAAGCTAAGCTCTACCCAGAACTGGCCAAGAAAACTATACCTGGCATGCTTTGACATCATCGGAATCCAAAAAACGCCCCCAGACCATCTTTTCCGTAGATCATACAGGGCCAAAATGGGAGGGGTGGTAAGAAGTAGATCAGAATTCATGATTTTCCTATTTTACAGGATAGATTCCTCCTTTGCTTGCTCTTTGCACAGCAGGACTATTACGTGTACTTAATACATCTACAAACTAGAGATATTCCATGCTTCATATTCTCAGGTTGTTCATGATCTGGTCTTGTTGTACATGTAGGGGTACCACCTTTTTCCCCAATCAGAAGCTTGCCACAAAGACACCTCGCCACACCTGAGCCTTACTACCTTGAAATTATTGCCAAACGGTGTTATTGAGACATCTCAGCCATATTTCCTCTGGATGGCCACAATCTTCCACCACCCCCCCCCCCCACATTCACATTATTGCGGATCTGTCTGAAGAAGGGGAAGAAGGACTGTGCTGCCTTTTAGAGCAGTGTTTCTCAAAGTGGGGGTCGGGTCCCCTTTGGGGGTCGTCTAGAGCTTTCCTGGGGGTCACTGAAAGACCCCGGTGCAGGGGGCCAGGTCAGGCTTGCCAGACCTCTGGCTGTAGATGCGCACAAACTGGGTCTGACTGACAGCCTCAGGGCCCAATCCTATGCATGCTTATTCTGGAAAAAAAATCCCATTATAGTCAGGGGGGCTTTTACTCCCATGTGAATGTGGATAGGATTGCAGCCTCAGGGCCCAATCCTATGCATGCCTACTCTGAAATAAATCCCATTATAGTCAGGGTGGCCTTTACTCCCATGTAGATATGGATAGGATTGCAGCCTCAGGGCCCAATCCTATGCATGCCTACTCTGAAATAAATCCCATTGTGTTCAATGTGTGCATAGAACACACATTTAATTTGTAACAAAGAAAATACATCCTGTATATCAGATATTTACATTACGATTCATAACAGTAGCAAAATTACAGTTTTAAAGTAGCAACGAAAATAATTTTATGGTTGGGGGTCCCCACAACATGAGGAACTTATAAAGGGGTCACGGTGTTAGAAAGATTGAGAACCACTGTTTTAGAGGATGCTGATGTATTGTTAATTTATGTAATGCATGTTTATTAATGTACTGGATGCAGGCTTTACTCCCGTGGGGGGTAGACTGCTTGGAAGAATGGGGAAAGATTAAGGAGACAAGGGAATGCTTTTGCACAATAAGGCATGGCATCCAATAAGCTAAGGGCATTCTCCATAGTATACTAGAATAAGCCCAATAAGTGGAGTAATATCTGATCCCTGATTTGCCCAACCCCGATTTACTAAGTCGAGATTATAGAGAGGCAGATAGACAAAAAGCGGAGACACATTTAAGTATTCCCTATATGGTTTCATAGATTGATATTGTGTATTTAGAACACTCATCTCTAACACACAAAACACACATATCTACAGCCTTCTTCTACAAGCCGTTATCCCATATTTACAGGTTATACGTTGAGTCAAAAGAGTAATTTCTTCTAAATAATACTGTATTTACTCAAATATAATGCTCACCTTATCCAGCCAAATTCAGTCTCCAAATCAGGGTAAGCATTAGATTTGATGGTTAATTAGATTTAAGTAAATACTGTATTTTGATTGTAAGTATAGGGTGTACATTAGATTCAATGGTGCATTAGGTTCAAGTAAAAACGGTAGAATTATTCTATTAAAAAAGTAATAATTTTTAATATTAAAAATAATAGAGAGCAGGTACAGCCCTAAAAGAGAAGGATGAATCTGACCAGAAGGACAAGATTGCCCCCATCTCTTCCATTTGCTGTTACCCATTCAACCAACAGGGAAGTCACACAAACCTATATGACTCATACCTAAATCTTGATCCAACTTCCAAGCTGTGGTTCAACATTCCCAAATGCTATAGAGTTAGGCGAAAGACACTTTCCTAGGAGAAAGACCCACTGAAAACAATGGGGCTTACTTTTGAATAGACCTGGTTAGGATTGTGCTCCGAGTGACACTGGAATAGGCTATCAGAAAGTACTCTGGAGATCCACGATGCCCAAAGGTTAAGAGTTTCCAAGGTTTCTCTGCCAGCTCGGTTTCAAGGCACAACGACCCAGGAGTACAGCAAAAAGTAGGGCTGGCTGTACTATTTTGTCTCACCAGGCAGAAACCTATCCTGATGCACGACAGCCAAATTCAGTCACCAGGGACTCAGGTTGTATTGTGATTTTTTACACGGCTGGTGACCTTTTGGTTTCTACAAAAGCACCAGGGCTTGGTACTGAAACATCTAATACAGCATCACAATAAACTTCCCTGGTGACAGGCAGGCGGCCTCAAAACCTCTTTTTAAAAAATCAGATATTCCAACCATAAAAACAAGTTAGGGAAAAACAGGAAGAACAAGCAACAACAAACAAACTCCTCTTTACATATGCAGAAGTGAAACAACCCAGAATGGAGCAAGTTTCAACAGGGTTTACACCCCAGTGAGAAGGATCAGAACCTTAATGTTAATTAATTAATTATAACTATAATTATAATATTATTAATAATTATTATAAAGTTTTTCTGGCATGCAGTTGGCAATAAGAGTAGGGCCGAACACTTAAGTGTTAGTTTCAGAACCTGATTTGAGGTGTTCGAGCTGAAGACCCCAAAAGTTTTTCTCCAATCTCAGGATCCACCATCCTGACCCCAATGTGCATTCCCAAGAGCAACAGCTGAGACGGTGTCAAGCCGACAACCATAAATCCCTCTTCCAGTTTCAGAAAAGGATTCCCACACATCAGCTAAAAGCACACACTCTGCACGAGTGGATGATAATATATTAATATCCTCTTTACACACACTCTGCACACTACCGGAGAAAGCGCTCAGCCTGCCAGCAGCAGATGCACACCAGACCTATTATATACACGGTGTACATCTTGTGTGTACAAATACACAAAAGAAAATTTGGTGTATACCAATAATTTTTTAAAAAGTGTGTATGTAAATACATGCAAACATTATGTAAACATGCTAGATATCTGGGTGTCAGCACAGATGCTGAATGGGGTAGGCTACTCACCCCCATCTCCCCCCACAAACAATTATTGTAAATTAGAGGATTTCCCTAGTCTTAGGGGTTGATCTGCTGGGAATCGAAGATGTACCCAAGGCGGCTGTAGGCCAATCTGTGCAAGAGCTGACCAGATACATAATGGATGATGCTGGGCTAAGAAGAGGAGGAAGAGGAGGGGGGTCTTTAGTATTCACTATTTGGGGGAGGGGAAATAAGGAGGGAAAAAATCACAATTTTACACAAAAACTGCTACAAAAGAGAGATTTTGACTGCTCATCTCCCCTCTTTTTGAACAATTACCGATAAGCCAGATAAGCACACAACAAATGTAGGCATTCAAGGGAGAGAGAAACTGATCATCTTCTCATATGTCCACAAGCAGGGCAAAATAATAATAATAATAATAATAATAATAATAATAATAATAATAATAATAATAATAATAATGGCAGCCGCAGATCAGAAATTGCACAAAACTTCTATTTGTTACACATGAGCTAGTAGAAGAAATCAACATTTACATCAACCATCAACATGGAATCACCATCAACATGGTGAGGAAGGCTCTCCTCCTCTTCCTCCTCTTCCCCCAACACAACAATACCCCAACCTTCCTTCTGTGTGCACAAAAGGAGATAGTGATTCACAATAACATCCCCTTCCCTCTTCCCCCCCCCACCCTATGTGTCAGAGACAACACTTTCCCCAAATACAATGGGGCTTACTATGAATGTGTGTATATCCAAAATAATCATATTTGGGGGGAGAAGAAGGTGGAAGCAAAGGGGAAAGGAAGACTCAACCCATTTACCAGTGGAGACATAGAGTAAGGGGAGAAGAAAGAAAACTAGCAAAAACCCCCCCTAAAAAAAGAAAAAGAAAATAGGACCCCCTTGATCACAGCACAATAATTCTATTATTTGTGGATTGTGTCATTGGAAAGTGTGGATTGCAACAGTATCCAAAGCAGGGAGAGGATACAAGTCTGATCTCCTCCTGGGAGATCCCTTTGTCTGCATCCCCCATCAGCCCCCTTTGTCCTCCCCTCTGCCCCCCACTGATCCCCCCAGCAGAGCAGCCTGAGCCTGCCAGGCAGAGCAGAGCCCCCATCCCTGCCTGCGCCTCCTCTCCAGGCAGAAAAACAAAGGGCCGGGGGGCCTCCTTTCCCCCCGGCTTTGCCCCCCGAAACGCGCCCGGATCCCCCCAATACTCACCCTGCCTGGAAGGAGCCTGCCTGGGGGTGCTGCTCCGGGGGCTGTCAGGGGGCTGCGGGGCTGCGGGGCAGAGGATGAAGGGGGATTGCGCAGGAGGCCCGCCGGAGCCCTGCCTTGGCTGCGCTGCTGCTGTGCTGCTGCTGCTTCCTCCTCCTGCTGCCTCCCTCCCTCCCTGGCTGTGTGTAGAGGCTGCGCTCCTCATTCAGTCCCCATTGAGGCTTTGGCCAAACCCACTGATGTCATCCACACAGCCCAGCTCAGCCCAACCTCCCTGCTTTAAAGGGACACCCACCCCTGGCTCCCCTGCTGCCAATGCCCACCCCCACTACAGGGCAGGCAGGGGGGCACATCTCCTCTTCTGCCAGGGCATGTCATCTCCTCTTTTGCCAGGACATGTTTTCCCATGTCCTGGAAAACACACACACAAGGCTAAAAAGAGGATATGTCCTGGAAAACAGGCTTAAAAAAAACAAAATAAGAGGATATGTCACAGGAAAAAAGAGGATATGCTCAAGGAAAAGGCTAAAAAGAGGATAAAAAAGAGAATATGTCCTGGGAAAAGGCTTTAAAAAAGCAAAATAAGAGAATATGTCCTAGAAAAAAGGCTTTAAAAAAGGATATGTCTAGGGAAAAGGGTAAAAAAGAGAATTTGCCTGAAATTGCCTTTTTAGCCTGAAAAAAGGATAAAAAGAAGGAAAAAGTTGATATGCCCTGGAAAAAATGGTTTTATAAAAGGCAAAAGATGAGGATATGTCCCAGGAAATAAAGAGGATATGTCCTGGAAAATAGGCTAAAAAAGGCAAAATAAGAGGATATGTCCCAGGGAAAAAAGAGGATATGTCCTGGAAAATAGGCTAAAAACGGCAAAATAAGAAAAAAGAGGATATGTCCTGGAAATAAGAGTATATGTCCTAGGAAAAAAGATGATATGTTCTGGAAAACAGGCTAAAAAAGGCAAAATAAGAGGATATGTCCTGGAAATAAGAGTATATGTCCTAGGAAAAAAGATGATATGTTCTGGAAAACAGGCTAAAAAAGGCATAATAAGAGGATATGTCCCAGGAAAAAAGAGGCTATGTCCTGGAAAATAGGCTAAAAAAGGCAAAATAAGAGGATATGTCCTAGGAAAAAAGAGGATGTCTTGGAAAATAGGCTTAAAAAGGCAAAATAAAATTATATGTCCTGGAAAAAAGGTTAAAAAAGAGGATATGTCATAGAAAATAGGGTAAAAAAGAGGATATGTTCATGGAAAAGGCTAAAAAGAGGATAAAAAAGAAGATATGTCCTGGGGAAAAAGGCAAAAAAGGAGGATAAGTCCTGGAAAATAGGCTAAAAAAGAGGCTAATGTTCAGGAAAAAGGCTAAAATGATGCTAAAAAGGAGGACATGTCCTGGAATACAGGCTAAAAAAGAGGATATGTCCTGAAAAAGACTTAAAAGAGGACATGTCTTGGAATATAGGCTAAAAAAGAGGGTATGTCCTGATAAAGACTAGCCCTACAATCCAGAGTAACTACGGGAGCACGTAAGAGACATTATGTGTACCCGCAGTTACTGCATCACCTAGTGAAAAGCTATGGGAAATTCACATTGCAATCCAGAGCAAATTGTTCTTACACCGGAGCAAGGACTCCCCATAGTTACTCTGGATTGCGCCCTAAAAGAGGATATGTCCTGAAAAAAGGCTAAAAAAAGAGGATATGTCCAAGGAAAAGGTTAAATAAGAGGATATGTCCTGGAAAATAGGCTAAAAAAGAGGTTAAGGCTGCAATCCTAAACACATTCCGGGAGTAAGACCCACTGAACACAATGGGGATAACTTCAGAGTAGTCATGGTTAGGATTGTGCTCTATGTCCTGAAAAATGCTAAAAAGAGGATATGTTCTGGGAAAAAAGGCTTTAAATAGTGGATTAAAAAAGGATATATCCTGGAAAAGGCTAAAATATGAGGCTAAAAAGGAAGATATGTCCTGGAAAAACAGGACATATGGTCATCCTGATCCCAAGGAATAGGCATTATTAGAATGCTTATTAATAAATTCATTGTTGGGATTATTATACCATCTCCAAGACTTTATCACCCAAGTACCACAGCATACGAGGCCACCCTAATAAGTGATCATCTCCTAAATTCCCGTGGCATGCTCAGGGACTATTCTCAGTGGCACACAGCATGCCACACAGCACAATGCTCCATGCTGTGCATTTTCAAGCATGGCATAATGCTTGAATATGGTTGCTCTGATGGGATGGTCTTCGCCAACATCAAAGCCACAACAATTGGGTGCGCTAAAAATTTTGCTCCTACAACACCTCAAATACACACGCCTGCAGTACTCGCTGTGTGCACAACAACAAGCACACTGAGTGTAGCCTACTTGTGATTGAACATGCATAGGATCGGGCTGTACCACTCAAGGTAAGGAAACCCATCAAATACTGGGGCTACATTTTTGGCAGGAAAAAATGGAAAGTAGATGTGGAATATGTCAGATCAGTGGAGTGATATACTCTTTAGGCCAGGGGTGTAAACATAAGATACAGGCCTATTTTAGATCTTAATCTGGTCCTCAGGCTCTCCCAGCACCACAATCAGCTCTTTTCAGTTGCTGAGTTCTGTGGTGTAAGCTGACATGATAATTAGGTAACCCTGCTTTAGGCAAATACAAACTACAGTATGGGGGTACAGATTTTGGGGCTTCTATTTCTCCCCGTTAATGAACTATGGAACTTATAACTAAGTATATATGCAATTAACAAAATGTGAAATATCAAAAGTGTTGCAATATCATGTTTCAATTTGAAAGATTTTTTAAATTATAAACTCAAGAGCAACACTCAGTGGGTCTTACTACCCAGTAAACATTAACAAGGCTAAAGTGTATGGCTTACAGTAGTTTTGGATCTCAACCATTCCATCTATCATGTACTAAAGAGCAGGGATCTCCAAACATTTTGGCCGAAGGGCCACATCATCTCTCTCACACAGTGTTGGGGGGCCGGAAAACTAATTTACATTGCAAATTTGAATACATTCACATAAATTTACATATAAGAGTGTATTGGATTGGATTATAAAGCTTGCCCAAGGGCTGGATAGAGGGGTCTTGCTGGGGGCTGCATCTGGCCTCCAGGCTGGGGTTTGGTGACCCCTTCTATAGAGGATGCACAATAGCTGCATAGATCCGCATCCCTATATAACACTAACATTTTCTTCCTATGGAATTCAGGCAAATCATCCCTCCTTATATGTGACATTCCTGATTTTGTTATATTGTTTTCTAAACCACCTGCATATTGCATGGCAGGAATGCTTCCTTAGATGCCCCACTGAAATCAGTGGGAGATCTAAGTAAACATGTTTTGGATTAGATTCTATGTTTGTGATGAAAACCTAGCTTAAAGTCAAACACAAAGGCCAAACCATAAACACCTGAATCATCCACATCCATATTTGGCTTGTTATTAATTATATTTCCATCCTGCCCTTCCTCCAAGAAGTTCAGGGAGCACTGTACAAATTTCATATCCAGGGTGGCATACAATATATTGGGCCATCAGAGCCTCTTCCCCCAACTGATGCTCATATGAGGACCCCCTGGCCAATCAGTGAAAATCCATGTCTTCATGTGTTACTCCCGCCTTTTCCTGACCCATCAGAACAGAACAATCCCTTAACCTTACAATGACCAGATATCATAACCGCAAAAGAGGACAAGCCACCCCCAAAATGTAGAGCATCCTAGAAAAATGTAGGATAGGTCAAAAATAAAATCTAAAAACACTCATACATTAATTTCATCTGGTTGAAACACTCTGGCTGCAATCCTAACGTCCACTTAGGCCAGCCTAAGCCCCGGCATAAGTCCTGTGCTGACCTGAGGGGTGTCACATAAGTGCAGTAAGACAGTTCTGTTCCACTCCGGGGAGCGGGGAGGCGGAAGGGTTAGGCCAATGCACAGGCATATGCCAACCTCTCCACATCATCATGGATAGACCAGTCCTGTTAGGCCAGCCTTTGTTTCTTAGGCTTGCACTATTACTTATTATTGAATTTATAACGATGGGCAAAATCCAGAGTAACCACAGGAGTCCTTGCTCCGGTGTAAGAACTTACTCTGGATTCCAATACAATTTTCCCATAGGTTTTCACTAGGTGGTGCAGTAACTATGGGTGCATGTAAAGTCTCTTACATGCTTCCATCCATAGTTACTTTGGATTTGGGGGTATATTACATATAATTTATTAATTACAAGAAAGTTGTGTACTGTCTGAAGAAGCCTGCTCACAGGGCAAAGGTGGACATTTAAGTTCTTTTCCAGGACATGGAGCAAAAAAAGAGGACATGTCATGGAAGAGGACATCTAGTTATTCTGTGTTCAATGCACAATCAGATAACTAAGGAACACTATGGGGACACTATGGAGGGCTCGGGGCAGTAATTTGCCCACCCTCGAACAAGCTGGTGCTCACCCATACCTTTAATGTTCACACCAGTCACACCCATACTTTTAATGTTCACACCCATACCTTTAATGTTCACACCAGTTGCACCCATAATGTTCACACTGGTCACACCCATACTTTTAATGTTCGCACCCATACCTTTAATGTTCTGAAAAGTGGTAAATTTTTTTGAGTGTCCTTTATCAGAAGTCACAATACTGCACTCATCAACAAATACGTTTGCACTACTAATACGAGGCCTGCAATTACTACTTCCTGAACAAAAGTCTACAGTAGTCATTTTTAGAGGGGGTCATAATTCTTTTCCACAAAATTGGGACAGGATCCTCTGTTTCATTTACCAGTATGTGAACAGAATCCCCAAAAATCGGGATTGTTCCTGTTTTTGGGACATATAGCAACACGAGCCATATGGCCCCATCAGGAGCCCTGGCACATTTCAAGGTGGCTACAAATTAAAAACTTAAAGAAGAGGATTTTTGGTTGATCTGTTCATGTAGCCCTTGTTTGATGGAGGAGGATGGTGGAAAACTCAGAAGAGCTCCAGAGACTCCTTAGGCAAAATAAAAAGGATGAGAATGGCTGCTGCGGAGGGCCAAAAAACAGATAATAATTGGGAGATTTGTATTCAAAGAATGCCGCAACAGTCAAGTACAAAGGGGCAAAGCATCCCAAAATCTGTACCTACTATCAGCTGATATTGGACTCCCTAGAAGTGGGTCTTTCAGCTTGGTCACATTAGTGATGAATTAGCAGAATCAGTAGATTTACATGTATGTGTGTGAGAGTGTATGTGTGCATGCATGTGTGTATATGTGTGTATTGAGGAGTATACATATACTCTTCTCTGGCTGCAGCCTGTGGTGTTCAGAGGTAATATGGCTAATGGAGTACAAGTATGGCTAATGGAGTACAAATATCTCCTACTTTCTTATGGTTCATTTTCTGACGATCCACTCCCAATTATACCTAGAACTCATTCATTCAACACATGTCCTACTCTTTCAACCTCTCTCTGCTAGTCTAAAGGCCAAAATTGCCCTCTCCCATCTTGTAGCTCCTGTTCTAATCCCATTCTCAAAGGAGTTAATGAGAATCCATTTGCAGAAATGAGGTGTACCTAGGCAAAATGGCACCCATAGCAAAGAGTGAAATTTTGCCCCATCAGAACACCTGAAACCCACATTTTAGCTAATGTTACAAGTCAATAAAATCAAACTATTATAATATCAAATATGCTTCCATGGCATGAGATATCTCGTGCCACATAGATGGTACACCTCTGAAGAAATCTTTGTGTGGCAGCAGGAATTTGCAAGAGAAAAGGGGCATTTGCAATTTGCTAGCTAAAAAAAGCATTGGAAGCTATATTTATAAACTAAAGATTGGGTTCCACTTTTCAAGTGTTTTCAGTTTTGGATGGTGTTTCGATCCGTAACCTGTCCAATAAGTGGGGGATGCCTGTACTCTTAAAAAACAAGGATGATACAAAGTGGATCTCTGTCCAGCACAACCTCTTTTCTATGGCCAACCTGACATCTTAGGGCAGAACGTAAGCTGGGTTTCTGTGACCCAGTCAAAACAATGCAAATGCCATGCTGAAAATCAAACCTTGCAAATTACTCAAGGATGAGCTGAGTTGGATTCCTGACCTAGAACGGTAAGAAAATTGTACATGATTACACTGACAAATGATTACAAACTTCAATCACGATTAAAACATAGCCACACAGAAGTTACAGTCGTGAGCAAGATAAACTGTGTGGAATGGGGTGACCAAGACTGATTGTGGCTCCTATGGTAGATCTGAGCTAAGGACAGACTTATCAGCAATACTTTGCACTCATTTTCTAAGCAATGGTGGCTAGACTACCTATGAAGACAGCTCAATTGCTTATCCAGATCCTGCGCAGCATTGGGCACCCTGGGCAGCAATGGTGACATCATGTGATGTTAGTTCCGGGAAAGTGCCAGGAAGTAGTGAATATGGTAACCCCAAAATCATCCCCAAATCCAGCCACTGCTGCAGCAAATGGTTACACCACAACAGGACCTGTGTCCAGACTTGTGCCAGCCTAACCAGGGATTAGGATTGCAACATCAGTTGGCTGTCATCTCAATTATTGTATTTACTCGAAACTAATGTTCACCTTTGGAGTTAGTCTCCAAAATCAGGGTGCACATTAGATTCAATGGTTAATTAAGTTCAAGTAAGGCTGCAATCCTAAAGACACTTTCCTGGGAGTAAGACCCATTGAACACAAAAGGGTTTACTTTTGAGTAGATATAGATAGGATTGTGCTCTAAATGTGTTATTTTGATTATAAGTCTAGGGTGCACATTAGATTTGATGGCACGTTAGATTCAAGTGAATGCTGTGATTGATGGGGGATGTATATCTTCATCCACCTTCTATCTCTTCCAAAAATAAAGGTGGGGCATACTGGAAAAGAAAGTGTTCAGAGGAGTGGCAGCTAGAATATCATCACTCTTATCTTCTGCAGGCCTCCGTCAGTCTTGAAAGACTATGGTATCATGCTTGGCACTGCATACGCTGCATGCAAAGCATGAAAGCCTGGGTTGGATTGTTATGGAGGATAGGCTGTTATCCAAGCAGCAAATCCCCCCCCCCCCTCTTCATTCCACTGAATTAGTCCAAAGGAAAGGCAGAGCCGATACGATTGGATCCAGCTGGCGTCGCAGAGCTGGGCTAAGGACAGGAGCTCACCCTGGCATGGGCCAACCCATGTCTCGAACCCTGGCCTGCTGGTTAACAGGCACAACGTCTTACATATACTCTTCTCTGGCTGCAGCCTGTGGTGTTCAGAGGTAATATGGCTAATGGAGTACAAGTATCCCCTGCTTTCTTATGGTTCATTTTCTGACAATCCACTCCCAATTATACCTAGAACTCATTCATTCAACACATGTCCTACTCTTTCAACCTCTCTCTGTTAGTTTAAAGGCCAAAATTGCCCTCTCCCATGTTGTAGCTCCTGTTCTAATCCCATTCTCAAAGGAGTTAATGAGAATCCATTTGCAAAAATGAGGTATACCTAGGCAAAATGGCACCCAAAGCAAGGAGTGAAATTTTGCCCCATCAGAACACCTGAAACCCAAATTTTAGCTAACCCACAGCTAAGACGCTGTGCCTGTTAACCAGCAGGCCAGGGTTCGAGACCCGGGTTGCCCCACAAGCAGGGTGAGCTCCTGTCCTTAGCCCAGCTCTGCGACGCCAGCTGGATCCAATTGTATTGGCTCTGCCTTTCCATTGGACTAATTCAGTGGCGTGGAGAGGGGGGATTTGCTGCTTGGGTAACAGCCTATCCTCCATAACAATCCAACCCAGGCTTTCGTGCTTTGTATGCAGCGCCAAGCACGATACCATAGTCTTTCTAGACTGACAGAGGCCTGCTTATCTCCTGCACACTTCCTTCTTCCTTTTCCAATTCAGGCAGTTGACTCATCACCAAGTAAGGAGACACCTTTGGGACACCACCTCAGGTGCCAACAAGGACAACCATCAGCCATCCCCAGATCAGGACCAACTTCAGGCTTTTTTGCGAACTTTCTTAAGGAAAGGTGTTGACAATGGAAGCAATGGTGGTTTGTGCATTGATAAAGCCCTATGCAGTGGTTCTCAAGCAGCCAAGGATTCCCTTCTGAGAGTGACAATCTGTCGGGGATCCCCTTGGAACCTACATCATGGCTGGAACCGGAAATGCCATCACAGTATTTATTTTTTCATTTACATGGCTTTTACCTGTTCCTATACATAGAAAGCAAGACCCTCAAGGAATCTGAAGTAGTTATCAAGCATGCCTTGTTATCTGCACCCAAAACCCCTCACAAATTTAATGCGCAAGCAGGGTGAGCCAGCCTCAGACATAATGAATTGCAACCATGCCTATGGGCAAGATATACCTACAGGCAAGACATGTTGAGACAATATACCTTGTCACCTCTGAATGATCCCAAAGCACTCCTTGCTCAGGGGAGTAGAGCTGCTCACACAAACTCCACACTTCATTTGGTATTAATTTGTGCAACACACCAGTCAAACTTCAGAACTGTGTGGATGGGCCAGGATTGCTCTAAGTAAGGTTTACGCACATTGACAGGTTTATGCGCATTTGAGTAGTTGTCAGATGAAACTACCAGTTCACAGAACTGGAACAACAAGGTTGAAAATGAAAGACTTTGGCAAAGGCAATGGGGTAAAAGATTTTTTAAAATGCAAGCTTCTCATTGTACTTTGAAAAGGTTTTACTTTTTTAAAGCCATGATTTTTTAGGATACACGAGCTAAAGATTCCAAATCATCTTCAAGAGCAAATACAGTGGTGCCTCACATAAAGAGCTTAATTCGTTCAGGAGGCCCGCCCTTTAAGTGAAACGCTCTTTAAGTGAAGCAGATTTTTCCATAGGAAATAATGGAAACTCAGACGGTTGGTTCCACAACCCCCAAAGTATTCATATAAAAATATTAACTGGATGTAAAAATGATGACAAAACACTGGAATTGAATTCCACATGCAATGTGGAATGCAATCAATGTGCATGATCCTGTGAAGTCTACTTAGGCTGCAATCCTAAAGACACTTTCCTGGGATTAAGCCCCATTTCACACAATGGGGCTTCTGAGTAGATGTAGTTAGGAGTCTGCAATCAAAGACACTTTCCTGAGAGGCTTACCTGGGCTGCTGCTGGAGGTTCAAGGTGGCCGGTCGGGGCACTTAGGGGCAGCTGCCTCTGGCACCTCCAAGCAACTGTCCCCAAGTTGGGGGCAGTTAGAGGCAGCAGCACTGGCCGGCAGCCCTTTTAAACAGCCTCCATGCAGAGCATCAGGGCTGCATAGCATGCGTGCCCATAGCGTGCTTGCTTGTTAAGTGAAGCAGAACTTGTTATGTAAAGCAAGATTTCTTGGAAAGTTTGCTCTTTATGTGAAACGCTTGTTAAGCGAGGCGTTTGTTAAGCAAGGTACCACTGTATACTCAATCTTGAGTACATGTAGATGTTCAATCCAAAAGTCATTAAAACACGGATGACCAGTAGGTAGATCTCTTAACCTTTCACTAGAAGACACAGCTGGAATAGCAACCAAAGCTGATAAAAAGTGCTGTATATCCCTGTTGCCGTGTGGGATGCCAAGAAAAATGCTTGGACGAGTATAACCTTGAGATCACAATCCAAATCATTAGGATGAAAAGGACCTCATCCAGAACACACTTACCCTACATCCAGAGTAACTACGGGAGCACATAAGAGACATTACTTGCAGTGGTGGGATTCAAATAAATTAGCAACAGGTTCTATGTCCTAAGAACCTAAATTAACAATAGGTTCTATGTCCCATTAGTAACCGGTTCTGAGAACCAGGCGCTCATTAGCAAAGGGTTCTGTAGAACCTGTGAGAACCCCCTGAAGCCCACCACTGATTTACGTATACCCATAGTTACTGCACCACCTAGTGAAAATCTATGGGAAATTCATAATGCAATCCAGAGCAAATTCTTCTTATACCAGAGCAAGGATTCCCCGTAGTTACTCTGGACTGCTCCCATAATGAGTCTACTCAGTTGTCCAGTACTTGCCACCAGTATTTGCTTCGGTCTATTTACTGTCAATCACACTATCCCTAGATTTGCATCATCACTACCCAGGGTGTAATATGGCACATTAAAAGATATCCCTAAGCTTTTTGGAGGTTATTAAGGACCAAATTATATCAGTCACAAGAGATCTGTGAGATCAGGACATCCTGCTTTCAAAAGAAAAAAGGTTCATAGCATATTTTGGGAAGGTGGGGAATTAGATTGGGGCCGTGGCCTTGGCACTTCCTGCCATGCTGTTTTCCTAGCTGAAATCACTCCCTGATGCTATTATTTGCCCTGCAATAATTCCCAAATGGGTGTTTTTCTCCCACTAGGGTAACCTGTATTTTTTCGTCTTGCTAGACCAACAGTAGCCTAGGGCAAAGGAAGACGCCATTTCAATGGAGACAAAGACAAAATTTCTAGCACCATAATCCTAAATAGATGAGTATCTTATTGATACTGATAAGACCAATAAGAAGGATCACACTGATTTCAAAGGGGTTTACTTTTGCAATAATTTGAGCCCATGAACTATTAAAAAAATCCAAATTCATAGAAAAGGGTTGCTATTATCTGATAGCTAAATGAAGCCTTTGGATTCCAGTGCAGTAGACCTCTGAAACCAGATGTTGGAAATAAATAAGAGAGGAAGGTTGTGGCTTTCATGCCCGACTTGTGAACTTCCCAGCCCACTATTTTAGGTTTCATCCAGCCACGTTCATCTCATGTGCTCATCTTAGGATCGCCATACCTGGCTGTTTCATGCCCTGACACTAGATTTTCTACCTTTGCCCAAAGTTCTGGGTTGCTATTTCTAGGACTTCTTTTAAGTTGTATTCTGATCCCAAGTGTGGGAGGCCTTTTGAGCAATTGTCTGGTGGTTCCTGTCTTCACGAGAGTTTTCCTCCAGTAAACAACTCCCTTCTCTCTCTTCAATATATCTTTATATCCCTACAATCCAGAGTAACTACGGGAGCACGTAAGAGACTTTACGTGCACTCGTAGTTACTGCACCACCTAGTGAAAACCTATGGGAAATTCATATTGCAGTCCAGAGCAAATTGTTCTTACACCGGAGCAAGGACTCCCCATAGTTACTCAGGATTGCGCCCTATGAGTACAAATTCATAATGTAGTGCTCCTTGTGTCTTCCACCCATATGGAAAGCTTCTTTTTGCCTGAGCACATCTGAACACCATATGATGCTGGGGCTTTCTCAATATAGCAACCCTTATGAGTGCTTCCCTATTTCAGTGAAGCTGTAACCCAAAAATGATTGGGACTGCAATCCTAAACACTTTCCTGGGAGTAGGCCCCAATGAATACAATAGGACTTACTTTGAGTAGACACGTTTAGGATTGCACTCAGTATTTCAATCAATTACCTTTTCTACAGTCCTTAAAGCCTCAAAATATTTTGACTATTTTACTTTGGACACAGTCAAAAGGGAAGGGGCAAGAAGGCAGATTTGGTCAATAGGGACAGGAATGGGTCAGATTCCCTTGGTTTAAGGTCATGTCATGGAATCAGAAGAAGTGAATTGAAAGGAAGGGTTTGAAGGGAGACGATAAAGGTGTCTTGGGGGCAAGCACAAGCCAGGAGAAGCTACAAAGCCCCCGGCGGAGTAGGGGAAGATAACAAAGGGGACAAGAAGTATTTTAGTGTTTGGGGGCCAGAGAAACAAAAACAGCAAGCAAAAGAAAATGAGAGAACAGCCAGAAGTCATTGACTAAACAGGAAGTGGTGTACAGTGCATTTCACAGAGGAGGTGGTAGCAATCAGCATGAAAGTTCTGGTGCTCTTTCATCATCGCGGTTTTAGCACCAGTTGCCGCTTCCATCTGTGCTGATTTGTTTTATGCTCATCGATTTAAGTAAAAGCTGGAGGGATCAGTGCAGAACCATGTAGATTTTAGGTTTTGGACACAATTCTAACCATGTCTACTCAAAAGTCAGCCCCATTGTGTTCAGTGGGTCTTATTCCATGGAAAGTGTCTTTAGGATTGCAGCGTAAGCACTGATTTAGGTCCTCCTCTCCACTTGCTCCTTCCAGCTTCAGTCACCCTGAAAGCTTCAAACTGTGGGTGGCGCAAGCAATTAATCTGCTGTGCCTTTAACCAGCAGGCCAGAGTTCGAGACCCAGGTCGGCCCCACAAGACAGGGTGAGCTCCTGTCCTTAGCCCAGCTCTGCGACGCCAGCTGGATCCAATCGTATTGGCTCTGCCTTTCCATTGGAGTAATTCAGTGGCGTGGAGAGGGGGTATTTGCTGCTTGGGTAACAGCCTATCCTCCATAACAATCCAACCCAGGCTTTTGTACTTCGTATGCAGCATCAAGCACGATACCATAGTCTTTCAAGACTGACGGATCCAGGGAAAATAAGAGAGAGAGAGAGAGAGAGGAGAGAGAGAGAGAGAGAGATCCTGTGTCAGGACACAAAAAGAGGAGGAATTATTATTGCTCTGAAGAAAGAGCTGATTTTAGCAGTGGTAGAAAGAAAGAAAGAAAGAAAGAAAGAAAGAAAGAAAGAAAGAAAGAAAGAAAGAAAGACTCATATACTGTAGATGTAAAGGGACAAAAATATTTAAGTAAGGATAATATTCAAGGGCCCCTCCTTGCTCCTCAACACATTCAAAATGAAACTACAAAATTATTGAAGGGGGCTGCATTTGAAGAAGGGGGTATATTTTGTTAAATAATCATAACAATGTTATCAAACCAAAACTGAGCTATTGCTTTTTTATTGCCAAGGGACTTCTGCCTACCTAGCATATGAACCCATTTCACAGTTTATAACAGTAAGGCCAGAGACATAAAATACTACTACTGATGCTACTACAAAATATTGTCCAAAACACAGGGCAAGTAATGATGGATCTTTTACTTTGTGCCCATGGCTAGATAATAGGGTAGGAGGAAAGAAATTCCACTGTCCAAATGAAAGATGCTCAAAATATGGGCTTCCTTATCTAGTAGGTTAGTGATTCTCAAGCCTTTCAGTCCAGGACCCCCTTCCGAGAATGAAGATCCCCCTCCCCGGAAGTGATGTCATGGCCGAAACAGAAAGTCATGGCTGATGTCAGAGCCCCTCCATGTCTACTTGGAAGTAAGTCTCATTGTGTTCAATGAGACAAACCCCCAAATCCAGAGTAACTACAGATGCACGTACGAGACTTTACATGCACCCGTAGTTACTGCATTACCTTGTGAAAATCTATGGGAAATTCATATTGGAATCCAGAGTAAGTTGCTCTTACACCGGAGCAAGGACTCCCTATAATTACTCTGGATTTTGCCCTTACTCCCAAGAAAGCAGCCTGAATGTCCCCTTCCAAGTTGGCGGTGCCCGGTGCCACATTTCAAGATGTCAGTGCTCAGCTTTTCATGACTCTCCGAAATGAAATGGTAACCCCGCAAGGGTATCCCAATCCCCATTTGAGAATCAGTGGAGTAGGTGCAAAGGGGAAAACGTTGTGTGTTTGTCGATTCCACGAAACCTTGAAGTTCACATTCCATCTCCTGTTGTGTTGTGTGACGCTGAGTCCAAACCATCTCAGCTCCCCAGTTTGAAGAACCCCTTGCCCTCTTACAATTTGGTGTATGGGTCCAACCTGGAGTATGGATACTCTTTACCTTCTGCAAAGAGGGCTTTGGCATTCGGCGGTATTCCCCGTAGTCCTCAAAGGCCAGGATAAAATAAGCCCAGCTGTCAGGCAGCTGACAACGAACCACAACTTTTGCCCAGGGGGGGCAAAAAAAGATGGTGTCACAGAGGCAAGGTTTACTTCATCAGCAGCTTAGGCCTCACCTTACTGACAAAATGGTTCCCTGTTTGTGAGGGATTGGTGAGGTGACCTCATCTCTGCAGGCCTGAGCTTACCCATCATCACAAAGGCCAGACTGGGGCAGCTCTAGCTCAAGGGATCTCGGAGCAAGGACTTCGGTTCCATATTTCTCATATTATGGACTACCTTCTGAAGACAGGCTCATCTACCCTCTCACCCTCCCCATGCCAGGCTACAAGTCACAATCACAATCCCTATGGCAACTGTAGCATTCAGTGGATTGGTATAGATCAGGGGTGTCCAAACTTTTTGGCAAGGCGGCCACATCATCACTTGGACACCATGCCGGAGGGGGGCGGAAAAATGATTTACACCTCAAATTTTAATATATTTACATAATTTTTCATATAAGAGTGTATCAGAGACAGATCTGGTGGATTACAAAGCTTGCTAGATGAGGGGGTCTTGCTGCGGGCCACATTGAGGCTCACTGTGGGTTGCATATGGCCCCCGTGCTGGGGTTTGGTCACCTATATACACACAGATTAAATCGCATTTATTAGATTTCTCTTCTTCTTAATGGCTTTAACTGAATGGAATCTCCTGCCACTCAACTCTGATTTGTTTCTCTATGTTATCTGACGCAGAGGATCTTCCAGCTTGTCCTGGAACCCAGTTCCTCTGTATTTTCCACTCTGGAGAATTGTTTTGCAGGTCTGGCTTCCCAAATGTCAGAGCCTATACTTCGGTTAGGTGTAGTTTTCTGGACCTCAGTGACAAAAGTTAATAATTGCTCTGTGTATTGTACATTACTGACCAAAAGAAGGAAATGACAGTACAGTTAGTCTCAGTGGGTCAAACACACTTTGGTTTTGGTGTTTTTGGCTGCAATCCTACTCTCCATTTAGGCTGGCCTAACTCCTGGCATAAGCCATGTGCTGACATGGGAGTGTCACAAAAGTGAAGACACTTCTACCCCACTCCTGGAGGGGTTAGGCCAATGCACAGACATACCCCAACCTCCCCACACCATCACAGAAAGGCCAGGTGTGTTAAGCTGGCCTAAATTTCCTAGGATTGTACCCTTTGTTGCTGACTACATTTTATACTATTTTTATTTTATTGTTTTAATTGTATTTAAATTGTATTTCACTGTGTTTTTTCTTGATCGTGAGCTGCCTTGGGTGCCCTTTGGGAGGAAAGGCAGAATCAAACCTAATTAATAAAATAAATAAATCTGTGTTATTCTCCGGCTAAGGGAGACTTGATCCTTACAGTCAAATCCCATACATTTTTGGAGTTCTAGCACTATCAAAATCTTTGGAAGTTTATTGTGTCTACTAATGAAATCCTCCTGGGCACTTGGGGGGGGAGAGTCTTTTTCCATTTGCTGAAATGCTCCAGCAAAATATATTTAAATATGCGTACATGCGGGGAAACCATGACATCATTGCATTTTGCTTCATTTATTGTGTTTCTTGTAACTGAAATCATAAGTGGATTGCAAATCACTGTGCTGAAAATTAAAGGACTTGACCAAAATCATACCCAGCTCTCGGTGTCAGCAGAAGCAGCAGAGGGAGATAACCCAACAATTTCTGTGCCCGCTTGTTTTCACCTCAGCCTTCCTACCTCTCCTTTCCCTTTGCCCTCAGTAGGCAAAGATGATTAAGGTGCTAACTCTTATCAGTCTCTAAGCCTTGATTCACCATGCAATGTGTTAGCGTGGACTAGAAATAGCAACTGGTCCGGCTGTAATGAGCCAGGAGATCTGATGTATTTCACTGAATGTACTTGGCAAATCCCTTCGGTATTGCAGAATAAGATGGCCAATTTCTGCCCCTAAACATGTTTGTGTGTCCCTCCCCCCCCCCCATTTCATCTTGGATAACATCAATTTTCTCTGCTTGTGGTGGAGTGCATGAAATGCCTTTTAAAAATATATTTTTGTGCTTGAAGTGAATTGAAATTACCTGTTTTCTCTCTAATGTACTGTATTGGAAGGCAAGCATCTCAGATCGGCCCTACATCAGCATCTCTCACCTCTCTGAAGTGCTGCTGCTGCTGTTTACAGGACTTGGAAGGACTGTTGCACCCAACATTAAATGCACCCCAACCAGCCCTCATTCTGCTTTCTGGAAAGGATTCTAGCTCAGCCCTGGAGCACAGGATTTGCATGATCCCAGATTCCCACACAGAAGGGCTCTTGGATACAGTCACAGTATTGATGGATCAGGAAGGTGATGGATCAAGAAAGTCATGATTTGACACATACCTCTGCCATGTACTCATTAGGATGGCCTTAGGCAAGATGCTTTCTCCTCCAACCTCACCCCTTCCATCTACAGTTTTGGGAACCATTTGGCTTAGATTTGAAGCTGAAATTGATGATGTCACTTCTGGCTATGACATCACTTCCAGGTTAATGACATCACTCCTGGTGAATCCTAACAAATTGTCATTCTAAAAAACTTGGTTCATGTACTCTCGGCATTTGTCTTTAAAAAAAAAACAATGCCAACAAACCCGGGAGAGTTTTACAGTGATTTTCAGCTGCTGTATTCCAAACTTTTTGTGGCACACCAGTTGTAAATAAGGCTTTTGTGTCTTGGGCTCATGTGCACACTAGAATTTTGGATCAGAATTTTTCTTATGATCAGTTTTTGGACCAGGTTACTTGCTCTCCTGCTTGTGTTAAACTCAACCGAGTGTAGACAGCAGTTTGGGGTATCATCTGCTCACAGAAGAATACTCTCTATTTACTGTAACGATCCCTTCTGAACCATTGTCCATAAGGGATCTTTACAGTAATGTGCTTATGGATGATACTTTTGGCATATGCAGATTAAGCCATTTGTATCTCTGTGATATGTTTGTGCAGTGGAATGTTTAGGATTATTGTGCCTTCGGAGAGGGGTGGCAAATCAGTGTTAAAGGACAGGCTTTGCATGAAAAGGGTTTCAGCTTCAATCCCACACATCCTTAGTGAAAAAGAATAGCCAGCAGGAAATACATCTGGTTGTGACCCTGGTGATCAACAGTCCAGATAGGCAACACTGGACTAGATCATCTAGTGTGGTATCAGGTCCTGCTTTAGCATGTGACTGACAGGTCCCACTTGTATGAGAACAAAAAAAAACCCCAAAATCGGGACTGTCCCTTTTTGGGGGGACATATGGCAACCCTCGAGATCTTGTAGAGCAATCTCAAAATGGGAGTCAGGAATCCCTTAGTGGGTTCCAACTTCTTTTCAGAGGGGTCTCAAAAAGCTAGGCAATATATATATATATCAGAAACTGGCACTGGGCTGGGCACCACCATTTTGGAACACAGTCTTGGAATTCAGGCTGCTTTCCTGCAAGTAAGTCTCATTGTGCACAATAGGACTTCTGAGTAGACATGGAAGTGCTCTGGCATCAAAGTGATGTCGCTTCCTGTTTTGATGTCACTACACTCCCAGATCGATGACATCCTGGAAAGATTGTCATTCTCAAAAGGGGTCCCGTGCTGAAATGCTTAAGAACCACTGTTGTAGGAGAAAAATGGGAGCTGTGAACTGACACCCTTTTCAGTAGTGCCATTGCCACTGCTGCCACGATAGTAGTTGCATCAAAATAAATTATGATTGACTCCCACCAAGGGAAAGCCCACTGTGATTTCCAGAGGGCTCCTATCAAGGTCTTGGTAGCCAAGCCATGCTCGGATCTTCATCAGTGGTCATCTTCATTATCATCTTCAGCTTGGACAAGCAGCTGTTGCAAGTTAACAATGACTGTGCAAGCAAAATTATTCATCTGCGGATGCGAGTGTTACGTGTGAAGAACAGGTGGTGTGCATTTTTCCCATGAACATCTATGCGCCCTGCGACAGGGCGCCGCAGCACACATGTCTGCGATGCGTGGGTGTGCAAGGATGTGCAATGCTTCAGGGCGACTTGTTTGTTTTTCCTAGGCAAAGAGCCCCCCCAGCCCCCCTTCTTTCTGCATGGCAAACTCCAATGTGGTGACTGCCCTCATGTGGACCAAAAGAAGCAGCACATGTTGTTATGAAACCAGCTTGATCAGGGAGGATAATTCACCTACTTCTATGGGAAGAGCAGCAGTGATAAAAACAACACATGGAGTGAGAGAATGGCTTTGCACTGCAGCTTCACGGCATGCTCTAGTGGATTAGTTCAGCATCTCAACCCAGCTTAGCTTTAATTCTTATGCAAGGGGTTTCGGCAGAAGGGACAGCTTGTCCTGATCAGCCGAGTGAGCACACACCAGGGACAAGGCACTGATCAACAAAGGGCCTCTCACAACATAGCCCTGCCCAAGTTGGTGGAATAGGGCAGGAAATTATTTTCTGCATGTCGGCCGGGGGGGGGGGGGGAATCATCCCAGTCAAGCAAAGGTACCTCCCAGTGGTGGGCTCACAGGTTCTACGGAACCCTTTGCTAATGAGCGCCTGGTTCTGAGAACCGGTTACTAATGGGACATCAAACCTGTTGTTAATTTAGGTTATTAGGACATAGAACCTGTGGTTAATTTATTTGAATCCCACCACTGACACCTCCCACACTGTCCCTCTGGGTTAGAAGAGATCTTGGGTCCTTGTTGTTCGTTTGCCCCCAAGACCACCGACTTCTTAAGGTTCTAGAGCAGGGATTGGAGCTGTGAGTAGGTGCATCTTCTGATCCCTGCCATTGGCCAGGGGACTAAAAATCTCTGGGAGGATGCACTCCCTGCCAAAAGTGTACAAATAGGTACAGTATTGTGTAATAGTGCACAATAGTGTAGAATAGGGGCATAAAATACAGGCATTCCCCATTATTGGATGGGTTAGGGACCAGGGTACCATCTCAAAGGGAAAACCATTGTAAAGTTGAATCCATTTTTTCTAGTTTTTTTCTATAAATTTTTCCAATTTTTTCTATAAATTTTGCTTCCAATGTTTTTTTTAGTTAGCAGATTGCAAATGCCCCTTTTATCTTTCCACATTCCTGCTGCCACACAAAGATTTCTGCAAATTCATTTTCATTAACTCCTTTGGGAATGGGATTAGACCGGGAGCTACAACATGGCAGAGGGCAATTTTGGCCTTAGGAGCAGCAGGGAGAGGTTGAAAGAGTGGAACATGCATTGAATGAGTTCTGGATATAATTGAAAGGTGTTGAAAGAGTGGATTGCCAGAAAATGAACCACCAAAAAGTGGGGGATACCTGTATCCTGGGATGCCATGACGACTGAGACAGTGCCTTCGTCCACCTTCCGCCAGTGATGGGCTTCAAAGAAATTAAGAACCGGTTCTCTGTCCATCTGGCAGCCACTTTTAAATGGCTATTTTTAAACTTTATATGTACTATCTCTTGTTAAGAACCGGTTCTATAGAGTAGGTGCGAACCTGCTGGTGCCCACCACTGCCTTCCGCCAGAAAAATCTGGAGTCCTCTGCCGAGAAGGACTTAAAATGCCACTTCCAATTTTTCACAGATCAAATGTTTTAAGTCCCTTAGAAGACTTTTTGAGAACTGGGGAGTCTTCCTTGGTAGGTTCCTAGGGGCAGATTTTCCTTGAGGAGAGGTGGAATTGGACAGCACAGGAGCCAGAATTGATCTGACTAAGTCCCACTCTCCAACCACTACATCATTCTGGCTCTCAGAAAAATACTGAAGGGGTTACATTGCAGGACATGAAACCCATGGAAATCTGTTAGGTTCGTTTATGGTTGGGCTTGGAAAGCTATTTTATTCCTGATACCTAAAGTAGTTTAGAATTGATTTCTGCTGTTTTGATCAGCAGTTGTGAGTCCATTGTGTTGTGCTAGTTTGGATGCAGCCATGGGTTTTAGGACTATTCTTTGAATCGCAGCTGCTTTTGTAATGGTTTGCCTTACAGCCAGGCGATATGTATCCTGGAAATAGGTAAATTTAAAAAAAATGTGTGCATACCCAAGAAATTCAAAAGAGGTGGATACAAACCTGGTGCTTGAAAGTTCAGTAATGGTAGGGAGGAACCATGCTGCAGAACAAGTAGGGGCAAAGATGCAAGCAGCCCAGGTAGTTAAAACCTCACTAATGGTTTTAAGAAAGGGCCAGAGGCTGAATATAGGCCTTGATTCTTTCGTTCAGATGATCGTGAGTCTTTCCGGGAGTGTTTCATGGACATCGGACAAGTAATTCTGGCAGAGGAAACAGGAAATGCAGGTCAAACAATTCAGAAAGGAGGATCTTTGTCAACTTTGTCACCACCTGCAGGAGGACCACTCCTCTAGGACTAGGTGAGTCAGAAGTTCTCACAAGAAAGGCTTGTGCTGCCAGATATACTGGGTCCTTCAAGAAGAAAAAACAACAGAGAATACAATGGAAGGTGATGATTTGCTCACAGCATCATTTGGATCCTAAAACACCTGAGTGATCACATGATACAATTCCTGGAGAAAGGGGCTAGTGTGGTAAAAGGATCCAAAATATGATCCTTTGTGGACCATAAAATATGGTTAAAGGGCCTAAAATATGGTCCACCAAAATATGGTGGAATTTTGGGTGGAAGCACCCAAAATATGCATAGTGGACTCATTCATTCCTAAAAGGAGATGAAAAACAGAGACAATCTTGATTTTGGGGGATTGTGATCTCATACAGGCAAATGGGATTGAAGGTCCGGTCCCGATTTTGTGAAAGAGAATTAAGGCAACCTTCTCAAAAGGACCTACTGTTGTTTTAAAGGGATGATGTTCCCTAGAGACAATTTCTGGCACATCAGAATTATTGGCTAGGAGGAATGGCAAAGTTGTCTACCTGCTGTTCAGGAGAGCTGGTAATAGTTATGGTGCTAACAAAGGAGATGTCTTTTTATTGTATTTTATTTGTGAACATTTTTGTTTGTTTGTTTGTTTGTAGACATCAGGCAAACAGTTCATATTCTCCCATTATTAGTGGTTTCGGCTTAAATGATACTTTAGCAGTTAATGTAGGGTTGCCATAATTCTCTTCCACAAAATCAGGATAGGAACCTCTGTCACAGTTGCATGTATGTGAACACAATCCCACAAAATCAAGACTGTGGCTGCAATCCTAAACACACTTTCCTGGGAGTAAGAACCATTGGACATAATAGGGTTTACTTCTGAGTAGATTGTGCCCTGTCCCTGTTTTTCAGCAAATAGGGGAATCCTAATGTGTTTTCTGTTGTGTTTGCCATTTTATTGAACTTTGGCTCAAACAAGATAGTTTTAAACTTTAAAGTATTGTGTAAACTGCCTGGAAACTTGTTTTTATGTAACATAAAAATATGTAATCTGCAAGAGCATCAGTATTCCTGCCCTTGGAGAACTTGTTCAGGCTCAGTCCTTCTACTGAATCAAGATTTGTGGCTTGCTTGTTGTGCAAAAAGGGTACGTGTTCTAGCAGCATAAGGTCCTTTACAACAATGCAAAAGCCAATCTGCTAACACGGGCTTCTGAAATATTATATTTTCTGTTGCATTTAAAAGCTTCCATGTATATAATGCTATTTCCATGATACTCCTAGTATAGCTTGATACTTCAAGTATATCCAAGATACTCCCATATTTTCCCTGGGGGAAGATGTATTTTGCCGTCATGGCCCTGGGCAGCATGGGGGCCAGATCAGATTGCTACTGTATAAGAACAAGGAAGATCTGCCTGCACACCATCTTCAGCCAGGGAATGGAGAAGCGGCAGGGCAGTTGGATAGAATTCTGATTAGATGGCATCCAGTACTGGAGCAATCCCGATAGTCCACAACAAAATAATCATGGAAGCGATTGCACTTCCACAGAAAGAATATAAAATAAAAATAAAGAATCCGAGGGCAGCAGTGAATTTTTTTCCAGCTGCTTCAATTCAACAACTTAATTTATGCACTCAGTTATGTACCTCCCAAAAAATCTTGCAAATCTGATAATCTGACACAGGCAGCACAATCCAGAGCAACTAATCTGTCCACATAAGAGCCCTTGGGTTGCCCTATCTATCACTAGGGTGGAGCAACTGCAAGATGCTCCACCCCAGTTACTCAGGAAGAGGCTTAGGGCAGAGCAAGGCAACATAGGGTGCCCTAAGAGAGGAGGACCTGCTCTGCCCTAACTGCTCTGCCCTAAGCAGTTCAGGAGAGGCATGTGGAGGACATGTTTAGCATTGCTTAGGGCAGAGCAGTTACTCTGTATCCAGAGCCTGTTTCCAAGGCAGAAATGCCCTCTTCCAGCTCCACAGAGATATACCACCTCAGGAGCAGGTATAGTAATGAGTAGACCCATAGGGGTCCATGATAAGGCCAGAGTAAGAATGGCAGTGTTGACCAAAAATCTGAGTTCTTGGCCAGCCTAGCTGCAACACCTGCCTCTCGACCTCAGGATATGAAACAACTACGGCTGCCCACAAACCTCAGGATACAGCAGGCCATTCCAAAAAGCCCCTTGTATTCACTGTAGAATGTACTGGCATCTCATCAGGGTCTCCTTATAAGGCAGGCACCTAGTGGCGTCACCAGACTGGTGCGGCTGGTGTGGGCTGCATTGGGTGATGCGCTCCGTATGGGGTGATGCGCTCCGTATGGGGTGATGCGCCGGAGGAGTTTGACTGTCCTTTGGCAGGCCCTGGGCATCAACACACCCATTTACGTCTGCACCTAGTAGCAGCCAGAAGCTGCCGCTCATCCTCGGAGCTCTGAACGGCCATCTTCAATTGGGATAGTGTGCTTAAATCCCACCAGAGAATTCACCTGAACGGCCATCTGAAGTGCACTGTGCAGAAACAGACTGAGCATGCCGAACAGCTTCAGAGGAGACATTCATAGAGCGGAGGAAGTCCGCGCCTCTGCACAGCCATTCGGCCTCACTCAGGAGGAGGAGCGGCAGCCAAATGGCTTCAGAAAGAGTACTGCACAGGCACCAACTCTGACCCCTGCACAGTCTCCTCTGAAGCCTAAAGTCTTCAGAAAAGTACTGTGCAGGTGTCAGAGATGGTGCCTGTGCAGTACTCTTTCTGAAGCCAGTTGGCTTCTGAAACAACTGCGCAGGTGCCAACTTTGGTGACTGCGCAGTCCAGGTAGGGGGGTGAGCGCATTCCAGGGGTGATGCACAGACTTCCGCACCAGATGATGCGCAGAGTTGTGTCACCACTGGAGGCACCACAGCTGTTCCTTGTTCAGTATAATCTGAGTGGTGTCTCCTCAGGAGCAAGTTCTCCCCATGTGTCAATTAGTTAGCATGCTCTGGAGCAGTTAGGGCAGCCCAGGCTTCCTGACTCTCTGGATGCAGCATAACTTTCTGCTCTGGATGCAGAATAGTTAGGAGAGAGCAGTTAGGGCAGAGCAGGCTGAACTTGCTCTGGATTGTGCCCTAAGGCTACAATCCAGAGTAACTACTGGACCTCTTAGGTGAATGTAAGTGGCACTTAGGGCGCAATTCAGAGTAACTACGTGGAGTCCTTGCTCCGATATAAGAACAATTTACTCTGGATTGCAATATGAATTTCCCAAAGGTTTTCACTAGGTTGTGCTGTAACTATATTGATGTAAATGTCTTTAATGTGCTCCCGTAGTTACTCTGGATTTTAGGGTTACTCTGGATTGCTCTATGCATTTCCCACAGGTGGTGCCATAACTATGTCGACATAAGAGGTCCAGTAGTTACTCTAGATTGTAGCCTTAGGCTGCAATCCTAAAGACACTTTCCTGGGCGTAAGACCCATTGGGGTCAATGAACAATGGGGCTTATGTATGAGTAGACATGGTTAGGATTGTGCTCTATGTCCCAACAATGCTGGAGTTATTGGAATTTTACTGTGATTCTTGTTCCATGTTTATGCACACCTAATCCTTTGGCCTCTAGGTGGTGCGCTTGGGACAGTCAATCAACATGGATTGCTTCAGTCCACCATAAAACAGGGTTGCAAGTTATTTGTGAAGTCACTAAAAGCATCACTGCATCTGATCCCATTTAAACCTGCTTGATTTCTGCAGGGTGCAAAATGGGTGAAGTGTTTCCTGCCCCCAGATCAAGCTCAACATATAAGGATGCTTCCTTCTACTGGAAAATGTTAAGTCTTCCTAGCCCAGTGTTGGCCTTTCAAGCCAGCGTGAACACATGTCATAACCAACAGAGGACATGGTTCACCAAAATGTAGGACACGCTAGAAAAATGTAGGATATGACAAAATAAAAGCGAAAAACATTAATATTGCTTTCATGTGGTTAATTTAAACATATGGGTGCAATCCTAAGAAATTTAGGCTGGCCTAACGCACTTAGCGCAAAATCCATAGCAGTTACAGGTCCACGCAGTTACGTCACCCTCTAGTGTTATCTTATGGAAAGTCATCTTAACTGCTCCAGAACAAAGGGCTTAATTTGACTTTCAGATATGGGCCTTAGGGCAAAATTCAGAGTAACTATGGGAAGTCCTTGCTCCTGTGCAAGAACAACTTACTCTGGATTCCAATGTCCCATAGGTTTTCACTAGGTGGTGCAGTAACTATGGGTGCACTTAAAGACTCTTACGTGCTCCCGTAGTACTCTGGATTTGGGGATATGCCTATCTTTCCGTGATGGTATGGGAGGTCAGCATACGTATTGGCCTAACCCGCTCTCCCCCAGAAATGGGGCAGAAGTGCCTGATGGCACTTTGGTTACACCTGCAAGACAGAACAGGACTTATGCCGGGGCTTAGGCTGGCCTAACTGGAAGTTTGAATTGCAGACTATATTACTTATTAGTAAATTTAAAGTTATTACTTATTATTTATTATACACAATTTACAGACATCCCCCATTTATTGGACAGATTAGGCAACAAAGCACCGTACAAAAATGAAAACAATTAAAAAATGGAACCAAATCTTTTAAAGTTTATAAACGTTGCCTCCAATGCTTTATAGCTAGCAAATTGCAAATGCTCCTTTTACAAATTATTGCAACCACACACAGATTTCTGCAAATGGATTCTCATTAACTCCTTCAGGAACGGGGTAAGACCGGAAGCTACATCATGGAGAGAGAGCCTTTAGAACAGCAGAGAGATGTTGAAAGAATGGAACATGCATTGAACTATAGTTTTGGCTATAGTTGACAGGTGTTGAAAGAGTGGATCGTCAGAACACAAACCATCAGAAAGCGGGGGATACGTGTACTAATTATAAGAAGGCTACTTGCTCACAAGAAAAAAGAGACAATGAATTTTTTCCCCCAAGACTTAAAAAAGGACATGTCCTGGATAAAGAGGACATATTATCACAATGTTTCAAGCTCTCAGGCAACCAGTGGCTCCCACTTTGCTGACAAATTGTGCCTAAAATAACTCCCCCAGTTGGTCTTGCAATATCTGAGAACTGGGAGAAGCCAATAAATATATAAAAAGTGGTCCATTCCTTTTTAGATCCTAAAGCAGTGGATCTCATGATTCACTGCTGTAATTCTTTGTTCTAGCTCGTGTGCAATCCATGCTGCCACCATGTGGTTCTGAGCCACTGGTGCAGGTGGCTGAAGGCTACAGGCATGTGCCAGGCAGTTGATGCGAGTAAGGTGGAGGTGGGGTGGTTGGGGGATGAGGGGGAAGAGGGGATCAGGGCAAGATTTGGCCTGAACTAGAGGCAGGATTGAGTGGTCTAGATTTTGGTAGAAGAAGCACATGCAGAAACACTTTTTCTGGCCTGGAGTACCCTGAGGCTACTTGGGTGAATAGTTGGCATAGGTCTGACGAGACATACTGGCGGCCAGGTGGCTTATGAGAAGCTAAGTGAAAATGTCCAGGCTGTCTGATCCCCCCAGTTGCATGCTCACTTGGACCACTGCATTGCACAGACTGGAAAGGAACAGGATTAGGTTAAATCATATATATTAACTAACCTGGAAATGTTAGCTATCCAAGAATGAGCAATGGGGGTCGGAGGGAATGGGTGAGTTATATGTTTACAAAATGTATATAAAAGCGGTATATAATTATTGCTAATGGATTGATTTTACGTAGTTGAAAATGTTTTTATTCTCAAAATACAGGCAAATGGACAGTTAAAAAAATGGTTTGTGTGTCATTTGTTCAATTCAGCATTCCTATAGTAGTGATACTATACCATTTCAAATACTATAGGATATAGAAATGTATAAACATTTCAAATGAATGGCATGTTTGGAGAAGATACTCCTTAATGAGGGACAGCTTGATTACACACCAGCAATGAGAACATAGTGGAATGTCATTGATCTAGCACTTGAATGAATATAGTTGTAGGGAATTATTGAGTTTGAGTCTGAACCTACAATCACGCTATATTTTTCAGGAGCACCCTTCCATGATCCAGTTGCTTCCAAAGTCTTTCAGATATCTTAGGATCTTCCCAGAGTAGCTTTGTATATAGGGCCAAATGTGTAGGGGCATCCTATATCTGGGGCTTGCTGTGTACTTAAAATTCAAATGTTAATAGCAACAACCTGGGGCTCAAATCCAGAAAGGCTGTGGAAGAGGGTGACTTTGACATTGATCCCCACTACATGATATGCACACCATCAGTTTTCTCACCATTGATACGGCGCTGGTTGCTGGTAGAGGGCTCAAATCCCCAATTGCCTGACTAATACCCTTCCCAAACTCCATTGTATAGCTGTATAGGGTTGCCATATACATGTCTCCAAAACAGGGACAATCCCAATTTGGAGGGATTGTGTTCATATAAATGGGACAGAAGCTCCTGTCCCAATTTTTTGGAAGAGAATAATGACAACGTCACCTGTGGAACTTCTGCAGCACATCAGTGCACCATAGTACTATGATTGAAAATTGCTGCCCTATATGATCTTTCTGGCTTACAATGCCTTTGGTGTCCTGAAAAGGGAGAAAAGCTATTCCATCCAAGGTCTCATTGCTCACCTCAATCTTGTTCCTACGAACAGCTAGAGGAAATTAAAGCTATCCAAATACTCTTACGGGCCTGACAGTCACAAAGTCAAGTTCTTGATTAATTGAGAATAAATTTCCCTACCTTGATGGTTGCTTACTCCACAAACTCCACATGTTTGCTTGCTGTGGCTCAGTGGCGCTGTGGTATTTTTTTGTTCGCAGGATCAGGGTGTAAATGAACATGATAGAAGGGTGGGTTTTTTAACCTCAGATCATTTCAGTGCATATTTATAAGGGCTTTCTCACTATCTCCTTTTAAGCATGTTGTTTTAAAATAGAAAGCAAACTAGTGACACAGCTAAGAATCCCCACTATTCCGACATTTGTTGACAGAGTGCCAACATGCTGTCTTTTGCCATATTTCAGTCACCCTGATGAGTAACCTATATAGCAAATCTTTTTCTCTGTTGTCTTCATTGTCCCATTGATAAAAATGTACTGTACTCACATGTAAATACGAATATAAACTGAAACTGATAGGGCTTTCCAAATCTTGTTGGAAGACTTGATTTATGGAACAGGGCAGTTTGCAAATTTGTGAGAGCTGATCATGAGAAGTTTGTTCTTAAAACAAGGGATGGGAACTCCAGTCTGGTGACATGGACTTGAGTGGTGAAAATGCATATTTTGATTTTGACTAGTGTGTCATGTGTTTTGGGATTGGCTGGAAGGGGAAAAGGGAGGTGGCAATCACACTTTCCAACCTCTTGGCTTCTATGGATTTGTTGTTACTTGGGAGGTGGGAAACTCCTTGAATGTCTTGGCGTAGTGGGACTACTTCTTAGTAGAGCTGCCAGGAGTAACGGGCTCTTCTCACCCTAGCAATGTTTTAAAGTGAATTCTGCTGCATTTCTTTTGCATTTTTTAAGATTGTGAGCCCTTTTGGGACAGGGAACTATTAGCCATTATTTATTTTATTTTCCTCTGTAAACTGGTTTGTAAACTTTGTTGAAAAGCGGTATATAAATTCCGTTGATTGATTGATTGATTGATTGATTGATTGGTTGGTTTATTGATTGATTGATTGGGTTGTCCTGGTAAGCCTTGCAGCAACCATGCATGACCTCCTTCCTTTTACTGCTTCCTTCCCTACTCTCTTGCCTAGTATTCCCTTCTCTACATTTCCCTAGTCTTTCCCACCCACTCTTACAGTCTTTTATGGTCACAGGGGAGTGTTTAAAGAGTATCCCCCTACACAGACACACATGCAGAGAGAGAGAGAGAGAGAGAGGGAGAGAGAGAGAGCACCCCATTTTCATAGACTACAGAGCTGTGATGGGCTTTTAAATGGGGGCAACTTGATGACTTGGAAAGCGCCCGCATTATGACTCATTTTTGAATCAAGTCACATTTTTGAATCAAGTCACAATAAGTCAAGACTCAATGAATCAAGATCGAGTCAAGCCATACACTGGACTTTCCTCTCCCTGCTTAAGACAAATTCAAATCCAGCACCATCATGACCTAAAATGCCATCTGACTATCACTTTGGATCTGCTGCCATTGCACAATTTTTTTTAAAAGCACCACTTCTTGTGTGTCTTGTGCAGTTTCTTCACTTGCCAAAGTGCAGGACTTCTAAGATCAATAAAGGACTGCATGAATGAAGGAGCCCCTTCATTTGTGTGATCCGTAGAAATTGGGTCGCCATATGTCCTGAAAAATAGGGACTGTCCTGATTTTTGAGGATTATGTCCACTATACTAGCAAATGGGACAGAGGGTCCTGTCGCAATTTTGTGGAAGAGAATTATGGCAACCTTACCTAGAAACCAAATCCAGTCCTTCCACGTTTGAAGAAACTGTGCGAGGTACAAGGTAAGTAAGAGTCCCCCTCTTTCCACAAAACTGCAAGTAGAATCTGGATTCTTGGATCCCTGCATACACAACCTTTCTTCTCAGTCCAGCCGTTCACTTTCCAATACAATGCCTCAATGATGTGCCAGCCTCTGAAAGCTATATTAAAAGCCGGGTCAATATTAGCCCTTGTTCATGCCCTTAGAGAAAAGCTTTCATTAATTATCACGAGAAAGAAAGGTTGAAAGTGATGGGGCCTGGCGTGCATGCAGATGGATCTACAATTGGCATGTGCTGCTATTTGTCAGGCTAGCTATAGGATAGCTCATACTAGCATCTCAATTCCCAAAGCTATATCATGTGTTCTGCCTGAATCAGTTGTGCAACAATTACTGCCAATGTTGTCTTTCAAGGAAGCTTCTGGAACATTCTAGAAACCTTCTAACAAACCTTCTAGAAAGCTTGTATTTTGGTGGTGAATTAAAAAAAAGCAGGCCTCCGTCAGTCTTGGATGACTATGGTATCGTGCTCGGCACTGCATACGCTGCATGCGAAGCACGAAAGCCTGGGTTGGATTGTTATGGAGGATAGGCTGTTACCCAAGCAGCAGATCCCCCCTCTCCACGCCACTGAATTAGTCCAATGGAAAGGCAGAGCCAATACAATTGGATCCAGCTGGTGTCGCAGAGCTGGGCTAAGGACAGGAGCTCACCCTGTCTTGTGGGGCTGCCCTGGGAATCGAACCCTGGCCTGCTGGTTAGCAGGCACAGTGTCTTAGCCACTTGCGCCATCACAATTATCCATCACATAAATACTCATTTTTTAATCTCAGTTAATACTTGAATACTCAATTATCAGTCAGTCAGATACTCACCTAGATACTGTTTATTTCCCCTTGATTGCTCTTTGGATGTATTTTTATATGTTCTTCAGATTTTCTTTTTATAGATCTAACCATGTCAAGCCCTCCACTGAATATCTTTATTATGGGAATATCCAAGCTATTAGTGGTTCTTTTCTGCATTTCTTAAGATTCTTAATATTAAGAAATCTTATTCTTAATATTAAGATTCTTAATATTAAAAAATCTTAATATTATTTGGACTTCTACATTCCTGTTTCCCTGCCATTTTGTCAATTTCTGGCTTGTTTCTGAAACAAATATGGTCCCACCCTGCATAGCTCGGATTAAAATCAATTTCTCATACGTTTAACTTGTAAGCTTTGAAGTTCTTCATGCTAGGTGCCTACTACTAGTAGATATATAGGACAACAAACAGCTGCATGATTGGTGTTTTCAGGGTATGCTGCAATCCTAGCTCCAGTTAGGCCACCCTAAGGCCCAGCATAGGTGCTGTGCTGACCTGGGGGTGTCACAAAAGCACTGTAAGACACTTCTGTTGCCAATCCTGGTGGAGGGTTAGGCCAGTGCACAGACATGTGCTTGCCTCCCTACATCATCATAGGAACAGAAAAAACCTATGAGTTGTGCCAGCCTAGGTTAGGATTGTACCCTATGTGGTATGACTGCACCATAAACTACTTGTGAATTACTATTAGACCACCACCACCATCGATATTGATTACAAATCAGTTTAACTGTCATGGCTCCATCCAAAGGATCCTAGGAATTATATAACAGTATAGTCTTCCTTTCTTCTCCATAACGTACAGCTGTGTATATGTACACTTTGTGTTAATATATTCTGTTTACAATGTTATCTACCCAGGCCTTTGTGCTTCACATGCAGTATCAGCGTCGAGCACGATACCATAGTCTTTCAAGACTGATGGACGCCAAGTAAGTATTGTGATGACCTATGGTTAATACAATAAATCTGACTTGACTTGGATACAGTATTTGTGCAATAAATTTTCACACCAATAATTCCCAGAGTTCGTTGTGTTGTATGGGGGAGGAAATGATAAGCAAGGGCTCAATCCTATACAACTTTCCAGTAATGCAGCCCCAAGGTAAGGAAATCTTTACCTTGAGGAGACATTTATGACTGACCAATACAGGATGCAGCGCATGTCCTGTTCACATGGCTGCATAAGTGCTGGGAAGCTGGATAGGATTGTGCTATAAATCAGTTTAACTCTGTGTTGCAAACATGGCTGCAATCCTATGTCTACTCAAAAGGAAGCCCCATTGTGTTCAATGGGTCTTACTCCCAGGAAAGTGGCTTTAAGGTTGCATCATAAGTCTGTGATAGAGATAAAGGTGTCCACAGTGAGATAAATGACAGTCCACTGCAGGTTGCCCTGCTTGTCAAGGGGGTGCATTACAAGGCCAAAGGAATGCTGCTACCTTCCCACCAAAGTGGTACCTGTTTATCAACTTGCATTTACATGCTTTCAAATTGCTATGTTGGGCAAAATCCAGAGTAACTTCAGGGAGTCCTTGCTCCGGTGTAAGAACAACTTACTCTGGATTCCTATATGAATTTCCCATAGGTTTTCACTAGGTGGTGCAGTAACTACATGTGGATGTAAAGTCTCTTACGTGCTCTAGTAGTTACTCTGGATTTGAAGGGTTGGCAGGAGCTGGTTAGTAACAAGAGTTCACTTTGTCATACGGTACTCAGATCTCGAACTGCTGACTTTCTAACCTTCTGGTTGACAAGTACAACACTGTTAACATCCGAGCCACTGCAACCCTGCCACAATTGTTGCAATTTTGTACAACAAATACAAATCAAATGCTAATCGTGGTAAAACGCACTGAGCAGGAGATCCACCGCTCTTTGTTTCCAGGTTTCCCCTGGAACAATATACTTTATTAAAAATAATTACAAAGTCATTCTTTCCAATGGAATGAGTTGTTGTTTTTTAAAACCAGGTGAGAATATAAGGTGAGTTAGCTGGAGAAAGATAAATGTATTAATTCCACTGCTTAGGAGAGATCAATTACAGATTGTTTGGATGCTGGTCTACTTGGGAATATTTCCTCTTGCAAACATTTCTCTGTTGTCTGACTTTGTGGGAAGGAACTAACATTTCGAAAGGACCAGTGAAGACTGGAATGAACTATTTAGAGTGTCATGGATAGCAAAAACCAAAATGAGACAATTAAATAATGTTTGAGAGCACAGAAGGCTAAAGTTAGTTGTCCTCTCCTGATGTAACGTTTTAAGTATGTAACAAATAAATATACATGCAAAGTGTACCCCATGTTGTATCTTGCACATTCCCACATGAAACATCAGACTCTCCCATTCAAATTTGGTTGACATTTAGAGCTTTCTTGTTCAGCAACAACATCATCAGCTTCCTCTGCAACTATTGGTCCTGCTGTTGTTGCTGGAGGTTTAAGAGAATATTGCCCAAGTTATGCCAGGCTATAGGCTTCTTGTCTTCTCATAGTTCTGAGATACAGAAGATCAGGAGCGTGGAAATGAATGGCCTCAATCCTACTCTGAATGCAGAGGTTTTGAAAGCAATTTCCAAGAAGACTGAACCATCCATTACTGGCAGGAGCATCAGATCTAGAATATATATGCTCAGATTTTAAAGGGCTGTAGAAGAGGACTGTGGGACTTTTCATCCAAGCATTGGCAGATTTAATAAAACAAGGAAAAATAAATATGGGATGGATAGCCGGCATGGAGATTAAATGGCGGATTCCCTGCGGTACGAGAGTGCATCCAGGGGAATGGAAACTTGCAATCGGTCAAGATCCATGTGGCTCCCAAACTCCACCATAGGTATGACTCCTGCGTCCTCCTCAGTTCCTCCTCCCAAATCTACCCCTACGCCCAAGTCATCCTCCTCATCTTCATCCTGACTGACAAGAGCCAGCTCGTTCTCATAGCAGAAGGCACTGAGAGGTGGCGGAGGGGAAGGCAGAATGGTGATCTTGTTCTCCTGCAACTCCCGAGCAGAGCAGCAAGGCGTTCCAGCCACTTCATAGGTCTTGTGGAAGTGGGAATAGTCTACTTTATAATGCTTCTTCTCCTCAAAGACAACAGGCTCAAACCGATGGCCCCAGAGAATCTCACTAGCCAGGTAGGAGCTACGAGCCTGGGTAGTCATAGCTGTAGCTTCCACCATACCTTCCAGGATGACAACAATCTCAAAGTCCTCCCTTTCCAGCTCTTCCTTGCCCATCCCATAGAGTGGGCTTTCCTCATCAATCTCATGGACAATAATAATGGGAGACACCAAGAAGATGCGGTCAAGGCCTATGTCATAGCCCACATTCAGATCCCGCTGGTCCACCGGAAGATATTCCCCTTCCGCTGTCATGTAGGGCTTGATAAGCTGGGCCCGGACATGAGCCTCCACAATATGGCTCCTCCTCAAATTTCCTACCCGCCACATGAGGCAGAGTTTGCCATCCCGTAAAGAGATGACAGCATGGTGGCTGAAAAGGAGTGTTTGGGCCCTCTTTTTGGGACGTGCCATCTTAGCCATGATGGTGCCAATCATGAAAGAGTCAATAACACAGCCCACAATGGATTGTGCCACTACCACCATAATAGCTAGCGGGCACTCCTCAGTCACATATCGGAAGCCATACCCAATAGTTGTCTGTGTTTCTACAGAAAAGAGGAATGCTCCTAAGAACCCAGTGACGTGCTTAATGCAGAGTTTTGTGGGAACAGAGCCACTATCCATGCTGGTGATATCTAAGTCACCATGAAAGAAAGCAATGATCCAGAAGAGGAGGCCAAAAAATAGCCAAGAAACCAAGAAGGCTGCTGAAAAGATCAGAAGCATGTAACGCCAACGTGTGTCTACACATGTCGTAAAGATGTCAGCCATGTAGCGCTGGGACTTGTTGCTGAGGTTGGCAAAATAAACATTGCATTGGCCGTTCTTCTTAACAAAGCGATTGCGGCGTTTCCGTCGCGGGGCATGGCCTTTGCCATTCCGACTATGCCCGTTGATGCTTCCCAGGGCAGACACTTTGTGTCCATCCTCTTCAGTGGAGACAATGCTGTACCTTTGGAGGGGAAAAACAAAGATGATGGTTACAAGTGGGAAAGAGACAAGTGCAAGAGAGATCTCTTCATTCTAGAGCAGTGTTTCCAAACTTTTTAAAATGATATATTGTAGGGACCCATCTAGCTTTGCAAGAAGTTTACCATCAGCTCAAACCTCTGCTGTGATCCTTTTTACTATGATTGGGTAGGAGGCTGAGTCATGGAGTGACTGTTGAGCTCCAAGTTCATCATTGGGACATTTAAGATGTTTTTGCATTCTCCTTTACTTTGTCTTTGAAAGACTCTGAGGAATGTTCATCTATGTACAGTAAAACCTTGGATGGAGAGTGTTTCGCAAGACAAACATTCCTAATGAATTTTAACTTGATATACAAGTGATGTCTTGCATTGCATTGGCCATCAGTCTCGAAAGACTGTGGTATTGTGCTCAACACTGAATGTGAAGCATGAAGGCCTGGGTAGATTGATATGGAGCATAGGCTGTTACCCAAGCAGCAAATCCCCCCTCTCTACGCCACTGAAATAGTCCAATGGAACAGCAGAGCTGATACAATTGGTTCAACCTGCGTTGCAGAGCTGGGCTAAGGACAGGTGCTCATCCTGTCTTGTGGGGACCTGAGTCTCAAATGGGCCTTCTGGTTAACAAGCACAGTGTCTTAACTCTTGATAAAAAAATGAAATATAGTATTGGCCAGGTTATGGCTGGTTTCGACACTCCACCAGCATCTGCTCAGCCTTTCCTGAGAGACCAGCCGATGCATATCTACTCTGAAGTAAGCCTATTATAGTCATTGGGGCTCACTCCTATGTAATAAGGGGAATGGAAAGGAGCCTGAGAGACATACAGGACAATCCAGAGCAACTAATCTGTCCACATAAGAGCCCTTAGGTTGCCCTATCTAACACTAGGTTGGAGCAACTGCAAGATGCTCCAGCCCAGTTACTCTGGAAGAGGCTTAGGGCAGAGCAAGGCAAGATAGGGTGCCCTAAGAGAGGTGGACCTGCTCTGCCCTAACTGGGGCAGCCTAAGCAGCTCAGGAGAGGCAAGTTGAGGGCATGTTTAGCATTGCCTAGGGCAGAGCAGTTACTCTGAATCCAGAGCCTGTTTCCAAGGCAGAAATGCCCTCTTCCACCCCTCAGAGTTATACCACCTCAGGAGCAGGTATAGTAATGAGTAGACCCATAGGGGTCCATGATAAGGCCCGAGTAAGAATGGCAGTGTTGACCAAAAGTCTGAGTTCTTGGTCAGCCTAGCTGCAACCCCTTCCTCTCAACCTCAGGATATGGAACAAACTACGGCTGCCCACAAACCTCAGGATACAGCAGGCCACTCCAAGAAGCCCCTTGTATTCACTGTAGAATGTACTAGCATCTCATCAGGGACTCCTTATAAGGCAGGCACCCAGTGGCGTCACCAGACTGGTGCGGCTGGTGTGGGCTGCATTGGGGATGCGCTCCGTATGGGGTGATGTGCCAGAGGAGTTTGACTGTCCTTTAGCAGGCCCCGGGCGTCAGCACTCCCATTCAGGCCTGCTCCAAAGCGGAGCAGCAGCCAGAAGCTGACACTTGTCTGAGGAGCTGGCCTGAACGGCCATCTGAGATACGCTGCGCAGAAACACACTGAGCATGCCGAACAGCTTCAGAGGAGACTTCCTTAGAGCAGAGAAAGTCCACGCCTCTGCACAGCCATTCGGCCTCACTCAGGAGGCGGAGCGGCAGCCGAATGGCTTCAGAAAGAGTACTGCACAGGCACCAACTCTGACATCTGCACAGTCTCCCCCAAAGCCAAAAGGCTTCAGAAAAGTACTGTGCAGATGTCAGAGATGGTGCCTGCGCAGTACTCTTTCTGAAGCCAGTTGGGTTCAGAAACAACTGCACAGGCGCCAACTTTGGTGACTGCGCAGTCCAGGTAGAGGGGGCGCGCATCCCAGGGATGACGCACAGACTTCCGCATCAGGTGATGTGCAGAGTCATGTCACCACTGTAGGCACCACAGCTGTTCCTTGTTCAGTGTGATCTGAGGGATGTCTCCTCAGGAGCAAGTCTTCCCCTTGTGTCAATTACTTAGCATGCTCTGGAGCAGTTAGGGCAGCCCAGGCTTCCTGACTCTCTGGATGCAGCATAACTTTCTGCTCTGGATACAGAATAGTTAGGAGAGTGCAGTTAGGTCAGAGCAGGCTGAATTTGCTCTGGATTGTGTCCCTAGCCTTGCATGTAGTTCTTCAGATGCGCAACTAAGGCAGATGAGGTAGAAATGGGTATGCAAGGACTTTCCTCCATAAAGCAAACTCACAGTACAACATGAGAAGCCTTCAAATCTTGGGAGGAGAACTAAGTGGAAGTGAGCAGACTGAGGACAACATGAATATGGTTTTGTAACATTTCAACTCTCAATTGCATAATGCTGGAAGTTTCTATTTTCTGTTCCGTTCTGGATGCTGATCTAATTGCGCATCTGTGACAATGTTTATACACTTCCCAAGTTCTAGACACTTCTGTTGCTACAGCAACAAGCGTGTTTCCCATCGTCCTCTGTCTAAAGCCAAAGGTGTAATTTAGAGATCAACAGAAAAAGGGTTGGCAGATACCCTGAAAGAAACTCCCTCTCTCCTGGCGGTGTTTGACCTGCCTTTGTCTCCTTTCCCTTCAAAATATGCCACCCTCTTTTTTTGTCTCTTCCCAGTTGTACGGAAAGGTCTGCATCCCCACAGACATCCCCATTTCCTTAGAACAGGGTTCTCTAAATTTATTGGCCAGAGGGCCACATCAAATATTTGGCATGGTACAGAGGGCAAGAAGAAAAAAAATTAAATTTTAAATTTAAATAAATATATTAGAGATGGTTGTGCCCATATTGACTCAGGCAGCAGTTTGATGATGTTCATCCTGCCCACTTTCCTCCACTGTCCTCAGTTCTTCTTCCATGCCCTGGACATGAGTGGGACAAAGAGGAAAAAGAGAGTCAGGATGGTATAGTAGTGGTTAGGGAGTTAGATTCAGTTAGAAGATCCAGGTTCAAATCCATCCACAGCTGTGAAGCTTTCTGGGTGACCATGGGCCAGTCACTCTCAGCCTCCCCTACCTCACAGGGTTGTTGTGAGGACAAAAGGATAAAGCTTTTGTAAACCTCGAGCATTTGCTTTGGAATGGGAAAGGTGGGGTACAGTCCATCAGTCACAGACAGAGGTTTTTAAGGAGCTACCTACGTGTGGGGAACAGGAAGTAAAATGAACACAAAATCTCATAAGCTGTGTGCAAGGGGATCGCTCACCTGTTAACGCGGATGCTGCCCATGACTCGTTTTATCATGAGGTACTTCTCGTTATTGTGTGCAGATGTTGTGCGGGTGAGAGATAGGGTGCTGGACAATGGAGAACACACTGGACAAGGCAGTGGTGCCTCAGGCCTGGTGGTCAGTAGCAGCTCATGGTTGGAACCATTGTAGGGTAGATGCCTGTATTAGAGACAAAATTTCAGAAGAAAATCACAGCACATGAATGAGATCACAAGAATTCTTGCTCACTAACCCAAGCTTTCTATGTCTGGATTCCAGACTATATATACACACAGTTCTCAGGCTGTCTCCCATCTGGGCACTGAGCAGGTACAGGTTCAGCTATTGTTTGCACCATGCACATAGTTTGCACCACTCTTTGCCCCGTGCCCTGGAACTATGAATGGTTTCTTATACGAGTCTTCAAAAATCTGTTTGCTTCATTTGCTTTCTTATTGCAACGTAAAAAGGATATTGTCCTAAAGCTCATTCACATGGCAACTTCCACATCGGGATGTGCACATAAAAAAACAAAAAAAGAAAATAATTGGATGAACCCATAAGAAAACAAAAAAAGAGGCCCAAAAGTGATTTATTGTGCATTATTATTCTGTAATCCTTTCAAAAATCCTTAAAATGAGTGCCATGATCAGCAGAAGGTAGCAGGGAGTTGATAGGCAATTACAAGCATAGTCTTGTCTAATAGTGTGGGCACACATGTGCAACTTTCACCATCCTAGCAGTTAGTAGTTCTTCTCATCCAGGTGTGATGAGGGGAAGAGAAATACTTCTTTACTCAGCCATCATCATTCTTGGCTGAGAATAGTGGAAGGAGACAGCAGAAAGACACTTTTCCTTTCATAATGTTTGGAATAGTTTGAACGGAAAAGTTTCTGTCTGCTGTCCTCCTCCACTATTCTGTCTGCTATCCAGTGGTGGGATTCAAATAAATTAACAACAGGTTCTATGTCCATAGAGCAACAGATTCTATGTCCTGTTAGTAACCGGTTCTCAGAACGAGACGCTCATTAGCGAAGGGTTCTATAGAACCTGTGAGAATCCCCTGAAGTCCACCACTGCTGCTATTCCCCTCCACTAATGTACCTGCAGAAACAGTCTGTTCCCCCAACCTGTTCCCATCAGTGACATCAGAACAAGTTGCTGAACGAATCAACTCCCTCTTTCCCCATTCATTTGCAACTGGGCTTTCTAGAGTAGTGTTCCTCAACATTTTTCATGCCATGACCCCAAAAATAAAGAAATAAATAATGAGACTGGGGACCCACCATCAACACTGTCTCTCCCTTCCCAGGTCCAAGCCTGCCCAATCCCCTTGTGGATATGATGGAAAAAAGTGAGAATGAATCTTGAACCATTTTTGTTCCTGTAAAATGGGGGTTTTGAAAGGTTGCTGTGACCCCTCAAAATAAATGGGAATGGATATCACACTGATTTATTTGACTTTCTTAATATACGAGTGTGTATATGGTTGTGTGAGTATACATTTATATGTGTGTGTGTGTATAAAAAGGATGACATGGCTCCAGAAACGCAAATGGGCTGCACCCAAAGAAAGCTAGGCATGACTAAGCACCGTTGAAATAAATGAAATAGGTTAATTGTGATTAACTGAGTCACCAGAAATCCCTCCTCAGTCAACCAAAGCTGTTATTTGCAGCAAAATAGCAGCTGTTAAGGGGGTGATTTTCAGTGGGAAAAAGGAGCAAGGCAAAAGGCTTAACCCCTTCCCTGTGCCCTAACACCCTGATAAAGATGAAGAGGCCCTAGGCTGTCACGAGACAGGCAGCTCCAATCCAATGTAGGGCATTTTATGATTCTCTGCCTTATATCCTATTTATTGTGGCACAAAAGGCATGTTGCTGTTGTTCACTTTGAGTTTCTTGTAGGATATACATGTAATAAATCTCTTTTGGGATCAAACATAATTATAGCATGGCCATCATGATGGAGAGCAAAGAGCAGGGAATTTAGGGTGACCTTCGTACCAAATCTCCCATCTTCTGCCCATCCCTTCTGCCCATCAAATACACATCACATTGATCTGCTTCTGACTCACTAAAAGCAAACAGAAAGTAGATCATCTGCTTCTTCACCATGCCCTGCTGCACGGTTTTCACAACCCAAAATGTGCAGGCCTTTTAATAAAACCAGAAATCCTGCATTTTTCTGGTTTGTGAATGGTGTCGGAAGTGGGGACAGGACTTCATTTTTAGCACACTGCAACAAAAGCTGCAATAATGGACCCTGGTCTAAATGGTAATGGGTCACACCGTCTCTGTACCATGCCATCAAGAACAAATGTACTTGAGGTTTGAGAGGTGGCAACCCATAAACTGAGCCACCCCATGTATATAGATAGCAAATGTGTACATGATGGCCACCACCAGTAAAGGGGTGTTCTCTTCTCTTATTTTAGTTGGGAAGCTCTTGGTATTTACTAATACCCAAAGAAATGTACATGCAGATATTTTACCCCTTTCCAATTTTCAATGATTGACAAGAAGACTCCACCCCATTAGAAGGTCCTAATGGATTTTTTGAGTTGATCAGAGCATTCTGGGAACTCTTAACAAGATTCAAGTCCAGAGTCTTTCCCATTAAAAATGTCAGCTGCAGCTCAGTGGGGGAAAAACTGCAGTTGTCAGTGGGTTGCAGAGAGAGAGAGAGAGAGATTCTCATTTGCAGCAACTGGGAGGCTTACCAGTATGATCCAGTCCTTTGCTTTTACCAGTATGATCCAATCCTTTTACCAGTATGATCCAATCTCTACTCAGAAGCGGTTCCTTTGCAGTTCTCCCTGTTGGAGCCATGCCATGAGTTTATAACTAAGAATAGCCTCCCTCAACCCTAACCTTCCCCCATTACTTGTCTAGGGCAGTGATTTTCAACCTTTTTCTTCTCATGGCACTAACAAGGAACTGAAGTTGTCAGGGCACACAATCAGTTGTTTTCACCAGGTACACCAGGCTGTTCAAATCCCCCAGTTTTCCTGTTAATTAATGACCATCCCCAAATTCCCACGACACACCTAAGGACTATCCACGACACAATGGTTGAAAATCATTGGTCTAGGAAAAATATCATTGGTTCCATCAGAGTTAGACAAGAAAGCCCACTCCCTCCATGCCTCCACTGGATGCAAAACCAAAGCGTTAACTCTTCTCTGCTGCTCACTCAGTCTGAATGATAGCCCTCAAGGTATTTCATGCCACGAAAAAGCCAGCGCTCCCAGATGCAGATGCATGAGGTCTCAGGGTGTAATCCTAATCAACATAGGCCAGCACAACTCACCTCCTCATTCCCATGGTGGTGAGGGGACACTGTGCATATCCTTTCACTGGTCTAACAGCCCCCCAGGAGTGGCACAGAAGTGCCTTATGGCACTATTGCAACACCCCCAGGCTAGCTCGAGATTTGTGCCAACCTAACTGTGAATTAGGATTGCAGCTTCATTTCCCAGTCAGTGGTTTTAGACTTGAGTCACTGCTGGAGTCATTGTCACACCTGACTTGAGTGTACAAGAATTAGCAAAAAACATGTTTTTATGACATGGATATGAGTCACCTGACTCAAGTTCCCATCCCCGGCACTGATTTTCAGCATGACTCGTTGTTAAATCTCATGGTTATGATGTATGTTTTAAATAAGTGAGTTTAAAACACTTATTTTAAACTCATGGCACACCGATCTGGTGCTAAAATTGTCAAGGCACACCATCCTGCTGGTGAGGGGTTCAATTCCTCAATAACCCTATTAATAAATTATCGGCGCAATCCAGAGTAACTGTGGGGAGTCCTTGCTCCGGTGTAAGAACAATTTGCTCTGGATTGCAGTATGGATTTCCCATAGGTTTTCACGAGGTGGTGCAGTAACTATGGGTACACGTAATGTCTCTTACATGATCCTGTAGTTACTCTGGATTGTAGGGCAAGTTTATTTAATAAATAAATAAATTGGCCAAACTCCCATGGCACACTTGTGAACCACTCGCAACACACTGGTTGAAAATTCCTGCTTTAAATGGTCAATAATTTAATTTCAGAAATGTGGAATTGTTGTGGAATTAAGAAAAGGATTCCAAGTGAGGAATTACACTATCAAAGGAACTGCCCTTACTTACCAGAATGCTAGCATATCAGAATTTTAAAAACACCTGTTTTTAAAAATTTAGCAAGACCTTTAACTGTCCTTAATGACTACCAGGGGCCCAGATTGTTGGTGGATCAACCTATAGGGTTGCCATAATTCTCTTCCCCAAAAATCGGGACAGGACCCCATGTCAAACTTGCCAGAATGTGAGCAGAATCCCAGAAAACCAGGACTGTCCAGGTTTTACAAGGCATATGGCAACCCTGATCAACTAGGAAGCACAAAGATGCCCTAACAAAATTGACCTTAGGTAACCTTTCCCTAAAGGGATAAGCAGATTTGTAAGTTGATTCCTTCTGCATTCATTTTTTCAGGTGGTCTGTAAAGGGAGAGGACAAGAAAACATGAATAGAGTTGGCAGGCTAGTCTAGGGCCAAGACAACTTTTTGGGTGCAGAGCTGCCAGCCAAGGATGTACCTGTTATTTTTAAAGGAGTGTCGTGCTATCCAATTCCAATATATTTTTTCAGGGGTCTCCACTTCCAAGAAACCTTTTAAACCACTACGGAACCAGAGGTTGAAGCATGCCCCCACAAATTCTTACTGCTCAGAGAAGTGGAGCATGAGAACAAAATAAATAAGTATATTGGGCCGAGCACATGAAAGATACAATTCTATACAGTACATATTTTTTAGAGTATGGTCCCTTGAATACAGCAGATCTTACTTCTGAGTTGCCACAAATAGGATTTTGCTGGAAATCATGTGTCTCACAGAATCTCTTTTCAATACAAGATTCTCCTAGATGTGCTCACATCTTCAATTGAATAATGGTGTTTGGTCTTCTCTTATGGCGCAATCCAGAGTAACTATGGGGAGTCCTTGCTCCGGAGTAAGAACACTTTACTCTGGATTGCAATATGAATTTTCCATAGGTTTTCACTTGATGGATGCATGTAATGTCTCTTATGTGCTCCTGTAGTTACTCTGGATTGCAGCCAATCCAATGACATTTACCACTTCTCTCATTATAAGTTCAAAAAATATTAATAATGGAGGGGAAGTTGACAAATGCCTGCATTTTGGGAGGAGTTCAGCCCCAGTACCTTTTGTGCCAGTCCTAATAACTGGAGTGCTGGGTTTTTTTTTTTAAAAAAGGATTTAACCAGAAGGATTTAACCTTTGATTTTTTTAAAATTTCCTAGCCATTGAGAATGCTGTGGATTCAAGGCCAACATAAGCAGCTGCAGTCCATTATCAGCGGAACAGTTGTATATTTCCTTTGCTCTAAGAATAACAGATTCTTCTCTTTTGTCATATGTCCCTTTTTTATTAGGTAGGCTGCAATGCAAGCCTTAATTTCGGTGGGTAAGAGGAATCATGCAGTTCCTCTTTCTGATGGAAACCTTTTCTTCCTGGCCTTTAAAAGCTGTATACCTGCAGAAATTCAACATTTAAAAAAAGCTTTTATCCACTTTTTAGCAGATCTGCATGCCCTGCATGAGATATCATGGCTTTACTCCTTGGGTGCCAGTGTAGTACATTATGCCTTTGCCCTAAAAAATGAAAACATAAGAGGTGCCCAGATCATAGAGAGCCAATAACACTGAATCCTGTAGATTCCTGTGCTGGCCTACCAGGTTGTGTTGTTGTTGTATTCTGTGAACATTTTGTAAGATGAGCAGTTGCTGTGGTAAGCAAAAGGCAAGGTATATGGTACATTGTTAAATTTTCTGTGCCTATCATGCACAGTTAATGGGACATACATGCTGCCAGAACAAATTATGTGTTTAGTGACTGATGATGCAGATCATACCAAGGGTGGCTGGAGAAAAGTTCTCTTGCTGGGGATTTGGGTAACAAAGCCTTAGGAAGTGACAATAATCCTTGTCTCTTCTTCCTCCCAAGCAGACATACTGTATTTGCTCGTATCCAACACTCCCCCTTTTTAAGCTGAATTTAGACTCCAAAATCAGGGGCATATTAGATTTGATGGTTAATTAGATTCAAGTAAATGTGGTATAGGGTGCAAATTAGATTTGATGGTACATTAGATTCGAGTAAATACATGTATTTGCCAGGGGCAGAGCAGACAGTTTTATATCTGTGGTCACTAGAATGTACCACCAGGACAAGCTAGCACATCAGAACCATAGTGGGGAAAGTGATTCTTGGTAAAGAACAATCACGTGCCATGCATGGTTTGGATCATGTCCAAAATGAAAACACCAAGAAAAGAGCAAAAACACCACACATGGCTGGGAACAACAGTTTACAGCATATAGGACACATGCAGGACTAGCAAAAACAAACAGGCCACAAACAGGCAGGCAGTACAGGGTTTACGAACCAGTGCTCATTTGTGAGGCTCAGAATGTTTTCACACATGAAGCTCCTGCTTCAGCCAATTTGTAAAGTGAATGTTAAATTTACGTTGGCCGGATGCACATTCATATGATAGACACATCTCCTTCCAGATCAACAGTGTTCACATGTTCACTTAAATGCCATATACTCACTTAAATTTAAACCCCCCAAATGTTGTCATGTTATACATTATACTACATGTTATGGTAAGCCCACTCTTGACCCTTGTGTGGATGGTCTTGTCCCCACACAGTAGCCACAGGAGTCCTGACCTAACCCAGGATTGCAGTGGGGGCAAAGGATTAAACCCCATCTCCTCTCTACTGTAATTACCATGCATTCCATGGCTGCTATTTAGGGGAAGAGGAAAATAAAGCAAGTATACAAGGGTCAGGGATGTACTTAATATAAAATGTAGTTTGACCCTTGAAGTCAAATTGTTGTGAACAAAAATGGTGATCAAGTTTCACTTCTGCAGTGTAAAGGAGCATAATTTAAACAGCCTCAGTCTGTGGTGCATCAGCCAGAATCCACACTCGGCCTTTCCTGCAATTTCTTACAGGTACGATACGTGGATATTCATATCAATAAAAGGAGAGCACCTCTAAGATAATAAAGGCATCATGTGTGAAAACACCTTTGATTCCATTCTCTCCTGGCTGGACTGCTGCTTCTCTTACCCCCTCCCTGTCAAAGGTCCACGAGGAACCTCTACACAGCACCAGCCTCTTTTCATTGCAGCTTTGAAATAGAGCACCCAAGGCAATCATATATGAAATTAATATTCCATTATATAATAAAAGTACTTCTGGGGGAAAGAGAGAGGTCACTTGTTTGAAGCCATACAACGCCTCAAAAGTATGAGCAAATGGTTTAAAGTCTCTTAAGCAGCACTACAGGAGCATTACACAGGCAGGCAAGAGAATCCCTTAAGTTGTCGGTTGCTTCGCAACTTCGTCCTCCTTTTCAACTTCAGACATCCTGCCTACGGATTTCAGGAGGTCGGCAACGAGCGTCAGCGTTTCGGCACCAAAGACTAGCTGATGGATGGTAGCCTGGGCATGGTTGGTGACCCTGAGAAGGTTCTGCAAAGCCACATCCACATGTCGTTTCACTGCGCCCATGTTGGTGTTCTGGCCCGATCGTAGGCTTTCGTTTTCCAACTTGTAGCAGGTCAGCTCCGCTTGGAGGAATGACATCTCCTGTTTCATCTTTTCAATGTCACACTCAGCTTTTAAAGCTCTTTGAGTCATGGTTTGGAGATTTTGTTCCGCCTGCTGGACCAAAGCTTCCAAGTCCTGAGTGTCTTTCTCCTCTTTGTTCATAGTGGCTTGTAGTGTCCTTTCAAGGTTCCTCACCATTTGTGTCTGACTTTCTGAGAAGGTCTGGATCCTCTTGATTTTCCTCCTCAGCATGCAGTTTTCTTCTTTAAGCTCTTGGTAGCTTAGCTGGGGTGACACATAATCCACATCCCCTATAGGTTCTTCATGGGCTGCATAGCTATCAGTTGCCTTGGTATGAGAAGGACACCCCATACACATGTCGTTCTCAGTGAAAGGCCATGAAGAAAAATTTTCCATCCCGGAAATGCCGGCTGAGTTGTAATTATATGGGCCACACTGGGCCATATTGGTGACCCTGGACATATGAGCTTTATCATAGACAGATGCTGCGTCTCTTTCTCTCCAGTCATAATCGTCATCCAACAAGTTATCAGCAACTGTTGCCTCTTTGAATAATGGATCTTGAAACTCCAGATTCAAACCTAGTGGTTCTGGAGACAGAGGAACTTCTTCAAGAACAAGTGTCGGCCTCGCCATCTTCTTTCTGTAATTCCGATTCTTTGTTTCATGTTGTCTCGCTGCGCAGCGGGTCTTGTTTTTATTCAAAACTTTCAAGGAAAACGGAGGTGAATCGTCTGAATCTTTCAGCTTATTATCTCCAGAGCTAATGAGACTCTTGACATGATCCGGAGGAGATGATAGATGGTGGTGGTAACAGGGCTGGATTTCCTCTTCCTCCTGATTCAGGCTTCGGGTATGTGAGCAGCCTGCAAGAGGTGGCCGTGGCATTTTAGGGGCCCAGCTGGCATCTATAGCGGTTTCATTCTTCCAAATTTAGCACAAGGCCACCACCCGAGTCCTCTCTGGTTGTTTATCCAGCCCTGTTGAGTCGACTGTAGTGCCAGTGGTGCTGGCCTCAGCACAACACAGTAGTCTACTGAAGCCTCTGAATCTTTACCTTGAATGTGTGTATATCTTTAATAGTGTTGGAAGCAGAAGTTACCTTGATCTGTGATGTCACTGGATGACAGTACTTCATTTTATGACTTCACTGGCTTGGGGGAGGCACATGGCTAGAACAACCTTGACAGTACTTTCAGCCCATGCTGATCTATAAGCAATGATGAGGGACACATTTCACAATCCCATTCTGAATCCTCATATAATCTTGGCTAGGCTATCAGGCCATCTCCAGCCTCACGTGCTATTAACTAGTTAGAACGTGGGATTTAAATAATGAAACACAATACTCATAGTTGGGTTGCAGCCCAACTGAAGTTGGGTCACATCCTTGATATAACATCTGCTCTATTTCTTTGATCTTTCAAGACAAATAAAATATTGTGGAAAAGATCAGGAGGAGGAGGGAAAGCGGGATAGGGGTGGGAAGAGAGCCATGTTTATAAAGACTACAAATTTACATCAGTTCTATACTAGCTTTACTATATTGGGTTTCCTGAATGACATTTTTGGGAATTTTGCTAAGAATTCTACTAAAAATCTGCCCAACAATAGTTCCGAGAGTTCCTTACAGAGAAGGAATGAATGTCTGTTAAACAAGTATCTATGCTGAATTGTATCTATGCTTGGCTGAGACTATGGATGATGGCCAACCATGAGCTTGATAATGCTGCTTTTGTTGACTGCCTTGATTTAGAAAAGCAAGGCATTCAGCAGGTCATAAAAGTAGCGGGCTGTATAGCTGATTGGATACAAATTTTGCTGGCCTACCATAACCACAACTGGTTCAATGCCTTCTTATTCCAGATTTACTACAGCACATGTATTAATAGAGCAGATGCTCTGAAATGGTACTGGTGGAAGGTATTTAAGAAAACATTGGGATTTTAAGCAAACATTGGGCTGTAGGGGAGGAACCAAGGCAAGCCATAGGTCAAACAGTGATCAGATTTGTTAATGAACTTGTGCGTTAATGAATTCTGAAGCTCCTCACTATAATCGTCCTTTGAAGGTGCAACCAGGTGTGACAATGGCTTGACCCCACATAGGTCACATCAAATTCCTTCAAAGCACTGGAACTCACACCATGGTAAGTATAGATAGGATTACAACCTTTATTGTTTTCCCACCATTAACTTCGATTTCAAATTTTTCTAACTTCTTAGTATATTTTCCTTATTGGCAACAGTTTTCACTTCTTCATGCTTGATGTGATTCAATTGCAAAATTCCAGTATATTTATAGGGTCCTTTCTGGATAGACTTTATCATCTGGCATTTCTATGCCATCTTCTTTTATGATTTTACCTCTCTTCGTAGCTTGTGGGTGGCACATTTTTCGAGACTAAATTCCATTGAGATATCTGACAGGAATTTCTGTTTCTGATCAGATCTAGTTTCTGATCCAGACGTATCAATGGTTTGACTTAATACAGTTTTATTTGGTCACTGCACTGGGATATCTGGGCATTGGGGGAAAATGTTTCAGGGTGTACCTCATAGGGAATAACACTCTTCCCCACCACAATTTTTTTTTCCTTTTTGGGTTCTTTTTCAAGATCTTAGAAGGCTTCTCTGGCATCCAGAGGACCTTCTGAGACCTTCAAAATGCTGAAAAAATGGTACTTGTAGTTTTCATGGAAAACCAGAAATGCCATTTTTAGGGCAAGGGTGGCATTTTGTGGTTCTGTATCTCTGAGAAGCACTGAGGCAAGGCCTGCAACTGAATCAGTACAAAAATCTGCAGCAAAAATGTAAAGATGTTCATACTAGATTTTGTTGATCTACTTGATTCTTAATGTTAAAGAGAAATAGCAGATCACCATATAAACAATAGAAAGTGTCAAACATATTAATTAAACCAGAGTTGCCCTTTGCTCAGCCAACAAAGGGTATGAATTGGGGAATACTACCAAAAATGTCTTTTAAAATAATAATTATAAATAGACCCTGTTATCCACTAGGGTTCTGTTCTGGAACCTCACATGGATTAAAAAATTCATGTATAAAGAAAACAATGGGAAAAATAGGTTTAAATACCCACTTCCAGATTACTTCCTCCTCCATTGTGCCTAATGGAATAAGGTTGTGCCTTAAGATCTGCAGGGGTTTGATTGTGGGACTGAAGAATGGCTTGCCTTTCTACAATAGAAAAAAAGCAGTTTTTTAAAATGTGACTTACTGTGGCCGTTCGTGTTAAGTCAAATCTATGTATTAAAAAAATCTGTGTATAAGTTTGACCTGTATATGCCAATAGTCCCCATTTGCCCTATCAATGGTGGTGAATTGATTTCTGTAGGTCATCTTATTTCCTGGTTGCTTAAACAGAAATTTTATCAATGTGTCTCTAATTGGTTGCATTTTGGGGTCGGAAGAAAAGCATGGGGCTTTTTTTCTTAGTAGTCCTAGGAGCAATGCAAAAAAAAAACAACAACACAAAAAACAAAACAGTTGGAAGTGAAACCATCTTCAGAGCGTGACTCAGAGCTATTCATAGCTCCATAAAACCAGCTGCAGCATCAGAGACAGAAGGGTTCTGCCCGTATTATTATTTCAATTACCATCTGAATTAAAAGTTTGAGCCTTGATCGGCCCACATGGTGGAGGAAAAGAGAGAGAAAAAAAATGTAGGAATGCAAGGGATGTACACCGAGGCCTGTTAGATGACACAGCCGGCATGAGACATATTAAAAAGTTTACAAAACCCTTGCCACCTGCAGCTTCTGTGCATTCCCACATTGGAAGCAAAGCACAGGCCACCCCTATAAGTTCATGTTTGCATAGGTCCTTCACTTTCAGTACAACTGGGTGTCCCCACATCACTTCAAGAAGGGAGGCAAGATGGAGGACATCTCAACTCCTTTCCCTTCAGGTGCCCAACCAGAAAGTTCTGTAGTCAAAGACAATGTTTGCTCTTTGCCTCTTTTTAAGTTGGCAGTGAGAGAGCTGGGCACCTGAATATGAGGGCCACATCTAAATATGTGCCATACCCTACAATCCAGAGTAACTATGGGAGCACATAAGAGACATTACGTTCACCCATAGTTACAGCAGTGACTGAAAATCTATGGGAAATTCATATTGCAATCCAGAGTAAATTGTTTTTACACCAGAGCAAGGACTCCCCATAGTTATTCTGGATTGCACCCATAGCCTACAGTACAGAGTAATTATGGGAACTTTTATACCGATGTAGTTACGGTGCCACCTATAGGAAACCCGTGGGAAATGCAGAGAGCAATCCAGAGTAAGTGCCTCTTACTTCTTCCTGTAGTTACTCTGGATTGTAGGGTCGGAGTGCCATATCTAAATATGTTGATGCTTATTCAACACAGGATGAAATCTTAACCAAGTTTCCAGCTCTGGGTTAAGGGCAGTGCAACTCTGAGGTAAAACAATAAAGGCTACAATCCTAAGCTGCAGTTAGGCCAGCCTAAGCCCCGGCATAAGTTCTGTGCTGACCTGGGGGTGTCACAAAAGTGCCATAAGACACTTCTGCACCACTCCTAGGGTAGGGTTAGGCCAGTGCATGGACATGCGCTTGCCTCCCTACATCACCACATCAATGGGAAGACGGATGAGTTCACAGCAATGGGAAGACCGAAGACCTGAGGAGGCTGCTGTGACAACCCAGAAGCAGCACATGCCTCGCTGGCACAGCTATGCCAGTACTCAACAGTTGGTAAGGATTGCCCCCCAAGTAGGGAGAGCTTAGTTTCAAGCTACAGGTACACAATTATTACATTCAACTTGTTTTATTGTAATCAAGTAATAATAATCAGCTTGATTATTACATTCCACCACCATGGGGAGTAGGTGCCAATTGACATTCCTAGTTCAGAGGCCCATGTGTCTGGTGGTGATTCTGGAGACCGTTCACATGTATCGGCGGACATCCTCGTTCAAGATGTCATACATGAGGGGGAAAAAAGTAGTATGCAGTCTACTATCCATATAAATGCTAGTGCAAGATAGCAGCTTGGGAGGGATGATTTCACTACCTCACACTGCTCTCCCAGTGTAACACTCCCACTTGTGGGTGTGAAATCATCATTACAGTATATATCTGCTCCGGTCTTACAAAACACCTTTTGCCTGTTTACCCACACATCAAAAAGCTACCAGCAGTATACTACAAGGCAGTATACTACATGTGGTTCTTTTATACAGGCACTTGATAATTTACATAAGAATATTTGTTGATGACAGGTAAATCCTCCCATGACCTTAGGTGTGTGTGTATATATGTGATTCACTTTGACGTTTATGAAATGAAATAATGCAGCTGTCTGCAAGAATAAAGGTGTTTTGAGGCTACCAATTTAGTGACCTCTGGATTATTTGATGTGTTGAAGATGCTGGAATTCATTGTAGTCAGTTATTACTGTACATTCAGACTGCAATCCTAAACCAGAGTTAGGCTGATTTAAGTCCCAGCACAAGTCCCATACTGGCTGAGATGTCACAAAAGTGCCTTAAGGCATTTCTGTGCTACTCCTGTGGCAGAATTTAGGTTATTGCACAGACATGTGCCGGCCTCTCCACGCCATCAGGGGAACGGGGAGTGGGTGTGTTACGCCGGCCTAAATTGTTTAAGATTGCATCCTCACTCTTTCTTCCCACCAGGAAGAATATTCATGGACAATGATTTTCTTCTGGGGCAAAACACATTATACCATATTTACCCAAACCTAATGAGCCATTGAATCTAATGTGCACCCTATACCTATAATCAAAATACCACATTTACTCTAATCTAATTAACCATCGAATCTAATACGCACCTGAATTTAGGAGACGAACCCTACAATCCAGAGTAACTACAGGAGCACATAAGAGGCATTACGTGTACCCGTAGTTACTGCACCACCTAGAGAAAACCTATGGGAAATTCATATTGCAATCCAGAGCAAATTGTTCTTACACCGGAGCAAGGACTTCCCGTAGTTACTCTGGATTGCGCCCTAAGACCTAAATCCAGAGTAACTACAGGGAGTCCTTGCTCCGGTGTAAGAACAATTTGCTCTGGATTGCAATATGAATTTCCCATAGGTTTTCACTAGATGGTACAGTAACTACGGGTGCACGTAATGTCTTTCACATAACTACTCTGGATTTGGCTGTAAGAGCACAATCCTGTGTCTACTCAAAAGTGAGCCCCATTCTGTTGAATGGGTCTTACTCCCATGAAAGTGTCTTGGGATTGCAGCCTAAATTTGGCTGAAAAGGGTGAGTGTTAGGTTCACGTCGATACAGTATTTGATCAGTATTATCTGCACTTAAAAATGCATTACCAATGTGGGTATCACCTCATCTAAAACTATACCAGTTGAAAAGGGGACAATATTTCCCCACGCAAATTGCTTGGTCTATATCAGTGGTTCTCAATCTTCTTAACGCCGTGACCCCTTTATAAGTTCCTGATGTTGTGGGGACCCTAACCATAAAATTATTTTCATTGCTACTTTATAACTGTAGTTTTGCTACTTTTATGGATCATAATGTAAATATCCGATATACAGGATGTATTTTTATTGTTACAAATGAAATGTGTGTTCTATGCACACATTGAACACAATGGGATTTATTTCAGATTAGGCATGCATAGGATTGGGCCCTGGGGCTGAAATCCTATCCACATTTACATGGGAGTAAAGGCCCCCCTGACTATAATGGGATTTATTTCAGAGTAGGCATGCATAGGATTGGGCCCTGAAGCTGTCAGTCAGCCCCAGTGCACGCGCAGCTACAACCGGAGGTCTGACAAGCATGACCTGGCCCCCTGCACCAGAGGTCTTTAGGCGACCCCCAGGAAAGCTTTAGGCGACCCCCAGGAAAGCTCTAGGCGACCCCCAAAGGGGTCCCGACCCTCACTTTGAGAAACGCTGGTCTATATTAATGTCCAAAAGCAGTACTCATGGCAAATTTCCTCAACTGCGCCATTGGAAGCTGGGGGATATATAATTAGAAATTCTGCACATTGAATTCTTAAGATGTATTAAGATACCTATCGTTGCACCTTTTTCTTGTTCATTCCACCACCATCACCATTAGCAAACCTAGTCATCTCTCTCTTTTTTTAACAGCATTGCACTGCTCTACTTAAGTGCACAATTAATGTGAACGAATAATAATAACTTGATGAAGGAGGGTAACAGATAAGTAAACACCACCCACACACTCTGTAGGACAGCCCACATAAACCATGTTAGAGAATGCAAGAAAAATAAATTATGCGTTAGAAATGGGTGTAGGGAAGAAATACCCAGGCATAAATGTGATATAAGACAGTGCTGAAAATATGTGAGGAGTTACACATCAGATGTACAGCTAAAACAGATAGGATTCAGTATGCTCAGTCTCATATAAACAAATATATACACAGCAGGCAGAAATACAACAGGTTTTTCTGGCATGGTGATACAGAAAACTTCACTTGATTCGACTCAGACTGACCTGGTATTGGCTCATGTCAATGTCCTGTATATTCAGAAGCCATATGGAAAGACTGCATCCTCACAAATGGCATTTGTATTAATCAATCCTAACGGGAACTCAGCTGTTTTGCACAAAAAACAGGGCCAATCCAAAAATACAGTGGCAGATCCTTCAACATATGCAGGAGGTTGTGGAAGTATATAGCAGTAAACAGACATTAAAAATAAAAATTAAGATATTCCCCCCAAAGCAAACTGAGCATGTTTAGTAGTCCCTAAGAAGAAACAGAAGGGTGAGATGGTTGTTTGAAGAAAAGTACGGATCCAACCTTGTTATACACAGATTTTTTTATACACAGATTTGACTCAACACAAATGGCCAGTGCAAATCATATTTTTAAAAACTGCATTTCTACTGTTGTAGAGGGGCACTTAATCAATTCTTTGGCTGAGCAAGGCAAAGGTAGGGATTCTTTTTATTTCTAATTGCTGACTGCCTTTCTATAACAGTAAGAAAAGCTGTTTTTAAACTGGCCCTACAATCCAGAGTAACTACGGGAGCACGTAAGAGACATTATGTGTACCCGTAGTTACTGCACCATCTAATGAAAACCTATGGGAAATTCATACTGCAATCCACAGCAAATTGTTCTTACACCGGAGCAAGGACTCCCCGTAGTTACTCTGGATTGTGCCCAAAGAGACACACTTTTAAAACGGCTTTTATTAACATAAATTTTGGTGTCATCAGGAAGTCTTCAAATCAAACTCCTGAAGATATCAGGCACGACCTTATTCCATTAGGAACAATAAACCTGGAACTGGGTCTTTAAATCTGTTTTTTCCATTTTTAAATATCCACAGACTTTTTCATCCACAGAGATTCTGGAATGGAACCCTAGGGGATAATGAAGGACACTTGCATCAATATAACTTGAGCAAGGTGGAGAATACTTGACTGCTTGGGCTTCATTAACTGAAGGTGAGCAGTTGGTTGGAGTGGGTGGGGGTGGCACAAAATTTTATTGCACGTTCTTCTGATAAATGCCTAATTGCTGGACTGGATAAACTAGCAAGGACCAAAATAGCAATTGGAGGCTTAATGCTGGAATGATCACGGGGATGAAAGTATTCAGAGTTGACAGGTAGTTTCAAAACCACATACCTGTACGTCACATCTGATTCTGACCTTGCCTTTGCCAACTTGCAACATGAAGCTATTTTGATCTATTTGCCTTTGCTTGTCAGAAGCTCTCAGAAGCAACAGTAAGTTCATGTTGTATGTTTGTAACATATTCGCAAACTCTTTGCAGCGCTGAATACTGGTAGCATATTTTTATCAGGTTAAAAAAAACCAACAAACTAATTTTAGCAGTACTCTGCTAAATGACTAAGGAATTGATTTATAAGATGCAAATGGTCACAGACTACTTTGTTCGACTGAACTAGTACAATTACATAAAGCCAATATCCACTGGTTAGAAGCTTGCATGATTTCAGTAGTGCTGCTAAGGGGAGCAAGGGGTACATAATTTTGGGTGCCATGCCTCAGTGCCATATGGGGGGGGGTGTACCTGGGAACCAGATGCCTAAGCCTCAGTTATGCCACTGCATGACTTGCTTTACACTTACTGGATTAGGATTCAGAATTGTTGTCAAAGTATGAGTTTACTGGAGGGCTCTAAGACTAAAATCCTAACATCTCTTAGGGTGAAATCCTAACCAATTAAGGCCGAACTAATTCACCTGGCAAATTTTCCCATGATGGTGTGGTTATCCTAACCCCCTCCTCCCAGGATTGGCCCAGAAGTGTCTTATGGCACTTTTGTGACAACCTCAGGTCAGCACAGCACTCATACCAGCAGTTATGCCAACCTAACTGAAGATTAGGATTGTAGGCTTAGTTGGGAGTAATCCCTTTTGACTATAATGGGAACGTCTGAGTAGACAGGGATAGGATTGCATTCTAAGCAAGTGATTATTCCATAGCTTCAATCTGTGTCTGTGAAATAGATGCACAGATATCCCCCCACTTTTTCATCACCTTTCCATTATACCCAGAATTCATTCCTTCAACGCATATTCTGCTGTTTCAACCTCTTGCTAGGATTGCTATAATTCTTTTCAACAAAACTGAGATAGGACCAACTCTTAAACATGCCAGTATGTGAACACAATCCCCAAAATCGGGTCTGCCCCGCCATTTTGTGAAAGTCTTGTCCCCTTCTTTTGGTTATGGTTATATGGTCTTCCTGCCTGTACTTCTCTTTCCTTTACCTTTTGTTTATCATTCCTCACTGAAATAAAACATTGTTACTGGGAACAGTCAGCTGCAAACACTGTAGATGCTACTCCACCACCATATCATGGGAGAGAAGATCTTTAGCTAGTTGAATCTTTGCTGCAATATAATTAGGATCATACTGGAGAGGAATTGCATCTTCCCTAGTAAATATACACAGAAGTGTCACAGTGCAATCCTAAACACGTCTACTCAGAAGTGTCCCTTGTTTTCAATAGGACTTACTCCCAGGAAAGTGTAGTTAGGATTGCAGCCAAAGTCTGTAACAGTGATGGGAAAAGTCATGGGAGTGCAGACTCAAGATTCAAATTGAGTAACACTCAGGTTTCACCGTGAGCCCCTAAGTCTGGTATTTTCAAGTTAAAAGCATTTGAGTTTAAGTCAAGTGCCCCCAAACACAGTAAGCAAGGATCTCCTGACCCAGACACAGGAGACTTGGGGTGCAATCCTGAGCATGTCTACTCAGAAGGAAATCCCATTGTCTTTTATAGATCTTACTTTCAGGAAAGTATGTATAGGTTTGCAGCCTTGGAGACTCAAGCAAGGAAAAGACTGAGGAGTGGAAGTTCTGACTTTTCCAAACTTTTCACAACACTACGGTCTTCAACTGACTTGAAAAATGGAATTTTCCCTACTTGAGTCGGAGCCTTTGGTGACTCACAAGTTTCCTTCTTTGATATATAATATGCATCATTATGGAACCAGGTGGACATTTTGTCTTATAAGAATTGTTGTTTAGTTGTTCAGATGTGTCTGACTCTTTATGACCTATGGACTGCTGCATGCCAGATCCTCCTATCTCCACCACCTTCCAAAATCCAACCAAATTGATATTCTTTGTATAAGTGACACTGGGATATGATTTGGGGGTTCTCAGAAAAGGAATGCACAAAAGGCATGGAAAAGGGAGAAGAGAAACAGCAGGAAACAGAGAGGCACCACCAGGAAAAGGAAAATAAAAAAGCAGAGTGATCTCTGCTTTACTTGTCTCCATCATCTCCCTTTTCCTCTTACATTCACCCCACCTCCTTCCCTTCACTTGCCTCCCATCCCCATCACAATTACACTTTAAAATATTTGTTCTCTGCTGTGTAATTATTACCATTGTCAGAAGCTATATACAGTAGGTCTCATGCTTTGGTGACTCACTTGTTCTGGAGACACCATTTCCATCAGAGAGGACCTTTCATTTTACCACCCAATCTTGACTAAATTTCACTTACATAAAAGAGTACAGATACCAGGTTTTTCATGTCATGCATCAGGAAATAGGTCCCATATGAACGAAATGGGCCTCCCTGCTTTAGCAGATCCCAAATATTTCTGATCTAACTAGTGTTTCTTATCTTAGAGACACAATTCATATATCATCACTCTCCCCAGCCCTTTCTTTTGGGGCACTCCATAACTGGACATAACACATTGCTCAAAATTGTGATTTTGTTGCATGCTCCTACTGCCTTATAAATTGTCTGCCACCTATGTTTCTGGGGGAATTGTCGGGGTCCAACTGCTGTTATATCTAGTTGCGCACCCCATAATTGAGTATGACCATGATGAAGAACAAGGGGGATAGTTGTGGTATCTTTCTGCAGCACAGGCTGCTGTTGGCACAAGTTCTGTCTGACACCTGACTACATCAGATACCAGCATCAATATTCACTTTCATGCCACCTACTTTCCACGGCCCACTGCCCAATTTGGCCGGGCAACAGCTCAATCCATTTGAAGTCACATGGCCTCAAGTCAATCAATGGGATTTCAAAAGAGGTTTTTCAAAAGTTAACATACTAGCTTTCATCTGCTTTCTAGGCCATGTTCAAACACCACGTGGAACACAGAACATGTGCACACCTTCTCCCAGTCTTTATCTCCAAGCCTTCATCTCCATCTCCTCCTTATACAGGCCAGATTTTTCTCTGGTGGGATCAACAAAGAACATTATCTCCACACTATACAATGTTACATATGATGTTGCACACAACTGACCTTCTTGGAGAAGAATCAGTTTACAGTTTGCCACCAGTCCAGCTACTCGTAAGGCCAGATCTTTACTCATGTTGTGCAAATAGTTCCAGAGACATCATTACACATGCACAACATTTAACACTATAAAAAGCCCCCTCCTATGATGAGGGCACAACTGGTTCCCAACTAGACCTGCATTAACCATAGTGATTAGTTTGTCTATAAGAGTTTCTTTTTGATCAGACTACAGAATATGTTAAACATATAGTTTGCCCTTCTTTTTATTAAAAATCAGACTTAGGAGGGAGAGGGCTGATATGAATCAGGACCATAGATCAGGATGTTGGATATTTATGTAAGAAAACCATGTTGGAAGGGGGCCAATGTTTACTGGTCCTTTCAATCACATATCACTGTCTTGTGCAGAGGGTGTATTCTCGTCTGTTTTGCTGAGAATTTGATCCTATTTGCAAAACATGAAATCTGGATGGTGACAGTTTACAAAATATATTTTCACAGGGCCACAAATCCAGTCTGAGAGACATAACCTATAAAACCTTATGGCACCACAACCTTTCTGTGCATCAAGGTGCAAATTACTCAAGATCCCTCCTGCTTAATACATTCTCATGTTAAGCACACAGTGCAGATATGGGAACTGATATCGCATGTCAACTGGACTTCCCCATCCCACTCTAATATAAAAGCTACCCCACTCTAATCCGAAGCTATACATGATGTATATGTACACTATACGTCTGGCGATCTATTTCTGCCATAAAGATGGGCTGGATAGACAATCTGACCTTAACATGGTAGAACAAAAAGATGTGATGTCAGTATAAATAGTGGACATCTGGTTGGCTACACATGGTTGTGCAAGAGAGAGATGCTCAAACAGTTATGGTCCCAAAAAGGCTTATGTGTTTTGGGAAAAATGGCAACTGTTCCTCACTTCTTCAGGATCTCGGCTGTGAACCACCCTACAAAGACCTCACTCTAAATTCATCCCATGAAAACACTTGGCAAGCTTTGAGGAGTACTCAAACTCTGGCAAAAGAAATGTGAGCTGACAGTCGGGATTGCCAGAAAAGAATATGAGAAGTGCATAGCTAAAAACATCAAGGGAGACAATAAAAATAAATCAAAAGTGGGAAACCTGCCATGGAGGCAGTTGGATTGTTAGGTGACTAGGGAATAAAAGTGAAGCTTAATGAGGACATGGAGCCTATAGAGAAAATGAAGATGCAATCCAAAGAGACTCCTTGCACCAGTGCAGGAATGTCACAAAGGAGCCATGAAGCACTTTTCCGCCACTGCTCAGGAAGATAAGACATGCAATGGCCTCCCTGCACCAACACAGGCACAATGAGTTGTACTGGCCAGCTTGCCCAGCATGGGGGTTTGGAGGGGTCGGGAGGAAGTAGGAGGAGGGCATTCTGGTGCATGGAGGGCTGGCAGATGGGGAGCAAGAAGTGGGGCTGAGATCTAGCAATATGCTGGATCCCAAGCCACTTTCCTTCGAAACTCTGGCTGCTTGCATCTGCCTAGTTCTGTGCCACCTCCAGAGGCAGCACAGAATCAGTAGACCCATTGGGGCTGCTACAGCCCTACGGTGCATTGTCAAAAAATTGACGGTATAGTGTCAAAAAATTGATGGTGTGCCTTGATAATGTTAATGACTTTTTAGTATGCTGTGAGATAAAAAAGATTGAAAATCACTAGTAACAAATAAAATCTTAACAGATCACTAGTTCCAGATGTTACTCACATAAGAGTTCTTAAGTGAGAAACTGCTAATCCAATACTAACTTGTCACCTACTCTTTAAAATCAATCTTTGAGCCAGAGGATTGAAAGGAAGTCAATGTAACACAGGTATTTTAAAAGAACTGTAGAGGGAGTCCAGGAAATACATATAACTAATAACAGAAAAGTCACTGACTCACTCACTCACTCACTCACTCACTCATTCACTGACTCACTGATCAACGCTCAGCCAAAACCACTGGGCCTAGAAGCATGAAATTTAGGGAGGATGTTCCTTCCGTGATGGAGGCACACACTAAGAACAAGTTTTCAGAAATTCTAACCTGAAGAGGGTGAAAAGGGGTGCAACGTGTTTTCCTCCCTATACTTTACATTGAAGAATTGCTGAATGAGGGATGCTCTGCCCCAACCCCCAGACCTAGAAGCATGAAATTCGGGGAGGGTGAATGAATGTTCACCAAGAATGAATGTTGAGAAATTTAACCCTTAAGTGGGTGAAAAGTGGTGAGGCATGTTTTTGTCCTATATAGTACTTAACATTGAGGACTGACTGATCACCATGCAGCCAGTTTGGTGCCTGGTGCCTGATGCACTGAGAGGGAGGGTGTACTGGGGGGATGGTGTGCACGGGGGATGTTGCACTGGGGGATGGTGTGCACAGGAGTGTGCATGGGGTGGATGGTGCTCATGGGGGGTTGATGTGCATGGGGGTTGATGCGCATGGGGGTAAGTTGCACATGTGGGTTTATGCGCATGTGGGTTTATGCACATGGAGGATGATGCTCATGGGGGAATGATGCACATGGGGATTGATATGCATGGGGGTTGATGCACATGGGGGTTGATGTTCATGGAGGGTTGATGCATATGGGGGTTGATGTGCAATGGGAGGTTGATGCACAATAGAGGGATGGTGTACAGGGTATTTTGCTCCCACAACGTGGGTACATTTCACTTTATAGATAAACTAGTAGAAGACATCATTAAAGAGAAAATTATTAGGCATATGGAAGAATAAACCTTATTTCAGGAGAATCAGTATGGTTTCTACAAAGGTAAATCTTTTTCACTAAACTTCAAAAGAATGTCAACTGCCATGTGGATAATCTAGTTGTCTTATGTCAAAATTGTCAACAAATGACTAGATGATACTGTCCCTTGCACCATCCCAGGAGAGTCATAAAAGACACTGGGATGTTATAAGTTGTGCTGGCCAAGCTCAGCCAACACAGGAGTTTGGGATGTGGGGAAGAGGGACTCTTGTGGGAGGGGGGGGGGAGAGTGGACAGCAGGCAGTCCTGTGTATGGGCAGGAAGCAGAATTTGGGGCTGGAAGCCAGCATTTGTGCCAGATCTAAGCAATATTCCTGGGCAGCGAGAGCACTCCTGGAGTCCTCAAATCTGCACTGCCATTTGAGGTGGCACAGATCTGAGTAGACCCATTGGGGCAGCTGCTGCATTACCCTACACAGCAGCAGCTTCAAACATGCAATGGAAGCAGTGCAGGCACACCAGTCTGACTGCTCCAGCACAAGTTAGGATTGTGTTGTGCATCTTCAGGGTTGTAAAAACTGAAGCAGGTTGCAAAGTACTCCTCAATGAATCTCCAAACTGAGTGAATGGGCAATCATATGGCAAATGCAGATCAGAGTCAGTAAGTGTAAAGTGATGCACAAGTGTACACTTACACAGTAAGTGTAAAGTGAGGCAAAAAATCCCAACTTTCCTAAACACTAATGGGGTCTGCACTGGTGCTGGCACTGATGAGCCAGGGAAAAGATCTTGGGGTTGTGGTGGATAATTCAATGAAAATGTCAACCCAGTGTGCAGCAACTGGGAAGAAGACAAATTCCATGGTAGGGGTCATTAAGAAAGGGATTGAGAATACGACTGCTATAATTAACATGTCTCTGCGCAAATCTATGGGCCATCCACATCTGGAATACTGAATTTAGTTCTGGTTAAAGGTAGTCCTCAACAGGTTGCTGTGACTGACTTCTAGGAGCCTCTAGTTCACAAAAAGAACATTGTAAAGCTAGAAAATAGGTACAGTAAAAAAAATGAAAGGCACAAAAGCATCCGACTGAAATAATTAAAAGGTTGGAACAATTATGAGAAAAACATCAGGGGCTTTTTAGCTTGAAAAGGGTTATTAGGAAGGGATTGTTCACAATGAAATTAAGTTTGATGCTAAGAGAGGGGATTGAGGTTTGTCTGCCTCTCTCCCAATACCAGACTCAAGGGCTGTCCAATGAAACTGATTGGTGGAAGATTTAGGATGGGCAAAAGGAAGAATTTTTTCATGCAGTGCATAATCACTCTAGGGAATTTGTTGTCGATCAAGGATTATTAGTCATGATGAGTATGTGGCTGTTTGATTCTGAATTACCAATTGCAAGGAAGCAATGGAAGGAGAGAAATATACCTTTCTCAGTGGGCTTCCTGGAGGCAAGAGGTGGGCCATTGTGGGAAACAGGATGATGGACCAACTGGGCCTATCTTATCCAGCACAGCTTTTCTTAGGTTCTTCTGACACCTTGTTTTTGAAAACAGCAGCCTACAATCTACTTTGAAGAACTACCCAGACAATAAGAAACATAAAGGACTGGCATTTATGAAGTTGGTTAAAGCCACGGTCTTAAAAGCAAATTCTCAAGAGTCTCCTCAAAGTAATGCGAATATGTTTCCAAATGCACATTAAAAGACTGCAGGGGGATATAAGAAGCCTAGCAGTGCACAATTGCAACCAAATTGTGTAAGTGCCACTTTTCACATATATCCCCACTTACATACATTTATACTATACTTAGGCATAGAAAATTCTAAGTTAACCCAAATATGCAATGCAGAAGTACCAATCTCTTACCTGATTCAGAGTTTATTCCCATTTGTCTTCTACCAAACCAGGTCTCAACGGAAAGGAAAGAGGGATTTTCGTTCATTCCATCCGCTTTGGGTTACATCCCCTGAAATTATTCACTCTTCTTGTCCATCGTTTCTTTTCCAAGTCGCTCTCTGTACTTTCCTGATTTCAACATTTTGTCCTGTGAGGAATTCCCATCCTTAGATTTGCACAGATTCTTTCCTGTTTCTCCTTCTTTTTCTCCCTCTCTTTTACTCCTGCTATTCCATCCTTTTCCTCCTCTTTTTATTCTCCCTCCTTCTTCTTTGCAAATTGCTTGTTTCCCGGTCTCTGATCACTGTGCAGTCTGTAGCTAAGAAGTCAGTAACTCCACTAGAATCTAACAGCCTTCCAGTACTTAGTTTAAACCCATCCTTGCATGTGATCTCAGAACCATGGATACACACTGCTAAAGCGGTGATGGGGAAAGACAGGAGTGCAATTCAAAGCAATGGAAACATTAATAGGAACACGTGTGGCTGGCAATGCACAGCCCTAGGCATCTTTGTACAGGGAACTGTGGCCTGTAGGTTGTTTTTTGTTTTTGTTTTTTGCTAGCCAATTCAGAAAATGTATGCACACAGTTCCAGAATTTGTTTCTCTCTTTTTAGGTGCTGTATTGGGGTACAGTACAAATCTGTTTCAGGGTAGCAGAGATAGGTCCTTCAAATTCTACTACACTTCTAGAATTTTTGTCATGTTAATCTCACAGGACTACCTAAGACCATTTGGTACCTGTGGTGGAAAATAAATGGGACCTCTTCCCCCCAACCCCACAATAAGGGAACATGGGGCAGACTATACCAGGATGTTCCCCTGTGCAAGCCTAACTCAAACAAGAACTTACTGGAACAAGAACAAGAGCTTACTGGACAGTGGCAATGCTGTGGATGTCATTTATCTCGACTTCAGCAAAGCATTTGACAAGGTCCCACATGACATTTTAATTGGGAAGTTGGAAAGATATGGGGTAGACGAGGCAATTGTTAGGTGGATCTGCAACTGGCTCAACGACCGCACACAAAGGGTTTTAGTAAATGGCTCTGTGTCAACCTGGAGGTCGGTTTCAAGTGGGGTACCCCAAGGCTCTGTCTTGGGCCCAGTTCTCTTTAACATTTTCATTAATGACTTGGAGGAAGGGATACGGGGGAGCCTGATCAAATTTGCGGATGACACCAAGCTGGGAGGAGTAGCAAACACAACAGAAGACAGGAGAAACCTCCAGGAGGATCAGGATAAACTAGAATACTGGTTTAAATACTGGTTTAAAATTTAAACCAGAATATTGGTTTAAAATTTAAACCAGAATACTGGTTTAAAAACAAATAGAATGAATTTCAACAGGGAGAAGTGCAAGGTGCACTTAGGAAATAAAAACCAAAAATACAGGTATAAAATGGGGGATACTTGACTTGGCAGCATAACATGTGAGCGGGATCTTGGAGTCGCCATGGATCGCAAGCTGAACATGAGTCAGCAGTGTGATGTGTCTGCAAAGAAAGCAAATGCCATTTTAGGCTGCATTAAGAGGACTGTAGCTTCCAAGTCACGAGAAGTTCTAATTCCTCTTTATTCAGCATTGGTCAGACCTCACCTTGAGTACTGTGTTCAGTTCTGGGCACCTCACTTTAAGAACGATGCAGCCAAACTGGAGCAAGTCCAGAGGAGAGCGACAAGAATGATCAGTGGGATGGAAGGGAAGCCCTGTGAGGAAAGGTTGGGGGAACTTGGGATGTTCAGCCTGGAGAAGAGGAGGCTGAGAGGAGACATGATTGCCCTCTTCAGATACCTGAAGGGCTGTCATAGGGAGGAAGGGGCTCATTTGTTCATAGCTGCTTCTGAAAGCAGAACTAGAACCAATGAGTACAAACTGCAAGAGAGGAGATTCCGGTTGGATATCCAAAAAAATTCCTGACGGTTCGGGCGGTTCGGCAGTGGAACAGATTGCCAAGGGAGGTGGTGGACTCTCCCTCACTGGGTATCTTCAAGCAGAGGCTTGACGAGCACCTGTTGGGGATGCTCTAGGGGGATTTCCTGCTGCAGGCAGGGGGTTGGACTAGATGACCTACTAGGTCCCTTCCAACTCTATGATTCTATGGTTCTATGATTCTAAGAAGAAACAGCTCAAAATTACTGTTGTGTTTTATTAGCACCCAAAATTGGTCTGGATCCTAATCTGAGCTACCCAGAACAGCATCTTATTAGCGTGTCTAGATGTGAGTCCATTGGTTTCTGCCAGTATTTGAGCCTCATGAGTATTGCCAACACAAATGGTTACTCATCCCAGACCAAATCCTATAGTATCTGACTCTTCCAATTAAACCCTTTGAAGCTGTCCCCTTCTAGCATGACATGCCATCTAGGACAAAAACTACTAACAGAATCATGTGGGGAGGAGCAGCTTACTGTGACTCCTTCAAAATTAAGTGCAAAATTAATAGGTCTTGGTCGCTGCAACAGAGAAAAAACTAACATCCGCTTTCTAGAACTTTTGGGTCATCTTCAAAGGACTCAGATCCTTCCTTATGAGCACGATCCTAAACATTACTCAAAAGTAAGCCACTGGGTCTTACTCCCAGGAGAGTATCTTTAGGATGGCAGCCTTTGCCTTTGAGTTTGAAGGATCAACAAGTACAGATCTGAATGGACAATAAACCAGTCAAGTACTATACAGGTATCTCCAACTTTCTGATGGTTCTTTTTCTGATGACCTGTTCTTTCAACATCTTTCAGTTATACCCAGAACTCATTCATTCAACACATGATCTGCTCTTTCAACCTCTCTCTGTTGTTCTAAAGGCTAAAAATGCCCTTCACTATGTCGATTTGCCTATGATATATATGGTGATTCAGACTGTTTTGGCATGTTTGTGTGTGAGATTGAGGATACATGGCCACTTTAGCTCCTGGTCTATTCCCATTCCCAAAGGAATTAATGAGAATCACACAAATTTTTGTGTGACAGCAGGAATTTACAAGATAAATTTACAAGATAAAAAGGCACATGGTATTTACTAGCAAAAAAAGGATCAGAAGCATCATTTTAAACTGGGTTCCACTTTTCAACCATGTCCACGTTTTACTCCAGATCTGGTCCCTAATCTGTCAAATAAGTGGTGTCACCTGTACAAACAATTGTATACCATGTTGAGAACTCTTTGCTCCCTCATATGCACTGCTTGGGACTGGAGTGAACTCACATCATTGCAACAGTTTCTCATCTAGCTATTCTCAGAATCTGGAGCACTGTAGAGCACCAATATGATCTTCACACAACATCATGCTTCATCAGCCCTATGCCTTGAATGTGAAGTTGACAGCTGGTGTCTCTTTCATTTGGGTGGTCCTCAAAGGAATGGAGAAATTGGGCATTCCTCCTCTGCTTGAAGGCCCAATCCTATCCAACTCTCTAGAGCTAATTGTTGTTTTTTTACAGCTGCATACTGTGGTGCACCCTGTTCCCTCCAGCTTGTCCTGAACCCCTTTCGGTGACAAAGCTCCTACCAGGGAATGTGATCTGGGTCACTTCTTCATCTTCAACATCAGACATCTTTGAAGCTCAAGGAGGAACATACACAGGTAAGTAACAAACAAGAGATTGCTTTACTTCAAGGTGAGGCTCATAAGCATGATGGTTTCTCACAGGTTACTTTCTTGGTTACAGGTTTAACGCAGTGCAACTGAGCACACAGGCTCTTCAACAGGTAAGGCATATAATGGGATAAAAGTCTCTACAACCATTCAGGTAAGAAGCTACCAGTCTCTAATATCTCCTCTTTTCCTTTTCAGGTTTCCTCTCAATCAGCACCAGGCTCAGCATCCTCTTTTCCAGCAGCCTCTGGCTCCCGCTCCCTTTTCTTCCATGGCAGCTCCTCCAACTGATTTTCCCACACCTCCTCATCACTCAAATTTTCCACCTCATCCATCCTTGGACACTCCCCAGGAGGACTCTCACTCTTCCTCTCATGTACCATCAGGGGGACGGACCCACTGTAATCCCTCTCATGCGCCCAAAGTTCCCCTGTCCTCTATTGTGCAGTTCAACCATGTCTTTTACGGACTACACCTCCACTGAGTCCGGGAAGAGGTCCATGTCAAGGGGGGGCAGGTATCTGGGTCGCCAGCTCACATAGAGACTCTACCCCATATAGATCCCCATGGGCTCCATGTTGTATTTCTCGTAGTCCTCCCAGGTGAATTCACCACACATACCTTAAGGGGACCTTAATTAACTATCATCCTGTCACTGGATGCAGCGCTCACCCCATGGACAGCATAACCATATGACCGGAAATTTCTGGATTTGTCTTCTTTTTCAGTCTTTTGTCCAGGTGTCCTCCAAAAGGGCTTCGTTGTTCTCCATTTTGGAACTTTGCAATGGTGTGCAGTACCCCATCATATCATATGTCGTTGGATTCATATTCAAGAGCAGAATCCAATGCAAAAATTGGTTTTGAAATATCTCTTTCCTATCAAAAGTTATGGCCAAAAAACTGAAAATAAAAATATGCATTGAGCTCTGTGGGAAAGTAAACGTGCCCGATATCACAGCTTTACTCGTGAGTAGGCAAACATGCCATTGTGTACAGGAAAGGCCAGGCTGAGAGGAATCCAAGACCTCCTTTTGAGGTTTGGGCATTTGGTCACCGTCACTCTGCCCATGGACATGTCTATATCAGGGCTGAAAGTTGGGCAGGATTTAGCCTAGACTCCTCTGGTGTTTAGCAGGTGGCTCCTCCTTGGAGAGGAGGAAGTCTCCTCTGAAGCCGACCGGCCAGCTTCAGAAGACGAACTGCGCAGGCGCCAAGTCTGGCGCATGCGCAGTGGCTGTGAACCGGTTGTTAGCCGGTTTGCAGCCCACCACTGTATCCATCTGTAGATATCTGTCTAACAGCAAGCCAAGTCTTACTCTTACTGTTATGAGAGTGAGATAAGCAATGGGAGTGTGATAAGGCCTTTTACATGGTCAAGAGGTTAGACCCTATATGCAATATTCTCCTGGTGGGTTGGGTGCTAATCTGGACACATGCAGATATCCCCCGTTTTCTGATTTTTTTTTTATGATCCACTCTTTCAACACCTTCAATTATACCCAGTACTCATTCATTCAATGCATGCTCCACTCTTTCAACATCTCTCTGCTGTTCTAAAGGCCAAAATTGCCCTCCGTGTTGTAGCTCCCGGTCTAATCCCATTCCCATAGGAGTTAATGAGAGTCAATTTGCAGAAATCTTTATGTGGCAGCAGGAATTTGCAAGATAAAAGGGGCATTTGTCATTTGCTTGCTAAAAAGTCGTTGGAAGCAACATTTTTAAACTAAAAAAGGTTGGGTTCCACTATTCAACGGTTTTGGATGGTGCTCCAGTCCTTAACCTGTCCAATAAGTGGAGAAAGCCTGTGCCAGCTTTATACTACAGAAGGGTAATTCTAAACTGATGCCTTTTGGGAGGATGAAGGAGGAACTTAATCACAAAACATCAGACTATCTGCTGTGTCCCATCCCCCCGTGGCAGTGATCTTAAAGTTTTCATTAATCTATTTGGGGTCAGTCCAGGAATTTCACCACAGTCCTGTTCATATAGTGCAAGGTTTCAAAACATTTTGAGATGAGGGCCAGTGTCATCTTTCTGACACTGTGTTGGGTGCCAGAAAAAAGAATTTACATAAATGAATATATTAAAAATGGAACCTATATGAATGAATGAATTCAAATCACCTCATCAACACTTTCCAACATGCAGATGGAGGGTGAACTTCAAACCAGTTCAAAAGCATTTTCATACCCAGGAATACGTGCAGCCTCCCCAGCACTCAGAATACCCTCCAGAAGCGCAAGGAGCAGAGCTCTCCTTGTCTCTGGAGGATTATAGGCTTGCCTGTGGCCGGATAGAGGGGTATTGCTGAGGAGGGGTATTGGGTGGAGAATAGCAAGGGTTGTATTTGGCCGGTTGTATTTGGCCCCCAGGCCAGGGTTTGGACTCTTCTGATCTAGTGGATGAATGAAGCCTTTCACACAAATGGCTCCCTGTGAGGGTGCAGTTGCTATATAGATCTCTTCAAAACAGCAATCATGTAGGATAACTGTTTTTGTCTTCAGTTTCAATCTAGACCATGACTGTTGTATCCTGCAGCAGTTGTCACCATTGATTGTGCTCTCTGAAAATATTTCTTTACATTAGTGCATTCATTTTTTTAAGGTAGTTAAGTAAAAAAATCTTCTGTTTTATATGAATGGAAAGTGGTGCAGGGGCGTCCCACTCATTCACTTGTGTGCCTTCCCTTCCCTACCCTTCTTAAGGGGGTAGACATGGACATAGGCAGCGTTGGAGTGGAACCAAGGCACTCTGTGGTCTTCATGCACTCATGGGTACAAAGTACCCTTCTCTTTCTGATGGTTTGTTTTCTGACTCTTTCAACACCTTTCATTTATACCCCAAATTCATTCATTCAACATGTTCCACTCTTTCAACCTCTCTCTGCTGTTCTAAAGGCCAACATTGCCCAAAGGAGTTAATGAGAATCCATTGCAGAAATCTTTGTGTGGAAACATGAGTTTGCAAGATAAAAGGGGCATTTGGCGCAAGCGGTTAAGACGCTGTGCCTGTTAACCAGCAGGCCAGGGTTCAAGACCCAGGTCGGCCCCACAAGACAGGGTGAGCTCCTGTCCTTAGCCCAGCTCTGCGACGCCCACTGGATCCAATCGTATTGGCTCTGCCTTTCCATTGGACTAATTCAGTGGCGTGGAGAGGGGGATTTGCTGCTTGGGTAACAGCCTATCTTCCATAACAATCCAACCCAGGCTTTCGTGCTTCGCATGCAGCGTATGCAGCGCCAAGCACAATACCATAGTCTTTCAAGACTGATGGAGGCCTGCTTTTAGCTAAAAAAGCATTGGAAACAAAATTTATAAACTAAAAAAGATTGGTTCCACTTTTCAGTGGTTTTTTTCTTTTGGATGGTGCTCCAGTCCCTAAGCTCTCCAATAAGTGGGGGATGCCTGTATTGGGCCACCCTTGCTGTCAATATCTTGAATCCGAAGAGCATCCTACAGCCTTTCTCCCTGACTCTGCTGTCCATTGTACTTTGTCCAGCCTCTATGGTCAATCATAAATAAAATGCTTCCTTTCTGACTGTTGGTGCATAATTAAAGCCAATGAAAATACATGGAAGGAATATTGAACAGCTAATTGAAAATAATCAGTCGCTGCCCAATCAGAACTACACTCTCAAACTAGTCTCACCTACTCAACACCTACTTCCGCTGTTGTGCCATCTTTGAGTAGCTACTAGTGGAGTACATTACTGCAGGGTTGGCCTAATAATTGACTAAGGAAGCCAGATAGCACTTTGTGAAGTAAGGGGCATGCATACATTCCCATCCTCACACATTTGGTAGTGCCGACCCCTGCTATCACCTTGCATTATCGACTGATAAATGCACATGTGAACTAGCCCAGATGGGTTAAGCATAAATCTCATAAACACTTAATTCCATGGGTTAATTATAGAAGAGACTGAAACCTGCATTTAATCAAATCTAACGCTCACCTTTTTCAGCCGAATTAAGTCTCCAAAATCAGGGTGCGCATTATATTCAATGGTTAATTAGATTCAAGCAAATGTGGTATCTTGATTATGAGTATCGGGTATGCATTAGATTCGATGGCACATTAGATTCGAGTAAATACAGTAATACTAAATTAAGATATGATAATTAGTTTCATCTCCCAACTTCTTGTTTTTCTGGAGCTCACAGAAACTCAAATTTGAGTTACATAACCGTCAGTCTCAACACCACCAGTGTTTTTTTACTTTAAGATATGATGGTGTCCTGTTAATAGTAAGCAGACTAGGGTGTGATGCTAGTTCGCCTCCTCGTGGTGCATAAAAGTGTGAAGCTTACGACTAGCCTTACGTAAACCTTACGTAAACCTTACGACTAGCAACAATAAGCAGCCATACTACACTGAAGAATTGGCAGTTGGTGACAGTTGGCAGCCAGACATCAATGTAGAATTCCTGGCTTTCAAAATACATGGCAATGGAACATTAACACCTAATTTACCATAAGTCCATGTATTTGCCAAAAGCTAAATAAATAAACAAATGAGCAATCAGGTTTCATCACCAGGTGAGAAGCTTCCAGTTTTGATGCCCCTCAGTGTGAATTATTATGGTGTGGCTCTTACAGTGATGTACCAAGTCTGAGAGCAACTTTAGACACAGCTGGGAAAAGAAACTATGGCCTATATCCTAAAGTGAAATTAAGCCCTTTGCTCCAGAGCAGTTAAGATGACTTTCCATAACACTAGAGGGTGACGTAACTTCGTGGATCCATAATTGCTATGGATTTTGCCCTAAGACACATGCTAGTAGGACAGAGTTGACCTGTGTTGAACAGCCGTTTAGGCTATAATGCAGAGTAACTACAGGACCTTTTACACCAGTGTAGTTATGGTGTTTGTCTCCTGTGGGAAATGCATAGAGCAATCCAGAGTAAGTGCCTCTTAAGTCTTCCCATAGTTACTCTGGATTGTAAGGAAAATTGATAAAAGGAAATTCACATAAATAGGAATGGTGGCTACCAATGACTAAGTATAATTGATTTTAAAATAATCAGTACATGCATAGCAAGAAACAGCTACTCCTATGTTCATTCAATTGTTCAGATAATATAAGTGATTCTGGTGATATAGCATATCCCTGTGATTCAGGCAAAGTTTTTGGCTTTCTGTAAGGGAAATATTGTCTTCCACATGGGTAGAAGGTGGGTAGGACTTCTGCATAGATCAGAACAGCATTCTTCTTGAAATTACACAACTGGCATACAAAAAAATAGTTGCAAAATTAGCAACAGATTTTAACTGGTTATTTGTACAAAACTTAAGAACAAAAACCACTTCTCCCTCGATCAAAAATGTGTAACCACAGAGCTGTTCTCTGTTACTACAGAGAGTTTTTGACTAGCCAATAATAATGTACAAAGCATAGATAGGTCAGAAAGTACTCCTAGACCTTGATACTTATGCAATTTCAAGATATGGAAGATTTGCCAATATTTCACACGTTTTCTTCTTAGCTGGTGCCAACATAACAAAGAAATCAGTTTCAGGTGGCTTCATGGCAAATATCCTCCATTACACCTCCTATATATTATAAAGAGATTTTTCACCAGTAGAAGACAGTGTGTAGGCTTTTTGATGAAGACTTTAATGGATCTCCAGTCAAAACACATCATGTTCTCCATCACTTTTCGTCATGGGCAAATTGACTGAATCTGAGATTGCAAGTCTGAAGACACCGGGCAAGGAGGCTGAGTGAACATCCCTTTCCACCTCCAACCATGCTTTGCCAGCTGCGTTCTTTATTAAGAATCATAGAATATTTTAGCACCTATGGATAAACCACCACAGACGGTGGCAGCAGCAGTTGCTAAGGAGACTCTCCCAAAAATAGTCCCATTCCGCCAACCTTTCCTGCTGCTAATGTTGTGGGGAAAGTGAAGGAATGGAGAACTTGAACCTCCATGGAAAATGGAGAAAATATCTCCATCACACTTGCCCAAGCTGGAAATGGCACTTACCTCCAACTGCAAGCAAGTCCTTGGAGACGCAGAGATGCTGAAGGCAGATTGATGTCCCTAAAAAGAGATCACCTCACATGAGCATTGAGTAGGGGAATGGTTTTCAAAGTGGGAGTCAGGACCCCCTTGGGGGGCTGGAACTTTGAGGAGGGTTGCAAAAAGCTAGGCACTGGCATTTTGGAATCTGGCACTAGGTGCCACCATCTTGGAATGGGTCATTCTGGCTGCGTTCCTGGGAACAAATCTCACTGAACACAATGGGACTTACTTCTGAGTAGATATGGAGGACCTCTGGCATCACAGTGATGGCACTTCTCGTTCCAACCATGACATCACTTTCAGGAGGGTCCCAGACAGATTGTCATTCTCAAAAGGGGGTCATGGGCTGAAATACTCAAGAATCACTGGAATAGGGCACCCAAATGCAAGGTCTTCAGTGTTGTAGGAACTCAATTAGATCCACTGTCTGTTGAGTACCTTTCATAATCAAGTGGAAGCAACAGATAGTCCAGATAGTCCATGCTTGGGAAGTAGCAATTGTTGTCAGTAACATAACCAACTAAATAATAATAATGCAGGTGAACAGTGTACCCTCCTTACTAATAAGGGCAATTACCACCAGCTCAACAATTTTGTGACTTCTTTATTAGAGAAACCTGCTGCTTTTGCAGAAGCACAATTGCAACAATTCCTTGATGAGCCTGTGGTTCTTCACTGTGGTTCTCATCCAAGTTGGGCTCACCACAACTGCTATTTATATTAGTAACAAAAAAGACATTAATTAACAAAGTGAGTCATTCCAGTAAGAACTATATTGAGCAGGTGGTCTAAGGACAGACAGCTTATTAATATATGGAACTAAGGGCTTACCAAATAACATCAAACAAATCTGCAACCTTAGCTAACCATGTCACATGAGTGAATATTTTGCCTGAATTGTATGCTGGATTCATAACATTTATCTGGTGTTTTAGTGAAATAATATTTCTAACTCAGCAACTATTATAGCATTAGGGTTATCAAATGTTTAGCTATCATATCTGATAACTCTGTGGTTATAGTGTATAATTAGTGTTCCCTATAACTGGATTTTTTTAAAAAAAACCTGTTTCCCTACAACCTTTTCACACAGATCCACCATATGCAGGGTGACCAGTTGCCAAACCCAAAATTCCTAATCCCAGGCCAAAATTCCTACCCGCTTAAAAAAATTGCCAAAAATGTGTTTTTTTGTTTTTCAGTTTTCGGTTTTTCGACCATCTTTTGATAGGAAGGAAATGGCGCACTGGTTGAAAACCACTGGCATACCCAGATGCCAGATGTGATGACCATGCTGTGAAGGATTCCATCTGGAAGAGAAAGGTTCTGGAAGCTTTCCATTTCTACAGCATCCTGCTTATTTTTAGTGGATTTTTTTTTCCTAATTAAGAGTTGCTCTATCTCCAATGTAGACCTTTAAAATTTATATAAATAAAAAAAAATTAATGGGATAGGGGATGTAGGCAGCCCTAACCTATGTAGGTGCAACAGACTATAGCCAGTGCAATATAGGAGGCAAGTAGAGGTCTAAGGAGGATAAAGTGCTTTTTCTCTCACCCCAAAAAATGCTCCAGCCAGACTTATGGATTTACTCAGATCTTTGCCAGCTGTTTAGCTCAGAGGTGTTCAAAATTTTTAACAGGAGGACCACATCATCTCTCTGACACTATGTGCCAAGGGCCAAAGGGAAAAAAAGAATTGATTTACATATCAAATTTGAATAAATTGACATAAACAAATATTAGAGGCAGAATGTTTATGAATTAATTAATTCAAATAAGTTCATAAACACTTTCTGAGATAGAGGGGTGATCTTCAAACCAGATCATTAACACTTTCAAGCACAGAAGGGAAGTGTTTCAAACACAGAGAGGAAGTGCGTGCAGTTTTCCCAGCCCTCAGAATACCCTCTGGATGATTAAAGGGGGCTTGTTGTGGGCTGCATGGAAGCTCACCATTGGCCAAATCTTGCCCCTGGGGTGAGCTTTGAACACCCCTGATATAGCTGGTGGAAATCTGAGAAGCCTGGTATAATGCTGGGTGTCCAGGAGAGGGTTAAATTAATCCAGGCTAGATGGTTAGAGCAAATACCCCAGATGGTTAATTGCTCCCACCCAGAAACACCACCTCCCTGGCACTGCACCAACCTCTCTCCATCCTCTCCAGTCTGCTTCGCAGCATACTTACTTCCGCTGGTGACCAGGGATCTGGATACAGCACAGGTTGGACAGGTTTTGTGTGATGTTGTGAATGTGCTTTACAACACGACACCGTTGAGTTGGATTCCAACTACATCATCGCTTGGAAGGAAGAAAATGATATGCATTAAATAATTACGACACAAGGCGATAGGCAGGTGTTGGTTTTGGCTCGCTGCTCAGGTAAACACTGACCTGACCACTCAGGTAAGACCCTCCGGGGGGGTGGAGCCTGAAGGCGGGCTTCTTAAGGGACTGAGCAAACAAGGTTCCCCCTCTTTGTGTGTGGGCAGGCGAACAGGCAGGTATGTGAACAGGGCCCCTGGGGAGGGAGCTTACTGCAAAAGCGGGGGCTTTGGTCCGCAGCCTGGGGGCACATTGATTTCACACCCTATGATACACTTCTCAAAATATGCTTTGTTCAGAGGACAAAATATGCTTTGTTCAGTGGTGTCCACTTGTCAAGTGAAGGGGCAGACCTGTTCTTGGGCGATCTCCAACGAGGCATTCGTGACCTGCTCCCCCTGGTTTGGGGCAGGGGGGGCCAAGCGCTAGGCTGACCCCCCCCCCCCCTTGGTGGCAGGGGATACAGGCGAACAGGTCAAAAAATGGGTCTGGCCTAATGTGCAATCATGGTCAACTTGGGCACAGGAGGGGTGGGTCCCCCAACTATTCCTCTCAGTCCCCAGCGGGGCAAGGGAGGAGGAACACCCCGTGCCACCTGTTGGAAGCTCTTAATCCCCAGCGGGATGGGAGTGGAAAACTAGAACCAGTTGGACCAGACCCGCTCCCCCCCGATTGGGGGAGGGGTAGTTGGGGGTGGAACCCCCAGTGGGGGGTAAGGCCCAATTTGTCCAATTTGTGCACGCCAACCTCGGTACCCCGGTTTGCCTGGGGGCCCGATCCTGTCGGCTCTCTATCCCCTAGCCACGGGGCAGACGTTTGGGTCTTAAGTTAACCCAAGTCAAGTTCAAGGTCTGCTGATTAATAATTTGATTAATTGATTTTAATTGAATATTTAATTGATTTATTAATCAATTAATAAAGTGGCCCATCTCCTCCAGTCTGTTTGTCTGAGTGTTTAATCAACCAATGCGTAGACCAAATATATACATTGCTCTATGTGTACAGGACTTTCTACAGGTCCAAGCTTTGTTATACACTGATTTTTTATACACTGATTTGACTCAACACAAATGGCCACTGCACATCAGTTTTCAAAACTGCATTTCCACTTTAGTAGTGAGACAGTCATGCAAGCGATCATTCCATTCTTAAGTCCCAGAATCAAAACCCTGCAGATATTGAGGCACTACTTTATTCCATTAGGTGCAATGAAGGTGCAAAGAAAATAGGTCTTTAAACCTATTTTTCCATTGTTTTATTTATATGCTGATTTTTTTATCCATAGGAGTTTCCAGAACCCTAGTGGAAAACAAGGGTCACCTGTATATGCAAAACTTGCGATCAATCACTGAACTGTGGACTCTCCCCAAACAGAATTACTTCTAAATAAGCCCGACCTGAAGATGCTACATACTGACCCCAGGACTTTCTATATGCAAAACTTTGATCTGTCACTGAGCTATGAGCCCTCCCCGAATTGAACAAGGTACTGTACTTCTAAATGCAGAACGTAGAGGAAATAGTTATGAGTGGAAGATAAAAAGTGCCGCTTGGAATGAATACTTTGAGCTCACAGGCAACTCAAAAATCACGGGAAGATGGCAGTACACTTGTTGTGAGTCCTTCTTCCTGCATGGCCACCTATCTATTTCAAAATCTGTCACAAGCACATGTAAAGCTGTGTTTCTTTCTGTCACACATACACACTGACAGTGTGAAAAAGTGACTCAAAACACTTTTGTGAAATGGGCTCAAGAGTAGCCAATAATGAACAAAACTGATTGCAGTGGGGGATCTCTTGTATCCCTTATAGGGTCCCTTATTGCCCTGATATAATGAAGTGGAAAGGAAACATTGAGATTGGATTGAGAGAGAGAGATCATTCTCCTCTCCTGGCCCTGCCGTGATCTCATCAAGACACAGTTGATGTGGAGGAAAAGATGTCCTAAGAAGAGCACATTTTATGGCAATTATGGTGACCCCAACTGGGCAGATCTCTCAACCTGCACAACATATGAACATATCACAGGTAATCAAGAATTTTTTCTAATTTTTAAAATATTTCTCTTCCTTCTCACCCTAGCGACATTGCTTGCTGTCACCATGGGAACTCGAGGCATTGGTGGGATGGGGGGAGCATCACGGAGAGACAGTGGCAGCATCTTGAATTATTTTAGGAGGCAGGGAGACACCTGGAGTGAGGCTTTCAAAGCTTTATTTTGCAGCAGAGGAGGTGGGGGAATGAGAAGGTTTATTTTTAATTGTTCCCACTTCATGCGCCAACTTTTTCTTTTTTCAGTTATTCCAAATTTGGAAGCTTCTCCCCCTTCTTTCAAGCCTTTCCTCACCCACATCCTCCCTCAGCCATTTTGATGGAACATGGATGTCACATTTGGAGCGTTGTTCCATTGCTCATTCCCCTGCTACTTCTCTTGCAGAAGGACTGGTGAAAATGATGGTGGAGAGAAATCTCAGGCCATGTCTTCATGGGTGGTTTTAGCTATAGGTTCTGGCACTTTCCCCATAATTTTGCCAATACAAGCTTTGGCTCTGCAGGACCTCTCCGCATGAATTGACCAGTTTTTGCACCTGGCAGGGATCCGGCTGCATGTCTAGCAAAAGGTCACCAGGTGAAGCTTTGCCCAGCTTCTACATGTCATGATGGAGAATGTGTCATCAGCTGAATAAATTCTTGTCACTCCAAATATTGAATCTCGGATGTGCTCTGACATGTGCTCAGTGTGCTGTGTTCATCTAAGAATCATAGAATTGGAAAGTCTTCAAAATGTTCTATCCCAACACCCTGCTAGAGGCAGGAATCCAGTGGATCACAAGTTTTATGGACCTCACCTAGATGCAGATATATGTTCTTATATGGATGTATTCAGAAAATGGAGTTTTGGAGAACCATAGGAACGTACGGTAGTTGGAGCTTAGATCTGGCCAGGGCTAATGATCCTTTAAGAGCCCAATCCTATGCCTGTCCTGGCGCAAGCGGTAAAGACGCTGTGCCTGTTAACCAGCAGGCCAGGGTTCGATTCCCAGGTTGGCCCCACAAGACAGGGTGAGCTCCTGTCCTTAGCCCAACCCTGCGACACCAGCTGGATCCAATTGTATTGGCTCTGCCTTTCCATTGGACTAATTCAGTGGCATGGAGAGGGGGGATTTGCTGCTTGGGTAACAGCCTATCCTCCATAACAATCCAACCCAGGCTTTCGTGCTTCGCATGCAGTGTATGCAGCACTGAGCACGATACTATAGACTTTCAAAACTGACGGAGGCCTGCTGCTACTCAAAAATAAGTTCCATTATAGTCAATGAATCTTACTCCTAGGAAAGTGTGGATAGGATTGCATCCTAAGAGTTGAATAGAAGGCCATTGATGTCAATGGTGGCTGTCATGGCAAGAACTATAACTAGCAAGCCTAAGAGGACAGCAAGATTCAAGAAGAAGAATTGTGGACAAAAATTCCAATTTTAATTCAAGCTATCCAATCAGTTGCAAAATTCTAGGTCATCCTATTATCCTGGCTGTTGGATATACTGAATCAGCCAGCTCCATATTAAATAACTGAAGTTAAGAGTTGGAAGAATGAGTATGAAGACACCGGTGGAAATCAGATGCAGGAATTAATGACGAGGATATTCTAATTATCTAATAGGACAACCTGGGCTTTGAAAGGTGTTGGAGTGGGAATATCTTGACCCAATGCCTGACCTTCTTATCCAATGTCACAGTGCTTTTCCTGCAAATCTGCAAAGCATTACAATGCAAGGGTGCTGCCTAGATGGCAAAAAAGGATAATCTATAATGGCTTCTCCTCAGAGTTGGTCCATCAGTTGGAACAGTTTGTCAGTATAGTAACTACAAGTAGCAGCAACCTGATCTGGCCTGGACTGGAAATTAGCCTGGCCCAAACTAAGCCCTGTCACTGGCTCCTTGAATCATGGTCGGTTAATTCAAGCCTTGATCTTGCTAATTTAGACCATGGTTTTATCTTGACCACCAAGGGTGCATGGTAGACTTAGAATCATAGAATCATAGAGTTGGAAGGGACCTAGTAGGTCATCTAGTCCAACCCCCTGCCTGCAGCAGGAAATCCCCCTAGAGTATCCCTGACAGGTGCTCTTCAAGCCTCTGCTTGAAGATCCCCAGTGGGGGGGGGGGAGTTCACCACCTCCCTTGGCAATCTGTTCCACTGCCAAACCGCCGAACTGTCACGAATTTTTTCCTGGTTGCTCATACAGCAGGCAGTGAGCACCACTAGGCACCACAGGGAACCAGTAAACAGTGGGCACTTCTACCCAGAACCAGCAGACACCACTGGGCAGAGGGCAGCACTGGCAAACAGACACTGGACACCACAGGGCAGCAGTCACCACAGGGTACCACTGGGCAGCAGACACCACTGGAGAACCTTACTGGACAACACCAGACAATAGGCATCCCTACCATGCACCAGGCATGACCGGGCAGTACCAGGTACAACAAGGCACTCCTACAGGGCACCACTGCCCACTGGGCAGGACCAGGCATTCCTACAAGAAATGGGGCATCACTATGAGGCACCAGTGAGCACCAGGCACCCAGTAGCAGGCACCACCAGGCAGCAGGCAACACTGAGCACCAAATAGGTTCTTACTTCTTAGGGTTGAGTGGAGAGCAGGAGATGGGGTCAATACTCAACAGTTATGCTGCCTCCTTCCAGGGCAGCCTGGGTCAGCTCAGATTTGCACTGTCCTTTGAGATGGAACAGATCCGAGTAGGCCAATTGGGGCTGCTACAGCTTTACCCTGGGTCAGGGAAAAATTTCTCCTTGCCTCAAGCTGGTGTAGGAACAGCTTAAAATGTGTGCTACATGCAGAGTAGGCACACCAACCTATATGGGATTGCACTATTAGGCTGCAATCCTAATCATCAATTAGGCTTGCCTAAGTCTCAGCAAAAGTCCCTTGCTGGCTTAGGCTGGCCTAACTGAAACTTAGGATTGCAACCTTTATTGCTTTACCTTGGAGTCGCATTTCCCTTACCCCAGAGCTGGAAATTTGGTCAGGATTTCACCCTGGACTTCATTCTATACATTCTATTTAACAGATTTATTATTTTAAATATTTCACTTCACGGGCTATCTCCCCACTCCAGTCTTTTGGGATGGAAACTATTTTAACGTGCCCTTGCAGTTTTTGTCTGCCCACATGGTTTCTTCAGAGAGATCGGTGGTTGTGTCATACTCCTTCACACTCATTTGTGCTCCTGAAAAGATGTGGGGGTGGGAGGAGGTTCACATGTGCCCGCTGAGAAACAGGGGGAAGGTATATGAATCCTAATAACGGGTTCATCCTGGGAGGTTGCTCAGAAGGAAGCCGTGGCTGCCAGAGTCAGATGTGTATTATTTATGCAGCAGTGACATCAGTGGCCTAACTCATAGGCTTAACCTGGCTGGCTTAACCTGGCTTAAATGACCATGGAAGTTTTTATTGAATCTGTTCTAGAAGGTTCTACATACTATACTTAAGGAAAAATGTTTCAAAATGAAGCCTGGTTCCGCTATTCTGAACAAGTGGTGACAGTTTGTTTTTAGATTTATGTATAATTTATGGTTATTATTATGTTATTATTGTCAACTTGCAGGTCAGCAAGTTGGTGGTTCAAAGCCCAAGTATGCACAACAAGGTGAACTCCCATCCCTTGCCCAGCTCCTGCCAACCTAGCAGTTTAAAAGCAGGTAAATGTGAGTAGATAAATAAGTACCACTTCAGTGGGAAGGTAACAGCATTAGATGCACCTTTGGTGTTTAGTCTGACTATTTTGCAGATCATATTTTGTAACATTTTCTGGAGGAAAATCACTATGTTACAAGGGTTAGAACAGACAAAAAAAATGTCATTACCCAGCATGTAAGTGATCTGTAGAACTCCTTGCCACGGGGTGTGGTTACGGCATCTGGCCTGGATGCCTTTAAGAAGAGGTTAGACAAAGGTAACCATCACAGGTTACACACACTGCACATGTGTATATAGATAGATGTAGGCAACCTCCAAATGCCAGATGCAGGGGATGGCACCTGGATGCAGGTGATGTGTGTGTGCATATGTGAAGCATCTGGTGGGCCACTGTGAAATACAGGAAGATAAAACTAGATGGGCCTTTGGCCTGATCCAGTGGAGGCTCTTCTTATATGGCATATAGGGTACAGTCAGTGGTGGGATTCAAATAAATTAACAGGTTCTATGTCCTAATAACCCAAATTAACAACAGGCTCTATGTCCATTGAGTAAGAGGTTCTATGTCCCATTAGTAACTGGTTCTCAGAACCGGGCACTCATTAGCAAAGGGTTCCATAGAACCTGTGAGAACCCCCTGAAGCCCACCACTGGTATAGTGCAATATAAGCAGAAGTGTTACCAAATCAGCCAGGTCAGGCTGTCTACCTGTTCAGGCTTATTACTGAACTCTCAGTATCAATGATAGTGTCTAATTCTATAATTGGGACACCATGGTGGAGGGCAGTGCAAGTCTTGTCCCAGGACTTCCAGCAACTTTGTGTCATCACTGAACATGTGTCCATTTTTCCAAAGTGCACAACACAGCAAGCAATTTCCACAATAGCACTTGCAATTTATGGCTGAAACCAACCCAACAAAGTCAAAATCCACACTGAAAGGGCCCCAAGATCAGCACAGGATTTCTTTAATAGAGAGTGTGACACTCTTACTTGACCTTCATTCCCTTTACTTTTATGCCAAGTTTACAGCTATCTTTGCCTTGATGGTGGTACAGAAACAGTCCCAGGAAAACAGAATATGATGGAAAGCAGCAAGAAAGAGTGAGCGAGACAATCCATGGGGAAGGGGAAAAATATATCCCTTTTAAAACTATAGTTTAAAAACAACTGTTCTTCCTGTTGTAGAGAGGGAGTCATGTAAGCAATCATTCCGTTCTTCAGCTGTGCCAAGAAAAGGAGGGCATCCTTTACATTTCTAATTGCTGACTGCCTCTACAACAGGAAGAAAAGCTGTTTTTAAATGGCTTTACAGTTATTTAAAAACAGCTTTTCTTCCTGTTATAGAGGCAGTCAGCAATTAGAAATGTAAAGGACACCCTACTTTTCTTGGCACAGCTGAAGAATCACAGTTTCTCAGCCCAGTCACCTACTAAGGATGAAATGGGCAGGAAAAGAACACATTTTATGTTTCCATGGAGGAAATGGCCTTGATTGTTTATTAAATAGTATTTGATCAGGTTGCTGCTTCTATTGGAATCAGTACCTCTGGTTGTTTAAGAAACATTCATTCAGCATAAATTTTGAGTTACAGAGTGAAATGCATGCAGAGATGTGTTTCAGGATCCAAGGCATGTGAGCTTTAGGCTAGCATTGCTAACCCTCCAGGATCAGCCTAGAATCTCCAACCACACTGGAACTGATGTCCCTATGTGATTTATGAGTTAGGTATGAGTTGCATCAGGGCACATCATTTTGGATCTTACCTATGATGACAACGTCCTTGATGAGCACCTGTCGAAGATGCTCTAAGAGGATTTCCTGCTACAAGCAGGGGGTTGGACTAGCTGACCTATTGGGTCCCTTCCAACTCTATGATTCTATGACCGTTATAGCCAACTGCCATACTTTCTTAAAGAAAACATCAGTAAGACTCCTTGTATGTAGCGCCTGTAACTTGAATGTTCTACAAATGCATACTTATCTTCCTGCAAGTGACAGACCCAGGGAAAAATGTCCTATGAATAAATAGAAATATTTCCAGACAACTGGACCATGACGAAAAATCTATTCAAGCAAAAAACCACAACTTTTAAACTGGTTTGTGTAGCCTACTGACCCGGGAGAAGAGAGGATGACCTGCACTGAGCGCTAAAGAAAATATTATTTAATTGGCCATTCCCAACTCTGAAACCCTTGGCAATCCTAATCCCGATCCTTTCCTTCTTGGCCTGCCCTTTGCAGCCTTTTCCCCTTTAAGGACATAGTCGGCTGTAACTTGAGAAGCTTCTGGAGGGAGTTAGGAAAAGGCTTAACTCCACTTTGCTACGCCCTCCTTCTTCTCCACTACCCTCTTCATAGAAGCAGCATCCATGCCACGTCATCTACTGCTTGTGCTGGAAAAGTTGAGACTGTGATGTTCTTCTACTTCTCTGTCAGCTGCACCAGGAGAATTAAAGAAGTTTCTGTGGCCGATCTAGTCCACCAAAATTCACTGCAAACTTTGTCGAAGATTTCTGATTAGGCCACCTGAATACAATTCTACCTGAAAAAGTCCTTTTTTGCCTATAAACAAAATAAATTTAATGGAAAGAGATTATTTAGCTGCTGCAGAAAGAGCAAGAGCAACATGCCCAAGATTTGAGTGAGGAGTCAGAAAGCATCTATTATAGGTGTCAACGAAAACTGTCATTCACACCTTCCATCTCAAAATAAATTAATTACTTTCCTTCAGACCTTTCTGGACTATTCAGAAATTATCATGAATGTATTTAGGATCCTTGGAGATGTCTCTCACCTATTAGCTATAATCATTTTGCTGGTGAAGATCTGGAGATCAAAGTCGTGTGCGGGTAAGTTGTTGTTCTTCTTTCCCCTCCGTCCCACTGACAACTGATGAGAAAATAATACAGAGAGTAAAGGTGGTGAATGAACTTGGGTCCAAGTGACTCAGGATTTGGGGTTTAGCCTTATGGGGTCTCAGTTAGCCTACCTCTGAAGGAATTCTTTGCCAGTTATATAAGCAAGGCCTAACTGAATTAACATGAAATGTTGGTGGAAAAATGAAAATTCACTATTAATGTTAATAGTGCTGTATTAACTCTTCTAGAATTCCCTGAACAGCTCTCTTTGATTTCTATCTATCCATCTAATCCTGGATTAAGGTTTCTCACATCAACGGTTGCACTAAGATCCTTGCTTATCATTATAGGGATGCTCCTACCTTGTCTCATTAATATTTCAAGCTCATGTACTTCCATGTCTTCCTAGCCCTAGTCAATCATCCAAGGAATTTGATTTGGTCGCCATTGTTTGCTGTAATTTGTGGTGAGCGGTGTGTTCCTATTGTGTCCTTCCCAAGTGCAGGCATAGAAAGTAGAAGAGAAGAAATCTTTCTGTATGGGTTTTTTGGAGGAAGGCAGTGGTGGGTAAGGGTAATGTAGTGGAAACCTCTCTGCTTGAGATGCAAGATGGCTAGTAAAGAAAAAAAGCAATAAATCCTTGCCTGCCTTGAATAAAAAATGATTCCAAGCTCTGTTATTAATTAGCCTATGATAGGAGTAAGAAGAATCAGTAGACCGACATGGGATTGACCTGAAGCAATGTTTTTTTCCCATCACTTCTATGCATCACTTTCATTAAGTGAAGAACTGTGCCACAGACCAGTGGGGTGGGGGATACTGGAATTAAATGGGGGAAACCAGAAATCTTGTGGGAGAGTACACATATAACCCTTCTTTTAGATCAAGGATCTCTAAACCCTGGCCTGGGGGCCAGATGCAGCCCTCGGTGAGCCTCAATGTGGTCCTTGGCAAGATCCCTCTATCTGGCCCTTGGGCAAGCCTTGTAATCCACTCCAATACATTCTTATATGAAATTTATTCAAACTTGAAATATAAATTAGTTTTTTGGCCCCCAACACAGTATCAGACAGATGATGTGGCCCTCCTGCCTAAAAGTTTGGAGACCCCTGTTTCAGATCACCTATGTTTTTGGTGATTTGTAAAAAAAATTGTACAGTTGCTCCTTGTTATCCACTAGAGTTCCGTTCTGGAAACTCCTGTGGATAAAAAAAATCAGTGGATAAAAAAGTTGAAAAATAGGTTTGAAGACCCACTTCCAAGTTTCTTACTCCTCCATTACACCAAATGGAATAAGGTAGTGCTTCAATATCTGCAGGGGTTTGATTCTAGGGCTGAAAAATGGAATGATTTCTTGCATGACTGTCTCTCAACAACAGTAGAAAAGCAGTTTTTCAAACTGTGATTTGCAGTGGCCATTCATGTTGAATCAAATCCACGTATAAGAAATCCATGCATGACTAGGTTGGACCTGTACAAATAAATTGCATAACACAGACTGCATCTTAACAATGTTGACTGTTAAGAACATGCCCCCATATCACCTCCCTAAAAATTTTTCTCACCTTGTACTAAAATCTGAAACAGTCATCCTGAAAAAAGGGAATTATGCCTCCCCTAATTCTTTTCCCCCTTCATGGGTGGAATCTAGGAAGGAGTAGCGTTGTGATGTGGCAGTCAGTGTTGCAAGCATCACAATTCCTGATGGCTGTGTGAACAGTATATATACAGTACTTGGAGATAACATTGTGTGTCCAATGGGAGGAAACAGCCTGCAGAAGCAGTTTCTTACCTGTTTATAGGATAATTTTGGTGTTGGCCTATCACTCTGTAGAACGACAGTGAGGCAGAGAAAGAGTTAAAGGCTGTAATCCTAACACTTCCCTGGGAGTAAGTACTATTGAACAAAATAGGATTTACTTATGAGTAGACATGCTTAGGATTGCACTGACAGTTTTATTGTAAGGGTGCACAATGCACAGGTGAGTAAACAATGAGACAGAATTACTCTGATGTCACCTGCCCAGAAAAACCTATGACAGCCCAGCATGTTCTTTACAACCCCACAGTAACCTTTATGTACTATCACTCCTGGAAAATGTTTACAGAACAGATTGCATAGCTTAAGTAAATATTCAACTGACCCGACGTCATAATTTTATCTTGATTTACTTTCACCAAGGAAGTGGTTTATAGGGAACTCTTCCGTGTTTGTAAGTCACAAAGCAGTTTAAATTATAACTGTTGTACCCAACTTTCACAGTTCAAATCTAGGCATACCTTCTCCAAAGGTAAGCCCCGCTGTGTTCAGTGCTGTAAGTGTGTATAGGCTTGCAGTCTATGTACATGCAAATAAAAATAATTGTATGTGCAGCTTCTCCCTCTCTGTCACCTAAGGATTTGTTCTGCATTCTTCCACTGTTAGGGTAGGGTTGCTATAATTCTCTTGCACAAAATTGGGACAGGACCTTCTCCCGCTTGCCAGTATGTGAACACAATCCCCCAAATCGGGACTATCCCTGTTTTCAGGTCCTATGGTAACCTTGTTAGGGGATCAATTGGGGATTAATATGGGAATGGGAATTTTCCGTCTTCAGAAACGGCAACTTTTTTGGTCAAAAATTCCAACATTGGCTCTGGACCAGATAAACCTTGAAAACAAATCTGTGGAAAGAAATCTGGATTTATTCTTTTTAAAATTTTGTATTTGACATGCTATCTTCCCCCTTGTAAACAAGACCTGGTTTTCTACATAACACCTACATTTAGTAAAAGATGGACAATTTTAGTTTTGGCAGAGAAACCTAGTGATGTGGTGTCCTCATACTTGTGTAAAATGTTTGTTTGTGGCTCGCAGGTATCTCAGGAAAGAGCCAGATCCTTTTTGCAGTTGTCTTCACAAGCCGCTACCTTGACCTATTCACAAACTTCATCTCCATCTATAATACTGTGATGAAGGTAAGAAGGTCATATTCAGTTTTGGGTTCTCACTTTATCCGCGGAAAGATGGAGAGAAAATTTCAAAACTCTAATAGGAATATAGTGCAACAGACCTGATGGAGCACAGATCCCCTACTCCGACTTTCCAAATTAGTTGCAACAATTTAAGGACAGAGGAAGGAAAAGAAGTCAAATTAGAAGCTTTACGCTTGGATGCATGCAAAAAAGACTGCATATAATCATAGGCTGCACTAAGATACTTAATAAGCAGTGCTTATTAGGAAGCAGTGCTTAGTAAAGGAAGAGAGCAAGTCTGTAGCCAGGCCTTCAATCCGAGAATTGCTAGTAACGTCTAAGACTAAACTCATCCACAACGCTTTTCTAAGAATAGGCTTTGCATAGCAAATCAATCCTTAAAATTTTGTAAATGTGACACACCCTTTTTGTAAAGACTTTTTACCATGTTCCCCTGCAGGTGGTTTTCTTAATCTGCGCCTATGTTACCGTGTACTTGATCTATGGGAAATTCCGCAAGACCTTTGACAGTGAGAATGACTCCTTCCGCCTTGAATTCCTGTTGGTCCCCGTCACCGGCCTGTCGTTTTTGGAAAACTACAATTTCACCCCTTTAGAGGTAAGGAAATTAGAGGTAAATTGAAGCCCAGCATTGATCTTTGACCCGTTGCTGTAAAGCAGAATCTTTATAGTATACAAACCTTGCATTTTTTTACCTTATTCCTCAGCTCCTTTGGACTTTCTCCATTTATCTGGAGTCAGTAGCAATCCTGCCACAGCTTTTCATGATTAGCAAAACAGGGGAAGCCGAGACCATTACCACACATTATCTTTTTTCCTTGGGTCTGTACCGTGCTCTCTACCTTGCCAACTGGATCTGGCGCTACCATACTGAGAACTACTATGATCAAATTGCAGTGGTTTCTGGAGTTGTGCAGACCATTTTCTACTGTGATTTCTTTTACCTCTATGTCACAAAAGGTAAGGCTCGTGAAGATAAAGTTCATGAGTAGTATAGCAGTTAATGAAGTTGGACTAACACTAGGATAGAGAAGGCAAACAAACTGGCCGATGAATATCACGGATACCAAACGCAAATGAGAACCAACCGTGAAAGCACAATCAAAATTAGAACTGTTACAAATTTATAATATAAATATGAAAATAGCCATTTATTACAAGAGTCCTGGAGTCCTTGAATCATACATCAGCTATCATGCATAACATTGGAGACACTATATTTCAAGGGTGCATACAAAAGAATTGTCAGTCCTTCAATCCAAAAGGAGGCTGAAGGTGAATTCAAGTGAAGAAAGTTGCTCTGCTGACTCAGCGTCGACTAAAGCTGGGTTTCACATATAGCTTTTTCAAAAGCAGAAGCAATTCATTTATCTAAAAGTGTATAAATAAATAAACATAGTAAAATCTATAATTAAACCATTGTTAGAAAAATTAAAATATTATAATTACTTACAGCCTCATGAAAGTTCTCATTGCACATAGTTTGGCCTCCAAGTCACAGTCCAAGAAATAGGGCTGGCAACAGTTTCTCAAGCTTGTTGAAATTTAAAGGAACCAGGTAGGGAATTAATGAATAATTAAAGTTACAAGGTAAGATATATCACCACACTGATAAAACACATCACTCGGTTACATTATCACAAGTTGATATCAACACAACTAATTGTGTATTAATAAAGACATTAGATATTGTATTAGTATTACAAAAAAACAGGAAAAGTCATTACAGATGTTTAAACCTCGGGGCTCTAATGACCTCAATTTAAAAATCCATCTACATTCTTGCCTGTGCAGGTGACTTTGTACTCTGTGTGGGTCTGAAACTAGAAACATATAACACAGAAAATTTGAAATCCTTGAATGAATGGTGTTTTTCAATAAAGTGCTGGACCAAACTTCTAGGATCTGGAGTTTGATACGTGATTTATGTTCCGAGATCCTAGTTCTTATGGGTCTGCTTGAACTTCCCACATAAACACATGGGCATGTACATATGATTAAGTAGACTATATTAGAGGTCCTACATGTACTGAAATGATATGGATATAGATATGGATATCTAATTCAGGGATATTGATCTGCCTGCCTTCTTGGGCTTGTGGACAAGCTGGACACTTAAAATGGCCTACTGAGGGTTCTTGTCTGATGTTTATATAATTATTATATATATATATATATATATATATATATATATATATATATATATATATATATATATATATATATATATATATATATATATATATATATATATAAGGGCTGTGGGTGGTGCAAGCGGTAAAGACGCTGTGCTTGTTAACCAGCAGGCCAGGGTTCGAGACCCGGGTCGGCCCCACAAGACAGGGTGAGCTCCTGTCCTTAGCTCAGCTCTGTGATGCCAGCTGGATCCAATCGTATTGGCTCTGCCCTTCCATTGGACTAATCCAGTGGCGTGGAGAGGGGGGATTTGCTGCTTGGGTAACAGCCTATTCTCCATACCAATCTAACTCAGGCTTTCGTGCTTCTCATGCAGTATATGCAGTGCCGAGCACGATACCATAGTCTTCCAAGACTGATGGAGGCCTGCTATATATATATTATTATTGGCATCCTTTATTGGCATCCTTCAGTCTCGAAAGACTATGGTATCGTGCTCTGATTGGAAGTCCTGAAACAACATCTAGTGCGACTAAAGAGGCCAGTTTGAGAGTGGCCATCCCTTCCACACTGAGGACAAATAAATTCCGTCCCCTGCCCAGGTCCCAGGTTTCGCTGCTTTCGGGTCTTTCTCTTTGCTTCAGCCTGCCGAACAAGTGTCTCTTCCAGTTGGGAGAAGGCCATGCTGGGTCTTTTGCCTCCACGCTGAACGGTCAGAGGTCAAGGTTTTCCAGCTGTTGATGTCCATTCCCAAGGCCTTTAGATCCCTCTTGCAGATGTCCTTGTATTGCAGCTGTGGTCTCCTTCTTGGGCACTTTCCCTGCACTAATTCTCCATATAAGAGATCTTTTGGAATCCGACCATCAGCCATTCTCACGACATGCCCAAGCCAGCGTAGACGCCGCTGTTTCAGAAGTGTGAACATGCTAGAGATTCCAGCACGTTCCAAGACTGTGTCATTTGAGACTTTGTCATGCCAGGTGATGCCAAGAATACATCGGAGACAGCGCATATGGAAGGTGTTCAGCTTCCTCTCCTGCCATGCATAAAGGGTCCAAGACTCGCTGCAGTACAAGAGTGTGCTCAGGACGCAAGCTCTATAGACCTGGATCTTTGTATGTTCCGTCAGCTTCTTATTAAGCCATACTCTCTTTGTAAGCCTGGAGAATGTAGTAGCCACTTTACTGATGCATTTATTCAGCTCAGAGTCTAAGGAGAGAGTGTCAGAGATAGTTGAGCCAAGGTACACAAAGTCATGGACAACCTCCAGTTCATGTTCAGAGATTGTGATACAGGGAGGTGGATCACACCCTGACCCATGACTTGTGTTTTCTTCAGGCTGATTGTTAGTCCAAAGTCTTGGCAGGCTTTGCTAAAACGGTCCATAAGTTGTTGAAGGTCTTTGGCAGAGTGAGCAATAACAGCAGCAGATATATATATATTATATATATATCATTATATATTATTATCTATCTATCTATCTACCTATATCTATATATCTATATCTATATCTATATATATAAGAGAAAAGTCACTGACTGACTGACTCACTCACTCAGTCACTCACTCACTGACTCATCACCGCCCTGCCAACACTGTGGGCCTAGAAGCGTGAAATTTGGGGTGGGTGTTCCTTCCGTGACGGAGGGTGCACTAAGAACTGGTTCTTGGAAATTCCAACCGGAAGGGGGTGAAAAGGGGCGCAACGCGTTTTCCTTCCTATACTTTGCATTGGATAATTAATGACTCATCAACATTCCTCCCCAACTGCTGGGCCTGAAGCATGGAATTCTGGGAGTTCCTTCTGTCACCTGAACACCCACCAAGAACCATCTGGAGAAATTTAACCCTTCAGGGGCTGAAAAGGGGGCAACCTGTTTCTGTCCTATACTTAACATGGGAGACTGAACAACATCCAGCCCATTTGGTGCTCAGTGCCTGGTGCACTGGGGAGGGGATGTTGTTAGGAGGAAGAGGTTGCACTGGCAAGGACGCTGCGCATGGGGGAAGTTGCGCATGGGGGACTGATGCACATGGGGGAATTTGCGCGTGGGGAAAGTTGTGCTTGGGGGAAAGCTGCGCATGAAGGAAGTTGCGCATGGGGGACTGATGCGCATGGGGGACTGATGCGCATGGGGGGAAGTTGCGCATAGGGGACTGATGCGCATGTGGGACTGATGCGCTTGGGGGGGAGTTGCGCTTGGGGACTGATGCACATGGGGGACTGATGCGCATGGGGGAAGTTTTGCATGGGAGATGATGCGCATGGAGGGAAATTGCGCATGGAGGGAAATTGCACATGGGGGAAGTTGCGCATGGGGGACTGATGCAGATGGGTGATGTTGCATATGAGGAGTTCAGGCACATAGAGGATGATGCGCATGGGGGACTGATGCGCATGGGGTTTGATGTGCAAGAAGGGAAATTGAGCATGGGGGGAAGTTGCACATGGGGGAAAGTTGCGCATGGGGGATGTTGTGCATGGGGGAAGTTGTGCATGGGGTGTTGATGCGCTGTGAGGGGATGTCGTATGGGGAAGTGTTACTCCCGCAACGCGGGTACGGTTTCTGCTAGTTATATATATAAATTATATATTATATATATTATGTTTGTATATATTATATATTATATTATAAATTTGTAACAGGTTCTAATTTTGATTGTGCTTTCCCGGTTGGTTCTCGTTTGAGGATAGAGAAGGCAGCAAAATGGAGGTCAAAGCCAGTATGACCTGGAAATGGCTTCCAGTTTGCGCCCCATATTGCCTGGCAGCAATATGCAGCAGTGGCTTGAGGAAAGCTTGAGGACTGATGGTGTTGTCTCATGATTATCTGGGAAGCCGCAGCATGTAATGGTGTTCAACATGTACATCAAAAAGCTGCCACTAACAACATGAGCAGCTTATAAACATCTATATGGAAATGCATTTTGGGTCAGCAAACCACAACATGAAATTGTTATTGAACACCAGCGTATGGCCAAAGAGCACCTTGCATCTGGAAAGAGGCAGTACCCAGTCTGTTTCTCCTTTATAGCTGAGTATAACCTTGCTGATGTCTGAGTATAACCTTGCTGATGTCTTTGCTTTTTATTTTTTAGTTTTGAAAGGAAAGAAGCTGAGTCTCCCAGTGCCCATCTGAAGCTGCACACAAGCAAACCAATTCTCCAAGAGCCTAGCCCAAGATTTCAGGAGGTTTTTCTGTCTGCTAGATGGCTCAGCTAGTATCCAGAGAACACACCTGTTATTCTATACCTTAACACACAAACCTTAAACTGACAGTGCTTCATTGGTCTACTTAGGCTGCAGTCCTAAAGACACTTTCCTGGGAGTAAGACCCATTTAACACAATGGGACTTACTTCTGGGTAGACATGGTTAGGAGGCTGCAATCCAAGACACTTTCCAAGTGTCTCCCCCCTTTCTCCTTCTCTTCATCCTGAGCCTCTCTCTCCCCTGCTCCCTTCTGGCCAGCCCTGAGCTGCTTCCCTCTTCTCCACTGCTCTTCTCTCCCTCTGCCCAGCGGATGCCCGGCCACAGGAGGAACAGCGCAGAAGTGTTGCTTTCACTATGGGCAGGTGCGCTAGGCAGCCCTGACGCTTTTTAAACAGGCTGCCGGCCAGCGCGTCTGCCCCAACTGCCAACGAATGTGTTCTTTACGTGAAGCACAATTTGTTACATGAAGCAGAATCCTAGAGAAATTTTTGTTTAACATACTTTACGTGTGGCATTCTTTATGTGAGGAGCCACTGTACTGAGTGACCATATGTCCTCTTTTCCTAGGACAGGTCCTCTTTTTTAGCCTTGTATCCTGGTGGGGGAAAATACATTGCCCTTCTTTTCCTTGTGAGCTGGCAGCATTGGGCCATCATGATCAATGGACTGATTCCCAGAATACTTACCACAACTGAAATTAATCTGTATTTGCTGCTTTTCACGTCTTTAAACAGATGGGTGTTAAGTCAAGCAATTTCTAAGGAAATTTCACTTCTTTATCAATTTTGGTCACGGAACCATCTTCACAGGAGAATCTATATATATAAAAGTGAAAAGTCACTGACTTTGGGGGTTGATGTGCATGGGGTGGGGTTGGTGCTCATGGGGGGATATTGCACAAGGGGGGGTTGTTGCACAACGTTGTGGTTGGGAAAGCAGTCTGAGAGCATGATAATTGAATTGCTACTCAGAAGTAAGCCCCATTATAGACAGTGGGACTTAAGCTGTAAACTGCTCCTCCTTCCTCCGGTGGCCATAAGGCTGGGGGAGAGACTCTAATCCAGAATAAAGGGTTAGGCTCTTAGGCTGCTATCCTGTCCACACTTGCCTGGGAGTAAGTCCCACTGACTATAATGGGACTTACTTCTGAGTAGCTTACTTCTTCCCTTGGCTTTGCGTTCCCTTAGGGAACAGGGTGTTCTCTGGAGTCCCCCCTCCCTTCCCTTGGCTTTGGCACAGGGTGACCATATGTCCTCTTTTTCCAGGACATGTCTTCTGGAGTCCTCCCTTCCTTTGGCTTTGCCTTCCCTTAGGGAACAGGGTGTCCTCTTTTTCCAGGACATGGTGTTGTCTGGAGACCCCTCTCCCTTCCCTTGGCTTTGGCCTTTCTTAGGGTAATGGGTGGCCATATGTCCTTTTTTCCAGGACATGTCCTCTTTTGTAGCCTGGTACCACTGCTACTCAGAAGTAGCAGGTAAGTGTGGACAGGAGCCTCAAAGCCCACCCCTTCTGTGCAGACACACACAGAATAGGGATCTTTCAGCCAGACTTTCCTGGGAGTAAGTCCTTTGAGTGTGGTGGGGATGGATGGGACCTACTTCTGTGCCCAGGGTGACCATATGACTGGATTTGTCTCGATTTTTAGCCTACTGTCTGGGTGTCCTACATTTTTGCTTCATTGTCCTACATTTTGCTGTCAATGTTAATTAAAATAAGGCCTAACCTGAAAATAAGACCTATGGTGTTTTTTTTTTTACCAAAACAATAATAAGACAATGTCTTATTATTGGGGGAACACGGTAGAAGTTGGTGAACAATAAAAGAAGTTGGTGTCAGTAATATCAGGGAACATCTGTACCTTTTAAGGTGAACAATAAAAATCCAAGGGGCTCTCGATACTCCGGTTCTGATGTCCATGTCCTGCATACCTTTACAACATAAACAGTTGAGTCTTTTGTCTTTGGTGAACTTTTCACTCTTAAAGAAGCATTTGAGAGAATCCTGTGGACCAGAAGGGTTTCGATGAATCAGATGTACAAGCAAGACTAATCAACACCCTGCCAAAACCGCCGGGCCTAGAAGTGTGAAATTTGTGGTGGGTGTTCCTTCCATGATTGAGGGGTGCACTAAGAACCAGTTTTCGGAAATTCCAACCGGAAGGGGGTGAAATGGGGTGCAACGCATTTTCTCTCTATACTTTGCATTGAAGAATCGGTGATTGAGGGATGCTCCTCACCACCCACCATAGGGGCCACTGTTCCTCCTAAACCCCCTTAACTTCCCCTAAACCGCTGCATGACCAAAGGAGGAAAATGAAGAGTGTTTCTTCAAGGACACAAGGCTAAATTAGAGAACAATCCTGGGGAAAGAGGCCATCTGGACTCCCTGGTTTGGACTGTTTGGTTCAGAACTGTGGCTGTCAGAATGGCAGTTGAGACCAGACAGAAGAGGCAGTTGGGGGACAGTGAGAGCAGAGACAGTTGGGGGTGGAACGAGGAGAAGCAGGCTGGGGAACCGTGTCCATCCTCTGCTGTATGAGGAAGCCCTAAAGCACGTGCTGGTCTGTTTCTTCTTCGTTTAAGGGCAGCCATTTTAATGCTTGCTCCTGACGAAAATACTGTCTGGACTCCTTCAGAACCCCAATCCCTCTTGACTGCCCCCAAATACTTTCTCTTCTAGGGGCAGTTCCCACATCTGAGGGATTTTCTGCCCCCAGGTGATCTGATTTGCTCCTGAGATGGCTGACTCCCCCTCTCACATAACTGGGCTTCAAGATGGAGTCTTATCTTCCCCACATCCCTGTGAAGGAGGGGGGAGTGCCCGTACCCACTTCCCCAGTGCCCGTACTCCCTGGTGCCTGACAATCCCTGCTCCCTGCAACCAGGTACCCGGTGGTTGGTGCCCCTGGTCCCCAGTATGCCATGCGTTCTTTTTTTCCCCCTTGCACTCTTTTATCCCCTTGCACAGATCCACAAGGACAAAACCATGGGTGAACTGCTTCTAAATTAAAATTATCTTCTATCTATATATATAAAAGAGAAAAGTCACTCACTGACTGACTCACTGACTGACTGACTCACTGACTCACTCATCACCGCCCTGCCAAAACCGGTGGGCCTAGAAGCGTGAAATTTGGGGTGGGTGTTCCTTCCGTGAGGGAGGGGTGCACTAAGAACCGGTTTTCGGAAATTCCAACAGGAAGGGGGTGAAAAGGGGCGCAACACGTTTTCCTCCCTATACTTTGCATTGAGAATTGCTGACTCAGCAACATTCTGCCCCAGCTGCTGGGCCTGAAGCATGGAATTCTGGGAGTTCCTTCTGTCACCTGAACACCCACCAAGAACCATCTGGAGAATTTAACCCTTCAGGGGCTGAAAAGGGGTCAACGTGTTTCTGTCCTATACTTAACATGGGAGACTGAACCACATCCAGCCAATTTGGTGCTCAGATCCTGGTGCACTGGGGGATGTTGTTCGGAGGAAGAGGTTGTGCTGGCGAGGATGCTGCGCATGAGGGGAAATTGCTCATGAGGGGAAATTGTGCATGGGGGAAGTTGCGCATGTAGGAAAGTTGCGCAGGGGGGAAGTTGCACATGGGAGGAAGTTGCGCATGGGAGGAAGTTGCGCATGGGGAGAAGTTGATCATGGGGGAAAATTGTGTATGGGGGAAAGTTGCGCATGGGGGGAAAGTTGCGCATGGGGGGAAGTTGCACATGGGGGAAAGTTGCACATGGGGAAAGTTGCACATGAGAGGAAAGTTGCGCATGGGGAAGTTGCGCATGGGGGAAGTTGCGCATGGGGGAACTTGTGCATGGGGGGATGATGCGCATGGGGGGATGATGCACATGGAGGAAAGTTGCGCATGGGGGGATGATGCACACGGAGGAAGTTGCACACGGAGGAAGTTGCGCATGGGGGAAGTTGCGCATGGGAGGAAAGTTGCGCATATGGGAAGTTGCGCATGGGGAAGTTGCACATGGGGATGATGCACATGGAGGAAAGTTGCGGATGGGGGAAGTTGCGGACGGGGGGAAGTTGCGGACGGGGGAAGTTGCGGACGGGGGAAGTTGCGCATGGGGGGAAGTTGCGCATGGGGGGAAGTTGCGCATGGGGAAAGTTGCACCTGGGGGGAAGTTGTGCATGGGGGAAAATTGAGCATGGGGGGAAAGTTGCGCACGGGAGGAAAGTTGCGCATGGGGGAAGTTGCACATGGGGGAAAGTTGCACATGGGGAAAGTTGCACATGAGAGGAAAGTTGCGCATGGGGGAACTTGTGCATGGGGGGATGATGCGCATGGGGGATGATGCACACGGAGGAAAGTTGCGCCTGGGGGAAGTTGCGCATGGGGGAAAATTGAGCATGGGGGAAAATTGCGCATGGGGGAAAGTTGTGCATGGGGGAAAGTTGCGCACGGGGGGAAAGTTGCGCACGGGGGGAAAGTTGTGCATATGGGAAGTTGCGCATATGGGAAGTTGCGCATGGGAGGAAAGTTGCGCACCGGGGGAAGTTGCGCATGGGGAAAATTGCACATGAGAGGAAAGTTGCGTATGGGGGAAGTTGCGCATGGGGGGATGATGCACATGGGGGGATGATGCACACGGAGGAAAGTTGCGCATGGGGGATGATACACACAGAGGAAGTTGCACACGGAGGAAGTTGCGCATGGGGATGATGCACATGGAGGAAAGTTGTGCACGGGGGGAAGTTGCGCACGGGGGAAGTTGCGCACAGGGGGAAGTTGTGCATGGGAGGAAAGTTGCACATTGGGGAAAGTTGCACATGGGGAAAGTTGCACATGGGAAAAGTTGTGCATGGGGAAAGTTGTGCATGGGGTTTGATGCATATGGGGGAAGTTGTGCATGGGGGGTTGATGCGCATGGGGAAAGTTGTGCATGGGGTTTGATGCATATGGGGGAAGTTGTGCATGGGGGGTTGATCCGCATGGGGGAATTTGTGCATTGGGGGTTGATGTGCATGGGGGGAAGTTACGCATGGGGTAACTTGTGCATGCTGGGTTGATGCGCATGGGTGAAGTTGCGCTTGGGGGGGTTGATGTGTATGGGGGAAGGTGTGCATGGGGGGTTGTTACACCTGGGGGAAAGTTATCCACGGAGGGTTGATGATTATGGGGGAATGGCATACGGGGGAATTTTACTCCCGCAACGCGGGTACGCCTTTCGCTAGTATATATATAAAAGAGAAAAGTCACTCACTGACTAACTCACTCACTGACTGACTCATCACCGCCCTGCCAAAACCTCTGGGCCTAGAAGCGTGAAATTTGGGGTGGGTGTTCCTTCCGTGACGGAGGGGTGCATGCACTAAGAACCAGTTTTTGGAAATTCCAACGGGAAGGGAGTGAAAAGGGGCACAATGCGTTTTCCTCCCTATACTTTGCATTGAGAATTGCTGACTCATCAACATTCTGCCCCAACTGCTGGGCCTGAAGCATGGAATTCTGGGAGGGATCCTTCTGTCACCTGAACACCCACCAAGAACCATCTGGAGAAATTTAACCCGTCGGGGCTGAAAAGGGGGCAACGTGATTTTGTCCTATACTTAACATGGGAGACTGAACAACATCCAGCCAATTTGGTGCCTGGTGCACTGGGGAGGATGCTGTAAAGGGCATTGGTGTTGTGCATGGGGAAGTGATGTGCATGGTATTTGACGTGTGTGAAGGGTTGATGCACATGTATATTGTGCATGGGGGATGTTGCACATGGGGAATGATGCGCATGGGGGGATATTTTGCATGGGGAGATGATGGAGAAGTGTAAGCAGTAAGCAGAACTGCCTATTTTCCAGTACACACCCAGTACACACCCAGTAAGCAGAACTGCGAAAGCCCTGGGGATGTGAGGTTCTGCTAGTCGGGGATGTGAGGTTCTGCTAGTGGGGCATGCATTGGGGGCATGCAGTGGGTGGAACGGCCGGGCAGAGCCTCCCAATTGACGTCCTTCAAAAAGCATGCGCTTTGCACCCCCCATGCGTTTTGCACCCTCCATACCCTCCATGCGCTTTGCACCCCCCATGTCACCAAGTACTTTGCACCCTCCATGCCCTTCATTCGCTTTGCACCCCACATGCGGTTTGACCCTCCATGCCCTCCATGTGCTTTGCACCCCCCATGTGCTTTGCACCCTCCATGCGCTCCATGCGCTTTGCACCCCCCATGCACTTTTCACCCTCCATGCCCTTCATGCGCTTTGCACCGTCCATTCGCTTTGCACCCTCCATAACCTACATGCGCTTTGCACCCCCATGCGCTCTGCACCCCATGTGCTTTTCACCCCCCATGACCTCAATGTGCTTTGCACCTCCCATGTGATTTGCACCCTCCATACCCTCCATGCGCTTTGCACCCTCCATGCGCTTTGCACCCCCCATGCGCTTTTCACCCCCCATGCCCTCCATGTGCTTTGCACCCCCCATGCGCTTTGCACCCCCCCCATGCGCTTTGCACCCTCCATACCCTCCATGTGCTTTGCACCCCCATGCGCTTTGCACCCTCCATACCCTCCATGCGCTTTGCACCCCCCATGCGCTTTGCACCCTCCATACCCTCCATGCGCTTTGTACCCCCCATGCGCTTTGTACCCCCCCATGCCTTCCATGCACTTTGCACCCCCCATGCGCTTTGCACCCTCCATGCCCTCCATGCGCCTTGCCCCCCATGCGCTTTGCACCCTCCATGCCCTCCATGCGCTTTGCCCCCCCCTGCACTTTGCACCCTCCATGCTCTGTGCATGTTTGTGGTGGTGGTGGTGGTGGTGGGGAGGTTCTGCGTCTGCCTTTCTGCCCATCCACCCCCTCGCACAGTCCCTTCCCTTGTGCAGGTCCAACTCTGGATGGGCAGAGCTGACTCTCATGACCATTCTGTTCACATGTGCAAGGCTGACACATGACAGTGTGGTTAAGGCCTCCTCCTGGCCCTACACACCGGGCCACATGCGGAAAAAAGCGCTCTGCACACGCTCAGAGGGCCTCTTTCTCTGCCACCCTATTGTGGGCCCCACTCCCGACATTGCCCTTTTAAGAAGACCTTGCCCTTTTAAGACGACTTAGGCAGACCTTACTTCCCTGTGTGTGTTTTGAGTGACGTCAGCCAATGAGTAGCCGCGCCCCCAGGGCACTATCAGTGTCAGCCACGCCCCCGGGGCACTATCAGTGTCAGCCCCGCCCAGGACTATCTAAGCCGGGCGAATGGCTCGTCCAGCAAACGCAGGCTCTAGTGAGAGAAGCTAGATGGATCGAGCCATCCGGTGGCCCCGTCCGTGCACTTGTGCGTGGATGGGGCCCTGGGCCCTCCTTACTCCGAGGAGACCTGTCGGCAAGATCCCACCCGGGGAGTGTCGGCAGTTCGATGACTGGTTAGGGAGGATCACCCAGGACGGAGGGCATGGCGTCGGTCCCTAAGGACTGGTCGGGCCCGTCCTCACTAGGGCGTGGGGCAGTGTCCGATCGCCGTGCCCAGGACTTTTGCCTCTTCGAAGGGCAAAGTCGGTGGACCCCCCTTGGTGATGACACTCAAGGACACTTCCCTGGACGCTGCAGTTCAATCACACCTGCACCCCATGCCCTCTGCACCCCCATGCCCTCCACGCACTTTGCACTCCCCATGCACTTTGCACCCCCCATACCCCTCCATGCACTTTGCACCCCCCATACCCCTCCATGCACTTTGCACCCGCCATGCCCTCTGCACCCCCCATGCCCTCCATGCCCTCTGCACCCCCCATGCACTTTGCATCCCCCATACCCCTCCATGCACTGCACCCGCCATGCCCTCCATGCACTTTGCACCCCCCTTGCCCTCTACACCCCCCATGCCCCTCCATGCACTTTGCACCCCCCATGCCCTCTGCACCCCCATGCCTTCCATGCACTTTGCACCCGCCATGCCCTCTGCACCCCCCATGCCCTCCATGCACTTTGCACCCCCCATGCCCTCTGCACCCACTATGCCCCTCCATGCCCTTTGCAACCCCCATGCCCTCTGCCCCCTGTGCCCTCCATGCCCTCTGCACCCCCATGCCTCTGCACCCCCATGCCCTCCATGCACTTTGCACCCCCATGCCCTCTGCACCCCCCATGCCCTCCATGCCCTCCATGCACTGTGCACCCCCCATGCCCTATGCACCCCCCATGCCCTCCATGCACTTTGCAGCTCCCATGCGCTTTGCACCCTCCATGCCCTCCATGCACTTTGCACCCCCCATGCCCTCCATGCCCTCTGCACCCCCCCATGCCCTCTGCAACCCCCCATGCACTTTGCACCCCCCATGCCCTCCATGCACTTTGCACCCCCCATTCCTTCTGCACCCCCCATGCTCCTCCATGCACTTTGCACCTGCCATGCCCTCTGCACCCCCCATGCTCCTCCATGCCCTCTGCACCCCCCATGCACTTTGCATCCCCCATACCCCTCCATGCACTTTGCAACCGCCATGCCCTCTGCGCCCCCCATGCCCCTCCATGCACTTTGCACCCGCCATGCCCTCTGCGCCCCCCATGCCCCTCCATGCACTTTGCACCCGCCATGCCCTCTGCACCCCCCATGCCCCCCATGCACTTTGCACCTCCCATGCCCTCTACGCCCCCCATGCCCCTCCATGCACTTTGCACCCGCCATGCCCTCTGCACCCCCCCATGCCTTCCATGCACTTTGCACCCGCCATGCCCTCTGCACCCCCCATGCCCTCCATGCACTTTGCACCCCCCATGCCCTCTGCACCCCCTATGCCCCTCCATGCCCTTTGCAACCCCCATGCCCTCTGCCCCCCTGTGCCCTCCATGCCCTCTGCACCCCCTATGCCCTCTGCACCCTCCATGCACTTTGCACCCCCCATGCCCTCTGCAGCCTCCATGTCCTCCATGCACTTTGCACCCCCCATGCACTTTGCAACCCCAATGCCCTCTGCACCCTCCAAGCCCTCCATGCACTTTGCACCCCCATGTCCTCCATGCGCTTTGCACCCCCCATGCACTTTGCACCCCCCATGTCCTCCATGCGCTTTGCACTCCGCATGCGCTTTGCACCCTCCATACCCTCCATGCGCTTTGCACCCCCCCATGCGCTTTTCACCCTCCATACCCCCCATGCGCTTTTCATCCCCCATGCACTTTGCACCCCCCATGCCCTCTGCACCCTCCATGCCCTCCATGCACTTTACACCCCCCATGTCCTCCATGCGCTTTGCACCCTCCATGCCCTCCATGCACTTTGCACCCTCAATGCGCTTTCCACCCCCATGTCCTCCATACGCTTTGCACCCCACATGCGCTTTTCACCCTCCATGCCCTCCATGTGCTTTGCACCCCCCATGCGCTTTGCACCCTCCATGCCCTCCATGCCCCCCATGCCCTCCATGCACTTTGCACCCCCCATACTCTCTGCACCCTCCATGCCCTCCATGCACTTTGCACCCCCCATGCCCTCCATGCCCTCTGCACCCCCATGCCCTCTGCACCCCCATGCCCTCTGCACCCCCCCATGCCCTCTGCACCCCCATGCCCTCCATGCACTTTGCACCCCCATGCCCTCTGCACCCCCATGCCCTCCATGCCCTCCATGCACTGTGCACCCCCCATGCCCTATGCACCCCCCATGCCCTCCATGCACTTTGCACCCCCCATGCGCTTTGCACCCTCCATGCCCTCCATGCACTTTGCACCCCCCATGCCCTCCATGCACTTTGCAACCACATGCCCTTTGCACCCCCCCATGCGTTCTGCACCCCCATGCCCCCCATGCGTTCTGCACCCCCCCATGCGTTCTGCACCCCCCCATGCCCTCTGCACCCCCATGCTCTCTGCACCCCCCGATGCCCTCTGCGCCCTCATGCCCTCCATGCACTTTGCACCCCCATGCCCTCTGCACCCCCCATGTCCTCTGTACCCCTATGCCCTCTGCACCCCCCATGCCCTCCATGCACTTTGCACCCCCTATGCGCTTTTCACCCTCCATGCCCTCCATCTGCTTTGCACCGCCCATGCGCTTTGCACCCTCCATACCCTCCATGCGCTTTACACCCCCCATGCGCTTTGCACCCTCCTTGCCCTCCATGCACTTTGCACACCCCATGCCCTCTGCACCCTCCATGCCCTCCATGCACTTTGCACCCCCCATGCCCTCCATGCCCTCTGCACCCCCCCATGCCCTCTGCAACCCCCCCATACGCTTTGCACCCTCCTTGCCCTCCATGCCCTCTGCACCCCCCATGCCCTCTGCACCCCCATGCCCTCCATGCACTTTGCACCCCCATGCGCTTTTCAACCTCCATGCTCTGTGCATGTTTGTGGTGGTGGTGGTGGTGGGGAGGTTCTGGTCTGCCTTTCTGCCCATCCACCCCCTCGCACAGTCCCTTCCCTTGTGCAGGTCCAACTCTGGATGGGCAGAGCTGACTCTCATGACCATTCTGTTCACATGTGCAAGGCTGACACATGACAGTGTGGTTAAGGCCTCCTCCTGGCCCTACACACCGGGCCACATGCGGAAAAAAGCGCTCTGTGCACGCTCAGAGGGCTTCTCTGCCACCCTATTGTGGGCCCCACTCCCGACATTGCCCTTTTAAGAAGACCTTGCCCTTTTAAGACGACTTAGGCAGACCTTACTTCCCTGTGTGTGTTTTGAGTGACGTCAGCCAATGAGTAGCCGCGCCCCCAGGGCACTATCAGTGTCAGCCACGCCCCCGGGGCACTATAAGTGTCAGCCACGCCCAGGACTATCTAAGCCGGGCGAATGGCTCGTCCAGCAAACGCAGGCTCTAGTGAGAGAAGCTAGATGGATCGAGCCATCCGGTGGCCCCGTCCGTGCACTTGTGCGTGGATGGGGCCCTGGGCCCTCCTTACTCCGAGGAGACCTGTCGGCAAGATCCCACCCGGGGAGTGTCGGCAGTTCGATGACTGGTTAGGGAGGATCACCCAGGACGGAGGGCATGGCGTCGGTCCCTAAGGACTGGTCGGGCCCGTCCTCACTAGGGCGTGGGGCAGTGTCCGATCGCCGTGCCCAGGACTTTTGCCTCTTCGAAGGGCAAAGTCGGTGGACCCCCCTTGGTGATGACACTCAAGGACACTTCCCTGGACGCTGCAGTTCAATCACACCTGCACCCCATGCCCTCTGCACCCCCATGCCCCTCCACGCACTTTGCACCCGCCATGCCCTCTGCACCCCCCATGACCTCCATGCACTTTGCACCCCCCATTCCTTGTGCACCCCCCATGCTCCTCCATGCACTTTGCACCCGCCATGCCCTCTGCACCCCCCATGCTCCTCCATGCCCTCTGCACCCCCCATGCACTTTGCATCCCCCATACCCCTCCATGCACTTTGCACCCGCCATGCCCTCCATGCACTTTGCACCCGCCATGCCCTCTGCGCCCCCCATGCCCCTCCATGCACTTTGCACCCGCCATGCCCTCTGCACCCCCCATGCCCCCATGCACTTTGCACCTCCCATGCCCTCTACGCCCCCGATGCCCCTCCATGCACTTTGCACCCGCCATGCCCTCTGCACCCCCCATGCCTTCCATGCACTTTGCACCCGCCATGCCCTCTGCATCCCCCATGCCCTCCATGCACTTTGCACCCCCCATGCCCTCTGCACCCCCTATGCCCTTCCATGCCCTTTGCAACCCCCATGCCCTCTGCCCCCCTGTGCCCTCCATGCCCTCTGCACCCCCTATGCCCTCTGCACCCTCCATGCACTTTCCACCCCCCATGCCCTCTGCAGCCTCCATGTCCTCCATGCACTTTGCACCCCCCATGCACTTTGCAACCCCAATGCCCTCTGCACCCTCCAAGCCCTCCATGCACTTTGCACCCCCCATGCACTTTGCAACCCCCATGCACTTTGCACCCCCCATGTCCTCCATGCGCTTTGCACTCCGCATGCGCTTTGCACTCTCCATACCCTCCATGCGCTTTGCACCCCCCCATGCGCTTTGCACCCTCCATACCCCCCATGCGCTTTGTACCCCCCATGCCCTCTGCACCCTCCATGCCCTCCATGCACTTTGCACCCTCAATGCGCTTTCCACCCCCATGTCCTCCATACGCTTTGCACCCCACATCCGCTTTGCACCCTCCATGCCCTCCATACCCCCCATGCCCTCCATGCACTTTGCACCCCCCATGCTCTCTGCACCCTCCATGCCCTCCATGCACTATGCACCCCCATGCCCTCCATGCACTTTGCACTCCCCATGCCCTCTGCACCCCCATGCCCTCTGCACCCCCCCATGCCCTCTGCACCCCCATGCCCTCCATGCCCTCTGCACCCCCATGCCCTCCATGCCCTCCATGCACTGTGCACCCCCCATGCCCTATGCACCCCCCATGCCCTCCATGCACTTTGCACCCCCCATGCGCTTTGCACCCTCCATGCCCTCCATGCACTTTGCACCCCCCATGCCCTCCATGCACTTTGCACCCTCCATTCCCTACATGCACTCTGCACCCCCATGCCCTTTGAACCCCCCATGCCCTCCATGCCCTCTGCACCCTCCATGCTCTCTGCACCCCCCATGCCCTCTGCGCCCTCATGTCCTCCATGCACTTTGCACCCCCATGCCCTCTGCACCCCCCATGCCCTCTGTACCCCTATGCCCTCTGCACCCCCCATGCCCTCCATGCACTTTGCACCCCCTATGCGCTTTTCACCCTCCATGCCCTCCATCTGCTTTGCACCGCCCATGCGCTTTGCACCCTCCATACCCTCCATGCGCTTTACACCCCCCATGCGCTTTGCACCCTCCTTGCCCTCCATGCACTTTGCACACCCTATGCCCTCTGCACCCTCCATGCCCTCCATGCATTTGCACCCCCCATGCCCTCTGCAACCCCGCCATGCACTTTGCACCCCCCATGCCTTCCATGCACTTTGCACCCCCCATGCCCTCTGCACCCCCCCATGCCCTCTGCACCCCCATGCCGTCCATGCACTTTGCACCCCCATGCGCTTTTCACCCTCCATGCCCTCCATGCGCTTTGCCCCCCCATGCACTTTGCACCCTCCATGCTCTGTGCATGTTTGTGGTGCTGGTGGTGGTGAGGTTCTGCGTCTGCCTTTTTGCCCATCCACCCCGTCGCACAGTCCCTTCCCTTGTGCAGGTCCAACTCTGGATGGGCAGAGCTGACTCTCATGACCATTCTGTTCACATGTGCAAGGCTGACACATGACAGTGTGGTTAAGGCCTCCTCCTGGCCCTACACACCGGGCCACATGCGGAAAAAAGCGCTCTGTGCACGCTCAGAGGGCTTCTCTGCCACCCTATTGTGGGCCCCACTCCCGACATTGCCCTTTTAAGAAGACTTTGCCCTTTTAAGACGACATAGGCAGACCTTACTTCCCTGTGTGTGTTTTCAGTGACGTCAGCCAATGAGTAGCCGCGCCCCCAGGGCACTATCAGTGTCAGCCACGCCCCCGGGGCACTATAAGTGTCAGCCCCGCCCAGGACTATCTAAGCCGGGCGAATGGCTCGTCCAGCAAACGCAGGCTCTAGTGAGAGAAGCTAGATGGATCGAGCCATCCGGTGGCCCCGTCCGTGCACTTGTGCGTGGATGGGGCCCTGGGCCCTCCTTACTCCGAGGAGACCTGTCGGCAAGATCCCACCCGGGGAGTGTCGGCAGTTCGATGACTGGTTAGGGAGGATCACCCAGGACGGAGGGCATGGCGTCGGTCCCTAAGGACTGGTCGGGCCCGTCCTCACTAGGGCGTGGGGCAGTGTCCGATCGCCGTGCCCAGGACTTTTGCCTCTTCGAAGGGCAAAGTCGGTGGACCCCCCTTGGTGATGACACTCAAGGACACTTCCCTGGACGCTGCTGTTCAATCACACCTGCACCCCATGCCCTCTGCACCCCCATGCCCTCCACGCACTTTGCACTCCCCATGCACTCTGCATCCCCCATACCCCTCCATGCACTTTGCACCCCCCATTCCTTCTGCATCCCCCATGCTCCTCCATGCACTTTGCACCCGCCATGCCCTCTGCACCTCCCATGCCCCCCCATGCACTTTGCACCCCCCATGCCCCTCTATGCACTTTGTACCCCCCATGCCCTCCATGCCCTCTGCACCCCCCATGCACTTTGCATCCCCCATACCCCTCCATGCACTGCACCCGCCATGCCCTCCATGCACTTTGCACCCCCCATGCCCTCTGCACCCCCATGCCCCTCCATGCACTTTGCACCCCCCATGCCCTCTGCACCCCCCATGCCCCTCCATGCACTTTGCACCCGCCATGCACTTTGCACCGGCCATGCCCCTCCATGCACTTTGCACCCGCCATGCCCTCTGCACCTCCCATGCCCCCCCATGCACTTTGCACCCCCCATGCCCTCTACGCCCCCCATGCCCCTCCATGCACTTTGCACCCGCCATGCCCTCTGCACCCCCCATGCCCCTCCATGCACTTTGCACCCCCCATGCCCTCTGCACCCCCATGCCCTCCATGCACTTTGCACCCTCCATTCGCTCCATGCCCTCTGCACCCCCATGCCCTACATGCACTTTGCACCCTCCATGTCCTCTGCACCCCCGCATGCCCTCTGCGCCCCCATGCCCTCCATGCACTTTGCACCCCCGTGCCCTCTATACCCCCCATGCCCTCTGCACCCTCCTTGCCCTCCATGCACTTTGCACCCCCCATGCCCTCTGCACCCTCCATGCATTTGCACCCCCCATGCCCTCTGCACCCTCCCATGCCCTCTGCAACCCCGCCATGCACTTTGCACCCCCCATGCCTTCCATGCACTTTGCACCCCCCATGCCCTCTGCACCCCCCCATGCCCTCTGCACCCCCATGCCCTCCATGCACTTTGCACCCCCATGCGCTTTTCACCCTCCATGCCCTCCATGCGCTTTGCCCCCCCATGCACTTTGCACCCTCCATGCTCTGTGCATGTTTGTGGTGCTGGTGGTGGTGAGGTTCTGCGTCTGCCTTTCTGCCCATCCACCCCGTCGCACAGTCCCTTCCCTTGTGCAGGTCCAACTCTGGATGGGCAGAGCTGACTCTCATGACCATTCTGTTCACATGTGCAAGGCTGACACATGACAGTGTGGTTAAGGCCTCCTCCTGGCCCTACACACCGGGCCACATGCGGAAAAAAGCGCTCTGCGCACGCTCAGAGGGCTTCTCTGCCACCCTATTGTGGGCCCCGCTCCCGACATTGCCCTTTTAAGAAGACCTTGCCCTTTTAAGACGACATAGGCAGACCTTTCTTCCCTGTGTGTGTTTTGAGTGACGTCAGCCAATGAGTAGCCGCGCCCCCAGGGCACTATCAGTGTCAGCCACGCCCCCGGGGCACTGTAAGTGTCAGCCCCGCCCAGGACTATCTAAGCCGGGCGAATGGCTCGTCCAGCAAACGCAGGCTCTAGTGAGAGAAGCTAGATGGATCGAGCCATCCGGTGGCCCCGTCCGTGCACTTGTGCGTGGATGGGGCCCTGGGCCCTCCTTACTCCGAGGAGACCTGTCGGCAAGATCCCACCCGGGGAGTGTCGGCAGTTCGATGACTGGTTAGGGAGGATCACCCAGGACGGAGGGCATGGCGTCGGTCCCTAAGGACTGGTCGGGCCCGTCCTCACTAGGGCGTGGGGCAGTGTCCGATCGCCGTGCCCAGGACTTTTGCCTCTTCGAAGGGCAAAGTCGGTGGACCCCCCTTGGTGATGACACTCAAGGACACTTCCCTGGACGCTGCAGTTCAATCACACCTGCACCCCATGCCCTCTGCACCCCCATGCCCTCCACGCACTTTGCACTCCCCATGCACTTTGCATCCCCCATACCCCTCCATGCACTTTGCACCCCCCATTCCTTCTGCACCCCCCATGCTCCTCCATGCACTTTGCACCTGCCATGCCCTCTGCACCCCCCATGCCCTCCATGCCCTCTGCACTCCCCATGCACTTTGCATCCCCCATACCCCTCCATGCACTTTGCACCCGCCATGCCCTCCATGCCCTCCATGCACTTTGCACCTCCCTTGCCCACTGCACCCCCCATGCCCCTCCATGCACTTTGCACCCCCCATGCCCTCTGCACCCCCCATGCCCCTCCATGCACTTTGCACCCGCCATGCACTTTGCACCCGCCATGCCCCTCCATGCACTTTGCACCCGCCATGCCCTCTGCACCTCCCATGCCCCCCCATGCACTTTGCACCCCCCATGCCCTCTACGCCCCCCATGCCCCTCCATGCACTTTGCACCCGCCATGCCCTCTGCACCCCCCATGCCCCTCCATGCGCTTTGCACCCCCCATGCCCTCTGCAGCCTCCATGTCCTCCATGCACTTTGCACCCCCATGCGCTTTGCAACCCCCATGCCCTCTGCACCCTCCATGCCCTCCATGCGCTTTGCACCCTCCATGCGCTTTGCACCCCCCATGTCCTCCATGCCCTCTGCACCCCCCGTGCCCTCTGCACCCCCATGCCCTCCATGCACTTTGCATCCCCATGCGCTTTTCACCCTCCATGTCCTCCATGCACTTTGCACCCCCCATGTGCTTTGCACCCTCCATGCCCTCCATGCGCTTTGCCCCCCCATGCACTTTGCACCCTCCATGCTCTGTGCATGTTTGTGGTGGTGGTGGTGGTGGTGGTGGGGAGGTTCTGCGTCTGCCTTTCTGCCCATCCACCCCCTCGCACAGTCCCTTCCCTTGTGCAGGTCCAACTCTGGATGGGCAGAGCTGACTCTCATGACCATTCCGTTCACATGTGCAAGGCTGACACATGACAGTGTGGTTAAGGCCTCCTCCTGGCCCTACACACCGGGCCACATGCGGAAAAAAGCGCTCTGTGCACGCTCAGAGGGCTTCTCTGCCACCCTATTGTGGGCCCCACTCCCGACATTGCCCTTTTAAGAAGACCTTGCCCTTTTAAGACGACTTAGGCAGACCTTACTTCCCTGTGTGTGTTTTGAGTGACGTCAGCCAATGAGTAGCCGCGCCCCCAGGGCACTATAAGTGTCAGCCCCGCCCAGGACTATCTAAGCCGGGCGAATGGCTCGTCCAGCAAACGCAGGCTCTAGTGAGAGAAGCTAGATGGATCGAGCCATCCGGTGGCCCCGTCCGTGCACTTGTGCGTGGATGGGGCCCTGGGCCCTCCTTACTCCGAGGAGACCTGTCGGCAAGATCCCACCCGGGGAGTGTCGGCAGTTCGATGACTGGTTAGGGAGGATCACCCAGGACGGAGGGCATGGCGTCGGTCCCTAAGGACTGGTCGGGCCCGTCCTCACTAGGGCGTGGGGCAGTGTCCGATCGCCGTGCCCAGGACTTTTGCCTCTTCGAAGGGCAAAGTCGGTGGACCCCCCTTGGTGATGACACTCAAGGAAACTTCCCTGGACGCTGCAGTTCAATCACACTTGCACCCCATGCCCTCTGCACCCCCATGCCCTCCACGCACTTTGCACCCGCCATGCCCTCTGCACCCCCCATGACCTCCATGCACTTTGCACCCCCCATTCCTTGTGCACCCCCCATGCTCCTCCATGCACTTTGCACCCGCCATGCCCTCTGCACCCCCCATGCTCCTCCATGCCCTCTGCACCCCCCATGCACTTTGCATCCCCCATACCCCTCCATGCACTTTGCACCCGCCATGCCCTCCATGCACTTTGCACCCGCCATGCCCTCTGCGCCCCCCATGCCCCTCCATGCACTTTGCACCCGCCATGCCCTCTGCACCCCCCATGCCCCCATGCACTTTGCACCTCCCATGCCCTCTACGCCCCCGATGCCCCTCCATGCACTTTGCACCCGCCATGCCCTCTGCACCCCCCATGCCTTCCATGCACTTTGCACCCGCCATGCCCTCTGCATCCCCCATGCCCTCCATGCACTTTGCACCCCCCATGCCCTCTGCACCCCCTATGCCCCTCCATGCCCTTTGCAACCCCCATGCCCTCTGCCCCCCTGTGCCCTCCATGCCCTCTGCACCCCCTATGCCCTCTGCACCCTCCATGCACTTTCCACCCCCCATGCCCTCTGCAGCCTCCATGTCCTCCATGCCCTTTGCACCCCCCATGCACTTTGCAACCCCAATGCCCTCTGCACCCTCCAAGCCCTCCATGCACTTTGCACCCCCCATGCACTTTGCAACCCCCATGCACTTTGCACCCCCCATGTCCTCCATGCGCTTTGCACTCCGCATGCGCTTTGCACTCTCCATACCCTCCATGCGCTTTGCACCCCCCCATGCGCTTTGCACCCTCCATACCCCCCATGCGCTTTGTACCCCCCATGCCCTCTGCACCCTCCATGCCCTCCATGCACTTTGCACCCTCAATGCGCTTTCCACCCCCATGTCCTCCATACGCTTTGCACCCCACATCCGCTTTGCACCCTCCATGCCCTCCATACCCCCCATGCCCTCCATGCACTTTGCACCCCCCATGCTCTCTGCACCCTCCATGCCCTCCATGCACTATGCACCCCCATGCCCTCCATGCACTTTGCACTCCCCATGCCCTCTGCACCCCCCCATGCCCTCTGCACCCCCCCATGCCCTCTGCACCCCCATGCCCTCCATGCACTGTGCACCCCCCATGCCCTCTGCACCCCCCATGCCCTCTGCACCCCCCCATGCCCTCTGCACCCCCATGCCCTCCATGCACTGTGCACCCCCCATGCCCTCTGCACCCCCCATGCCCTCCATGCACTTTGCACCCCCTATGCGCTTTTCACCCTCCATGCCCTCCATCTGCTTTGCACCGCCCATGCGCTTTGCACCCTCCATACCCTCCATGCGCTTTACACCCCCCATGCACTTTGCACCCTCCTTGCCCTCCATGCACTTTGCACACCCTATGCCCTCTGCACCCTCCATGCCCTCCATGCATTTGCACCCCCCATGCCCTCTGCAACCCCGCCATGCACTTTGCACCCCCCATGCCTTCCATGCACTTTGCACCCCCCATGCCCTCTGCACCCCCCCATGCCCTCTGCACCCCCATGCCCTCCATGCACTTTGCACCCCCATGCGCTTTTCACCCTCCATGCCCTCCATGCGCTTTGCCCCCCCATGCACTTTGCACCCTCCATGCTCTGTGCATGTTTGTGGTGCTGGTGGTGGTGAGGTTCTGCGTCTGCCTTTTTGCCCATCCACCCCGTCGCACAGTCCCTTCCCTTGTGCAGGTCCAACTCTGGATGGGCAGAGCTGACTCTCATGACCATTCTGTTCACATGTGCAAGGCTGACACATGACAGTGTGGTTAAGGCCTCCTCCTGGCCCTACACACCGGGCCACATGCGGAAAAAAGCGCTCTGTGCACGCTCAGAGGGCTTCTCTGCCACCCTATTGTGGGCCCCACTCCCGACATTGCCCTTTTAAGAAGACTTTGCCCTTTTAAGACGACATAGGCAGACCTTACTTCCCTGTGTGTGTTTTCAGTGACGTCAGCCAATGAGTAGCCGCGCCCCCAGGGCACTAGAAGTGTCAGCCACGCCCCCGGGGCACTATAAGTGTCAGCCCCGCCCAGGACTATCTAAGCCGGGCGAATGGCTCGTCCAGCAAACGCAGGCTCTAGTGAGAGAAGCTAGATGGATCGAGCCATCCGGTGGCCCCGTCCGTGCACTTGTGCGTGGATGGGGCCCTGGGCCCTCCTTACTCCGAGGAGACCTGTCGGCAAGATCCCACCCGGGGAGTGTCGGCAGTTCGATGACTGGTTAGGGAGGATCACCCAGGACGGAGGGCATGGCGTCGGTCCCTAAGGACTGGTCGGGCCCGTCCTCACTAGGGCGTGGGGCAGTGTCCGATCGCCGTGCCCAGGACTTTTGCCTCTTCGAAGGGCAAAGTCGGTGGACCCCCCCTTGGTGATGACACTCAAGGACACTTCCCTGGACGCTGCTGTTCAATCACACCTGCACCCCATGCCCTCTGCACCCCCATGCCCTCCACGCACTTTGCACTCCCCATGCACTTTGCATCCCCCATACCCCTCCATGCACTTTGCACCCCCCATTCCTTCTGCACCCCCCATGCTCCTCCATGCACTTTGCACCTGCCATGCCCTCTGCACCCCCCATGCCCTCCATGCCCTCTGCACTCCCCATGCACTTTGCATCCCCCATACCCCTCCATGCACTTTGCACCCGCCATGCCCTCCATGCCCTCCATGCACTTTGCACCTCCCTTGCCCACTGCACCCCCCATGCCCCTCCATGCACTTTGCACCCCCCATGCCCTCTGCACCCCCCATGCCCCTCCATGCACTTTGCACCCGCCATGCACTTTGCACCCGCCATGCCCCTCCATGCACTTTGCACCCGCCATGCCCTCTGCACCTCCCATGCCCCCCCATGCACTTTGCACCCCCCATGCCCTCTACGCCCCCCATGCCCCTCCATGCACTTTGCACCCGCCATGCCCTCTGCACCCCCCATGCCCCTCCATGCGCTTTGCACCCCCCATGCCCTCTGCAGCCTCCATGTCCTCCATGCACTTTGCACCCCCATGCGCTTTGCAACCCCCATGCCCTCTGCACCCTCCATGCCCTCCATGCGCTTTGCACCCTCCATGCGCTTTGCACCCCCCATGTCCTCCATGCCCTCTGCACCCCCCGTGCCCTCTGCACCCCCATGCCCTCCATGCACTTTGCATCCCCATGCGCTTTTCACCCTCCATGTCCTCCATGCACTTTGCACCCCCCATGTGCTTTGCACCCTCCATGCCCTCCATGCGCTTTGCCCCCCCATGCACTTTGCACCCTCCATGCTCTGTGCATGTTTGTGGTGGTGGTGGTGGTGGTGGTGGTGGGGAGGTTCTGCGTCTGCCTTTCTGCCCATCCACCCCCTCGCACAGTCCCTTCCCTTGTGCAGGTCCAACTCTGGATGGGCAGAGCTGACTCTCATGACCATTCCGTTCACATGTGCAAGGCTGACACATGACAGTGTGGTTAAGGCCTCCTCCTGGCCCTACACACCGGGCCACATGCGGAAAAAAGCGCTCTGTGCACGCTCAGAGGGCTTCTCTGCCACCCTATTGTGGGCCCCACTCCCGACATTGCCCTTTTAAGAAGACCTTGCCCTTTTAAGACGACTTAGGCAGACCTTACTTCCCTGTGTGTGTTTTGAGTGACGTCAGCCAATGAGTAGCCGCGCCCCCAGGGCACTATAAGTGTCAGCCCCGCCCAGGACTATCTAAGCCGGGCGAATGGCTCGTCCAGCAAACGCAGGCTCTAGTGAGAGAAGCTAGATGGATCGAGCCATCCGGTGGCCCCGTCCGTGCACTTGTGCGTGGATGGGGCCCTGGGCCCTCCTTACTCCGAGGAGACCTGTCGGCAAGATCCCACCCGGGGAGTGTCGGCAGTTCGATGACTGGTTAGGGAGGATCACCCAGGACGGAGGGCATGGCGTCGGTCCCTAAGGACTGGTCGGGCCCGTCCTCACTAGGGCGTGGGGCAGTGTCCGATCGCCGTGCCCAGGACTTTTGCCTCTTCGAAGGGCAAAGTCGGTGGACCCCCCTTGGTGATGACACTCAAGGAAACTTCCCTGGACGCTGCAGTTCAATCACACTTGCACCCCATGCCCTCTGCACCCCCATGCCCTCCACGCACTTTGCACCCGCCATGCCCTCTGCACCCCCCATGACCTCCATGCACTTTGCACCCCCCATTCCTTGTGCACCCCCCATGCTCCTCCATGCACTTTGCACCCGCCATGCCCTCTGCACCCCCCATGCTCCTCCATGCCCTCTGCACCCCCCATGCACTTTGCATCCCCCATACCCCTCCATGCACTTTGCACCCGCCATGCCCTCCATGCACTTTGCACCCGCCATGCCCTCTGCGCCCCCCATGCCCCTCCATGCACTTTGCACCCGCCATGCCCTCTGCACCCCCCATGCCCCCATGCACTTTGCACCTCCCATGCCCTCTACGCCCCCGATGCCCCTCCATGCACTTTGCACCCGCCATGCCCTCTGCACCCCCCATGCCTTCCATGCACTTTGCACCCGCCATGCCCTCTGCATCCCCCATGCCCTCCATGCACTTTGCACCCCCCATGCCCTCTGCACCCCCTATGCCCCTCCATGCCCTTTGCAACCCCCATGCCCTCTGCCCCCCTGTGCCCTCCATGCCCTCTGCACCCCCTATGCCCTCTGCACCCTCCATGCACTTTCCACCCCCCATGCCCTCTGCAGCCTCCATGTCCTCCATGCCCTTTGCACCCCCCATGCACTTTGCAACCCCAATGCCCTCTGCACCCTCCAAGCCCTCCATGCACTTTGCACCCCCCATGCACTTTGCAACCCCCATGCACTTTGCACCCCCCATGTCCTCCATGCGCTTTGCACTCCGCATGCGCTTTGCACTCTCCATACCCTCCATGCGCTTTGCACCCCCCCATGCGCTTTGCACCCTCCATACCCCCCATGCGCTTTGTACCCCCCATGCCCTCTGCACCCTCCATGCCCTCCATGCACTTTGCACCCTCAATGCGCTTTCCACCCCCATGTCCTCCATACGCTTTGCACCCCACATCCGCTTTGCACCCTCCATGCCCTCCATACCCCCCATGCCCTCCATGCACTTTGCACCCCCCATGCTCTCTGCACCCTCCATGCCCTCCATGCACTATGCACCCCCATGCCCTCCATGCACTTTGCACTCCCCATGCCCTCTGCACCCCCCCATGCCCTCTGCACCCCCCCATGCCCTCTGCACCCCCATGCCCTCCATGCACTGTGCACCCCCCATGCCCTCTGCACCCCCCATGCCCTCTGCACCCCCCCATGCCCTCTGCACCCCCATGCCCTCCATGCACTGTGCACCCCCCATGCCCTCTGCACCCCCCATGCCCTCCATGCACTTTGCACCCCCTATGCGCTTTTCACCCTCCATGCCCTCCATCTGCTTTGCACCGCCCATGCGCTTTGCACCCTCCATACCCTCCATGCGCTTTACACCCCCCATGCACTTTGCACCCTCCTTGCCCTCCATGCACTTTGCACACCCTATGCCCTCTGCACCCTCCATGCCCTCCATGCATTTGCACCCCCCATGCCCTCTGCAACCCCGCCATGCACTTTGCACCCCCCATGCCTTCCATGCACTTTGCACCCCCCATGCCCTCTGCACCCCCCCATGCCCTCTGCACCCCCATGCCCTCCATGCACTTTGCACCCCCATGCGCTTTTCACCCTCCATGCCCTCCATGCGCTTTGCCCCCCCATGCACTTTGCACCCTCCATGCTCTGTGCATGTTTGTGGTGCTGGTGGTGGTGAGGTTCTGCGTCTGCCTTTTTGCCCATCCACCCCGTCGCACAGTCCCTTCCCTTGTGCAGGTCCAACTCTGGATGGGCAGAGCTGACTCTCATGACCATTCTGTTCACATGTGCAAGGCTGACACATGACAGTGTGGTTAAGGCCTCCTCCTGGCCCTACACACCGGGCCACATGCGGAAAAAAGCGCTCTGTGCACGCTCAGAGGGCTTCTCTGCCACCCTATTGTGGGCCCCACTCCCGACATTGCCCTTTTAAGAAGACTTTGCCCTTTTAAGACGACATAGGCAGACCTTACTTCCCTGTGTGTGTTTTCAGTGACGTCAGCCAATGAGTAGCCGCGCCCCCAGGGCACTAGAAGTGTCAGCCACGCCCCCGGGGCACTATAAGTGTCAGCCCCGCCCAGGACTATCTAAGCCGGGCGAATGGCTCGTCCAGCAAACGCAGGCTCTAGTGAGAGAAGCTAGATGGATCGAGCCATCCGGTGGCCCCGTCCGTGCACTTGTGCGTGGATGGGGCCCTGGGCCCTCCTTACTCCGAGGAGACCTGTCGGCAAGATCCCACCCGGGGAGTGTCGGCAGTTCGATGACTGGTTAGGGAGGATCACCCAGGACGGAGGGCATGGCGTCGGTCCCTAAGGACTGGTCGGGCCCGTCCTCACTAGGGCGTGGGGCAGTGTCCGATCGCCGTGCCCAGGACTTTTGCCTCTTCGAAGGGCAAAGTCGGTGGACCCCCCCTTGGTGATGACACTCAAGGACACTTCCCTGGACGCTGCTGTTCAATCACACCTGCACCCCATGCCCTCTGCACCCCCATGCCCTCCACGCACTTTGCACTCCCCATGCACTTTGCATCCCCCATACCCCTCCATGCACTTTGCACCCCCCATTCCTTCTGCACCCCCCATGCTCCTCCATGCACTTTGCACCTGCCATGCCCTCTGCACCCCCCATGCCCTCCATGCCCTCTGCACTCCCCATGCACTTTGCATCCCCCATACCCCTCCATGCACTTTGCACCCGCCATGCCCTCCATGCCCTCCATGCACTTTGCACCTCCCTTGCCCACTGCACCCCCCATGCCCCTCCATGCACTTTGCACCCCCCATGCCCTCTGCACCCCCCATGCCCCTCCATGCACTTTGCACCCGCCATGCACTTTGCACCCGCCATGCCCCTCCATGCACTTTGCACCCGCCATGCCCTCTGCACCTCCCATGCCCCCCCATGCACTTTGCACCCCCCATGCCCTCTACGCCCCCCATGCCCCTCCATGCACTTTGCACCCGCCATGCCCTCTGCACCCCCCATGCCCCTCCATGCGCTTTGCACCCCCCATGCCCTCTGCAGCCTCCATGTCCTCCATGCACTTTGCACCCCCATGCGCTTTGCAACCCCCATGCCCTCTGCACCCTCCATGCCCTCCATGCGCTTTGCACCCTCCATGCGCTTTGCACCCCCCATGTCCTCCATGCCCTCTGCACCCCCCGTGCCCTCTGCACCCCCATGCCCTCCATGCACTTTGCATCCCCATGCGCTTTTCACCCTCCATGTCCTCCATGCACTTTGCACCCCCCATGTGCTTTGCACCCTCCATGCCCTCCATGCGCTTTGCCCCCCCATGCACTTTGCACCCTCCATGCTCTGTGCATGTTTGTGGTGGTGGTGGTGGTGGTGGTGGTGGGGAGGTTCTGCGTCTGCCTTTCTGCCCATCCACCCCCTCGCACAGTCCCTTCCCTTGTGCAGGTCCAACTCTGGATGGGCAGAGCTGACTCTCATGACCATTCCGTTCACATGTGCAAGGCTGACACATGACAGTGTGGTTAAGGCCTCCTCCTGGCCCTACACACCGGGCCACATGCGGAAAAAAGCGCTCTGTGCACGCTCAGAGGGCTTCTCTGCCACCCTATTGTGGGCCCCACTCCCGACATTGCCCTTTTAAGAAGACCTTGCCCTTTTAAGACGACATAGGCAGACCTTTCTTCCCTGTGTGTGTTTTGAGTGACGTCAGCCAATGAGTAGCCGCGCCCCCAGGGCACTATCAGTGTCAGCCACGCCCCCGGGGCACTGTAAGTGTCAGCCCCGCCCAGGACTATCTAAGCCGGGCGAATGGCTCGTCCAGCAAACGCAGGCTCTAGTGAGAGAAGCTAGATGGATCGAGCCATCCGGTGGCCCCGTCCGTGCACTTGTGCGTGGATGGGGCCCTGGGCCCTCCTTACTCCGAGGAGACCTGTCGGCAAGATCCCACCCGGGGAGTGTCGGCAGTTCGATGACTGGTTAGGGAGGATCACCCAGGACGGAGGGCATGGCGTCGGTCCCTAAGGACTGGTCGGGCCCGTCCTCACTAGGGCGTGGGGCAGTGTCCGATCGCCGTGCCCAGGACTTTTGCCTCTTCGAAGGGCAAAGTCGGTGGACCCCCCTTGGTGATGACACTCAAGGACACTTCCCTGGACGCTGCTGTTCAATCACACCTGCACCCCATGCCCTCTGCACCCCCATGCCCTCCACACATTTTGCACTCCCCATGCACTTTGCATCCCCCATACCCCTCCATGCACTTTGCACCCCCCATTCCTTCTGCACCCCCCATGCTCCTCCATGCACTTTGCACCTGCCATGCCCTCTGCACCCCCCATGCCCTCCATGCCCTCTGCACTCCCCATGCACTTTGCATCCCCCATACCCCTCCATGCACTTTGCACCCGCCATGCCCTCCATGCCCTCCATGCACTTTGCACCTCCCTTGCCCACTGCACCCCCCATGCCCCTCCATGCACTTTGCACCCCCCATGCCCTCTGCACCCCCCATGCCCCTCCATGCACTTTGCACCCGCCATGCACTTTGCACCCGCCATGCCCCTCCATGCACTTTGCACCCGCCATGCCCTCTGCACCTCCCATGCCCCCCATGCACTTTGCACCCCCCATGCCCTCTACGCCCCCCATGCCCCTCCATGCCCTCTGCACCCCCCATGCCCTCTGCACCCCCCATGCCCCTCCATGCGCTTTGCACCCCCCATGCCCTCTGCAGCCTCCATGTCCTCCATGCACTTTGCACCCCCATGCGCTTTGCAACCCCCATGCCCTCTGCACCCTCCATGCCCTCCATGCGCTTTGCACCCTCCATGCGCTTTGCACCCCCCATGTCCTCCATGCCCTCTGCACCCCCCCGTGCCCTCTGCACCCCCATGCCCTCCATGCACTTTGCATCCCCATGCGCTTTTCACCCTCCATGTCCTCCATGCACTTTGCACCCCCCATGTGCTTTGCACCCTCCATGCCCTCCATGCGCTTTGCCCCCCCATGCACTTTGCACCCTCCATGCTCTGTGCATGTTTGTGGTGGTGGTGGTGGTGGTGGTGGGGAGGTTCTGCGTCTGCCTTTCTGCCCATCCACCCCCTCGCACAGTCCCTTCCCTTGTGCAGGTCCAACTCTGGATGGGCAGAGCTGACTCTCATGACCATTCCGTTCACATGTGCAAGGCTGACACATGACAGTGTGGTTAAGGCCTCCTCCTGGCCCTACACACCGGGCCACATGCGGATAAAAGCGCTCTGCACACGCTCAGAGGGCCTCTTTCTCTGCCACCCTATTGTGGGCCCCACTCCCGACATTGCCCTTTTAAGAAGACCTTGCCCTTTTAAGACGACATAGGCAGACCTTACTTCCCTGTGTGTGTTTTCAGTGACGTCAGCCAATGAGTAGCCGCGCCCCCAGGGCACTATCAGTGTCAGCCACGCCCCCGGGGCACTATAAGTGTCAGCCCCGCCCAGGACTATCTAAGCCGGGCGAATGGCTCGTCCAGCAAACGCAGGCTCTAGTGAGAGAAGCTAGATGGATCGAGCCATCCGGTGGCCCCGTCCGTGCACTTGTGCGTGGATGGGGCCCTGGGCCCTCCTTACTCCGAGGAGACCTGTCGGCAAGATCCCACCCGGGGAGTGTCGGCAGTTCGATGACTGGTTAGGGAGGATCACCCAGGACGGAGGGCATGGCGTCGGTCCCTAAGGACTGGTCGGGCCCGTCCTCACTAGGGCGTGGGGCAGTGTCCGATCGCCGTGCCCAGGACTTTTGCCTCTTCGAAGGGCAAAGTCGGTGGACCCCCCCTTGGTGATGACACTCAAGGACACTTCCCTGGACGCTGCTGTTCAATCACACTTGCACCCCATGCCCTCTGCACCCCCATGCCCTCCACGCACTTTGCACTCCCCATGCACTTTGCATCCCCCATACCCCTCCATGCACTTTGCACCCCCCATTCCTTCTGCACCCCCCATGCTCCTCCATGCACTTTGCACCCGCCATGCCCTCTGCACCCCCCATGCACTTTGCATCCCCCATACCCCTCCATGCACTGCACCCGCCATGCCCTCCATGCACTTTGCACCCCCCTTGCCCTCTGCACCCCCCATGCCCCTCCATGCACTTTGCATCCCCCATGCCCTCTGCACCCCCCATGCCCCTCCATGCACTTTGCACCCCCCATGCCCTCTGCACCCCCTATGCTTTCTGCTCCCTCCATGCGCTTTGCACCCCACATGCCCTCTGCACCACCCAAGCCCCCCTGCCCTCTGCACCCCCCATGCCCTCTGCACCCACCATACCCCTCCATGCACTTTGCACCCCCCATGCCCTCTGCAGCCTCCATGTCCTCCATGCACTTTGCACCCCCCATGCACTTTGCAACCCCCATGCCCTCTGCACCCTCCATGCCCTCCATGCACTTTGCACCCCCATGTCCTCCATGCGCTTTGCACCCCCCATGCACTTTGCACCCCCCATGTCCTCCATGCGCTTTGCACTCCTCATGCACTTTGCACCCTCCATGCCCTCCATGCGCTTTGCACCCCCATGCGCTTTTCACCCTCCATACACTCCATGCGCTTTGCACCCCCCATGCACTTTGCACCCCCCATGCCCTCTGCACCCTCCATGCACTTTGCACCCCCCATGCGCTTTGCACCCTCCATGCCCTCCATGCGCTTTGCACCCTCCATGCGCTTTGTACCCTCCATGTCCTCCATGCGCTTTGCAACCCTATGCGCTTTTCACCCTCCATGCCCTCCATGTGCTTTGCACCCCCATGCACTTTGCACCCTGCATGCCCTACATGTGCTTTGCACCCTCCATGCCCCCCATGTCCCCATGCCCTCCATGCACTTTGCACCCCCCATGCCCTCCATGCACTTTGCACTCCCCATGCCCTCTGCACCCCCATGCCCTCTGCACCCCCATGCCCTCCATGCACTTTGCACCCCCCCATGCCCTCTGCGCCCCCATGCCCTCCATGCACTTTGCACCCCCATGCCCTCTGTACCCCCCATGCCCTCCATGCACTTTGCACCCCAATGCGCTTTTCACCCTCCATGTCCTCCATCTGCTTTGCACCGCCCATGCGCTTTGCACCCTCCATACCGTCCATGCCCTTTGCACCCCCCATGCGCTTTGCACCCTCCATGCCCTCTGCACCCCCATGCCCTCCATGCACTTTGCACCCTCCATTCGCTCCATGCCCTCTGCACCCCCTGCCCTACATGCACTTTGCACCCTCCATGCCCTCTGCACCCCCGCATGCCCTCTGCACCCCCCATGCCCTCTGCGCCCCCATGCCCTCCATGCCCTCTGTACCCCCCATGCCCTCTGTACCCCCATGCCCTCCATGCACTTTGCACCCCAATGCGCTTTTCACCCTCCATGCCCTCCATCTGCTTTGCACCGCCCATGCGCTTTGCACCCTCCATACCCTCCATGCGCTTTGCACCCCCCATGCGCTTTGCACCCTCCTTGCCCTCCATGCACTTTGCACCCCCCATGCCCTCTGGACCCTCCATGCATTTGCACCCCCCATGCCCTCTGCACCCCCCCATGCCCTCTGCAACCCCTACATGCACTTTGCACCCCCCATGCCTTCCATGCACTTTGCATCCCCCATGCCCTCTGCACCCCCATGCCCTCTGCACCCCCATGCCCTCCATGCCCTCTGCACCCCCCATGCCCTCTGCACCACCCATGCGCTCTGCAACAACCATGCCCCTCCATGCACTTTGCACCCCCCATGCTCTCTGCAGCCTCCATGTCCTCCTTGCACTTTTCACCCCCCATGCCCTCTGCACCCCCATGACCTGCATGAACTTTGCAGCCCCCATTCCTTCTGCACCCCCCATGCTCCTCCATGCACTTTGCACCCCCCTTGCCCTCTGCACCCCCCATGCCCCTCCATGCACTTTGCACCCCCCATGCCCTCTGCGCCCCCCATGCCACTCCATGCACTTTGCACCCGCCATGCCCTCTGCACCCCCCATGTCCTCCATGCACTTTGAACCCCCCATGACCTCTGCACCTCCCATGCCCTCCATGCACTTTGCACCCCCCATGCCCTCTGCACCCCCCTATGCCCCTCCATGCACTTTGCACCCCCCATGCCCTCTGCACCCCCCATCCCCCCATGCCCTCTGCACCCCCTATGCTTTCTGCACCCTCCATGCACTTTGCACCACACATGCCCTCTGCACCACCCATGACCCCCTGCCCTTTGCACCCCCCATGCCCTCTGCACCCACCATGCCCCTCCATGCACTTTGCACCCCCCATGCCCTCTGCAGCCTCCATGTCCTCCATGCACTTTGCAACCCCCATGCCCTCTGCACCCTCCATGCCCTCCATGCACTTTGCACCCCCATGTCCTCCATGCGCTTTGCACCCCCCATGCATTTTGCACCCCCCATGTCCTCCATGCGCTTTGCACCCCCCATGCACTTTGCACCCCCCATGTCCTCCATGCGCTTTGCACTCCTCATGCGCTTTACACCCTCCATACCCCCATGTGCTTTGCACTCCCCCATGCACTTTGCACCCCCCATGCCCTCTGCACCCTCCATGCCCTCCATGCGCTTTGCACCCTCCATGCGCTTTGTACCCCCCATGTCCTCCATGCGCTTTGCAACCCCATGCGCTTTTCACCCTCCATGCCCTCCATGTGCTTTGCACCCCCATGCACTTTGCACCCTGCATGCCCTACATGTGCTTTGCACCCTCCATGCCCCCCATGTCCCCATGCCCTCCATGCACTTTGCACCCCCCATGCCCTCCATGCACTTTGCACTCCCCATGCACTTTGCACCCCCCATGCCCTCCATGCACTTTGCACTCCCCATGCCCTCTGCACCCCCATGCCCTCTGCACCCCCATGCCCTCCATGCACTTTGCACCCTCCATTCGCTCCATGCCCTCTGCACCCCCATGCCCTACATGCACTTTGCACCCTCCATGCCCTCTGCACCCCCGCATGCCCTCTGCACCCCCCATGCCCTCTGCGCCCCCATGCCCTCAATGCACTTTGCACCCCCATGCCCTCTGTACCCCCCATGCCCTCTGCACCCCCATGCCCTCCATGCACTTTGCACCCCCAATGCGCTTTTCACCCTCCATGCCCTCCATCTGCTTTGCACCGCCCATGCGCTTTTCACCCTCCATACCCTCCATGCGCTTTGCACCCCCCATGTGCTTTGCACCCTCCTTGCCCTCCATGCACTTTGCACCCCCCATGCCCTCTGCACCCCCCATGCCCTCTGCACCCTCCATGCCCTCCATGCATTTGCACCCCCCATGCCCTCTGCACCCCCCCATGCCCTCTGCAACCCCGCCATGCACTTTGCACCCCCCATGCCTTCCATGCACTTTGCACCCCCCATGCCCTCTGCACCCCCCCATGCCCTCTGCACCCCCCATGCCCTCTGCACCCCTCATGTCCCCCATGCCCTCTGCACCACCCATGCGCTCTGCAACAACCATGCCCCTCCATGCACTTTGCACCCCCATGCCCTCTGCAGCCTCCATGTCCTCCTTGCACTTTTCACCCCCCATGCCCTCTGCACCCCCATGACCTGCATGCACTTTGCAGCCCCCATTCCTTCTGCACGCCCCATGCTCCTCCATGCACTTTGCACCCCCCTTGCCCTCTGCACCCCCCATGCCCCTCCATGCACTTTGCACCCCCCATGCCCTCTGCGCCCCCCATGCCACTCCATGCACTTTGCACCCGCCATGCCCTCTGCACCCCCCATGTCCTCCATGCACTTTGAATCCCCCATGACCTCTGCACCTCCCATGCCCTCCATGCACTTTGCACCCCCCTATGCCCCTCCATGCACTTTGCACCCCCCATGCCCTCTGCACCCCCCATCCCCCCATGCCCTCTGCACCCCCTATGCTTTCTGCACCCTCCATGCACTTTGCACCCCACATGCCCTCAGCACCACCCATGACCCCCTGCCCTCTGCACCCCCCATGCCCTCTGCACCCCCCATGCCCTCTGCACCCTCCATGCCCTCCATGCACTTTGCACCCCCATGTCCTCCATGCGCTTTGCACCCCCCATGCATTTTGCACCCCCCATGTCCTCCATGCGCTTTGCACCCCCCATGCACTTTGCACCCCCCATGTCCTCCATGCGCTTTGCACTCCTCATGCGCTTTGAACCCTCCATGCCCTCCATGCGCTTTGCACCCCCCCATGCGCTTTTCACCCTCCATACCCCCCATGCGCTTTGCACCCCCCATGCACTTTGCACCCCCCATGCCCTCTGCACCCTCCATGCCCTCCATGCACTTTGCACCCCCCATGTCCTCCATGCGCTTTGCACCCTCCATGCGCTTTGTACCCCCCATGTCCTCCATGCGCTTTGCAACCCATGCGCTTTTCACCCTCCATGCCCTCCATGTGCTTTGCACCCCCATGCACTTTGCACCCTGCATGCCCTACATGTGCTTTGCACCCTCCATGCCCCCCATGTCCCCATGCCCCCCATGCACTTTGCACCCCCCATGCACTTTGCACCCCCCATGCCCTCCATGCACTTTGCACTCCCCATGCCCTCTGCACCCCCATGTCCTCCATGCACTTTGCACCCTCCATTCGCTCCATGCCCTCTGCACCCCCATGCCCTACATGCACTTTGCACCCCCCATGTCCTCCATGCGCTTTGCACCCTCCATGCGCTTTGTACCCCCCATGTCCTCCATGCGCTTTGCAACCCATGCGCTTTTCACCCTCCATGCCCTCCATGTGCTTTGCACACCCATGCACTTTGCACCCTGCATGCCCTACATGTGCTTTGCACCCTCCATGCCCCCCATGTCCCCATGCCCCCCATGCACTTTGCAACCCCCATGCACTTTGCACCCCCCATGCCCTCCATGCAGTTTGCACTCCCCATGCCCTCTGCACCCCCATGTCCTCCATGCACTTTGCACCCTCCATTCGCTCCATGCCCTCTGCACCCCCATGCCCTACATGCACTTTGCACCCTCCATGCCCTCTGCACCCCCGCATGCCCTCTGCACCCCCCATGCCCTCTGCGCCCCCATGCCCTCCATGCACTTTGCACCCCCGTGCCCTCTGTACCCCCCATGCCCTCTGCACCCCCCATGCCCTCCATGCACTTTGCACCCCCAATGCGCTTTTCACCCTCCATGCCCTCCATCTGCTTTGCACCGCCCATGCGCTTTTCACCCTCCATACCCTCCATGCGCTTTGCACCCTCCTTGCCCTCCATGCACTTTGCACCCCCCATGCCCTCTGCACCCTCCATGCCCTCCATGCATTTGCACCCCCCATGGCCTCTGCAACCCCGCCATGCACTTTGCACCCCCCATGCCTTCCATGCACTTTGCACCCCCCATGCCCTCTGCACCCCCCCATGCCCTCTGCACCCCCATGCCCTCCATGCACTTTGCACCCCCATGCGCTTTTCACCCTCCATGCCCTCCATGCGCTTTGCCCCCCCATGCACTTTGCACCCTCCATGCTCTGTGCATGTTTGTGGTGCTGGTGGTGGTGAGGTTCTGCGTCTGCCTTTCTGCCCATCCACCCCGTCGCACAGTCCCTTCCCTTGTGCAGGTCCAACTCTGGATGGGCAGAGCTGACTCTCATGACCATTCCGTTCACATGTGCAAGGCTGACACATGACAGTGTGGTTAAGGCCTCCTCCTGGCCCTACACACCGGGCCACATGCGGAAAAAAGCGCTCTGTGCACGCTCAGAGGGCTTCTCTGCCACCCTATTGTGGGCCCCACTCCCGACATTGCCCTTTTAAGAAGACCTTGCCCTTTTAAGACGACATAGGCAGACCTTTCTTCCCTGTGTGTGTTTTGAGTGACGTCAGCCAATGAGTAGCCGCGCCCCCAGGGCACTATCAGTGTCAGCCACGCCCCCGGGGCACTATAAGTGTCAGCCCCGCCCAGGACTATCTAAGCCGGGCGAATGGCTCGTCCAGCAAACGCAGGCTCTAGTGAGAGAAGCTAGATGGATCGAGCCATCCGGTGGCCCCGTCCGTGCACTTGTGCGTGGATGGGGCCCTGGGCCCTCCTTACTCCGAGGAGACCTGTCGGCAAGATCCCACCCGGGGAGTGTCGGCAGTTCGATGACTGGTTAGGGAGGATCACCCAGGACGGAGGGCATGGCGTCGGTCCCTAAGGACTGGTCGGGCCCGTCCTCACTAGGGCGTGGGGCAGTGTCCGATCGCCGTGCCCAGGACTTTTGCCTCTTCGAAGGGCAAAGTCGGTGGACCCCCCTTGGTGATGACACTCAAGGACACTTCCCTGGACGCTGCAGTTCAATCACACCTGCACCCCATGCCCTCTGCACCCCCATGCCCTCCACGCACTTTGCACTCCCCATGCACTTTGCACCCCCCATACCCCTCCATGCACTTTGCACCCCCCATACCCCTCCATGCACTTTGCACCCGCCATGCCCTCTGCACCCCCCATGCCCTCCATGCCCTCTGCACCCCCCATGCACTTTGCATCCCCCATACCCCTCCATGCACTGCACCCGCCATGCCCTCCATGCCCTCCATGCACTTTGCACCCCCCTTGCCCTCTGCACCCCCCATGCCCCTCCATGCACTTTGCACTCCCCATGCACTTTGCACCCGCCATGCCCCTCCATGCACTTTGCACCCGCCATGCCCTCTGCACCTCCCATGCCCCCCCATGCACTTTGCACCCCCCATGCCCTCTGCGCCCCCAATGCCCTCCATGCACTTTGCACCCGCCATGCCCTCTGCACCCCCCAAGCCCCTCCATGCACTTTGCACCCCCCATGCCCTCTGCAGCCTCCATGTCCTCCATGCACTTTGCACCCCCCATGCGCTTTGCAACCCCCATGCCCTCTGCACCCTCCATGCCCTCCATGCACTTTGCACCCCCATGTCCTCCATGCGCTTTGCACTCCTCATGCACTTTGCACCCTCCATACCCTCCATGCGCTTTGCACCCCTCCATGCGCTTTTCACCCTCCATACCCTCGATGCGCTTTGCACCCCCATGCACTTTGCACCCTCCATGCCCTCCATGCACTTTGCACCCCCCATGCGCTTTTCACCCTACATACCCTCCATATACTTTTCACCCCCATGCCCCCATGCACTTTGCACCTCCCCCATGCCCTCTCCACTCCCCATGCCCTCTGCACCCTCCATGCCCTCCATGCACTTTGCACCCCCCATGCCCTCTGCACCCTCCATGCCCTCCATGCCCTCTGCACCCCCCATGCCCTCTGCACCCCCCATGCGCTTTCCACCCACCATGCGCTTTCCACCCACCATGCCCTCCATGCGTTTTGCAACCCCCATGCGCTTTCCACCCACCATGCCCTCAATGCACTTTGCACCCCCATGCCCTCTGCACCCTCCATGCACTTTGAACCCCCATGCCCACCATGCACTTTGCACCCCCCATGCCCTCTGCAGCCTCCATGTCCTCCATGCACTTTGCATCCCCCATGCCCTCTGCACCCTCCATGCCCTCCATGCACTTTGCACCCCCATGTCCTCCATGCGCTTTGCACCCCCCATGCACTTTGCACCCCCCATGCCCTCCATGCGCTTTGCACCCCCATGCACTTTTCACCCTCCATGCCCTCTATGCGCTTTGCCCCCCCATGCACTTTGCACCCTCCATGCTCTGTGCATGTTTGTGGTGGTGGTGGTGGTGGGGAGGTTCTGCGTCTGCCTTTCTGCCCATCCACCCCCTCGCACAGTCCCTTCCCTTGTGCAGGTCCAACTCTGGATGGGCAGAGCTGACTCTCATGACCATTCTGTTCACATGTGCAAGGCTGACACATGACAGTGTGGTTAAGGCCTCCTCCTGGCCCTACACACCGGGCCACATGCGGAAAAAAGCGCTCTGTGCACGCTCAGAGGGCTTCTCTGCCACCCTATTGTGGGCCCCACTCCCGACATTGCCCTTTTAAGAAGACCTTGCCCTTTTAAGACGACTTAGGCAGACCTTACTTCCCTGTGTGTGTTTTGAGTGACGTCAGCCAATGAGTAGCCGCGCCCCCAGGGCACTATCAGTGTCAGCCACGCCCCCGGGGCACTATAAGTGTCAGCCCCGCCCAGGACTATCTAAGCCGGGCGAATGGCTCGTCCAGCAAACGCAGGCTCTAGTGAGAGAAGCTAGATGGATCGAGCCATCCGGTGGCCCCGTCCGTGCACTTGTGCGTGGATGGGGCCCTGGGCCCTCCTTACTCCGAGGAGACCTGTCGGCAAGATCCCACCCGGGGAGTGTCGGCAGTTCGATGACTGGTTAGGGAGGATCACCCAGGACGGAGGGCATGGCGTCGGTCCCTAAGGACTGGTCGGGCCCGTCCTCACTAGGGCGTGGGGCAGTGTCCGATCGCCGTGCCCAGGACTTTTGCCTCTTCGAAGGGCAAAGTCGGTGGACCCCCCTTGGTGATGACACTCAAGGAAACTTCCCTGGACGCTGCTGTTCAATCACACTTGCACCCCATGCCCTCTGCACCCCCATGCCCTCCACGCACTTTGCACCCCCATGCCCCTCCATGCACTTTGCACCCGCCATGCCCTCTGCACCCCCCATGCTCCTCCATGCACTTGGCACTCCCCATGCACTTTGCATCCCCCATACCCCTCCATGCACTGCACCCGCCATGCCCTCCATGCACTTTGCACCCCCCTTGCCCTCTACACCCCCCATGCCCCTCCATGCACTTTGCACCCCCCATGCCCTCTGCACCCCCATGCCCCTCCATGCACTTTGCACCCGCCATGCCCTCTGCACCCCCATGCCCTCCATGCACTTTGCACCCCCCATGCCCTCTGCACCCCCTATGCCCCTCCATGCCCTTTGCAACCCCCATGCCCTCTGCCCCCCGTGCCCTCCATGCCCTCTGCACCCCCTATGCCCTCTGCACCCTCCATGCACTTTGCACCCCCCATGCCCTCTGCAGCCTCCATGTCCTCCATGCACTTTGCACCCCCCATGCACTTTGCAACCCCAATGCCCTCTGCACCCTCCAAGCCCTCCATGCACTTTGCACCCCCATGTCCTCCATGCGCTTTGCACCCCCATGTCCTCCATGCTCTTTGCACCCCTCCATGCGCTTTTCACCCTCCATACCCTCCATGCGCTTTGCACCCCCATGTCCTCCATGCGCTTTGCACCCCCATGCGCTTTGCACCCTCCATGCCCTTTGCACCCTCCATGCGCTTTGCACCCCCTATGTCCTCCATGCCCTCTGCACCCCCCATGCCCTCTGTACCCCCTATGCCCTCTGCACCCCCATGTCCTCCATGCGGTTTGCACTCCTCATGCACTTTGCACCCTCTATACCCTCCATGCGCTTTGCACCCCTCCATGCGCTTTTCACCCCCATGCACTTTGCACCCCCCATGCCCTCTGCACCCTCCATGTCCTCCATGCACTTTGCACCCCCCATGTCCTCCATGCGCTTTGCACCCCCCATGCGCTTTGCACCCCCCATGCCCTCCATGCGCTTTGCACCCTCCATGCGCTTTGCACCCTCCATGCACTTTGCACCCCCATGCCCTCTGCACCCCCCTTCCCCTCCATGCCCTCTGTACCCCCCATGCCCCTCCATGCACTTTGCACCCCCCATGTCCTCTGCACCCCCTATGCCCTCTGCACCCTCCATGCACTTTGCACCCCCCATGCCCTCTGCAGCCCCTATGCCCCTCCATGCACTTTGCACCCCCATGCCCTCTGCACCCCCCATGCCCTCCAGGCACTCTGCATCCCCATGCCCTCTGCACCCCACATGGCCTCCATGCACTTTGCACCCCTCATGTGCTTTTCACCCTCCATGCGCTTTGCACCCTTCATGCCCTCCATGCGCTTTGCACCCACCATGCGCTTTGCACCCCCCATGCGCTTTGCACCCCCCATGCGCTTTGCACCCTCCATGCCCTCCATTCACTTTTCACCCCCTATGCCCTCTGCACCCTCCATGCCCTCCATGCACTTTGCACCCCCCATGCCCTCTGCACCCTCCATGCCCTCCATGCACTTTGCACCCCCCATGCCCTCCATGCACTTTGCACCCCTCATGCGCTTTGCACCCTCCATGCCCTCCATGCACTTTGCACCCCCCATGCCCTCTGCACCCTCTATGTCCTCCATGCACTTTGCACCTCCCCCATGCCCTCTGCACCCTCCATGCCCTCTGCACCCTCCATGCACTTTGCACCCCCATGCCCTCCATGCGTTTTGCACCCCCCATGCGCTTTGCACCCACCATGCCCTCCATGCACTTTACACCCCCCATGCCCTCTGCAGCCTCCATGTCCTCCATGCACTTTGCACCCCCCATGCGCTTTGCAACCCCCATGCCCTCTGCACCCTCCATGCCCTCCATGCACTTTCACCCCCATGTCCTCCATGCGCTTTGCACCCCCATGCATTTTGCACCCCCCATGTCCTCCATGTGCTTTGCACTCCTCATGCGCTTTGCACCCTCCATACCCTCCATGCGCTTTGCACCCCCATGCACTTTGCACCCCCCATGCCCTCTGCACCCTCCATGCCCTCCATGCACTTTGCACCCCCCATGCCCTCTGCACCCTCCATGCCCTCCATGCACTTTGCACCCCCCATGTCCTCCATGCGCTTTGCACCCCCCATGCGCTTTGCACCCTCCATGTCCTCCATGCCCTCTGTACCCTCCATGCCCTCTGTACCCTCCATGCCCTCTGCACCCCCTTGCCCTCCATGCACTTTGCACCCCCATGCGCTTTGCACCCTCCATGCCCTCCATGCGCTTTGCCCCCCCCCCTGCACTTTGCACCCTCCATGCTCTGTGCATGTTTGTGGTGGTGGTGGTGGTGGTGGGGAGGTTCTGCGTCTGCCTTTCTGCCCATCCACCCCCTCGCACAGTCCCTTCCCTTGTGTAGGTCCAACTCTGGATGGGCAGAGCTGACTCTCATGACCATTCCGTTCGCATGTGCAAGGCTGACACATGACAGTGTGGTTAAGGCCTCCTCCTGGCCCTACACACCGGGCCACATGCGGAAAAAAGCGCTCTGCACACGCTCAGAGGGCCTCTTTCTTTGCCACCCTATTGTGGGCCCCACTCCCGACATTGCCCTTTTAAGAAGACCTTGCCCTTTTAAGACGACATAGGCAGACCTTACTTCCCTGTGTGTGTTTTGAGTGACGTCAGCCAATGAGTAGCCGCGCCCCCAGGGCACTAGAAGTGTCAGCCACGCCCCCGGGGCACTATAAGTGTCAGCCCCGCCCAGGACTATCTAAGCCGGGCGAATGGCTCGTCCAGCAAACGCAGGCTCTAGTGAGAGAAGCTAGATGGATCGAGCCATCCGGTGGCCCCGTCCGTGCACTTGTGCGTGGATGGGGCCCTGGGCCCTCCTTACTCCGAGGAGACCTGTCGGCAAGATCCCACCCGGGGAGTGTCGGCAGTTCGATGACTGGTTAGGGAGGATCACCCAGGACGGAGGGCATGGCGTCGGTCCCTAAGGACTGGTCGGGCCCGTCCTCACTAGGGCGTGGGGCAGTGTCCGATCGCCGTGCCCAGGACTTTTGCCTCTTCGAAGGGCAAAGTCGGTGGACCCCCCTTGGTGATGACACTCAAGGACACTTCCCTGGACGCTGCTGTTCAATCACACCTGCACCCCATGCCCTCTGCACCCCCATGCCCTCCACGCACTTTGCACTCCCCATGCACTTTGCATCCCCCATACCCCTCCATGCACTTTGCACCTGCCATGCCCTCTGCACCCCCCATGCCCCTCCATGCACTTGGCACTCCCCATGCACTTTGCATCCCCCATACCCCTCCATGCACTGCACCCGCCATGCCCTCCATGCACTTTGCACCCCCCTTGCCCTCTACACCCCCCATGCCCCTCCATGCACTTTGCACCCCCCATGCCCTCTGCACCCCCATGCCTTCCATGCACTTTGCATCCCCCATACCCCTCCATGCACTGCACCCGCCATGCCCTCCATGCGCTTTGCCCCCCCCCCTGCACTTTGCACCCTCCATGCTCTGTGCATGTTTGTGGTGGTGGTGGTGGTGGTGGTGGGGAGGTTCTGCGTCTGCCTTTCTGCCCATCCACCCCCTCGCACAGTCCCTTCCCTTGTGCAGGTCCAACTCTGGATGGGCAGAGCTGACTCTCATGACCATTCTGTTCACATGTGCAAGGCTGACACATGACAGTGTGGTTAAGGCCTCCTCCTGGCCCTACACACCGGGCCACATGCGGAAAAAAGCGCTCTGCGCACGCTCAGAGGGCTTCTCTGCCACCCTATTGTGGGCCCCACTCCCGACATTGCCCTTTTAAGAAGACTTTGCCCTTTTAAGACGACATAGGCAGACCTTACTTCCCTGTGTGTGTTTTCAGTGACGTCAGCCAATGAGTAGCCGCGCCCCCAGGGCACTATCAGTGTCAGCCACGCCCCCGGGGCACTATAAGTGTCAGCCCCGCCCAGGACTATCTAAGCCGGGCGAATGGCTCGTCCAGCAAACGCAGGCTCTAGTGAGAGAAGCTAGATGGATCGAGCCATCCGGTGGCCCCGTCCGTGCACTTGTGCGTGGATGGGGCCCTGGGCCCTCCTTACTCCGAGGAGACCTGTCGGCAAGATCCCACCCGGGGAGTGTCGGCAGTTCGATGACTGGTTAGGGAGGATCACCCAGGACGGAGGGCATGGCGTCGGTCCCTAAGGACTGGTCGGGCCCGTCCTCACTAGGGCGTGGGGCAGTGTCCGATCGCCGTGCCCAGGACTTTTGCCTCTTCGAAGGGCAAAGTCGGTGGACCCCCCTTGGTGGTGACACTCAAGGACACTTCCCTGGACGCTGCAGTTCAATCACACCTGCACCCCATGCCCTCTGCACCCCCCATGCCCTCTGCACCCCCCATGCCCTCCATGCACTTTGCACCCTCCATCCTTTCCACCTTCCTGGGAGAAAGTCCCATTGACTACCCATGCAATTTCCTTTGAGGAGAGATATGCATACGTTTGGGCTCTCACAGTGCATCTTTAAATGCAGACCTCTGTAAGGCTTTGGTATCGTGCTGGGCGCTGCATATGCTGCATGTGAAGCACGAAAGCCTGGGTTGGATTGTTATGGAGAATAGGCTGTAAATCTCCCCTCTCTATGCCACTGAATTAGTCCAATAGAAAGGCAGAGGCAATACGACTGGGTCCAGACTGGCGTCGCAGAGCTGGGCTAAGACAGGAGCTCACCCTGTCTTGTGGGGCTGACCCGGGTCTTGAACCCTGGCCTGCTGGTTAACAGGCACAGCGTCTTAACCGCTTGCGCCACCCACAGCCACAAAAGTTGAGTTTTGCGTTGGCCGGGAATCGAATCCAGGTCAACTGCTTGGAAGGCAGCTATGTAACCACGATATCACCAACCATCTTTACATGATGATGCCGACATAAGAACAATTTACATTGGATTCCAATATGAATTTTCCATAGGTTTTTACTAGGTGGTGCCTTAACTACGTTGATGTATGTCTCTTATGTGCTCCTGTAGTTACTCTGGATTGTAGATCAGTCTCAGGCTGCAGTCTGCCCCCCTACAACATGAGTGAGCCCCCTACAAGAGCTTACTTCTATAGACATGCAAGGCAAGGGGAAAAATCCAGCGTGACTACAGGGAGTCCTTGGTCCGGTGTAAGAACATCTTCTTCTGGATTCCATATGAATTTCCTATAGCTTTTCACTAGGTGGTGCAGTAACTACGGGTTCACGTAAAGTCTCTTATGTGCTCCTGTACTTACCCTGAATTGTGCCCATAGTCTCAGAGTGCAGAGAGAGAACTAACAACCAGAGGCCAAGCAGTGCCTCCCCCCCCCTTTTAGAGGCCAGATCTGGCTTTGGGGCCACACACTGTCCATTCATAGCAATGGAACCCATGTATTGAAAGTAAGTCCCAAGAAAGTGCTCTTAGCCCAAATCACAAAAGATATGACCAGGTGAAATTCTTTAACTGGTCAAGATGCACTTTCTTGGAAATAATAAGCCCCATTGAACTCAGTGGAAGTTACAGTGGCGCCTCACGTAAAGTATGTTTCATGTAACAAACAAAAATTTCCCTAAGATTCTGCTCCACATAAAGAACATGCTTCATGTAAAGAACACATTTGTTGGCAGTTGGGGCAGGCGCGCTGGCGGGCAGCCTGTTTAAAAAGCATCAGGGCTGCCTAGCGCACCTGCCCATAGTGAAAGCAACACTTCTGCGCTGTTCCTCCTGTGGCCGGGTGTCCACTGGGCAGAGGGAGAGAAGAGCAGTGGAGAAGAGGGAAGCAGCTCAGGGCCAGCCAGAAGGGAGCAGGGGAGAGAGAGGCTCAGGATGGAGAGAAGGAGAAAGTGGGGAGACTCTTTGAAGGTGTCTTGGATTGCAGCCTCCTTACCATGTCTACCCAGAAGTAAGCCCCATTGTGTTAAATGGGTCTTACTCCCAGGAAAGTGTCTTTAGGACTGCAGCCTAAGTAGACTTCATAAGATCATGCACATTGAATGCATGTTTTGAATTCAATCTCAGTGTTTTGTCATCATTTTTACATCCAGTTAATATTTTTATATGAATATTTTGGGGGTTGTGGAACCAATTGTCTGAGTTTCCATTATTTCCTATGGGAAAATTCACGTAAAGAATGTTTCACGTAAAGAATATGCCTCCCGAACAAATTAAATTTGTTACGTGAGGCGTCACTGTATTTCTGAGTAAACACAAATAGGATTGTACTGCTAGGGGAGGAAACACCTGGTGTCTTTTTCCATTTTGAGGTGGTGATGGTGACAAACGTGAAATGGGCAGTTGCAGCAAGGAAAAGCTGGGTGAGGACCTAGAAATAATGTTGCCAATTGATCAGAAGGAAAGAGGAGCCTGGGCTGTGCAAGTTCATGGTCACTAGTTGGACCTCTGGGAATCGGCAAGGTGAGGCTTTCATAGCAGTAGCAAAAGCTGATCAACTTTACTGTTTAATGCCAGCAGTTCTGAGCGTAGAGCAACACAGAACAGACAAGAAAGTTGGCAGTCCCAGTGAGAAACATCAAGCAAAAGGAAAGTGAGGAGATGAAGCCCCTCCAAACAGATGTTGCTCCAAAGAATATTGGAGCCCAAAACCAGGACCTGGACACATGCCCTTCTTGGGCTTTACCACCTGCCTCAAAAAGCAGGAAATTAAAACATTCTTGCCCTATCACAGAGTAAAGAGGACTGTAGCTTCCAAATCGTGAGAAGTTATAGTTACCCTTTACTCTGCATTGGTTAGACCTCAGACTTCCTCAGAGGGTAGTCCCACTATAGCCAATGGTGCTTCCTCCCAGGTAGTGACAGGATGCCAGACCCCAATCTTATGCATGTCTACTCAGAGGGAAGTCCCACTATAGCCAATGGGGCTCACTCCCAGGTAGTGACAGGATGCCAGACCCAATCCTAGGCATGTCTACTCAGAGGGTACTCCCATTATAGCACAAACCAAATCAAATCTTATTTAAATTGCATTAGCATAATGCCATAGCAAACAGTACAATAATATAAAAGTAAAGAATAAAATAGCCTCTGTGCATTAAAGTATCTTTAGATTATCCATTATTGGAAGCAAAAATTGTCCTTGTCTTTATTGCTGCCACCAAAAACTTGGCCAGCTGTGTTGTTATCTGCCTATTCTTGTCTCCCAAAAGAAAGGCAACGTAAACTTCCGAGGGTCGGCAGGGGTATTTTGCAAGCAAGGGGGAAATGAGTTCTCTGCGGGCATCAATGTAGATAGAACAGTGCAAGAGTGTGTGCATGATTGTTTTGATACCCTCTCCACACAGACATATACGTTTAGGTAGTGGGACTCCTCCGTAGCGGTCCTGTAGAAGTGCAGAGGGCATAACATTAAGTCGCGCAAGGGTAAAAGCTCTACGGTATCTTGGAATTGTAAGAGTGGTCAGATATTGTGCTTGGATATTAGATTGGCTGTTGGCCATACCAGGGGCACAGTTTGATGGTTGCTGATAAATCATTTTGATATTCAATATCAAATAGGCGTTGTTTCACTAAGTTACTTGCACCATTAATTCCCATAGATAGCAAGAGATTGGGTGGAAGTCCAAGGGAGTATAATTTTATATTAATGTCTTTATTCCATGTGCTTATGTGTGAGTCCTCCAACATGTAGCTTAGCAGGCCAGAGGGGTCAAGATGCAGTTTTAGCCAATAGTTAAATGCTCTTATCCAAGCTTGTGTGGTTATTGATGAAAGACTGCTCTCTAATCTCAGAGAGGCATTTGGGACACAGCCCAGAACAGCAAATATTTGTCTTAAAAATTTGGCCTGAACAATTTCTAATTTATTTAGCCTACTGTTGGCCCAGATTGGAATCCCGTACATCATTTGGGCTAAGGGTTTAGCTTTGTACACTTCTAGTGCAGCTGGTATATAATTGCGTCCTTTGTTATAATAAAATTGGCGTACAGCATTAATGGTGCATGACGCTTTATCGATGGCATATTCTCGCTGTGCTGTCCATTTCCCTGATGCCTGGAAGGTCAATCCAAGGTATTTGAAGGCCCTAACTTGGTCAATTGAGTGTCCGTCCAATGTCCATTTGGAAGATTTTGATCTGGCTGAAAATACCATTATTTTGGTCTTGCTGTAGTTTACCTCCAGATATTCTTTCTTGCAGTAGTTCAAGAATGTCTTTAGCTGTCTTCGAAGACCTATTCTTGTTTGTGATATTATCACTGCATCGTCCGCATACAAAATTGGGACAGACTTGTTGGCCACTTTACGGGCATGAAATTCCGAAGATTGAAACTGCTCCACAATGTCATTCACATACAAGTTAAATAGGATAGGGGCCAGCACACATCCTTGTTTTACCCCTTTTGTAGATGGCACAGGCTCTGTAGCACAAACCAATGTTTCCACGGAGCCACGAATGCAGCGGCACCAAAATGTTAACTGCTCCACTCACCGGTGCTGGAAGCGATGCCAAGTCTCCCTGTGGTATGGAAGCTTACTGTGAAGACAGACCCAGACAGCCTCAATGGCTCACCTTGTATCTGTGCCTGCTATTGAGTTCCCCACCAGCCCCATTCCCTTTCCATCTTACGTTCCCCATCCCAGAATGACTCCCCTGATTCACCATTCCACCACCCATTGCTTGTCCAGAGTTCCAGGTGGTGTTGATTTGCTTCTGTCTGGCACTAATTCTGAGCAAGCCTATGCTGATCCAATGCTAGTCTGGAGATAAGTGTCGCAGACATGCCTGATGGCATGTCTTTGACACTGACACTGGGCCAAAGTGGGACTGATAGGATCTGGCTCGAAGTAGGTGGGACAGTGTCAGCAGATGCAGCCACAAATATACCACATGTAGGTATATTTGAGTCAAGAAGGCTAAAAGCCAATCTTCTCCCAAGTGCAATTATTACTATAGTGTTTGTGGATTCAAGTAATGGAAAAAATATTTGGTGTTGTCTGCAAGATTGATCCAAGCAGCCCAGAGTAATGTCAGGCTGTTTGGGGAGAGAGGTTAGGATAAAGCCTAAGCAAGGCCAGTTGCACACCCCCCTTGTGCCCACTGGTCCTCCTACCCCAAACATCCTCTTCAACCCATCATGCTGGCCTCCCCAGGCAGGTGTTTCCTATTTTTATTTCCAAATATCTTAGCTGGGAGCAAATTGGGACCAAGCAGTTCTGCCTCTTCAATTAAAGACAAAAATCCATACTTTGACAACAGTGTTTTATTCATACCTACAAAAGAAAACAAGATGGTATCAAAAGGACAATTTATAAACTAATAGTAACATAGCTTTTAGTATGCTGTGCCTGAACACCACAGAGCTATGAATCTCTCAATTCAAGTCTTCATTAATACAATAGGAATGTGTAAGGGATGTGAACCAGTAAGGGTTCAAACAGAGCACTTATCCCACCCCAAAAGCCCCTGAAGCTCAAAGTCTGTATATTTCAACTGAACGAAGCCCAGACAGAAACTTATTAGGACGGGAAGATATGCAGGACTGGCATTTCCACAATGTTTACTGGGAAACAGTGGACATGACAACTTTGCCAAAGGCTCTTGAGCTGGTAAGTGGAACCAAACAGCACCAGGAGCAGTATATACCATGGATGGTTAAATTACTGACTGAACACGAGACTGGGCTGCAGCTGCCTTCAAGCTACTATAAAAGCACAGCAAGATCCACAACTATCCTATGTCTGCAGAAGTTGCTAAAGACAGATGAAGACCATGCTGCATTCTGGACTGTCCTGAACCCCTCTTAGGAATAGTGAGGCAGTAGGTGTTCTCCCCACATTCCCTACGCTTGTAGATCTATTTCTGCACTAGCAAATAGCTCCAAAATGGCATGGCAGAATACACACATAGATCAGTCAGTGTTCAGCAAATTAAAGTTAATTTTGGTCTTTTTAGCACAGTTTTCTGCTAGACTTCCAACATCCCATTTACGCTTAAGAAAATCAGATGAGGGAAGAGAAGTTTAAACCGGCAATCTTCCCTCTGTTTGTGCTGACAACCTACCTGTATTTTGCATGAAGACAAATAATACATCATTCCCTATCCTGCTCTCAACTGAGGAACATAAATATAAAATCCTTTTTAATAAGCCAGCCCCACATTACTATAAAATTACTTGGGCTGTCTTGTTTGGTTGAACTATGCATTTTCCCAAACAGAAAATAAGGCAACCAACACTAAAGCACACACATCAGGCCTCTCAATCAAGTCATACGTGATCTCCTGCCATGTTATCTGAACGTGACAAACAATATGCTACAAAAAATCAACTATTGCCAACTCTTCTACTGATAGTTATAAAACAAAAGCCAGAACTTGAAGAATCCCATCTCCCACCCACCCCAACCTACCTAAGTTTGGAAAAAAAATCAATAAGACTGAATAGAAGCATTTACTGAAGTTCCATCCTTCCCTAAAATTGTCTAAAATGCCACCTACCTGCAAAAACTGAGTGCACTCAAAAGTCAAGGAAAACCCTAAATCAGTTCAGGTATCAATACAACTTCAAGACAGTAGCCATCCCCTTTTCCCATAAAGAGGGGCTGGAATTAATTTAGCCTAACTAACAAACCTTTATTATTGGAAACAGAAAAACTGAACCATTTAGCAGGTACACTGGGATCCTTGAACCTGCCCAGGAAGAGGTGTTCAATATTAAGAGGAACCCCAAATAAATGGAGATGAATATCTCTGTACTTTCTGCTCCATTTCACCATTTGGAACTTGTGAGCAAGTTATTAGCAATCACATGGGTTCCCAAAATCTAGATTGAAATTTAAGAGCCACCGGAAATATGACTTTAAAAAAAATCTAATAATATAAACAGGGGTAAAAGTACAACAGAAAAACACTACATCTCCAACACTCTGTTTTTACAATTCCCCCCTCCCCAAGGGTTGATATGGCAATTCAGAAGAAATACAGAATTATTAACCTAAATGGTAGGCTTATTTTTATGTTTATGTAGGTTGGGGGTTTTGGAACAGCCATAAGATAAACTGAACTAGACTCTTTCCAAAATTCCCCTACATCAAAATCTAAGGACCTGTTTAAATTTTCATTGTAGAAGGTAAAAAAAAATCATCTCTAATAAGGAAAAGATGCCACCTGTCACTTTTTGTCAAGAAGGAAGCACTCTTTAAGCACCATCTTTCATGTTGACAGCATGGATTAGTTGCCCTCTCTGCAGCAAGTTTTCATACACAAGCCTCAGACACAAAGACAACTGGGCTGGGACTATCTGCCCAAAAGGTCTAAATTTTTTTAAAGAGAGAGAATATAATCATTCCAGATTTCTTAACATGCAAGGCCAAAATATGTCCATAAAGATATCAGCTTTCCAGTCAATTCTAATTTAAAAAATAAAATCAAAATGTGAACTGGGGACCACTGTGGGTAAAATTTGGATGGTGAATTCTACATCTAACCTGCATGTGTGGAAAAATGTCACAATGGAGAAGGGAGAAAAATGGGAGAAAAAGATTATTAATTGTAAGTTTGGACTGGTCACCAGTAAATTAAAGTGGTCTCACTTGCGTGAAGGGGGCGGGGGTGGAGGTGGGGGTGGATATTGGTAGCCAGCAGTCTGTCCCATATAGCCCATCACACTAGTGCCTGGAGGCTGAGGAAATTGTTGCGACATGAGAGGCTGTGGCTGCTGGCCCGAGCGGCCCATCCCCGCATACTGCTGTTGGCTGGCACTCTGTGAGGCTCTTCCAGCAGCGGCGGTACTGGCTCCACCATAGCCAGCAGTACCATATTCTGCCCCATAGCCACTTGCACCATAAGCAGCAGCTCCATAGGCTCCCTGGGCATAACCATATTGACTCTGCTGTGCCCCAAAGGCAGAATTTGGACTCCCATATGCGCCGCCATATGCTTTGCTAGCTCCATTGGCAAAGCCATCACCACGATCACGATCTCGGAAACTACTTGTGTCTCTTCTGCCATCTTTAACACCCCGAAGCCTCCGTTCACACTCCTCTTGGTACATCAAATTAGGGTTGTTGGATGAATTGCTTGTACGATAACGAGAACGACCACCTGATGGGATACATGATAGCATTTAATAAAGTATCAAATTCAAATATAATATCACTAGATCAAGTTGGCAAAAATCCCTCCAGCACACTCTGACCCCTCTCATCACTGCCTGGAAGCTCATACTAGAACTCCAAACCTAAAATGGTCACAAGGTCACTGACGTATTTCATGTCACTGTCATTCACATTGCAGTCTAAGCAGGTTTGAGGACCAGTGACCACATTTGACTTTATAGGATCAATTATTTTTTTATCTGCTCATTCAGTATCTGGTCACTTTTCCAAGAACCTAACACTCCAGCAGGTAACCTAACACTCCAGCAGGTAACAAAAATTGACTGTAAATCCTTTGCAAGCTGCAGTGGCTCTTTTCAACATGGTCAGCAGGTCAGTGGTTCAAGACCCAAGTACTGCAAGCCGGAGCAAGATCCCATTAATTGTCCAGCAGTTCAACTGCCTTTCAAATTATGACAGTCTATCATAGTTGTCTCCTGAAAAGCATTAACTTTTAAAAAAGCATTCATAGTAATTGTTCTTTGCCATACTCATTCCTTTCCCTCCGATTGTTTGAAATCCAAGCTAAGAATGTCCTTTAAGAATGTTTTGAGTACCAGGGATGTCCAAACTTTTTGGTAGGAGGGACATAATCTCTGACACACTGTCAGGGACCAGAAAAATGATTAAGATTTGAAATTTGAATAAATTTACATTAATTTAAATATAAGATTGTACTGAGATACATTACAAGGCTTGTCTGTGGGCCAGATAGAGGGATCTTGCTGTGGCCACATCTGGCCCCTGGGCTGGGGTTTGAACACCCCTGGAGTAGAGAAAATAGCAAGGATAATCTTTGAATTTATACATATTTTATGTGCATTTTATCTGCTACCTATTCCAACATATCTGACAGACAAAGGTTTGAAGAATAAGAGCAGCAAACCATCATTGTCAGCCAACAGCCAAGTATACATAAGATGGCAGAATTATCAAAAAAGTAGCAACACCAATGCAGGCGTTGTCTGTCTAGTCACTCTAAAAACATTGGGATTCTTTCTGGTCACTCTACTCCACTTCTAAATTTTTCTAAGATGAAGTGGCTACAGCATCTTTACTGCCACTGCTTGCTCTTTCGTGCGTCGTTTTATTTATTGAAAGGATTTATATCCCACCTTTCCATGCCAATGCAAATGTCCAAGGCTGCTTATAAACCTTTAGTTCACCCCCTGCTGCTGTTCTCACTACTCTGCGAGGTAGGTGAGGCTGAGAGTAAGTGACTGTTTTAAGGTTGCCATGAAGCTTTATAGCCAAGGAGGGATTTGAACCTGGATTTTCTAAGTCTCAGTCCAACTCCTTAACCACTACACCATCCTGTCTTACCACTCATGTGAAGCAAGAACATCAACCTGGGCAATTCCCTAATGGTTTTCCAGATTCAGACATATGGCACCACCCACATGTGATGGGCCACAGAGGGATAACTGTAGTTCAACCTGTCAATGACATTCTTAAACAAACCTGACATAGACACAAACTCAACAGATAAAGAGGGAAAGAGAAAGGAAAGGATTTCCCCAACACCCCTTCCTAATTAATTTCATTGCCCTTGACAATTACCAATTTAGAACAGCTACTGCTGAAGACAAACTAATAAGGGTAGCATCCAAATCTTACCTCCACCACCTCCACCTCCTCTATGGTCCACAAGCTGCATCAGTTTTGGATTAATGGCCTGGTTGGCTTCCTCTAGTACTTTGATTAGCTCTCTAGCCTGTTTCAGATTTCCTGGTGTGAAGAATGTATAGGCAGTTCCTTTGTTGGTGCTACGGGCAGTACGGCCAATTCTGTGCACATAATCTTCCGAGCTGTTTGGATAGTCGTAGTTTATCACAAACTTTACATCTTCCACATCTTGTGAGGCAACCAAAGCACAGTGAGGGATTGAGGAGAGGGTAATGGAGGAAGGATGTGCCAACAGGAGGGGGGGAGCACAAATGCAAGTGACAGTAACAAGAGAGAAAATATAAGTTAGTAACCATAAGGAACAATGACAGTACAGACTCTTCCCAACAGAACAAAAGGCTGAATTGGGAGATAAACCCACCAGAAATCATTTAATATGTGTTCAGAATGTGATTCACAGTTCCTCTCTAATTCATCTAGCCTTTGCTGCATGCATGTCATGAACATACATACACATACATGCATAAAATATTGCTCTTTGAACATTAACTTGTTGAATTCAGGTAATTTTATTTCACAATAGTAAACCAAGGAGGAAACCAATGTCACTTTATTTTAGACACAGCAAACTGGACTGGATGAGAGAGGGAGAGAGAACACACACTGCCAAATGCCTTTAACTCTGTTAGGAGAAGTCTACAAAGTCCAGTAACACTGAGATCACTTACCTTCCAATCAGGAATTAAAAAGCAAAGCTTTCTGAACAGGTCTTATGATCTGTAGTCATAAACAGACACTGTTCTCCTTCCAGTATTCATCCCAGTGATATCCCAGTGACAGCAGAGATAAAATCTGTCAGTTTGGGTTTAGTTAATGGCTAAATTATTCCAATACTCTTCCTCTAAACCAACATTTTAATTGCACCACGAAGTACAACCTTGTTCCTAAGTATAACCTAGGAGTTCCTAGAATTAAATCTACTTGTTATCCTAAACGAAGGTGGTAAAGCAGATGAAAACATTCCTAGACACAGAGATAATACCTGAGGTTTCAGTGTAGAAAACAAGAAACTAAGAAAACTAAGAAAACTTCATGCTATGATAAAGACCTACCAAACAAAACTAAGGAAGAACAGTTTTACGTTGAAAGTTAACAGCTCATTTACCCCCAAAAATAAAAAATCTGCATTTTAAGGAGAATATTCAAAATATATCCAAGATAAAACACAGATTGACTTTCCTTTTAAAAGTTAGAAACATTCCCTGTTACCAGACTGATGCACACTCCCTCCTCCTGTGGGAAATCGCTGCAGCCGATCCCGTCTCTTTGCCTTTTATTTTTGGCGGCCTCCTTTCGAAAACTCCGCCCTCTGACACGGGACCACTGGAGCGCGGGGAGCATGCATCAAGGTTCCATGGCAGCGAGAAGTCCCCATACACGCTCGCTCTGAACTGGCATAGATGCTTCTCTGTAGCCCCATTTGGTTGTCAAGCGCCTGAGAACCTGGGCTCACGTAAATGCTTCAGGTCCTCCAACGCTTATTGTCCCCTCACAGGGCTTATAGGGGGCAATTGTCAAAAATGTAGGTGCTAAAAATGACATCCAAAGGGTCAGGCTGCATCTATTGCCCAGACTGCATCAATTTCAAATAGAAGGATTGGGGAGGGGACAAAAATACAAGTGGGCTGTAACAGTGGCCGAGGGGTGATATGTCTGTTTCTTATTACAGCAAGGGGGGGCTCCTCAATCTTTCCAGACTCCAAAGTCCTGAATCACACCAAAAAGTGAGAAGGCTGATTTCACAGGGGCAGCGCGAGTCTCCAGCTAGGGTCGTTGGTGCAAAGATCTCAAAGGGCAAGTGTTAGGTAAGGATGGACTGAGTGCATTCACATCTTCACAGCTAGGGTTTAACTGGAGTCTGACAGACAGCAGGCTATGGGGCCTCAGTCAATCCCATTCTGTACATCCATTAGCAAAGTAGCCATAATAAATATCAGGAAGCATTTTCTTGTTAGAAAGCAGAGACGCTGTCAATTATCAATGGAGGTATCAATGAGTGGAAATCCAGGAGAGGGCAACAAGGTAAAGGGGGATAAATGGGCAAGGGACAATTTCTAGGTATCTCAGATCCTCATTCTCTAAAGGGGAAAAGGGTAGCAGAAGAAACATGCAGTAAAAAAGGAAAGGGGAAAAACTTTATAATCTAGCTTGCACTGATGTAAACTGCTTTTCTTATAATCTGTCTTCCAAGGAACTAGAGGGATTTGGTTCTTGATCATTCTAAAATAGAACCTGGCTATCTGGGGATGCATACCCAGTAAGATGCCCCCGGAAAAGAGTTGAATGGCTGAACATTAATTGGGAGGGGCAGAACCTAGCAAACACGATCATCTAGAGCTGCTTCGACCACCAATGTAGATATGTCCCCAGACCTGCACTGAGTGATCGGCAGCTGATATCAAAGTTTCTGTTAAAGAAAACAAACAAAAAGAAATTTAATAATTTGACTTTAACAGAGTGAAGTGAAACCAATTTTTTAATGAAAGAACAGTGCAAAGGGATGTCTCTCTTGGGGATCATTCACAAAAAAAGCCATTATGGGGGACTCAACTTACCTGAAAGAAGCTTTCTGAGACCAATGTTCCTTTGAGAAGAGGGGAAAACCCTGGTGACTCGGCCAAAAAGTGCGTGCCCCTGTTCTATGTTTTAGGTAGAAGCCTTCACTTTCCAGGAACTTGGAGGAATTCGTCCAGAGGTTTGCCGGTTAGGTATAATGCTTTGATAAAGCAGCAAACTCTGGGCCCCAAAACAAGCCAAGATGTTATTTCGTAACAAGAAACAGACTCTGGTACCTCTTCCCCACAGCCTCAGTGAAGTGGAGAAGGCAAAACGTTTTCTTCAAATAGTATCCAAATGAGTTGTTTTGGGGAAAGCTATAAGGGCTATTTTTAAGTGTCTAGGCAAGATGCACAAAGAAGCTACCAGCACACAGCAAGCCTGTTGAAAAACCACTGCTCGAGAAAGCAGCATTCTTTTATTTGAAAAAGGGGGAAGGTTTCTAGCCTCATCCTTTCTCCTAACAGGCCCAAGTTCTACCTGCATAGATCCAGACATGACCCCAGAGGACAGAGACTGAAATCCTTGGGAACATCACTTGAGAGAAGCATTGGACAATTTAGGGATTGGGGTGGATGAGGATTACGTGAGTAAAGCTACCAATTCATTTAATAAGGTTACCCATTTAAGAGTTACTGAGCACAAGTTACTTTCTCAGTACTATTAAGAACCCAAATGTGACAAAATGCCAACATGTTAAGGAATCCCTATAAACTACTTGAGGGATTATTTTCCTTGATTCAGTATGAAATCTGCCACAGTGGGTCAGCCCACTACTGAACAGCACCACGCGCCAGGAGTGGCCTCTTCCATATTTATGGTCCGATGTTATGGGAAAATGCAACGTTTCTGAATATTCAGTTCGTGACAGAGATAGTTCCTCTTGAATACGGTTGTTAACTCAAGCATCCATGAGAAACATTTTACACTGATGAAAGAAAACTCACACACAGTTCATGTGTGAGGAGCTGTGCTATATGACTGGAAGAAAGGGGAAGTCTAAGGGTTCAACGAGCAATTATATTAATAATGCATTTACATTAGTAATGCATCGAGACAGAGGATGGAATTTATAGGTATTTGCTCTTCTATGGAGTTATTCCAACCAGCAACTTATGGGATACAGTCCAGGCTTAGCCATCCAGCTACAAAGCTGGAGCAGAAAGAAGGTGGATGTGGTGGAATGATTGGGTTGAGTAATTAGATGTCTCTTCTCCCCATTGGCGAGCGATTAGTCATGCCTAGGCCTTGCTGCAGACCAAAGCCTGTTCGTTAGGAGCAGGAAGAGATTTTGAATATGAAAGAAAAAAAGATCCATGTTAAAAAAGGCATTAAACATGTGGGGGAAAGTCACGCTTAAAAGTCTTTGGAAAAATAGGTGTCTGAATCTTAGAGAAACAACCTGAGAAGCAGGCAGAGGAGCCCATGTGTACAAACCTAGCCCACGGGACGCAACATCCGTAGCAATGAGGATAGGAGCCTTTCCAGAACGGAATTCTGAAAGAGAACCAACCAGACAATTATGAATCACAAATAGAGGTGTTAAGTTTGATGGTTCCAGAACAAGACCTGAAACCTTAGCACTGACCCATGTAAGAATTGTGTGAAGTTAATTTTCAGTGTCTAGTTCAGAATGATGCCATTTTGTTGGACTCTCAACAAGTTAACTGTAAATCTCAGTTCAGAAATCAACACTTTCAGAAGTTAAGCATGATCAGCATAAAGAAGAAGGCAACAAGCTTATAGTTTTCTGCAGGTTCCGAGTTACACAACCCAAGAGTAAAACTAAATCTACAATCTTGTATCCATTTCTTAGAAGTGAATCATACTAAATTAAACTGGACTTATTTCTGAATAAAATATGCAAGGATTGTGCAGTTAGTGCTCTGGTAAGCCAGACAAGTTTTCACTTACCGTTAAGCACCCAGTCTCTTTCTGGTTGACTCTTGTCCCCATGAATACACATAGCTGGCCAACTACCAGAAACAACAGATACAAATAGTTTTAGACAGCGTATGCATAAATTCCAGAAATATTTACAATACAGGTTACAATACACAGTTCAGTTGTAAAATTAACATTTGTACGACACAATTTAACTACAAATTCATATTGATTTAAGTAACCAAGGGCCCAATGTAATCCAACTTTCTAGTACCAACTGAGGTACAATGAAGCCCCAAGGTAAGAGAACAAACATTCCTTTACTTCAAAGAGGCTTCTGCAAAAACAGGACACATCCCATGGCATGGATGCTTCGGGGCTGGAAAACTTGATAGGATAAGGTTTGTAGTGATATTAGAACGAACAACAGAAGCAAAATAATGAAAGCTTTTCGTACACCTGGTCAAAATATTCATGGGAAAATACAGTTCTGGAGGGCATAAGGAAATGTAAGACTTCTGGTGTGCACAATTACCTTTTTTTCTTATTGACAAAAATACCATACTTAAGTTATCACTTTCACTTCACCAACTCACAGGAATGAGTTGTATTTCAATCAGTCACTAAAAATGGTATGCAAAGTTTGTCTTGTGAAGCTTTTTGTAAAAATTTAAATTCTCCAAAAAGTACTCCCTATAATAGCATAATATATTGCTCCAATTCCGCCCACTTTTCATCTCCAATACACTGTTTCAAATGACTGAAAAACCTACCCATCTCTGCGCATCCTTCGAGTTAAGTCATCACACCGTCTTTTCGTCTCCACAAAAATTATAGTCTTGTTCTCTTTTTCAGCCATGATTTCTTCCATCAGCTGTATCAATCTTTTTATCAAGCAAAAAACAAAATCACACAAGGAAAATGAAGCAACACAAGAAAGTAGTTTCCATTTTTTAAGGTGAATAAAAACAAGTTCTTTGGATACCATTTCAATCCATTCTAAAGACCTTACTACCCGTCCCATGCTTTCTAGTTCAGTGGCTATTCAAGGGGGAAAAAATAACTAGTTTCATATTTTGAGTCTTCACCTCAGCTGAAATATAAGAATGTGTGCCACTAGTTTATATAGCTACCCTCTAAGATGAAAATAAAGTAGACAAAATCAATTCAACTGATATGACCGAACAATTGAAAAGATGCAACCCCATCTGAAAACAGTAAACCTGTTACAAGGAGGTGTCCAGTATGAAAGAAATTGAGCCGTCAATAGAAGCATTCATACTTATGGTCCTTCTCGCTTTCCATGCACACATCCACTATTTGCAAGATATTATGGTTGGCACTGAGTTCCAAGTTCCCCACGTTGATCTGGACATAGTCATGCAAGAAGTCCTCAGCTAGCTGGCGCACCTCCTTTGGCCAAGTGGCACTCCACATTAGAGTCTGCCTGTCAGGCTGAGAGAAAGAATGAGTTACCTGGATGGTAACTGTAAAAATGGGAATTTAAAAGAAGCTAATATAGTAAAGGCTTACCCGAATTTGATCAACAATTTTACGAATTTGAGGTTCAAAGCCCATATCCAGCATTCTGTCAGCTTCATCAAGAACAAGGTACGTACATCGGCGGAGGTTGGTTTTTCCTGCTTCCAGGAAATCAATCAGACGCCCTGGTGTAGCAATGCAAATCTCAACACCTTCAGGAAATACAGGGAAAATTGGGAATAGAAAGGAGCATTAAAGCCACTTAGATATTCAACCATTGTTTCCACCACTGTTCCTCTGAGATCTTACCATATTAATCATCCAATAACAAATGTTCCTGCTAATCTGGAGGTTTGAAAATTAAATCTATATTTCTACGTGTTTAGATACAGCCTTATACCAAATTTGATCAGTTTCTATAATCTGATCCACCTAGATTACTACAGACAACACAGAAGGGCAACAGCTAACCAGGGTTTTCAGGTGGAAGTTTTTCTTTGCCCATCTTGAGATGAAATAGATAGGACCTTCTGCTTACCAGACAGATGTTCCACCACTAAGCCACAGCTCTATTTTAAACTGTTAAAAAGTACGCACATATCTGTACTTGTAGTAAAGGTGGGGCTCAACCACCATAAAACTTAACTGAGACATAGAGGCATGATATAACCTTTCTGTTTGGAGGTTATTTTTAATAGAACTTCATATGTAACAGCATTTTTATAATAGGCTATTGAAAACAATGATCTTCCTCTTTAGGATGGTATTTAAGATGAATTCATGTTGCAATGCATCAATACTGCTAGTATGAAGTCAAATAGCAATACATGCCTATACACTTTTTATTGCACTGACTAGCTGTTCATGCAAGATTCAATTCACAGAACAATGTTTCTGTTATGCATCCGTTATGCATACTTTTATACTATTAAAAGAGAATTTATAATGATTTTAACAAAAAAACTGACAGATTAGAATTGCACAAAATTCAGCCTATGCTTCCCACAACCACAACCAATTACCTCTTTCCAGGTCTCTGATCTGGGGACCTTTGGGTGCTCCTCCATATATACAAGTGCTCTTCAGTCTTGAACATTTACCATAATCATCAGCTACCTGTTGGACTTGCTGTGCAAGCTCTCGGGTAGGAGCTAGAACCAAACACTACAAACAAGAGAAACCAGCCAGAATATTGAGTGCTGTCACTCCAAACTTAATCTGCGCTTATAACTTTAGAAGTAAAATTTATATTGCTGTCATCTAGTAAGTACTTTAGAGACATAAGTGAAATCTGACAAACACAGAAAACAAGGAAATGATAACTCACAATTGGACCATCCCCTCTTTCCAAGTATGGCTGATGGTTGATATGAACAATTGCAGGCAGCAAATACTGAAAGGAAAAATAAATTATGTCAGAGGACACAAGAATCAAAGCAGTCAAAAGCAATCAAAGCATCAAGCATCAAACCTGCATCAAAGCAATAGATGAAAATAAAAAAAACAATGCTTGAAATAAACAGATCAACTTAGTTCTTATGATATTTAAATCTGACATTTTGCACTCTTCAGATTTCAGGCTTTGAATCACTAAACCAAACAAAATACTTAGTCTAAAGAGTAAGAGAGCAACAACTATTTCAGCCTATAAGCAGTCAAGGAGCACAGACATGCTCCATTTGATCAGGGAATGCTGCTGGAAGCTGTCACATCTAGGTATTATATGAGGAAATAAAAATCTCATGCACCATGAATATATTTACACATTGGCTCCCCAAATTACAAACATCTGAGCTACAGGCAGCTGCATCCCCAATTTCATGCAGCAATATATTCTTTGGTGGACTCTGTGTGCAGGTGGTGCTTGCGTGCAGCTTTGGGCAGCAAGAACCAGATGTTTTTATTTATTTATTTAATCAATTTATATCCCGCCTTTCCTCCCCCGCAAGGGGGAGCCCAAGGCAGCTGACATCAGGGAATAAAACATCATTAAAATAGCACATAAATAAAGATTAAAACACCATTAAAATATAATTAAAATACAATTAAATTGAATAAAAAACATGCAGATTAAAAATATTTGTTAAAAACAGTAAAAAACAATAAAAACAACTGTCCCCCCACCTCTGCCCCATTTAAAATACTTTTTTAAAATAGAAGGTTTTAAGGCTCCGCCTGAAGCTCTGTATTGAGGGAGCTTTTCTCAGTTCAAAGGGGAGGGAGTTCCAAAGCCGGGGTGCCACCACCGAGAAGGCCCTACCTCTGGCCGCCACACCTCTCACATCTCTAAGTGGTAGCACAGTCAGTAGGGCCCCCTCAGATGACGGGTCAGATTGTACAAAAGAAGAAGTATTTTTACTTAAATACAAAACCCTGAAATCTAACCTGTACCCAAGTATGGGATGTTCTGCACACTGATTTTAAGAAAACAGTCCACAAAGCAGTTTACCCAGTAAAAGAAATGGAAAAATGAGCTTCTATCCGAAATAGGGTCACAATCTAAAGCAAGTCACCAGCACGAAGCCACTGAAAATGACCCTACTCTAGGATAAATAGGGACAGTTGCCCTCCTCCTGCAAAATGTAAGAAAAGCATCTCTTGATCGTTCACCTCACTGTGGTGTTGGCTCAAATACAGGTTGTGATTTATACCTTACTGTCACATCTAATCCAGTCACAATCCCATGCGCCTCATATTTATGATGTGCTTTTGAATGCTTGTAAATATTGCTTTAAAAATGTAGCATTTATGTTGCAGCAGCTGCCTTTACCAGAAGTGGGCTGAGACCACATTAACTGCTTGGCTATAAGGTATCAGTTTAAGGCTGCACCATTATGCAGAAGCATGCCCAATGAACAAAATCACTTACTTTTGAGTAAACTTACTTCTCAAACGGCACAGGTTGCACTTACTCTCTCTGCACAGGTTGACTTACTCACTCTGCTTCACAGAAGTGCCCTGGGGATGTCTCTCTAAATTTTTCTTTGAGCTGGCTTATGAGGAGGGGGCAGACCCATGAGGAGTGTACAGTGGCGGTGGCAGGGCTTAAAAAAAGCAGTCCTGTGCATGCACATGTGCTTGCAAGCAAGACAGAGACCACAATAGGAACCACAGTGGCTGTGCTGTGAGGTGCCAAGTAGCTTCCCAAATTAAGGACAAGATAAGGATAAAAAAAACTTCCAACAACCTACCAACAGACACTTATTTCTTATTTAAAAACTCTAGAAAGGATATTTTTACAGCGGATTTCTGTCACTGCTGGAAAAATGTCTTTTCTGCTTTGTCTGCAAGCACGTTTATTTTCAGGGTAGGTCTGGGGAACCAAACTTCCATTCATAATGATAGCTGAGTTGCACAATACAGAATTTTGAGCCTAATAATCCCCTTAGATTGTTAAACATGTTTATCCTGTCTGCAAAAGCAACTCTTCAAAGCTGTTCATAACACAAGTTATCAGGACACTAATTCAGGATAACCTCTAGCATGTCTCTTAAGTAACATGGAAAAGAAACAGGAATTAGTATACTAGAGAGGGTGTGTTTTGTTCATATAGATCTCAACTTTGTGACTGGAGGTATTATGATTAAAATAGTTAGTTTTAAAACAGCATGGACATGACACTCATCCAAAGGAAAATGAAAGATACATACTGCCAATGTTTTTCCTGAGCCAGTCTGTGCAATGCCCACCATATCACGACCACTAAGGGCCAATGGAAATCCCTGGCATTGAATTGGAGTTGGTTCTGTGAAATGCTGGTCCATCAAGACATCCATTACATACTCTGAAAGTTAAACACAAACACAGAAAAACACTCAAAATTCAAAAGCAGCCAAGGAATCTATATAATGCTTGCTCTTAAAATTAGGTTCTATTAAAATAAATTTATGTCACACAGGATTAGAGTACAATTCCCCCCCCCAAGCCAAGTGTTAAAGGTTTCTGGAGTTAAGTATCTGGTTAGAAGATGGTAAGCAAGATCATGCCCCCTATCCCAAAAAGTATACTAGAGACCCTAGATACATACGTGGAAAGTTACACTGATGGAAGGCAAATACAGGCTTGGGACAACCATCAGCGCCTCTTACTGTGATCTCTTTCTTTCTTCTTAGCTCATCAATTTCATACTATTCAGAAGAGCAAAGCAGACAAGTAAACCTTATAAAGAATCATTTACATAATCTTCATTATGAAAAAGTTGCTGGCAATAATTAAGAAGCAGTTGACCCATTCATGTTTCTCATAAATCATTCATATGGCACTTAATATAACTGTTTTCTAGTTATCGGCATTTAACATCCCCTAAGACATTTAATGTTTAATTATTAACACCTCATGTGTTACTGTGTATAGTAAAGATTTATTTCTCCATCCATTAGGCCTGTTTTCAAAAAGGTACAGAACTTGCAGCTGATTCAAAATAGAAATTTATGTCCAAAATGCCACCAAAGATCAAAGTAGCACAAAACAAAAAAATTACAACCTCAAAAATTTATAATGAGGACTTTTAAAAACCCAACAGCCTCCTGAAGTAATCTTTAAACACACTAGCTATGCTTTCTATGAATGTTCTTCACAATATTAATATACCAGCATACTGCTTTCCAACAAAAAGTAGTTTATAAAGTGGTATACCCATGGAAAAATAAGCCGACCTGGGATGAAAAAAATGAAACACTACTTGTACTACTATTTGCAATTCTATATTACTTTCCTGGGAGTAAGCAAACACAATGAGACTTACTTCTGAGTAGATATACAGAGGGTTGTACAGTTAGCTGCCTACATCAAGAACTTACCCCCATCAGTATTTCAACTGAAAAGTTAGCAAATGCTCCCTCCTTTGAAAATGTTGCACCTGGTGGATTCCTCATTAGTGGCTTGACTTGCACACTACTCAAGTCAACTGAAGTACAGTATTGTGATTGCAATAGCTATGGACCAAGCTGAAGGATTTTTCTGACTTTTGCTACGATTCCTATATACTAGCAACGTTTCAGTAAATGCTACCTTGAATACAAAATAAAAAATGAACTTTTTAATGGAAGCTGTCAATAATCCAATGAAAAATAATTAGAAGCATTGGAGTTTCATTTATCTATCAACTGTATGACACTATTCCAAACCATTTCCAATAAAAGATAAACCAGACATTTAACCAAGTGTGAAGAAGGAAAAACTGCTCTAAGGAGTTACATCTTAAAACAACAAAATTATATGACAATTTGGCCAGCTTTTTCTAACCACGTTGTTTTACCATCTTCTATCAATTATTTTTATAAGATCCTTTTCATAACAAAATTTATTTCAAAAATCAATTATATATTTAGTAATGTAAACAACTTTACATTGTTTATAACAACTTTATAAAATACTTTTTTGCTGAAAACAGTATATAATTTTAATAGTAATATTGAGAAAATGCAATTTAAGAAATATTTTTAAGTCTTATCCCTACAGTCTAATTCAAATTATTGCTGCACTACAAACTGATTACTTAACCCTACAATCCAGAGTAACTACGGGAGCATGTAAGAGACATTACGTGTAGCCGTAGTTATTGCACCATCTAATGAAAACCTACGGGAAATTCATACTGCAATCCACAGCAAATTGTTCTTACACCGGAGCAAGGACTCCCCATAGTTACTCTGGTTGGTGCCCTAAGTCTGAGCAGGTGTACTGAAGTCTGTGGGATATAAATTTCTGTACATTTCAGAGAATTGAATTACAAAGAAGTTGAACAAAGAAAAACTATACACTGCACCACACTCACAAGATTACCAGTAAAGTGCCCATGTTGACAAAGCAGTCTACAGTCATAATCATAGTCATTTTCAGTCTTGAAAATACCCAAGGGAAGCATTAAAAATTATTAAAAGAATTAAAACTTACTGGAGTGAGCCTGGCCACTTCTGGATGTTCAACATAGAAGTTCTTCTCAAATTTGGGCAACTCATTCAAGTCCCATTTCTTCTTACGAAGACGCTCTCCTGGATTCCCAAATTTCTTGGGAGGAAGAGGACTACCAAATCTGGGGGAGTTACAATAGAAATTTTTATTTCTCCCCTCCAAAAAATTAAGTGCAGTACCTTTTTTGTGAATTGCCCAACTGAAGTACAGTATTACTTCAAGGACTACCATTCAGATTAATCTAGTAAAACACTATCAGATACTGAGGCAACTTCTTTCAGAACCCAACTAAAATTATACAAAGGGAATATTTAACTTTACCTCTTTTATTCTTTGCTAGACTACATCCAAGCCAACAATTAATAAACATTCATGGAAACAGAAGTACAGATGTTTACTAGAACAAAACATCCCAGATTCAGAAAACATGACAAGGTTCAATTTAGTGCAGCAAAGAAGAATCAAGACTATCCCAGGAAATTAAAACCAAGGTTTCTAAAGCAAAGACAGGGAACACTTGAGATTTCTCTAAATAAAATTGTGAATGCCCCTTTCCAAAACTATTAGATCACTAAAGTTTGCAGAAGACAGAAACCCCAAGCCTACTCAAAATATCAGCTCTTCAGTTCCAGCTCAAGCTGTACTGAACCAGTTTTAAAACTCCCAAGACAGATAAAAGGGCGCCCCTTCTCTTACTGTGCATCAGCAAAAATGCTGCTACTACAACTATAAACCCCTATTTTTAGTCTTTAAGAAATCTATCCACAATGCCAAAAACATGATGAATATTTTAATAATTCTGCCAAACCTCCAGTGCTGTATGATTTGTTTTACTTTTAATAACTATCTTATTCAGATTTACTATACAGCTCCATCAGTTTAATTAACCTTACAGTGCAATCTTAAGCATGTCTACTCACTGAGTTTAATTAAATTTAATCCTAAATAATAAGCACTAATACGAGCACAGTCTTAGCATACTTCCAAAAAGGGTTAATTGCACCTTGAAAAATTAACATACTAACTTTTTGAGCCACACAGAAATTGATCTCCATGCTAAACGATGATAATTTAAAGAGACTAGTAGAATCAGACTAGAACTCACCCCAAAATAAGCTATCATGGCAAATGTTGCTCGTGGCAATTCTTTGCATTGGCACCGAAGCAATACTTGGAAATTTAAATCTTGAAACTCGAAATCTAAATTTCAACTCAAACCAGACTGTCAACCCAATCCTCTGCATGTCTACTCAGGAGTATGTCCAATTATAGTCAGTGGAGCTTACTCCCAGGCAAATGTGGAGAGGACTGTGGCCTAAGATATTAGTTTATCTAAGATCATTTATGTGAAAACAGATCCAAAGCAAGTGGATCTGTATTCATAATGAAATTAATTTTCCTGGACTTCAACAGGAATTTTGTCCAAGTGAGCATGCTTAACGTTGCAAGACATGCTCATGTGAACAAGTGAATCACTTGAGCACCCTGGATGAATTCCTTGTGCATGTGTACATCCAATAGGAATGAGTCTATCCAATAGGAATACATAGGTGCTACAGTGAGAAAGTGAAACTGCAGCTGCACAGCTCCAATGGAGAGCAATTTTAATATATCACATAATCTGCCACAAGACAAAGCACTGCATAAGCTTTGTTGTTGCATTAAAACCCACAGAAGGGAAGCAGGATCTTGTCCAAAGTGAAAATGTGCAGAACATCTGTTGGGATTGGAGCCCATATATGACAGAGCATCAATGCAAAGCACCAGAAGATTCTTGCATTCTGAATTCCTAATTACAGAGACAAGAACCTCCATGAAACTTTGTTCTCTGTTTTTCACACCTTGTGATGTTCCCTTCCCATATCTCTGCCTCTCCTAGGGCCCAATCCTACCCATTTTTCAGTATCAATTCAGCCACAATCCAAGATAGCCATTTTCAACCACTGTGCTGTGGCACACTGGTGAGCTGGAAATGGTCTGCTGGTGTGCCATAGGAGTTTGGGGAGGGTCATACAGTATTAAGACCATTGGGGTGCCTTGCCATGCTGTGTGTGCCTTGTTGAAAAATGCTGGTGTGTGCTGACCATTTCAGCATCTCAATGTGGTGCGAAATGAAAAAGGTTGAAAACCACTTGGTTAAGAGAACAATTGTTCCCTTACATTGAGTGGGGATTCCCCCAAGCCCACAGAAGGCAGTGCACAACTTTGCAGTACACAACACAAGTGAAGGGACCAGGTTGTGGGTCTCGCTGCCCTGTGTGCTCTGGTGGGCCACTATGACAGCCAGCTGGATTGGATGGGCCTTTGGCAATATCCAGCCGGGGAGGGGGCTCCATATATTCTTATTAACCCATTGGCATAAACGTATAGGTGCTGAAAAGTTAGACAAGACTGGGTCCTAATCCCATAGAAGGCATCTCCACAGCCATACTTTTGCCACTATATTGTGACACCATTACAAAGCAGCTGCCTGGTAACAGCCAACCTGTCAGATGCCAGCGATTCCTTCTGCCCTTCCTGGGTAGGACACAGGCTGAAATCCACACTGATTTGGGAGCAAATACTACTGATTTTAGCAGGGCCTACGCCTGAGTAGGAATGCCTACGATCAGGCTTGGAGCCTCCTTTTAAGAGCAATGTGACAAAAACAAACACTAGCAGGCCAGGGAAGCCTTTGGCCACCGACCAAGCTTTTTCCTGTTGAACTACTACCCACCGCAGGACAAACAACAAAGAGAGCAGCTGGGCCATTCAATAGTGCGGACTTCCCTCCCCCCCCCCCACACACGACTGGACTCTCCTTCTGTGAAGCCCCTTTCTGTCCTCCTTTAACAACCCCTCACACACACAAGTGTCAGACTGCACCTAGTGAAAGACCACCTGCAGTAAAGGCCGGGGGTGGCTAAGACCCGGGGGATACCCAGATCTGCCCCCCAACATACCGGTGGCAGGCTGCACCTGGTGAACATCTGCCTGCTGTGATGGCCAGAGGGAGCCAAGGCTAGAGAGAGACTCAGGTTTGCCCCCCCCCATACAAGGTACACCTGGTGAATGTCTGCCTGCTGTGAAGTGAAGGCCTTGGAGAGTCAGCTCTGCCCCCCAATATACAAGGGGAACCCTTCACCTGGTGAATGTCTGCCTGCTGTGAAGTGAAGGCCTTGGAGAGTCAGCTCTGCCCTCCAACATACAACCCTTCACCTGCTGAATGTCTGCCTGCTGTGAAGTGAAGGCCTGGGGGAGAGTCAGCTCTGCCCCCCAACATACGAGGGGAACCCTTCACCTAGTGAATGTCTGCCTGCTGTGAAGTGAAGGCCTGGGGGAGAGTCAGCTCTGCCCCCCAACATACGAGGGGAACCCTTCACCTAGTGAATGTCTGCCTGCTGTGAAGTGAAGGCCTGGGGGAGAGTCAGCTCTGCCCCCCAACATACGAGGGGAACCCTTCACCTAGTGAATGTCTGCCTGCTGTGAAGGCCTGGGGGAAACTCAAATCTGCCCCCCAGAAGGAGGCTGCACCTGGTGAACCCTGCCTGCTGGGAAGGCCCAGGGGTGGCCAAGGCCTGAGGGAGGCTCATGTCTGCCCCATACAAGCCACACCCGGTGAATGCCTGCCTTCCTGCCTGCCTGCTGTGGAGGCCTGAGGGAGACCGAGCCCCCCACGCCCTTACCCTCCACGGTCGCGGTCTCTGCCTCTGTCCCCGAAGCCTCTCATCCTGCAGTCCCTCCTTGGGCCCTGCTGGGCTCTCAGCGAGGCGGGAGGCGAAGGCCCAGCGCAGCTCTGGAGTCAGCTACAGCCCCACAGAGCGGGCCTCGTGTCCTCGGAGGGAGGCCTGGCCGCTTCCCAGTCCCCGAGCCTCGGGCAGGCGAGAGAGAGAGAGGGCGGCGGCGGAGCAGCAGGAGAAGCGTCCGTCTCCTTCGGCCTCTCCACACAAAATGGCCGCCTTCATCCCAGCTACCCTCTTCTTACGCTAATTGCGTGCCGACGCTTGCGTAAGTCACGTCTCTGAATAGCCGGTGGGGGAAGCCAGTCCCACCTATTCTCTAAATAACGCCGTTAGCGTACGTTCAACACAGGGCTGCCGTGGCCGTCAATAGCGTATACTACGTAAACGTAGTAAGCCTGGCCACGCTGTTTGCGTAAAATGTCCACTTTTTCCCTCCTCCACGCTTTGAAAGGCTCCTGCGCAAAAAGCGTATCTCCCACGAATGTTTGTGCCGGTTTTTTTTTTTGCGCAGCGTTAATTCTCTTGCGTAGAGTGCGCAGGAAGTGGCGAAATAAGGCACCTCTGATAGCGTACTTGTGCGTCGAGAATAGGGCCGCCGTGCGCAGAAGAGATGGCTCTGGGCTAGGGAGACAATAAACCCTTTCCATGTGCTGGGAAGGTCTCAGGCTGTATCCTTTCCTGGGAGTAAGCCACACTGACTATAATGGGACTTACTTCTGAGTAGACATGCATAGGCTTGGGCTCTCACGAACAGCTTACTGGTAAGAGCCCACTCCTCTGCAGGTCTACTCAGAAGTAAGCCCCATCATAGTCATTGGGGCTTACTCCCAGGAAAGTGTGGACAGGATTATAGCCTTAGACTGCAATCATATCCCTACTTTCCTGGGAGTAAGCCCCACTGACTATAATGGAATTTACTTCTGAGTAGATATGGAAAGGTTTGTAGCGCCCAAGTAATGGGGCTTACTCCCAGGAAAATGTGCATGAGATTATAGCCTTAGGCTACAATCCTATCCACACTTTCCTGGGAGTAAGCCCCACTCCCTACAATGGGACTGACTTCTGCGCAGACATCCTATGTCTATATCCCAATCCTATGCATGTATGCTCGGAACTAAATTCCATTAGAGTAATGGGGCTTACTCCCAGGAAAGTGTGGATAGGATTATAGACTAAGAGCACAATCCTAACCATATCTACTCAAAGGTAAGCCCCACTGTGTTCAGTGGGTCTTACTCCCAGGAAAGTGCCTATCCACACTTAACTGGGAGTAAGCCCCACTGACTATAATGAGATTTACTTCCAAGTAGACATGGAGGAGCTCTGGCATTACAGTTTTGTCACATCCTGGCAACTGTGATGGGGTCTCTGGACAAAGCTTGGGATGAAATGCCCAAGTACCACTGCCTTAAAGCCTGGCTCCAGGTTAAGTCAGAAACTGCCTCTTCCATAAGCTCAGAGATGGAGGAATTTGTAGTGATAACCTGACCATGGAGTAAACACTCTGCATATGCTCAGATGCATTTATTATCTCTGAACATGGGCTAGAACTGAATTTTGGCACTGAAATTATGTTCGGGAAATAAATCAATCCTAGTGGGTGGTTACATTTGAGCAATAAGATGCCAATGCACCAAATCATCTCTTCACATTTGAGTTTTAAAATAAGAATGGTTTTTGGTCTCCCAAGTCCTGTAGCCATTTTATCATCATCACCCCGAAGGCAAAACATTTGGATTCCCATTGATTCCTATTATATTTGCATTCCTCATACAATGACATGTCCCCCATGGGACAGCCACTCACTCTCGACCTCGCCTACCTTATAGGGTTGGCATTGGTAAAGCGGCTACTACATTCTCCAGGCTTACAAAGAGAGTATGGCTTAATAAGAAGCTGACGGAACATACAAAGATCCAGGTCTATAGAGCTTGCGTCCTGAGCACACTCTTGTACTGCAGTGAGTCTTGGACCCTTTATGCATGGCAGGAGAGGAAGCTGAACACCTTCCATATGCGCTGTCTCCAACGTATTCTTGGAATCACCTGGCATGACAAAGTCTCAAATGACACAGTATTGGAACGTGCTGGAATCTCTAGCATGTTCACACTTCTGAAACAGCGGCGTCTACGCTGGCTTGGGCATGTCGTGAGAATGGCTGATGGTCGGATTCCAAAAGATCTCTTATATGGAGAATTAGTGCAGGGAAAGCACCCAAGAAGGAGACCACAGCTGCGATACAAGGACATCTGCAAGAGGGATCTAAAGGCCTTGGGAATGGACATCAACAGCTGGGAAACCTTGACCTCTGACCGTTCAGCGTGGAGGCAAAAGACCCAGCATGGCCTTCTCCAACTGGAAGAGACACTTGTTCGGCAGGCTGAAGCAAAGAGACAGACCCGAAAGCAGCGAAACCTGGGACCTGGGCAGGGGACGGAATTTATTTGTCCTCAGTGTGGAAGGGATTCCCACTCTCGAATTGGCCTCTTTAGTCACACTAGATGTTGTTTCAGGACCTCCAGTCAGAGCACGATACCATAGACTTTCGAGACTGAAGGATGCCAATAATGAGGACACCAGGAAGGTAGGAACTAAAGCTTTGTAAGCTGCTTTGGGCATCTGCGTTGGCACTGAAAAGGCAGGGCATAAATCCTGAGAGAGAAAAGTACTGGAAGGGTGCAATTCTAACCAATTTTCCAGCTTCAGAGTAAGAGCAATAGCTCCCCATGTCCCCATACTTTCTCCTACCCCACTGTCCCCAACCCCACAGGTCCTCTCTTACTCCCAACTGCCCCCAATCCCCCAGATTCTCTCCCACTTCATCGTCCCCAACCTCCACATGCGCTCTGAAACACACACATACACCTCTCATCCCATGCACTCATTTACGCATCCACAACACACATACACACAGACCCACCCTATGCATTCTCACACACTCATGAATATGCACGCAACCCATGCACTCACACACACATAACACACCCCATGCTCCTGGGAGAAGGTGGGCTTAGAAGGCAATTGTCAGGGCTCAGGCAGCATCTGATTTTGGGGGCTGCACTCATTGAATCAGGACCTTCTTGTGTCCTTGGATTGCTCTCAGCCTGCCCTTTCCACTGGACAATGGTACGTTTCCCTACTCACGAGTAAAGCTGCAATATGCAGTAAATTACTTTCATTTTCCCATGCATTTTCTATGCATATTTTTGCTTCTCAGTTTTTTGGCCATACCTTTTGATAGGAAGCAGCTATTTCAAAACAGCTATTTATTTTGGTGTTGGCTTCAGCTCTTCAAGATGAATCCAGTGACATATGACATGGTGGGGTAGTGCACACACCATTGCAAAGTTGATTTTTATGGGTCTCCAAATCCAAGATGGTGGTACCTCAGCCTTTGCGAACCCCCCTGTGTGGGGGGTCAACAACCTCCACTTTAAAGACCACTGCTGTAAAGGCACTGAATAAAAATCAAACTGTGCTCTGTGGTGTGTGTTAATGGCTGGAGAATATCCAGAAATTTGAGTCCACTCATTCATTTATTAATTCATCTAAGGCTGCAATCCTAAACACACTTTTCTGGGAGTAAGACCCATTGAACACAATGGGACTTAATTCTGAGTAGACATGGTTAGGATTGTGCCCTAAGGCTGCAATCCTAAAGACACTTTCTTGGGAGTAAGACCCATTGAACACAATGAACACAACTGAACACAAAGGATTGTGCTCTTAGTTTCATCTCTAATGCATTTTATATTTAAGGTTTTTTCCCCAGCCCTTAACCCCATGCTAGATATTTCATGTGGCCCTCAGGCCAAAAAGATTAGAACCCCTGACAGACAGCCACTGAATACCCATTGGAGGAAGCAGAGTTTCACTGGTTAACAGTTTTACCCCCAAATCCAACTATGGGAGCACGTAAGAGACGTTACACGTACCCATAGTTACTGCACCACCTAGTGAAAATCTATGGGAAATTCATACTGGAATCCAGAGTAAGTTGTTCTTACACCGGAGCAAGGACTCCCTGTAGTTACTCTGGATTTTGCTCTTAATCAGAATACAAACAAAAATTTCAACTTCTGTTAAACAAAACTCATTTAATGTTAAAACCTTTATAAATTATTACCATCCCTTTTGTACAAATAAATAGTGCATATAGCAGTGTGTGCTTTATATGGAATATCCTCTAAGTAAGAGATATATATCTATATTTTTAAAATGGTAAATGATCACTATATTTCAATAACATTGGATGTATTTGTGTCTATTATATTTCAGTAACATTCGGTACTGCACATGACGGGCTTATCACCTGTGCGGAGCCAACAAGCTCAGTGATCTCAAAGGAGTACCTCCGTCCCAATGATCATTCTAACACACCTAAAGTTAAACATTTAAAAGTTGAAATAACCAAGAATTCAGTAACATTAATATAGTTAACGTGAACTGGTAGGAGTTCTAGAGTTGTTCTGAGATCTGCCTATTCTTTAGCATCTCCAATTCCTCCAGCAGTTATTGCAAATGTGGCTTCATTTTCAGGCATTTCAGGACTAAGAAAATACAAAGAGAGGATACAGGATTATTTTAATTCCCTCAAGAATACATGAGTTCATTGAAGCTGTCATTCTCAAACTTCTTAGACCCTGGATCTTTTATTTGTCAGGATTGCCTAGTAAGAATTCATCCATGTCCTGTTATGTTTATATTTCATCCAGAGTCCAGACGTAATCTGTGTTTTCATCCAAACACAAAATAGGGGCATAGGAAATTTGCATGCTAACATTGCTAATACTTTGTTTAGATATTCTTGTTCAATAAATATTTTGAAAAACATCCATTTATATTTAAGAAGCAGCCCTTTTCCATAATTGCGCATCATTTTCTGCTTTACCAGGGACTCACTTAATAATTATGAAACTAATATGAATACTCAGATCTGGCATTTGTTTCAAATAAGGCAGAATAATCTAAAGTAATGGCCCATATTTCTTCCTGCTGGTATAATTGCTGGGTATTATCAAATAGAAAACTGTGAATTATTTGTTGTGAAGAAACAGGGGAGAGATATACAAAGAGCTAGGGACACCTTTCCTGTTAATAATGTCACCATAGAATGCTTGACATAGGCTGCAATCCTAAAGACACTTTCCTGGAAGTAAGACCCATTGAACACAATTGGGCTTACTTTTAAGTAGACCTGGTTAGGATTGTCCTCTTATTCCCTTTCTCTTCCTTGATGTAGACACAGAGTTAATTGCAGTTGTACTGTTATAGACATACGATCTATATCATGCAACATAACATGCAGCATCTGTATTACCTATCATATATCTTGGCAATACGCAACTCTCCCCTTCCTTTCCGCAAACTAATCCTTGTTGTAGAAGCATGAGCAAGGATGTGGCCTCCAATGGGCTTCTTTGGGTCTGCCTGAAAGCTGAATCAGAAAGACAAAGGCTTCAATCCTAACTCTCACTTTGTCCAGCATAAACCCCAGCACAAGTTTTATGCTAGCTTGGGAGTGTCACAAAAGTGCCACCTGTGTGCCACTCTTGGGGGAGGGTTAGGCCAGTCCACAGACATGCGCTTGCCTCCCTACGTCACCACAGGAATGGGAAGACCAATGAGTTGTGCCAGCCCAGGTTAGGATTGAATAAAATGACTGGAATAAGTCTGGAATAAGTCCACTTAATAAGGACTGGAATAAGTCAAAAAATGACTGGAATAAGAACAGATTAATCTACTACGTACTGGTAGATAGTTATGTGGCGCTTACCTGCCACTTGAAGTGTTTTGATGGCCCAACATGCAATGAACCCTCTCAGAGAAATAAGAAAGGGCACAATCCATAAAAGAATCTGTTTGGTACTCCTTGATGCAACCTTGATAAAATATGGTTAATTCCACACTAACGTTTTTTCTTCATGTTTGGAAAAAAAACTATCCATAATGCACCCACAATCTTTTAATTGGTAAAAATACTTCAAATGAAAGCGTATTTTGTGACCTCTCTAGCTAGTACAGTATTTTTTTTAAAAAAATATATCAAAATTTCCAGGTCATATTGTACATTTCTCATGCTGCATAATCAGCCCTCTTTGCTCCAGGGATATTTTAAAATAAATAAATAAATATATAATGTATTCAGTTTTGTGTGGCATCATACATATGAAGGCTTAGAAACTGTAGATATGAAAGTATATACTGCACATCAAAACTAAAAGAGAAGCAGTAATCCATAGGATGCCATATTATTACTCGACACGTCTGATACAAAACTGTCACTGTTGAAATGGAATGTGGTAGAAAAATGGGGAAAAAATAGCAAGTTTCAGCAACATGTGAAATCAGAGTTGTAAAGCCATTTTGATGAGTAAGTGAAGCAGAAGCTTCTGGCTAATTCTAATGACTGTAGAACTTATCTGTGACTTTTCACCTATCCTTTAGTAGTAGCTTAGGTTCCTGTATCTGTGATTAAAGATGTTCATTAAAGGGAAAAATAATAAATAGCTTACGACATAGTTGCTCCTGGGTCAGCAGTCATCTGATTGGTCATAAATACAGCCACATTATATTCTGCAGTGAGAAACAAGTCAGACAGGAAGTTGCACAGAGAGAACATCTGCTCTGTTAAATCAGCTAAGATATTTTTCCAACTTTTCTAATAAGGCTGGATATTAAGCTTATGAAATGCTCTGTCATACTGAAAATCTTCAAAAGTCATTATCAAATAATCCTAATAATTAATCAACTACCATATTTTTGTTTCTAGATTTTCTCTGTTTCATTAATGTCATTACAGAAAATGCAAAGCATTTTCTGATTTTATGCTGTTGCTCACAGAAATTCCAATGAGATAGGTTAGGCTGAGAAACAGTGATTTACGACCAATTGCCAGGGACAGGTTTCCCATAACTAAAGCAGAAGGCAGTCTACTATATTGGCTTTCCTGGCAACATGTTATGTCTGATGAAAATAGTGGTGCTATCAAAAATTTCATATAAACATCTGTCTTCTTGGGGCCAAAATATGCACAATCTGTCTTTTCACAAAAAATATTAACAAGCAGGCATATTACTATATTTATACTGTAGTATAAGAAATGTTATCTTTGCAATAGTAAATATACAGGTGGTGCTTCCAGTGTGTGGGCTTCAGGGGTTCTCACAGGTTCTATAGAACTCTTTGCTAATGAGCACCTGGTTCTGAGAACTGGTTACTAATGGGACATAGAACCTGTTGTTAATTTATTTGAATCAAATAAATTATTTGAATTTATATGGGTGCCTCCATATCCATGGATTTAACTCACAAGAGATACCAAAGTCCACCGTCAAATGTCTTGTAACAAGGGGAAAAAGCACCAAAATCAAATTCCCTATCTTCATACTTTTAACTAATGATAATTTCATTCTGATTCCATTGTTCACTCCTTCTAGTGGCTAGATATTGTAAAGTGCCTATACCTAGGGTGTCCAAACGTTTTGGCAAGAGGGTCACCTCTCTGACACTGTGTCAGGGCCTGGAAAAATGATTTACATTTCAAATTTGAATAAATTTACATGTAAGAGTACAGTGAAGCCTCACGTAACAAATTTAATTCGTTCCAGAGGCATGTTTGTTACATGAAACATTCTTTTCGTGAAGCGGATTTTCCCATAGGAAATAATGGAAACTCAGACGATTGGTTCCACAACCCCAAAAATATTTATAGAAAAATATTAACTGGATGTAAAAATGAGATAGAACACAGGGATTGAATTCAAAACATGCATTCAGTGTGCATGATCTTATGAAGTCTACTTAGGCTGCAGTCCTAAAGACACTTTCCTGGGAGTAAGACCTATTTAACACAATGGGGCTTACTTCTGGGTAGACATGGTTAGGAGGCTGCAATTCAAGACATCTTCAAAGTGTCTCCCCACTTTCTCCTTCTCTCCATCCTGAGCCTCTCTCACCCCTGCTCCCTTCTGGCTAGCCCTGAGCTGCTTCCCTCTTCTCTACTGCTCTTCTCTCCTTCTGCCCAGCGGACACCCAGTCACAGGAGGAACAGCATGAAAGTGTTGTTTTCACTGTGGGCAGGTGCACTAGGCAGCCCTGACGCTTTTTAAACAGGCTGCCGACCAGCACATCTGCCCCAACTGCCAACGAATGTGTTCTTTATGTGAAGCAAAGTTTGTTACGTGAAGCAGAATCCTAGAGAAATTTTTGTTTGTTACATGAAACATATTTAACGTGAGGCGTTCTTTACGTGAGGCGCCACTGTATATTAGAGACATATTTGGAGGTCTGTAAGGTTTGCCCATGGGCTGGATGAGAGGTCTTGCTGCAGGCCGCATTGAGACTAGATGCGGGCCGCATCTGGGCCACCTCTGGTGTATACCAATGCATTTTGAGATGACTATAGTGGAGCAATAAACTTGGAAGTGGGTCTTTAAAGCCATTTTTCAACTGATATATATTCACTTTTTAAAAAATCCAGTGGGAATACCAGAATGGCATAACCTATCTTACCATGAAATAATTTTAACTATCTGACCTTTTTTAATATAATCAGTTAAAAGGCATGCTAAATACTTTTATAATTCTGATTCTATGCTGTAGAAATAACCATTATAATCACTGTGGTCTGAGTGAATAGATGACAAATTTTTGTATAAAAGCTATACATCACAACCAAGACAAAGAGTACTGAAGAAAAACAGCATTAAAAGAAGGTGCTTATAAAAAAAAATTACTGTACTCTAATTGTATTTAGCACCACAGAATAAGCCTGAAAAGGGATAAACATGGGGAATAGTGATCAGAGACAACTGAACATTAATGATACGATGCAGAGTTTTATGAGATACTCCCTGAAAACACCTAGTCACAAAACTGTTTGAACAGTATTGTTTAAGCAGTTGAGATCTTTAACTGAAAGATTGGTTCAAGCAGGGAAGGAGGGCTGATTAACTGTTAATCAGGTGGGTGTGAATAGGCAAGGTACTTGTTTTAATTGTCAGACTGGACTTTCTATAGATCACAGCCATGGTATAGAGTACTTCACCCCTACCCTATCCACCATCACCACAGTCCTGGTTCATCTTCTATTACCCAATGATAAAACTCCAATTGGTGCCAGTCATTTGAAATGGTTTGTCTCCTATGTGTTCTCAATGTGCTTCCTACCTTCTGATATTTTCTGAAGCCTTGATAGCATCTGAGCAAGTTTCTGTTGTCTTTCAGCCAGCTCCCCACGACCAGTGAAGTCCACACGGAATAATGCCATAATGGAATCTATTATCTGCATGGGTAATGGTAAGGAGAGAGGTGGAAAAAACTACTGCAACCAGCATTCAAGATACATACCAATAAAGTGTAGAAAGGATGAGTAAAATGTTTACCAGTAGTTTGAAGATGCCAGGTTCCTCATGAAATTTGGCAGCAACGTAGTCAAGCAACTCCATCTGATGCTCACCTGGTGAGAGGAGAGTGCCATAGAAGAATAAAAAAAAATTGGAAACAATTTGAAATCAACAGGAAAGAAGAAGAAAGAGCAGAAATTTGCTTATAATTTTGGACATTAAGCTCCAATATATTCAATGGCAGCTATTTCTTTTACACTGTTTGATGAAGACTTTAGGAAATATATATACCGTATCAAGAGTGTTCCTAAAACTCTTTGAACTTAGGAAGGACACAGTGGGAGTGAGAGGTGGGACCAGGACCTGTCACTTGTGCCAGATCCTAGCCCCTTTATTGTGCAGCCCACCACTTGTGGTGGCACAGATCCAAGTAGACCCATTGGGACTGCTTCTGTGTTACCCAGAGTGAGAGGGAAAGTTTCCCCTTGCCCAGGCTGGACAGCAGCCACCCCAAACTTGCACTGGCTTGATGCAACTAGGATGCAACTATCCTGTCTGTTACAGCACAAGGTAGGATTATGCTGCCTGAGTTTTCGGGTATACCTGTAAGTTAGCCACTTCAATCTTAAACTTATTGAATTTATCTAAAGAATTGCTTATTTGAGTCCCAATAAAATAACAATACATTTATTTTATATATTACATTTTTGGTACTTTCTTAAAATATATCTAAGTGGTTTATAATAAAACCATTATGCTGAATATATTAAGACTGCTCTTTATATTAAGGAAAGAAAAGCAAGACAGAAAATCCAGCATTAAAGAAAATGGAAGCAATTTTTAAAATTATTCACAAATGTCCTGGTGATTCTTTCGTGCTAACTCTACAATCCAGAATAACTACAGGAGCATGTAAAAGACATTTACGTTGACGTAGTTACGGCACCACCTAGAGAAAACCTATGGGAAATTCATATGGCAATCCAGAGTAAATTGTTCTTAGTCGGAGCAAGGATTCCCCATAGATACACTGGATTGCACCCTAAGCTGAGAATGATGGAAAAAAGATAAGAAGGGATTTCATGCCACCTTTGGTTGTACTCTTACTTGTATAAGCTCGTGCATAAAGTACATTGTCAAGAACTGCTTCAGGATCTGCATTGAAGTGATCAGAAATGCCACGAAGGCGGTCTGGACGACTTGAAGTGTTTTGTAGTTAAGGAGTTCTTTTGCTAATCTGATTCCAGATATGTGGTAGTTAAAGCCTCATATGCACAAGTAAACAACTCTGTTGTCCATGCAGTATAATAAAGTAAGTAGTCTGTATTCATTCCTCCCACCCTCACACTCAACCCCCGAAAAGTCAGGGATAATCTGATTTTCTTTGGTTTAAGAGCAAAAAGTTCACATTTGGTTTGTTGATTGTTAGGAAAACAATCTAGGAATTCTAGCTCATTCTGGTAAAAAGATACAAGGTGTTTTCTGTGTCAATAAAGATAATCTTCCCACCAGTATAGCCATCATTTCCTGGAAGCTGGGCTGTCACTATAATGTGTAATAAGAAAAGAACAAATTTATGAATGGGCAATCCCATCAACTACATTTTAAATCAAAGAGGCTGCAATCTAAACACACTTTTCTGGGAGTAAGTTCTACTGAACACAGTGGGACTTACTTCTGAGTAGACCTGCTTAGGATTGCACTGTGAAATAAACTTAGTTACTGGCTACTCCAAGTTTTACTATGTGATCCATTTGTAACTGCAGGGTGAAATCAAAGCTGATTATCTGATGTCTCTGCTGCTGTCTTTACTGACACCCGGAATCCAATTCTAAGCTGAAAAACTGCAATTAGCGCAGTCCCTATGCTGGTGGAAGATGTGTCAAATGTGCCATAAAGCATGTTGTAACATGTGGAGAGTAAGTAGGCCTGTAAGTAGGCCTGTGTTGCCATGCTGGCACTGTATTCAGGCTTTCTGCAGAACTGAGCAGATAAGGTGGTGCTGGGCAGGGGAGGGGCAGCAGGACAATGGTTTGGAGGTGAAGATGGAGGGTGAAGAAGAGTAGAATATGTTGGATAAGACCTAAGAGTAGAATATGTTGGATAATAGGGTGGGGCTGACAGATCAGGTCTTCTGGGGCTGCTGGCACTACACCAGCCTACATCTATAGAATGGAGGACAGAATGCCTCTACCTTTAAGCATTGCATAGTAGAGAGAATTCAGGCAGATGCTGCTTTTTAAACCTTCTATGATCAGCTAAACCTGCCTCAAGTCCCTCTTCTATGCAGTGGTTAAAGGTCGAGGGCACTCTGTCTCAATTCTGTATGGTCACCCTGCATAGGGCAGGTTGGGGTGTTACTCAGGGTAAGGGGAAAAATATCACCTACCCCAAGGAGAATTCCAGCCTACTCTTGGATAGCAGCCTTGTGGCCCTGATATACCAGCACTTGTTAGGATTGGGCTGTCATTAATTTTTGAAATATATAAATCCAAACAGATGTTATCAACAGTGATGTCGGATGTCCCCACCCTGAAGTGTGATCAGAAAGATCACACCACCACTATACTGCATCATAGGTTTCTAATTTTAAAGTCTCTACTTGAAAGAAAGAAGTCAAAATTCACTGTGATGAAAGACAATGGAACTTGAAGCAAAACTCTTTTGGCTGCTGTCCTAGGATTTGTACCATTGATTTTGATAAATAAGGCTGCAATCCTAAAGACACTTTCCTAGGAGTAAGACCCATTGAATACACTGGGGCTTACATTTGAGTAGACATGGTTAGGACTGCTCTTAGTCAGAATTTTATCATTAGCGACTCAAAGCTAATAACAATTGTAAAATACTAATTTAATATTTGTCTTTTCAAACACTTATTTAAATAAAAACAAAAAAGTTTTGAAAACAGAAGATGATTCAACAAGATGATATCAACATGATTGTTATATACATACCACAAAGTGTATGGGCGAGTTGAGTTTTACCTGTTCGAAATTCTAATAGGAAAAAAATATTGTCAAATTACATAAATAATAATAAGAATTTTCACCTATATATTTCCATAAGCAGGGTAATTTCTAAAAAGATGGTTTAACCCCTGCTTATAAAGCTTATTCTATAGAAAGATCAAAGGTGAGTAAACACATGGAATTATCACTCAACAGATCTTGAATAGATCAGATATCAGGTTTAATGATTTATTCCAGTTAGGGGTGCACTTCCATGCTCCTCCTCCAGTGGCAGATGGAACTACTCTGTTAAGATGAGGTATTATTCATTTCAACAGAACAAGCAACCTCATGTGTGCATTTATTTAGCTGCCTCCTCCTGCATCATGAAAGCCACACATGCAGGAATTCAGGTGCATGTTGTTGGAGCACATTTGAAGAGCTAGACCAGTTAGTTCCAGTGTTCCATAAAAAATTTACAGTGAGATGCAACATTTAAGTGTGAAAAATTTATTTCTTACAAAAAAATAAATCAATTTTCCTTACAATCATTTTCCCACATACAGACACCATGCAGTTTAGTATCTGTAAATAAACATATTGCAGTGCATTTTGTCACTGACCTCCAAAGGCTTCAGTTATTGCCATGCTTTCAATCCCACCACCCAGGAGTTTACTAGAGGAATAGATGGGAGGAAGAAAGAGCAAGTTAGACAAAACAGGCTCAAAGCCAAAAAGAATGTAATGCGAAGGAGTATTTTTGCTCCAATTATGTCTCTGTTGAAAGACACTGTTTGATGAAAATAAAAAAGTGTTTGTAGTATTTACAGGTTCCTGGCATGTCTGGCACTGGTTAAGGCAAATGGAAACATCTCCCCATCCTCAGCAGCATCACAGACTGGAACTGTGATGATGCCATTTCCCATTCTCTACTCCTTAAGTGTGCAGATACAGCAGCATTCCACGCTGATAGGTCACTGACTTCAGCCATCTGTATGAAACAAGCTTAGGGTGACAGTATGCTATACCCCACCCTCTAAAAAAAGGGGACAAGGACCGCTGAAATTTAAGATGCTCAATAAAAATGTGGAACATGACAAAATAAAAGTAAAAAACACTCATATACTTTGCTTTTATGTGCTCAATTTAAGCACTATGTTATTATTAGATTTAAAACTAATACACAAAATTAATTACAGTAATTATAAGAAGGCTACATGCTGCCCACTTACATGAAAAAGGAGGACATTTAAGTTTTTTCCCACGACATATGGCTGAAAACCAGGACATGTCCAAGAAGAGGGCATATGGTCACCCCAAACAAGCTAGATATCCTAGATTAGAATTTCTCTTTTATTCTTTTTTACCTGAATAAACAATATCTCAAAATATGTTGTGTTGTTTCATATAGCAGTAACAGAAGGTTTAACTACTATATTTGGTTAGGAAATAAAGAGTTTAATGACCCAGTCCAATCCAACTGTTCAGTGCCAGTGCAGTAGCAATGCAGCCAAAAGGTAAGCAAACATTTATTCCTTACATTGGGGGCCTCTGTGACAGAATGCAGTGGATTCCCCATTGGCATGGCTATATCAGTGCTGGAAAGTTGGCTATTATCTGGCCCAATGTGACACCGCCTCACCAACTCCCTGCTAAAACCCAAACACTTTACGCACAAACAGAGTCAACCAGAAGATGTTTTCTATTTACTAACTCAAATTCCTGGCTCCCAGTACTGATATGAAATACCATCTTCCGCTTCTCACTGTATTCAAATGCAGTCAGAAAACCTGGTTCCTAGGAAGAACAAGTGAAGAACATTTTGATTTAAGAATGATGAAGTTCTTGAGACACTGAAAAGTAAAATGGAAAATTAACAGAGATAGCATCCTCTGCCAAAACCTCTGATATCCTTCATGTCATGCACTTTTGTGCTTGAATTTCCAAAAAAAATACCGGTAATGACAATTTGACTTGATAATTGGACTACTACTTGAAGTCATGTCAGTGACCTTTATAAGTATTGCCTGATTCGTAGGTTCACTTCAGATTACTGTCATAGAGAACTCATTATGCATTTATCACATGTTGTTGAGAACTCTCTGTACTATATGAGGCATATAAACATATACTCCAGGAAGCCCGTATCTGCAGAGTGTGCATTCCCAGTTGACCTGCAGTGAAATAAATGCATGCAGCTGCCTGGCAGAGTATGTAGTGCACTACAGACAAACATAGTGGGTATGCTCCACAATCAGTAATAAGGGAATTGGATCAAAAGTTTCTGCTTTCAACAAAAGAACTACTTGGTTTAGAATATATGACACCAGCATGACTTTAATGAAATGAAAAGGACTGTTATCAAGGAGACATAATGAAGGCATTCTAGGCACATTTACCGACACAAAATATTTAAGAAGAGGGTTTTGAGGGAACAATGCCTAATGATATTACAAAATAGCTGTACTACATCCTAATGCTGCCTGTGAAAAAGCTCACTGAATACACCGTATAGAAGTAGTTTTTACTTACTATAAGCTTGTTGGCTGCTTCTTTAATCTTCTCCACTTTGGCCTCTGAAAGCCCCTTCACATTGCATAGTGCCCGCTTTGTTGTCATCTGAATTCCTTTAATTGTACAAATTCCCACTGATTTCAGCTTTTTAATATCAGCCACATTCTGTGAAGGAAGTGAATATGAAGTACCATATTTATTCAAATCTAATGTGCCATCAAATCTAATATGCACGCTATACCTATAATCAAAATATTGCATTCACTCGAATATAATTTACCACTGAATCTAATGTTCACTCTGATTTTGGAGACTGAATCCAGCTGAAAAAGGTGAGTGTTAGATTTGAGTAAATACAGTATTTCTCAGTGAAGTTAATAAACACAGTGCTAAAAGAGTGGATTGTTTATAGGTACAATCAGATTGTTTATAGGCACAATAGGTACAACCTACAAATTATAGGTGCAATCCTAAAGCCATTTTCCTGGGTGTAAGACCCATTGAAGACAATGGGGCTTAGTTTTGAGTAGACATGTTTAGGATTCTGCTCTAAGAATGTTTTTGAAAAGGGCTAATATGAATAGTATTAACATATGTTTTCAACAAATGTGCTTTTTGTCCCTATTGCAATGCAAACCATGTATTATATATGTTAAGGAAGAAATTAAAGTTGGGATTACAGATTCCTTTTCACAGATGACATGCTGACCCCAAACCTCCTGGTCCCTCTGCTGGTGAGTCAAATGCTGTCCTCCCTTATCTGGAGATGTGCCAGCCTCTATTCTTCATACTTCCTTGACTGAAAAAGGAAGGAACAGAGTGCAGCTATGCAAGAGAAGGGAGTGGTGGGCTAGAGATATTTTAGCCCACCAACCCCAGTTCTCTCCTTTTCCTTCTGTTTTCCTGTGCCTTCCCTAACCTTAACACTGTCCATTCAAAATCCAGAGGCAGATAAGAAGAAATTGCAATGATGACGAATGGGAATTGAAAGTGTGTGCCCTTCGCCAATTAGCTGCTTGAGGCTGCTTTATCAGTTGACCTTGTACTTGTCTCAGCTCTGAATTAAACAAACACCAGCTTTGTTAGTCTGCATTAACAATATAGAAGCAGGACTCACTCTTTTTTGTTTCAAGGTGCTTCTGTCCAGAGGGTGACCAGAAGCCAAACCCAAAATTCCTGAACCCCAAGGCCAAAATTCCTAATCCCAGGCCAAAAAATTGCTTTAAAAAATTGGCAAAAAATGTATTTTTTTGTTTTTAATTTTTGTTTTCTGGTTGTTTGACCATAACTTTTGATAGGAAGGAGATATCTCAAAACCGATTTTTGCATTGGATTTTGCTCTTCAATACGAATCCAATGACTTATGGCATGATGGGGTACTGTGCACTATCACAAAGTTTCAAAATGAAGCCTAAATGTAGGACAATGAAGCCAAAATGCAGGAGACCCGGACAGGAGGCTAAAAATCCAGACAAATCCAGGTTTTTCTGGTCATATGGTCACCCTGTAATCTGTCCACCACCAGCCAGTACAGTGGAATTAGCAAAGAACCAGTCTAAGATATTCATGTTTCTAAGTAAGTGTGACTTACAGCTCTAAAAGAGAAGCCCTCAATGTCTTTTTCTTTCATTAAAAAATGGAAATGAAAGCATTCAGTTTGAATCAAGGTTGTGACTTTGGAAGGAGCAGGAACAACTCTTTCTTATGCACAGTTTCCCCAATTTCCCCAGTTTCCCAAGCTGCTTTTGCTACAGAAGGAAAGAGAAACAGAGGTACCCCTTATTGATACACCTTCTATCAATTTATGCTTACAATTCCATGCTTCTGTAACAGATCGATGTCCTGGAAAAATGATTCCTATAGGGATGTAAAAACACCAACAACAGAATACTGGTTATTTTGATATGAACTCATCCATAGATCACTTCTGTCAACCATCTAACAGTATATTATTCAAGAATAGAGAGTGATTTTTAAAATACTTACTTGTTTTCCATGTATTATTCCTTATACAAAAGTATCTACAAATCTTAGTTTAATCAAGGAAAAAACCTTCTGATGGCTTTTTTCCAGTTTTGGTAATCTTGAGAAAGAAATCCATCATGGCTGGTATGTTCTTTCAAAAATACATTTTGCCTATATACCTCATCATCTTGGAACCCAGGTTCTTCCTGTACAACTTGATCCTCCGTCGTCTTCATTAGAACAGAAGATGAAATAAGATTTCAATCAGTACTGCAGAAAGCAATTAGACAGTGTTAGAGCATACCAAATAAACAGGAACATAATGCTGTTCACTATAAGTCTAGATTAGAGTGGAAATTTTCAACCTTTATCATCTCACATCATACGACAATGTATAAAACTGTCAATTGATCACCCTATTTTGACACAAGTTTTGACAATTGACAAGGCATACCATGCAATTGGTGTGATGCTCACATGATACTTCTAAGAAATCATAATTTCCCCAAACCCCTGTGGCAGACATTTAGTCCATTCATGGCACACCAGTGTGCCAACACACATTGGTTGAAAATTGCTGGTGTAGTCAGTCAGTGGTGGGTTTCAGTCAGTCAGGACTGTGGGTGGCGCAAGTGGTTAGGACGCTGTGCCTGTTAACCAGCAGGCCAGGGTTCAAGACCTGGGTCGGCCCCACAAGACAGGGTGAACTCCTGTCCTTAACCCAGCTCTGTGACGCCAGCTGGATCCAATCGTATTGGCTCTGCCTTTCCATTGGAGTAATTCAGTGGCGTGGAGAGGGGGGGATTTGCTGCTTGGGTAACAGCCTATCCTCCATAAAAATCTAACCCAGGCTTTCATGCTTCGCATGCAGCGTATGCAGTGCACAGCATGATACCATAGTCTTTCAAGACTGACGGAGGCCTGGTGGGTTTCAGGGGGTTCTCAAAAGTTTTATAGATACCTTTGCTAATCAGCGCCTGGTTCTGAGAAACGGTTACAAATGGGACATAGAACCTGTTGTTACTTTATTTGAATCCCACCACTGTGTAGCGTATGTACCTCATTATGCTGTCATAAGACTGCAGTTTTAATTCCGTCTAGCTTGGCCTGTGGGGACAAGGTAAACTGCTGAAGTAATTATCTGAGCAGAAAATCATGTCATTCACAGAAATAGAAATCTATTGACTGGGTATGTTATGTTCAGGATTGATATTGATATGGGGGTACCTTCTAGGTGCAAAGAAAGGTATAGTTCAAGAAATCCTTTTCAACAGAAGGGTTAGAAGAAGAATGGTGGAATTAAAGTTAAGGACCTTTGGGCATCAATGCTGCAAATGAATACTTTCAAACACAGGTCAAACCAGGGAAAGGGATCAGGATTCAACATGTGTCCCCACCAATCCTGCTCCCTCCTTGACCTGATCTCTCCTCACCCTGTCACTGGCCCATTTGAAATCCTTGCACCAGAATTAAAAAACATCACAATATTCAGATAAACACAAAATTGTTCAAATTTTGGTACACAGTGTAATATCACTACAATGACGCCACTAGTGCTACTATGAAGAAAAGATTTAATACTGAAATGGGGAATGGGGGAGGCCAACTTTGGGCATTCTCACATGAACCTGTGTCAAACGCCTCACCAAGTGACATGGCAATAAATTCACCATGCATGAAGTTTGCCACCTCAGAAATAAAGTTTGCAACTGAAGGAAAAGAATGATATCTTCCACAAATACCAAGGCAATGAAATAGTACAGAAATGACACAAGATAATGTACGGGAATAAATCCTACTCAGCATGTTCAAAATATCTTAGGTTAAGTAAAATATTTTCCTGAGCTAAGAACTGCTTCTTTCTTCCATAATGACAATGGGCATCATTAAAAAGAAGAGGCATTTTCTGACTTCTGTCTGTTACAAAATCTTATGTACTTATTTCTGGAATCCACATCGCACTTTACTCCTTACACGTTGTTTTCTGGCTGTACCCAATTTCCATGAACTGCTTCAAATGGGAGAAAAAAAATTAATACAACTTTAATGGTTTTTGTACTGATAATCAATTATATACTTCAGAAGGAAGAGGAATTGTAGATCTGTGTCAAGACCATTTGGACCAACTGACTGTTTACCAGTCTGAGGTAATTTTCCTTCAGGTACCTTTTTCTCAGTCTGAGGTAATTTTTCTTTGGGTATCTTGTAATCACTCTGACGTACCTCACAGCATTGTGTGAAACATTCAAAGTGAGTGAAAATCAATGAATAAAACACTTCAGTGTGTCACAGGATCATTCTTATATTATAAACCACATTTATTTCACTTCAGAGAGCTTAGGGCAATGTCAATTATTCTTCCTGCCCTCTTTTATTCCCACAACAACCCTGTGAGGTAGATTCGCCTGAGATAAAATTAGAATATTAGCATGGATTCGTATTTTTCTTTTGTCATTTGGTGCTGTTTTTAAAACTTAACCTGCGGTGAAAACTGCATGGTTCTGGTTGGCCATGAAGCACTGTGTGCAACCTTGGGCTAGTCACCATATCTCAGGCTAATCTACCTCACAGGGTTGTTGTGGGAATTATTCAAAAATATCAAGAGGAGTATGGTAAACAGTTCATAGTTTTCATATGGTTCTCCATGCCTGCATTTTATGTAGTTCCCATGTTTATTATAAATAAGCTCAGTAAAATGCATTCATTCATATAAGTTCCATCATTATTGTATTCATTTATCAAAGTTTATCCAAATTCGAATTGTAAATTAATTCCTTTTTCTGGCCCCCAGCATAGTGTCAGAGAGATGATGTGGCCCTCCTGCAAAAATGTTTGCCTGTCCCTGCTTTTAAGATGATTACACTTATGGGCTTTTGTAGTAAAAGTTCCCCATTTTTCCTTTCTCTACTCCCACTATTTGGATATTCATTTGACATTTTCAGAAGCTTCAAAGATGCCTTGGGGTGTAATCCTAACCCATGCCAGCACAACCCATCGGTCTACCTATTCCCATAGTGATGTAGGGAGGGAAGCACATATCTGTGCACTGGCCTAACCCTCCACCAGGAGTGGCGCAGAAGTGTCTCAGCACCACTTTTGTGATACCCCCAAATTAGCACAGGATTGTGGCTAACATAACTGGGGTTAAGTCCTGCATAACTGGAGGTTAGTATTGGAGCAGGACAGTGCAATCCTAACCATGTCTTCTCAAAAGTAAACTTCATTGTGTTCAGTGGGTCTTACTCCCAGAAAAATGTCTTTAGGATTGCAGCCTAAACTATCCTGATGCAGCCCATTATTTGATTGTCTTCATTTTCCCTCTTGAAAATCTAAATTTTAGGCAGTGAACCCACTTGATGTCCAAGAGCCATAAAATCAGAGATAGGTTATTTTAAAAATTGCTAGCTGTGGGGCTCACTTACTTGGGATGTTTAATAAAATGTGTCTGGGCCAGTCGTCAGATATTGTTTCTTGGCCCAATTGCTCTCCTGGATCTTGGACTAGTTAAACTTGATAGTCCCCCCACAGATTTGAACTTTTCAACAATCCATGCTGGTCATAAAAGGTGCTCCGACAGAACACCTGCCGACTTCCAGAAGAATCTTCCTGCCTGCATTATCGCTTCTCCTGCTGATCAGATAGCTCTAAGTTAGTGGGAGAGGTGGCTACCAAATGGGGGCAGAGAGGGGACGAAATGGGGGAAGGGATCTTGGGGATGGATGGATCATGGACGAATTGTGTCCCAGGAAGAGGGTGGGATTGGAACCATCAGTGCTGCCAATATCCCAATACCCTTCTCAGACCTGATCCTGAGGTGTTGGCCAACATGGTTTTGTGACAGCAAAATAGATGTTGTATATCCAAGTATCCAACATGTCACTCAAATCGAGAAACACCAAGCTATGATTTGCCTATTTTGGACACATCATTTGGAGGGAATGAACACTAGAGAAGGACATAATGGTTGGAAGAACAGAATAAACAAGTAGAAGAGGAAGACCAGAAACCCAATGGCTTGACACAATTACAATAGCAATGAAGACTTGCACATAATCAGTTTTCCTACAGATTGTCTATCCATCGTTGGTATGATTTGGGACTGAGCCAAAGGCCTCTAGTAGTAGGTCCAAGTAGACCTTAAGCTGAAGCTTAGGTCCAGGTAAGATAGTGATTGTTCCCTTATCTATCATTTCTCTTATCTGTGCAACTGCCCCATAGCCTGCCACTATTTTGGCATCACCGAATCAATTGGAAGGGGAGCAGAACATGTAAGACTGGGTTTTGTTTAATAGAGAAGAAACAGATGGTTTTTAAGTAGAAATGCATATACAGTACCTGTAGATTTTTAAAAAACAATGAACTGTTGGTGAGCAGATTTAACATTTGGAAATAGTCACAGTACTTAACAGCAAGGTATGTGTGTGCCTCAGCCTACAATCATACTGGCCACATGACCACAGTAGAATCTTTGGACAACACTGGCTCTTTGGCATTGAATCAGGGATGAGCGCTGCACCCATAGCTGTGGCTGGTGTGTGTAGAGGTAGCAGGGCAACCTGCAGCCAGTCACAGCTGGCAGACCACAACCTGCCAGAGACCTTCACCTTACCTTTTTAACTGGTCTGTTTTCAGTTTGATTAATAAGAAAAAATTGGAAAATAAGAAAATAAAAACAAGCCCAAGTTTACCCTTAAGTTAGGCACATTTCACATAAATGAAAAACAGAGTATGATGTAGCAAAATTTCAAGAGGCAATTTTTGAGTGTCTGTATACATTGTTTTCCACAGGATTCTATAGCTAAGGCTGCAATCCAGAGCAAATTCAGCCTGCTCTGACCTAACTGCACTCTCCTAACTATTCTGTATCCAGAGCAGAAAGTTATGCTGAATCCAGAGAGTCAGGAAGCCTGGGCTGCCCTAACTGCTCCAGAGCATGCTAAGTAATTGACACAAGGGGAAGACTTGCTCCTGAGGAGACACCCTCAGATCACACTGAACAAGGAACAGCTGTGGTGCCTACAGTGGTGACATGACTCTGCACATCACCTGGTGCGGAAGTCTGTGCGTCATCCCTGGGATGCCCCCCCCCCAACCTGGACTGCACAGTCACCAAAGTTGGCGCCTGTGCAGTTGTTTCTGAAGCCAACTGGCTTCAGAAAGAGTACTGCGCAGGCACCATCTCTGACATCTGCGCAGTACTTTTCTGAAGCCTTTTGGCTTCGGGGGAGACTGTGCAGACGTCAGAGTTGGTGCCTGTGCAGTACTCTTTCTGAAGCCATTCGGCTGCCGCTCCGCCTCCTGAGTGAGGCCGAATGGCTGTGCAGAGGCGTGGACTTTCTCTGCTCTAAGGAAGTCTCCTCTGAAGCTGTTCGGCATGCTCAGTGTGTTTCTGCGCAGTGTATCTCAGATGGCTGTTCAGGCCAGCTCCTCAGACAAGTGTCAGCTTCTGGCTGATTCTCCGCCTTGGAGCAGGCCTGAATGGGGGTGCTGACGCCCGGGGCCTGCCAAAGGACAGTCAAACTCCTCCGGCACATCACCCCATACGGAGCACATCCCCAATGCAGCCCACACCAGCCGCACCAGTCTGGTGACGCCACTGGGTGCCTGCCTTATAAGGAGTCCCTGATGAGATGCCAGTACATTCTACAGTGAATACAAGGGGCTTCTTGGAGTGGCCTGCTGTATCCTGAGGTTTGTGGGCAGCCGTAGTTTGTTCCATATCCTGAGGTTGAGAGGAAGGGGTTGCAGCTAGGCTGGCCAAGAACTCAGATTTTTGGTCAGCACTGCCATTCTTACTCAGGCCTTATCATAGACCCCTATGGGTCTACTCATTACTATACCTGCTCCTGAGGTGGTATAACTCTGAGGGCTGGAAGAGGGCATTTCTGCCTTGGAAACAGGCTCTGGATACAGAGTAACTGCTTTGCCCTAGGCAATGCTAAACATGCCCTCAACTTGCCTCTCCTGAGCTGCTTAGGCTGCCCCAGTTAGGGCAGAGCAGGTCCACCTCTCTTAGGGCACCCTATCTTGCCTTGCTCTGCCCTAAGCCTCCTTCAGAGTAACTGGGTTGGAGCATCTTGCAGTTGCTCCAACCTGGTGTTAGATAGGGCAACCTAAGGGCTCTTATGTGGACAGATTAGTTGCTCTGGATTGGGCTGCCTTGCCTGTTTTAGAAAAGTTGAAATCACCTATAGCTTCAGTTGAGACAAGTATACATTGAAATGACACCAAAGAGTGATTAGAAAAAAACGATACTGTACCAAGAGAATTTCAACATAAATGAAATATCTGAAATAAAGGATAAAATTGAAGATGAATCAGTGTTCTTTTCAGATCATCATCTTATGCTGCTTCCTTAATACAGTACAAAATTATTTTGATCAGTATTGTATTTATTTGTATCTCTTTGTGCCAAATCTTTGCATTCAGATAATCATTCTATAAAGCAAACAAAGGTATGATATTTAGAACAACTTTCTCCCTCTATATCTGCATTTTGTTTGAAGTGTGTATTTTATTCCAATTCAATGAAAAAGGTACACTGAAAATGCTTTCTTGATGACAACTTTTGGTATGGGCATTAGAACTTTTCTGAACTCTTTTTCTTATCTGAGCAAATGGGAAGCATTTCTCGCTTCTTTTGGACCATTCTTCGATGCAGCTCTTCTTTCAACTCCTTTCTGTGAAGCAAGAGGATGAGCAAATACAAACTTTGTAATAACTGTAATTATCTTCTCCAACAGCCAAAGAAGAAAACTGCATTGATTCAATAGAAGAAACTACTATAAAGAGAAACCCAGGAAATGATTACATTGCAGAACTTTATTTTGACCATTAATTAATGGCCTCTTCAGGAACTTGCTCATGTTAAAAATGTGTCTAAGCCATTTCCACAGTTTCTTTAATACTCTGCAGTAAATAACATAATTTCTAATCCATATGTACTGAATGGTGAGACAGTCTTGCTTGCTTGCTTGCTTAGCAGTCCAGAAAAGTAAAGGGAGACTGAACAACTTATATGCACATAGGCCTTTATCCTAAAGTGAAATAAAGCCCCTTGCTCCGGAGCAGTTAAGATGACTTTCCATAAGATAACACTAGAGGGTGACGTAACTGCGTGGACCCGTAACTGCTATGGATTTTGCCCGTAACTACATTATATACATTATGTAGAGCTAACACATATGTGTCATCTGGGAGGAGGAGTGCCACATTTTCCCAATTAATTTCCTACATTGGCTGCTACTGCAGCCTTCTAGAATCCAAATGGCAGGAGATCATCCCTAGTGCAGGAAATCTTAGGCATGGGGCCCAATTGGGAGTACAGGAAAAATGTCAAATCTATGTAACAGCAGTACCATACTAAGGGATGGCAAGTAAACTGAGGACTGTACAGTACAAGTGGTAGTTCACTGCAAAAACATTTTAGTGGGTCAGCAGTCAGGAATTCCCCCAATCACTGCTTTCAATCCAGTTTTTGGTTCTCAATAACTCCCTCATAGTCCAGAATATGCTTTTGTTTCTTCGTTCTTGTTTGTAAAATCATAATGTAATCGGACCGGAGAGTAAGGATCAGGATATAAGAATGTAAGGTGGCCCATTTCCCTTTTCGCCTTTGGTGCCTGAATGAAACAGACAGAATGGGCTAAAAGATTCTGGGGAATACATGAAAGGAGAAATAAGATTTGATCTGGAAGCTACTGAAAGAGAAGGAGCTGTTGGCCAGGAGACATAGGCACACTTAAAAACCCATGTGGCTGTTGTTTGAAGGAGTGTGCTACCTAACTATATCCAAATGCTCAAACTAGTATATTTGTAAACAAAACAAGTATTATAAATATACTAAGTCTCGTGATCTTTTTTCTACAAGAAGCCTTAGCTTGAATACTGCTGAAGCTCCTGGAAATTTGGGGGTATATGTGTGTAACATCATGATTATGTGAACCCAAGGATATAACAATATCACACCCTTGGGTTCATTATATTATCCTTGTAACATAAGCCAGCATGTTTGCAATGTGAAGAAACCATTATCTTACTGTACAAGAGATTTTAGGGATCTTATCAAGTCCTCTAGAATGATACTGTATTTGTGAGCATTTTGATTACCTGAAGAGTTCATGTCTTTCCAACAACAGCTCATCAAAATCCCTCATTTCTCTCCAATTTTTCCAATAAGTTCTTGTGAAGGATTTGTGCCTCCGATGCAGTCTCTTAAAAGCTTGCTTGATCATATCTGCATATGTCTCGGCAGAATCCGTAATTTTAAGTGTCAAGGAAAATTCTAGTCTGATTGCTTTGCTTAAGCATTCCAAGGAGAACATGTACCAGAGCTTTCTGACATAGTTACTGGGGCTGAAAGGCAGCTTGAAAGTATTAGGATAGTCAGAAAGACAGGGAAACAGATCAGAGTGCAATCCTAATCATCTTTCCAGCACTGGCATAGGTGTGCCAGTAAGAAATGTGCTGCATCCAGCAATTTGGGGGCAATCACAGAGGCCTCCTCAAGGTGAGGTGATGCTTGTTCTCTTACTTTGGAGTTGCACTGTTCGCACCCTGGAGCTCAAAAACTGGTTAGAATTTCACCCTCAGTCTTCTTCAAATGGTGAGGAAGATGAGACTATGACAGGACTCTGTTTAGTCTGCAGGCAATATTCCAAGTTAAATCTATGATCTTTGCAAAAGATGACCTCCAATTAACCACTTCTTAGCAATAACATGTTGGGCTGCAGCCTTACCCACTCTACCTGTGAGTAAGATCCACTGAGTGGTTCTCAAACATTTCAGGCCAAGGCTTTCCTTTGAAAATGGCAATCAGTCCAGGACCCCTATAGAATTGATGTCATGGCTAGAAATGACATCAGTGTGATGCCAGAGCTCCTCCATGTCAAGTAAGTTCCATTGTGTTCAATGAGATGTACTCCCAGGAAAGCTCCATTGTGTGAGTGCCCCATTATGCCCTTAGCTGCTTTTTTAGTATACTAAGATTGCAATCCTAAAGACGCTTCCCTGGGAGTAAGATCCATTGAACACAATGGAACTTACTTTTGAGTAGACATGGTTAGAATTGCGCTCTTCTCAGTGGACAAGCTTAGGATTGGACTCTTAACTACTGTTCCAGCTTTGGCTTTCCTGTCTCTTTCATAGACCATATTGCTGTCCTCTCTTCTCAGGAAAGAGGCCTGTGTTTCTTACGTTAAGGTTGTTTTCTTTGATGTCTAGTAAAGCTTTATTATACACAGCAATGGTTTTCAAAGTTTCTAACTTCAGGAGTATGACTCTATGTTGACATATCTGAAGGAACCCCTGCATGCTATGCTGCAGCAGATTCTGCTGCTTGTTTGGAGGTGCGCACTCTGGACCAAATTAGATGAGGGAAACTATGATCAAAATCAGTATGGTATAGATGGTAGAGAGGTGGTAGTTTAGGAAGATCTGAGTTCAGATCCCATTCACCCTTGGTTTACTAGTGAGCTTGGTCTAGTCACTATCTCTCAATCAAACTTACCTGAGGGTGGTTGTGAGGACACCACACAGTTTCAGAGTAGGAAGAACTATACAGAAATGTGAAACCATATAGGAATTTTTCAACCCTACTTCCCCTGTGCATAGTGTAAGGATATGGTATTGGCTCGGAGATCTCCCTTCTTGGCATAAAAATGTCATATCCTGCCTTTGGTTCAGCATGCCGTTTCTGAAGGAATTGCTGAATTAGTGGGCTGTGTCCATTGATATTTAAAAAATGCCAAGTGTACTCAGGACCGCTACAGGCTGCATGTGACTGGAAAATAAAGACAGTTTTAATCCAAATTTATGACAGTGGGAGTAGTTTCAATCCTGAGTGAGCAATCTCACTAAAACTCTTCAATTTATAAACCACGGCTACAATCTTGTTTTCATGTGGCAATTACCCACATTTATATACAAGTATTTTAATTCATATGCACCATAAAAATGTTCTTAGATCATAGATATTCTTGAACAGTTCTCTCACGCACAAAAATTGTATCATTGGTTTATTCAGGATGTTCTGTTTCTGCTTCACTGTCATAGGAAAGCTGTTTTTTAAGTTACAAAAGATCAAGCAATGTTGGAGATGGGATAGTAAATAATCTTCTTATGAGAAGAATATATCGTATGTAGCTGAAAATAATCTTTAAACCTTTTGTTCTGAATTTAATATCAGTGTTAGAAATAAAGAATACATTTTCCTCACCTAGATCCACCAATAATTAAGGAATTTCACAATTTCTCCTTCATAAATTACCTCCTTAGGAAGTGATGCAATCTTCTTTCCTGATGTTTTACGCTTTACACTCCATGTCTCAGAATCATCCTGTTTAGATTTGTCATCAAACATCTTAGATGACGTCCGACTAGAGAAGTGAACAGATTCTGGAAAAAATAGCAGAAATTAATTTATTACATAAGACATTTCTTAATGTAGTTATATAACCAATTAATATAGCAAACAGTGAGAACATTCATATTTCAACAAAATAATTCTATAAACAAATAAGAAATATACTGAATATAGCTGTCGTGTCTATTCAGAGGTTAGTAACTACGTACAGTAGTTCCTTCAATAGAATATGGAATTCTTCTAATTCAAGGAAACTAATCCTACATATGGGATCCCACTGTGGACCTTCTCAACCTCCGCATCTACCCCGCATCCATGTGCTGGATGTCATCCTTTAATGGAGTATACATACATGGAACCAAATCTATATACATTTGTATATACATTTGTAAATACAAATGTATGTACAGTTAATTGTATCCAAAATAGTAATGAGCACGGTAAATCCAGTGCAGATTCTTTTAGGTGGTGCTAACCTGAGTATCCCCAATCTACTTTTATTCTGCCACATTACCCGGGGAAGGAGAATTAGAACACAATCCAAATCATGTCTACTCAAAAATAAGCCCCATTGTGTGCAATGGGTTTTATTCATAGGAAAGTGTCTTTAGGATTGCAGACTTAATTCCATTGTCTTGGGCTGAGCCACAGCCGGCATCAACCCTGCTCTGGCCTGCCTGTTTCTAGCACAGATTGGGATTGGGCTGTGAGTCTTGATGCCAGGGTGACCATATGTCCTCTTTTTCAGGACATGTTTTCTTCTTTAGCCTTGTGTCCTGGAATAAAATTTTCCTTTTCCTTGTGAGCAGGCAGTAAGTAGCCTTCTTGTAATTAATAAATTATATTTAATACTTTTAAATCAACCACATGAAAGCAGTGTAAGTATGTGTTTTTAGCTTTTATTTTGTCATGTCCTACATTTGTCTTGGGTGAACAACATTTTGGGGGGCGCCTTGCCCTCTTTTGTGGTTATGACAACCTGTCACCCTGTGCCTCCAGAACCCCCAAGTCACAATCTTGAACATCTTACACTACACCAGTAAGGCATTATGGTGTCATGGATAATGCTTTTACACAAATCCAGAGTATATTTATTTTAATTTTTTGGCGGGCTACCTTTTGGAGAAGGCTGCCGAGAACCCTTTGTCAAGGATGCTGGAGTCGATTCCTTGCTAATTGTTCTCATTGCAGATCTGGTTTTCTAAGTCACAAGAAAAGAGATGAAGTAGAATTTTTCATACCACATCATGCATGTACAATTGGACATCTCATCTTTGGGAAGGCGAGAAATGAACATGGTAGTATATGGTTTTATCTTCTTTATCTCCGACACTGTCTTTGACATAGAGCAAAATCCATAGCAGTTACGGGTCCACATAGTTATGTCACCCTCTAGTGTTATCTTATGGAAAGTCATCTTATCTGCTCCGGAGCAAAGGGCTTAATTTTACTTTAGGATATAGGCCATAGTCAAAGGAAATAGATCTTTTTTTTAAAAGGGGAAAGACTTTAAATATGTGGAGCATTTTTTCATTTTCTCTTTTTTAAACTGCTAAATGAGCACACATCTGCTTTTACAGTTAAGTATTCTGGACACTTCTAAAACTTCCCCAAGCACTGCGCAGGAGTGTGTCATTTGTATCATGGAAACTTCATATACTATCTGATAGGTTTGCAAGGGAGAAACTTTCAATTTCCCGGTGAGAGTCACAGTTCTACTAGATCCAACCAACCCCTTTGAAGAAGCATTTACAAAACCTATCCTGCAACACAATGCAGTGGGCATGGCACAGCAGCTTGGGGTTTTCTGCTTTCTATTCTGGACTGTCAGCAATCCATCCACCCTGCATTGGTATTACAGTTTGTGGGCAAGACTCTTGTTAGGATATCCCTAGACCATCTTCTTGATAGGATCTGTGCCTTTTCATTATTACTGGAGATCTTCAAGCAGATGCTCAACAGGGACCTGCTGTCTAGGAGGATTTCCTAATTCAGTTGGGGTTGGATGTATGATCCCTTCCAACTCCATGATTTAAAATGCAACTGCTTAATTTGGAAAGCTGACCTATAGGAGGGAAAATTTTTAGGCTCTCTCTCTCTCTCACACACACACACACACGCAAATAAACGCAGGGCGCAATCCTAACCAATTAAGGCCAGCAACAACCCACCCTTCTCACTGATCCCTTGGTGGTGTGGGGAAGCTAGTGCATGTCTGCACTGACCTAACCCCCCCTTGCACATTATGGCAAACTTGCAACATCCCTAAGCCAGCATGGGACTTCTGCACCCTAACTAGGGATTAGGATTGTAGCCAAACATAAGCATATGGTAAGAACTTAGATCTTACAACAAACAGTAATGCCAAATTTTCATATCCAGGTCCTTCTATCCCTCACAGACTAGCTATCAGCAACCTATCACTCAAATTAAACTCATTCAAGTAGAATATTTACCATTAGGCGCCGTGAGATGGGCTTCGCTGGAAAAGAGGTCTTGTGGGTTTCAAAGATAAAGTTTGCATCTGAGAAAATTCAAAATATTGATTACTTATTCTGCCAGCTCCTCCCCTCTCCAAACTGTCTCCATTTGCAGCTGTTCTACTTAACACAGGGAAGATGGGAATGATAATGCTGCAAGACCTACGTTATTATTTCAGTGGGACAAATGCCACTGGGCTTCTCCTATCCCAAGACTGTTACACCAAGGGGTTGTTTCCTGAATGAACTGAACACAGATCAATGCCTGGCGACAGACTAGCCTGTTTTCTGAACATTGCATCGTTGATTGAAGATACTTGAATGTGCCAACTTTTCCTCTTTCCAACCTTTTTATATTGTGACTATGGTGGGCTGTGGGTTGCCCAGCTCTGTGATGCCAGCTGGATCCAATCGTATTGGCTTTGCCTTTCCATTGGACAAATTCTGTGGCATGGAGAGGGGGGATTTGCTGCTTGGGTAACAGCCTATCCTCCATAACAATCCAACCCAGGCTTTTGTGCTTCGCATGCAGCATATGCAGCGCAGAGCATGATACCATAGTCTTTCAAGACTGATGGCGGCCTGCTACGCAAATGTAAGTCTCATTGTGTTCAATGGATCTTACTCCCAGGAAAGAGTCTTTAGGATTGCAGCCTGCCATACCAGTCTTTAGGATTGCACGATACCATACCATAGTCTTCCAAGACTGACAGAGGCCTGCTTTTATGGTTTTATATACTGTATACAGTGATGAAATTCAAAGAAATTAACAACCAGTTCTATGCCCACCTGGCAGCCACTTTTAAATGGTTATTTTTAAACTTTATATGTTCTACCTCTTGTTAACAACCGGTTCTATAGAGTAGGTGCAAATCTGCTGGAGCCAACCACTGACTGTACACCCTAATTTCAAACTGTAAATTCCCTTGAGTGCACTGAAAAAGGTAAAGGTGTCCCCTACAGGTTGTACTGCTAGTTGTGATTGACTGTAGGGTGCAATGCTTATCCCCATTTCTAGAGTCATTGAGCCAGCTTTGTCCAAAGATGCCTCAGTGGACATGTGGACCGCATGCACATAGAATGCTGTTAGCCTTCCTACTGAGGTGGTATCTATTTACCTACTTGCATTTGTATGCTTTCGAACTGCTAGGTTGGCAGGAGCTGGGCTAAGGACAGAAGCTCACCCTGTCTTGTAGGACCCAGGTCTCAAACCCTGGCCTGCTGGTTACCAGGAACAGAAACTTAATCACTTGTGCCACTACAGCCCTAAAAGGCCCTAAAAAAGCTTTGAGTGCACAAAAAGGCAGAACAAAAAGGCAGAACAAAATGTGATAAATCTTTGTTCCTATACCACTAAAAGCAATTAAGAGGAAATGTGGAAGGGAGAAAGAGCTGATCTTGAGCATCAGAGAGCAGGAGAAGCAAAGGCTGGCACATTGTCAGATGGGGGGCACATTGTCAGATACTTGTCAATTTGGCAAGTATCAGGAAGCATTGGGCCACCCCTGAATATAATATACCAGATTTTCTCCCAACATTCATTTTCTAAGACACATTAATTACACAACAATTCTTCAACAAAATAAATGCAATTTGCAAACACTGCCTGCTACCAGAATTTGATTCTGCAATGGCCTATAAGCAAAGAAAGCAACCGCTCACCAATCGACAGTTTCTCTAATGCCAATTTAATTGCATGTGACATAGTACCACAGTAGGCACATGATTGGCTATGTATGGAGGTGGCACATGATTTGTTCAAATCTTGGATTTCATTCATTCATTGGCATCCTTCAGTCTCGAAAGACTATGGTATCGTGCTCTGATTGGAAGTCCTGCAACAGCATCTAGTGTGGCTAAAAAGGCCAATTCGAGAGTGGCAATCCCTTCCACACTGAGGACAAATAAATTCCATCCCCTACCCAGACCCCAGGTTTCTCTGCTTTTGGGTCTGTCTCTTGCTTCAACCTGTCGAACAAGTGTCTCTTCCAATTGGAGAAGGCCATGCTGGGTCTTTTGCCTCCACGCTGAACTATCGGAGGTCAAGGTTTCCCAGCTGTAAATGTCCATTCCCAAGACCTTTGGATCCCTCTTGCAGATGTCCTTGTATCGCAGCTGTGGTCTCCCTCTAGGGAGCTTTCCCTGCACTAATTCTCCATATAGGAGATCTTTTGGAATCCAACCATCAGCCATTCTCACGACATGCCCAAGCCAGCATAGACGCCGCTGTTTCAGAAGTGTCAACATGCTAGAGATTCCAACACATTCCAAGATTGCATCATTTGAGATTGTCATGCCAGGTGATGCCAAGAATACATCGGAGACAGCGCATATGGAAGGAGTTCAGCTTCCTCTCCTGCCATGCATAGAGGGTCCAAGACTTGCTGCAGTACAAGAGTGTGCTCAGGACGCAAGCTCTATAGACCTGGATCTTTGTATATTCCGTCAGCTTATTATTAAGCTATACTCTCTTTGTAAGCCTGGAGAATGTGGTAGCCGCTTTACCAATACGTTTATTCAGCTCAGTATCTAAGTGTCAGAGAGTGTCAGAGATAGTTGAGCCAAGGTACACAAAGTCATAGACAACCTCCAGTTCATGTTCAGAGATTGTGATACAGGGAGGTGGATACACACCCTGACCCATGACTTGTGTTTTCTTCAAGCTGGTTGTTAGTCCAAAGTCTTGGCAGGCTTTGCTAAAACAGTCCATAAGTTGTTGAAGGTCTTCAGCAGAGTGAGCAGTAACAGCAGCGTCATCGGCGAAGAGGAACTCCTGCAAGCATTTCAGCTGGACTTTGGACTTTGCTCTTAGTCTGGAAGGATTGTAGAGTTTTCCGTCTGATCTGGTCCGGAGATAGATTCCCTCTGTTGCATTTCCAAAAGCATGCTTCAGCATGACTGCAAAAAAGATCCCAAATAAAGTTGGTGCGAGGACGCAGCCCTGCTTCACTCCACTTCGGATGTGAAAGGAGTCTGATGTTAAGCCATCAAAAACTACAGTGCCCTTCATGTCCTCGTGAAAGGACCTGATGATGTTGAGGAGCTGAGGTGGGCATCCAATCTTGGGGAGGAGTTTAAAAAGGCCGCCCCTACTAACCAAATCAAAAGCCTTTGTAAGATCTATGAAGGCTACAAAGAGTGGCTGTCTTTGTTCCCTTCATTTCTCTTGCAACACTTGTCTGAAATATCAGTTGCCTGTTTTGTGCAATTCTGCTGAAAGAAGTGGTTGGCTTGGTGAGGACACTTACCACCCGTTAATTGTTCTTTTCCTGAAAACAAATCTTCTCTCCTGGATCTCTCAGGTTCCAGTTGGGAATAATCCCATTTTTTGAACTCCCCTGGAGCAAACAGAGTACCTATATTGGATAGGAGATTATTTAATAGTGAGAGACAAATGCAATGACAGAACGGATTCAATATCATTGATGCACAATTTTTTTGGTTATGCATTATTATGTTTTATACTTGGAAAAAAAATAAAAGGAAAGCAAGCAATAGCCCAATGAAAGACCAAAAATGTCTGTAGATCTTTGGATCTCAACTTAGCATGAGAAAACAGAGAACAGTAGTTAATAAAAGGTAGGATGCATCTTCCGTAGACTGGATATGGATCATTCACAGTGAGGATGGGAGAAGTGGACAACCCCGGGCTACACAAAGATCTACCACAAAGTCTCACCTCCCAGCCATTCGAAGAATACATCACAGAGATGGGCTTTGAATCCGTAGGTATTGAACCAGGATCTTGAGAAACAGTAAACGAAGCAGGTGTACACCGTTTGACTTAGCAATGATGGGAAATACTATGTCTCCGGGAAGAGGAAGAAAAAACAGAATCCAAACATTTGTTATTGCAATTGTGCACTTTCCTTCATCTTATATCCAGAGGTTATTCAAAGCTCTCATCTAGTCATTTACAAATGTGTTCTAGGTTTCTTGAAAACGTCTAAGAGTTAAACCAAATATTACGCAGAGTGTAGCCTCCTGGTTTTGGTGGTATTCTATAAAAGAGTAACCAGAGGGCCAAAAGAAGGTGGCAGGACTTGGCATATGTAATAAGGCTTTAGGACTTTTGTTGGCAAACCCAGAAAGTTATTTGAGTTAAAATAAAGACTCTTATTTGATCTAAAATTGTGTGTGTGGTGTTTAAGACTGTGGGGAAACCTCAAAATGGTCACCGGGAATGCTGTGGAAGGCTTCCTTATGCTGGGTATGTGGGGAGGGCATCATGGTGTGCAGAGTAGCATATAGGGAGGCAGGCCTACAACTGGCCTAACAAGCAATTGCTGTCTCCCATAAACTGAATTGCAAAATCTTCCACATCAAGTATGGACAAATTCCTTGGTTTATCAACATGGTAGATCAGTAATTGTGGAAAGGTTTTTCTGAAAGTGGGAAATCTGCAGACTTCTGAATCTACTTAAGAATTGTAATATGAAAATATGTGTAATATGAAGATATTTAAATCTGACGACAGGCATATGTACTTGGTGCTATTCCTTAAAACTGACTAAAGGCATATACTGAATGACTCACTTATTGAGTCATCAGCACCCAGCCAAAACCATCTGACCTAGAAGTATGAAATTTGGAGAGGGTATTGCTTCTGTGATGTTATTTGTCCCAATACTTAACATTAGAGAATCACCAAGAATCATTAACGCCCAGCCAAAACTGCCGGACCCAGAAGCAAGAAATTTGGGGAGGATACAGTGGAACCTTGGTTTATGAGAATAATCTGCTCTGGAAACATGCTCGTAAACCAAAATGCTCGCATATCAAAGTGAGCTTTCCCTTTAGAAATATGGGTTTTACACTTTAGAGGGTTCCACAACCCTCTAAAGTGTTGCTGGACTAATTGTCTGAGCCCCCTTGCCATCAATACAAGTGGCAATTTGCCGCTTGTGCTGGTGGCGATGAGGGATCTCTCTCTACCTGCTGCCTGCAGCAACTGCAGGCAGTGGCTGAAGCTGGTGGGGAAGCTGTTCTCCCCTCCCCCCTTCCCCCACAGCAGCCACTTGGGTCACTGAGGAGAGAAGTTCCCCACTGCCCTGAACCACTGCCTGCAGTCGATGAAGGTGGTTGGGTGGGAAGACATCTCCCCTCTCCCAGCAACTCAAGTGCCCATTTGGGACCCAGGGTGGGAGGAGATCACCTTCCCCACTGTCAAGTTCAGATCCTAGCATGCCCAGGGATTCGGGCCAGTGCTGGTCCAGGTCCTAGGATGCCTAAGACACCCTTTGCAGTCCTGCAGAATGGGCTCAGGGTGTCCTCCCCCAGGAAGACAAGTGGTGGAGCAATGCTCCATCACTTGTATTGGCAGTGAGGAAACCCGGATTGTGTCAATGACTTGCTCACAATGCAAGGCATTGCTTGTAAACCAAGCAAAGATTTCATGAAAGTCTTTGCTCGTTAACCAAAATACTAGCAATCCGGGTCACTTGTACACCAGAGAAGGGCAAGCTCTTCCCCAAGTAGGGTTGTATTAGCCTCAATAGATATACATGGAGCTAGGTCACCTTTGGAGGTGGCCTAGATCCAAACAGATGGGAGCGGACAGGCTGCTTGTGGCTACCCAGCGTTGAATCCAGCATATCTACCCAACCCCAGGACTGCCCTCACTCTGGAAATTTTCCAGGACTGCCCTCACTCTGCCCTCCCTGCGAATTTTCAACAGTATCATACTCCACACAAATACTCTACACAGAAATTAATCATCTATGCAATGCATTTACCACCCCACTGCAATCCAATGCTACTTCTCTATTTGAAGTCTCATTCCTCCTTTTGAAAAACTTTCAATACTCACTGTTAGGATGTCATCCTGATTGGCAACCCTGTGACAGCGCAGCAGGGCGCGGGAATAATTTTCAGCAATGCGTTCGAACAAATATCCCTGAACCTCTGGATTTGGCTATTGGGAAAGAAGATAATGGAGAGGTTACTGAAGAGGCATTTGTTCACTCGTCATAGCATCATGATGGTCCTGCAGAAAGATAATGTAGATCTATAGAGCTCTTTCAGGTCCACTTCCGGTTAAAAGTCAAACAGAAAATTAAATAACATAACTGTATAAGTATACTATAGATAGATTACGGTAAAGAAATGTCTTCTTGTTACCTTGACCGTGTTTTCTTTCAATAGCAGCCCAGCCACTAATACAAACCCCTGCATTTCTTTGTGGGGCTGTATTTATTTCTTTTAGGGGCTGTGGATGGTGCAAGTGGTTAAGACATTGTGCCTGTTAACCAGTAGGCCAGGGTTCGAGACCTGGGTCCCCACAAGACAGGGTGAGCTCCTGTCCTTAGCCCAGTTCTGCAATGCAGCTGGAACCAATCGTATCGGCTCTGCCGTTCCATTGGACTATTTCAGTGGTGTGGATAGAGGGGATTTGCTGCTTGAGTAATGGCCTATCCTCCACATTAATCTATCCAGGCCTTTGGGCTTCGCATACAGCGTGGAGCACAATACCATAGTCTTTCAAGACTGATAGATGCCAATACAATTACTTTTAGGCTCCTAGCCTCTTATCCAGTTCCAGTGGACTTGCAATATATGGTTTGTACCATCTCAAAGAGCTAGCAAGCAACAAAAGAATAGCACATGTCATGAAATAACAGGTGGAACATAATCTGCCAACTCTAATTTTCAGCCCTTGTCCTTACATGATACAGATGTAAAAATAGCCACCAGAAACTGTCCAGCAAAATGGCCTGGGTGCAAGGAGCATAGAGAAACATCCGCAGCATCTTCGCAGACCAGTGTGTCTATAAGAAATGAAAACAGTTCCTTGTGGTTTATATAAACAAACAAACAAACAAACAAATTTAAGGGGAGCAGTACTCAGTCTATCTGCTGCTTTCTTAGACTGACAGTGCAACTCTAAGCCATGGTTAGGCAAGTACAAGTCCCACCAGATGCAAGGCACTACTGCGCCACTCCTGGGAGATTTGGCCAGTGCACAGACATTTGCTGTCTCCCCATGCCACACCACCACAGGAACAGGGAGACAGGTGAGTTGTGCTGGCCTAAACTGGATAGAGCCAATTTAGGCTGATGTAATACACTGGCTCCCCATTCCCATGGTGGTGTCAGAAAGACCAGTGCGTATCAGAGCACTGGCCTAACCTCCACCCAGCGGTGTTGCACACATGCTTTACAGCACTTTTCTGACACCTCCAGGCCAGTTCGTGATTTGTTCCATCCTAATTGGGGGTTAGGATTGCAGCCTTAGCTAGACTGCTTCAGAATCCAATTAACTAGATAACAAAACTAGATAAGAGCATTAAAACACTTTGAATGCCACCATTCCATCTTAAGTGGTGCATGACTATCAATGCAATCCTATGTAAGTCTACTCAACAGTAAATCCCATTAAATTCAATGTGGCTCGCTCCCAGGAAAGTGTATATAGGTTTGCAGTGAACCTGAATAAGTAACCAGTGCAGGTACCTGAGAGTAACATTTAAATCTTACACGTTGTCGCACAAGTTTTCACATGTACACATGAAAAAAACGCACATCCCCACACAGTTACACCACCCCTCCCCCAAAATGCCACATTCTCCTGCAATTTTGAAGCATGCAAAGTACCTTCCCAATGGCTTTTATCCTCTGGGCACGGATAACATTCTCTAAAATGTTATTTAGCTCTATTCCATTTGGCAGTGGTGTCTGCGCGTGTTCATTGTATCCTGGGTACTTATACAATTCTACAAGTTTATCTTTTTCTGATAAAACCTAGGGATCAAAGGAAAAAGTAAAACATGAGAAATCCAGAAGATCTACAGCTGGACACAGTGTGTACCCCAAAGGCAACCTATAGATATACCAGTGATTCTTGGTCTACAAGAAAATATAATCCTCTTCTATGAATAACTAGCGAAAAGCATACCTGCACTGTGGGAGTAAAATTACCCCGTACGGCATTTCCCCACTGCGCATCAATACCCCACACACATCAACCCCCCCATGTGCAACATCCACCATGTTCATCCACCCCATGTGCATCATCCCCCCATGCACATTAACCCCCCCATGCTCATCGACCCCCATGCACATTCCCCCATGCGCATCAGTCCCCCATGCGCATCAATCCCCCCGTGCATCATCCCCCAATTGCAACATTTACCCATGTGCAACATCTACCCATGCGCATCAAGCCCCACAGGCGCATCATCTCTCCATGCGCATCAACCACCCCATGTGCATCAACGCCCAATCGCAACATCTCCCCATGCGCATCAACCCCCCATGTGCACCAGTCCCCCATGCGCAGCATCCTCCCCAATGCAACCCCTCCCTCTGAAGAACATCCCCCCCACCTCACCGGGCACCGAGCACCAAATTGGCTGGATGTTGGTCAGTCTTCCATGTTAAGTAGAGGAGAAAAACACCTTGCACCCCTTTTCAGCCCCTTAAGGGTTAAATTTCTCCACATCGGTTCTTGGTGGGTATTCATGTGACAGAAGGAACACCCTCCCCAAATTTCATGCTTCTAGGTCCAGGGGTTGGGCAGAGAATCCCTCAGTCACTGATTCTTCAATGCAAAGTATAGGAGGAAAACGCGTTGCGCCCCTTCTCACCCCCTTCCGGTTGGAATTTCTGAAAACCAGTTCTTAATGCACCCCTCGGTCATGGAAGGAACACCCACCCCAAATTTCACGCTTCTAAGCCCAGCATTTTGGCAGGGCATTGATGAGTGAGTCAGTGGGTGTCTTTTCTCTTTTATATATATAGATGAAATGGAAATGCTCAGTCAATTCTTGAACTAGGTGCCAGGATCACACTGCACAGTATTATAAGTTCCATATATCTGACAAAGAGACATAGAACTAATCTCAATATGCCAGGAGCCCGCAGTGTTTCACAGACTTGAGGAATGCCATTACCCACTGCTGGTCAAAGAAGCAAATTGGAAGACTTGTGACACTAGTGTGGAAGCTACTTAATCCAGGGCTTGCTCTTACTTGAGAAACATGGGGGCCAAACAATATCTTATACATAGGGTTGCCATAATTCTCTTCCACAAAGTCAGGACAGGACCCTCTGTCCCATCTGCCAGTATGAGAACACAATCCCCCAAAATTGGGATTGTTTTTCAGGACATATGGCAACTGTACTTATGCAGAAGATCGTTGGTGGGATCTCCCAGTCTTTTTGTTTGTACAGCCGCTTTTTGTTTGTACTTCAAGTCGCTTCAAGACTGGTTTTACAGAGAAAGCTGGGATATAGATCCTACAAACAAACAAACAAACAAACAATACTTTAAGGAAACCAAGGAATGCTCAATCCCTCGCTGGAGTAGAGGCAAAAAGGAGTGGACATTTGACCTTTTTCTTCATGCCATTTTCCTATTCAATAAATTTTCATCTCCCTCCCCTGGAGAAAGCCCCAAGCTCTGCAATAGGGCTTCTCTAGACCGCACAGGCTATTTTGTCACGGAGCTGAGAAGCTCCATGTCTGGCCAGAAGGTCCAACACAGAATTCTAGATCTGAGTATATGCAACACTGGTATTAGACCTTTGCAGTGAGCTCAGGATTGGGCTCTTATTTTAGTAAGGTGTGCAAAAGATTACAACTTGTTGCATGAAAAATGCTTTGTCACAGAAATGCTATGAAAACACATTTACAGATGAAGGCAGGTGTGGCAAATGGTGCTTTGCTAATATCAGATTTGGAGTCAATTGGGTGTGACTTGAATCAGAAAGTCCCCAGTACAAATCCTGACCTGAGGCAAGCCACTATTTCAGTCTCAGCTCTCCAGCTGCAATTGGGGGATAATAATACCAAATTTATAGGTTTGTTTTAATTACAAGATAATGTAAGTGAAGTGCTTTGAACACTTGGAAGTGCTAACTACAGTACAAACACTAAATATCTGTATATAACCAAACCAGTTATGTATTGTACCTTCTTCTGAACTATTTTGCCATGATGTACATCTTCATGGGTTGAAGACAGCGGAGACAACTTCTGCAGTAACTTATGGTCTGCAATTAAAGGAGGGGGAGAAACTGTATTGAATAACATCTCACAACTCATCTCACAACTCAATCACTAGTCAAGGCCAGGGATACAACTCAGAGTGTTGGGTTTGTGGTTTATAGATATTGCATCTCATCCAGAAAAGTGATACAGTGTTTTTCCCTTTCCACTGACTTTCAATGCACCTGAATGAAATTTAAATGAATGAATAAGTGGTCAGATCAGATGTGGCTCTAGGGCAGCGTTTCTCAAAGTGGGGGTCGGGACCCCTTTGGGGGTCGCCTAGAGCTTTCCTGGGGGTCACCTAAAGACCCCTGGTGCAGAAGGCCAGGTCAGGCTTACCAGACCTCCAGCTGTAGCTGCGCACGCACTGGGGTTGCCTGACAGCCTCAAGGCCCAATCCTATGCATGCCCACTCTGAAATAAATCCCATTATAGTCAGGAGGGCCTTTACTCCCATAAATCCCATTGTGTTCAATGTGTGCATACAATTTTCATTGTAACAATGAAAATACATCCTGCATATCGGATATTTACATTACGATTCATAACAGTAGCAAAATTACAGTTATAAAGTATAATTTGGGGATTGGGGGTCCTCACAACATGAGGAATTTATACAGGGGTCACGGCGTTAGGAAGATTGAGAACCACTGCTCTAGGGCATAGTTGGAAGCCTCCGAGTTAGCTCAATTTCATAAGATGTGGAAGTCACTATGCTTACCTTTCACCTTACCAAATCTATGCCCCTTTTTGCCACCCTTTGGTGTTATGGGTTTTTTCAGAGTTATGCTCTCAATCACCTTCAATGACAAAAATGAAAGAGTAATGTGTTACACACAAATTATCTTGAAAGTCTTTGCATCTGAATTTACCTTTTTGGAAATGCAAGATCCCATTTGAAAATGCAAGATCTCACACAGTAACCTTCCTGACTACTGTATAATTGTGACTGACTACTTAATAATTGTGCAATTTCTTTTCTCTGCAGACTCCAGTGCAAGTGTAAGCATCCCTCAGAAGCCAGACAAGGTAAGGGTTTGAATGGTCACCTTGTAAATTGCACTAAAATACTGAAACTTAATCCAGACAAGACAAAGGTGCTGCTAGTCAACAGAAACATTTATGGTATTCTGGGATAGTTTTATAGCCTGCTCTGGGTCAGATTGACCCTCCCCTTGAAAGAGGGTCCAGTTCATAGACTGGATCCAGCCTTGCAAGGTGGAAGCTGTGGCCAGAAGATCCACTTATCAGCTTTTACTGGTATACAAATTGCAACCTTTCTTAAATAAAGCAGATTTGGCTCAGTGATCCATACCTTCACTTCTTGTTTGCACTATTGAGGCTAATTAGGGACGCCCATGAAGGCTCACCAGAAAATTCAACCTGCACAAAATGTGGCACCCAAGGTTCTTTTAACCACACACTGGTCAGGACAAGGGCTTGTTGATCTGCACTGATTTCCTGTTTGTTTCTGTGCCCAATTCAGTGCAAATCACCTGATCAATCCAGTTCAAATACTGGTATATAACTTCCTCTTTTTCTTTTTAAAAATTCAGCTTATCAAAATAGCTAATACTTTGCCAAACCACCATTGGGGAGACAGCATAAGAAAAATTCTTCAGTATTTGTTGCATGTAAGTACTGCAGAGGAGAGGCTGAAGTTCTGCAGAAGAATACAGATTTTGCATGCAGAAGGTCCAGTTTCAAGCTGGCATTTTCAGATAGGGCTGGGAAAGCTGCCTATTGAGACACAGCCTATCATTATAGGCAATACTGATTTATACTGTCATCGTATTCTCTTTACTCACCACATCGCTACTGTCAAATCTTTTCAGTCCCAGTTCCAATTGTTCAATTTTCTGGTTCACTTTCTTCATGCTGCCGATGACATATACTAATGGATTGTTGTTAAGAAATATTTTGAGAGCCTTTAAAGAGGTATAAAAATCTCCTTCTGCAGTGCAGTCCATGCTGCATCCTATTCCAGCTGCCAGTAGGCTGGAGATATTCTTAAGTTACATTACATGAATGGCCTGGCACAGAACCAAGAAGGCCCTTGTTAAGTTTTCCATCCTGAGTAGGGGATAGGATTTGGTGCATGCTAGCACCCTCCTGTGCCTGATTTGCCCACCCCCTCCCACTTACACCCTCCCTGCCTTCCCCAGACTTTCCACCACTTGATTTGAGCATACCAGCTTTACCTGCTCCATCTGGCAGTAGGAAAGGATCCAACAGTGGGAGGACAGCACTGGCCTCCCAAACAGCCCTCCCTTCCTCCTTGGTAATCATAAATGCACTGTTCTAGGCCATGTTCAACATGCCCTCAACATGCATCTGTGCTAAGTAGGCCCAGGTCCAATTGTCTTGGGCCAGCCTAAGTGGACTTATGACTGCTTAAGCCTTTCTGGTGGAGCTGGAATTGGGAATCTTGGAATTAGGCCAGCCCAGTGCTAGAAAAGCTAGCTAAAGTGCACTTCAGGATTGCAGCCTGAAGTGCACAGCCAGGATTGCAGGTTTAATAAAAAATTTCCTCTGATCTCCCAAATTTATATTGCACATGTCCTTTTATAAAACAGGGAGAAGAAACCACTATTTACATAACATGGACACCTTTAAACTAATTAAATAGAAAAACCTAAACGCATCAGTGTTTACAAGCCTTATCTTTTTAAAGCCTACATTGTTTACTATATGAGCAAAGGATACACCGTGGTTGGTCATCTAATATGCAGCCCATATCACCTTTTTTCTTTTTGTATGTTGCAGGTGGCAATATCAAGAACCCCTTTAAAGGGCTCACAAAGGATTTTGTTGGTATGTACTCCATCTTTTCTTTTTAGACGAAACTACTAATCCTTAAGAGAGGAAGGAATGCGGCAGCAATTCTAAAAAACATTTAATACAAATCATTTAAGACAAATTTTCATAATTTTGAAATTATGGGATTGAAAAGAAGGTGGCAAGACTAGTGCTATACTGCATTTATGAAACTATGGTGTGGCTGGTAATGGAATTCTGTGTAGAGCTCTGGTCATCCCATCTCCAAAAGCATATTGTGCTAGAAAAAGATCAGAAAAGGTAAGGGAATATCTCCCATATTAGCTAAAGAATTATTGGATTTTTTAGTTATTTTTTATAAGTTATTAACAAATTCCATTTTCTATAGAAAATGGTGTCAAACTTATTTCAGGTCAGGGTGTTTTTATGACATTCAAGACATTCACCTGTGCAGACCTAATATAGAAAAATATTTCAGCAGTTAACCTGCAAATTACCATTAATTTTTTTTACCCTCCCAATTCATCCTCAGCTACCACAGTGCATAGATTTTGCACCTGCTCTCAAAAATCATGGCACATCACCCCCATGTGGGCAGCAATTGATATACACAGATTGCATCATGTTTAATAGCTTTGATCTCAAAGCAAAGCTTGCAAGCATGGCAAGTGTGTTAGAAGGTGAAAAACATATACAACCCTAGCATACATGGAAGAGATGAACATACACACTACTGGCACTGCCATTTGAAAAATACAGCCAAAGTGCAGAGAGAGGGTAAGGCTACAGAGAACTGGAGGCACTCTAGGCAACCACTCTCCTTTCTTGTCCTGTTCCATTACAGCCATTTAGGGCAGCAGTAGCAACTTACCATTGCTGCCCTGAATGGCTCTAATGGGGCCACTTACATAGAGAATTACGGAGTGTGTCATATTTACTGTGCCTCCCCTCCCAGCTCTGCATCTGATCAGCACTCTGTGCCAACACTGACACTTAAGATTAACAGAGGACATAATAAGCAGTGCTGTAACACACTGCCCTGGCACCTGGGGCAGTGACGCATGTAATGTTACCTCTGGGTTCCTCCAGGGAGGAAAGAGCACTCACTGTGGTGGGTGGCTTTGTGCACCCATTGCTTTGTTCCCCACTGGAGAAGGAGTCAGGGAGGTGTGAAGCCACCAGCACTTTCTCTTCCATGAAGAACTCAGAAGTACTAACTGCTTTGTGCTGTTTGTGATTGAAAGCATCAAGGCAGGGTGACCATCACTGCAATCCTAAGCATGTCTACTCAGAAGTAAGTGCCATTGAGTTCAGTAGTACTTACTCCCAGGAAAGTGTGTTTAGGATTGCAGCCCATATGTCATAATCACAAAAATGGACAAGGCACTCTCCCAAAATGTAGGACACTCAAGTACAATGTAAAACATGACAAAATAAAAGCTAAGAACAATCAAGTATATTGCTTTCCTGTGGTTAATTTAAACACTATATTAGTTATTATTAAGTAATATTATAATTACCAAAAATTTTGCAGGGTTTAATAATAATTTTCCCCGGTTATTATTAAGTAATATAATAGTTACCAATAATTTTGCAGGGTTTAATAATAATTTTGCACAGTGTGCAGGGTTTAATAAAAAAAACCCTGCAAACTGGGCAAGATGCAGTCTTATAAGTGGCTGCTCATCTTATATTTAGCAGGGGGAGAATAAATTGTCTTCATCACCCCAGCAGTGTCTTTTCTAGTGGCTTATACTGGTATTCTTTGACATCTTTTTAGATTGGGAGCCTTTTTCAGACAGGGAGCTTTTCATTATTTTATTTTCTCTGTAAACCACGTAGTGAACTTTTTGTTGAAAAGCGGTACAGTACATAAATATGGTTGGCTGGAAAATTAAAAAAAGATATTACATACAATTTATGAATTACAAGAAATCTACATGCTGCCTGCTCACAAGGAAAAGAACAAATAATATTTTTTTATCCGGGACAGAAAGTTAAAATTGAGGAAATAAAAACAGGACATATGGTCATCCTGCATGAGGGCAGATCTAGAGGGATGATAAGGGTGTGTGTGTGTCCCCAAATTCCCAGCATTTCAATGGGAAACAGTCAAAGATAGACAGTAGCCAAGGTCTACCAGTCTTCTAGAGGGAGAATGGGAGCCCAGGTTTAATCACCAAGCCAGCCTTGGCGGCCAACTTGGAGCCCAGGTCCACCAGCCTGGAAGAGGGGACAACCTCAGGATGGGAGCCCAGCTTGACCAAGCAGGCCACGATCCTGGGTTCCTAGTCCCAGGGGGAGCCCAGATCCACCTGCCTGGAAGAGGGGACAACCTCAGGATGGGAGCCCAGCTTGACCAAGCAGGCCATGATCCTGGGTTCCTAATCCCAGGGGGAGCCCAGGTCCACCTGCCTGGAAGAGGGGACAACCTCAGGATGGGAGCCCAGCTTGACCAAGCAGGCCACGATCCTGGGTTCCTAGTCCCAGGGGGAGCCCAGGTCCACCAGCCTGGAAGAGGGGACAACCTCAGGATGGGAGCCCAGCTTGACCAAGCAGGCCACGATCCTGGGTTCCTAATCCCAGGGGGAGCCCAGGTCCACCTGCCTGGAAGAGGGGACAACCTCAGGATGGGAGCCCAGCTTGACCAAGCAGGCCACGATCCTGGGTTCCTAATCCCAGGGGGAGCCCAGGTCCACCTGCCTGGAAGAGGGGACAACCTCAGGATGGGAGCCCAGCTTGACCAAGCAGGCCACGATCCTGGGTTCCTAGTCCCAGGGGGAGCCCAGGTCCACCTGCCTGGAAGAGGGGACAACCTCAGGATGGGAGCCCAGCTTGACCAAGCAGGCCACGATCCTGGGTTCCTAGTCCCAGTGGGAGCCCAGGTCCACCTGCCTGGAAGAGGGGACAACCTCAGGATGGGAGCCCAGCTTGACCAAGCAGGCCATGATCCTGGGTTCCTAGTCCCAGGGGGAGCCCAGGTCCACCTGCCTGGAAGAGGGGACAACCTCAGGATGGGAGCCCAGCTTGACCAAGCAGGCCACGATCCTGGGTTCCTAGTCCCAGGGGGAGCCCAGGTTCACCTGCCTGGAAGAGGGGACCACCTCAGGATGGGAGCCCAGCTTGACCAAGCAGGCCACGATCCTGGGTTCCCAGTCCCAGGGGGAGCCCAGGTTCACCTGCCTGGAAGAGGGGACCACCTCAGGATGGGAGCCCAGCTTGACCAAGCAGGCCACGATCCTGGGTTCCCAGTCCCAGGGGGAGCCCAGGTTCACCTGCCTGGAAGAGGGGACCACCTCAGGATGGGAGCCCAGCTTGACCAAGCAGGCCACGATCCTGGGTTCCCAGTCCCAGGGGGAGCCCAGGTTCACCTGCCTGGAAGAGGGGACAACCTCAGGATGGGAGCCCAGCTTGACCAAGCAGGCCACGATCCTGGGTTCCTAGTCCCAGGGGGAGCCCAGGTCCACCTGCCTGAAACAGGGTTCACTAGGGGGCAGCCTCAGGATGGGAACCCAGCTTGACCAGGCAGGCCATGAACCTGGGTTCCTAGTCCCAGTGGGAGCCCAGGTCCACCTGCCTGGAAGAGGGGACAACCTCAGGATGGGAGCCCAGCTTGACCAAGCAGGCCATGATCCTGGGTTCCTAGTCCCAGGGGGAGCCCAGGTCCACCTGCCTGGAAGAGGGGACAACCTCAGGATGGGAGCCCAGCTTGACCAAGCAGGCCACGATCCTGGGTTCCTAGTCCCAGGGGGAGCCCAGGTTCACCTGCCTGGAAGAGGGGACCACCTCAGGATGGGAGCCCAGCTTGACCAAGCAGGCCACGATCCTGGGTTCCCAGTCCCAGGGGGAGCCCAGGTTCACCTGCCTGGAAGAGGGGACCACCTCAGGATGGGAGCCCAGCTTGACCAAGCAGGCCACGATCCTGGGTTCCCAGTCCCAGGGGGAGCCCAGGTTCACCTGCCTGGAAGAGGGGACCACCTCAGGATGGGAGCCCAGCTTGACCAAGCAGGCCACGATCCTGGGTTCCCAGTCCCAGGTGGAGCCCAGGTTCACCTGCCTGGAAGAGGGGACAACCTCAGGATGGGAGCCCAGCTTGACCAAGCAGGCCACGATCCTGGGTTCCTAGTCCCAGGGGGAGCCCAGGTTCACCTGCCTGGAAGAGGGGACAACCTCAGGATGGGAGCCCAGCTTGACCAAGCAGGCCACGATCCTGGGTTCCTAGTCCCAGGGGGAGCCCAGGTCCACCTGCCTGAAACAGGGTTCACTAGGGGGCAGCCTCAGGATGGGAACCCAGCTTGACCAGGCAGGCCATGAACCTGGGTTCCTAGTCCCAGTGGGAGCCCAGGTCCACCTGCCCAGCCATGGAGAGCAAGGGTCACCTGGGAGTCTGGTCTCCCCAGCAGGCAGATCTAAGCCACGCCCCCCGCACAGGCCTCACTACCAACAGCTCCTGGCGTCCTCTTGTTGCCGTGGCAACCGGGCAGAGCATACCATTTCATTCATGGCCCATTGTATTGCGCTAATTACTGGGAAATTCCACTCAACTAGAAGGAACTTGCTCTCTGCAGCAGTCACTTGATGGATATAATTATTTTAATGTGGAAGAAACGGCGTCAGAACTCTTTTTCTATCTCCTGCGCTCCCCTATTTTATATTAATGGTACAGTCCGGCCTGCCCGCCTGACTTGCGCGCCTCTCCTCTCCAGCATTTTGGAGCGTACCATTATAGCAGGAGAAAAGGGGGGGTTGGATTATATTATAAAAACAATTGTGGCCGCTAAAGATGCCTGAAGGTAAGGTTGGTAGCACTGTTTTTCACCTGTATTAGCATAATGTCACCTCATAGATTCACAGGACCCATTCCATTTGAAACGGTTGTTGCCTGACCCCCCCCCTCCAATACATTGGTACAGTCCAATATACCACTGATTGAAGCGGACTGTTACACTCACTTGGGCACCCTCTTTTCAGAATGCGCATGCGCGGACTTGCCTAAGAAGATACAGGGGAACAGGACTGAGGTCCACTGAGTAAGTGATGCTCTGGTGGTGGCTAGTCCTGCAGGGTTCAGGTGAGGCCAGGGGGTCCTGCAGCATCAGGGGCTAAGCATGGGCTTCATTGGGGCATATCAGTGGCTCTCCTGCCCTGTCTGCTGTGCTGGTGCCTTTTTCCTAACTTGGCACCATAGAGATCATAGTTTTTGAAGCTGGGAAGCTACTGGTGTGGGGGGTTGTGCCCAGTTCAGCAGAGTTGTGCCATGCCTTCTTTTCATTATATATATATATAATGTGTGTGTGTGTATTTATATGTGTGTGTTTGTGTATTTATATGTGTGTGTATATACATATTCATGATACAGATATATATAAGCTGGGTTGATTAATGAGTGCATCTACCATTCCAATCAAAAGAACCCTGGGCAAAATCCAGAGTAACTACAGGGAATCCTTCCTCTGGTGTAAGAACAATTTACTCTGGATTGTAATATGAATTTCCCATAGGTTTTCACTAGGTAGTGCAGTAATTACGGGTGCATGTAAAGTCTCTTACGTGCTCCTGTAGTTACTCTGGATTTGGGGGTTAATGCTCAGGGTGACCAGATTATTCCTGAACCCCAGGGCCAAAATTCCTAATCCCAGGCCAAAATTCCTACCCGCTTTAAAAAATTACCAAAAAGTGTATTTTTTTGTTTTTTGGTTTTTTTGACCATAACTTTTGATAGGAAGGAGATATCGCAAAACTGATTTTGCAATGGATTCTGCTCTTCAATATGAATCCAATGACATATGGCATGATGGGGTACTGTGTGCTATTGCAAAGTTTCAAAATGAAGCCACAATGTAGGACAATGAAGCCAAAAAGTTGGACACCCTGACAGGAGGCTAAAAATCCAGACAAATCCGGGTTTTTCTGGTCATATGGTCACCCTGATTAGTGCTGGGGCTTGCTGAGTTTCACAGGTCCATGTTCAACCAGGACTCTAGGTTTGAGTCCAAGTCTTTCCCCTAAATTGAAATCCCCGTGCTGGTGACGCAGGGGTGGCTTGTGTAGCCTCTATGATCCCCCACATAAGGTCCGAACCAGGGATCCGGGAACCCCGAGCTTTGGCACAGGGGTGTCACTAAAGTGCAGTAAGACACTTCTGCACCATCCCTGGGGGTTAGACCAATGCACAGGCATATGCCAACCTCCCCACTCCATCATGGAAAGATAGCCAAGTGAGTTAGGCTGGCCTAAATTTTTTAGGATTGCACCCTTAATTTATGAATTCCAAGAAAGCTATATGCTGCCCACTTACATGAAAAGGAGGACATTGAAGTTGTTTCCCCCCCCCAAAAAAAAACTTGGCATCCATCAGTCTTGAAAGACTATGGTATCGTGCTTGACGCTGCATGCAAACATGATGGCCTTGGTAGATTAATGTGGAGGCTAGGCTGTTACCCAAGCAGCAAATCCCCCCTCTCCACGCCACTGAAATAGTCCAATGGAACGGCAGAGCTGATAGGATTGATTCCAGCTGGCGTCGCAGAGCTGGGCTAAGAACAGGAGCTCACCCTGTCTTATGGAGACCAATCCGGTTCTCGAACCCTGGCCTGCTGGTTAACAGGCACAGTGTCTTAACAACTTGCGCCCCCAAGACACTAGGTTAAAATCTACATCCTAGAAAAAAGAGACATATGGTCACCCTGCCTAGGGATGGCTTTAAGCTTAGTGGACCAGTTGAGCACTGTACCACAGTCTCCCCCACTAATGTAATTTATTCTATTTTCTATCCAAAAGTGCTTAGATCAGATGTATCAGGTGCACTTTTTAAATGTACATTTTGATAGTTTTCCATATTGATCATGCTTTCCCACGTTTTGATAATGCTTTCCGCATCATACCATAAAGATATGTCTATAATAAATTTGAAGCATATCTCTTATAATTATACAGATCTTGGCTGTGAACTGGGATACCACAAAAAAATTTTTGTGGCTCTTAAGGCCAACCACAACTGTTCAATTAAATATCTGCTTATCCTGTTTCTGATGAAAGCAGTTGATGTTTGGAGAGAGAGGAATGGAAAGAATAGCTATGTCAGACTTCTCAGCTATTTGAGGAATGGATAATGTCCACTTGCTTTTAGTTATAGTTGAATTTTTTTTAATTTGATTTTGCTTCCTTCTGTTTTTTTAGGCAATAAGAGTGAAGTAAACAGGTTTTCAGACTGAGAAGCCATGCCACTTTTTGGGAATACCTTCAGTCCAAAGAAAACTCCACCCAGGAAATCGGCCTCACTTTCCAATCTGCATTTGGTAAGTTGTAGAAATGAGAATGGAGTGATCAGACTTCAAGGCTCCTTTTATTTATGTGTCAAGAATCCCAGTCATGGAATGGGAAGTGACAGGCAATGGGAACCAATACAGAAAACGGCTGCTCCAAGGGGCAGAGGCAGTGCCGAATAACTCAGAAACCATATATTAGAGCAGGGGTCTCCAAACCCCGGCTCTGGGGCCAGAGGCGGCCCTCGATGAGCCTGTATCTGGCCCTCAGCAAGCTCCCTCCACCTGAGAGTTTGTATATAAGTGAATATATATATTAAATAAAGACACACTAATACATTATATTAGTGTTTAATAATTTAAATACTACACTAATAATAATATTACACTAATAATACTGCAATAATACTACACTAACTAATAAATAAATACACACTAATAATTTAAATACTAATTTAAATTTAAAATATAAATCAATTTTTTTTTTCTTCTGGCCCCAGACACAGTATCAGAAAGATGCTGGGGCACTCCTGCTAAAACAATTAAAGACACCTTTATTAGAGTAACCTGGCTATATAAGTGGAAATCTCTATAGCGCCAGCCCTTGATGAGGTTGATTGAGGCAATTGCCTCAGACAAGGTGGGGTTGAGGGAATCCTGGATTGATTAGATTCAGAGGAGCATCTCTGCACAATCTCTCTCTACATATCCCAATTTCCCACTCTAAGGCTTGCATGGGTTTTAAAATCAGTTTCAAGTTCTTCACAAGTTGTAAACTTAAGAAACAAATTAACACTGGAGATCTATGAAGTGAGAGGTAGTTTGTTGGTAGGTTATTTAAATCGGTGCTTCAAATAAAAGATGTATTTTTTATGTATGAGGGGGACTACAAAAAGCATTTGTGTATAAAAAATTTTTAAGCCAGTTTTCTTTTCATAGTTGGACAGAAGTACCCGAGAGACGGAGCTCGGCCTAGACTATGGCGCTCCTGTCATGACCCTTGCTGGGCAGAGCCTGAAGTTTGAGAATGGCCAGTGGATATCAGGTAAGAGACCACTAGCCCAGTTGGCTGCAGAGTGAGTAGTAGCTGGTAGTATCCAGTGTCTTGGCTTACATAATCTTGGTCTGATGTTCCCCCAAGTGCACTGAATCCATTCTCTCACTATGTTGGTGCAGCACCACTCAGCTGCTTCTCAGGGTGGGGAGATCACTCGAGGGCCGCACATGTGCCTGCAAAAGGCCGCATGCGGCCCTCAGGATGCCAGTTTGCTCTAGAGGGCTATAGATACCTTCTGACACATTGTCCATTACTATGCATCTTGATTCTACTGCTAGCCTCTTTCTCACTAGATTCATTGGGAGGTAGTGGTGACCGTCGAGAGACGCAGCGCCTTCGTAAACGAAACCAGCAGCTGGAGGAAGAAAACAATCTCCTACGACTGAAAGTGGATATTTTGTTGGATATGGTGAGAACATAATGATTCATTTGCTTTTCTCTATCATTGATAGAAGAGCTCTATCAAACCTCTTACCTGCATTGATATGCCAACTTGGGAAACTGAATAGGAACTTAATCCCAGTTAGACTCAAATTCTAATGTGGCAATCCCAACCCCTATTTGGCCAGCCTAAACTCTAGCACAGGTCCCATCCTGGCCTGGGAGTGTCACAAATGTGATGTAAGGCACTTCGCAGCTGCTCCTGGGGAAGGGTTAGGCCGGTGCACATACACTTGCCTCCCTATACCACCACAGGAATGGGAAGACCAATGAGTTGTGCCGGCCTGGGTTAAATTTGCACCCTAAGTAACATAGATTCCATTACCAATAAATCTGTTGAAGTCCTCCATGGGTTTGTCATCCCTGGGTTTGAACTCCAAAAGTTTGTTGGGTCCCTGTGACTGGTGAGCAATTCCAAAATCAAAATGTGGTGAGAAATTTTCAACAAAAAGTTCTCAAAGGTCACAATCCTAACCATGTCTACTCAGAAGTAAGCCCCTTATGTTCAAAGGCTCTTACTCCCAGGAAAGTGTACTTAGTATTGCAGCCAAAGTAGTTAAAAGAAATCATTATTTTACATCTATTTCTACTTTTGTAGCTCTCTGAGACAACTGCAGAGTCTCACCTCATGGAAAAGGAACTGGAGGAACTGAAAAATTACAGCCGAAGGAGGAAGTGAATAGGAAATTTCTGATTTTTAAGACTTGGAGAAAGGAAGAGCAGGGAAATCTGGTTCTGAGCATCCACTATCCAGAATGGAAGACCTCACATCTACCTTGGAAGACTTTGCAGCTCTCATTTTCACATCTTGTTATATCGCTATAGGATATAAGTTAAACATGACATCATTATATGCTCCCTAGTACATTCAGAACATAGGATACCCAGGTATGTGGAGAACTATAATCCCAGATACAAGGGCCTTGATCTGATGACAGTCCAGCAGCGTGAGGGTGGAGGGTGTAAGCATCATGCTTAGCCCCTGCCTATAGCTCTGCAGTATGTGCTGGTGAAAGAAGCCAACGCAAGGTGACTGAATGTATATTATCTGAAACTCTGAAATTATCTGTTGTTCAGTATATTATCTGTGAATGTAGAAGGCACTGACTCTGGAGTTATAAGACCAGGGAGGCGGCTGTGAAGCATGAGCTCCATCCTGTGGATAGTGTCTTTCCCAACCCAAGTGCTTTCTTGTTTAATTGGTTTGGACTTAAATGCCTCACAGAACAGCTGACTGGCCTACTTTAAACTCCTGTCCTTATAACAGTAATCGTACACAACTTGGAACAATTAAACATGATTGTCGTAATGCCTTTTGACATCTAGGTCTCAATTCTTGCCTTGGTAGAAACCATGTTGCAAATTCTCCCTTTTTGATATTATTTTTCTGCAGCCTTCAGTTTCATTCATATCACTTTAAAGGTAGAATCTTGGCCAAATGCTCTGTTCAGTCTATTTTTATACTTTTAAAATAAATTGATTGATCAAGGTATTTCAAGGCTTCTGTGTTTGTTTTCATGCTAATATAGTTTTTAAAATTATGTCACAGACCTTTAAAAGAAAAAAACCTGATTTTCTCTTCCAAGAATAATTCTGTGGAAAAGTATGAAGCCTTTTAAAGTGTGTATGTGAGAGGAGGACAATGCCCACTTTGCAGGGGCAGAAGTTATTGCATATGGATTGGGTTCATATGCGGCCCCAGTCCTGCACAGGACTGGGCTAAGAGGCTTCAACCCTATCTACACTTTCCTGGGAGTAGGCCCCATTGGGTATGATGGGGCTGACTTCTGAGTAGACCTGCACAGGACTGGGTTCTGAGGCCACAACCCTATCCACACTTTCCTGGGAGTAAGCCCCATTGGCTATAATAGGGCTTACTTCTGAGTAGACCTGCACAGGACTAGACTCAGAGGCTTCAACCCTATCCACACTTTCCTGGGAGTAAGCCCCATTGGCTATAATAGGGCTTACTTCTGAGTAGACCTACACAGGACTGGACTCTGAGGCGTCAAGCCTATCCACACTTTCCTGGGAGTAAACCTCATTAGCTAAAAGAGGGCTTACTTCTGAGTAGACCTGCACAGGACTGGGCTCTGAGGCCACAACCCTATCCACACTTTCCTGGGAGTAAGCCCCATTGGCTATAATAGGGCTTACTTCTGAGTAGACCTGCACAGGACTGGACTCAGGCTTCAACTCTATCCACACTTTCCTGGGAGTAAGCCCCATTAGCTAAAAGAGGGCTTACTTCTGAGTAGACCTGCACAGGACTGGGCTCTGAGGCCACGACCCTATCCACACTTTCCTGGGAGTAAGCCCCATTGGCTATAATAGGGCTTACTTCTGAGTAGACCTGCACAGGACTGGACTCAGGCTTCAACTCTATCCACACTTTCCTGGGAGTAAGCCCCATTAGCTAAAAGAGGGCTTACTTCTGAGTAGACCTGCACAGGACTGGGCTCTGAGGCCACAACCCTATCCACACTTTCCTGGGAGTAAGCCCCATTGGCTATAATAGGGCTTACTTCTGAGTAGACCTGCACAGGACTGGACTCTGAGGCGTCAAGCCTATCCACACTTTCCTGGGAGTAAGCCCCATTGGCTAAAATAGGGCTTACTTCTGAGTAGACCTGCACAGGACTGGGCGCAGTCACTCCCAGTATTCAGCTCAGCTGGTCCGAACATTCCATCTCTCCCCCCACTCATGGACCCCACCTGCACTTGCCTGAAGTACCTCCTCCCAGCCGCTAGATTCCGCCAGACGCCCTGCAGAACCGCTCCGCCCCGCTGTCGTCTATGATCCTCACTTCCGGTGACGTTCTATCCGCCTCCCCACTCACCTTGTTCCCCCCAGTCGCAGGCATGGCGGCCTCTGCCCCTGAGGAGCTCGTCCTGACCAAAGGCGGGGCCGGCAAAGCCGAGGAGCTCGAAGAGGAGCTCGAGGAGGACGACGAAGAGGTAGAGCTGCTCGGGTGGGGGGGCGTGCCTGGCTGGGCCTCCTGTGTGTGGGGGGTGAGGCCACCCCTGTAGGGGTCTTGGGGATGAGGAGTGAGCCCTTTACGGGGTCCTGTGGGGTGGGTGTCTCCTGTGGGGTGGGGGGTGTGGTCACCCCCTCTGGGGAACCTGTGTGGTGGGGTGTGAGGACACCCTTATGGGGGTCTTGTGGGATAAGGGGATGAGCCCTTTATGGGATCCTGTTGGGTGGGGGATGATCCTGTGGGATGCAGGGGTGAGTCCTTTATAGGGTCCTGTGGGGGTTGTGTCTCCTGTGGGGTGGTGTCGAGGCCACCCCTTGAGGGTCCTGTGGGGTGGGGCAGGGTGAGGACACCCACTATGGGGGTCTAGGTCTATTGGCCTGGGTGGGGACTTTAGGGGCCTCTGGAGGGGTGAGTGGTGGGCCCTAGGAATAGCTCCCCTCATGGACACTTAGGCTCAAATAGGGTTGCCAGGTACAAATGGAGACAGGGTGCCTTTGTCTTTCACTGCTTGGAAGAGGGATATTGGCAGGTACAGCTTGATAGGAAAGGCATTAAAATAACACACAAAATTAAGCAGGGTGTGTATAGGGGGAGGTTCTTTTCCCTCTCACAAGTCTGAGAATCAGGGGACCCCCCCCCACTGAAATTAAGGGCACCAGAATCAGGGGACTCCCACTGAAGCTATGGGGACCAGAATTGGGGACCCCCCACTGAAATTAAGGGCACCAGAGTCAAGAGACCCCCACTGAAGTTATGGGGACCAGAATTGGGGGACCCCCCCTGAAATTAAGGGCACCAGAATCAGGGGACCCCCATTGCAATTAAGTGAGAAGTAGGGCAGACAAAATGAAATACTAGTATTTTTTCCCAAACATGTAATTAATCTGTGGAACTCCTTGCCACAAGATGACCAAGGAGTTGGTTGTTGGATAGATCAACCCTCTGGGATGTTTTTCACCCTCCCACACAACACTGAAATGAAGGAACCCTCACTGAAATGGAGTGTTGAGAGAGGGGGGGCAAACACAAGAAAAGTAATTCTTTACCATCCTGGTCAGTCAGTGTAACTACTTGCCATAGCAAATGGTGATGGCATCTGACCTTGAAAGGGATTGGATAAATTATGGGAAAAGGTCATCAGAGATTACAAGCCATGATGGGTATATGCAGCTTGTATTTTTTCTTGGCGGGGGGGGGGGGGGTGTGCTGGTATTCACCACAGGTCATCCCCATATCACTAATTATTAGCTGCTGAGTGGGGAGGGGGGCTGGAGTTAAAGGTGTTGGTACTGAGTACTGGTTTGTACCCCCCAAAAGCAAGCCCTGGGCATATGCAACTTACTGGTTACTGCAACTTATCTGAGAATGCTAGGTGCAAGAGAGTTGCAACAGGATGTAGGTATCTTGTTGTCTCGTGTGTCTCCTGAGGCACCTGCCGGGCCACTGAGATAAAGAATGCTGGACTAAATGTGCCTTTGGCCTGATCCAGTAGAGTCAAAGTTGAATTTGTCAGAGTCCCCTCTTCTGTACAATGGTTAAAGGTATAGGCACTCTCTTGTATTTGGTAATTCTACCCATTGCATCCAAGCTGAAGTACATATCACTTGAAACAACAACATGCTTTCCCCTGCCACCACCCCTATTTTGTCTCCATATGATTTCAAGTAAGGAGCAGGGATCTGTTTTTGCTGTTGTGTACAATGTGTGTATAGTGGACCATCTTGCAGGGCTGTTGTAAACAGGAGGGTTCACAACAGGAGCAAAGTTCATGGGTTGGGTGACATTTATCGCATGTTAAGTAAAGAGAAATAATGTTTATTTCTTTTTATGTGTTGCATAAAAAAGAAATAAAACCAGATTCAAACTGAAAGGGTTTAGAAAACTGCACCTGCCAAAATTTCCTTTTATACTGTGTTTAAAAGTACAGGCACTCTGTCCCCTTTATTGTGCTATCCCTATGTTTAGAAGCACTCTGTTCCTTTTGTATCTGGTACCTCTCTACAGTACTTAGTTAATTTTTGTTTCTCATTTGCAGCTAGATGAGACTTTGGCAGAGAGGCTCTGGGGTTTAACAGAGATGTTTCCTGAGCGTGTCCGGTCTGCAGCTGGAGCAACCTTTGATTTATCTCTTTCTGTAGCCCAGAAAATGTACAGGTGAGAAGGGGAAATGGGAGAACGAGGGTCCAAGTCCTGTCTCATGTCATAATCATGTGTACCTTCAGTTCTCTTTATATGCAGATTTGATCTTCGTGAGGGGCAAAATTGCTACATTCTGTTCTTGCTATCTGTGAACATTGTGCCAGTGTCACATCAAATGGGCTTTAGTATTGGCCCAGAGAGAATTGTTGGACACATTTGTGTCCATTTCCAGATTTGCCCAAGTGTCTTGTGCACTTTAGCAGGAACTCCAGCTGAACAATTCTAGTTATGATGAGAGGACGATATCTCTGGAAGGATACCTGAGGGCTACTCTGGGGCTTGGTAAACCAAGGAAAGGAGCAGAGACAGGTAAAAGAGGTGAACAAGCAACCACCTCATCTTTGCTGAACTCTGAGGAGGAACTCCAAATTTTCAAAGAGTTGAGGGATAGCCAACATGGGCTGAAATCACTTTCCTGGGAGTAAGAGCTATTGAACAAAATGGAGCTGACTTTTGAGTACAACGCTATTATCAGGACAAGGCCTAGCCCTACACCTAAATGACCAGTCTTGATATGAAAAACTAGGACCAAAACCTACAACAACTGTTAACTCGACATGGTTAGGATTGTGCTCATAGAGTATCATTCTATGTCATTGCCACTGAGCCTGCTAATGACCTTCCTCTTCTCTGCTAAGATTTTCCAGGGCAGCTTTGTGGATTGGGACCACTTCCTTTATGATCCTAGTTCTTCCTGTTGTTTTTGAAACTGAGAAACTGCAGATGGAACAACAGCAGCAAATGCAACAACGGCAGGTGAGAACTGAAGTCTTCCCTCCTGTAGCCGATTAACATAATTGTTCTAATTCTTTTTTTTGGAACAGGTTCTTTTTTCTATGGATCTTTGGCCTCTTCCCCCATTCCCTTCAATACATTTAATTCCTGAAGCTTTGAATAAATCAAGTAGTTGTATCCTTCCTTTGTACCAGATTCTCTCTGAAAGCACACTGTGCCTATTGCTTTATCAACACACATACATACGCTTCTCAATTGGCATTAACACTTCCAGTTGGAGAATCCTAGCCCAAGATGTAGGCATTGGAGCTCCGATAGTATCTTGGATTTTAATATTTTCCTGTTTTCAGCTTTTTATCTGTTTCAGATAAAAACAGATAGCTGTTTATCTGTTTTATCTTTTTATCTAATCACTATGGGGGAGTTATTGCTATTTATTATAGTTGAGCTTCATTGCATATGACTATACCCAGCTCAAGCCTCCTGGACGCTATTACCTTGTACGCCTTGTTTTATGGGAGTGATTTTATCTTTGGAGTTAATTTATCATCATGGGAAAGAAACGTATACTCACCCCTCTGAGCCCCCATGATGAAATAACTCTTCCCTCTTTCAGGCAGTCGAGATTAAAGGGTTTTTTTTCTTAAGACTCTGCAACTATTTCAGCCTCCCCGAGTTTGGCTTGACTTCATACTCTGATCCAGCCTGATCCTCCCACGTTTGCTAATCAACCCCAGAAGACTCCCTTACCTACTCAACCCTGATCCCTGATCAGAAGAAAGAATCCCTGATCTTTGATGCAGTTACTGAATTAAAAGATTAATCGCTTTTGACGGCTCAAACTGTGACACAGATTTTTTTCTCAGCCGTCTCATATGAAAAAGCTCCTGCATGGAATTCACCAAAGTGTAGTCAATCATAGTCAATCAAAAACATGAACCATTTTCTTTGCATGAAGCCTTTTTGGTACCTTCAGATTATAAAAAGTCTTGAAGATTCTTCATTGGCTGATGTTCCATTCCCCTTGAAACAAAAGACAACTCAGTTACTTACTTAGGGAGTTATGTGCTCAATGTACTACTGGATTTATATTCTTAATTGCAAAGACCAATGCAGAATAACTATAGGAAAAGGGAGTCTTGGAAATTCCTCGGTAAGCTGTAGAGGTTGTACGTTCACCTTGCTTTTCAATACAGTGGTACCTTGGTTTCCAAACATAATTTGTTCCTGATGTATACTTGTAATCCAAAATACTTGTACAGTGGTACCTTGAGTAAAGAGCGACTTGAATAAAGAGCGTTTTGTGTAAAGAGCAAAATTTTCTCAGAAATTTTGACTTGCGTAAAGAGCACTGTCTTGAGTAAAGAGGACTTCTGAGGAAGTTTGGAACAGGCTTCCATGGCAAGGGAACCCACAGACGGGGTGAGGGGCCTAGCTTGAGCTACAGTGGGGCCCTGGGCAAAGTTTGGAATAGGCTTCCATGTGGGGTCCGGGGGTAGCAGCCTGAGCCAGGTTTATATGTGGGATCTATGTGTGGCAGTGTGGAAGGTATGCCTTATCAATGTTCTAGTGCTGCTCCCCATCAGCAGCTTGGGAATGTTAGAAGTTGCACAAAAAGACAAAGATTGAGCTAATGGATAGCAGTGGATAGCAATCATTGAGCCAATGGATAGCAGTGATTCCATTAGTAATTGTGAAAGAGCACAATCGTAACCATGTCTACTCAGGCATAAGCCCCATTGTGTTCAATGGGTCTTGCTCGCAAGAAAGTGTCTAGGATTGTAGCCAAAGTCATCCCCCTCTCTGTAACCCTCACACCAGCCATGAAGGTTTTCAAAGGTACAGTACAGTTCAGTACTGTACAGTATTTTCTTTATTGCAGTGCTGTGTGTTACTGTATGTTACAGTGTTTTGTACCGTGTTATATTATAGTGTTTTGTAATCATTTTTATAAACAGTTAATATTTTTATATGAATATTTTTTGGGTTGTGGAATCAATCGTCTGAGTTTCCATTATTTCCTATGGGAAAATCCGTGTTACATAAAGAGTTTCACGTAACAAGCATGCCTCCAGAACGAATCAAACTTGTTACGTGAGGCACCACTGTATATCAAAGCAAATTTTCCCATAAGAAATGGTGGAAACTGAGACAATTCGTTCCACAACCCAAAAATATTCATTTAAAAATTATTATAATATTGTAATATAATACAAAATAATAAAGCAAACACTAAATATATAGAAAAATAAAACAAATTAACCTGCACTTAGGCTGCAATCCTATCCACACTTTTGAGGAAGCCCTGGTGACTATAATGGGACCTACTTCTGAGTAGACATGCTTAGGATTGCAGTTAGACTCTCAGGTTTCTTAGATTGTAGTCTACCACCCCCCGCCTTTACACAGGAGTTAGTGCAGTGATTATATTAGGGCCTACTTTAGAGTAGACATGCAAAGTTAGGTCTCCCTGGCTCCTTTCTGTTGCTGCCCTTACATGGGAGCCCCATTAACTAATATGCTTTCTTCAGAATAGACATGCATAGGCTGGTCTCTTAGGAGAGGTGTTGACGGACTATATTTTTAGTTTATCAAGATATCGCTTGTATATCAAGTCAAAGTTTATTAGAAATATTTGCTTATCTTGCAAAACACTCTCAATCCAAGCTTTTATTATAATTTTTTCCTCTTCATTTATTACAGATTCTGTTGGGACCCAACACTGGACTATCTGGTGGGATGCCAGGTGCCCTGCCTTCTCTTCCTGGAAAAATCTAGTGAAAACTACATTGGAGCCATATTGTGGAAAGAAATCTTTTAAGTCGTTTGTTTGAACTGTTATTGGTTTGGTTGGGGCATTTTTTTGCAAACTGTGCTGCAGGATGATCTCAGTGGCTTCTTGCCTGCTGTCTTAGGTGCCACCATCCTGAATTGTGCTAGGTTCAAAATGGCAGTGCCCAGGACACTTGGGCACCTCCATCTTGAATTGCATACAATTCTGTAAAATTCAAGATGGTGATGCCCAGGACATCTGGGCAATGATGCTGCTGTGACAGGGCTGCATGACTGCAGGGTGGCATGACCATGGCAAGTTTAGGAACTGCTGCCTTACATCTTGGGACATCAACATTAATGGAAGCAGAGTCCTTATTGGGATTTCCAATAAGGGCTATCATCCCTCACTCTTAGGCAGTCATGATTTTTCATCTACAATTCATATTGTAAGCAACTATGAAGACTTGAGAAGCTTCCATTTAGGTATCCTCATTACCAGGAAGCCACCCAAGGGCACGTCAGATTTTGGCTTACTTTAGCCAGTATATTGTCCATGTAAATAGTCCTGTGTTCCTCGCCTGCTGTATCCAGGCTCTGTTTCAGAGCAGTAATATTAAGAAATGGAGTGTGTCAACAGATACAGCATATACAATGATCTCTCACTTTTTGGAGTAAGTTATTGTAAGAAAACTACATGTCTTGCAGTGTTTTGTGTTTAATAAAAAGCAGGAAGTCATCTTTACCCAGTCTGTATGTGCTGAACCTCTTAGTATTAAAGTTGGGTACAAAACTTTTGTATCAAACAGTTTCAGTGCAACTGAGTGTTATTGTTTAATTTGCATCATTCATGGATTTTTGCCTATCATTCTAGGCAAGGAAGGAACTTTATTCCTCAGTTTCAGAGGGGTAGACGGTGAGAGAAGGCTCTCTGCTCCTTGGAAACTAGAATAGATTAGCTGGGCAAGAACACTTTCTCTAAGGCTACAACTTCATAACAAGTTATGTTTATTTTTCCTTTATACAGTTAATAGAACATTTCAGCTCAACACACAAGTGAGAGGACACAAGAGGGGTTTTTCATTTTTAATATTTGGTTAAACAAAATACATCTCTGTAAACAAACCCAAGACAAGGCTATAACAAAAACAAGCAAGAAAACAATATGGGCTTGTCCACTCCCAAGCAATGGGACTGGGCTGCTTCCTTTCCTCTGTTGCCATAACCCTGGTCCAGAGAGGTGTGTGATCACATGTTCCCTTTTCCTGAGCTGCTGATTCACACCACTTTCCCTAGGAACAGAACAACGGCATAAATACATAGGAGAGAAAGCCATAATAAGTTTTAAAAGATTTGCATATTGTGCACTGGTCCATTGGCTTCCATGCAAACAGGGTCTCTCCCAAAGTGCTATTTAGGCAGCATAGAGAACAGTCTTTGCTGCTGATTTTTAAAATGCTTTTGGACAAAAAAATGGCTTCAAGTCAGAAGCAGAACTGCAAGCCTGATGTTCTGCTTGTGAAGAGTGTGTGTGTTCTGTACAAATTCTGCCAGCTGGTTTTGGTCTTGGAATGTATATCCAGAAGAAAAGGGGAGGCCTTTTATAGACAGTTGGGCACACACTGTAGTACATGCAGAGAAGAGCTGCTTAAGTGTCCAATATATTGCCTGCAGATTATTCAGAGGCCTACAAACAGGATCACTCATCTTGATGTCACTCACATGCTGCATTCAATTGTGAAGAAAAAGCTTAGGTACTGGCTTAGCAGAAGGTATGTATCTTGTTCATATTTAGGATGAGCAAGCCAAATATACCCTTCCACAGAAGAGTCAGTTTCAGCCCTTCTTTGTAACTAAAAACTTAAAACTGCCGCTTAGCAGTTTTAAACTCACATGGGTTCTAACTTCTGCAATTCCTTTATACTGAAAATAAGGTGGTGAAAAGCATTATGAAATAACAATAGACTAACCTGGGCTCAAGGAAGAGTCAATAGTGTCAATGTCCATCCTAATCTCTCCATCTCATCTACTAAGTATGACAAGAATATATCACACAGAACATAAGGTGACAAAGCAAGCCATAATTCAGTTTTTCGCTAGGGTCTTATACTCTTTCTCCACTTGGTAAGGGACAGGGAGGAATAGAGAAAAAGGGGTGCATGCTTGACCATCACAATGGAAGAACATAGCCTACAGTATGTGAATTTTTTTCCTCATTTTCCCTCCAGTACATTTGCCCTCTACTTCAACCACTGACAATAGCCAGAGCCACATAAGTCTAGCCCTTTGATCCTGTTCCTCATGCTACTTACTCAAAATTAACTTTTGCCCTTCTACCAGCTTCTTAAGGCTTGGTACCTTGCTGACATTGGTCTAATATTCCATTTATTTCATGATTCCATTCACCAAAAGCCAGTAGGTATCTCCTTGTATTACAGAACAAGTGGTAGGAAAAATACATGCAGGCTGTACTTGACTGTCACAAAAAGTAATTTGACTCAAATTAGCATCAGTTGATTACAGCCCCTTGGTTTTTCAACCATTGACCAAAGGACACATTTTTATAAAGCACAAGGCAAGTAGGCTCCTGAAATCTGTAAGGAGTTCTACAATGATGGTCCCATTTAGTCTACATGTCCGCTACCCCTTGGCACAATTACTATTACAAAAGGGGAATCCACAAGCACCATACCATTGCTAAGAACATCTAATTTCCTGAGAGACCCATATGGTTTGAAAACTTCTTCAAAATAGTTTTGTGTTGGAAAGAGACATGGCTATGGAGGGAGCATGCTTGGCCCCAGCCCTCAACGGAAAGATACACCATCTTCCCAAATGATCTTTGGGAATTTATGCTGACAGTAGTGTACAACCCATTATAAAGTTTTAAGACCAAGGGAAGAAAGGGAAAGCAGTAAATTAAGGAGAGGTTTTTCAAACACCCCTCCAAAAGCACACTATGCAGTATTATTTAAAGCATAGAGCTAGCTCTTTTCGTTCTTCCCCACAGTCCAGCTTCTGTTTTACGTGTTGGCCCTGATGATATCTTGTTGTGCCTTATTGCACCCTCAGAGAGAAAAGGAAGAAACAACCTCCTGAAGAACTCCTCAAGCGGGAGAGGAGTCAGAGCCCTCATTATCCATATCACATGACATGAGAAGTTGGTGGGGGAGAGGGACCAGTACTGTAGTGCAAGGACAGGGTATTTGCAGGTCATGCATCAGCTCTCCAACTCTGATGTGCTTCAACCTCCTCTGGTACCACCAACAGAAGTTCACAGTTTTTTCCTCGCAACTGGTATCTCAAAAACTTCCTGTGGAAACAAAAGCAGGAAAAGGTGCTATTCAAGGTACTACTTTTAATAACTTCTAAAGGGTTTGGATCTGTCATATATACTTGCATATAAGTTGAGCCCAAAGTCATGAAATTTGCTATGACATGAAAATAAGGATGTAAGACATAAAAGACTTAAATACTTTCTATGAGTTTGTCTGGATTTTATCTGAAGCCAGATCCTAGAAAAGCTGGCATTTTCACACATCAAATGACATATCAGTAACTGTTTCCTAATAACTCTAAAGTCAAATTTATTGAAGTAGTAAAAAAATGAAATCTCAAGGTACACAGGCACTATTACAAATTGGCACTTAATATCCACAGTGGTGGCATATTGGTGGAACTGTGAATATTTAATGTCTATTTGTAATAGCATCTGTGTGTTAAATGAAGACTAAAATTAGGTTAAGAAATAAAAGTGTACCTTAAAATAATGTTCATTTTAACACTATTTTAAAAACATTTTTATAACATAACATTCTCCAAATAGTGCAAAAGAGGGACTTATTTATAAACACAACTTATTTAATGTTGCACAAATGCATTTATAGTAAGAAAAGGGTATTCATACATTGAACAAGCTTGTTAAGAGGTGATTTTAGGTTAATTTTTTTACTTATATGCAAGTATATATGCTAAATATCTAAAGAGACAACCTAAATCAATTATCTTTCTCATATTCCATAAACAGCACAATCCTATTAATGTCTACTCAATAGTATAATTCTGTTCAATAAAGTTTATTCCCAGGAAAACATATAGGATTGCAGCCCAAGTTAACTAGGAAACCGAATACTCTAACAGTTCCATTTATGCACAGAACTAGGAAGAAGACATGCAGAACTATATACTTGGTAAGATGTGACAGTTACAAATTCTTCACAAAGATCTGCTGAAATATTGTGTTTTCTGATGTATTTCTTTGAGCTGGGTTTTAATCATGGCCATCTGCTCTTGAAAATGAATGGAGAGTGTTCACACTGTTTTTCACATCTTATTTCTAAAATATGTTTAGATATCCCTATTGCAACCAGCCAGAGTCATACTAAGATTTAAATAATCTATTAATACAGTTCAAGGTCAGAGTGTTGAATTGGGCTCTAGAAGGTCTGGGTTCAAGTCCCAATCCCGTCATTCACATTTTGGCCTTACAGCTCCTCACCTGATCAATGGGGAAAAAATGACCTCTTGCTAAGTGACCATTATACTGGGAAGAAGAGTATGCACATGTTTAGTTACGTTTACAAGATGTTTTTCAGAGTTACCACTTTTACTGTAACTGTAGTTTCAAAATAATCCAGTGAACTGAGAAACTGCATTACAAATAGTTCTGCTTTATACCATATTTTGCACTGATGACATGTTAGCTTTGTGACGATAGACGAAATTATATTTTTTCCCTGGTTCATCTGCCAAAGGAATAAATGCATAAATTGTTTGTGGAAATATGCCAAGTTCTCCATTACATCATTTTACCTTTACCTCTTCCATTAAACAAGACACTGTATCACAACAAGTGACTGACAGCGCAATCCTCTCACATGGTTAGGCCAACACAAATTCTGTGCTGGCCTTGGAGATTACAAAAATTCCATATGGCACTTCTGTGACACTCATGGGGTGGTTAGGCCAGTGCGTAGATAGGCACTGGCAACCCCAGGAAACAGAGATGGGTGAGTTGCGCTGGCCTAAACTGGTTAGGATTGCACCCTGAAAGGAAGAAGTGCCTTTGACTTTTCCAGAGCAAGAGTGCTCACAATCTCGCTGGCTGTGATGTTATCACAACTTCATGCATATGACAGATTTTTATGTATGGGGCTGATACGACAAAGGTGCTGATACTAATATTGTGGTCTTAGTTGTGTCTATATTAAAGAAGCTATGATGGTTATGGCTTTAAGTGTATCCTTTTAAGTTTTAAGAAATGTTTATAGCAGCCCATGAAATTGCCAACACTTAGCTCCTGACAATTCAAAGGCATTTCCTGTATTCTATAACATTGAGAGCAATATAGTTTCGTTGTTTGATAATTGTTGATGCTGTTTGCTTTGCAACAATTCAAGGAAGTGGCTGTTTATGAAAAAAGGCAAAGGGCACTGATTTACACCTTCCCCAGCAGCACTTCAGCAGCTGAAAACACAGCATTATCAATAAGGACATATTTGGGGGCAGGTATTAAGCATGCAGTCATCCTTGCCTTGTTCATCTGAATGGGGCCAGTGTCAAATAGAAAGTAGTAGTTAATAATTTTTATGGACAACATTTCTCAAACCAAGGACCTCCTGTGTTAAAACTGCGAGATAATCTCTTTTTGTGACCAGAGGACATCAGATCAATGAAATGTGATTATGCCAGAAATGATTTATTATATTTCAGTGATAAATCCAACATTTTATTTTGGAGCTGTTTTAAGTTCCTTGGGAATTTGCTTAGGAATGAGAAAGGTGGGATCCTTCTCAAATAGATAAAAACAATAAAACAGTTCCATATATTATTCTCAAGTGACATTATCCTAGATAAGGTTCTAATGCAGAGTTTAGAGCAGATCATTGGTGATTGTTTGGATACAATCCAGTTTCAGTAATGGCAGATCCTGAAAAGCATATTTTCAACTAGCTATAATCTCTGTGCCCCTTTTATACAACAGATAATGTTTATTTTATACAACAGATGAACATATGTGTATAATGTTGTCAGTTTTGGCGTATACAGTTTCATGAGAATGACAACTTTTGTGTCTATTGCATAAGACGTTTCCTAGTACAGCCTTTTGACAGTCATATAGAAAAATTATGATTTACTATCCAAAGCTGCCAACGAATCACATTCAAAATTATTTATAATCTTGTCAATATACAAGCTTGTTTTGCAAAAGGAGCAAACCTGGGGTAAATGACTATATCACAACTGTTGGTAGCCTTTTTTAAAACATGAATTAACATAATCACAATCAGTTTTTTGATTGTATATGAAAAGGAATAATCCTAGTACAGGTAAATCCTGTAAAGGAGTTGTTCCAGGACAAGGGTGCGTGTGTACAAACACCAATTAATCTAAGTCTTGACCTTTGTCACACTTCATTTTCTTCATCTATTAGAGAGGTAAAAACCAAAAGCAAATGGGATATATTATGTGTTCCAATTTATGATGTGTGCCGAAGGTGGCACCCAATTTACAGGCCAGGATAGAAGACAACTCACCTGAGCTCACTTTCACCTCCAATCAATTCTGGCAACTTGAGTTTGGAGTCGAGGTTGTAGTAGGTGCCTCCCACTTCCCGGACACATATCCAATGTTGTCGTTTAAGGGGAAGTTTCAACGGACCCCAGCAGAGACTTGAGGGAAGATTCATAATGAAGCCCATTACATTAGAAAGGGCAATTACATTAACATCCCTGAATAGAAAAAGAAACAGCAATGTACCGTAAGTCTCTCACAGCAGTTATACAACTGAGAAGTAGCCAGTTCCTCCTGAGATTGATTGTACTTACCTGCGCTTATCCCACCACACTGCTTCATAGCCTTTGGTCTGAAGTGCTGCCATGATGACATTCACATCATAGTTCCCATTTCCCAGCATGCTCTTCTTGTGTGGGGTCACCATGGTATTGGGAGACAACCTGGACATGATACATTATTCCACAAATTTATAAGGAAAGTGTCCCAAATAGTTTACTCATAAAATTTACTTATACAGTAAAACCTTGGATTGATAGTGACTTGGACTGAGGGCGTTTTGCAAGACAAGTCTAATAAATTCTGTCTTGTAACACAAGAACAAAAAAATAGTCCCAGCTGGGTTACGGCTGGTTTCAGCGCTCCGCCAGAACCTGCTCAGCCTCTCCTAAGAGACCAGCCTATGCATGTCTACTCTGAAGTAAGCCTACTAAAATCAATGGGGCTCACTTCATGTAAGGAATGAGGGGAGGACAATGGAAAGGAGACCTAGCTTTGTATGTCTACTCTAAAAAAAGCCCTATTATAATCAGTGGGTTTCACTCATTTGTCACTCTCAATCAAATTGCTCCCTGAGAGACCTGAGAAACTAAGTGCAGGTTAATTTGTTTCTATTTGTTTGTTAATTTGTTTACTTTTCTTTATATTTTGTATTTTTTATTTTGTATTATATTACAGAATTGTAATCATTTTTATATGAATATGTCTGGGCTGCGGAACAAATTTTTCCAAGTTTCCATCATTTCTTATGGGAAAATTTGCTTTGATATACAAGCGTATATCATGATGATATACTGTACTTATATTCCACCCTTCCTTCAAGGACATAGGGCAGCACCATGTTATACTCAAAGTCACCTTGTGAAAAAGATTATGCTGAGAAATTTTGACAGGCCCAAACTCACCCATGAGCTTCATGGCTAAAGGATCTGAAGAGATTGTTAGTTACACCATGCAAGGTTAACCAGATTAGGAAAGTTTGAGGGTATACAAAACACCTGCTAGATTTCATTTGTGTGTTTGCAGCAAGATGTATTGCATGTTTCTCACCTTTGTCCTTCCCAGGACCTAGAAGTTTTTAGAAGGAAGTCTTTCACTTTTTCTGTGACTAGCTTTCACAAACTCTGCAGACTTGCAACAAAAGATAGCAGATGCCAAGACCCTGATAGAGACATCATCCATTACAGATTTGTGAAAATGCTTACACTCTTCGTATTCTCCATTTCAAAGCAGCACAATCTCATTGGAGGCCTCATATTCAACACTTCTATAGCACTCATACATTAACTGTTGCTTGAACAAAGAGGTAGGTCACCCTGGCCTCAGTCACAAGAACAGCTATACATGGCATTCTGATAAGATCAATTTGTAATTAGGATGGATATCTGAAACTTGGCAATCCTCAAACTCTTACCATGAAAAAAAGATTTTTTCCACATACAGGTGACATTTGTTTATAATTGTTCTTGAGGAACCAAGGGCACCTTGCACTTTTCTTCAGAGAGGTCAGCAAAAACAAATCCACATTTGGGGGTGGAGAAGCATGGTAAGACCCATTTCAGAAGAGTGATAACTAGCCTTGGATTAGGAGCCTAGATAAAAGTGATCACTAGTCTTGGATCATGGATGACTTTTAATTAAGAACACTGGTAAGAGTGTTGACAGCTGGTCAACACTGGTAAGAGTGTTGACTGTGAGAATGTTGACAGCTTGTGGCCACTTTTCTGCAGTAGAAATGAGCAGTTTTTGCAGGTTAGACAAAATATTTCTGACATTACATATTAAGTTCTTAAATCACAAAACAAGAAACTTGTACCTTAAAAAGTTTTTTTTTTCAAAAAGCTCTCGCACATGTCTATACATTTGATCTTTCTGTTCTAATAAGCCCAAGTAAGAAACTCAAGGGAGTCACACTTCCATGTGCCATCTCTTAAATTAAGGCTCCTGAGAGCTTTGAGGAACACACAGAATTCCCCTAAAGAACACTGGATAAACAACACAGAGCTTCTGTGTAGTTAATATCATCTGTTTTCATTTTCAGTAAAACCTCTAAGATGCCAAGTCAGAAAACTTTGCATCTTTTACAAAAGAGTGACAGTTCAATCCTATTCATGTCTACACAGAAGTAAATTCCATTGAGTTCAATGGGGCTTACTTCCAGGAAAATGCTCTTAGGATTGCAGCCTCTTTAATGGGCAATACTGCACAGAATTAGAATCCAAAAGAGGTACGGAGATCATTTAAGTTTTCCGCATGTACTGTCTTCTACCGAGTTACACTATTGGTCCATTGACTGCAATATTATTGATACTGACTGGTGATTGCTTCCATGGTTTCAGAATGATTTTTCCCAGATATGTCTGGACATGCCAGAAGTCAGCATGGGACTTTCTGCATCCAAAGCTGGTGATCTTCAACCAAGCCATGGCTCTTCTCCTCTAAATGGCTAAGCAGAACAGGAAGACAGTAATTCCCCCCAAAATGACTGCAAGGGACGGGGAGCTGGGCTGCCAGCTTTAGCTCAATGGACTATGGATTACCATGCACACCAAATGTTATAAAGGACTGTGCTTTCATACTATGAGCATTCACTGTGGGAAAATGCAACAAACCCACGACTATTTTGTTAAATACATTTTAACACTTATTGAAAATGTGAGGATTGTGGGTGGCGCAAGTGGTGAAGACACTGTGCCTGTTAACCAGTAAGTCAGGGTTTGAGACACAGGTCTCCACAAAATAGGGTGAGCTCCTGTCCTAAGCCCAGCAATGTGACGCAGCTGAAACCAATCGTATCAGCTCTGCTGTTCCATTGGACTATTTCAGTGGCATGGAGAGGGGGGATTTGCTGTTTGGGTTTTGACCCTATCCGCCATATTAATCTACCCACGCATTCGTGCTTCACATACAGTGTTGAGCACAATACCATAGTCTTTCAAGACTGATGGATGCCAAGTTTTATTGAAAATGTGTCATGCAGAGCTATGTAGATATCACTTCTGGTTCAATAGACAGGTGAACCTCTGAACACAAGACAAGCTTATTGGTTGCTTAGAAATAACTGGCAAGAAAAACCCACTGAATAACTAGTTATATTCTGGTTAACTTTCTTGTTTATCTTATCTACCCCACAGAGAAGTGAAACAAAACTGCAGGAAGAAGAAACAACTCCACAATAACATGTCTGGCCCATTCAAGTTCTTCTCACCTCTGGAAAATCTCCTGTAGTGTGTCTCGTGTAAAGGCATTGCTGTCCTGGAAGACATTATTGAGGGCATGGAGAGCACAAAGCTCTCTGCGTTGTTTTTCATGATAAATACGCACAGGAGTTAGCTGTGGTGTTTCTGGCAATTCCGACTTGGTTTTGTCACCTTTCCATGGCACACAACTCATTTTCTCGTAGTGTATGGTGTGAAGATAGGAGATGGTAAAGTTTGCGAAGTCCTTCCAAGTGCACACAAAACGAAGAGCAACTGGCTCCTTCTTTTGTAAGCAACTCCAACTCACACAACCATCCAAACTGCTGTTGCTTTAATAGCCGTCTTTATTGGATGGCTGCAAAAATAACATATAGAGTTGGATCATTTTTCTCCCATACGCTTTCTCTTCTCCACCCCAGTTCAGCTTGGAAGCAGCTGTCCTTGGTGTATTCTCTTCTTTATCACACCTTGAAGAATATTTTAGAATTTACATGAGCCTAACTCCAGAGTGTCAGATGAAATTCATCACATCGTTCTTTTTCCTCCATTTCCTTTGGTCAATGATGCAAACAAGGTCCACAGCCTGCCTTTAAAAGAATGCTCCGATAAAAATATGTTGAAAAAAACAAACTGTAGGAAGCTAAACAAGGCTAAGTTGCTGCTTCTCAGAATGAATACACTGAGTCCATAGATGCATCAAGTGCATTTTTCTATTCTTGACAGAGGCTGTACCCCTCAAAAACACAGCTACCAACAGAGAAGGGAACTGTCTCTTCCAGGAAATGAGAGGAAAAGCAACTCCACCTTCACCATGGATAAAATTCAGTGGCCAAGACTCCGCGCAGTCCTGATGGAGAAAGAAGGGATCTGATTAATTTCCACCCTACAGCCAACAGATCTACAGCATCTCTCACCCTCCACAGACAAGGATTTTAAGGGGGTGCCTCATCAGCAGGTTTCTAAAGCAGCTCTCTATAATATAAAGCAGTGATTCCCTGTGTTTTTTTCCCACTTGCAGGTCCATTTCCATAAATGGTACTCCTCATATTAGCAAAATCAAAATAGTTACTGTTATTTTGAACTAATCTTTTCAACTCCCGACTCATATATGATAATACACAACTTGATGACCAAAAATAAAGACCCCAGGCCAAGTACCTGAAGGGTAGGGGTTGGGGGTTCTGGAGACCCCAGGCCAGGTACCTGAAGGGGAGGGGTTGGGGGTTCTAGAGACCCCAGGCCAGGTACCTGAAGGGGAGGGGTTGGGGGTTCTAGAGACCCCAGGCCAGGTACCTGAAGGGGAGGGGTTGGGGGTTCTGGAGACCCCAGGCCAGGTACCTGAAGGGGAGGGGTGTACCCCGAGCAACCCCTTCCCCAATCTGGGGGTGCTGCCTTGCCTTAGCCTCAGGCTTACACTGAGTGCCAGGACTGTGGGTGCCCCCCAGCAGTGCACCCATAGACAAGGCGAGGGCCTTGTAAACAAGCCTGCCCTCCCAAGCCTGCCCTTCTAGGGTTAGGTTGGAGGGTGGCGCATTCATGGGGGAAGGGGGGAAGAAGGGGCTTAGGGGGCCTATGAGGGGGGCAGGGGTTCCTCATGGGCCCACAGGGGGCAGGGGAGTCCCAGTGCAGCCAGGTCCCGCTCAGGGGGGCGTCTCTTCCCCACACGCGCAGGCCCCCCCTTCTTCCCCCCCCCACTCACTCACTCTTCTTCTCCCCCCCCCCATCAGCGACCCCAACCTGCAGGGACCAACAGCCTCGAAGAAATCTGCGCATGCGCAGTCGGGAACCGAGTCCTTGCCCGACGTGCACCATTTTGACCCCGCCCCCCTGCGAACGTCGCAGACCGTTGAGCTCGCGCCAGCTGAAAGCTGCCCCTCCCCCAGTGGGGCTCTGTGACTCACCCCCCCCCCACAGAATCAGGGTGGGAGGGGTCTGAGGCCTCACACTTGCAGGGCTCGCATCTACCTGGGAGTAAGCCCCACTGACTCTAATGGGCTTCCTTCTGAGGAGACCTGCCTAGCCTTGGGCTCTGAGAGGCTGCCTTTAACTGCAGTCCTCTCCATACTTACCTGGGAGTAAGCCTCACTGACTCTAATGGGCTTCCTTCTGAGGAGACCTGCCTAGCCTTGGGCTCTGAGAGACTCCCTTAGGCTGCAGTCCTCTCCATACTTACCTGGGAGTAAGGCCTACTGATTCTGAGAGAGTTACTTCTGAGGAGACCTGAGAGGCTCCCTTCACACTTTCCTGGGAGTAAGACCTACTGACTCTAATGGACTTCCTTCTGAGGAGACTTGGCTAGCCTTGGGCTCTGAGAGGCTCCCTTAGACTGCATGCTTACCTGGGAGTAAGCCCCACTGACTCTAATGGGCTTCCTTCTGAGGAGACCTGCCTGTTTTTGTGCTGCACACTGGAACAAATTCGCCCCTCAGCTGCAATACTTTTCAAGTAGTGATGCTGAAAACTGCAAATGAAAACTAGTGGTGTAAGTAAGGGCCATACAGTCCTGTTCCTAATCTCTCCTGATATGTTAAGAATTAAATATGTCACCTTCATGTAAACTTCTGCTTTTTGCTTTTCACAGCAGGTCAGGTATGAAAGATAGGAAATTCTCTCCACTCAAGTATTTCTGAAGAACCACTGTGCGGTGTGGAGGTAGGAAGGTAGTGGCAGCAGCTGCAGCAGCAAGGTCTGAGAGTGCTCATGCAAAAATACAAACAACTTGGGATCTGGACTTCAGGCACTGATCCAGGCCACCTGTTTCTGTCCCAGATAAGGCCAACAAATTTTGTGTTGACAAATCATAAAGTACTGCTTAATTACATACATATATATGTATATGTGTGCGTGTTAGATTTGGGGAACATGTATACACTAGTCTTGATCTGTGATTAGCCAGCCTAATCGCTGGAATAGGTGTTCCATGGTTACATTTGCATGGCAAATATTCCTAATCCCCTGCTGAATTTGCTGGCTGGCCTCATTATTCATAGATATTACAGAGTGCTCATTAATTATGCCAAAGTGCAATATATTATAAATTATGGTTAGTACTATAAAGAAGACAGAGTGCAGGAAGAAAAAATGCTTTGATAAGCCTAGCCATTACAAATTTAATCCAGATCACCAGGATTAAGCTCTTTCATGCTCTGAATATTTTCTGGAATTTGGGACGCACTCAGATTATTGGCTCCCGGTCCCCAGCTTCCCCATCAGATTAGGAGCACAATCCTAACCATGTCAACTCAAAAGTAACCCCCATTGTGTCCAATGGGTCTTACTCCCAGGAAAATGTCTTTAGCATTGTGACCTAGATCTCAGATTAGATTTCTCTCTACAGTCTTTCTTTGCATCTTCTATTCAGCACCAGCCGCTGCTAAAAAATGGATCACACCCACACTTGGTTGCATGTCATTTGATTCCATATAAATTTGTTTCACGCTCTGAATGGTGACACAGTGCAATTATCTCTTGCATTGTTTGACCTTTTCGCCTCATTTTGCAAACAAAGCAAAAGATGGTCAATAGTTCGGGATTTTAAATTACGTCATGCCCGATATGGGAACTTGAGTCTGAGGGTCACAAAATGGCTAGTGTATTTTGAGTCAGTTGAATCAGGCATGTCAATGAATCTGGCAATGAATTGAGGCTAAGGCCATTGACTTCGAAATCAGTCCCCCCACCTTGTTTACGGATGTGCTGGGAACGTCAGGAGAGTGTTTAAAAATACAAGGTCACAAGGAAACACACACACTGAATTTGCCCATCCCTCCTTCATACAACTGATAAGTTGGACTCATGAAAATTTATGCCACAAATTTGTTAATCTTTAGAGTGCAGTCCTAATCAACTGTCCAGCACTGGCACAGCCACCAGTGGGGCATGCGCTGCATCCTGCAATTTGGAGCAGTGACTGAGGCCTCCTCAAAATAAGGCAATATTAGTTCCCTTACATCAGAATTGCATTGTCCTTACCCTGGGGCTGGAAATTGATCAGAATTTCTGGAAAATTAATTAGGATTGTGTCGTTAGCATCACAATATTTATTTAATTACTTACTTAGGGTGGAATCCTAAACCTGTTTACTCAGAAGTAAGTTCAGTTATATTCAGTGGGACTTCTCAGGAAAGTGTGTTTAGGATTACAGTATACTTCTTTATTTACTTATTTATTGGTTAGCCTGAATGGGAAAGCATGGATTATAAAACCTGAATATAACATTTATCAATAAGCTCTGTGTTGTTCCCTGAAAGATCTGTTGATACCTCCTCAAAAATGTTTCCTCTTGGTGCACATACTTTTGGGGAAACTAGGAGTGGGTTGCTCAGAACAGGCAGTTTGTGAGCCCAATCCTATGCCTGCCTACTCAGAAGTAAGTCCCATTAGAATCAATGGAGCTAAAGTGTGGATAGGATCGCAGCCTGTATGAGTTAGACCTCACTGGTGAATTCCAATGCAGATTTGGGCTATGAGCCTATGTACTGTTTTCCTGGGAGTAAGCCCAAAGACACTCAAAGGCACTTTCTTCTGAGTAGACATGCATGGGATTGGGCTCTTATAAAGCTTTGGAGATTTGTCTAAGGCTGCAATCCTACCTAGTTCTCTAGGAGTAAGTCCAATTGACTATAGTGGGACTTACGTCTGAGTAGACCTGTACAAAATTAGGCTCTCAACTCATCCAAGTGGCCTGAGTCCACTCCAGCAAAGTCAGTGCTCTGCCCCTGCTACAGCTGAAAAGTCAAGGGGTAGAGCTATGACTGCTCAGTTGCGTCAGGTGCCGCCTTTTGACAGCCGCCTGTTGCCTCCCTGTGTCATCAGCATTGCAGGGATTACCCCATGCCCAGTCAGTAAACAGAGGAAATCCCCATCCACACAAATATTCACGTCTGATTGGCTGCGAAATACGTATGTCAAGGGTATCTCGTTTCTTATTGGTCGCACGGAAAACAGTCCCGCCCTATTTCTGACACCTGGATTCCCCTGCAGTAATCCAGTTTTGCATTTAATCCAGCTCTCCTTTATCCCTATTGGCGGAGAGCTCTGTCTGTCATCCATTCTCGTCTTCCATTGGTCGCAAAGTGATGATGTGGGGGCGGGCCCAAACTTCAGACTGTTATTAAACGATCCTCCATGCATCAGCTTCAGGGTTGGAAGCACCGGAACGAATCTTCGTGAGGGGGCGTGGCTTAGCAGGGGTTGTCATGGCGACAGGGTAATTATGCATAAAGAGGCTCGGCCATTGGTCGGCGAGGGGTGGGTGTGGCCTACGCTAATAAGGCCGAAGAAGGAGGCCGGGGCTGTCAAGATGGCGGCGGAGCGGAGTCGCTCCCCGATGGGGGGCTCGCCGGTGCCGGCTTCTATGTTCGCACCGGAGCCGGCCTCTCACGGCGGGGCGGGCATGGCGGCGGCTTCTTCGACCAGGCCTAGCAGCGGAGGCGTCGCAGACTCGGACTGCAGCGAGGACGGGGAGGCGCTGAACGGGGAGCCCGAGCTCGACCTCACCAGCAAGGTAGGCCCGGCTGAGGGGAGCCTGAGGCGGGCTCGGCTGTGGAGGGCCAGGTGCGCCTGCTGCTCTGCTGCCCCTCCATCAGCTCTGCCTCAGAACCTCCACAAGGCTAACTACCTTTGTGGTGACCCTGTGGAACTCCCTGACACTTGGGTTGTTATTCTGTGGAACTCCCTGTGCGGCTGGCACCTGGTCTTGTGCTCTTCAGAGGGGCTGGAGGAAAAGCCTCTCACAGGCTCCTAGCCCTGGTCAGAGTAGGCTGAGGCAGCAGCGGGGGAGTGTGAGCCTGTGGAACTCCCTGCCACAGGATGTGGTGATGGCATCTAAGATGCATTTAAGAGGGAACACATTTCTAGGGAAAAAGTTCATCATGGGGTACGTTAATGGGTATGTGCAGAATCCTTGTTTTGGATGTAGGTTCTTTCTGAATGCAAGGTGAACCCAGATGCAAGGGTGTGTGTGAGGACGCAGGTGCCGCATGTGCTCCCCGAGGCCACTGGTGAAATCCAGAAAGCTAGACCAGATGGGCATGAGTCTTCAGAGTGCATTCTTTGGTATACGTGGCAGGCACACGTGGGGATGGAGGGAGCGCCTGCCTTTGATAACTTTGGTCTTTGCAAGCTGTGTGATGCTGTGCTTATCGAGTTACAAGCATATAGGATACACGTGCTCTAGGCAGCTAGCCCAGTTAAGACTGTGTTTCTTACTCAGTGTGTTTCTATTCTGAACTAAGTTCGATTATAGGCAATGGGGCTTAGTCCCAGGAAAGTGTGTTTTACCCTCAAAGCCCAATCTTGAACCACTTTACTGTATATAAGTCTACATTAGCAGGCCTCCATCAGTCTTGAAAGTCTATGGTATCATGCTCAGCGCTGCATGCGCTGCATGCAAAGCACGAAAGCCTGGGTTGGATTGTTATGGAGGATAGGCTGTTACTCAAGCAGCAAATCCCCCTCTCCACGCCACTGAATTAGTCCAATGGAAAGGCAGAGCCAATACGATTGGATCCAGCTGGCGTCGCAGAGCTGCGCTAAGGACAGGAGCTCACCCTGTCTTGTGGGGCCGAACCGGGTCTCGAACCCTGGCCTGCTGGTTAACAGGCACAGCGTCTTAACAGCTTGTATTTGTATACGTATAGTAAAGTGCTTCAAGATTGGGCGTTGAGGGTAGTACCAATGGGGCATTTTTTGGTTCTTCCTCCTCAAGGTAAGGTATATATGTTTTTATATATAATTACTAGCGAAATGTACCCATGTTGCGGGAAAAATACCCCTCCATACACTATCCCTATGTATGGCAACCCCCCAGTGCATCAGGCAACGGGCACCAAATTGGCTCAGTCTGTCTTCAATGTTAATTATAGGACAGAAACACGTTGCCCCCCTTTTCATCTCTTTAAGGTTAATTTAAGGTTTCACCTCTTTAAGGTTAATTTTTTCATCATCAACAAAACACCCTCCCTGAATTTCATGCTTCTAGGTCCAGGGGTTTGATCAGTCAGGGATTCTTCAATTTATAGGGAGATGCCTTGCATCCCTTTTCACCCCTTTTGGATGGAATTTCTGAAAACTGGTTCTTAGTGAGTGCCTCCATCAGGGAAGGAACACCCTTCCCAAATTTCACACTTCTAGGCTTGGTGGTTTTGGCTGGGCCTTGATGAGTCAGTGAGTGAATGAGCCAGTCAGTGACTTTTCAGTTTCATATATAGAGAAGGAAAATATAATTTAAAAACAAATTGATGCTAGTCAGAGCTGGAAAGTTGGTTAGAATTTGAGCTGCAGTCTGGTGTCTTAGGAATAGCAGTGTCTCAGGACACCTTAGAGCAGTCTGTCTTCACCCTTTTCGTGCCATGATGCCAATCAATAAAATAAATTATTTTTGAGATAATATATGTACTGTAGAAGTATTGTGTAAGTTTGAGATGAGAATGCCACTGTTGATCTTGATCCCCTCCTGGGACCTTATTTTGTCCACCATTACATCTGTTGCTTCTCATTCTCCTCCCACCACTATTCATTGTAACCAAATAGTCTTATCAGAAAGAAGAAAAATTGCCATGCAGCCTGGCATGAGGGGAAAGCAACTTTAATACATTTGCCAAGGTTCTAGGCAGGGCTGCGACACAATCTCCTGGTATCTGATTATCCAGATGCTGGTATCTCCCGGTATCCAGATGCTTCCATCTCTACTTGTTGTTTTCTAGTCCAGCAGTCTTCAAACTGCCATGATCCCATAACTGAGGCTTTGTGACCCCAATGGAGTCCTAACCCAAAGTTGAAGGTTGCTGAATCATACAAACTTTGGTGGACTGCAGCCTACTTTGTCAGACGCATGAGGTGCATCTTTACTGCCCTCGAGATCATCATCTCCTCCCTCAACTGACCAGTGGCCATTTAAAATTCAAATTCCTCTTCTTCCCAACATGCCTTTGTTTTTGTTGAACTGGAATTGTTGTTAGTGTTTTGAAAGCAGAGAACCATTGTGTCCTGCTGATCTCCTGTCTTCAAAGCGTGATGGTTCAAAGAAAATATCTATGGCTGTACATAAGCTCTGAATGCTACTTGCTTGCTGGGTGGTGTGTGTCATGTGAGACTCAGAACAGCCAGCATTCGAGAGGGAATCAATGAGAACATAAGACGTGTGTCTTGTACTATTTTTCTGGCATTGTGTAATAGTGGTCCCTACAGTTCTGGGCAAATACTGCAGGAACCACAATAAAATCATTGGAAAATTTGTTTTGCATATACCCGTATTTACACTAATCTAATGCCCCATCAAATCTAATGTGCATCCCAATTTTTAGCTTGAGATAAAAATGTTTACAGGTGATTGCAATGTGCAGCTGCAAAGCAGGTGCAAAATTTAATTTTACTGCAAACAACGAGTTATATGACTATTGTCATATACCTTGTTTGCAGTAAAATGTTATTAAAATTATTAGTAAAATTTATGCTATTTTTACCTAATTACTTTATTCATCAATGGGTTAGTTATATTTTTATTGCAATAAAGTAGTGTTCAAAGAATACTTATCAAAACACTGTATTTACTTGAATCTAATGTGCCATCAAATCTAATACACAACCCAATTTTGAAGACTAAATTTGGCTTTTAAAAGTGAGCATTAGAATTGAGTAAATACAATGTTTTGTAGAGCAAATCATAGTAAAGCAGCAAAACCTGCTCATTGAAGGATTTTAAAAATGGGCTTTTTATGTTATTCTTGTGCTGCTATTCATCAGCCCTACTTCTGATCCTTTTCTTTTTGAATTTGTTGTGGCCGCTGATTACAATAACAGTTCCAACTGTTACTTTCATTATTCACCAAGAAGCAGTCAAAAATTAACCTCTTTTTGATTGGAGCAAAGTAACTCTTTGATGACCTACAGTAGGTGAGGAAATAGTGTTCAAAAAGGAAGTTAAGACTTTCTGAAGGAAAGTCAGTTATTTAATACAGGTGATTTGAGTTATAACTGAATGTATGTATGGGATTTCTATCCTACTTTTCTTGGTCAGGCTGACTCAAGGTGGCAAACAACATGACAATAATGTATGCTTTCCTGGGAATAAGTACCATTGAACACATTGGGACTTAATTCTGAGTAGACATGTATAGAATTGTGCTGTTTGTCTCTCTGTCCCCTCTCCCCCATCAAGAGGTTTAACATGGCTTATCTGATCTGATCTCTATTCAGCTAGTAATGGTGAGTCCAACATCAGAACAGTATGATAGCTTACTCCGGCAGATGTGGGAGAGGATGGATGAAGGCTGTGGGGAGACTATCTATGTCATTGGACAAGGATCAGGTGAGCATAGCTGTCTTGTACTACAGCAGAAATTTCAAAAGTTGATTTAGCCAAAGTGGCAATTAATTGAAATATAGTGTTTAGGGGTAGAGATAGTTCAGACTTGATGTCTGGTTTAAAAACCTTTTCTCCTTAATACAGTAATTATCATTTAACTATTTCCATGTACAACTAATGTTTTGAAGCATGTTAGCCAGTAACTGTATCCTAATCAATTAATATTTCCAATACATGAGTCTGTGAGCCTTAGTTTTGAATGAGTAGGAAAGCTCATAGATTCTTAATATAATAGGAGCCTTTGGGCAAGCCTAGTATGTGTGTCTTGTGTATACAGTAGACTCTCTTGGTCTTTAAATATGTGTACTTCATTGTGTATATGTTTAAAATTGATTGTCTTATTTTGGCACTTGAAATATGAAGTCCCCCTTTCATGCTAAGGAGAGGGTTGCATAAAATTAGTATTGTACAGGTATCTTTTTTTTAATCCCACCATCAGCAACTTGTCCTTTTTTTTTCCTCTCTCCCCTTCAATCCCCCATCAGATGGAACTGAGTATGGGCTCAGTGATGCTGACATGGAAGCTTCCTATGCTACAGTAAAGAGCATGGCAGAGCAAATAGATGCAGATGTGATTCTCTTGCGGGAGCATCAGGAGGCAGGAGGCAAAGTTCGTGACTATCTTGTCCGGAAGCGTGTGGGTGACAATGACTTCTTGGAGGTCAGGTAAGAAGACAGGTGGAGGCAGGCTTAGTCAGCAGGATATCCACTCTGTGTGCATTTTGGTAGTTATGGGGAGCTGTAATGCTGGTTCTGCTTAGGGAGTGACCATATGTCTCATTACCAATTAAATTTTTCTCTTCTGAATCTGATATCTGGAGCATAAAATCTTGAGTGCATTTTGGGATCATCAAAGTGGAAAGCTTCCTATTTAGTGTTCGTAGTGCTGCAGATAATTCCTTTTGTCCTGCAATCAGTAGAAATCTTGTTTTCTTACTTTTGCATGTAGAGGCCATCTGAGAGGTTACACATGTTCTTGAGGTCCTTTATACATCACTTCCAATTTTCTGAGAGATTCTCTGGAGGCCTTAGGAAAGCATCCAGAGGACTGGATCTCAGAAGGCCTCTGGATGGTTAAGCAACAGGTTATGTCTCCCCAGCCATTCCGTCTAGGAGCATTTATCTGTGGGTTCCCCATTACCTCACCACTTTAAACAAAGATAATGTAAAGGTGTCCCATGAAGGTTGTATTGCTAGTTGTTATCTGCTGTAGGGTGGTGCTCATCACTGTTTCTTAGCTGAAGAGTCAACACTGTCTGAAGACATCTTCTGTGGTCATGTGGCCAGCATGACTATATGCCAAGGTGAATGGAATGCTATTACCTTCAGACTGAGGTGGTACCTATTTTTCTACTTGCATTTCCATGCTTTTGAACTGCTACATTGGAAGGAGCTGGGCAAAGGACAGGAGCTTACTCTGTCTTGTAGCAGCCAGGTCTTGGTTGACAGGCATATTGCTTAACTACTGAGCCACTACAGCCCTTAATATAATATAAATCTGCCTTAAACTTTTCAGTTCATGACTGCTGAAAAGTCTCCTTTATCAATTTAACATGGGCTCATGCAGTGCCCCCCTTTTCATAGATAATGCCATCTGATCAGAGCGTGCATGATGTTTGTGCTGTAAAAACATCCTGTGGTGGATAGGCTGAGCATGGATATACACAACTTATTTTGTGCTTGTACTTACAAGGCCATGTGTGCCCATGATGGGAGAGTCTTAGGTTCCATAGCCTGTGAATTTTGCATAATAGTGGGGCTGTACAATAGCTCTTAGTTGTATCCTAGGTCTCATAATGCATCTACAAATTTTGTTTTTTGGTGTGCTTTTCTGTCTCTGAGGATTAACAAATACTACAGAAGAAGAAATCTGCCCATTTCCCAGAATTAGACATGGGTGGATGGGTTGTTTGGAGAACAGTTCTGTGTATATGTTAGATCTCCTGTTAATGGCTATCATACATATGTCCTGGCCAAATCTCTCTGTCTTGTATGCCCTCTGTCTTGTATGGTATTTTAATAACTTATCTCTTGAGCATTATATTTCAATAACTTAAACTTCTTGAGCATGATATGGAAAGTATTCTGATTCTAAAGTTTGAGCTGAAGCCAGATGTTCTGACACTTGCTTTTGCTTTCCAATAGGGTAGCAGTGGTTGGCAATGTGGATGCTGGGAAGAGCACACTGCTGGGTGTCCTTACCCACGGAGAGCTGGACAATGGCCGTGGTTTTGCCCGGCAAAAGCTCTTCCGTCACAAGCACGAGATTGAATCGGGCCGTACCAGCAGCGTGGGCAATGATATCCTGGGCTTTGACAGTGAGGGCAACGTTGTGAACAAGCCTGACAGCCATGGCGGAAGCCTGGAATGGACTAAGATCTGCGAGAAATCCACAAAAGTCATAACTTTCATTGACCTGGCAGGGCATGAGAAGTATCTGAAGACGACAGTTTTTGGCATGACTGGGCACCTTCCTGACTTTTGCATGCTGATGGTAAGCTGAAGCAGGAAAGAGCGGATGACATGATCAGGACTTTCCCAGCATGATTTGTGATGGAAAATTAGGCACCAATAAAAAATACACGTTGTGGCTATTATTGTAAAACTGGTCCTTATTTCCATTTGCTGGTATGTTCCTGTGCTGATTTTGATGTGTGTTCCATCCACATGAGCAAAGATATCTAGGAATTATTTGTGGGCAGAAAGCCCAGCCTGCTGAATGATGCTGGTATTTTACACCATTGGGGGCAGGTGCATTAGCCTAGTATTCAGCATGTCTGGCTGAGTGACTGGCCCATAGATGATCTCAAGAGTCTGTATCCCAGCTTACCACTTGTGGAAGGGAGTTGTCTTGCAACATAAAGCTGTACATTGCAAAGAAGCTTATAAGTTTCTGATGTACTGACCTTCCTGTATTAAAATCTCTAAAGAAGAGGTTATGACTGATCTAGCTGATCTATGAGGATTAAGAAATCTATGATCTATGACTGAACCAGCTGATCCTGGACAAATATGGAAAGATTTTGGCATGTGAGGAGGAACAGTTTTCACCTTTAGAAAAAGCTGGGTGTGACATAATATCTCCTACAAATACAGTGCCTTTCTGAAAGTGATACAGGAAGTGGTTAAATAAGGGAAAGTTGCATTGCTAACCAGTTTTAATGTAACTCGATTCTGTTAATAAGATTTTGGATTTTTCTTAGATCTATTAAAATTTGCCTTGGAAAGTGTGTGAATATAATCTGTTCTCACTCTGAAGAACATTTTAGGGAAGTGGTCCTAAGCATGACAGATACTAAAGTATACCGGTAATCTTAATTTTTAGTTGCATCTTGGCTCAAACCCCTCACCCTCCGATCCTGCCTGTAACATGTTAAAGTCCCAGTCCGTTTTAGTGGGTAGGAAATGTCCCCACATAAAGCCTCAGGCTAACCTAAGTCTTAGCAACTGTTTACTTGTCAATTGTTTTTTTCCACATCCTCTTGGTGTGCTTTGATGCAGGTTGGCAGCAATGCGGGAATCGTTGGGATGACCAAGGAGCACCTAGGCCTGGCATTGGCACTCAATGTCCCAGTCTTTGTTGTAGTGACCAAGATTGATATGTGTCCTGCCAATATTCTCCAAGGTAAATAGAAGTTGACAAAAAACTCCTAGTGATTATGTATGTGCTCTTCTGTCTTACTAGTGTGCCTTCCAGTAACTTAGAGTCACTTAAAAATTCCCCCAACCATCACTCAGTTTCTGCTCTTTTTTCCAGTGCTTAAAAACACACTATAGTATATGATCTAAACATGTAGTGTTTTAACAGTGGATTTCTGCCTTATTTGGTCAGCTTTATTAAGGCTTATATCTACTTTTTTGAAAATACAGTGGTACCTCGGGTAACGAATGCCCCGGGTTAGAGTATGTTCCAGGTAGCAAACAGTCAGTTCCGGGGGGCCCTGCCTCAGGTAACAAAGCATGCTTCATGTAACAAACACTGGCTGGCAGCCTGTGAAATTTTAAATGGCTGCCAGCCAGCACTCAGAGAAGGGGCCCTTGACTCACCTGTTTTCCCTTCCTCCAGGCTGCATCTGGGGGGTTTCCCGATGGCCACAGGGGCTTTCCCCTCCTCTGGAAGGTTCCCCTGGGGATTCCCTGTTATCGCGCCCCTCCAATCCTCAGCATCAGCAGGCACTTCCTGATTGACGTGCACATAGACTAAAGAGCGCATATAGTCTATGGTGCCACCATAGATTATAGACTCTATGTGCTCTGTCGGAAGTGCCTGTTGATGCTGGGGATTGGAGGGGCGCGTACATGGAAGCCCTTCACCTGGCTGCTAGAGAGACAGGGGAAACCCTCCAGAGGAGGGGAAAGCCCCCGCGGCCATGAGGAAACCCCCAGATGCCTACTCAGAAGTAAGCCCCATTGTGTTACTCCCAGGAAAATGTCTATAGGATTGCAGCCCCCTGCTTGTCTTTAGGATTGCAGCCTAAGTAGACTTCATAGGATCATGCACATTGAATGCAGGTTTTGAATTCAATTCCAGTGTTTTCTCATCATTTTTACATACAGTTAATATTTTATATGAATATTTTTTGGGTTGTGGAACCAATTAACTGAATTTCCATTATTTCCTATGGGAAAATCCACTTCACGTAAAGAACGTTTCACGTAACAGACATACTTCTGGAACAAATTAAATTTGTTACGTGAGGCATCACTGTAGTTACTTTGGACTGTAAAACTTTTATTCTCCCCTGAGACAAAGATAGTAGCTGTTTTGCATTAGTTGAGGTTTAGAGCTTTCTTGGGCTTTTAATAAGGTAGAAATAAGAACTGCAGAGATAATCCAGAGAATTCCAGAGATAATCACTGTCTTCAGGTTGTCTTGTACCCCCGTCAGACCAGCTGTGACCATGACCATCTCTTTCCTTTTCTAGAACTTTCATCTTTGAGGCACGTTTTAATACATTGTTTTAAAACAGTGTTTTGTTTCATTGGTGTGTTGTAGGTAGTCTAAATCTTCAGGCACTTGAGGTTTATGCTAAGTGGTGCTGTCCAAGCGCACCTACAGTTTTAAGATCATATCTGTGATGGGAATACACATATGTTTGAGATGCTACTGTCTTGGGGCCTCAAATATATTCTTTCCCATAACAGATATTTCCAGATTGCTAGTTATGACTCTCAAAATGTGGAGAATTGAGCCACCATAAGGAGAACTTTGTTGCATCCATCTGTTCTGGCATCCTGTTACCCACAGTAGCAACACAACCTTTTGGAAAAGGCCACAAGCAGGACATGAAAGCAGTAGCACTCCTCTGCATTTGGTGCCCAACAACTGATGGCTTATCATTGGTATTCAGTGGTATACCGCCTCTGAACCTGGAGGTTTCTTTTATCTGTCTTGACTAATGGACACTATTATTCCATCCAAATTTCCATTTTCTCTTTCCCTCTTTCTTCCAAGTTAACTGTGAGCCCACTTCTATGCATACTTACTCAGAAGTATCATTGTAGTTGATGGGGCTTACTCTCATGTCTACTCAGCAGCATAATTGTAATCAGTGGGGCTTACTCCCAGGTAAGTGTAGATAGCATTGAGCCTGTGCCTTTCAATGGCAGAGATAAACCAATGGGAACTTTAATAATTTAATAACTTTAATCATAATTTTATCCCACAAGGAAAGCCTTTTGGATACATTATCACAAGAATTACACATTTCAAAAGCTGCTCTCTGTAATAAGCAGACTATCCATACTCCCCTTTTGTGAAATCCTCAAGCTGAGCAGTAGATATAAAATACATGCCTTGATTTGGTCTGATGGAACTGAAAGCCAGAAAGCCAAGCCTTACTAGTTATTAGACTGGTTATCACACCCAGCCTAAGTGTGTTGGCTCCTGTTCAAGTGACTCTTGTTCTTCTGACACAGCATGTATTGGCCTTGTAGGGATTGGCTGCCTAAGAAGACAGGATTATTTGCAAAGTACACCTAGTGTCGACATGGTGAGCTGAAAAATATTTCAGGAAATAGAAAGCTTGCTTTTATGCAACACCATCTTGAGCAGAAACATGTCAATATCTGTTTTTGGCAACCTGTCTTTTGTGAGCTTCTCTCCAGCTTTCTCTGTCCTAATTATGGTTATTAACATTCATGGGAAAAACAAGTGTCTTGTTCCAGGAAGACCAAGCTATTATCTTAAAGGAGCCCAACTTGCATTAGAATATGGAATTCAGTGCTGCAGGGTATGTGAGATAAGATGATGGACATCTCTGTTCAAAGTTGTGAACATGTTGCCAGCTTTTCGGCAGAAAAATGAAGACTTCTGTTCTAGAGCAACTAGCATATCTTATGAGACGCTCTCCTGCAAAAGTGGTGTCCTTCCAGTCCTGAGCTGGATTTTTTTATATCTTGCACTGAGATTTTTAAATTAAAAAAGAAAGAATAGGTTGTTGGAACCTTCTGCCCACCTTTAAAGTGATGCAATGATATGTTGGTGCTATGTATGTGCTTTCTACTAACAGGACTGGTGATTACACCTTGGGCAGGTGGCCCCCTTTGCTCTGGGAGCCTACTGCTGATGTTTGCCCTAGCTTCTGGGGCTCATTTAACACACCAGCATTAAACTTCTAACTGCTTAGTCTCTCTTCCCTCTATGATTGTGCAGATTTTTATTCTGTGCTTGCTCTCCAAGAATGGCCCTAATGGAACTGGCTCAGGAGGGGGATGAGACTGGGAGAGGCATCCTCTGCTGGAATCATAGAGTTGGAAGGAACCTAATAGGTTTAGTACAACCCGCTGCTTGTAGCAAGAAATCTTCTTAGAGCATCTCTTGTATGTACTTGTTGAGCCTCTGCTTGAAGATCCTCAGTGAAGGAAAGTTCATCACCTTGCTTGGCAATCTATCCCACTGCTGAACTGCCCTTACCATCAGGAATTTTTTTCCTGATATCTAACCGGAATCTCTTTTCTGGCAGTTTGAATACTCCATGTATATCATCCATGTCAGACTTTTAAATCTGGATATGGAGGGGGTCTCATATGTACCGACAGCATAGCTGGTAGACACATGAGAAGCCTCATTGTGGTGCTTTGTGCTTCCTAAGGGCCTGGAAGGATGGTGCTACTCCCCAGGGGACCCATGGGATACAGTGGTCACTGTTTTGGCACCACTGTTCCTCCAGGCATTAGGAACTGTAGGATCGGGCTATTGGAATGCTCACTTCTGAGTAGATGTGCATAGAATTACACTGAAAGTCACATTGAACTAAGTGCAGTTTAAGTCCCATTCATTTCAACAGCGCTTAGTTGTGACAACTTCATTTGAAAACCAACCCAGTTCTGCAACCAGAGTAGCTGTGCATATCAAAAGTGTGGTAGCTGCCTTGTTACTCTCAGTGGCTGCTTCTTGTCCATGGCAGGTGTTTCTCTTCACTATGTTTATTTAAGTGCAGTGAAGGACTTGTTGGCCTAATTCTGTTTGTTTTACGCTTCTAGAAACACTGAAGCTATTACAACGACTTCTGAAGTCCCCAGGATGCAGAAAGATCCCTGTCTTAGTCCAGAGCAAGGATGATGTCATTGTTACTGCCTCCAACTTCAGCTCAGAAAGGTAACAGTAATGAAAACAAAAAAACCTTACTCAGCAACTTGGAACTGGGATGAAGAATGTGAACGGAAGACTAATCTGGGTGGACAGTGTTTGATTTTGAACATAAATTCTTTATAGAGCAGTGGTGTTCTCCATATAAGTATTTGCTGGGCTGGCAGTGGGATTGCAGCAATGCAACCCCAGAGGATCTTGCTGCTGCTGGGACAAGAGAGGTTTTTGACTTACCTTTAGCCAGCACTGGAGTCCTGGGATGGTTGAGGAATCCTCCACATGACTTTCCAATTGTCTATAAATCTGAAAATCAGGACCTCTTCCCCAGACCTCCAACATAAAGCACATATTCCCTCCACAGCAGCAGCACAAACATGGGAATCATGCTGCTATCTTCCTCCCTCCCTTCCTTTAAAGGGCCATAGGCCAGTGGTTCCTTTGCTGGTGGGTCACAAATTACCAGTTTGGGAACCACTAGTATAGAAAATAGTGCAATAGAAATGAACTACATTTACAAATTGGACAGGACAGAACCTGGGAATGTTCTCTTCAGTCTTGGAATACCAGAGCCAGGCATTAAAGGCAGTTTATTTAGAACCCTAATCTTGTAGGTAAGAAGATTCCTGCTAGTTCCTATTGTTCAGATTCATTTTATTCAGATTCATTTTTTTCAAAGTCTAACCAGATGCCTCGGCAAAACCAATCAACCTCTATGCCAAGAGTCTTTTGCAGTTGCTTCCCTGATAACCAATAGCCATCTATTATCCATGAACAGTATTTGTGAATTGATAAAGAATGTAGTTTATAGGGGGCAGCGCCCTACATTCTACTACATTCTTTATCAATTCAGGGCTGGAGGGGTGTATCATTCCCCAGAATCTGTTTAATTACTAAGTTTGCTCTTGCTAGCAAGTAGAAAGTACCAAAGTCAGACTATAGGGAAGCTGAGCCTGACTTGGTCCGATGCAGCTTTATGTGTTCATATTGTTCTCTGAATCTCTGGTACAATAAACAGAAAAACAAATGAAAACAGAGCTAGGTTTTACAAGGGATCTGCTGCTGAACTATTGCATTGGACCCAAAGATTTGGATGTGCATGTTTGAATTGGAAGATCAACCATACTGGGTGAGACAAAACTCTTGAATGAACCAATTGCATGAAGTTGGTAAGAAAGTGACATTTGGAGTAGGCAGGGCCTGGCCCCCACTCTGAATATCCTGCACGGTCCTTGATGCTGCTCAGCAAGCCAAAGGAACCATTCCCTTGATGATTTGATTACCTCTGCTGATTGGGGGGGGGGGGAAGAGAAGAGCAAGAATGAAGGAGCTCAAATAGTAAACGTCAAATATAGTATACAATCTAAAACAGTGGTTCTCAATCTTCCTAACGCTGTGACCCCTTTATAAGTTCCTCATGTTGTGGGGACCCCCAACCATAAAATTATTTTCGTTGCTATTTTATAACTGTAATTTTGCTACTGTTATGAATCGTAATGTAAATATCTGATATGCAGGATGTATTTTCATTGTTACAAATGAAATGTGTGTTCTATGCACATGTTGAATACAATGGGATTTATTTCAGAGTAGGCATGCATAAGATTGGGCCCTGAGGCTGTCAGTCAGCCCCAGTGCGCGTGCAGCTACAGCCGGAGGTCTGGCAAGCCTGACCTGGCCCCCTGTACCAGGGTTCTTTAGGCGACCCCCAGGAAAGCTCTAGGCGACCCCAAAGGGATCCCAAAGGGATCTCGACCCCCACTTTAAGAAACACAGATCTAAAAGGAAGCTAATCATTCTGATACGATGGTACTCTATTGAGGCTGCAATCCTAACTGGCACAAGTTAGGCTGGCATAAGTCCTGGGCTGGCCTGGGTTATTGCAAAAGTGCCATATGGCACTTCTGCACCACTTCTGGGGGTTATGCCAATGTACAGTCATGTGCTGGCCTTCACACATCATGGGAAGATGGATGAGTTGTGCTGTTCTGAGTTGGTGCTGCAAGTAGGGATGTAGGCAGTTTTCTTCCAAGCCTGGCCTTTCCAAACTTGGCATGTGAAGTGTCTCCAGAAAATTAAATTAAATTAAACTCTCACTAGTTCAAGAATAATAATCTTCTATTCTTTCTTCCTTATAGGATGTGCCCAATATTCCAGATTTCCAATGTAACTGGTGAGAATCTGGAATTACTTAAGATGTTCCTCAATCTCCTATCTCCACGAACCAGTTATAGGGAAGAAGAGCCTGCAGAGTTCCAAATAGATGACACCTACTCTGTTCCAGTAAGCAGGGGATGGTCCTGGGAAGTAATTGCTGCAATATTTCCAGAGCAACTGAAGGAGTAGGCATGATGGTTAAATGTGGCTCCTTTTCTCTTCTTCCTGGTGTAGGGTGTTGGGACAGTGGTGTCTGGGACAACCCTGAGAGGCCTTATCAAGTTAAATGATACCTTGCTTCTGGGCCCAGATCCTCTAGGGAACTTTTTACCTATTGCAGTGAAGTCTATCCACCGGAAACGTATGCCAGTGAAAGAGGTGCGGGGAGGCCAGACTGCCTCCTTTGCTCTGAAAAAGGTGTGTATGAACCTTAGGGGTACAGATATATCTATTTAAAATTTTTCTACCCTGCTTTTCTTTCCTGGGAATGGAATCCAAAATGGGTATCTCATTGCCTCTCTGCTGGTTCAGTAACTGAGGGAACAATCCTAACTAACTTCCAAGCACTGGCATAGATGTGCCAGCAGGGCATGTGCTGCATCCTGTATAGTCCTGGAGGATTCCTCAAGCTAAGGCAGTATTGTTTGTGCTACCTTAAAAGAATCTAGAGGACTGAATTTGTTTCCCTTGGTTTCCAACTTCCAGATCAAGCGCTCATCTATCCGGAAGGGCATGGTGATGGTGTCTCCACGGCTGAATCCTCAAGCGTCTTGGGAATTCGAAGCAGAGATTCTGGTGCTGCATCACCCAACCACCATCAGTCCACGTTATCAGGCTATGGGTATGTGTATATAGTTGCTTCGTTGGCCACTATCCTCATACAAACACCAGTTGTACTTGTCAACACCCTCAGGTATTAGGATAGTAAATGCTCTTTTGATAGCTCCTTTCTCCAGTGTCTTGGTTATAACTGTTCACCTCTCCATTCACATTTTTATAAAATCTGAATGAGAAGGCAATACAGGTGGGGCCCCGGAGGACCCACATTGAGCCAGATCTATAGATGTAAATTCCATAAATAGGCTCTACCTGTATACTTTGCTTTAGATACATATTTATCTTCTCTCTGCAACATTAATGCACCTGATGGCAAAAATGTCTAATGTTGATGAATTAGAAATCTTTGCTGATGAATTAGAAATCTTTGCATGTAGCACAGCAGAAATAATTTGGGAGCATGGGCGCTACTAAAATGTGTGGTTGCCATTTTGAGAGGCTGTGAGAATCTTGCTGTTGACAGTGCATTGTGGCAGCATCCGACAGACGGCTACAATCCTCAGCATGGACAAAGACTGTCTACGCACCGGGGACAAGGCTACTGTCCACTTCCGCTTCATCAAGACGCCAGAGTATTTGCACATAGATCAGCGGCTGGTCTTCCGGGAGGGACGTACCAAAGCTGTGGGTACCATCACCAAGGTAAACAAAGCTTTTGTGGTACAATAGGTGGTGGATTCTCAAAGGTAGAGACAGGCTGTTGTAAGAAAAAGTTGCTGAGGCTAGGGGCAAGCTCATGTCTTCCTTATGTGGGAGCAAGATGCTCTTTCTTCCATCACTTTCTTTTTCTCCCACCCTTCAGGAAATGAGAGGGATGAAAGGGAGATGCATGTGAGAGGGAGCAAGACAGCCATGTGATTGCCTCCCTCCTCTGCTTATGGCAGGTGATGGTGGGAGAAGAGAACTGCACGTGATGAATTTGTTCTAAACAGAGTCAGTTGCTCCTGCTCTTGTCCTAGTTCTTCTGATGCCTTGTTAATGTCAAAAGGAATTTTTGTAGACAGTTGTAGCCGGTGGCAGTGCATGCATTGGCATACTTCACTCTTGAAAGACTATGGTATCTTGCTTGACGCTGTACGCGGAGCACTAAGGCTTGGGTAGATTAATATGGAGGATAGGCTTTTACCCAAGCAGCAAATCTCCCTCCCTATGCTACTGAAATAGTCCAATGGAACAGCAGAGCCAATACGATTGGTTCCAGCTGCATCACAGAACTGGGCTAAGGACAGGAGCTCACCCTGTCTTGTGGGAACCTGGGTGTTGAACCCTGGCTTACTGGTTAATGGGCACAGTGTCTTAACCGCTTGCGCCACCTGCAGACCTTGCTCCACACCCACAGCCCGGTGACAGTGGTTTTGCTCGATTAACAATTCTATATCCCTGCTTTCATCTCTATTGGACAGTTACTCCAGACCACAAACAACTCTCCGATGAACTCGAAGCCCCAGCAGATCAAGATGCAGTCCACAAAGAAAGGCCCCCTGACAAAACGAGAGGAGGGGGGAGCCCAGGCCGGTGTGGTTGCAGTAAGCCCTGCAGTGGCAGATGAAGCAGTTTCAGCAGGAGCAACCCCTGCAGCCCCTTCAAGCGCTCAACAACCACAGGTATGCAAGATAGTTTTTGCAGCATTTTCTGTCCCATTTCTCACAGGTATACCTGGCCGCTCCGAGGTATCCCTCCATTTCATTTTAAAATGGGTGTGCTAAAGGAGAATCCAAACCTCTCCATTGAAACCTTTGGCAAGAATTTTAATGTTTCATTCTCAAATTAGCAGCAGTAAGAACAGGCATTGAGGGTCCATAGTCTACTTTGCATCATGGGCTACTATGGATACGTGGTATGACTAGCTCAGAAAAGTTTTTCCTGTGGATTATACCGACCAAATATACCTTATGTGCATCTGTTGATTGCAACCTCATCTAGTTCTCAGTCTCTGCCTGTCTGATGCTGATCAGAAAAATAACAGCTAGTCAAGGTCAACAGCCTCATCCCTTTGATGCCCAAGGCAGCCTCCCAAATCTTCCCCCCTTATCTGATGCTGTTGGCCTCTGCTCCTTCCACACTCCATTCCAAAACAGGATTCTCTTCCCCTCCATGCTTCCTCTTCCTCTCTGCCACCCTCTTCCTATTCCATACATCCTCACTTCCTGATGAAAGAATGTGTCTGAGAAGTTGCAGGGCTTTTTCTGTGCTTACTCTAGGGTTATGGTGTGACCTCCTTGCTGACTTTTGGAGCTTCCTTGCTTTCTGCAGGGAGGATGAAACATGTGTTCCTGAGGTCTTTTGCTATTCATCCTCAAGATCTTTTTGTAGCTGTTTGGATGTTTCTTTATTGCAGAGCAGCTTGTAAATTAAAACAAATGCGTTTCAAAGGCAGAATTTGCAGAACTGGTAAAACAAAACCAGCCCAGAACCATTGTACAAATGATCTCAGATGTCCCCTGAATTAAATGAATCACTGTAAGCCACCTCCAACTTAGAAGAAGTTAGAATAACTCAACTGCAAGAATCGGCTAGAGCCAGTAAAGGTCTTGACCATAGAAGCATAGTCCTGATTGTCAGCACTGTGAAGTCTGCTCTTGGATGGGATCAAAGAGTTCCAAGCTGCTCTCCTGCTTGGCCCTCCTTCTTTTGCCTGTCTCGCTCTCTCTTTTCTGCCTCCATGACACTTGCTTTCAGAGAACTGCTCCTGATCTGAGTGCTGCTCTGGCATTTTGTCCTGCCTTGTTTCTCAACCATGCCTCCTTATGCTAGTGGCAGTGTTACAGGATGGTCACTTTGCCTGTCCATCTTTGTCTAGTATCTCGAGTCTGCTATTCTGTGTTCTGACTACTTGTGCTTCTCTTTTCCTGCTGCTTGCCTTCAGCCTGCTCTGGATGAAGAGCCCCACAACCGGGAGGGCAATAAGGTATTTCTGCAGCCTTTGCTATTTCTCCCTTGTCTGCAGATTACAGTAAGGAGAGTTTCCATCTCCACTAAGAAAGTGCCTAGCAGTTTCCTTCTCCTACTTATGACTAATTCTTTCTGAACTGTAATCTTTCTGATTACCCCTTTGGCTCTTCTTGATCACTTTGGGGCAGTGTGGTTCAGGTGCTCTCTCCACTTTATCTTGTTTCTCTTTTCCCCTTGCAGGCAAAGGCTGGAGGAGGTGGCCGGCGACGTGGGGGCCAGCGCCATAAAGTGAAGTCTCAAGGGGCTATTCTGACTCCTGCTGGTGGCTGCTGATGGTCTTCTATTCACCGAGGAATCCACTGCCCACACCCACCTGTTTTTTAAATCCAAAAATCCAGAGCAGTGTAACCAAAATCCATCCCAGCTGATCTGCTGCTGTGGAACTTTCTGCTTCCCCTCCTAGGGGGAAACAAGTGGGGATGGGGGGGGGGGGTTTGCAACTTAAGTTGGCAAAGGTGACAAAAGCACACACGGGACTGCCCAACTGCCACCTTCTCCCTCTTCCCCCAAACATTTTGTACGTTGTGAGCTTTTAGTCCTGATTTTTATTATGGTGGATGTCTGTGTGCGTGTGCATGAAGAATTGGAGGAATCCAGGTATAGAGAATCAGGTACCTGCATCCTCTTCTCTTCTTCCCACCCTATAATGTTTTAATTAACCCACCCTGTGTTTTTCTGTGATCAAGAACTCCCTCAAATGCCAGGCCTTTAAAAGTATAAATGTCCTTCAGGGTTGTGAAGAGGCAGCTGTTCTTACTCTTTGGCACCAGCAGTGCCAAGCGAGTGTTGGGCTTTTCTCCCTTGCGATGTAGCAGTGATTAGCATGAAGGAAACCCCCAAACCAGCAGGATCCCAAAGAGGATTTCTCAATACCCAACAACCTTTATTGGCATGAGGAAAGGGGATTTAGATTAGATGCACTTATAAGCTTGCTGTGGTGATGGCCACGAAAGCCCTCTCCTTCCTCGAGGCAATATCAGTTCAAGGCAAAGAGAGCTGGCGCTTCACACAATCCTTGTTTGTTCCTTTGTTCTAAATTGATGATGATCTGATGATCACGTATACCCCCATGTTCTGAGTATTTGCCAGACCAGCTACATACATGTGCATTCAGATTGAAGTAGGAAGATGGTGTAAGCTGGTTTTAGGGTGCTTACCTGTTATCCCCTCTAGTTTCTAGATGCTCTTCAAAGGCCCATTTTGATGTTTAGAGTAAGATCAGACACTATGGCAGCTGCTCCCTCTGTACTTATGTGCAAGGGAAGAACATGCTACTCATATTATAGAGAAATGGGTGCTGTGACTTCTAACTGAAGACTTGCTCTTCAGAATTAAAAAGCAGGGGCTCAGTCATAACCAGCTTTCCAGCACCAATGCAACTGCAACACAGTTCTTAGGGTTTCCCTTGATATTTCCCCACTGTCTCCTGCTGCAGGATGCAATGCACCCTGTTGGCACAGGTGCAGCAGTGCTGGAAAGTTAGCTGGATTTGGGCCTCATGTTTTTTCCCCACCCTCGTTTCAGCTTTTTCTGAACCTTAATTGTGCCATGGCAGTAATTAGGACTTGGGACTATCTCTGTAGAAAAGGGCAGGGACTCACTGGAACCAGCTTTGAGCTGTGCTTTCAGATTTGGACATGTGGTTGGATTTTTTTAAACTTTGATAGAAAACATTTTTCAGCTTCAGACATTCTGAACTTTAAAAGACAACAAACCAGCATCATGGTTTCACTTTTAAAAAAGTTCATAGTTCACTGGTTTGTGACTTATCTTAATCCTCATGCCTCATGTTGTGGCTCTGTCTTCTCTATGCTAACTGGATTTTTTGGTGACTGAGTTTCTTGGAAGTTAGAGTGAACATTAGAGAGGTATATATCTGTTTCTTCATTTTTTCAGTGGCCTGAACTCTATGTAGTTAGCAGTATTAATTTACTGCTTTGAGGAAGAGCAGTGTGTGAACTACAACTTGTGCAAGATGGAGGCCTGCTATGTCCAGTGCCTTCGGCCCTGCAGTGGTATCAACTCACACATCCATTTCATAGCCTTCTGTTTCCAGTGGAACCAGAGGCCCGGTGTAGTGTCTTCCCACTATTCATTCCTTAGTTTTGAAAGAGGGCGAAAAAAGATTTCCTTTTTTAAAAAGTCACACAGTGCTGTGTTCTACTTTGTGACCAGCATTAAAAACAACTGAGGCTGGCATGATGTACAAAAATAAAAAAGGTTTGTTCAAAGTTTAAGCAAATGGCTTGTTGCTTTCCATTCTCCCACCTTGGGTAATGGGGTGTGGAATGGTATATTGTAGTTCTCCAGATGGAAGGAAAATGGGCAGGGTGGGGAATAAAAAAGCAAAAGGATGCAGATCCATTCACATGGCATGAATTTTTGGAAAATCTACATTCAGCAGATGGGCTGACTTTCCTCTACATCCCAACAAGAATAACACAGGACAAAGGAACAATAGCCACATTTTACTTTGAGTAATATTTCTAGGCAGTCCACTCTTAGGAACAGATATTCCAAGGTGAGATGTTGGCCTGGTGCTTCTACGAATGAGAAATACATTAGCTGCAATTTTTTTCCCAACAAGATTGCCATTCATGGGAATGTAACACTTCCCTGCATATAACAAGCTTAGTATTTTGGTCCTCTTACCAGCTGAGAATTTAACATCTTCTAGGCCAGCCATTCTCAAGCCCATCTTATATACCTTGTTGCTCCCAAACCTCTAAGCCTATTCTAACTCCTGACTGGCTCTCAATTAGCTCATGATCACCCCATGACTATTTTTATAGTTAACCATAGTTAACCAAGACCAACTGACCATCTGGTGACCACAACCTCTGATGTCCGGTTATCCTTTTATCCCTGATTAATATAAACACTTTGTTTAACATGGAAAGTCCTTTTTGCAGGTGCTTTCCTCCCACCCCCTCTGATACCCTGTCAACAAGACATGTAACCTTTCTACTTGTAAACTAGGCCTCAATTTTTAGTATGAAAATTCACTTTTTGTTCCAGCAATGGTGTGCCGCCTTAGTGTGCCACGAGACAAAAAAGGCTGAAAATCACTATTCTCGGCTGTCAACTTACGTTATGTTCTTTGAAAGACTGTTAAGAAGGCTCTCTGGGACGCCATGACAGTGAAGATGAAAGCACTGACTGTAAAAGGGGGGAACCACAATCATTTTCTTGCTGAAGAATTGGTTTTACTCTCCTTAATCCCACCCTTTCCAAGATTAATCCCACCTTGATCTCACCCATTCCCCAACAAAGTGTCACAAACCATTTTTTAAAAAATAATTTTTATTGTCTTGGGTTTTGGTTGCATAGGCATAAATTACAATCTGTCGCTACAAATCAAAACAGTGCAGCATTTGCAACAGGCTGCAGAGGTTGGTACAAATCCAAGTCATCTGCATTATAGATAAGCTGTTTTCATAAGCGTAACATGAGACCGAAAGAAAGAAGTCATGCTGGGAAGGCATTTGTATTTACTACTGCCCTGCAAAGCATAATGATTTGTATGGATGTTCCATCTATTAAGTCTTTTGGAGACAGAGATGCCATCATACTTCTAGTGAACAGTCATCTGTCTGTATGATAATGTTAAAAAAACCACAGGTTAAGCCTATGTTAAGTATGAGGCTACATGAGTGTGCCTGTATAGTCAGGGAGATGATCAGTAAGAAATTCTTAGTTAACAATGAAATCAATGAATCAGTTGCTTTGTCCAATTGCATGCAAACAGGACTGTAGGCATGAAGACAACCAAACAAGTGACACAATTTTGTTCCTTTATCATCTTTCTGTGGTCACGCAGTCTGATTTAAGCTGTGGTCTCACTCTGTCTTTCAATGTATGTAATGGTCCAGAATCCCTGATGAATTAAGGAACTGCGGATATGGCACTATGGTTAGGGCATTACAGAAACAGTAGGAATTTTAAACATCTGGTCTTGTTTATATGGACTTCTCTCAACTTTCTCATTAGTACAAAGTTCTTGTATATAAAGGTCTAGAAAACAAGTAGAGAACATTTTTTAAAAAAATCAGTGCTTAACAACCACCCCCTACACATCTTTAGGAGAGTACAAAGATTAGGGTTAAGGGAGAGAAAAAAATTCTTTTGCTTCTTTGACATGTACCCCTCAGCTGATCTAAATCCATATAGAGATTGTACACTCAGTATCAAGAGTGGTGGGCTGCTACAGGCCTATGGGCATCACAGAACTGCTGACCCCCAAACTGGTATGGGCTTAAGGGTGTTTATTTTTTCCTACCATATGATTTGAAAATGAAATAAAAGGGTAGGGAAAATGTATGGTTGATGTATTTCTTTGATGTTGTAAGAAGCTAAAACAAGCCTGGGCCACTCACAATTAAAACTCACTTCTGTAGTTCTACCCATATGCCACGTCAAAGAAGTTGCCTTCTACTCTATCATCCCCTACTTCGACACAAAGCCTCTGAATTGGCCTCTGGTGCCATATTGAAGTTAGGTTCATCAAAATGCTGCCCTGTTTTTATCAGTCTGCTTGAGATACTGTGCTCTTGACAAAGGTCGGAAGGGTGGAAAACAAAGGTCAACTCCCTAGTCTCTCTCCTTGTGGTTGATCTGTCTAGCTTTCCACTGTTAAAAAATGGCAGCCACTGCTGGTGCACATCAGACTGGAAAAACTAATGGAGGCTTAGTACTAGCTATATGAATTTACTTTTGCATGGTTCTAACAGTAAAAAAAAAAATCCATGGTTAGCTATTATACCTAAATGTACTATATTAGTACTATAAACTAAGCTTATGCATTTCTTTTGAAACTATCCTAGATGATCGGAGTTTTTATACCAGTGGTCTACTGAGCTTAGGTTTTTAAGAACATTTGTATCACATCATTGGAGTCAAAGATATTAACCTTCATTTCCTTCTCAAACGAACGATAGGATTTCCATATTCACTTTCCTGTTGCAACTAGGTTCAATTTCTACAAATCCCAATGCATAACCTTAAGTCGCAATGTGCCCATTCCTGCCTCTTTTGTATATGACATGAATAATAGATTTTAGCCTCTCATCACTTCCTTATGAATATGTAACAATGATGGAAATGGGTAGAGATACATTTAAGTGATTAAGAAGGGGATGATGCTTTTAAGACAGAGCTGAAGACTGGCAGCAGCCCAGCCTAATCTCTGAAGTTAGGGTGAAAGTTTCTGCTCCAAAAATGGGTACAGGGTTATTGGAGGAGGAGGAGGAGAACTCTGCTTCTCCCAGGATTTCAGTGCTTTTAAAAAAACTGCTGGGGGGGCCACCAAATTTATGATGCTATAAAGGGCAGTCATACAGCCACAGTGTTCAGCCACCCACTGAAAACAGGGAATAATACATACAGGAATACTATTCAGTTTGGAAAGGGATGAGTGCAGTGCCAGAGGAGGCAGGTTGCTCCAGATAAATCTCATATCTTCATTCCACTGGCATTATGGGGTGGGAAGGGGGGGAAAGGATCTTTCTTTTGAATGCAGCTGTGGGAAGGGGCAAGATAACCATTCAAATATAAATGTAACTAAGTCAATAGGTAATAGTGCAGGTGCAATGGAAGGGCTGCCTCTTGAATGCTCCCCCCCATAAACTGCAAAGAAGCTCAACAGGGAAAATCATTCTAGTCAATCCTATTCTAATGTCCCTTAGTAGGTATTTGATTTATTGACACAGCTCAACAGATGGTTAAGTGGATCCCCTTGGCAAGTCAAAGCTGCCACTGCCTGGGTCTTAAGTGGCCTAGCAGTGCTTCAGCAAGGTATGAGAACAGCGGCCAATTCTGATTTCAGGCATTTCCAACCCAAAAATTTTAGGAGATTAAGTAACACTCCCAAAGAGCAAAAGATCTGGATACTGCCCAAGTTTACTATTTCAGTATTTGTCGGGGGCGGGGGGAGAGGACTTTTCCTTGTCTCTCAGGATTGCAACCTCCAGATTTCAAATTCTTTCCTACTTCTTGTAAGGAAAGTGCCTGTTCCTCTATTGCAGCTTGCAGTCAAACCTGTCAGCTTATACATTTATGTAACAACACTACTCACAACTCCACCCCAAGAAAGGGAAGAGTAACAACATAAAAGCTGCTTACTGCCCTTCTTTCAGGCAAATCTGATAAATACCATCCCTTACCCCACCCCTATGATATGATCATTACAGACAGGCTGCTAAAACTGGACGTGGAGCCTAACACGTCCAGGAACACCTGCAAACCTATTTTCATTGGGGGGGGGGGGGGGAGAGATGGGGAAGATATGAACTGCATAGGCTTGTTTAAAAAAAGAAATCAATTGAAAAGCAGTTGGATAGAAAATACCAAATCCAGTAGCAGCGCTCTTCCCCCCCCCCCCCCATTTACAGACTGAAAAAACAGGTGGTGCCTTGGGGGGGTCCTCCCCCAGGATACCCATTTACGAGCTAAAAGAAGTGTTGCCCCAGCAAGGTGGCATTTCTTTCTGGCAACACTTTCTCTCTGCTATCGTCGTTCCTCTGGAGGCGCAGGATTTGAGGTAGCCAGCGAGCAAAACTGTGGTGCTGGGAGGGGTTAGGAGACCGGCTCCCCATGCACACGGAAGCGGTAGATGCAGGTGTACTCTGGGTGGCCCCAGTTGCTGAGAACCCGGAGCTCAACCAGCTGGAAGGGTGCATTCATCTCTTCATCCTGAGGACAGACAGAAAGGGGAGGTGAAACAATCCCTATGTGGGATCCATAAGGATCAACAGCCTGTAGTGGACAGGGAGAAGGCACCAAAGCCTTGCTCTTCTCTCATTCCAGTTAGGTCTGATTTCCTTCAAACCCGCTATTTGGTCACTGGAGAAGGATAATGGTGTAACATTCCTGTCCAGTTGAAGCAGAAACTTGGACTAAGGTTCAGGAACTGACGTGCCCTGGGGCAAAGGTCCACAATACCTTATATGTCAGTGGTGAGATTCGAATAAATTAACAATAGGTTCTATGTCCTAATAACCTAAATTAGCAACAGGTTCTACGTCCCATTAGTAACCGGTTCTCAGAACCAGGTGCTCCATAGCAAAGCATTCATTCCATAGAACCCCCTGAAGCCCACCACTGCTATGGTGTTTCAGGTGACTGTGAAAATACCATGTTAAACAGTACATCTGTGTCTGAAACCTCAGAAAGGCTTTCCATGTGGTCTAGAGCAGTGGTACTTGAACATTTCAGCCTGGGATCCTTTTCTGAGAATGACAATCTGTCCAGGACCTCTTAGAAGTGATGTCATGGCTGGAAATGACATGAAAGGTGTCCAGTGCCAAATTCCAAGATGGCTGCATCCAGCTTTTCACAACTTTGAATACCACTGGTCAAGAGTGCTGCATGGATATAGCACTCGGGGGATTTGTCCCCTCCAGGCCTGCCACTAATAGTCAAATAATAATAGTCAATAATAGGCTAAACGTGCCATTTGTGGTTTTGGTTTTGCAACAGCAAAATTTTTTTTTGCTTGGAGCAATGCGTGTTTGTATGTACAGAGGGTTATACACACACAGGGTGGATATTTTGCCACAAAATTTCCCAGGCCAAATCAGCTGAGCTCCATTTAAAGATATGGGAGCTCATTTTGCCAGCTTTCTGGGTTAGCATCTCCCTCTTGAGACTCCCCCTTTCCTTCTTTCCTACCTGTAAGTGGAATGTTTGGATGGGATCTCCATTCTGGTCATAGGTGAACTGCCCGAGGAGGATGCCTTCCTGCTGTCCTTCTTCAACTAAGCCCTAGGAATACAAACCATGGTTGGGGAGAGGGAGGCGGTGGGGGCAGAGGAAGAGGAGGCAAGAGCCCGGGAGTGAACATAGTGATCGAAGGGGCACAGAAGGGAAGGGACACAAGTGCAATTAAATGCCACTCTTGCAGCTGCATGCCAAAATGAAACACAGACAGGGCAAATGGGAGGTAAAGGGACACATAGGACCAGCAGGGAGGGAAGAAGCTGATAGTTATGAACACTCAGATTTCCTTCCTCCTTTCCCCACTGGCAGATTTAATTCAGGAGACTTCCATTTATAAAACGTTACTGAAAGCATGGAATTCACTGAGCCAAGATGAGGTGATGGCTACAAGTTTAGGCATCTATGAGAAGGGCTTAAGAAACGTGTGGAAGATAGGTATGGCAAGGATGATTAGCTGGTACAGAAATGTGCTTCTGAATATGTTGCTACTGGGGAGAACTGCTGCCTTCAACCTTTGCTTGTGGAAGGCAGGTTTCCCCCCACTGATGATCCCAAGCAACCAATAGTCCTCTGGCCACTGAGAAACAGGATACTGGATTAGGTGGATTGATGCATGCCAGCAGGGCTTTATTTTGTTCCTATAAGACACATCTGGATATATTTGTATTTACTCGAATCTAATGCAGCATCAAATCTAATGTGCACCCCATAATCAGAATACCACATTTATTCAAATCTAACACGCACCCCAATTTTGGAGACTAAATTCAGCTGAAAAGGTAAGCATTAGATTTGAGTAAATGAAGTACCATCTCCTTCCAAATGAAGACTTAATGGGTTAGATTGGCCAACATCTTCTGAGAATCAAAAGTGATAATCAGAAAGCTGCAGTTAGGAGAACTGAAATGTTCTTACAAACTCTTGGAAACCACTGTGAAGGCCTGAAACTATTGTATCAAGGTAGAGATGGCCAAATTATTTTGTCCCAGGCTGACGTAGTGCTGCAAGCCTCTAGAAGACTTCACTAAGGTGGAAGAGTTACCCATCACTGGAAGTCCTTCCTCAACTCACAACCTGCCCCAATTCTTTCCCCATCTCCATGCAAAGAAGACTTACAAAGACTTGAAAGTCCTTGGGAGCACTTGGTATAGTTCCTTTGGGTGAGAGGGATTTGGAGATGTGCTCTAGCGTCACAGCCGTGGGTTGGATGTTGCTTGAAAGACGGATGACAGCAAAGCCTTGGGAGCCTTGGAAAGCCCAGCAATTCCCAGGGTAGACATCTGGCTGTGATGCAACAAGAAAATTAATTTTAAAAAACCCACAGTTTTAAGACAGCAGTAAAAATTTTGCACTTATTAGTCTTGCAGTCCAATCCTAAGCATGTCTACTCAAAAGTAAGTCCTATTGTGTTCAATAGTACTTACTCCCAGGAAAGTGTGGATAGGATTGTAGTCATGGTCCTACTTCACTCCTGAAGCACATGGGCTAGTCAGATACTCAAGGATCATTCATTCAATCAAGAGGAAAATATAACCAACAGGCTCTTGGTACTTGCAGCATCATTATTTTACAAAAATAAAATGGGGTGTATACATACACTTTTATATGGGGTGTTGACTGACACCCCATATAAATACAGTGATCTGTTCCAAGACTCCCACTGATATTGAATTAGGTTTTAGAGGACCTCCTGGATGTGTCCAAGAAGCCTTCTGAAGCCCAGAGGAGCAGTGGATGTCATTTTCCACTATTTAATGATAGAGAGAGCAGGGAGGCCTTTGGAGATCCAGGGTCCTTTAAGGCCAGCTGCTGCCTTGGCACCTGCAGAAACTGAAATCTGCAGATACTAAGTTTACAGATAGGAAGTGCTCATGTATGTACTGAAAGGTAGATTATCTACATCTGAAAACATGTGGAAATACTTTTGTCTTTAAGCAGATCAGGATGGAAATGCACATTGCAATTGATATAGGGATGTTACTGGAAATGCTACTAGAAATCATCCCCTGCCACTGATCAGTTACTGATATGCCTCTAACGCTGTCACTAAGGCACGCATCCATGAGATTTAGATCAATACCTGGTTGAAACTGTAGACATGCCCCATAATATACAGTAAGTTTTGATCCTCAGTCTTAAATGCCTTTGATCTTTTCCTGAACTTGTAGCCCATGTCCGCTAGAGGGCAAAAATCATGTGCAAAGGATTGGCTCAAGGAGGAGCACACCCCCCCCCCCCCCAAGACACAGAGGCATGGATCAGTACCTTGGTGCATATTGCTATATATTTTTCACCTCTACTACTTTAACCAACGATGCAGAGAAATCACCCTCCTCTGGTCAGGTATATTATCCAGTGACTGTTCAAGAACATCTCGGTGAGATTCACAGCTCAGTAAAGAACCAAATCTGCAGAGATGCCCCAGATTGTGAACACTGAAAGCCTCACCCCAAGATCTTCTTGACTCTCAAGCTTTCCAGAGATAGGGTCCAAACAGTTTTCTACAATTAGGATGGTTCAGACCCAAGTCAAAGGCAGAGCGTAACTAAAACTGGAATCCTATCCGTATTTACAGGGTGTAGGCCTCCCTGAACACAATGGGACTCTGTGTAAACCTGCATAGGACTGGACTGGAATTCTGGAATTTCAAATTCCATATGGAGTTGACAAAGCCTTGAAAAGAAGCCCTCCAACCATTATGAGATATATCTGACCATTTTTGATTACTATCTTGAGGAAGTGAAGAAGAAGAGGATCAAGTTCACTGGGCCAATCTCTCCCTCCCGACCCCAAACCTTCCACATAGAGTTATTGCAAACACAAAATTGGATAATGCCCATCTATGCTGATCTGAGTTCCTTGTAAGTCAGGCAAATTCAAAATGTACCAGGAGAAGATCTAAGCAATGACGATATACAGATCTATACAGAAGATATACATAATGAGGATAGGAAGACAAAAACAGAATAAGACTGTTGCGTTTTTACCAGTAACTGGTGACCCCTACCTGCAGAATAACCCGTGGGGACTGAGAATGGTACCACAAGGGGATCCCAAAAAGACTCAGCAATGCAGTCTTGGTCTCATAAGTTTCCGAGCACCGGGTGCTGATCACACTGGCCCCTGTAATTAAAAAACAGAGAAGAGAAGCTGTAGGGTTTAGTCCAATAATCAAGAACATGGACGAACAAGCCCTTTTCTCATTAAGGGCACAGAAATCTGCAACATAAAGTCCAGCTTCTGCAACAAGGACCACTTCACTTAAATCTGCATGCTTTATTCAAGTTGGACCATAGTAGGGTGGGTTGAAAGGGTCCTTCTGCACAAGCTGAAGCTTGCAGGATGGGAGTGAAGAAACAAGGGTTGCTGAGTCCCAAGACAGGTGTGTCTCTTCACTGGTTTTTAACCAGTCCTCTCTAGTTTTTAAACATACTGCTATATCTGAACATAAAACCTTAGGTTTATTCTTGGCCACCACAAAGATTAGAAACTTGCCTTTTTAAAGAGCAAAAAAAATCTGTGCTTTGATAGTGATCATGATAGACAGAAAAGGTGCCATTGGTGTGCATACCTGCTGATTCAAGAGCATAGTCGACCATTCCAATGCGATCCTCACTGTAGCGTTTCAGGGCTTGGTTCACAATGAGGTGCACTTGCTGAAACAATACATCAAGACAATGCAAGGACAGGAACCTCTGAGACGTCAAGTTAGATGAGATGTTTGCTGTAATGACTATCATACCCCAGAGCAAAACAATGAGGTGAAGTGCTCTCTTCCCTTCCCACTTTGCCCTGATCCAGTGATCAGAGATCTGATGAATTCCTATCACTCCATGGGGCTGTGGCAGTAGGCAGAAACTCCCAGCATAATCCCCATTGATGCCCCAAAAGAGGCCGATGGAACCAGTAGTTTGAATGTCCTCACCTCTTCTGTTACTCCTGTGACTCCTTCCCTTTGGAGCGCTAACCCGACGTCCCGTGCAGACAACTTCTGGTCCTCTGATATCTTGGCAAGGAATCTGCGCTCCAGGTTGAGGAGCCGTTCCTCGAGCTCTTCACGCTGGAGGAACCGAATGCCTGAGCCATCCTCCCGAGGTTGGGACAGGAAGTGGCTGAGCCATGCAGGAAATTGAGCTTCCACCTAAAAGAGGCCAAAGGAAGCATCAGAGAGTTCAGGTAGATGGAAAATGCTACCTCCACTTCATCAGATTCACCAACTATTTCTATGAGGCAGGACGGACGGATTCTCAGGCAAGATGCAAATAACATATGTGGAATAGCAGGGGATCTGCAGGTCAAGGGGCTTGAGTGTCTGATCTGGGCTTTGGTTTTCTACACTGAAATACCCTTTTCCTGTACATGGTACAAGTGATTAACACACTGTGCCTGTTAACCAGCAGGGCAGGGTTCGAGAACCAGGTCCGCACAAGACAGGGTGAATTCCTGTACTTAGCACAGCTCTGTGGCGCAGCTGGAACCAATCGTATCGGCTCTGCCATTCCTTTGGATTATTTCAGTGGCATGGAGAGGGGGATTTGCTGCTTGGGTAACAGTCTGTCCTCCATATTAATCTACCCAGGCCTTTGTGCTTCGCATGCAGTGTCGAGCATGATACCATAGCCTTTCAAGACTGTTGGATGCCAAGTTTTTTTGCAATAGACATACAGCAATCTGATCTAGCACTATGATTTTACACACTTTACATTTTATGATGCAATTCCATCTTCTGGATTTGGGAATTGACGGTACTGCACCCACCCCATTAATGGAGATGGTCTTCAGCAGTGGCATGTGAGGTCACTGGCACTCAGGGGCCATACATTTTTTACATTTCCTTCTCCCCCCACCCCCATGACAAAATTAATTAATCTGTGCAGTAAGTCCAGGGGAAACATAGGTCTCCCTATCTAGAAAACGTTGAGCACTTATGTCGAAGTTCAACCCAAAAAGTTGTCCCTATCAACAGATGCAGGCAAGGTGCTGATTTTCAGATGACTGTGCAATTGACAAGGGTGGTTTCATGATATTCCCACAATGCCATTCTGTGTGTGAACTGGACATGATACCTAGTACATAATCTAGGAAGATTTCTCAAAATGCAGTGTGATATAGCGTAAGGTGAAAAAGAAAACTTATAAAATCAGAAATCTGTGTGTGTCTGCATACACACAACAGAACCTCAATCAAACTCCTATAAGAAGTATCTGGCTCTACTACAGGAAGGATAACACTCAAGGTCTTCTAATAAAATGAAGATGAGACAGAAACTCACATCTTCCCGCACTTCCTTGATCTGTCTTGGAATAGAATCCACGTGTTTTGACAATGTTCTCTGGTCCGAAGTCAAGATCATAAATTCCTTCTTCAGGCCTTCCAGCTGTGCCTCTAGTACGGCCATCCCATTCTGGAAATTATCCATCATGCCTTCCTGTGCAGAGCTTCAAAAACAAACATAAAGTGAGACGCCTGTGACATTATGATAATGCAATAAATGTGCAATGTGGACACCAAGCAGTGCAGATATAAAGGAGGTGGGATATGTTTGCACACCCTATTCTTCAAGAGCTGTATAACTTCACTTTCATAGAACAAGCATGAGATTCCCAAGAAAAGATTCCCAGTCTTTTGTTTTCATATGAGTGGAATGGCCATATTATACAACTGCTTGCCGAGGGATCTGAAATTACCTTTGCCATTGCGAAGTCATTTGGAGCATCCGGGTCTCCGTCTCCTGGAGAAGGAAAAGCAATGGTTAAGACAAGGAAACAGTAGTGTAAGGCCAATGCACAGGAGTTCACACCAAAATGATGTTCACACCATGGTGTAGTAGTTAGGGTGTTGGATTGAAACCTGAAAAATCCAGATTCAAATTCCCCCAGGACAATGAAGCCAAGGGTGACCTTGAGCCAGTCACTCTACCTCACAGGCACAGGTGGGCCCAGACAGGTTCTGTCCGGTTCCTAGGAACTGGATGTTCCTATTTACCTGCCGCTGGCGATCCGGTAGTGGTGGGGGGCGCTATAACAGGGGGACCGGTTCGGCCGCTGAGGCGGCAGGGGCAGCCAGCCGGGCACTTTTAAATTTGCTGTGGCAGCCCAGCGAGGTGCCCCACAAGCCCCAGCTGAGTCCCTGCTGCTCCTGTGCCCCCTCTAGCTATGCTACCCCCTCCTCTCTTCCAAGCCCCATCGTTCCCCCTCACCACTCCCTGCTGCTCCATTGCCCCCTCTAGCTATGCTACCACCTCCTCCCTTCCAAGCCCCATCGCTCCCCCTCACCACTCCCTGCTACTCCTGTGCCCCCCTCTAACTATGCTAGAGTAGGCTGTCCCTCAGGGCTCTTCAGTCACCCCTTCTACGCATGACTACTCAAAAGTAAGCACCATGATAGTCAATGGGGCTTACTCCAAGGAAAGTGTGGCTGGGAGTCTGGGATTGCAGCCTGAGAGCATCCTAGCATGTCTACTCAAAAGTAAGCACCATGATAGTCAGTGGGGCTTACTCCCAGGACAGTGTGGCTGGGACTGCAGCCTGAGAGCCCAAGCCTAGCATGACTACTCAGAAGTCCCATGACAGCCAATGGGGCTTACTCCCAGGAAAGTATGGTTAGGGTTGCTGGGGGGCACTAGCAAAAACTTAGATTTTTAAAAAAAAAATTAAAGTTTTTTAATTTTTAGATTTTAAAAAATTTCCCCTTTAAATTCTCCCTGGTCCTGCCCCCTGACCCTGGCCCCGCCCCCTGACCCGGCCCTGCCCACTTCTGGGGAACCGGTTGTTGGGCCAGGCCGGGCCCACCACTGCTCACAGGGTTGTTGTGAGGACAGCAGGTGTGGAGGGAACCAAAGGTTTTTAAGCCTCCATGGGCATTTGGATTTGGCTTGGGAAAGGTGGGCAATGTGTCCCTTGAATAAATTAAACAGGCAGCACAATTCAAATTTGTGCTAGAACAGGCAGGCTGGCATAGTCTGCACTGAATCCAGTGCAAGTTTTTGAACTGCTGCTGAGCTACCCTGGGGAAGTGGAGGCTTGTCCCCTTTCCTTTGGTTGGCTACAGGAGCCCCAATAGGTCTACTCAGACTCAGGCCACCTCCAGTAGTGCTATGGAAAATGCTATGGGAGATGTTTAGGAACTCTTCCCCACCTAGCTGTGTCTCCAACTGCAGTACCAGTTATGTCATCATCAGCAATATTCAGGTGATGCTTCTGAAATTCCCATCCCTAAGGACCTTATCAGCAAAGTATCAGATTCAGCATATATGTGCCTAGAAGCATACATTCATATCTAGGTCATCTTCTTTCCCAAGAGACAGCAGCTCATATTACACTGAGGCTGAAATCCAATACAGATTTATCTGGGAGTACATCCTATAACACAATGGGGCTTAATTCCGACTAAGCATGCAGAAACTCACATTCTACTACATCTTTTATATTTATCTGGAATTTTTTTTACAAAAATTCCATTTTTTGTACAATTATTTTAAATGACTGCAGCCCACTCCAAGAGTTTTTGATGATGCGAGCTAGAACTTTAAATGAGAAGATTAACCACTGATTTTTTTAAAGGGGATCCCAGGATCATGATAAACTCCTACCCTTCAAAACGTGCCACTATATCACCAATTTTATTTTCATATGGGTATAGATGTCCACAGCCAAGAGCCAGGTTATACTTTTCTGTATGAATGACTGTACTGGGACACAGACTACAGTCTATACTTGCGAATGATTGTAACTTGTGACTAACTGAACCCAAAACAGACTAGCAATGGTTGTGCAGGGTATACAAGTGCATCTAGGGATGCTTTAATGCATGATCAGCCCTACAATGAAACTTGCTTCTGAGTACAATGTGCATGGGGTCAGATTCCAAATTTTTTAAAAATTTCAGTGACTGAGGTTCCAATCCTACTAATGTCTTTATGGCAGATTGAAAGCTGGGTCACTGTTATGCACTTCTGGAGGTCTCCCTTGGCAATGGTAAGTTGATGGTGAGGGCTGACTGCGGGAGGAGGAGATAATGAAGTATGTTGAGGAAGGAACTGGAGAGGACATGTATTTATTACTGGATTATTGCTAGAAAGTTGGATAGGTTTGGGCCCTCAACGACATCAATGGATAATTGTTTAATTACAACTGATTCATGTTAATTTATATTGCAAGATGTTTCAACGTGTATAGATTGCAGTATCAGATTCAAAAGGTGAAGTTGGGCTTTACCTGAGAAGCTTGAGAGACTTTCTCCAGGAGATTGTCAAAGTCCTTCTGCAGCTGGGATCGGAAAGTGTTCAATTCACCCTGTAGGAAAATGGGCAAATAAGGAACTGGGGGATGATTAAGACAACAAACCTCCCCAATCTACTACTAGGTTGTCAGCACAATTGAGGTGGGCATGACAGCGGAACTCAGGCTCTTTGTTTCTTGTGCCATAGAGACACTTCCCCTACAATCCAGAGTAACTATGGGAAGACATAAGAGGCACTTACTCTGGATTGTTCTATGCATTTCCCATAGGTTTCCCTAACTATGCTGGTGTAAAAGGTTCTGTATTTACTCTGGATTGTAGCCTTCATTAGCAACGTAATATCAGTTGGATATCAGGAAAAAATTCCTGACAGTGAGGGCGGTTCGGCAGTGGAACAGATTGCCAAGGGAGGTGGTGGACTCTCCCTCACTGGGGATCTTCAAGCAGAGGCTTGACGAGCACCTGTTGGAGATGCTCTAGGAGGATTTCCTGATACAGGAAAGGAGTTGGACCAGATGGCCCACTAGGTCCCTTCCAACTCTGTGATTCTATCTATTAGTCTAGGGATTGACCAATCTCAGATCTGCTATACTCAGTTTCCTCAGACATCACAAAGGGCAACTATTGCCAGCTCAACCAAAATGATCAAGTGACTTGGGAAGCCAACGTATTCCTAATGCCAAAATAAAAGACCTCTACTGTTTTTCCAACCTGAATTAGAGCACAATCCAAACCATGTCTACTCAAAAGTTAGCCCCATTGTGTTCAATGGGTCTTAGGAAAGTGTCTTGAGTGTTTTTGCTAGTTTTCCCTGTCCCTTCCCCTTTCTCCATCCCTTTCTTCCGTTGTACCATGTTTCCTGGCATATAACTCTGCATTATTGTTTAACTAACCAATGTACAGCACCTGTAATAAGTGCCTATTAAATACCAGATACTTATTTTAAAATCAGTAAATAATAAAATTGTCCTTCCTCCCAACATCCTCCCTCTCTGTTGCAACTCCCCTACCTGGAGGTGTAGTTTTCCTTCTTGGTGGAGCTTCTCCTTCAGGGCAGTTTCTCGTTGTCTCACCAGTTTGTCCAGCAGGGCCAGGGTATCATCATGTGACAGAGATGCGCCATTGGATGCCTTTCCTCTCTGGAGTTCCAGCACTGTCGCTGCAGCCTCCAGGGACTCAAAACGTCTCTCCAGGGCCTGAAGTCGAGACACAATGTCCTGCTGTTCCTTTTCACCCAGAAGCAGCAAAGGAGAAATGCATAAGACTATTATTATCCCTATTTCAACTGCCTCCAGAATTTTATTATGGGAAAGTGTTTTGTGTGTGGCTGTTCCTGAAGACTGTTAAGAGCCCATAGCTGATGTAGGAACCCCTGGCCTGGCTCTCCCAAATAATTGGGCTCTCCCATATCTTGAAAAAATGATTAATATGATGTATTTTTTTATTCCTTTACCTAGGGCTAAGCCTCGGTGGCAAGAAGAGGTGTACTTCGACCTGTGGTGGCTAAATAGGTGGCACAAGTCCACGTGAACCTAAGCCACAAGATTGGGTCACAGAAGCAGTCAGTGCAGGTGGAAGACATAGAACTGGGCTTTAAATTACCTTAAGGTAATTTAGGGAATGTATTATTTTCATAATTATTCTGTATTGTATTTGGCAGTGAATGATTCTGAACACAGGAACTAATCAGAAATTATAAATGGGTTCTTAGGGGAACAACATTTTCACTATTCAAATTTTTGATTTATAAGCAATTTTTGTCAAGTTAATTAAGCTTGTATAACAAAGAATGAGTGTATGTAATCACATCCTGCTATGAAAAAAGAATTATCCCATTCTATTTTGCATTCCCAGATGATCTGGGGAAATAAACAGAATGCTGGGAACTAACACACAGGTCGAAGCGAACACTATAGCTAATCCTGGATGTGAGGGCGGATCTGGCTGCGACATCTGTCACCCCATTGATCGCCAGGGTTGATTCGGCTATGGCTAACCCCCAGGTTGACTCAATATTTGATTAGTACTTGCCTCCAAGAACACAGCAGAGTCTCCTGCTTCATAGCCTTTCCTGGCAACTGGAGGAGAGAACTTCAGAGCTCCCCAAGAGAATAGAGAAGGATGGAGACCAAACGGGTAAAAATACCAAGCACCTAAAATCATCAGAAGAAATAAATTGGCTGAAGAAAACTTGGCAGGATAGAAGAGCATTTAGGTAGATTTTAAAGGTCACTCATTTCCATCTTCAATGGAAATTTCTATTTCATTTAGAAATGAAACTAAAAATTAATGAACTTTTCTAAGACAAGCTTAATTGCCTGCCACATTGCCATGGAAAGCATGGTAAAGGCTGCCTTTAAGCCATTAACTGCAACTTAAGGGATGCTTATCTTTCAAATTAAAGAGCCAACCACATTCGCTTTGAAACAAAACTGCATATAAATAAATAACATATAATTAGGCTACACTTGTATTTGAATTCATGACTGTCTAATGAAAATAAGCAGCAGCAGATTCAGGAGTGACAGAAATAGTCTTTGAAAACTTCATAATGAACATAATGTGGCCTGTTCTTTGTGCCCATAATAATTTGTCCTGTTCTCTATGGAGAGCCTCAGAAAAAGAAAGTGTGATAGGAGGAAAGTAAAGGACAAATAATAAACTCACCATAACTGAAAGCAGCCAGGAGCAGAAGCAGGAGTAGCAGCAGAAGCAGCCTCTTCATGTTTGGATAGCTCCTGGGTACAAAACACAGAGATTAATAAATACAACTCTGTTGTTCAGAGTTCCAAGAAAAATGCCCCATTCATAGGCAGCAAAGATGAAGGGGCAATTTTGATTACAGGTTGAACCTCCCCATTCATGACATCTGGTTCCAGGTATCTCCATGATTATATATTTTTGTGTTATACAAAGGCAATTGTTTACCATTTTAATAAGGCAGGCAATGAATCAAGTTCTCTTTCAAGTGGCTTAAAACAGCTTAGTTTCAGTTCCGAGGCAATTCAGAAGTGATAATTCAAGCTGCCTTGAGTCGGCCACGGCCCAAGAAAGGCAGGGTATAAATTTAATAAATAAATAAAATAATCACATGGGGGAGGGGAGGAGCTCTACGTCCCAGCTGTAACCTGAAACCAAAGTTGACCCTTTTGTAAACCTTTCCAAGGCAAGCTTAATTGCCAGCCACACTGCCATGGTAAGCAGGCTGCCTTTAAGCCATTAACTGCTACTTAAGGGGTGTTTATGATCAGTTTAAAGAGCCAATCTCATTTACTCTGAAACAAAATCAAATATAAATAAATTGCATTTAATTGGGTTAAACCTGTATTTGGTGGGGTGAACATCCCCAAAACAGTTGGGGTGAAATTCCTCAAGGTAGGAACCAAAGAAGAGACATGGAGCAAAAGCCGCTGTGTGTCTCTTTTCTCTCCCTTACCCATACCACTCACTACAACGGAACATATGATGGGCCTCCATCCCCACTTCCCTCAACTGCACACCAGTGGCTTGAAGAAATAGGGTAAGAAGCAGCAAATAATGCTCATGGTGGTGTCCACAGGATTCTGCAAGAACACAGGAAACCTGAGTGCATCCAATCCTAGAAGCATTTGACTATTCACCTTCTGGTTCATGGCTGCCTTCAAGGCTCAGGAATCACAGCCCATCCCTTGCTGTACACAATGAACTTCTTCCACACTAACCTTGTTAAGACAAAGACATCCAGAAGAGATGCTGCTGTTGTGAGGCGGTACCACGTGGTCCCGAGCCACCAATATAGCAGTCCAAAGAATCGGCCTGTAAAAAAAAACCCAGAAGAACATTAAAAGAGCTATAGGCTGTGCATGCCCTTATCTGCAAGCTTTGAGGGTTCCTTCTGTTAAGAGGCCCCTTTTACTCACACACTAATCCCAATTACATTGATTTGGAATTAGGACAGCTGGAATACTTGAATCTAACCACAGTTTTGAAAACTGCAAGTCACAGACTATACAACCCTATTTCTTCACCCTTAGCACTTATGGTAATTCTTATGACCCATTAGCCATTACTTTTTTCATTTTCTTTGTAAAATGCTTTGTGAACTTTTTTAGTTGAAAAGCTGTATATAAATAGATGGATGGATATACAGCTACACTACAGGCAAATGGACTTAATACTCATTCCCCCTCTGTAGGAAAAGTAGTTCTGTGAAAAGGGCTTGGATAACTGCAGAATTATTTTCATCCCCCAGGATTCTTCAGAAAGGGAAGCCATACAATCCAAACTAGTATCAAATAGATCAAGGTTTGTGGTCTAGATGTGCTTATTTTCCTTTGCTATCTTGTGTATGTTGTGTTTAACTTAAACATAATGGCTCTTCTGCTTACCTGGTGATGTAAGCACCAGCCAAAAAAATGATCTGGCTTTAGAGAGGGCATTCCTGAACCCAGAACCAGTAGCGTTCTGGTCCAAGGAAGTATGACCTACAAGAAACAAGAGTATGGTTAGCCAGCAAATAAAGTTTCCTTCACTCCTCTCTCTTTCTCTCTCTCCCAATCAGAGAAAAAGGGAACCATTTCTTCTACAGGTGTCTCTTGTTATCCACTACAGTTTTGTTCCAAAACCTCCCACAGATTAAAAAAATAAGTGGGGAAAAAACAGTGGAAAAATAAATTTAAAGACCCACTTCCAGGTTTCTTGCTCGTAATACAATAAAGTCTTGCTTCTATATCTGAAGGGGTTTGATGCTGGGACTCCCTGCTGATCCCAAAAAGTGTTAAATAAAAGCAGTTTTTTTTAAAAAAAGTATGTCCCTTTATAATACTTTAAAAAGAAGCTTTTCTTCCTGTTCTAGATAAGAAGTCAGCAATTAGAAATGTAAAGGACCCCTGCCTTTGCTTGGCTCATCTGATTAATGGAATGATTGCTTGCTTGAATGCCTCTCTACAACAATAGAAAAGCCGTTTTAAAACTGTGATTTGGAGGGGCAAATCTGTATTGAGTCAAAGCCGTTTATAAAAAAATTAATGTATAACATTATGGTTATACATTATGGTTGGATCTGTATTTCCTTGGTCCTCAATTGGGAGGACCTGTTCAAGAAGGTGCAGAAGGTTGCTAAGGAGCCTTGCTAAGAAACATCATAATATCTATACAGGATGAAGATGTACAGAAAAGGTAGTACTGGTTTATTTTATTTTATTCAATTTAACCCTACAACCCAGATAAACTACGGGAGCACATAAGAGACATTTACATTGAAGTAGTTTATGGCACCACCTAGTGAAAATCGAGGGGAAATTCATATTGCAACCCAGAGGAAATTGTTCTTGCATCGGAGCAAGGACTCCCCGTAGTTACTCTGGACTGCGCCCTAAGACTAGTTCAGCGAACATTGCAATTGTCCATTGTTTCCCCTTAACCATTTAGTTCCCTGGTGAAACATGGAACATCCAGTCAATTTGTGTGGTCTGAATGATAAACTGTGCTTTATCTTTATTCAGACCAGTGATTAAAGTAAGTATTACCAGCCATGCTGACTTTCATTTCTTTTTGCCCTGGCTGGTAATCTTTATAGAAGTATTTCTCCTGGAAGTGTGCCACTAGGGAGCCCCCAAGATCCTTTCAGGCACATCATGAGCACACATTATCAATGGTCACATCTGGACTCCCCAAGACTCTGTCCATACATTGATGGCAAATCCCCCAGATCCATTTAGGTGTACAGGTCTCCAGAGACCAGAAAGTTTGAGAACTGCTGCTTTCTGAAGGGCCTAATCCTATGCAACTTTCCAACACCAATGCATCCCCAAGGTAAAGGAATAAACATTGAATGACTGAAAAGGCCTCTATCACTGCCCCAACACCGTAAGATGAAGCTCACACCTCACTGATGTGGCTGGACCAGTGCTGGAGAGTTTTACAGGACTGGGCTCTAACTTGAGTTGGGAGACTATCTATGGACATATTTATTAATCCCCTTTCTGGATTTTTTTATTTTCTCCTCCATTACAGAGTCATGTCTATGGTGAATCTGAAGGTGTGAGTGAAGATAGATGTAGCAACTGAAGAGCAGTAGGGCTGGTTTAGACATGCCCTCATTGGGTTTAATGAGGTTTTTCTGGCCTGAGGTAAGAGCTGAAAAACCAGTTTACTTGTTCTGAGGATGGTTCAGACCAAGCCAGAAAAAAACCCAGTGGGAATGCGGGTATTTATTTATTACCTCGTGCCTGTGATAGCACACACATGCATGTGCACGCACTCCCCAGACCAGTGTTGCAATAGTTTAACATTTTATACATATGCTGCTTTAAAATATTTTTTAAATAAGGTGAAACATGAGGGTGGCAAGAAGAACAGCCTGAAACATGAGGGTGGCAAGAAGAACAGCTGAACCTGGTGTCTGGCTGGTGTGCATACATAAAAGCTGAGTTGCACAGCTAGGATCACACCACAGGTGAAGGTCCTACTTGGACCACTGCTAGATATTATGCCTGTCTTCCCTCTCAGGCTGCAATCCTATCCTCCAATTAGGCTGGCCTAAGCCCCAGCATAATTTCTGAGCTGACCTGAGGGTGTCACAAAAGTCCTGTAAGACACTTCTGCGCCACTCCGGAGAGAGGGTTCGGCATGCGCTTGCCTTCCTACATTACCACGGGAATGGGAAGAGCAATGAGTTGTGCCATTCTAGGTTAGGATTGCACCCTTAGAGAAAGAGTAGGATGCAGACAAAGCAAGATATGAGGGTATTCTAAGTGCATTTTCCTCCCACCCAAGGTTCCCACTAAAAATCGGTGCCACTGCGCAGAGCCTTCCCATAGTCATATAGCAACATCTTCTTAGAGTTCATGGCTGACTTCTAGTTCAACCAAGGCACATGGAGTTTGGTTGTGAGTTGTGTAACTTAATGGGAATGTTCTTCACATCTAAGCCACACAAGAAACGTTCCAAATGCTTAGTACTTTTCTGCTGGTAGGTGTGTTGTTACGGCAGCCTTCAGACAAGGACCACTTTTGTACCTGTGTAGTCATCTTCAGAGGAGTAACCAGATGAAGACGCATAGGTGTCATATGTCCTTCTCTCAGTCAGTCCGTTGATTTTACTTGACTCTGTGCCTCCAGTTCCTCTTCTTCTTCTCATTGAGAGCTCATTGCCTATCCAGGAAACACAAACCACGCTGAGTAAAGATACTCCCATCCCTACCTACCCAATTCCCCTGGTGCCAACGCAGTCAAGCCAACATGCTGCATCCCATGGGGGAGTTTCGAGTTATGGAGGCTGATAAGGGAACATTTGTTTTCTTGCCCCAGAGGAAGTCTCTGCAGTCTTAATGGGTCTCCTCAAATCTGGATGAGCTACTTTGCTGGTGCAAGTCCAAGTAGACCCAAGTCAAGGGATCGAGTTCAGGAAGGGAGGTTGGATATCAGGGGCAATGCTACCACTGATACCAACCTCTTCCTGGCCTCAATGTCCCCCGTTCCCTGGTCTTACCTTCTTCCTCCCTGTCCTCATTCCTCCTACCCTTGCCCACTACCCACCCAACCACATGCTACTTTATTAGCATCAAGCCTCTTGCTGTGACTGCCATTGACCTGTAGATGCAGCAGCTCACCATTTCCAGTGATAGCCAGGCTTTGTTGTATAGCATGTCACATTTTGTGTTCATAAAAGCCTAAACACACATTCTTGTGACATAGCAGCCCAGCAGGAGATTCTTTACCGGGAAAGTAATAACTGACATCAAAACAAGATTATTGCTCATCTATTTCTCCGCACTGAACGTACACCTGGCTTGCAAAAGTTTTAGCTTTTTCAAACAAGTCACATAATTTTGCAAAAAAGGATAAAGCAATTAAGGAATTGTATACACCGTTGCTCCCCTCTATTTAGGTTTGTAACTAATTTTTTTCCACCATACACCTAACAGAAAGCATTTAATAAATTGAAATGCTTACCTATCTATCTTCAATAAAATCTATATTACTTTATATGTTTCATTTATTTACTTTATATCCCACCTTTTTCTATAAAAGATTCAAGGCGGGTCACAAAAGTAAAATAGACATGGAATTAACTAAAAACATCATATAAAAATGAACAGTTAAAGGATTGTTACATATGCCTTTGAGAATCAGACTGGCTGGTATTGTTAGGCGAAAGTCTCTGGGAATGTGAGATCTCTATTTGGAATGAGGAGTTTGGGGAATGTAACCAGCCTCCATTGTGGGGGCCGATGCAAATGTTGTGGGTGTCTGGAAAACAAGATTGATATAAATACTAAAGCACCCATGGCTGGTATTCATGACACTGAAATTAAAAATGCTCAGGCTAAAAATCTCTGGTTGGATAAAGCTGATCTAACATAACATTTGGCCTACTAGTTTGATAGGCATTTTCAAGGACAAGTTTACAACAAGTAATTCTTCAAACTATCCGGTACCACTAATGTAAATGATGTTGATCTTAATGTCCCAAAGAAAAATTGTTCTACCTCAGTTCTTAAACTCACCCATACAGTACAGTGGTACCTCATGTAACAAATTTAATTCGTTCCGGAGGATGTTTGTTATGTGAAACGGATTTTCCCATAGGAAATAATGGAAACTCAAATGATTGGTTCAACAATAAAAAAATTCATATAAAAATATTAACTGGATGTAAAAATGATGACAAAACACTGAAATTGAATTCAAAACATGCATTCAATGTTCATAATCCTATGAAATCTACTTAGCCTGCAATCCTAAAGACACTTTCCTGGGAGTAAGCCCCATTTAATACACAGAGTAAACCCCATTTAACATGGGAGTTAAACATGGGAGTAAGCCCCATTTAACATGGTTAGGAGGCTGCAATCAAAGACACTTTCTTCTGTAATCAAAGACACTTTCCAGGTGTCTCCCCACTTTCTCCTTCTCTTCATCCTGAGCCTCTCTCTCCCCTGCTCCCTTATGTCTAGCCCTGAGCTGCTTCCCTCTTCTCTATTGCTGTTTTCTCCCTCTGCCCAGTGGACGCCCGGCCACAAGAGGAACAGTGTGGAAGTGTTGCTTTTGCTATGGGCAGGCGCACTAGACAGCCCTGACGCTTTTTAAAAGGGCTATCAGCCAGCGCATCTGCCCCAACTGCCAATAAGTGTGTTTGTTACGTGAAGCACAGTTTGTTACATGAAGCAGAATCCTAGAGAAATTTTTGTTTATGTGGAACATACTTTACGTGAGGCATTTATTACGTGAGGCGCCACTGTACTTGGTATTGTTGAGCTCTAGTAAGCAAGCATCATTTACACTCAACATCAACATTTAAGATTGCCTAAATTGGTTAGGATCAGCCTAAATTGGCTAGGATCGCACCCTGAGTTGAAGACAGAGAGCTAAAGACATCATTAGGGGTGAAGAGCTTCTCTCTCATGACCTGATGCAAGGTGGTAGATCTGCCACACATGATGTTTGCCTGTAGCTATTCCCTACATATAGATTTGCGGAGAAACCAAAATTCAAAGATTGAAGAGTTAATTGAAAGCAACTAAAAGCTCTATTGAATATACAGATCCTTTGACCAACTCCATCTAGAAGATTAATACTCACTCCAATAGGAATTACTGTCTAAGGGATCGTCCAGGACGCTGCTGCCTCTAGCAGAAAAATCCCTGCCATCATTCAGGTAGGACTCGCTGATCACAGACTCGCTGTAGTAAGTGGTATGGGACGTGGGATTACTTCCCAGACTAGGGGCCGGAGAGGGACGCTTCATGCTGCTGGACTTGCGTCTCAGGCTCCGACTGCTGGAGGAGGAAGAGAATGAGTCAACAGACTGATAAGATTATACATGTGGGCAAGAAAAGAAATAAAGGGAAGGAAGAGGAAGGCCACATGAGTGCGCATAGGTTGGTGCTACTTGGTATTAATCTACTGAGGCTCTTACCCCTGAGCAGTTGTTTCCACATGTTCAAGTGCTGAACTGGATGGAAAAGAGAGAAGGGGAAATCAGATGCATCTCTAAAGTTATTATGAACCAGAAGGCACATTAGTTACTACAACATCCATAAGGGCAGATGTCAAAGAGGGACATAACGGTTAGGTGTGGACTTCAACCAGAGGAATCCAGCCTTTCACCTCGCAGCTCCTTCGCTTGCTTTTATCTCAACATTTAATCGGTCTACACCATTGACCTTCAACCAATGTGCCCTGGCCACAGTTATGCCACAGTGTGCTGCAAATTGTCTGCAGATGCATTGTGGGTGTGAGCCTCCCACCAGCAGTGTAGTGTCTGTCAAACCATGTTCTCCACCACTGAGCTATGGCCTTCCAACCTACCTCAAAGCATTGTTGTGAGGGAAAACTAGGAACCATGTACATCACTACCTTGTTGGAGGATGAGTGGGAATATAAATTAAATCACAGGTCTTCTTTATTACCGTTGTAGAAACTCTATGCCCATAAGTTATTATAACCCACTGTATTCTCAACCTCTGATACAAGTTCTGCTTATAGGGCATTTTAAGTCCAAGCATTGCCTGGAGTGATTTGTAACTGAACATGTCACTGAACCTAGATCAATGTGGTCCACCTTCTATTCACAAGGTGCTCAAGGTTGTGCTTGAAGTTCAAGGTGGGGAAAGGATCTTGTGGTGGGTCCATTCTTCTTTTCCACCCTCTGGAAGAACAGTAGTTTTGACCTACTTCAAAAAGAGTAGCTATAACTCCAAAACAACAGCCTTGTGGCACCTAACAAATGTGGCACCTAGCAGCTTTGTGACACCTAACAAATACCTGTATTTACTCAAATTTAATGCACCACCTAATCTAATGCACACACCTATTTCAAAATGCTTGAGATAAAGTTTACTGGCAATTATAATGCATAGCTGCAAAACAGGTGCAAAATTTAATTTTACTGCATATAACAATGAGTTACAATAATAATATGACAATGGGTTATGATTTTAACTAATTGCATGACTTTATACAACAATGGGTTGTATACATGTTACATTTTTTGTTACAATACTGTAAACTGTTAAACTAAATACTAACATGTACTTACAATCCAAAAACCGTATTTATTTTAATGCAGCACTGAATCTAATGTGCACCCGGATTTTGGAGGGGTGAGCATGAGAGTCAAGTTAATATGGTATATTGGAGTAGAAACTGTTATGAACCAGAGCCCACTTTGACAACAGGCATTAAGTGTTCTCTTCATTGGCAACATTACTTTTCTACATTTTAATACCACTTTTTGGCCATGGAATCCAGGCCCCCACATATGGTTCCTTCCATCCTTTTGCCCTCACAACACAACAATGAGTTATAAAGGAAGCCTCATGGCCATACGGGGATTTGAACCTGGATCTTCCAGGTGGCACAACCACCATAACACCATCTTGGCTGCGTATGTGTATAACACACATACACACACACAGAGGGGTGTGTGTGTTTAAACAGTGATGCAAAGACCATGAAAGTTAAGTACAGTCACTGATGATAAGCCTGTATAAACCTTTAACATGTAGTGATTTATGTAGGCATATGGCACAGTGATAATTCACTATAGCGGCAATTGGGGACAGCAAAGCTAGGAAGATTGTGGTAAGTTAATTAAATATATTGTTCTAAAGAGGTTTTCCTCTTGACAGTTTTTTTCTAATTTCTTGTATGCACATGCAGCTTGCACATGAGTTTACCCATTGAACAGATGGGTTAGGGGGAAGGGTGGCCCGGGTGGGGAGGGAGACTGAAATGTGTTCCCAAGTATGCTGACCAGTTAGCAAAAAGAGTGCGCTACCACTACAGGCGCTCACATTTGCTGTGGTTATAACAAGTTCCTGATGCACCCTTGTATTTCTTGATCTCTTATAGACGCCCCGCAAAGAGTCAGGGCACCTCCACCTCACATCGAAACCAGGACACAAACAGAATAATTTTTCACACATAAGGAGACATGGCTGAGAATATCAGACACAAAGCCACAGCGAGGAGATCAAGCTCAAAAACAAGGCGGCATGTTTTAAATAGCACAAGCGCAGCTATTTCTGCCTGGCCTACAAAACTGAAAAGAGGGATAAAAAAGCACAGGCAGGTGGCATTGACTCTGCTGGCCGCCTACAGATCATCAGCCTGGCTGACGAGGTGCGCAGCACAAAGAGAAGGCTCTATGCCGCACCTCTGTTTCCTGCCCGTTTCCTCTTGCAGCAGTTGTGGTTTTCCTGGATATGGTCAGCGTCTTGCAGCTGCACACAGTGTGGATGGAAGAAATTAGATTTTTTTTGGCAAAAGTATAGGGCAATCGCTTGGAAAACAACCATGCAGCACTATCATGTGCACTATTATCCAAATTTAGTGGCGCAGTCCCCTAACCTATGTTGGCACCACAATGTGGCCTGAGAAGTGCTCTACCCAGAGACCCAATTTTACAGGCAAAATTGCCTGGCAAAATAACCTGGCTGGGTTTTATGGCTTTTCAGGCTGGTTGCAAAATAAATAAGCTTGGTTGAATAGGCACTTTTTTGCACCACCCCATACGATCATTGGGCTCAGCCGGCAGACATGTGCCCTTAAATCTGTAAAGTTCTTTATGTGGGTCCTGCCAAGAAACAAGATCTGGCAACAATATGGCAATAAAATAAAGATGATTTGTCTTTGCTGACGGGTTACTAAATGGGAACAGGAAATCCAAATGATTTCCCTTAATGAAGGAAGTCAATTGCAAAGAAGCTGTCCTTTTTGCTAGTGATATACTGGATAATATTGCTTATCCTGTTACAGCATCCATTGCTGCTATATCTATCATACTGTCAATTGCTTTTTTCCAGATTATCAAGAAAAAGGAGCAAAAAAGCAGTTGCCTGCTCCAAGCAGCTTGCATTTGGGTCTCTTGCCCCAAATGCTCCATAACCCCGGAATAACTAGAGTAACACTGCAATTACTGTATTAACTCAAATCTAACATTCACCTTCTCCAGCTGAATTTAGTATCCAAAATCAGGATGCGCATTAGATTCAAAGGTTAATTAGATTCAAGTAAATGTGGTATTTTGGTTATGAGTATAGGGTGCACATTAGATTTGATGATGCATTAGATTCAAGTAAATACAACACTTACAGGTCAGGCGCTTCCAGGGGAATGATGCTGCAAGTCATGGTCCTCAGATGTCAGATACACAAAAAGTTGGGACACCAATAATGTCCATCAACACAACTCTCCTATTATCATGCCCATTTTGGGCCATTCTCTTATTTTTACGAAAGGGATTTTTTTAAATGGTGTGTTTTGTTAGTTGTGTTCCTGTTGCGTATGCTCAGTCGCCATTGATTTTTCTAAAGACGTAACATAGTGAAATGTAGAATGGAAGGCTTTCAAAAGTGAACCAGTTCAGTTAAAAATAATAATAAAGGAATAGTTTCAGCTTATAGTTTATTGTTAAAGTTTATAATTTATAGTTTTTAGTTTATAAAGGAATAGTAAAGGAATAGGAATACTTCCACACAGCAACACAACCACCACTTCTGTTATGTTAATAAAGGGTCCCACAATAGCATGTGCTATACTATTTTTTATATGGCATTTTGACACCTTTCATAAATACCCTCTGTAAATTTGAGAGGTTATGGGTGCAATTCTAACCTAGGCTGCCACAACTCATCCTATGATGATGTAGGAAGGCAAGTGCATGCCTCTGCACTGGCCTAAGCCTCCCCTAGGAGTGGTGCAGAAGTGTCTTACAGCATTTTTATGATACCCCCAGGTCAGCACAGGACTTATGCCACAGCTTAGGCCAGCCTAACTGGAGCTTAGGATTGCAGTCTATATCCAGCAAAGCAGGAACTAAAGATCTTCCCAGTGCAATCTTCAAGATATAGCTTCCTCTGTTCTGGGCTATACTGGGCACACTTTAGGTTGCAACGAATTTTGATTGCCACAAGTTAGCAGAGGGCAAACCTCCTTACTATTGCCAACCTCATTTTTTCCTTCATTCCAGGAATGCTAAGGGAGTTGGCGAAACTGCCTCTCCAATATTCCCCCCTTTCCCCCCTCCATTTCCAGCAATATGCTGTGAAATAGGCAGGGTGCGGTCGCACTGCTATAAGGAAGAGATCAGAAAGGACTGTGGAAAAAACAGGAAAGGTTATCACATGTCAGATGTGGGAGAATCTGGCAAAAATATTGGAAGAGCACAGATGTCAGAGTTTCAAATAATGCATGCAAAGGCCTGGGTAAAATTCCCCACCTTTCTCCACCATGCAGACCCAAGCAATTAAAAACTATTTTAAAAAAGGAAAAAACTTTTTACAGCTCAACTTGCTTTATGTTTAGCAGGAAGCCTGGCTGCAATCCTAAGCCCCAGTTTGGCTAGCATAGGTCCCAGCACAAATCCCGTGATGGCCTAGGGGGATGTTGCAAAAGTGTCATAATTTCTGTACCACAGTAGTTAGGCCAGTACAAAGACATGCGGCAACCTCCACATACCACCATAGGAATGTGGTGACAGGTGAGTTATGCTGGCCTAACCTGATTAGGATTGCACCCTCAGAAGCACAAGTTCATGAGCACTTTTCCTACATAAAACAAAGAAAGCAAAATACTTATTGTTATCCCTTTGATCTTGTAAACTGCCACATGCCAGCCATGGGTGTGGAAAGAAGCAATGACAAGCTCATACTTCAGCTTGTGATGTAAAGAAACCTCCTGGGAGGATACCTGGGTCCTCTTTTCCTATTGAACCACTTACCTAGTAGAACTGTCTTTAAACAGAGTCTGCTGGCCACTCAGCAGAGAAGTCCCGGCACTGCTACTGCTATTACCATCGTCTTCATTTTGGTAGTACCGAACAGTCCCAAGGCGCTGGCTTCGTCGGGACATGGTTGAAGAAAGGTCACCAGCCCTTGCCAAGTTACCTGGGGAAGAAGCAAACAGAAGAGAACCTGAGAACCATGAATTCGACAGCTGAGACTGAAAGGGCGGCATTCCTGCTTAATTATATTAGCTGCAGGAGGTATAAAGAGGAAAGGCCTTCAAGGGGACATACGTCTCATGCGCCTCCTTGCTTTGCACAAACACGACCATTAGGACATCAAAGGATAAACTAAGAAGCTCTGCATCACTCCAAAACTAAAAACCAGCAAGGTCTAAGATGCTTAGGGTGCAATCCTAACCTAGGATGGCACAACTTGTCAGTCTTCCCATTCCAGTGGTGAAGTAGGGAGGCAAGTACATGTCTGTGCACTGGCCTAACCCTCCCGCAGGAGTTGCATAGAAGTGTCTTACGGCACTTTTATGACACCCCCCGGGTCAACACAGGACTTATGCCGGGCTTAGGCTGGCCTAACTGGAGATTAGGATTGCAGCCTAAGGACAAAATCAAGAGTAACTACTGGAAGTCCTTGCTCCGGTGTATGAACAACTTACTCTGGATTCCAATATGAATTTCCCATAGGTTTTCACTAGGTGGTGCAGTAACTATGGGTGCACGTAAAGTCTCTTACGTGCTCCCGTAGTTACTCTGGATTTGGGAGTTAGTCTCTGAAGAAAGCCAGGAGACACAACAGGATTACCATAGATTCCTTCCCTCTAACAATTCTGGTTTAAACCCTGCCTCTCACACATGTGAACATGTTTACACTACACACTTAAACCAGTCCTGATCCACCTTCACTGGTATAGTTGCAGACTGGAAATGGCACTTCCATAAAGGAATGAGAAAACTTTACAGACAAGTGTCAGAAGTGCATAGACAGGTAAAAAAATACATAGAACATTAAAGGGAAGATAATAAATTCTAACTGGCCCCAAACAAGTCTACCTTGACAGCATTTTTCCTTATGAGCATGACATCTTCCAATGTGCATGTACAGACATCCCCCACTTAATTGAACAAATTAGGGACAGGGACATCATTCAAAAGTGAAAACCACTGAAAAGTGGAACCCAGTCGTTTTTAGCTTGCAAATGGAAAATGGCTACCAAAAAAGACATAAATATCACTTGATATTTGAGAGAGGTTGAGTGAAGCATATGTTGGATGAATGAGTTCTCGGTATGACTGAAAGGTGCTCAATCTAATTCTCACTGTTTTCAGCCAAATTTAGGCCACAATCCAGAACACACTTTCCTGGGAGTTATCCAGGAAACCTGTTAGCTATTAATTAGCCATGTTTGCATTTTCTTGGTAAACTGCTTTGTGAACTTTTAAGTTGAAAAGCGGTATATAAATACTGTACATAGATAGGTAGATAGTTAAGCCCCATTGAATATAATGGGACAGACTTCTGAGTAGATGGGCATAGGATTGCACCCTTAGTCTCCAAAATCAGGGTGCGCATTAGATTCGATGGTTAAGTAGATTTGAGTAAATGTGGTGTTTTTATAAGTATAGGGTGCACATTAAATTTGATGATGCATTAGATTTGAGTAAGTGTGGTGTTTTTATTATAAATTTAGGGTGCACATTAGATTCAATGGCACAATAGATTTGAGTAAATAAGGTGTGTGTGTATGTGTGTGTGTAAGGTGTTCGATTATGAGCGGAACTGTCAGAAAAGGGGGGGGGCGCCTGTAGAAGAGCCCCATAAGCACTGGAGATACAAGTGAGTGACAAGTAAGCGTGTGACATGGAAGTGTCACACTTTCACAAAAGTACCATTTCCAGGGTTGTCTGGGTAAGGAAACTACTTTGAAAGCAGTTGACATGAGCTGTGAAAACCCATTTAAAATAGCAATGAAGAGATACCCTTCTTAAGGTTAAACGAGGTAAGTTGGTTACTTGATCTCATTCTGCAAATGTCTCTCTCTGTTCCCAAAATACTTAAGCTGGGGTGCGGGGAGAACTGATCTTAGTGTGAATGGCGTAGTGGATGTTTGCTCATTTATTCTGCCTGAAAAAGCAAAACAGGAGAGAGCGTAATGACCCGATCCCTCTTGTGATGAGAACTATTTTGAGTGCCTCTGTCTGCGCCTGGAATTAGCACATGTGCTCAGTGTCTGTCTGTCGGTCTAACCATGAGGACAGCCCAATCACATACTCCTTTTGGCGCATCAGCAGCCAAATGCGTCTAAAGTTTGGCAAGGAACTGGAGACCTCTTGACCATGATGAGAACACGTGTTTCAGCTGGGGTTAGGCCAGATTGGTCTCAAGTCAGGCCCACAACGGCGCTCACTCATGCGCAACTGTATTTATACATCAACCGTTACCCTGCTGACTTGCCTGCCAAGATGCAAAGCAGCCCAAACAGCAGAAACTCCTGTCTTCCGCTCCTTATAGGGTTCGGAGTCTGTCTACCCTCCCCAAGTCGTTGCTCCAACCACAGCAAGCACATAGAGTCACATGTAGGAAAGTTTGTGGCACAATAACAAAGCAATCAAATTGGTGCCAAATCTCTGTTCCGACATCAGGGCTCTCTCTTTTGGGAAAAGCCATGAATTTTTTTTCTTGCTGTTCACATGGTTTTAAACCACTTGGTTGCAAAACAATCCCCTTTTGCTCCCCCCCCCACCGTTCAATCACACCACAATCCATGCGCAATAACAAGTCCCACAAGCTGTTTCCATACCTGATCTCACTCAACCACCAATAAAGATTAGGTTGTGATCAGCACCTCTGCCCCATCAGTTTTATACCGGGTTTCGAGAGACTAATGCCCAGGAAGCTAAGGCGGAATTAACATCAAATCCCTAAGAGCAAAAGAAAAGCACAAAGGCATCTGTTGTTAGATGCAGCATCAATCCCTGGAGGAACTCAATTGAAATCAAGTACATTGTGCTACTCGGGGGATCAGTTCTGGCCTCCAGAGCTGCAGCATGAAAAGAGGTTCTGTCAAGCCATTTCCTTGACATCTTCCAAGTCCCGTGTCGTTCTTTCTCTCACTTTTCTTGTATTAACCCGTCACGGCTAAGCAAAGAAGATATGAACCAAAAAATCTCTTGTTTGAATTTCACCTCTTCTGTTATGGTAAAAAAATATACCATTTTTTTCTTTGCATCACCCCAACTCTATTTTAGGTATAAGACTGTGGCCTACCACAGTTGTTATAAGGATAACAAGAGACTGTAGGAAAAATATTTGAAACCCAACCTATAGCATACAAAATACTATAGAAGTGCTAAGATTTGTTGTTTTTATTACTTCTGACCTGCTTTGAGCACACGTGGGATAGAAACCTGAGAGTACAATATATAGTAGTATAAATACTACTACTTCTCTAGCTAGTGAACAATTTAGAGTAGGGGTTCTTAACCTTTTTAGGATTACAGATCCCCCTATGGATTGCCCAGTGACCACTTACTCCGTTTGCCATTCAGTCAAAATCATCATCATCAGTCCTATAGGTTCCATCACATCAAAAGATATCAACAGCTTCTTTTATTGATACGAGAACACAACCTTTCAATCCATATTAATAATAAACTAATAATAACAAACCAAAATAAAATAAATAAAAAATAAACTAAAAATAAACTAATCTACTTCCAATTTTTTGGTCAGTTGTTTCAGTCTCGTATCTCCATAATTTGGTCCTCATTTCCCCCCCCTCAAAAGGTATCGAGACCCCCAGTTAAGAATCCCTGATTTCAGTGCAAGCTTGCAAGCAGAGGGTCTTGGCTTTAATCTCACTTAAAGGTGCTAAATCTCATTAGCAGGGCAATCCTATGCATGTCTGCTCTCAGTGAGACTATCTTATAGAAAAGTGTGTATAGAATTGCTACCCACGTTATTGATCAGCACACTAATAAGAAGCATAATGAAGTGGCCAAGGATCTATCACATGGGAAGCAAAATGATGCCACCCCAAAATAAGGCGAGCACTTTCCGAATATGTAGCAAACTCCCTAGGTATGCAGAAAGATAAAGGTCTGTGAATTCAAATAAAAGGAAAATAAACCAAGTAAATAAATCGTATAAATAAAATCATGTAAATAATTCTGATAGGATAACTCTGTATCTTAATTGACATAGGCAATAACTGTCCCATTGCAATGTGCAAGTCTCATGTGTCAATGACTGTTTGCAAAGCCAACATTCAAGGACATCAGAAGAAAGAGGGAGCTGGAAGGGGGGAGAGGGGGGGAGAGAGAGAGAGAGAGAGAGACATATGCTAAACTACAAAGCTGGAGTGTCACCACAACAGGACAAGAGAGCAATCAGAAGCCAATCCTATGCAATGTAAGCAACAATAAGTCCCAGTATAGCCAATAGGGCTTTATCCCAGGAAAGTGTGGATAAGATAGCAGACTTAGAGCCCCATCCAATGCATGTCTACTCAGAAGTAAGCCCCATTAGAGGCAATGGGGCTTACTCCCAGAAAGGTGTGGACAGGATTGCAGCACCACATTCTATGCATGTCTACTCAGAAATTAATCCCATTATCATCAATAGGGCTTTATCCCAGGAAAGCGTGGACAGGATTGCAGCCCCAGAGCCCAATCCTAAGCATATCTACGCAGAAGTAAGTCCCATAATAGTCAATAGGGTTTTATCTCATGAAAGTGTGGATAGGATTGTAGCCTTACAGGCCCATCCTATGTATGTCTACTCAGAAGTAAATTCCATAATAGTCAATAGGACTTCATCCCAAGAAAGCCTGGAGAGGTCATTCCTATGCATGTCTACTCAGAAGCAAATCCCATAACAGTCAGTGGGGCTTACTCCTAGGAAAATGAGGACAGGATTGAGTTCTTGGTGTGCTCTTTGCTGCGCGCGCATCTTTTGGCTGCAGTTCTTTGCATGTTTACTCGGGAGTAAGTCCCACCTTTGGGTTTACACCCGAGTAGACCCAGCAGGGAGGGGGGATTGGGTTGCAACTTTGTCTCCTTCTCTCTCTCTCCTCATCCCCCTCCCACTCTGCAGGAAGAAACTCCCTCCCATCTGGGGCTCTGCCTGTTGTCTCTCCATCATAACAAAAGCACACGCGGTTGGCTCTGACATTTCCAGGCTTGATGATGATGATGATGCTGCAAAGAAAGAAAGAAAGAAAGGGGGAAGAAAGGAGGGCTCACCTGGTTGGGATGCTGATCCTTGAAGAGCACCAGAAGGACAGGCTTGCAAGGTGAGAAGCCAGCAAAGAGGCAGCCTCTGATCTCTTCTTCTTCCTCCTCCTCTTCCTCCCCTTGTCCTCCAAGCCTAGATTCCTAAGCCCCCCAACTTTTGCTGTACTGTTCCTGATTGCAAAAGTCCTGGATGCACAAAGAAATTCAACCCCCCCTAAAAAAAATGCAAAGAGGTCCCAATGCAAAAAAAAATAATGCAGTGCAAAGAGCTCCTCCAGAAGGGGACTGAAGGCCCTTCCCCAATTAATCCACAGCCAAAGGGAGCAGAAGAAGCCCCAGATCCTCTTGCAACCCTAAGAGGCGCAGCAGAAGAAGCACTAGCAGCGCGCGCTCCCGTGCCTGCCCGGGCTCCAGCGCGTGCTCCTGTCTGTCAAACCTTCCCAGGCAAGAGCAGCACCTGACACCCCCCAAACTGTCAATCACACCGCGGAGCCGCGCGCTTATTGGCTGGTTTGAACACAAAGCAGGATTCTGAGCCCGCCTCTTTTCCCTGGTCCTTGCAGAGAGTCAGCTGGCTGGTTGCATAAGGGGGGAGCTGCAGCTGGGCTGGGCTGGGCTGCCTGGACTCCTCCCCTCCTCCTCCATGCAGGGGTGGGGGGAGAGATCCTCCTTGCAGAGGCTGCTGGGCCTAGAGGAAGCCACCCATTGCTGACTACAAAGTGGTTGCAACAGTAGCAATTGCAACAGGAAAGTGCATGCCACAGTTGGAGTGACCCCCTTTTTCTAGGACATATCCTCTTTTTGCAGCATGGAAAAATAAAAATCTTCATTTTACTTGAGGCAGCCTTCTTGTAATTAATAAATTAAATGCAATATGTAATTCTATGCAATTCTATGCAGTATGCAATTAATATGTAATTATATGCAATATGTAATTAATAAATTATATATGATGTAATTACTATGTAATTATATGCAATGTTAAATTAATAATTTATATGCAATATGTAATTAAATAATATGCAATGTGTAATTAATATGCAATTCTATACAATATGTAATTAATAAATTATATGTAACAAATTACGTACACTAGTTTTAAATTTAATCATAAAGAACATATAGGCAAACCCCAGGGGAATAGGAATAATGGCTAATAAATGTGGTCTTGGGTAATATGATATAACCACCTTGCTGATGGTAAGCAAGCTTAGGTATGGTCCAGACCTGGATGAGTGAATGATGTGGAAATCCTGGATAACAGCACGTTGAATTATACAATGGAAAATACACCTGATGGAAATGGAGCAACATTCTGACTTCGATGCGGGCTAGCAGTGGAAACATAATCTGGATAAGACAAAGATGCTGATGTTTAGATATAACAGGTGCAAGTTTATGGCCTATGCTGGACAGTTGTTGTGCTGTCCCCGAAGTCACAAGTGGGCATCCACTCTGAGTAGCTAAGGGCAGTGAGTAGGTGTTCCTCCGATTAGCTTTTGCCAGCTTCAGCTGCAATCTGGATCTGACTACAGTCGCCTGCAACGGTGTATTGCCCGGGCTTGATTGTTGTAATATAAAGTTGGGTCTCTAGAAACTTCAGCTATACAGCCCTTGGCTCTTGACTGGTATGAGTCGCTATGATCATATCAGACAAGTATTCTATCATCCACCCATGCTAGATACCATTGTCTTTCCAGGCTCAACTCAAGTACTTTTAAAGTCAAATATGGTAGGGGGGCCAAGAAGAAGCCTCCATATATACACTATTTGGTGAACATTAATTTTAAAACAAAAGAAAGAAAGAAAGAAAGAAAGAAAGAAAGAAAGAAAGAAAGAAAGAAAGAAAGAAAGAAAGAAATGCTCTGATACTTGCTAGAGGAAGCACTACAGGAAGCACTACAGAGGATATTCTAAAGGCCCTAGCTGTCACTGGCTGCAATCCTAAACATACTTTCCTGGGAGTAAGACCCATTGAATTCAAAGGGGCTTACTTTTGAGTAGACATGGTTAGGATTGTACTCACTGAATAGGCAATGGAAAACCATGCCAAATTATTTTAAGACCATAAGAAGAGCCTCAACTGGATCAGGCCAAAAGCCCTTCTAGTCCAGCATCCTGTACAACACCAACATTGGCTTTACTAATTTTTTTAAAAAAAACTATGCAGTTTCAAAATTTTATAGTTGTGCAGCATTTTGAACAATGAGAAAAGTGGTTTAAAATATTTTTAATATTATTATTAATAATAATAATAATAATAATAAAAATATAAAAAATAAAAATTTAATAAATAATAATAATAAATAATGAGGCATTTGACACTTTTCGATCAGCGGCTTTTTTGGAAAAGGCAGATATTAGTTAATTCTCTCTAAAAATGTTTTTGTGAACTTTTTGTTGAAAAGCAGTATATAAATACTGCTGATTGATTTGAGGAGCATGTTAGTCTTTCAAGACTGACAGATGTCTGCTTTATGTGAAGGCACAATATTATTTAGTAGGCATGATTGGTGGACATGGTAAAAGTGACTGCAAGTCTAGGATCACCTTCCAAACTGACATCAACTAGCTGGAATAGAAAGTCTAGGCTGTCTTTACTGTTCTTGTTTCCCTGTTATCTGTCCTTGGCCATAGAAAATCAAAACTCTGTGGTCGCAGATGTTGGCTTTGCTTGCCTAGTCTCCACCGCCTCCCATCCATACTTGATAAATCTCTTGGCAGACATTACAAAACTAATCAGTGCTTTATTTATTACTTATTCATTTACTTGATTTATATCCTGCCTTTCTTCCCTAACCACAGGGAACTCAAGGTGGCTAACAACTATTAAAACAACAATAAAGCACCACTAAACTAGATAACAATAAATACAGATTAAAACACGACTAAAATAGAAAGTACATCTAGAGCTCCTACCTGGATGCTGAATGCCTAAGGCAGCTGTTTTGTATTGACACCAGAAAAAATTTACCCTTATAGACTGGTACCAGTATCGTCACATTCCACCATAGCATCATTCACATTTCATCTCATATTCTATGGCCAATTGATGACAACCAGGGCAACATGTGTCTAACAGGGCTGTAAGTTTGTACTGATTTAAAAGCTCCATGCCATCTTTATTCTAACCAAAAGATAAATTGCCATAAAAGTAGATAGCACATTGGTAAAGATCCTGTTGCCTGAGACAAGTCAGTTCTTGGCAAAATAGACAGAATTGGGTTAGGTGGATTCATTTTCTGAGTCAGGAATGTATAAGAGAACCAAGAACTAAAAAGCAAAACAGAAGAGTCAATGATGTTCTTTTCTTCTCTTCTTCTGCAGTCTGAACATCCTGTATAAGAAAAGCCCCACTGGATCAAGCCAAAATCCCATCAAATCCATCTTGTTGTATCTCACCGTGGCCCAAATGCTTCAGGGGGCAGCACACAAGACAACAAGAGACCTGTATCCTGGTACCTTCCCATGATGAATTGTAAGGGTTTGTTTAGCCATTGTTGTGCTCATCTATGGTGCTCATCGGGCTGTGGGTGGCGCAAGTGGCTAAGACGCTGTGTCTGTTAACCGGCAGGCCAGGCTTCAAGACCCGGGTCGGCCCCACAAGATAGGGTGAGCTCCTGTCCTTAGCCCAGCTCTGCGACGGCAGTTGGATCCAATTGTATTGGCTCTGCCTTTCCATTGGACTAATTCAGTGGCGTGGAGAGAGGGGATTTGCTGCTTGGGTAACAGCCTCTCCTCTATAACAATCCAACACAGGCTTTCTTGCTTCACATGCAGCGTATGCAGCGCCGAGCACGATACCATAGTCTTTCAAGACTGACAGAGGCCTGCTGTTGTGCTCATCACACAGTAACCCTCATTTGCACCCTGGCATAGGAAGATTAGAGGAACTGAGATGCAGTGGCTACCCTAAGTCTTACCTAAGTCTGTGGCAGGGGCATTACTTCCATCTCCCAAGTACAATTTCCATTAGCTGGAGTGCCAACGGCTAGAGCTCCCTTTGCAGGCCCCCACTTTCTGACAATTCATTTTCTAGTGATCCACTCTTTCAACACTTTTCAATGATACCCACAACTCATTCATTCAATGCAGGTTGTGCTCTTTTCAACCTCTCTCTGCTGTTCTAAAGGCCAAAACTGCCCTATGGTGTAGCTCCTGATCTAAACCCATTCCCAAAGGAATTAATGAGAATCCATTCACAGAAATCATTGTGTGGCAGCAGGAATTTGCAAGACAAAAGGGGCAATTTGCAATTTGCTAGCTAAAAAAGCATTGGAAGCAACATTTATAAACTAAAAAAGATTGGGTTCTACTTTTCAATGGTTTTCTCTTTTGAACGGTGCTCCAGTCCCTAACCTGTCCAACAAGTGGGGGATGCCTGTATTGCTTTTTGACCTGCATCTGTGCAATTTCAGTCCTCCTCTCACCTTCTTGTTTAGAATCCTAAATAGTAGCCATTGAGCAAGACAGATTTATTTAGTTCTTCTAATCCTGCAGTGTAGCCATCTTTACATTCTTGGACTTGGACAGAGGTGGGAGGGCACCCAAGCACATGTTGGGGGTCAACACAAGCTAATAATAGTCATAACAGCAACAAGGCCATACAGAACTTTGCCCTCCCTTCCCCAACTACACGCTTGACATCAAATGCTAGAGATTAACTTCCTGCACCCTCTAGTGGAATTAGGAGAGAATTCAGGAAATCATAAAATAATCATGTTTACAAACTTGCATTGTCATTTACAGCACAGTATATTATTAGGGAAATGTACTGTACAGCACTAAAAGAAATTAGCCATGATATAGGATGGTTAAATTGTCTCCGTTTTCCCACAAATGCTCCCACAAAGGTGTTTGAAATGCATATTAAAATATTCCCTATTTTTTCTCCCCATCATGATAAGCTTATTGAGCCTTAGTGCAAAGTCCACTAATCCTGTGCTAACTAATACAATGAAGGTTTATTTGCAGGGCTCAGGGAGGTCCGTGATGATGCTCATCCACTTACCAAAACACAATAATGAGAGAGAGAGAGAGAGAGAGAGAGAGAGAGAGAGAGAGAGAGAGATGCTTAAATTAGGGTTAAAACAGGGATAATGGGTTGATTTTCCACTGCAAAGACTGAGTATTCATTACAGACCCCTTGCTCTCTCAAGCTCTTTGCAGAATTTATTGACCTTTTAAAAAGCAAGGGAACTGAGAGTAAACTTTCCTTATAGGGCTTATTACCAGTATTAAACTGTTAGTATCTGAAGAAGGAACTTGCATGCAATATTAATGTTTAGCCCAAAAAGCAGCTACTAAATTCATACTTTAAATCACATGACCGAGATTAACACTAATATCCATACATTTGAAAGTGTTAAGATGCTGGTCTCTGCTGTATACGTTTCACAGATTGGATTGTACATCCAACAACATGGGTACTACTCAGTGGTGTCACTACAGTTTGCATCACTCATAGTTCACCTGGTGATCACCTGGCCGGCGTGACATTCCTAGATGTATCTGCTCCCATGCAGTGGGTGAGGTAATGCCACAACTGATGGGCATAAATTAGCACCATTGGTCCACCCGATTGATTTTATTTTTGTTAGAATAGAGACATTTCAGCCTGGTTTATTTCACTAAATTCTGCATAAAATTATGCATTAAATGATACATAATGTCACGGGTATTGGGAGAGGTGATGTGGGTGGAGGGTGAACTCTCAAGCTGAGGCGGGAAGAGGCCTAAGGAGAGGTTCTCAGGTAAGTACGGCCAAGGAGCTGCGGCAGATATTTCTATGGTTACGTCTTTATTTGCTTCCATTTGGAGGTTATCGGATCTTAGTTACAACAAAACACAACACACTCCAAACAGGATCAACAATGTCTCTCACAACAGGTAAGAATGACAGTTACATAAGCATAACCCGTATAACAGATGAACTCCTCCAAGCTTCCTTCACTCTTCCCATCTCTTTCTATACCTCTCCTCTCTTTCTACTCCCGTCTCTCTCCTACTTCCTTCTCCTTTTCCCGCTCTCCTTCTCTCTGAGCGTCTTTCCTGCCTTCCTCCTTCCTCACTCTCTCCAAATTCCCCGCACCCTCACAGGTTGCGCCCATTCCGGTCTGGGGGGAAGTGGCAGGTTCCACCACCAGGCTGGCCCTTCATACATATCTGGTCTGAATATACTGCCTTGACGTGGCACCTCCCGCTCAGACCATGTCCACCGAGGTGGCTTGTATTTCCCCTTTCTGGGAGCAGCCCTGGGAATGGCCACAGGCTCAATGTCCTCCTCCACCATGTCAGGCCAACCCTCCCCAGGCTGAATAGCCTTCAGTTCTTCTTCCTGTCTCTTCCTCTCCTCTGGCGGGGTGTCAATCCGAGGTACTCGATGAGGTCGGCACCGGCATGGGGGCTCTCCTTCCTCCTCCTCCCGCGACATCTCTAACCACATTAGATCCTCGGCCAACTCCTCTTCTTCGGTTGGCCGAGTCTTACCACACATAACATGACGATATTATTTGAAACATGATTTTAAAAATTTTGGCCAATAAGTGGTATCATTCTGCCCTGCGTGCATTACCCGCTTCAGCCCATCTCCCCTATAAATTGATATGGTTCTATGTTTCTTAAACACCCCCTCCATCTCAGACAGGTCTGGGAATGTAGTGCCAAAAGAGGGATTTGTGGGGGAGGGAATACCCTGTGCCACATTACTGCACCACAGTTATGGCCGTTCTTCAGCGTTCACGTCAGCAAGATAGAAACAGAAAGAGTGCCTTATTCCAAGTGAGAGCAACGTGTTAGCAAATATTCCATGGTCCGTTTTGAATTACCACATTTTTAGATCTAGGAAGGATCACTAGAAACACTGGGCTGTCTGGAAGGAACATCATGAAGCCTTTTGGATTCAGACCCCTTTTGGATTCAGCCTTTCCAAAGCATCACCATATACTATCTCAATCAATTATATTGAGATAGTATTCAAATCAAGTAGGTACAGTAGATGATGTACCCAGTTAGCTACAAATGTGAGCTGATGGCTTCAGATGTGCATTTTGGGGTCTACTACCCATTTGCAATGTGGGGATAATAATCCCGGTCTAGCAATTAGGGCTTTTGGAAAACTGAGATAATGTATGTGAAGTCACTGGAAGAGAAGTAATCCCACTACCCCATCAATGCTAACTCTTATTATGTGGTTTTATCCCAAAGCTTCACCTAATTCAGGACAATGTATAAACTGCAGGCACAGAAAAAAAGTTTAATAAGGGAAAACAGAGGAAATAATAAAACCAGGCATAAATCCCACTAAACCACTGTCCAATGCTGGGCAAAATCCAGAGTAACTACGAGGAGTCCTTGCTCCGGTGCAAGAACAACTTACTCTGGATTCCAATATGAATTTCCCGTAGGTTTTCACTAGGTGGTGCAGTAACTACGGGTGCACGTAAAGTCTCTTATGTGCTCTCGTAGTTACTCTGGATTTGGGGGTTTGTTGTATAAAGACTTACCCTACTACAATCCAGAGTAATTATGGGAAGACATAAGAGGCACTTACTCTGGATTGCTCTATGCATTTCCCATAGGTTTCCCATAGGTGGCACTGTAACTATGTCGGTGTAAAAGGTCCCATATTTACTCTGGATTGTAGCTGAAATAGTTTATAATTTTTATGGACTCCAGCCCACTTTATCAGATATTTGAAGTGTTATCCCCAGTTGGCATGACCCCACACACTGTACATGGGTACAAATAGAGGAGAAAAGTATACTGAGGACTATACAAAGGGCTCTAAAATGCAAGAAGTGGTGGTCTGTGGCAACCTTTATGTAAAGCTAAAATGTAACAGACCAACAACAAAATATGCCTCTTCCAAACACAAATCCTCCCAGTTGTCCGATATGGGTCAGAAAAATGGACTCTGCTCAAATCAGGTATGAACAAGCTTGAGGTCTTCCAAATGTGATGCCTGAGACAGATCCTGAGTGTCTCTCTTTGTCATTGTCCTCGTAAGGAGGTGATACAGAAAAGGCGTGACCATCAATCCTCAGTTGAAGAACAAACTTAAAAACGCAGACAGAGATGGTCTGGCCATGTCTGTAGAATGAACACCAATCGGGTGTCACATGAGCTCCTCTGGCAAGAGTAACTTGCCCACTGGAAAGTCCAACAAGCAGAGTGGTGGGCTGAGGCCGGTTTGAGCTGGATCGCCTGAACCGCTTCCTCTTTCTGGCTCGCCGCCACTGAGCTGGTGGCTACGGCGGGCCAGAAAACCGGGCGCACTGGTTCGGCGCCTGGCCCCACAACTGCACTGCGCATGCGTCAACCTTCCAACGAAGATTCTTCTGAATTATTCTTCTGGAATAATTCTTCTGAATTCTTCCAACGAAGATTCTTCTGAAGCGGTGAGCTTCAGGTCGCACTGCGCTTGTGCCCACCTCGGTGCAAGCGCAGTGCGCTGGGGTTGGGGCCCGCCCCTCGCCCCGCCCCTCGCCCCGCCCCTCACTCCACCCACCCACACCCGCAATATGCTGGGGTGGGTGGTGTGCCTTCCCCAGCCCCGCCCCTCCCCTAACCCCCCGCCCCCTGACCCAGCCTGGCCCTGCCCACTTCTGGGGAACTGGTTGTTGGGCCAGGCTGGGCCCACCACTGAACAAGCAGCATGAAAAAGACATGGCTCAAACTTATTGAAGAAGACCTAAGGAACCAGCGACTGATCACTGATGAGGCGAGAAACATTGATACCACCCGCCAAGAGTGGAAGTGTATCATGAATGGCACACAGAATCCAACGGCACCTAAAGCAGCACATTGGCTGAGGGAGGAGCAGCGCATTTGTCAGCTAAGGGAGGCGAAAGAAGATGAAGAGGAGGAGGAGGGGATAAAGTACATGTATAATTCAGAAGAGTAGCAACTGGTGAACCCTTTTGTGCCCTTGCAGGTGAACTTTGTGATCTACTCTAGCAGCATTGCCAAATAATCTATATATATAAAAGAGAAAAGTCACTCACTGACTGATTCACTGACTCACTGACTCACTCACGCACTGACTCATCACCGCCCTGCCAAAACCGCTGGGCCTAGAAGCGTGAAATTTGGGGTGGGTTTTCCTTCCATAATGGAGGGGTGCACTAAGAACCGGTTTTCGGAAATTCCAACAGGAAGGGAGTGAAAAGGGGCGCAACGGGTGGATGTTGCACTTGGGGGAAGTTGTGCATGGGGGAAGTTGCACACGGGGAAGTTGTGCATGGGGGGAAGTTGCACGTGGGGTGTTGATGTGCATGGGGGGGATGCACTGTGGGGGGATGCACTGTGGGGGGGATGTCGTATGGGGAAATGTTACTCCCGCAACGCGGCTACGCTTTTTGCTAGTAAGAACATAAAAAGAATCCCACAAGATCAGGCCAAAGGCCCATCTAGTCCTCAGAAAAGAGACATCCAAATTGTTGCTTTTTTCTATGTTCTCCCTTTATATTTCCTAATCTAAGTAGAGCTCATGTGGTATGAATCCAATCCATTTGCCAGTTTCATTTCAGATTGGAATAAGGCAGGGGTGGGCCTGGCCTGGCCCAACATCTGGTTTGCTGGAAGTGGGTGGGGTCAGGGGGCGGGGCCAGGGTCAGGGCAGGGGTGGGGAGGGCCACAGGCGGAGCCAGGGGCGGGGAGGGCCAGGGGCGCGGCCAGGGCAGGCACACCACCCACCCCAGCGTGCTGTGGGTGCGGGTGGGCGGGGCAAGGGGGAGGCCCCAACCCCAGTGCACTGTGCATGTGCCAACCATCATTGGTGCATATGCAGAGCACCCTGAAGCTCGTGCGCAGTGCAGTGGTGAGCTTGCTGGGAACCGGTACGGCCGGTTTCCTGGCTTCCCCCTTGCTACTGGATCGGTAGTGGGGGGGAATTTAAACATCCAGTTCAGGCGATCCGGCCCAAACCGGTCAGTGCCCACCACTGGAATAAGGCCTGAGACTTTTCTATGTAGGGCACATCATGGGCAGGTGTCAAAAAGACACTTTAAAGAGCTGTGTCTTAAAGAACACAATACTCAAAGCACATTTGATTATAGCAAACTCTTTCAGCACAATCCTAAAAACAGTTACTCATGAGTAAGTCCCACTGGGTACAGTGAGGTTTACTCTTGGGTTAGCATTTATATGATTGCAGCTTTAAGTATGTTGTTTTTTAAGATATAGGGACGTTCTAACCATAAAACGGCTGATTGAAAAAAATAAAAATTGACCGATATGTCTTGTTTTTAACCTGGTATAGAATAGTTATTGTTAAAATAATGGAATTATTTTGAATAAATAAACAAAAATAGGCCAAATCATGAATGCTGAAGCCAGGGTGACAAGAAGGCCAAACCTCAAAAGGAGGACAAGTTCTTGGATTCCTCTCAGCCTGACCTTTCCAGTGGAAAATGGCCTGTTTGCCTCCTCTTGAGTAAAGCCATGATATTGGGCAATTTCACTTTCCCATAGTGCCCGATGCATATTTTTTATTTTTAGTTTTTTGTCCATAACATTTGATAGGAAGGAGATATTTCAAAACTGATTTTTCCATTGGATTCTGTTCCTCAATATGAATCCAATGACATATGACATGATGGGGTACTGCATACCACTGCAAAATGAAGCCAAAATGGAGGACAATGAAACCCTTTTGGAGGACACCCAGACAGGAGGCTAAAAAAGAAGACAAATCCAGAAATTTCCATATAGTCACCCTGGCTGAAGCTTAATTTTTGCCTTTAAATGACAAACTGGAATCTCAAAGCCAAGGCAGGGATAATTTAATATAGTACAAGCCAAGCATATTACTACCTCTAATTCAGCATATTTATGAAATTTTCATCACATATTTGTCTATATGGGCTCCATTAATATCTACTACTATGACAAATTGTGGCAAATGAGGGGTCTGTGTGCACATGAAGGGACAATTAGTCAACACAGTGCCATCTTTTCCAAGAAAACAGCTCTCAACGGCACAGTTTGAATAAGCAATGGCAGACTGTTTCATTGTTACTCTTCATTGTTGCCAAGGGTGCTTTCCCTCATTAGGGAGCCTTGATCCTTATTTGGAGAAAATAACAAGAGTAACAGCAGACCAATTTGGAAGGGATCCGATGGTAAAAGTTGTAATATCAAAATGGTGGCATACGGAATAGAAAATATGTGGCCTTGATTGCTTCCTCCTATACCTTCGAGGCTTATTTCACATGTCACAGGCCCATACAGAAATGTGGGGACCTGTGAATGACCCAAGATAAAGAGTAAGCATGGGGTGTGTGAGCATATGGAAGGAAGAGTGGCTTCAGACACCAGTTAACACCTGCCAGGTTAGACAACTAGAAGCCTATCTGCCTACTCAGACTATTCGTACCCACCAAGCCACTGAAGCTTGACCTAAGACTTGACCCAAGCTTGACCCAAGGCAGCATGTCTGAACTAAGACTTCAGACTAATGCCCAAGGCAGCATGTCTGATGATGTACCAGCCTCTATTTTACTCACTTTTCCATACTATAGGTCAGAGCTTCCCCTCCCTCTACATTTCCTCTACCCCTCTTCTTTTTTGAGTGAAAGGTGAAGGTGGAGGGGAGTGAAAGGGAGTGAAAGGTGGAGGTCTGTAGTGGAGACAAATAGATGGAAATGGGTGCCACTTGCCAGTCTGCTACCTGCAGTGACTAGTTGTCCTCACGAATAGGCTAATGATCCTGCAAAAGACCATCCCATAATGAAATGCAAACATCTTTTCCTTCTATATTTGGTCCACGCTTTGCTTCCATGCCCTACCTTGTTATTATTAGATATTTTGTTGTTTAGTCGGCATGTTTTCCCTCCCAAGTTTCCCAACAAATCACTAACTTGCTTGTTATGAGGATGCTCCCTGAGCACCCATTTATGCCTGTAAATACTGTGCAAAACTTCTGCCCAGCAAGAGCGGAGGTAGTATTAAGGGATGTGGTTGGAAGAGTTGAGTAGTGTCTCCTCCCTTGGCTCAGCTTCACCTCGTCTCTCTTTGCCCGGAGGCCATATGCTGCTGTCTTTTATCATCATCTACCAACACTTTTTCATTTTGTTTCTGGATACAGTTCTCCACCACAGCCAACACCTTCTGGAGCCGTCGGTCTAGGGCCTCCAAGTGCGGTTCTGACAAGACTGGAGTGACGGGATCAGTGGCCAGTGACTCGCGCATGACGTCACTCAGGCGGTAAGGCTCCGTGGCAAGCAGTTGTAGCCGTAAGAATGTTGACTTTCTTATACTGGAACCATCAAGAAATATTTATCAAGTATCATATGGATAAAAGACTCAAGAAATATCATGTTAAGTGGTATGGATAGATAGGGACTGGCAGGTATAAAAAACAAAGCATTATGGACTTTTGACAAAAAAACTGTTAAGATTAGTGTATTATTGATTTAATTGGAATATTAGTTATACCGCTTTTTATTTCTAAAATGAGATCTCCGTTTCTAAAAAAGGAAAGGCGAACAATATTTAAATTTGTGGAGAAAAAAAGTACAATCTTGTTTTTCTGACTTGATTTAAGTCAACTTGGTGTTCTAGATCAGGGGTGTCCAAACCTTGACCTGGAGGCCAGATCTGCAAGCCCTCTCCATCTGGCCCTCTAGCAAGCCCTGTAATTCTCCCGAGGCGAGGAGAGCTCTGTTTCCTGCACCTCTGGAGTGTATTTTGAGAGCTGGAGAAGTTGAGAGCTGGAGAGCTCTCTGAGAGCTGGAGAAGCTGCACACACCTCCTCTCTGTGTGTATGAAAGTGCTTATGAACTGGTTTGAAGATCACTGGTTCTGGTTTGAAGATCAAACACTGGTTTGAAAGAGTTTATCAACTGATTTGAATTCATTCATTCATACAAGTTCTGCTCATTTGCACTCTGTGTGTTAGCTGGTAGCTGGATAGGACTTAAATGATTGGGAAGAGAGGACAGTTCATGAACTCCCAGTGCTGGAAGGGAGCAAAAGGGAACCAAGGCCAACTGTTTGTCCTCAAGTCTAGACAGCACAATGGCCCCACTGTGCCATGAGCAGAGAGGAGGACAACATGCACAGCATAGGGATGCTGCAGAGTAGACAAAGAGCAAAAACTCCCAAACCACCCATGTAACTAAACAGTATGATCTGGGAAAAATTCCTTCTCATCCCTAAAGAAGATAGATCCCAACTTTTGCAGGCAGTATACAATATCCTGTTCCCCTTCCTGAGCCAGATCCACTGACATGGATCATGCCGACTTGTGTCAGCAACAGGAGACTTCAAACATACTAACCTCCGCTTTCCGGATGTAGTATAGTTCATGGCACTACCACTATGTCACTATAGGGGAGGTAGGGTCCCTTCCAACTCTATGATTCTATGGTGTGCATTAGTTTTGATGGTGCATTAGATTTGAGTAAATAAGGGTATTTATGAGAAGACATGCATAAGAATGTGCTGCAAAATACTCTTGGATGGACACTAGGAGCATCTCTTCCCTTTGTAAGAAAACTCAGTTTGTTGCTAAAGAAATCAGATCAAAGTGGACTGATCTCATTCCAACAAGGCTGGTTCCTTAATAATCCCCCATCCCGTCCATGATAAGCAAGATGGGCCATTGCGGGGGGGGGGGGGGGGAGAGAAAAAGTATCCTTACATGCAACACTGTTGGAGAGGAACCAGAATTGACATTTCATCATGGGAGTGTCTTCCAAATCTGAAAAGAACAAAGTAAACATAAAGGTAAAGGTCAAAATGTCTGTACAGATTGTCCTGCTAAGTCGTGACAGATTCTATGGAGTGGTGCTCATCCCCATTACAAGACCAAAGTGCCAGTGTTGTCCAAAGACACCTCCCTGGTAATGTAGCTGGCATAACTAAATGCCAAAAGCGTTTGGAATGCTGTTACCTTCCCACCAAAGTGGTACTTATTTACCTACTTGCATTTATATTCTTTTGAACTAGGCTGGCAAGAGCTGGGCAAAGATGGGAGTTCACTCTATCATGCAGTACTCAGGGTCTCAAACCACTGCTTCAGGTAGACAACCATAGCGTCTCTACTGAGCCATACAGAACCTTTATTTCAGCTGGTGCTAATGTGCTGTGCTCTTCTACAGAATAGACGCATTATTTTTGAGTCAGGAAGTGCATAACTTATTTAAAAGTCCAAATTTTGCAAGTAGAATCAACAATCCAAATTCGATTTGCTTGTTGAACACTGCAATGGGGGTTCCACTGCAAATTTGACAATTGAAATCAATGAGGCAAATGTGGCTCACAAGTTTCTCATAATCCCCTTGTCCATGCAGGAAAACACATTGCATTCTTACCCTCGACCATTGTCCAGATGAAGGAAGAAGGCATCATCACCAAACTTTTCAAAGGTCTCATAGTGGTGACGATCCATGTTTCCTAGATATGGAAATGACAGAAGAGGGTGAGGATGCCAAAGTACAGAGGAGGCAGAAGAAGCTCTCAACTCAACAGTGCTCCCCATACATCCTTTGGGATCATGTGGTGGATTGAACATTTCAAAACTATGCCTCCAATCCTATACACATTTTCCTGAGAATGAGGCTGCAGTCCTAACATAACTTAAGTCAGCTTTAGCCTTGGCATATGTCTTGTGTTCATCGGTCCTGTGTGCCATAAGGCCCTCCTGTCCTACTCCTGGAGGGGTTTGGCCAGTGCACAGACATGCGCCTCATCCGCACACCATCATAAGGAGATATGCCAGGTGAGTTAGGCCAGCCTAAATTGGTTAGAATTGTGTCCTAAATCCTATAAAACACAATATGACTTATTTCAGAGTAGATATGCTTAGGTTCGCACACTGACCCTACAATCCAGAATGACTAGGGGAAGACGTAAGAGGCACTTATTCTGTATTGCTTTATGCGTTTCCCATAGGTGGCACTGTAATTACATCAGTGTAAAAGGTCCGGTAGTTACTCTGGATTGTACCCTTTGTCAGTGAAACAAAAACTCTGCAAATAACATACAAATCAACAGTAGTGTAATCCTTTAATTAGGACCAACAAAGATGCTTGTTTTAACATTAGATGAATAAATGTTCAATCCTTTGATGGACTTTCCTCAATTTTTAAAGACATCTCAGTTGATTCTCTACCTTAGCTATACTTCTGTTCTTATGCAAAGATGGGACAGAAAAGTTAAGCTAAGACATCAACAACTAGATCCTAAAACATTCTTAGCTGGGAAATCAGTGTTTAGAATTAGGGTTGCCACGTGTCCTGAAAAACAGGGACAGTCCCGATTTGGGGGGATTGTGTTCACATACTGGCTAATAGGACGGAGGGTCCAGTCCTGATTTTGTGGAAGAGAATTATGGCAACCCGACTTAGAATGCAAGATACAAGCTCCCCTTGAAATGCTGTGATTTAAATCAAATATTACGTTGTCTTTATCCATAAGTCGTAACGACAGAGAGGCTGGTATAACACTGAACTATCCTCTGCAGTGATGAGTCTGAAGTTGTCCAGCTTTTTGTACTGCAGTTAGCAGGAACAACCTGAAAGCTATTAGATGGAGCAGAAGTAATTGAGAAAGATTAAGTGGAGCAGAAGTAATCGCATAGGCAGGGAGAAAGAGACCAAGTCAGCCAAAAGGACTGGCATTGATGACAAAAGGATGAAGGGAAGGGGGTTTACGTAACTAGGTATACCAGCTGAATCAGGGCCAAAGAACTAATGGTAGGCAAATCAGGTCCTAAGAGAACGTTCTGAGTAACATAGGGTATGATGAATTTCAGGCACAGTGAACATGATAATTGGACAGAGAGTAGGACATTTTAATTTTTTTACTTAATTAAATTTGATTTTGTTGTTGTTGAGGGCAACAAAATCTTTTTTGACTCCATACAGCAAATAGGAGCTTTACCAGTGGTGGGCTTCAAGGGGTTCTCACAGGTTCTATAGAACCCTTTGCTAATGAGTGCCTGGTTCTGAGAACCGGTTACTGATGGGACATAGAACCTGTTGTTAATTTATTTGAATCCCCCCACTGGCTTTAGCTATGCCACTAACAGAGCAAATGGGTAATGAACTGCTGAGGAAGAGGATGAAGGTTTTCCCCCAATTTTTTTTTAGAAATACCTGGGGATATCACTTCTGATTGTGACATCACCTCCAGGGGAACATTTTGAGCTTTGCACCGGGCTACAAGATCATCAGCCAAGTCACTGCATATAATTACTCCAATGGAAGATACACTGCAAACTATGGTGAGTGGAGGCAACCAGAAGGCCAACCAAGGATAAGTATTTTTACCTTAGTTCTAGGTAGGCCTCCTGGTTACCTGTGGATGTTCTGCTTCTGGTGATGGAGCAAAGAAAGGATCAGAGACATATATGTCTTTGTAGTGTGTGAAGGGCAGTGGCTTTATAGGGTTTGTGTCACCTGATACGTGAAGCAAATCTGTCACCCCTATGATGGGTCTTGACCTTGCAGTGGGCAAGGCAATGTACTTGTTGGGCATAGAGATGCACCTTTGCCTTGCTACCTTTTTTGCTATAACTTGATAGAATAGAGATACAGGTCCAGCCTTGTTATTTTTTATAGATTTTTTTTATAGACTCAACATGAATGGCCACTGCAAATCGCTGCATGAAATCACACAATGATTGATAAATAACTGATGCTATTATTTTAAAATATCAAAATTTTAAAAATTCTGGCTAGTGGTGTAGTGACCCACCCGTGCATGTCACCTGCAGGCCACATACCTGCCCAGCAATGCCACTGGTGAAAGGTGAAAACTAGTTCTCATGTTAAGCAAAACCAGGGAAAACAAGCTCGCCTTCTGAGTCTCACCTTTCTCTCTCCTTTAACCCACTTTATAAAAATGTCAAAAGACTGACAGCATGATAACTAAGGCTGCAATCCTAAAGACACTTTCCTGGGAGTAAGACCCATTGAAAGGGGCTTACTTTTGAGTAGACATGGTTAGGATTGTGCTCTTATTCAATTTCTACTCTCCTTTAAAGGAGACAAATGTAAAGCATTAAAACATTACAGAAATTAAGAAAACATTAACATACAGTGGCGCCTCACGTAAAGAACGCCTCACGTAAGGAATGTTTCACGTAACAAACAAAAATTTCTCCAGGATTCTGCTTCGTGTAAAGAAAGTGCTTCACGTAAAGAAAACATTTGTTGGCAATTGGGGCAGACACGCTGGCTGGCAACCTGTTTATAAAGCATCAGGGCTGCCTAGCACACCTACCCATAGTGAAAGCAACACTTCTGCGCTGTTGCTCCTGTGGCTGGGTGTCCGCTGGGCAGAGGGAGAGAAGAGCAGTGGAGAAGAGGGAAGCAGCTCAGGGCTAGCCAGAAGGGAGCAGGGGAGAGAGGCTCAAGATGGAGAGAAGGAGAAAGTGGGGAGACACTTTGAAGGTGTCTTGGATTGCAGCCTCCTCACCATGTCTACCCAGAAGTTAGCCCCATTGTGTTAAATGGGTCTTACTCCCAGGAAAGTGTCTTTAGGACTGCAGCCTAAGTGGACTTCATAAGATCATACACATTGAATGCATGTTTTGAATTCAGTTCCAGTGTTTTGTCATCATTTTTACATCCAGTTAATATTTTTATATGAAAATTTTGGGGGTTGTGGAACCAATCATCTGAGTTTCCATTATTTCCTATGGGAAAATCCGCTTCACGTAAAGAAAGTTTCATGTAAAAAAACTGGAACGAATTAATTCTGTTACGTGAGGTGCCACTGTAGTTTAAAAGTACTCTTGACAGCCAAATCTCAAGATTGTCACTCAGGAGAAAATTCCAGATTATACTTTTAGGCATGAGTGACTGAGTGCATCGTTTAGCAGCCTTTGGGTGCAAATCCGATGCCTGTCTACTCAGAAGTAAGTCCCACTATATTTAATGGGACTTAATCCCAGGAACGTGTGTTTAGGATTGCAGGCTTAGTGCATAGTTATGAAATAGACATAAATATGAGCAACAGAACCTGCACTGCTACATTTCTCAGAAAAAACATTTTGGGGGTGTGTGATTTAGAATGGACACATATGTGGATGTGTGCATGTTTATGCACAAATGTGCATGCTTGGGGTATAACTGTTTTAGCAGGGACCTTAATTGTAATATGGTTCCGTATCTGCACAGCTATTCTGGAATAATCTGCTTCGCCTATTCCATGAAAAGAATGTAACCCCAACGATACAGAAAGATGGGTAAGAACAAAAGATAACAAGAATGCAACTAATTTGATTATTAGTTCTGTTAATGTCCAGTACTCGCAGAAAAACTAGAGAAAAAGAACTAGAAAAAGCCAGAGAAGTCTGTTCTGGAGAAACTGGCCGGCAGATGTGCACAGGAAAAGTGAATTTGGATTTCAAGATCACTCAGTAACACTGAATCATGTGCTTTGAGGAAAAAAAAGTTCTGAACCAAAGTCTCCATGGTACTGGTTGAGCTAAGAATTTGGACTCCCAAAGGAAAGGGCACCGGTCAGAAACTACAGATACACAACACACACTTCAAATCTGCTCACCCATCAGAAAGTCAAGCACAGTCATGTCCAGGAGGTTGAGAAGACGGGAATCGCTGTTGTAGGGTGGTGTCTGCCGCACTTCAGTGCAGTAATTTTCATCTTCTTCCCACCTGGGAAGAAATGGTCTCATGAAAATCTATCAGAAATGCAGCAAACCACTTACAATGCTAGGAAGGGGGCAATAGTTTCTCCTATTGAAATGGTTTCTCCTATTAGTTTCTCCTATTCTCCAATAGATATCTCCTGCTGAAATGCTGATATTGCAGAACTTCCTCCCTACACATGTTGGTCTGATTTCTTCTTATCTTTCAGGTTCAAGGGAAAAGCTGGTGTATCTTTTAATAGCTTTGCCTGTATTAAAATTGGGTATGCTGGCTGGATCTATTGCCTTTTATTTTATTAGTGCTTTATTTATAAGTGTTTTTAAATTTTTCTTGTATAGAAGCTCCTCAACTTAAGAACTTTCATTATCCAAGCATGCCTGACCCATGCGCAGACAGCCTTAGCACCCATTCCTAGACTACGGTCATGCTATAGTCAACTGGGAAAATTAGGTTTTCTGTTATATTCCTACTTTCCTAGACAATCTATAGCTGCGAGGCAATGCTAGATGATGACACCATAATACAGCGATTTTCAACCACTGTGGTATGTCGTGGATGGTTCTCAAGTGCACCATGGGACTTTGGGGAGGGCCGAACAGCATGGTGTTCCTTATCAATGATCAAAAATTTAAAAAATGGTGTGTCTTGACAATTTTAGTGCCTTGTCAGTGTGCCATGGGATGAAAAAATTTAAAACCACTGCCACCCAACATACTCACTCTGCTTTCATAGTGGAAGGTTGCAGGGGGAGGCCTCAAATACAGGATTCTCAGTGTTTAGGGTTCCCCATATGCATCTCCTGTGGATCCTTCACCAATTCTCTCCTATGATCCTGTCCACCCAGAATTTCCTTTTAACCCTTTCTGCTCTTTTTGGCAGTGCCGTTCTCCTGCCACCCAACGTACTCACTCTGCTTTCTTGTATTTGGAGTAAGAACGCCTCCAAGGACTTCTCCAGAGGCGCCGTTCAGCCTGTTCTTTGTCAGGCAAGAAGGCCGCCATGGAGCCCTCGAGCTGGTCAGGTTTGCCACACAAAGCATGTTCAGTGGAGCAATAATAGGAGCACACACCAAAGAAGCAGACGTTGCCAGCTGATTGATCCAGACAAAATGAAAGGAAGAAAGGTCAAGAAAATGCAACACCAATAACTTGCCCGCTACCTCTTTCATGGATCCTATCAACCTATTAGCAGGAAGAAGAGCCAGCAGGATCACTCCCCAAAGACCAGCACAGCCTTAGTGCACAATCCTAACCATGTCTACTCAAAAGTAAACTCCATTGTTTTCAATGGGTCTTACTCGGTGGTGGGATTCAAAGTAACCGGTTCTATGCCCATCTGGCAGCCACTTTTAAAAGGCTATTTTAAAACTTTATATGTACTGTCTCTCATTGACAATCGGTTCTATAGAGTAGGTGAGAACCTACTGAAGCCACCACTGGTCTTACTCCCAGGAAAGTGTCTTTAGGATTACAGCCTTAGGCCTATATCCTAAAGTGAAATTAAGCCCCTTGCTCCGGAGCAGTTAAGATGACTTTCCATAAGATAACACTAGAGGGTGATGTAACTGCCTGGACCCATAACTGCTATGGATTTTGTCCAAAGAAGCTCTATTCCCATAATAGTCCACATAAGCCCTTTTTGTGAAGTGTGGACAATTAAGGACAAATGCTCACCTGGGGAGATGAAAAATGTCTTTAACAGCTTCTTATCAGTTGTAATATCACGGACTTCCTTGGTAATATTCACCAAACGACCAGAAACGGGGGGAATTCTTCGGAAATCCAGGATCCTTCCAATAAAGAGTTAAACAAATTATGTTCAGAGCTGAACAGATCTTAACACAGAAAGGAAATCCTACACCATGCTGTTTGATGCCTAATCCTTGTATTGGTCACCATCAAGGTCAAGACCTTGAGACAGGTAGATCAGGATCTGAGGACACAGGAAGCTACCTTATCTTGTGTCAAGTCATTAGTCCATCTATATTAGCACAGAACTGAAAATACTTGGCAGTGAAGACAAAGAGGTCGGATGGGCTTCCTAGGACAAGTATGATAGTCCTAAAGTATGAGGGTTGCAACAGACAAGGCAATGTTTTCAAGGGTTTTCAAGGATTGCAACAATAATGTTTTCATCTCCTTCTGCTAGAGTGGAGAAGGTTTGCATCAAATATTTTGAAGATGAACATAGCCTGATGCATTCTGAATGAGAGGGCTGGCAGGGCTTACCTATCCAGGTGAAAGGCTGCTATTTCTGCATTGTGGCGTTCAAAATCCGAGAAGTAAAAAAAATCAGCTGGAGTTTCCTGGTCTCGGGTCTGCCTAGTGGGGAAAACATGGGGGAAAGGGGTTATCAAAGAAATTAGTGATCCCGAACTTAATCCCTGGTCTGTTTAGACACCTGTGGTTACTCTGAGATTTGAATCCTGGACATGCAACCAATTCAGTTATCCAGGCTAAGGTAATGTTTTTAAATAGAATGATCCATGAAGGCAATACAGTATACTGTACAACAGAGGCTCTTATACTTTTTAGTCCAGGACCCACTTTTTAGAATGCTAATCTGATGGGACCCACCAGCTGGAAATGATGTCATGGCCAGAGGTGACATCATCACGCAAGAAAATTTACCTTACCCATGAGCATTTTTTTTTTCTTGGGGAAAAGGTGCCAGTATTCACATGAAGACATCTAAACATTTCTACTCAGGAGTAGTCTGGTGGGCAAAAAGGTGCTAGTACTGAACACCGGCGAGTACCCTCAGAAAAAACTGCCCTGCCCATGAGTAAGCCTTATTGATGATCATAAATTCATATACATTGTAGCCTGTTAAAAGTACAGATCTCCCCAAATGCAGTTACATATCATCTGGCATCAAGTTTGATATACTAAATATAAAATATCTAAATGAATGAACGGCGACCCAACTTACATAGGCTTGGGACGGGACCCAATTAGTAAATTGACTAATGGGTCCTGATCCCCAGTTTGAGAAACAGTGCTGTACAAGGTTTAAATCAACCACCAGAGGTCACACTTTCCCATCAAAAACAACGTAGGGGAAGCGTATGCTGTCGTACGCCATTACTGCAGTCTCTAACACATCCATGACACTCTTAGTGACTGCCTGTAACACACTTACATCAGTGTGACATGTTAGACGTGTGTGAAAAGGGTCTTTAAGTCATATGAAAAAGTCCACAGTAATTCTAGGGTTCCCCTCTAAATGGCCAATATTTATATTTATATAAATAGCCAATATTTTTATATTTATACTAGCAATGATGGTGGTGATTATGACTAGTGTTGAACAGGGAAGGGAAGGACAGAACAGGGAAGAGATGGGTGGATAGCTTGGGACCAGGAGACTGGTAGGTTTGACATCAAATCCTGAGTGACCTGCACCAAATCCTGATCCCCTTCCTGGGCCTGATCCACTTGCACAGATTTATGTGGTTTGGAGCTAGCAATATTGCTGGATCAGTTTCATGCCGATCTCTTGCTGTTGCTGAGGCTTATCCTGAGGAGACCTCAAATAGCCAAAAGTCTCCCCCATAGGCTGCATTGGAAGCAGTAATAGCATTAAAGCACAATCTTAACTATACTTAAACGTAAGCCCCTCTGTGTTCAATGGGTCTTACTCCCAGGAGAGTGTCTTTAGGATTGTAGCCTAACTACTGAATTGCTGTGGTGGTTTTTAGGTAGGTTTGGGCTATACGGTCAGTGGTGGGCAGCAGCAGCAGGTTCGCACCTACGCTATAGAACCGGTTCTTAACAAGAGATAGTACATATAAAGTTTAAAAATAGCCATTTAAAAGTGGCTGCCAGATGGACAGAGAACTGGTTCTTAATTTCTTTGAAGCCCATCACTGTATACGGTGTATATATGGGTTACAGAGGAAGAGCTGTTAATGTTGTCATTGGAGGCTGGGAGAGGGAAGGAAGTTGGTTATGGGTTTGAGTAAACTGAACAAGGCTTGGGAAATCATCAAGCTGTACCTGAGCTGTACAACAAGGGTCGAGCTAAAGAGGCAGATGATTCCCCAGAAAAGTCTGATGTTTTAGGAATTCTCAGTTTCCAAGCCACGTCTCCCAAACTGTGTTGCAAAGCACAGGAAGTGGCTTTGACTTATGAGATCTGATTTATAAATGTGTAGGAAAAGTGTTGACCTTACTCACCTCATGGGTTTGAAGAGAGCCTGGCCATGATTTGGGAAGGTCATGATCAGTTTCAGTTGTGTCCCCCCACTCTTCTGGACTGCAACAACATTCACAAGAATCAAGGCTCATGAGGAAGGGTATATCACAGCCTCTCCGAGTTAGAAGAAACATGTCTATCTTCATTTGCATTCATATCATTAACAAAATCTCTATTGATTAGTAGATCCAGGGGGGAAATCCTAATATCCCACATCTGCTCTTCCTACAGCCCTCTTAGGCCTATAACCTAAAGTGAAATTAAGCCCTTGCTCTAAAGCAGTTAAGATGACTTTCCATAAGATAACACTAGCGGGTGATGTAACTGCGTGGATCCGTAACTGCTATGGATTTTGCACTTATTCTTCCTATCAGAATAGTTTACTAACCAAGGAAAGACAGCGAGGACCAAAATAAGGAGGAGAAACATAATAAGAATGGATGGGAGGGATTGGGGAGGCATCAGAAAGATGCACACAGCACCTGATTGCACAATTTTCTGTGTGGCCAAGTCCTTCAGCAAAACCTCACGCGTAGGGTCATGACGGGAGTACAACTCGTAGCGATTTATGCCATAGTGGAAGTGGAGCCAAGCAGGGTTGCTGTCCGATGCTTTGACATCATCAGCCATGCTGCTGCTATGGGACCTGTGGACCCAACACACATGATGAAAAGAGCATTTAGAGTTGTCATACAAATATATTCTCAATCCTATCATAACAACTGAGCCGCACAAATTGTCAGGTGGACCAGCGGGGCAAGAAATACTATGCATTTTCCTCCCATTGTACTGTACATACTCAATGTATTTTGTATATCCAGTGATACTATCACTTGAATAAGCTGGCTGGATATCATTCTTTATATTGCACACACACAGTTTCACTGACTAACAGCACACTCCTAGCATGTCCACATAAAGTCAATGTGTCTTACTCTCAGGTAAGCATATATAGGTTTGCAGTGTCATCACTTTGCATGCTGATCTAGGCAAAGACTACTGGTTATCAATTCTTGGCAGGTTGAATTGGGATAGAGAAAAGAATGGTAATGAGTATAGTTGAGGGAAGGAGTGGTTTGGTCCCAGGTATGGGGAAGAGGCATTTGTTCTGCAATCTACATACATCTTTAATACCACATAACAATGAATTGTTAGTACTGCTCCATATTTTTATTTTATCTCCTAATAGCATTGACTACTAATAATGAGGGACAAAAGAATAAAGACGTGTCACTTAACAACAGACCACTTAGTGATGGACTGCATATATGGTATTGGTCAAAGCATAACAAAGAAGAGGCTCCTAGTGCAAAGAAGACACAGTCTCCAGTAGCCTGCATAACTATTATACAACAATATGTCCACACAACAAAATATGCATACAACAGTACTGTTATACAACAGGGATTGTCTGTTATTCAACAAGGGCACTGGACTGAGATGAATGTCAGTTTAATGACCTAGGCTGCAACCATAACCTCTACCTAGGCTGGTCTAAGCCCCAGCATAAGTCCTGTGCTGACCTGGGGGTGTAACAGGTCCATAAGGCACTTTTGCCCCACTTCAAGGGGGGTTAGGCCAATGCACAGGCATACTCCAACCTCTCCGCACCATCTCAGCGCTCATGGACCCTTTAGTTCATTACAGCCTTGAACCCAACTTCAAGATGGTATTTAATCATATATTAGATTACACAACACATGTGCAAAGTGTGCTTCCCACTGTAGAGTTACTTTCCCTCTGGAAATGGAATTACATGACACTGGTGGCTTTTGCTACCACCTCTATGCATTATAGTATTGTCGGATTGGCCACTTAATATTCTATGGCAAATTGGATGGACCCAGCAAAAGTCTCTTCCAGAAAGAGAGTATCTCACCATTCATCACGCCCTCTACTTTTCACATACAGCTTCACCTTGGGGTCCTTAACAAATAGTTTGTCATTCTTTGTAATCTTTGGCGTTGGAACCTTATAGAGAGGATGATCAAAAAGGGCAAGCAGTTTGGACTTGCCTGTCCATGTTGGTTTTGTTTCAGCTTCTGACTGCTTGAAGCTTTGACTTTTGACAGCCACATTGCTCTCGCTGCCTATGTGTGATGAACCTTTCTCCAGCGAGCTGTTGTTACTGCTGAAGTCCTGAAGAATCCTCAGGTTTGGCTTATTCTGGGCTGATAATGCAGGATTGGGTGACAGGAAGCCCGTGTGGTCCATTATTTTTGGGGTATAGCCACAATCACGTCCAAAAGGGAGTATTAAGTCCACCATGTGTATCAAGACAATCAAAAGAAGGACAAGTAAAAGGATGATCTTAAACTTTCTTTGGAGCAGAGAAGACAGGTGTTGCGCCATCCTCCTAGAGTTATGGACATCAAAATCTTGTCAAAATTGACGTCAAAATGGATCTGTAGTTTGATTCCTACTAAAAAAGATAGTAGGACATTTGTCTGTTTAGTGATGGAGAATAGTAATCTGGAGTTGGATTGCCAGTGTTCGAATCCCAAGGGAAAATGCAGAAGTTCATGCTTTTCAGATAAAATATATAGCTATAAAAAAGATCTTTCCAAGTGTTCATTTAATCATCCTTATAATGGCAAAGAATAAAAAATAAACAATTGAGTTGCATGTAATTCTCGTTCCGGTAAAAAGGGTTTTCTGTCTGGAGAAGGCTTCAGCTGGGAAAAGGCAAAAAGGGTGACTGTAGATGCATTTATGAGTGTTGATAAGGAAAGAGCAGGTGGTGCCAAGGTTAACATGAACAGTTCCACCTCCTGATCAAATAGCAAATTGGTCAATGCTAAATGTCTCTTTAAATGACCCCATCCTATCCCAACACTGCCACACTATTGCCTTCCTTTACTTATGCACACACTATCCACTCAATAAAATGGATTTGTGCAACACATCTCAATTTCTTCATTTGTTAAAAACAAATTTAGGCTTTAGTTGAGTAGATCTCAATTTTTTGGGCATTGGGACCCACTTTTCAGAAGGACTGTTGGGTCCCACTAGAAGTGATGTCATTGACCTGAAAGTGATAACAGTTTAGAATTTGGCTGCACCTAAGGGTGCAGTCCAGAGTAACTATGGGGAGTCCTTGCTCCAGTATAAGAACAATTTGGATTTGGATCCTTTTCCAACCACACAACCCTCCCCTTTCCGGTGTCCCATCTTCTCATCTATTCAGGGCTGTCTCTCTCCTATGTGGAGTCCACTCTGCCCAGCAGCTCAGTACCCTGTATTTGCAATGGTGACTGAGCTAGGTACTACCCACCCTCCTCCTGAAATTGGCTTGTGACCAACTGGTGGGTCCTGACCCACAGTTGAGAAATGCTGCTTGAGATCCTTCTGCAGGTTATCAGATGACACATGATATAACTCAAAGGCTAAATAGCAGTAGAAGAATATTCTAGATTTGTGGGATGCAGAGCTACTGTTCTCTCCATCCTCCATGATTCGATATAGGGTTGCCATAAACCCCGGAAAACAGGGACTGTCCCAGTTTTCAGAGATTGCATTCACATAATGGTAAGTTTCCTTGTTTTGGGGAAGAGAATTATGGCAATCCTAACGGGATAGCATGAAGGGAAAGACAGATTTGTAGAGTGAGATATAGCGATGGCTGCCTATGATATGACTCTCACCTATATGATATGACTCTCACCTATATGATATGACTCTATACGACTCAATATGATGACTCTCACCGCTATGAGAACTGTGATTATGCATGGAATTCCCCAGGTTTGTGATTTTTGTGTCCCCCCTCAACCCCCTACAAACATATGATTGAATAGAATCATAGAATTGGAAGGGACCCAGTGGATCATCTAGTCCAACCCCCTGCCTGTAGTAGGAAATCCTCATCTTGGGGACCCAAGTCTCAAACCCTGGTCTGAATACCATCATAACCTGAGGCATCAGAAACGTTCTGAAGATCATATATTTTTTTATTGTGGCATGTATGCAAAGGAGCTTGGGGCAGTTTTCATTTTTAGTTTTTTAAGATCCCCGTAAGGAAGCGCATTGACTGCGCATGATGGTCCACAGGGATTCACTGCCAAATCCGGGGTGGTGGTGGTATTTTTCAGTCTTTGCATTGAGTATTCTTACTCCACCTGACATGGATGTGGCTTATGTGGGCACAGCCACCTATTCTCTGCAAGAAGGTTGCTTTCTCCCGTCCTGTGCGCCTTTCATGACATACAGCCGCACATTCACTGTGACAGATTCACTTCCTCGCTCACATATACAAACACCCAGAGCTGTGGAGAGAACGGCGAGTTCACTCGCTCATGTCCCCTGGTGTGACTGTTGCCTGGTAACTGTCTTCAGTTAACATTTTCAGTCGCCCCAGATTCTGACAAGACGATATTTCTTTTTTCCATGCGCTGCACTAATATCACAGCCGGGGCAGGTTCTATTCCTCCCTTGAGCCTCTGCCGAGAAGCAATGGATTCGGATTCAAGGCCTGTCGCAAGGAGAGCTTTCCAGTTGAAATGGCTGCCTCAAAACATGCTTGAAGGAATAACCTGTGGTGGGCTTCAGGTGGTTCTCACAGGTTCTATAGCAGGGGTTCTCAAAACACGGCCCGTGGGCCGGATCCAGCCCGCCAGGGCCCTCAATCCGGCCCGCGGCCTCCCCACAGCCTGGCGGGGGTGCTCTGCCCTCAGCTGTGCAGGAGACGGAGAACCAGGGCACGCGGCGTCTTTGCGTGTCCAGAGGCTCCTCCTTGCCTCAGCGAGGTGGCTGCAGGAGTCACCTGCTTCCTGTTCCTGTCCCACCACCCGCCGGACAACCTGGGCGCGTGGTGTCTTTGCGCGCCCAGAGGCTCCTCCTCACTGGGGGGTCTAGGGGCACTCGCGCAGCACCACTGGCTGCAGCAGCCTCTCCCCAGCCAGCCAGGGGGGTTCAGGGGCGCCTGCACGGCACCACCGTGCTGCAGCAGCCTCTCCCCAGCCGGCTGGGGGGATTTAAAGCCATCCGCGCTGGTCCTCTGCGCCTCTGCAGCCTTCCCCCAGCCGACTGGGGGGGTTTAGAGACACCAGAGGCTCCAACAAACCCCAAAGATAAGCCTCCAGGGAGTGTTTTTAAAATGTAGGGCAAAATGTAGGATGTCCTCCATTTTTAAAAATGTAGAACAAGGTCCTCCAAAAGTCTGGATTATAATCCAGCCCCCAACAGTGTCTGAGGGACAGTGAACCAGCCAGTGGTGGGCACAGGCAGGTTCGCACCTACTCTATAGAACCGGTTCTTAACAAGAGATAGGACATATAAAGTTTAAAAATAGCCATTTAAAAGTGGCTGCCAGATGGGCAGAGAACCGGTTCTTAGATTTTTTGAAGCCCATCACTGGAACCGGCCCCATTTAAAAAGTTTGAGGACCCCTGTTTTATAGAAACCTTTGCTAATGAGCGCCTGTTTCCGAGAACCGGTTACTAATGGGACATAGAACCTGTTGTTAATTAAGGTTATTAGGACATAGAACATGTTAATTTATATGAATCCCACTACTACGATAACGTAGTACCTTTAACAAGGACATTTCTTCTTTCCATATTGACTCTGTGTGGCTCAGGCAAATATATCTGGTCCAAGAGGGTTTTCTCTCAAGGAATATCCTTGCACCTTTCCCCTAAATAAGAGGTAGCGGAGCCTAAGCTCTGCCTGAAATCTACACCCCGTGTTGCTGTTCTCACATCCGTGGCACTCTGCAGGTGCTCAAAGGTACATAATTCAGAGCTGAAGGCTACTGAATAGGTTTTGAGGTAGAATTAAGCACTGAAGGTGACATAATGTACATCCTGTACTTAACATGGAGACATTGAAACATATCCAATCCATTGAAATGATATTGGCTGTAGTCAGTGGTGGGATTCAAATAAATTAACAACAGGTTCTATGTCTTAATAACCTCAATTAACTACAGGTTCTATGTCCCATTAGTAACCGGTTCTCAGAACCAGGTGCTCATTAGCAAAGGGTTCTATAGAACCTGTGAGAACCCCCTGAAGCTCATCACTGGGTCCTGGACACATTGCTCAATCTGGTGGTATCTTGGTCCACGAAATTAATTTGTTCCACACTTCTAGTCACAAACCCAACTGGTCACAAACCAAATCAAACCGCAATCCCAACAGGGTGATCATATGACTGGATTTTTCCGAATTTTTCTTCTTTTTAGACTTCTGTCTGGGTGTCCTCCAAAAGGGCTTCATTGTCCCCAAATCTGGCTTTACGATTTTGGAACTTTGCAATGGAGTGCAGTACGCCATCATGTCAAATGTCGTTGGCTCCATATTGAAGAGCAGAATCCAGTGCATAAATCGGTTTTGAAATGTCTTCTTCCTATGGGAAAGTGAAAGCACCCAAAATCCCGGCTTTGCTCATGAGTGGACGTGCTACTGTCCACTGGAAAGGCCAGGCTGAGAGGAATCCAAGATCTTGTCCTCCTTTTGAGGTTCGGACATCTGGTCATCCTGAATCTCAGCTACAGCAGTATGCTCACCTTAAACATCAGAGGGCTGATGTTGTGCCATGGCACGCAGCCAAAATACACCTAAACTGCTATCTTGCAATCCTAGGGCTCTGCAGCACTTCCACACTGGCATTAATTATTAAGTGCAAGATTTTTTGATGGAGGTGAGCTTGCAGCAAGTCAGCTGGAGAGTGAGTGAGCAAGCAAGCTTCAAAGCCAGTAAAACACCAGGCAATACGGCAGTGCACTTGGTTGCCATGAAATCACTGCAGCACAACACTCAGTTATCAACACCTAATCCCTTATGTATCAGTCTCTCTCACAGTCCACAAGGAGGGCATTGCATTCAGGGAGATCTTTCTGTTGCTACCATGGGATACATATAAACTGCAGCGGCAAACATCATGATCCTATGGTCCACATGCTGGGAAAGCAAGTCATGAATGGTGCATACCTTAAAATGGCATCCAAGGGGTCATAGCATTTTGCTGTTAGTAGATTTCATTACCAGTCTGAGCACTACCCCATGACTCATAGAAAACTGAAGACATACATACATACATACATACATACATACATACATACATACATACATACATACATACATACATACTAAGATCAGGTAAAAATGTCCCCCTATTCAATTCAGAGATTTCCAGGGAACACACACATACAAATATTTTGTGGACTCAAAAGGAATGAAACAGTCAAGAGCAACTCTGGTTCCTCTTTGATGACACTTTTAAATATCTCCCAACAGATGGTTTGGACTGAAGAGCTGGGATTGGACCGTATCAGAGTGACCTTGGCTGTTTCATGTGGGTCACAGAATCCCTGCAGTATCCCACATGACTACTGGATGCTGATAAGAGATGGGAGAGGTAAACAAGAGGTGGTTTGCTGAGTACCAATGTACCAACCTTGGTAATCTAATTTCTGTAGGTCAGTCTGACCCTTGTTTCAGGACAAAATAAAATATGTGTGCCTGGATGTATGTAGGCGTTTGCAAAAATAAATGCAAAAGGGTATGTACATTACTATATCTTAGTGATCTGATGGAAGCAAATTCCATATGCTTCTGAGGATTTCTTACCTTTCTCCTATGACGCCTTGCCCTGCAATCACACTATTCATCTCTCTCATATCAATATGTAATCTGTTAAAAGATCAATCTCAGGCATAACAATTAGGAAAGATGTGCCTTTTCCTACCACTGGTGTCCAGCTATTTTAGTGTAACAATTCCACAGTAAATGGACAAGGAATTCCCCAAGGGGTGCGTTGACACCCCTTTTTCTTCTTAGTGATGCAGTATTGAACACTGCATCAGTCCATTCACTTATTAGTTGTTTGAATCTTCTTCTCATCTACACAGCATATCCAGAGAATATTTATTTGCAACCCGAAGGAGAGGTGTTGGAGGGTTGCTGGCTCAGTTGCACAAACTACTGTTGGTGTGAATCTACAGTGGTACAAATTTGGTACTGTCTGGGGCAATACACTGACTTTTATTATGCAGATATTTTGCCAGAGAAGGATGATGCAAAATGCAGAGTTGGAAAGGACCAAAGCTCTACAAAAACAATAAAAATCACAGCAAACTACTATCAGGTAACAAGTATGTTACAAGAGTCTCCAGATTTTTCCAGTTATGCACTATAACAGAGTTTCTTAACATTTGTCCTCCGCCACACTTCACACCTATTTAAATAACCACGGAAGTGACCAGTGATGACATCATTTCCAGTTACTTTTGGGATGGGGGACCATATGTGATGCAACAACACATCAGTAAGAGGCTCAAGGAGGATGAGAGGACTTGAGTGTGGAAATGCATGTTTGTTTGTTGCATTGTGTTCCTGGTTTTGTTGCTGGGGATATGCTGTGTAGATGAGAAGAAGATTCAAACAACTAATAAGTGAATGGACTGGAATTGTGTCCAGGGGTTCTGCAAGTACCACCAGAAGTGAAGTATCACTGATGGTACCCATATCAACAGTGAAGAAATGCTGCATTACACCAAAAAGCAACAATGCAACTCCATGATGAAGATAGGGTTGGATCTGGGACTTATATGTATATCAGCTTGAGTTTACTGGAGAAATGCAAAAATAGAAAACACACGTTTTCTGCACTCAGTAGCCAATCTGACCTAGACAGAAATTTAATCAGACTTTGAAGATGTGTCAGATGCTGAGTATGACCAAGACAAGCCCTACAATCCAGAGTAACTACGGGAGCATGTAAGAGATATTACGTGCACCCATAGATACTGCACCACCTAGTGAAAACCTATGAGAATAAATTGTTCTTACACCGGAGCAAGGACCCATAATGGGGATAGAGCAAGGACTGGATTGTGGCCTAAGGCCCATATCCTAAAGTCAAATTAATCCCTTTGCTCTGCAGCAGTTAAAGTGACTTTCCATAAGATAACACTAAAGGGTGACGTAATTAGGTGGACCTGTAACTGCTCTGGATTTTGCCCTAATTTATTGAGCTTACCTAGTACAATGTTCTACTGAGAACATTTATGTTGTGCAACAACTGTGTGGCAGTTTCCAAAGAAAATAATGTCATACAAAGAACCACTTTCTAAATAACATTGGGCACAATGGAGACATCAGAAATGAATTTATAAGACATCCTTAGCAACCTGTCATGGCATAACAAGCCTGCAGCTCTTAATACTTTTCTCTGCCCAGCAATATATATTCATGCAAGAGATCTAAGCGAAACCATCCAGACAATGTCCATTAATTAAAAAAAAATTTATTGTAAAAAGTTCCTTTTGCACTCCATGTTCAGTTTAGCCATATACAAAATACAATTAGGATCATTTTATGTCAGTACTCAATCCCCTTGTGAAAGCATTATTAGGCTCTACAAAATGGAAGAACAATTGAAAGTTTGAGAAAGTGGCAGTTCAGATGGAGCTGCTTCCCACTATCAATCTCTAATACACCACAATACACCATATTGGCATCATGACACTCCCACCCTATCCACATGCCATGTAAAACATTTGTGTGCCATATGCTTAAGCTATATCAGTGCTCTGTAGGTGTAGTGAGGAGGTGGAAGGGCAATTATCCTAGCAACCATCCACTGGGTCAGGTTTCTTAAACAAGCACACATGCTTCTCGGAAGCAAGCAAGTCAGCTGCTCTGTTCTGGTTCCCTCCCCCCCCCCCCCCAGGGGGTAGAATTGGAGGAAAACAAAGAGAAGGTGACAATGGGGTCAGACTAGAACTCCACTCTCCCATCACCTCTGATATATGGCTTTATCAAGTGTCCCCTAAAATCATCCACCCAGTTCCCTTGTGCACCTCTAAGCAAAAAAGTCACACTAGTAAAATCAGAGTCAGACAAGCTATGAGCTGGATTAGGTAGCTCAACAGATTTATACACACGCACACTCTCTAAATATTTTCCATAAAACTGGTATATAAATAAGAAAGTGGCCCAATATTTTATTATTAAAAATAAAGCTGCCCTTTAAAATTGTACAAAAAACCAAGGAAAAGTCTGAAAAGTCTCCACACGCAAATAGCTTGGATAGAAAGCAACTCTGTCAAGAGCACTTCCAAACACAGACTGCTAGACTGCCTCCAAAAAACATGTAGAGTAGATTTTTCACTTCATGGGTGATCTCAAATCCAAAGCCTTCACCAATCACGACATGCCAGGAGGAGCCAAACTTCTTGTCCATAGTCTCTTTGATCATCTTTGCAGCACTCTGAAAAGCAAAAAATGAAGATCCAACAAGGGAGAAGACCCGGGAGAGAAGACAAGGAAAAAGAAGACAAAGAAAGTTAAGAACAAGAGGAATGTATCCATGCTTCTTATGTGCACTTACTCTCAGAAAAAAATTTGCAATATCAAGAAACTGGAGAAAGATACAACAAGCTATTAATATTTCAGTTGCCTGTACTGTATATGGAAACTCAAAAAAGAATCACAGCTATACCTAAATTCTTCTCCTAACATTTAATTCAGGTCTGCACTTAAAGAGTTAACAGAAATACTCTGAAAAAGACCAGGGGAGCAGGATTCCCCTCTCCTTTATACCGAGAGAGAAATCCTAACCAGGGGTTAGTCCACCACCAGGCTAGGAGTGTTGCAAAAGTGCCGTAAGGTACTTTTGTGCCACTCCCAAGGGGTTGATGTCACTGCACCAGCTACACTGCAGGAACAGAGCACAGGCTACATTGCACTGGCCATTCCTATGTTATTTTTCCTTACAAAATAAGTGAGTGTTTAATCTCTTACCTGGCATCAAATTAAGGGGCATAATTCACTTTTTATTCTAAAATAATAAGTGCAGACACTGCTTGCTTCTGTTCCCATTGGGATGTTTTAGTGCCTCAGTGCCCACTGCTACTATCTTACAGAATGGGACTCAGTATCAGTAGCAGGTAAAGGGAAAAGAGGGAACCGGCATAAATACTATGGTTATGTTTTGTAGTAACACACATCATATAGTAAAATATGGAACAGCATCATTCACTTTAAAAAGTTACCTTTGCATAGAAAACACAGTCAAAAATAACTGGAGTCTTCTGGGTGTATCCCCCAAGGCATAGTCTGAGGGTAGGATATAGGGCACAATCCTAACCAACTTTCCAGCACTGGCATAGCTGTGCCAATGAGGCACATGCTGCAACGACAGTCACTGAGGCCTCCTCAAGGCAAGGTAATGTTTATTCCCTTAACTGGAGTTGCATTGTCCTTATGCCAGTGTTAGAAAGTTGGTCAGGATTGTGCTCAAAGTCACCTTGCTGAAGCTTCAAATTGGGGGACTGGATGAATTGTCTGGTTATTGGATGGTTACTGAATGGATGGTGACCAGATGTCATTAAGTACACTTTTCAGGGCTGGCTTATACCTCATTGTTGGTGGCATATTTCTCACATGCAGTGACACATAATTCCATGGCTTCTACTCGCATTTCCTCCGGCATGTCTGAATGCTGGAAGAGAACATACACAAAAAAGGACATTGGGAACAGCAGCAGCAGAACCACCCACGCTTTCAGCACCATCTGCTAACAGGTGACCAAATGTCACTACCACCTCCTCGTTTGTTCACACTCGGCTGGGGACAAGGAAGAGACAGCAGGCGTCTAGAAGAACTTCAGGAGAGTTTATTTTATTTTTCACATTTTTATTCTACTCTTCCTCCAAGAGGTCCTGTACAGGCTTCCTTCCTTCCTTTTGTCCTCACCAAAACCACAGGTTAGGCGGAGAGATAGCAACGGGCTCAAGGTCACCCAGAAAGTCTCATGGCTGAGCAAGGGTTTGACAGTGGATCTTCCAAGTCCAAATCCAATACCAGAAACATGATTCTGGCTTGGTTTTCCACAAGGTGGATGAGTTTCTCTACCACTATTAAGGCAATAGAAAGTAGATTTTGAGTACAGTTTATATATAAATTATTAATAATAATTTGTACTGAAGATAACTCTGGGACATTACATCATCCAAAGATGGATGGAGAACAGAGGCATTCCTGCTCCATGCTCCGCATCTCATCTTTACTGCTCTGAAGAACAGCAGTACCAGTGATAAAAAACTATCTGCATTCAGATGTGGCTATGCCAACCAACATAAAATCTGCTGCAGGAACGGCATTTTTAAAATAATCTTAGAAATATAGTGATTTGGATTCTTGATTCCTGCAGGCTGAGAAATGGGGACAGGTAGATACTCGTAATTAGTGGGGTCCTGAATAGGGATAACAGGATAGGGTGGACAAAAGAAGCATAGCATTAAGTAAGGCTGGACTCCTTTCAGGCTCCTTCATTTCAAGAAGTTAAAAGACCTACCATATGCAGCAAGATCTTCCAAAAAGTACTTGCTGTAATTCTTACAAGGGCTGAACAGAGGTCCAAAGGAACTGCATAGAGACCGAACGCTCAGTGATGATGTCAACATCACTGTCATTCCTGGATGCTATGATGATAGCTATGCGGGACTCCAATTCAAGCTGCATCGCAATGCAGCTCAGAGAGAATACTGGTTATGTGTCCCAGTATCATATTGGATTCAATCTCTCTCAAGAGATATGCTTGTTCCTCTCACAAGCTTCAGACATTATGCAAGGGCCATCTGCTGCACAAAACTTTTAGTTATATGACTGCTGTTGGGTTTGTACTGTGCTGCTATAATCACAACCATAATTTTTGTGTATTATTAGTCATTGGTAAAGCATGTTTTGAAATGTCTTAAGCATCAAATGTACTTCCCTACTGAACGTTTAAGTATATCCCACATATTTCTTCCTGGTATTTTTTACTTGTTTTACTCCTCCAAACCCAAAGAGGCCTTCCTTTCTCTGCATGCCTCAAATATTGCTTTGGTTTCTCTTGCTACTTATAGAATCTACTTACAGATCTTTCTCTTTTCATACTACTTTCCTCTTTTGGTCCCATCTAGCTCAAGTTCTTTTATGATTGCACATACCCTCTGACGGGCCTGAGGAATAGTCCTCCTTGTATCTTTCTCATCCTGAACATGGCTTTCTAGCTAACAGGCCAGTAGGAAGTGGCCAATATCTGGCCTGATTTGGTGACACTGATCTGGCAGCTAAGTAGATTTGACTTTAACATATTGGGTTCAGTTGGACTGAAGCTTGTGGGATGTGTTGCGCTTATTCTTAGTCTGTTCATTGTTATATTGTTTGTATGATTAGATATATTTTGCCTTTATTTGTGCAATTATTTAACAATTAACTTATTGTGAGCCTCTTGACTTGCACTAGCAAGAAATATTTTAAAATACACTGACAAATTTATGTTGCAGGTCCTTCTCTGTTCTTACATGGTAGGATGAGAACTTCTTCACTGTTCATCTTTGACACAGAAAGTAATATCTATGTCTGAAAAACCCCCACATGATTATGCAATGGGCATTATACAGGGGGCATTACTGTCTTTTGGGGAAATGTTCCAAAACTTTCAAGTTGATGTGCTAAGTGCAAAGACTCCCATCTCTCCATGAACACAAGATGCACGGAATGGTATGAAGAAACCTTGAATGAAGATGGTGATAGCTGATTACTGAGCAATAGATAGGAATTTCCCTTTGGAGTAAGATTGCAGTGTGTCCTATAATCACTCATACTTTAGACATTTTAGCCACTATGGTAGCTAAATATACATCACTGTTCATATACTTTCTAAGTGATTTCAGGAGAAAATTCAAATAGAATTCACTGACACGGGACTCCAATCCCTACTGACCCCAAAACATATCAACCCCCTTTGTTCTCATTCTTACCCTGATCAGTGGGAACATATGAAGCCTTTTATAGTCCGCATCCTCTTTTTTCCCTTCCCCGGTGTCTGCCATGGTCTATCCACCGTGATTCTGGGAAGAGGTGAGGCAGCTTGAAAAAAATCCGTCAGCTGCAGACTAGAAACTTCTTGAACTTTGTAACAACTGGTTTTTGTGCAAGTAGGATATTCTGCTGTTAAGAAAAAGAAACAGAGAAGAAACCAAAACATGAGTAGTCCTATTAACAAACATTGTTTACATAGAAAATGGTGATATCACACAGCTGAGACCATTAAGAGTGACAAAATAAAAGCATTACAGGAAAAATGTTGTGTTATGTTCATGGAAAAGTTAACCCCAGTGTAACCAAGATTGCAGCCTTACATAAAAGCCTTAACCATTGTGTTTGTGTGTCTGCACCTTCTGAGAGTTTTCAGAACTATTCCCATGTGCCTCTGGGGTAGAGAGGGCTGAGGAGAGGCAACTGTCAACATTCCATTCCCATTTCAAGTGTCATTTCTGCCTGTTTCTGGGACAGGTAACAGGTCAGGCTGAACAAATCCTAGGGAACAATTGTGGAGAGCAACTGAAGTGGCAAAGGGGAAGCTGAGATGCTGGAAAAGGGGATGGTTTTTTTAACCAGAGAATGTTATTAAATTGTACCTCTGCAAGCGACAGCTGTAGGCTGTCGCTATTTCACATTAATAGCTATAGTTAAAATATGTTGGCTTAAAGTCTTTGTTGCAATATGAAGAATAGAACACAAGAATGAAAGCTGGGACGATGACAACTGAGATGATCCTAGTTGGCTTAATACAGCCACTGCCAAATTAAAATATGTGTTTAACCCCCACCACATGACTATTCCAATAATAAGAGGATATGCTCCAGTGCCACATACCAAAGTACAATACGCCTACGCTGTGCAAACCTATGTACTAAAAAATATCTGGAGTACCTTTCACTTCCCAGTATCTCTAATCCAGAACACTAGCACTTTGACATTCTTTATTTAAACAGACAGGTTTACACAGAACGACAACAGAACAACATGGATTCCCACATTGAATCTAAGTAATTGGAAGTTTCAACAATTGCCGTTGACCAGACAATACTCCACACACATACTTTTGAGTTTTATAAATGAGGAGCAGCAGAGTTTTATATGTGAGGAGCCGCAGTTTAGTTTAGTTATGGTTTCCACCAGGCAAACAAATCTTTGGATAATTATCATTTCTGAACATTCACTATATACTCCAAGAACAAAACCAGATTATTGGCACAGATAAGATTTAATCTTTATTATTTTTTTTAATGTAAGCCAGATGTAGTCAAAAATAACTACATTACTGGAATCAAAAGTGTCAAAAGTCAAAAATAGGAGATTATACTTCTCTCAGAAACCAGTGAATCAATTATTGTCACAGTGTGGATGCTTCCTATTTCTCTAGTAATAATGTTTGAATGAAGGCAAAGAAGGTACTAGAAATTACTACAGCACCAAAAAAGTGTTTAATGAGATACTTGAGGTTTGCCTTCTACATTTTTTTCATGAAAAAAACATTTTCATGAAAAAGTGTATAAATTTTTATACTGTGTAAAAAAGTGTAGAATTACTGTTCTCTCCTCCCCACGGGTGATACAAGCTGCAATCCTAAAGACACTTTCCTGGGAGTAAGACCCACTGAACACAATGGGGCTTACTTTTGAGTAGACCTGGTTAGGCCTGTGCTCCTAGTCAATTCCCTGAGTGAGTGATTTTCAATTTTTTTTCTTTAGCTTGTTGTGTCTTTAACCAGTGGTATTGAGATGGTATCCAGTGGTGTATGTGGTATCCAGTATTTGAGGTGGTATCCAGTGGTGTATGTGGGACTTTCAGACCTCCATCACTTGGCAGTTAGACGAAAAATGGTTGACTTCTGGACGCAACTGGGACTATGCAACTTTTATGTGCAATATTCAGTATTCAGAAAGAAGATGTATTCAGGGTAGATTTGCCATAATTCTCTTCCACAAAATCAGGACAGGACCCTCTGTCCCATTTGCCATTATGTGAACACAATCTCCAAAAATTGGGACTGTCCCTGTTTTTTGAGACATCTGGCAACCCTGATTCAGGGTAATCAGATGTCATAACTACAAAAGAGGATTAGGCACAACAAGGTGTAAAATATACAAGAAAAAGCTAAAAACACTTGCATGTTGTTTTCATGTGGTTAAACATTATATTACTTATTATTAAATTTAAAACATGGCTGAGGCTGGATCCTACAGTTCATAGTGCAACTCCTAACCTTCCCTTCTGACCTCACAACAATCCTGCAAGGTAAGCGAAGCTGAGAGTAAGAGTCAGGAACCCAGGAATCTTCACAGCCAAGTACGTTTATGAACCTGGATCTCAGTCTCGCTCTTACCACAGCATCTCCCTGGCCCTCAAGAGTGGCAACTCAGTGCTTGAAAAAGTTCATTCTGCACGTGCCCAGAGGCTTCCTGTCCTTGGAGAAAGTGCACTCTGCACGTGCTCAGTGGCACCCTGTCCTGAAAGGGAGTGCACTCTGCACATGCCCAGAGCTCCCTGTCCTTGAAGGGAGTGCACTCTGCACATGCCCAGAGGCACCCTGCCCTTGAAGGGAGTGCACTCTGCACATGCCCAGAGGCACCCTGCCCTTGAAGGGAGTGCACTCTTCACATGCCCGGAGGCACCCTGCCCTTGAAGGGAGTGCACTCTGCACATACCCAGAGGTGCCCTGTCCTTGAAGGGAGTGCACTCTGCACATGCCCAGAGGCACCCTGCCCTTGAAGGGAGTGCACTCTGCACATGCCCAGAGGCACCCTGCCCTTGAAGGGAGTGCACTCTTCACATGCCCGGAGGCACCCTGCCCTTGAAGGGAGTGCACTCTGCACATACCCAGAGGTGCCCTGTCCTTGAAGGGAGTGCACTCTGCACATGCCCAGAGGCACCCTGCCCTTGAAGGGAGTGCACTCTGCACATGCCCAGAGGCACTGTGGCCTTGAAGGGAGTGCACTCTGCACATGCCCAGAGGCTCCCTGTCCTTGAAAGGACATACCAAGGCTGATGAGGGTCTGTGGGGCACTCCAAGCTTGAAGAGGGTCAGAGGACGAGGCCCCCACTGCTGTCCTGTGGGAGGCCAGAGTGGGAGCACTAAGGGTGTCTGGAGGCAGGAGGGCCCCCCCAGCACCCAAAGGCGAGGCTGGCCCCGAGGCTGGCCCCGAGGCAGGCGGGGGGGAGCGGGGGGCAGGGAGCGAGGGGAGCTCCACCAGGAGGGAGGCCGCGACCCCGAGCCTGGCCGGCTCCGGGGAGCCGAAGGGGCCGCGCGCTCTTCCGCTCACCTGCGTCACCGCGACCCCAAACTCCAGCCTCCTTCTGGTTGTTAGGGAGAGAAACGTGCTTGTCTTAGCAACCGACGCCGGAAGTCCCGCCTCCACATCGCCTACTGGGGGGGGGGTGAGAGCAGCTGATTGGCTACAGGGGGTGTCCATCACGCAGGGGGCTTTCGGGGCTTCTTGGGTATAGGTGTCCTAAGACGTGCCTGATGGGAGGGAGGGGCAGCTAAGAGTGGAGTTTCAAGACTGGGAAGGAAGGAAGGGGTTGAGGGACAAGGCAGGCCATAGAGAGGCACAGCAGAGCTGGCTAGAGTGTCATCCTGGCCATAGAACTGAGGAGCACAATCAACAGCAGTGGTTCCCAACCTGGGGGTCATGAAAAGTTGGGTGCCGCCATCTTGGAATCAGGCACTAAGCACCACCATCTTGGAAGGGGACACTCAGGATGCTTTCCTGGGAGTAAGTCTCACTGAACACAATGGGACTTACTTCCGAGTAGACATGGGGAAGCTCTGGCTTCTCCATAGTGATGTCACTTCCTGTTTGATGGTGCTTAGCTATGACATCACTTCCAGGTTGATGACATCACTACAAGGGGGTTTCCCTGATAGATTGTCATTCTCACAAAGGATTCCTGGGTTGAATGAGTACCACTGCCTTTGGGGGGATCATGACCTCACGTCAGGGGGACTGTGAGAGGGTGGGATCCCCCATTATTGAATCTGGCTGTGCATTTTCCTGGAAGTAAGTCTCATTGAACACAATGGGACTTACTTCCGAGTAGACATGGGGAAGCTCTGGCTTCTCCACAGCATCATATGATGCTGTGATGTCACTTCCTATTTGATGATGCTCAGCTATGACATCACTTCCAGGTTGATGACATCACTACTAGGGGGTTTCCCTGATAGATTTCTGTTGTCATGAGGGAGTCCTGGGTTGAAATGCTTGAGTACCACTGCCTTACGGGGTCATGACCTCACATCAGGGGGACTGTGAGAGGTTGGAATCCCCCATTGTGGAATCTGGCAGTGCATTTTCCTGGGAGTAAGTCTCATTGAACACAATGGGTACCCTGGAATAACAACCTTTCAATACTTCGGATCAAATTTGTTCTTAATGGGTCCTTACATCACAGAAGGAATATGCTCCCCAAATTTCATTCTTCTAGGTGCAAGGGTTGGGGCTGGGTGCTGATCAGTCTTCAGTGTTAAATATAGAACAAAAACACGTTTCTCCCCCTTCTGGTTTGAATTTTTCAAAATCAGTTCTTAGTGGGTGCTTCTATCATGGAAGAAGGACCCTCCACAAATTTCATGCTTTTAGGTCTGGCAGTTTTGGCTGGATGTTGATCACATGTGGGCAGATGCCAGTTCGGGCCTACTCACCCGAACCGGATCTTCCCGTTTCAAAGTCAAAAAGAGGGCGGACCGGTTCACGCCGGCCACCATCTTTTTTTTAAGCGCACTGCGCAAGTGCCAACAAGAGCTGGCCATCCAGCTTCAGGGCAGGCACTGCGCAGGCACCAATCTTGCCCTGCCCCTTGCCCTGCCCTGACCCTCCCCAGCCCCACCCCTGACCCGGCCTGGCCCCTCCCACTTCTGGCGAACCAGATCTTGGGCCAGGCCGGGCCCACCCCTGGTGTTGATGAATCAGTCAGTCAGTGACTCTGATGTTATATATCAAGATAAGAAGGTAGCATGCTGTCTGTTCACAAGGAAAAGGAGGAAAATGTAGATTTTTCTCCCGGACACTCAGGTAAAAAAGAGGACATGTCCTGGAAAAGAGGACATATGGTCACCGTGTGCTGGTTCCCAGCTGCCATCCATTTCAGCTGATCAGCAGATGTTGCCCAACCTTGGACTAGACTTGTGGCAATAATATCCACAAGGTGCCTTCAGGGCAAAGTGAGGCTCAGATGGTACCATGGAATCACCACATCCAGCTCATCATGCATTGGACTGACATTCTGTTCTCCATAGTGGAAACTGCTTCTGGGAAGCTCACAGCCAAAAGAGAAAGGCTTACTTCTCTCACTTCATCCCTTCTTTGAACTATAGTGAACTCACGTGTGTCTGAATTGTGTGATCATCTTCCTGACATCAGCAGGATGACACTGAGATAAGGCAGTTGTAGATTCTGCATATTCCTAAAGTACACCACTGATAAGAAGTTTATTTCATAAGTTCTAGTGGCTCAGCACAGAGGTCTAGATGACCTTTGATAAGATGTCTACTTGCTACTAATATTTATTCAAATGGTGTAACCAGGTTGAACATGGATATCTAAAGTCCATTCCATAGCATTAATTTATAAAAATTTATTTAACAGCCTTTTAGTGTTTAAACCCTTTAAAAATGTTAAGTCAAAATCATTAAAACGAGTTGTGTGACATTACATCTGAAGTGATGAATTTGATGGCACAGAAAAAATAGTTATATATGGATATTACGGCTTAAAAAACACCCACATGTGTTAAATGAATGAACATCAAACATGCCTGTGGGCCAGATGTGTCCCCAAAAGGAATTTTTAAAACCCTTTTATAATTGGGCTTTCCCAGCATGGTATTTGGGCTGTCTCATAATTTGAGATATGAGCAAGATTTTTGGTTCTGTTTTTTATAGCTAATGTTAGCTACGTAAAAACAAAGTGCTTATTTCTGGCCATTATCTGCTTAATGATGTACCTGCCAACCCCCAGCAGGTGCCATGAATGCCATTTGGCTGAATGCCATGGCACTCGTGGCTGAGTGCCATGAATGCCACTATATGAATTGGCTTTGACACTTCTAATCTATCCAGTTACATGTGTTGCAGCATCAGCTGGGTCTGAATCAACCTGGATTTGGGATGGTAAAAATCCAACATTTTATTTTGTAGTATCCTTACCTCTAAAAAAAAAATCATATCCTGTTTTTTTACCAATGTATATTCACTGAACAACTTGAAACAGTAATCATTTGTTGCATTAAACGTCTTTCCTATCTGCATGGAGTGGTATATGGAAGGACTACTAAAAAGAACTGGAAATTAAATAAATATTTAATTAAAATATTAAATATTTTTAATTGGAGTGGTAACAGCAGAGAAATCAGACCCGCGGTAACTGACTTACCCCCAAATCCAGAGTAACTACTGGAGCACATAAGAGACTTTACGTGTACCCTTAGTTACTGCACCACCTAGTGAAAACCAATGGAGCCCAGAGTAAATTGTACTTACACTGGAGCAAAGACTCCCTGTAGTTATTCTGGATTTTGCCAATAGCTGTGCCTATGGGGCATGTGCTTCATCCTGTCGTTGGAGGGCAGTCACAGAGTCCTCCTCCCTTACTTCAGAGTTGCATTGCCCTTTCTCCAGAGCTGGAAAATTGGTTAGGATTGCATCCTCGATTTGTTATATTTCTGAATGTCGTGAGTGCTAGCTCCAGAGATTTTCTAAGGCACTGTGGATATTTCTCTTCATTTTTGCTCTCTTGCTAGTCAACGATAAACTGCGGGGGTGATGTTCCTGTCTGTAATGTATAGAGTTTGTGGGCCCATGACGTTCCTCTGCCTAAATCAGCACACCAAATGACACCTGTTCTTTATGCTTTTCAATTTTTTGTGTTAAAATTATCCACACCACTTCTGTTCTTTCAAACTTTTTCCCTTCCTTTTCTATTGGGAAGGTAAGAGGAAAAGAAGGATAGTGTCATCCAGTGTGCCAGGAGACAGCTCTTGTGCCACACTTAGGAATTGTTCTGTGATCTGTTGCTTGAGGCAGCCAACTGAATTCACCTTGCTTCATAGTCTTAGGGTGCAGTCCTAATCTAAGTCGGCACAACTCATTGATCTTCCCATTCCCATGGTGTTAATAGGGAGCCAAGCGCATGCCTGTGCAATGGTCTAACCCTCTCCCAGGAGTGGCACAAAAGCGTCTTATGCAGGGTGACCATAAGACTGGATTTTTCTGGATTTTTCCTCTTTTTTAGCCTTCAGTACGGGTGTCCTCCAAAAGGGCTTAATTGTCCCCAAATTCGGCTTCATTTTGGAACTTTGCAACAGTATGCAGTACCCCCATCATGTCATACGTCATTGGATTTGTATTGAAGAGCAGAATCCAATGCAAAAATCTGTTTTGAAATATCTCATTCCTATAAAATGTTATGGCCAAAAAACTACGAATCAAAATTATGCATTGAGCTCTATGGGAAAGTGAAAGTGCCCAATATCGCGGCTTTACTCGTGAGTTTGCAAACGTGCTATTGTCTGCTGGAAAGGCCAGGCTGAGAGGAATCCAAGACCTTGTCCTCCTTTTGAGGTTTGGGTATCTGGTCACCCAGATAGTCACCCTGGTCTTATGGCACTTTTGTGACACCACCAGGTTAGCACAGTACTTATAGTTAAGGCTGGCCTAACTGGGGATTAGGATTGCAGCTATACTCCTGAATCATATTCCTAAACAGTCAGGAGGGTATTTAGTACTGAAAGCAATAATTGTAGAGAGGGTAATCAATACATCTCTTCAAGAGTTTGGTGCCATCCTGCCTTATAATGGCAACTCCCTACCTTCTCCTGACTTGTCCTGGATTAGGATTGAACATTATCCACATGGCTCAGCCCATCTTTACCCAGCTAAGACTGATGTGAAAATTTTGCCTTTTTTAATCAGCCAGACCTTGCTTTTGCTTATACGGAGATTATATTTGTGTAACACTTTTTCTGAGACTATCCTTGAACAAAAAATTAGTGTATGGGTCTTTACTGGCACCAAGAGGCTTCTGTGACTCAGCAGCATTGGCTGCCAGTTTCGTTCTGGGAGTAGTTCAACCTGCTGATTGTTACCTAAAGCTAAATTGTTTAACTTAGGTAAGACTGGGTTAACTGAAGAACTGCAGCCTCCTCCTTATGAAATGATCTGTATCTTACAGTCAGCAGGAGGAGTTCTTCAGCCATGCTTGGTAGAAGGCATGATCTGGTAGATGAGTGAAACACTGCCAGAAGATTGCTAAGCAGGAATGCAATGGGTTAAATTTTGGATGAGAGACCAACAAAGCTGTCATGAGACAACAGTGTCAGCCAGAGTTGCTTTTTACAGCTTGGCCCAAAGGAAACTGCTGCTGGAAGTGTGGAAGGCATTCCCTAATGCTAGATGGGATGACCATCTGGGTTCCATCTGGAAAAGTTCTAATCCACTTCTCAAGGTTGTTGTAAGGACAATAGCAGCACAGGGGAAGAGACATCCTTCTTTATGGTGGCACTTAACACATTTATTTCCTTGCTGTTGGAGATCAGGTTGGAATCTTCTTTACCTGTATTTTAATGGCAATGAAATCCCACTCCCCACCTCTGGCTTTTGGTTCAGTTGTTTGCTGCAATTATGAATAGCAAGTGCCTAAGACACTGTGCCTGTTAACCAGCAGGCCAGGGTTCGAGACCCGGGTCGGCCCCACAAGACAGGGCGAGCTCCTGTCCTTAGCTCCGCTCTGCGACGCCAGCTGGATCCAATCTTATTGGTTCTGCCTTTCCATTGGACTGATTCAGTGGCATGGAGAGGGGGGATTTGCTGCTTGGGTAACAGCCTATCCTCCATATCAATCTAACCCAGGCTTTTGTGCTTCGCATGCAGCGTATGCAGCGCCGAGCACGATACCATAGTCTTCTGACAGAGGCCTGCTTTTTTTTCTGATACTCTGCCACATTCTTTGTTTTTGGTTTATTTTTTTTGTTATGGATTTCAATGATCTTTATTTTTCAGACAGTTTTACTTTGAAGATACTGGTAACTACTTTAAGTGCCTCACTTTTGTGAGAGGAAAAGTGGTATATAAATATTTTAATTAAGTCCTAGTTTGCACAAATTTAGGCACTCAGCCACCTTCGGAGTTCCTTATTTCCTTAACTATTAAGCCTGTTCACTGCATCTGGATTGATGAAGAAGACAAAAAGTATTGTACATCTTCCTTCCCTGTAGCACCAGTTCCTTTTTTGCTCCCTGCCTTCCTATTCATTCATTTTTTTCAACAGCTTCAACTTCAATCCGTCTTCAGAGGAAACCAAACTTTTAAACAGTATGTAAAAGAAGGTATACAGATTGACATGCATCTTTTGCTGCTGCTGGTTGGATTTGATGCTGCGGTTCTCCTAGTGGTTTGTGTGGTGTCATGCATGTCATTGGAACTTGCATGCGTTGCCACTGTGTATCATCTAGAATATGCTTTAGAAAAGGGGTATAGCTTAAAAAAGAAAATGTGTATCTTATCTTGACTCTTAGCAATCCATGTCCTATTGTAGTAAAACACATTTTGGATGTGGTGTGAATGAAAGATCACATGCTATTTTGGGGCTCAGCCTTTGGTCTAATCACCATGAACACCTGTGATTTCATTGAGTTGGGGACACGTCTGCTCTGATAAGCCAGAGAGATCAGAGACAATGGGACAAAACACCAATTTTTCTTCCTACCTTCCCCACTGAAGAGCTACAGCAATAGGAACTCATTTTAATGAGAGGGTAACATCTTTGTAAATATAGGACATATTTGGTCGTAGACATGCTGGAGCTCTGAGCTGCCTTACAGTGATCTCCCCAATACCGGTAAATGGTTACTTACTTAGCTTACTTACCCTACAATCCAGAGTAACTACGGGAGCACGTAAGAGATTTTACGTGCACCCATATTTACTGCACCACCTAGTAAAAACCTATGGGAAATTCACATTGCAATCCAGAGCAAATTGTTCTTACACCGGAGCAAGGACCACCCGTAGTTACTCTGGATTTCACCCTTACTCAGCTTACTTAGCTTTGAAATGGGACTTGGGGCAAAATCCAGAGCAATTATGGGTCCACGCAGTCACGTCGCCCTCTAGTGTTATCTTATAGAAAGTCACCATAACTGCTCCATCGCAAAGGGCTTAATTTGACTTTAGGATATGGGCCTTGCTTCCAGGAAAGTGTAAATAGATTTTCAGTTTTAGGAACTACTGTATTTACTCTAATCTCAAACTCACCTTTTTCAGCAGAATTCAGTCTCCAAAATCAGGGTGCGCATTTGATTCGATGGTTAATCAGATTTGAGTAAATACAGTATTTTGATTATATGTATAGGGTGTACATTAGATTAGATGGCGCATTAGATTTGAGTAAATATGGTATATCATTGGCTTCTTACGCATGAGGTGGGAAGAAGATGGATCACAATCTGCTAGTAGAGTTCTTGCAATTGAGTTAAAATTCCTAACTCCTGCTGTTTAAAGACGAGCAACAACAAATGGTGTCGCTTCCCCGCCTCCCCCACTAAAAAAAAGTTTCTAAAAAGATAGAAGTTGCAGGGAGGGAAATCAACAGTTTGTATAACATGACTGTGGACTCAGTTGAAAGCAAATTCCTGGGCTGAGCATATACTCAGGGACTCCCCGTTCCATAATTCCAAGAATATGCCCACCTCTTCCCTCTAGCTATTACTTGCTCAGACCTTGGATTTTTCATAAAAAACAAAGTATACCCTTCAAGTTTGATATATGACCTCTTCCTGATTCTTATACAATTCCCGGATTATCCTTATGAGAATCAAATATAAACACCAAGTTTATTGTCAACAAATATACAAAAAATACATATGACACATCCATGTGCACGCACATGTCAAATCCTGTTGAACAGCTGTACAAAAAGAGAAAAGCGAGAGAGAAGGAGAGCAACAAAGTTGTTCAGATAGCATGTCTTTTCCTCCTCGGGCTTGGTGTATTAAGATCACAGTGTTTTACAACTTTTATACTTGAATATGATTATTTCCATCCCCTTATCCATTGCTCCAACATATTCTTTTACATCTGTGTGAGGTTGACACTCTTCAGCAAGAGGAGCATTTGAGGGCTGTTTTTTAGTCCCCCTTTTTTGTCCCCTCCATAAGTACCCTGCTTTTTTATGGGGACATATGGGGACATACAACACTTATATCCATCTTATGGTACAGGTGTGTACACTTGATTTTTAGTATGTACCCATAAAAACACAACACGTAAAGCAGCCATTAGAAGAGGAGGCAAAAGTTGCTGTATGAGATCTGCAATAACTTTATCTGCCCTACCTTCAGTCACCCCTTTGTTGAGAGAAAGAGAGAGAGAGAGAGAGAGTCAAACATTTTGTATTTCCAGTCACTGCAAGTGGGAAGTTTAAGGTGGGGGATGAAGCAAAATATGACACAAGCAATCACAAGATCCCCAAAGAAAAATAACTCACATGTGTAGTCACCAGTGGATTCACAGGTTTCAAAACCATTGTGATATATCAGGCACTCAAAAGGCATACAAACCACTTCAGCCTTGCAAACCTGGAAATCCTGACCAGGTTTAATTATATACTTTGGGCTTGAATTATGGTAGAGAAAATCAGAATGAAAATCCACATATCGTATCCCCCAATTCCTCACTAATTTTAAATAAAACAATTCCCCACCAAATGTTAAGTAGGGCTATTGTAAAATATAAGGTGGACTCACTATGTACCACTTACTCTCCCCTTACTCTGCATTCTGCTTTACTACAAGGTTTCTTCTTTACTTGCTTGAAATGTATCATAAATCCATCCCTCTTCCCACAGAAGTGGCACAGTGAGAATTAAAAGTAATTGAGGACTGAAAAGAAAGAGGGACAAAGCAGGACTCCTGCATAGGTGTAGCACTATAGCTCTGAAATTAATCCCAAAAGGCTGATTCTCACACAGCATTTCTTCCTTAGACATCCAAGGAGTCCCGATCATCAGCAGGACACATAATGTACTTACTCGAATCTAATGCTCACCTTTTCCAGCCAAATTTAGTCTCCAAAATCAGCGTGCACATTAGATTTGATGGTCAATTAGATTCAAGTAAATGTGGTATTTTGATTATAAGTATAGGTGCGCATTAGATTCGATGGCACATTAGAGTGGAATAAATGCAGTATTTGTGTAATGTGTGAATGACTCATAACTCAGCATTGGTGTCTAGTTGCACACCTGGGATCCATCAAAATCTATTGGGCTTCACTCTGCTCCATCCCTAAACCTGCTCTGGGATCTAAAGTTACCATAAATTAATTTTGGTTATAATTTTAACCATGTCAAGAATTTCAGCCCTACTCATTTGCATGTTACGTTACGCTAGATAACACCACAATCCTAGGTATGTTGACTAAGAAAATCCCATTGTGTTCAATGGGGCTTACTCCCAGAACAGTAACATTGTAACCGGAGAGTGATGCTAACTCACCAAATCCAGTCTTTCTTCATTAGGAGATTGTGTCCTTTCAGTTTCAAGTTGATCTCCAAGGCATGAAGGCTGGCCAGTGGTTGAAAAAGATGGCTTTTTGAGAACCTTTGTATATCTGCCTTACAAATGTATAGCAGTTTCGTGCCAGATTACCTGTCATGGTTTTTCCCCCAAGTGTGTGCTGAAAATGTTATAACCTACCCCCTTGGCAAAGCTACATTTTCCAGTGTGTCCTGGGGAGAAAAAATGCTTGGTGTAGACCAATATAAGTTTGCAATCCTTACGGATAATGCATTAAAAGTCAAAAGGCCCCAAGACCACTTTAAAGTGTCAGACAGGGCAAAAGGGCACTCTGTAAATCTTTGATTCTCATTTGAGCAATAGAAGAGGCACATGTGGTTCAGGATGAGAAGGGCAAGCATGATGAATCTAAAAACCAGAAGAAAACTTCAGTACCAAAATGGGCAAGATGCTTCTTTATGGATACCAGTGGATGTGATCCTGAAAGGAACCCATCCAAAGAGCAGGAAAAAAAGAAGTTAACACTATTTTTAAGTTTGGGAGAGATAACTGGGAGAAACGTCACTGTGTGCTTTACAGTTGCCTTAGGTAGTATAGAAATTGAGGCAGTGTGGTGTAGTGATTATGAGTTGGACCAGAATCAGGAGAACCTGGATTCAAAGTTTGACTTGGCCAACAAGTTGATTGGATGACTTTGGGCCAGTTAAACTTTCTCACCTAATCTACTTTGCAGGGTTGTTGTGAGATTATTATAAAAAGAGAGAGAGAGCGAGAGAGGAGGAGGAGAAGAAGTAGAAGAAGAAGGAAGACAAAAGAAGAGGTGGAAAAAGGAAGAAGATTAATTTTGTGATCTTTGCTTTGTGGTAAGATGCAACAGACGGCAATAGCTACTGTGCTTGGCAACAGTAGAAAGGTGATCCACATTGAATCTGTGTAGTAGGACAGAAGTAGTACATACTTTCCATCATTCATTTTCCATTTCTGGTACTTAAATGCAACATAAATATGAATATGTCTTTTAAAGGGTCTTTTTTTCTTAAAGAACTGGTCCTTTAGCTTTCTTCTGGTTTGATTTCACTGTAGAAAATATTACAAGCCTACCAATGAAATCGCTCATAAAATTGAGGGTTAGGTTCCTATAGCAGTGAGAGAGATTTTATGATCCAACATGCATTGGGGAAAGTCTGAGTAGTGCATTATAGCTAGAGCAGTGCCCTGGAGTGTGCAGAGTTGGATGGAATTTGGAGCATTTACTGAAAGGTATTAATCAGTGTTGCCTTCCTTGCTCATTCCTTGGCTGGGTAAACTGGATTCTCACGAAGTAATCAAGCTGGGACCTATTGGAAGTCCCTGCCTTCATTTCTAAGCAGACTTTCAAGCACTGGGAACAATCTGCTAGGAGTCAGGAGCAGGAAATCTAGTCGTATTAGTGCAACTATCTCTCTAGAAGGCTTGTAGGATTAAAACTGATTCACACATGCACGTTCATCATGGAATGACTGCTACACCAAGCAGTGGCTCACACATGTGAAATGGTCATCATAGACGATCAAATGCCACAGAGCTTTAGACACAATGCTTTTGAACAAAAGCGGTTGACATGTTCACTTACAATGCGTCACCGATGCCATCAAGTGACAAGATATCAATCACAGGAACATGCGCATGTAAACCAATCCTGCTTAGAGGTTAGGAAGGTGATCTATGGCAGAAAAAAGGTTGTGTAGGAATGTCAGAAGTCTGCCACTTATGCTCTCCTTTTTAAAACTGCGTGCTATGTGTGACAAAAGAATTAAGAGCACAATCCTAACCATGTCTACTCAAAAGTAAGCCCTATTGTGTTCAATGGGTCTTACTCCCAGGAAAGTGTCTTTAGGATTGCTGGCTAAGTCTTAAAACTTGACAAAGAAAATCTTTGGAATCTTGTGCCCCATTGAAATAGGCCTTTGAAATTGTGCAGCAATTCAAATGGATCATCATTGGGATTGTATGTGGAGATGGAATTTGGTATTAAGGAATTCCTTGGCATTATTGCCAAAGAGCTTGTGAGGAACTACCTTCCTAGTGAAGGCCATGGGGGGAAAGGGCTTGAGGACCAATAAAACAGAGGGACATTCCTGACAGACGCATGCAGAGACAAGAAGAATATTGGCTTGTGTATTCCTAAACTATTAGTGGCTTTTCAAGGGCAAATGCCACCACCATGCAGACCCTGAATCATTCACCGTGCAATCCTAAGCATGTCTACTCAAAAGTAAGTCCCATTGTGTTCAATAGTACTTACTCCCAGGAAAGTGTGGTCAGGATTGCAGTCCTAGTGTCCATAACAAAACCCCAAAAGGTCTTAGGGAAATTGGTGGCAGTGATACTACTTCCACCAGTGGTTCCCCTCTACAACAAGATCAACAACAGTGCCTAGGTCTTTTATTACATTGTGGTTCAGATATGGCTCTTGCCTCTAATCATTTAGCCTTCTTGGTGGAGGGCCTTGCCGTTCATGGCATGAATCAGAAAAAGTTTTACTGGAACAATGAAAAAAAAAAAACACAGTGTCACAATTTTGTTTTAAGTTCAGACGGTTTCCATGTCTCTTGCACACGCACACACGCATTAACACACACAGCTCTTCCCTGACCCATTCAGACTTCAGGATGTTTCTGTATGGCAAAAAAGGACCCCTTGCCGTCTCTTTCCTTTGATATGCCGGGCAATGAACTTTTGTGCTCCTTTCGTTTGGTGGGGTCAAGGCCACTTCATGCCTTCATCCTCTCCTCACAGATCCCATAGCTCAGCTTGGTTGCCCCTCCATGGACCTCCACCAGTTTTTCATCCCACTGGATAATGTTGCCTTGCAGGTGATTAGTGCAGTTGGCCAAGCCCATAATTTCTGCTGGCGTCAGGACGTGATCCCATACGTTGAACTGGGAAATTTCACCAACAAAGGCCTGAGTGGCATCAAATCTTCCACCCAATGCATCCTATGAAAAGGAATTGGGGGAAAAAGGAAGCCCAAAGGGCAAAAGAGGATGGGGTGAATAAAAGGGAGGGTATATCATGCCCAGGAAACAAATACCATACAAAAAGGAACCGACATAGAAGGAAATCATGGAATAGGAAGATAAATGAGAGATGGGGGAGGGAAGAGAAAGAGAATGTAATAATTAAAGGTGTCATTATTTTATTCTTTAATATATTCTTTATAAAGAAGACACATTTTTTTAGATCATAATGAAAGCAGCAGGTTTCAGATTAAAGCTGCAGTCCTAATCCCCAGTTAGGCCAGCACAAATCCTAGCACAAGTCCCGACCTTGCCTGGGGTTGGCGCAAAGAGCTATACAGCATTTCTGTGCCACTCCTGGAGATGTTAGACCAGTTCGCAGACATGTGCCAGGCTCCACACACAACCACGGGAACAGGGACTAGGTGAGTTGCACCAGCCTAAATTGTTTAGGATTGTGCCCTAAGTGACAGAATATATTGATTTGCAAAATAACATAGCTTAGATTCTACTGAGGTTCTTGTTCCTAAACGATGGAACTGCTGGCTTCCTTTCACCAAGAAGTAAAAAAGAAGAGGATCATTTATAAGTGCAAATAAAAGAAATTTTGTAGCAAGCTGTCATATAGCCATGGAACTCTGGTGGGAGCAGGGATGGGCCCAGCCAGCCCCAAGATCCGGTTCGCTAGAAGTTGGGGGCGGGCTCGGAGCCAGGGGGCTGGGATGGGGTCAGGGGGTGGGGCTGGGGCAGGGCGAGGGATGGGCCCCAACCGCGCCACACCATGCATGCGCTAGGCTTGGCGCATGCGCAGTGCGTCTCCTGAAGCCGCGCTTCAGGAGACTCGGTGCGCTTGGACACAGGCGCACTAAGTCTCCCTTCGGAGACTCAGTGCGCCTATGCCCAGCTGGACGAAGGCGCACTATGTCTCCTGAAGCCGAGCTTCAGGAGATGCGGCGGCCGCTGCTGAATCGGTCCCCGCGGTTCTTGGCAGCCGCGGCTCTGGCCGGTTCGCCAGCGGTCGCTGGGTGGGAAAATCCGGTTCGGGCAAATAGGCCCGAACCGGCATCTGCCCACCACTGGGTGGGAGGTTATCAATGCAATGCAAATAGCAATGCAAATGCAAAACATTGTGGAGAGATTGGAATACACAGAGGGATGCAAACCCTTATCTTTTCTTATCCAATTTGAAGCTGCCTTATAATTAGTGGTGTTTGTTTCTGTTGAGTAAGACAGAACTGCTGCCTAAGGGTGCAATCCTAAGAAACGTAGGCTGGCTTAACTCTCCTGGCCTAACTTCTGTGATGGTGTGGGGAGATTGGCGTATGCTTATGCATTGGCCTAACCCCCCCCCTCCATGAGTGGGGCAGAAGTGTCTTACAGCATTTTTGTGACACTCCCAGGTCAGCACAGGACTTATAACCTAAATCCTGGCCTAAGTGGAGATAGGGTTGCAGCTTAAGTGAACACAATGGGCTACCAACACCATTTGCAATATATTTCAGCTTACAGTGAGTTGTTCACAATAGCTGATAGAGAATCTAAGGCAGAGGTTCTTTCCTAGCTCAGCTTTATTAGATTTTTTTTTTTAAACAGCAAGTGTCCGGTTGATCTCCCTATTCTGTTCTTAACTTCTGCATGTCCAGTTTTTGAATTATCATGCAAAACCAAGAGTTTGGGAAACTTCTAGGAGGTAAACACTTGGGAAGTAAGGAGTTATGTACTCAAGTGCTCCCACTCGAAATCAGAAGCTCAGATGGCCTTATTATTTATTATTTAATAGAGTTTAGTAGAGTTTAGTATCCTGCCTTTCTTCCTTAAAAAAAGAAACTCAAGGAGGCTTGGGTTTCCTGTATGATACTTTTGGCATGGCTGGGATGCTGTCCAACTGTGATGTTGTGAAACTCCCTCACCCAACTGGGAAAGTTCCTTACAAGATGCTTAATTTTTTCCAAGAGGACACAATACTTAGACCTACCTGTTCCTGGCCAAGGATAATCACACCATGAGGCTTGATGGGGTGCCAAGAAGCCAGGTTGTCACTGGCGCCACGCTCCTCACCATTTTGATATGCTGCCCATACACCATCACGGGTGATCCAAGTAACACAGACATGGTGCCATATCCCAGGCTTTAGACTCATGGGCAGTTGAGCCACCTTCACAACAAAACAGAACAACCATGTCATGAAACTGCCTTTAAGTTGAAGCAGCAATTTTCAACCACTGTGCCATGACACACTGGTGCGCCTGAGGTCTGCAAGTGTGCCAGGGGATGTTAGGAAGGGTCAGCAATTGGGAGATTTGAGCCCCTTCCCTAGAGCATGGTGTGCCTTATTAACAGTTAAAAACTGATGTGTGCTTTGACAATTTTAATGCATTGTCAGTGTGCCATGAGATGAAAAAGACTGAAAATCACTGTGTGCAGTGCAATTAGATTTGGGGAGAGAGAGAGAGAGAGAGAGAGAGAGAGAGAGAGAGAGAGAGAGAGAGAGAGAGGCATCAGCAATGAAGAACCTTTTGGCCCCTGAAAGACTAACAGATTGATAGTGCCAAAAGCCTTTATAGACTAGAGCCCACTTCGTCAAATGAAATGTATGTTCTTCCAACTGACAATGCAATTTCATTGGATACTTGGTTATCTTTATAGCGCTTCTTCTTTCTCCTCTGTGAAATTTACTCATTCAGTTACAATTCCCATACATTTCATTTTGTTACTGATCCAATTCAAAAGCAGTGAGTGCAGCACATACTTTTCGGAAGTTATGATCAGGGAAAGAAGATGGAAAGCCAACGATAGTGTGGTGAGTATGTAGCTGATGTTCTGTTTCTTTAAATGTTGGTCTGCCCCAATCTTATATAAAAGTGGGTGTTGGGAGTCGAATTTTAAGACTCAAACTAGAGGGCCTGATGCTAGCTTGCCTCCTCATGGTGAACCCCAAATATCACGAAAGTGTGAACTAAACGACTAGCAAAAATTGGCAGCCAGACTACTTTGAAGAATTGGCAAGTTGGCAACAGTTGGCAGCCAGACATCAATGCGGAATTCCTGGCTCTTAAAATATATGGCAATGGAACATTAACATCTGATTTACCTTAAGTCCAAGTATTTGCCATACGGTAAATAAATAAAGTACTCCAACCTACACATAATGACAATCGCATGTTTTGATTGCTTTCTCCCTTTTAGCTTAAAGCAGTGCATGGCGGGGGTGGGGGGTTGTGTGTGAAAGGAGTTGGGGGATCTCCTTTACACATTTCCATTAGTATGATTCCAGTCCTGATTGTACCCTTGCATTATTTTAATTAGAAAAAGTTTCTCCATGCCTGCTGCATGTCCCTGAGGCCTTGCCCCACCAAGATAATTTTCTTCCAGAACCTCATAGAAAAGTAACATCAAGTTATTGGGAAGCCATCTGAGGACACAGGAAGGGTATGGCGTTTTTAAAGGGCCAAATCAGATATGATATTAAACACAGTACCATCTCCTAATGTTTAACACTGTACCGTCTCCTGTGATGGTAGCATCACAGTACTATTTCCATTTAAAATAGCTACAACTACAGAGGCAGAGTGGATGAACCACTTCCCCACATGGTCAGAGAGATTTTTAAATACAGTGATGGAAGGGGTGAAGACATGTACATGCCATGTTGTCACTAGAAGGTCAGGAGATGGGGAGTAGAGCAGAGAGGGGGTTGGAAGGCAAATGTGCGTGCAAGATCCTCTCCCCCATTTTTTGCTCCATCCTATTCCTTTTCTGTCCTCAGATTTACATCACTTGAATAGTGACCTTGGGTCTGATGAGACTCAAATGACATCAGAGATAATTAAAAATATTTTTATGTACTTCTGGCGGGCCTCTATTTTCACTGGATCTAGCAGGTCTGCCCAGGTGAAAATAGTGGGGGATAGGAGTAGGCAGAGAATTTATATCTGTTAATTATGAATTAATTATATTTAGCTTTGATGTGTCCTTATTAATTAGCTGATGGAAATGATTTTTTTTTGTTTTGTAATTAGGATGGGGCTGATTCCTGTGACAGGGAAGCTGAGAGTTCTAGTGTTGATGCTAATAGATTTCTTTACCTTGTCATTAATTATCAGCTCCATAGGATTCGTCCCCCACTCCAACAACACAAGCTCATTGGATTGTCCAGGAACGGAGTAGGAGAAAGGAGTGCCCACTCCGGCTGGGCCCTTGGACTTCAGCCACATGCAGATGGTGAAGGCATAAAGTTCCGGCAGGCTCTTCTTCATCCGGGCGTACATATAATTATTTCGTACAGGTATGGAGACTTTGAAGGCATCTGGACTTTTGAAGGTTGCTGTCTCTGCATACATAAAAAGTAACAAGGGTAAAAAGAAGAAGAAAAGGATTGCAGTGGGGAGCCATAGAGATAAATAATATTGGAATAATAATATTGGAAAATGATATTCTGAGCAATATGGTATTAATTTGTATCTTAGTGGTAATCTGATTGTATTCTAAAGGGCCCAAGGTTACTGGAGGCAGTGGGAGAGAGCTCTGCCTGCAACACTGGGGAATTATTGCCAGTCAGCATAGACCATACTGATCCTAATGAACTAATAGGGTAGCTCAGGATAAAGTACAGTCTGTTCAATAGTAATCTCTACTTCTGGAATCATATCAGATCTGCCTGTACCAGACAACACCACCACTGCTAAAGGAGTGTCCAATGTTGCAAAAGTTTCTTGGAGAGCAATCTAGGCTCCAAGAATTTTTCAAAATACTATCTGATGCTGAAAAGCCTGTGTAATGCTTAATTTCTAAAATTAAGGGCTCTCAGGCCTTCCAGGAGATGGTACATTTGGGACATCTTTCTGGTTGCAAATTCATAAAGGCTGGTTATTTTTCAGATTAAAGGAAAGGCACTTTGCACATACACAAGGGCTCTGTCTTCTTTCCCACTGCTTTAAACCAGTGTTTCTCAAAGTGGGGGTCGGGACCCCTTTGGGGGTCGCCTAGAGCTTTCCTGGGGGTCGCTTAAAGATCCCTGGTGCACGGGGCCAGGTCAGGCTTGCCAGACCTCCAGGTATAGCTGCGTGCACATTGGGGCTGATTGACAGCCTCAGGGCCCAATCCTATGCATGCCTACTCTGAAATAAATCCCATTATAGTCCGGGGGGGTCTTTACTCCCATATAAATATGGATAGGATTGCAGCCTCAGAGCCCAATCCAATGCATGCCTACTCTGAAAGAAATCCCATTGTGCTCAGTGTGTGCACAGAAAACACATTTCATTTGTAACAATGAAAATACATCCTGCATATCGGATATTTACATTATGATTCATAACAGTAGCAAAATTACAGTTATAAAATAGCAACGAAAATAATTTTATGGTTGGGGGTCCCCACAACATGAGGAACTTATAAAGGGGTCACGGCGTTAGTAAGATTGAGAACCACTGCTTTAAACATTTCCAGGGAATTGATAGAAGCTGGGTGTTTGTGTCAACTGAAATCCTCTTATATAATATATTATAACATATAATATAAATCCTCCAATATAATGATGCCAAATGTAGGGGTAATCAATGAGTTTTGGGGAAAAAAATTCTGTCTGGATTGAAAGCATCTAGGAATGGGTTTTAGATATTACAATGTGATAAACATTTCCAGATCAGTAGGAGCAGGTCCTGAGCCAGGATAAAACTCTGCTGGCAAAGTTAATGAGTAACAAAAGTCTGTTGGTTTGGCATCCAACAATGGTCCAGTACATCCAGAAATCAGCTTCCTCAGTAATGATAGCATCAAAACAACAAGGAAGTATGTCAAGCAAAGTGTACCTATATGGTGCAACTACTGCTGATATGGGTCACAACTGCCTTGCTGCCTGTGTTAGTCAATGAAATCTAGAGACGGCAATATGGGAAGTGAGAGTTTCCTTACATTGATTGTGGATGCAGGCATAACAGGCTGATACAAACGTCTCCACTTGGAAATGCTCCAGGAAATATACTAAGAAATGAGATGTAAGAACATGAGATCCCTGCCAGGCATGTGAACCCACAGATTCTTTGCCCTCCCTTGCCAGGACTAACCATGCTCAAGCTCAGCAACCCGGTGTTGAAGGGCGTCCAGTTCCTTCTCTACATCTGGCGGCTGATGATTACTGTTGCTGGTGACGGATGAGTGTTCCTTCTCGAGAGCCAAAATCTTGGAGAGGATCTGCTCCTCCAGTTCTTCCATTTTGGTGTTGATTGTTTCTTGGGCTGCTACAGGGGCAGAAGTCGCATTCATTCGAGCTGGGATGTCCTGCTGTATTCACAGGAAAGGTGCAAAATAAGAAGAAAAAAAAAACAGATTTTTAAAATCTCAGTGCACAAACATCATATCAAAATGCCATTTAGATAGGAACAATTGAGTTATCATGAAAAAAGAGGCTAGTGATGAGTCAGAAGTCAATTTTTAAAAAGTTTATATGAAATTCTTTGGATAAAAGCAAAATTCAAATTAGTGGTGTAGCTAAGGGGATGTAGGAGATAGCAACTGCCTGTGCAATAAACTTTAGAGAAGTAATTTTCAAACAGTGTTCCGTCACACACTGGTGTGCCGTGGATAGTCCTCAGGTGTGCCACGGGAATTTGGGGCAGGACATTTATTAATAGGAAAACTTGAGAATTTGAACAGCATGGTGTGCCATGTCAGTGGTAGAAACAACTGATGGTGTACCATGAGATGAAAAAGATTGAAAATCACTGCTGTAGAAGGAGAACATCACAAGCTAGTGGCAAAAATTATGAAAACACTTCCAGGTTTCTTGCTCCTCTGTTATGCCTAATTGAATAGGTAGTGCTTAATATCTGCAGGGGTTTGATTCTGGGACTGAGAAAAGGGAATGATTGCTTGCATGATTACCTATCTACAACAGTAGCAAAGCAGTTTTTTGAAATGTGATTTGCAGTGGTCTTTTGTGTTGAGTCAAATCTGTGTATAAAACACATATATCAAGATTGGACCTATATATACTGTATTTGCTATCAGTGCTTTTAGGCCAGGCCTGGTGAGCAGTCTGTCTGCCCGTTTGTTTCTCCTGTTTTCTTCTAGGATCCTTCGTTGCTAGTTTGTCTGCCTGTTCTTCCTACCTGCTTCTCTTTCAGCTGATGAGTCTCTCCATCAGTTTTTGCATCTTGGGTTGGTGGATCCTGCATCCTACCCTCCCCGCTTCAGAGCTCAGAGCTTGGCCTGGAATTGATTCTGACTCCTGTGAATCTGCAACTTTACTCCCACGTGGCCAGCATTTGCATTGATTTAAGCTTCCTACATGCTGGGTCCTTGTAGTCCACCGCTGATAGGTTCCCTTTTAAACCTGCATTCTAAATACAGTTTGCCTTTAAGAATCCGCCTGTACATATGTGCCCTAAATACAACCTGAAATGTGTCAGTAAGCTACTCTTCATGACCTTTCTATGCTCATGTAATTCGATATGAACATCATGGTACTGTGGTGGTCTATTCAACTTAAAGGACAGTTTTCTTGTGAAAAGCCCTTCTTCAGCCAGCAATGAAAGTGGATGGACATGAAGTGGGGGTCTCTTTCCTGCCCGTTGAGACAAAAGTCTGTTATTTTGCCAACACATGGAGACTTCAATAATCCTCTTAGCGGAACGGAGGCTCTACGCTCTGTGGGGTGGTACGTTGAGAGATCACAGCAGGTTTACACAGCTAATGCAGAACTTGCTCTTTGCCAGTATGAACCAATCCTGCCAGGCTTGCAGAATGGCAAAAAGGGCCAAGGCTGCAATCCTAAAGACACTTTCCTGGGAATAAGACCCACTGAACATAAGGGGGCTTAATTTTGAGTAGATATGGTTAGGATTGTGCTCATAGTGTTTAAATTAACCTCCTGGAAGCCCTCTACATTAGTGTTTTTAGCTTTTATTTTGTCATGTCCTACATTATTTTGGGGTGTCCTACATTTTTTGGAGAAGGAGGATCCTTGTCCTCTTCTTTTGGTTATGACATACAGTATAGGCTGCAATCCTAAGCTCCAGTTAGGCTGGCATAAACCCTGGCATAAGTCTTTGCTGACCTGGAGGTGTCACAAAAGTGCCATAACTGCCACGCTTATGGGGCGGGGGGTTACACTAGTGCACAGGCATATACTGACTTCCCCATACCACCACAGGAAGATATTCTGGCTGGGTTAGGCCGGCCTAAATTGGTTTCAGCTTGATGGCTGATGACACAATGGAGTGAAAGGGAAGGGTGGGCAGGAGCAAGGGAAATGCAAGGGGAAGGGGCCTTCTTTTCTCCCCTCCAATTCCACAGGGTATTTCACAGGCCATTACCCAGTAATACTCTCTTTGACAAAGTCACCCTTCACCCTTTGCCACGCTGTGTGGGAGAAAAGAACTGAAAGCCAAAAGTCTTGGAGGCCCTCAGCCCCTGGTGACCCCGACTGTGGCAAAGGCTCCTCTGGAGGAAAGCAGGCCTCTTTGGACCCCTCCTAATTACCGCCACAGCTGCTCAACTCATAATTATTCCACATATATTGCCTCATAGCAACGTTAATGGCGGGGAAGGGTTGAGCGCAACAGCAGGCCCGCGTCCATCAGCATTGGTTCGTAAATCTATGCAAAACAGCCTTTTGTCTAGCAGGGTGGCTGAACAAGCTGGACGACCATACAAGGCCATAGACCACCAATCAGTCCAGGGGACGGAGTAGATTTGTGGGGTTTACAATAAGTGGGGTTTGCCTGTATGAGAGAGTCCAATTATCATGAGGGCCAGATAATTTTTTAATGGCCTGCATCCTATGGGCTTATTTTTGACACCCCTCTCGTGTGCCAGGCACATTTCTGCACAGCTCTCATCCTCTGCATTGGCCCGAGGCGAGGTCATGGTAGGAAAGGCCTTTGGATAATCACAGCTTAATCAATTACTGTGGTGATGGGGGGAGCACCTGTGAGTACACTAAAACCAGCTCAGGTGAATTGAGTGGTGAGCAATGAAAACTCGGTCCAAACTGGCCTGATCAACAACGGTGCTTCACTTTCTCCACCTCACCTCTCAATCCAGGTCTCGTAACCCAGATTCATCAGCCACCTGCCTGGCTTATTTTTGCGTAAGTGATTTGTTGGAGGCTTCCCGCTTGCTACCATCCTCGTAAGAGCTGCTTTTAACATTTGCCCTGCTTTTCCATTTGAGCTTTCCTAACAACCTTCTTGACCTAGATTGGCAACAAGGAAACAAACTGTGTGTTTGTATCATTTCCAGCCTGCTTTTTCCTCTCCGGTGGATCGTGTTTACAAAGCTGCTCAAGTCCTTAAAACAAGGAAACCATCGTTAATAGAAGCACTATAAATAAAAGGCATCCCTGTATTATTTTAAAAAAACCAAATCATCCATAATTCCACTCCAAACACTCTTTGGAACAGGAACTGGTTCGTGATCAAAGACTGAATCATGCAACAGGTCTCCTACAAGAGACATTTCATAACTGGGCACCACCACCCTAGAGAACACCTTGTCCCTAGAAGTTGGCAGTCTAGAAGAAGACATCCTAGAGCAGGAGTCTTCAAACTTTTCAATACAAGAGCCATATCATGTACTTTACACATTTTCATGGCCCCCCCAAAAATCAATTTATAATTTAATGAATGAAATTTAAATGAATGAATATTTTAATTGAATCCTTTTTTGTAATCAATATGATACATTTTGACTTATAAATGAATGAATTAAAATTTAAATGAATATATTTTAATTGGATCCTCATTACCAAAATAAAAATAAAAATGCTGAGCTTAACCCATTTTTGCCCAGCCTAAAGATATACACATTGGATCCCTGTTGCAAAGTTGGGCAGAAATGGTTTAAATTGAAAAAAATGATATACTGTTCAATGAGTAAAAATGTTTTAAAAAGTTTTAAAAGTTTGCAATAAAAATATTTTAAGTTGATGCAGGCCAGATAAAATCTTGTGGAGGCCAAATGTGGCCCCTGGGCCATAGTTTGGAGACTCATGGCACAATCCTATGAAATAAGGATTGTGAAATAAGGATTCAAAAATAAGTCCTATTGGCTGTAGTCCTATGCTCCATTTAGGCAACCTAAACCCTGGCATAAGTCCTGTGTTGGCCTGAGCTTGTCACAAAAATGCAATAAGACACTTCTGCCCTGGGTGGGTTAGGCCAATGCAAAGTCATATGCCAATCTCCTCATTCTATGATGGAATGAGGTGGGTAAGGCTGGCCTAAATTTATTAGGATTGCACCCATTGTGTTCAGTGGGGCTTACTCTCAGTAAGGTGTGGATAGGATTGCAGCCTCAGTGGCATTTGATGGGAGGTGATTGCAGCTGGCAGAAGCTTGAGCTATTGCAAAGGTTTCCAGATCAGACAGTTAGGCATGCATGGACACGTGTATACCAGGATGCTGTAGCATCCTCAGACACTTGGGGATTAGAACCTGAATATTCTCAATCTAAATCCAACTCCCAACCTACTGCATACCATCTGGCTTTCTATAAAATATTGTATTTTATTATCATGATTTTGCCTTTCTCTAGCTGAAACATATTACATCTTCATTTACATATGCATCCTGAGAACAAAACAGAGGAAACGAAAACAGAACAAAACAAGGAAACAACCATGTCACCATCTGCTTAGTCTTCCCAGTGGCATCACTCGGGCAATGTGGGTCGCACCTGTGACACACAAAGAGGGTTGACACTACTACCAGCCAAAAAATTTTAAATCTTGATATTTTTAATAATATCATTGTGTTATTTATTATTTGATGCATATTTCCATGCAGACGGCAATGAAATAAACATTAAAATATTTCTATTTTCGTATCAATATCAAAAATATCAAAGGTTGTAGTCAAAAATTCAGCAGGGGTGGGGCAATAGTGCATCATTTCCTTCGGCCCTGGGTGCCCTACCCAATGCATCAAAAGAGGTCCATCATGGGAGTGACATGCTGGTCTCCTGTACTGGATGATGTAAACACTTGTGACACCACTTATGCTTCCATTCTCAGATACTTGCCCTCTTCTCCCCATATTAATGTTGAACAAATGGCGGCTTAATTTTTTTCCTGTTTTCTGGGCACTGCCTCTTTAACTCACCACCAATCAACCCCTTGTAGCTAGTGTCTCTGTTGATCATAATGTACTGAGCCAACCCACAGTCCTGGTTGTCAGGTAAGACAAACTGCAGTGGAAACAATGCTATTTCTCCCAGAGCTGGGTCCTGACCCTGGGTCTTTGTTTGCCTTGCATAGCCTTGCATGGCTCTGAATGAATCAAGACAAGCACAAGGCCTCGAGTAACAAAAGCTGAAGTTGCTAAATGGACTTTTGCCCCATCTTCCCAACACCGGCTTGTGATTATAAAGACTTGCATTGTACTTTCACCAAGGGAAACTCGGTTGATTTTGCCCGCCATTCCGAGAGCCCTCATTCAAGCAACAGTGACCCTTTGATGATTCATACTTATAAAATATCATAGCTTGTTTCAAAAGTGGTCCAAACTCCATTGCTATCAAAGGGGAAAGAAGCACCACTTCCAGTGGGTAAAATGAGTAGTATTGCATACTGTATAGAATAGGAATGCTTTGATGTTCTTGCCAAGAAGACATGAATCAAAAGGAAAATGCTTCATCCTGATATGAGAGGGCACAACTGTGCTCTTTTAATCACCAGGTCAGGGGGCTCCTCTATTTCAACCTGCTACCAAAAGCAAAGAAGAAGTGTTAACTGCAATTGCTGTAATTGGGCACTGACGATGGAAGAGAGATCTTTGATCCTCTGTACCTTCCACCTAGATAACCCAGCCACATCGTTTTATTTGGTGAGCGGCACTTGGAGTGTGACTCACAGACTCACACTGTTCAATTGATCAGTGTGTGACATGAGCTGGCCATTAGGAATGACACCTGCAAGTCTCCATTGCCACCTTCCACTTGCTTGATGACGCTCCTATTACATCTGGATTCATTACCCAGCAGGATACGTACCATATTAGAATGTCCCCTGTCAAAAGTCAGATCCACAAAGAAATGATAAAATTGGAAGTGTTGAACTGTGAAAGGGAAGGATGAAAAGCCTCTTCCCCTATTGGGAAAGAGAAAGGGGCACACAATTTCTGATGAGCACAATGGTTTCTTCCTTTGTGTTGCCTATTGGTGGGTTAGGCTTTTTCACCATTTATGTTGCCAAACTGCTTGCGAGGCTCTCTGATCTATTGAGCCTGGCTGCTTTTGACAAAGAGTGTCATGATACTGTCTGCTGCACCCTTTGATTGTTCTCGTTGTGGATTTAAATATCAGATCCCTGTTTTTCATGTACGACTCCATCTGTTAATAGAAAAAGCGGTTTAGCTTTGGTCGCTGTTGTTTGCTTCACAAAAATCTGCCCTACATTGAATAATGAAAGGCTCTCTCGCTCTCTGGCTCTCTCCACATTTTTACTTTCTGATTATTTTTTCTAAATGAAATTCCAGCACCACTGAAAATAATCGTTAATTCCTTTGTTCACTTAGGGCAAAATCCAGAGCAGTTACGGGTCCACACAGTTACGTCACCCTCTAGTGTTATTTTATGGAAAATCATCTTTACTGTTCCAGAGCAAGGGGCTTAAATTCACTTTAGGATATAGGCCTTATTATTCCTTTCCTTTCCTTTCCTTCCCTTCCCTTCTCTTCCCTTCTTCTTCCTTCTCATGTTTAGAAATTACAGTCCTGGCTCCGATACTGACACTGACATGAATAAGACTTGTTGATCCCACAGTCCAAATGTTTCATGTTCTGCCTTCAGGGATTTCTTCTGCTGCGTGGATGACAACTGAAAGGGATAATACATCAGCTTTGCCTGCGTTCCCTGACAGCAAAGCCCACTCTATCCATTTGCAGAAATTTGGACACAAGTCGTTTACTCTTGATTCATGCAGGTCTAAACACAGCCCTTTTCATGGTGCTCCCCATGGTAGCTTGATGTATTGAGATCCCATTAGACCTCATTGTAGAGTTTATTCTGAACTATCACAAAAACCATCTGCACATGGACAAGAAATTCCGCACACAGATTGTTCCCCATGCATACACAAAAGGCAGTAGCAGAAGGATAAAATCCCCTATATCTAACAGCCCAGCTACATGAGCTGGCAGTTCTCTCCAGATACAATGTCTGCAAATAGGGTTGCCATAATTCTCTTCCAAAAAACCAGGACAGGGCCCCCTTCAAACTTGCCAGTATGTGAGTGCAATCCTCAGAAACCAGGACACTCCTGGTTTTCCAGGACATATAGCAAACCTAGCATAGGTTAAACTGCTTAGGATACCACAATCATCTGAATTCACAGGAATGGTGGCTCAGAGTTGGGCCTTATCTGTTGTGGCTCCACACTTCAAGAATCCATTTCCTAAGCATTTTAGAACAGTGTCCACTTTATACCTTTTCCGGAAGGGTCAAAAAATTATTTTGTCCTGCTTTTAAGACAGGGTGAGACCCTTTTAACCCGTGGTTGCTGCTTTTGCTGTTGTTATTTTTTAATTTTTGCTGTATTTGCTGTTGCTATTTTAAAAAATATTTATCTGTATCATTCAACTCTGTGATTTTAAATTATTTTATTTTTATTTATCTGTTTTTATTACTGTATTTTTAACTGTGCACCACCATGAATCTAGGAACAATGACAAATCCATCTTTTAATAGATAAAATAAATATCACTTTTCCAGTTTTAAGGCTATGAATATGGCTCAAACCAGGGTTGTAAGTGCTCTATCTGGAAACTGTCAGAACAGTTGCATTCTGTGGCAATCCACACTCAAATTCTGTCATTAGACTATAATATTTATGTTGTGCAAATGTCTATATGTGTGTTTGTTCTGCATCTTGATCAGGGTTTATGTCTCAAACAGATTTCAAGGCAGTTAATAGAATTATCATAAAACATACAGAAACCGGTAAATCCTCACTAAGAGCACAATCCTAACCATTTCTACTCAAGAGTAAGGCCCATTGTGTTCAATGAGTCTTACTCCTAGGAAAGTGTCTTTAGGATTGCAGCCTAAAAAAAAAGCAGGCCTCCGTCAGTCTTGGAAGACTATGGTATCGTGCTCGGCATTGCATACACTGCATGCGAAGCACGAAAGCCTGGGTTAGATTTTTATGGAGGATAGGCTGTTACCCAAGCAGCAAATCCCCCCTCTCCATGCCACTGAATTAGTCCAGTGGAAAGGCAGAGCCAATATGATTGGATCCAGCTGGCGTTGCAGAGCTGGGCTAAGGACAGGAGCTCACCCTGTCTTGTGGGGCCGACCCGGGTCTCGAACCCTCGCCTGCTGGTTAACAGGCACAGTGCCTTAGACACTTGCGCTACCCACAGCCCACCATTTTTTGCAGCCTATGTGCCCAGTAAATCTGGGCAGAAGATACAAAGGACCAAAGATCTCTTCCATCATCAGTGCCCAGTTACAGCAATTACAGCAACACTTCTTTGCTTTTGGTAGCTGGATGAAATAGAGGACAGTACCAAACACAGACAGTACCCCCAAAAATGAAAGAAAGAAAACCCAGCTGGTGAAAAACATGTTGCTCAAAGGGGATTAAAAGCCCAATCCAATGCATTCCTTCTCAGAAGGTTGTCCCATTATACTAAATGGGGTTTACTACTAGGTAATTTGGATAGGATTTTACCCCCAAATACCAAAGATGGGTAAATGTCAGAAACTATCTCAGAAACAGAATGAACTTTGCTTGGTGCTGGAAAGATAGCCACAAAAGCACAAGCACTGAAAGGCAATCTGATTGCCATTTAAAGGCCATCCCTGAAGAGGTCCTCCTTCAGTTAGCACCTGCTTATCTCTAAAGACAGGAAGAGGAAAAGTGGACCTACACAAGCACCTCAGACAATGGCCTAAACAGATAGTTTTTATTATGCTTCTGCATCACCTTACTGACCAAGAGCTATTTAGTTAAAGGTATGTTTTTCCCTGTATGTATGCTCTGAGAGCTGGACCATAAAGAAGGTTGATTGCCGAAGGATAGATGCCTTTGAACTGTGGTACTGGAGAAGACTCTTGAGAGTCTCTTGGACTGCAAGGAGATCAAACCTGTCCATCCTCCAGGAAATCAGCCATGACTGTTCATTGGAAGGACAGACACTGAAGCTGAAGCTCAAATATTTTGGCCACATCATGAGAAGAGAGGACTCCTTAGAAAAGAGCCTGATGCTGGGAAGAACTGAAGGCAAAAGGAGAAGGGGACAGATGAGGATAAGGTGGTTAGATAGCGTCACTGAGGCAATGAACATGAATTTGGACAGACTTTGGAAGCTGGAGGAGGATAAGGGGGCCTAGCATACTGCAGTCACGAAGAGTCAAACATGACTTAATGACTAAACAAGAAGAAGGAGGAGGACGTGGAGGTATAAAGAAGGACCAACAGATGGAGAAAGACCAACAGATGGAGAAGGACCAATAGGGTATTGAAAGACACCCCTATTTGGATTTGGATGCTTAAAAAACTTGCCAGTCCCTTTCCTTTCAGTTATCACCACTTACAACCCTATTAACATTCATTCATTCATTCATTCATTCACTTATGGAATTGATATCCCATGCCAAAGTAAATGCTCAAGGGTGCTTATACAACTTTTAGGCTGCACTTCTAAGCATGCTTTCCTGAGGGTACGGCACACTGAACACAATGGGGCTTACTTCTGAGTAGACATGGATAGGATTGTGTCCTTAATCCTTTTGTTCTTACAACAACACTAGGAGGAAGGAGAAGCTGAGAATGCATGTCTGGCCCAAAGCTACCTAGGAAGCTTCATAGCCAAGGGGGGAAGATCTTCCAGATCTCAGTCCAACTAGCTAACAACTAGGAAGTGGCTCTCATTTTTCTGTCTCAGTACTGACAGCATGTTACTAAAGTGATCCTTTTGGCCAAGAATTTCTACTCTGACAAGTTATGGCTATGATGTGACTTTCTGATGTCAATGGATCCCTCTAGCTGAGTGCTTTGTCATGTGAATGCAGAATCTGCACAGCTCCGGCTGTCATAGAAGCAGGTGGGAGAGAGAAAGAATTAAAAGCAATGAAGAGAGAGACATCACTGCATCTGACATCAATCACACTATGTAATCATCTCTATAGGGATGGGTTTACCCCTTGCAGAGGGCCCTAGAAGACCTCCATCCTGCTTCAAAGATTTCCCTATTCTGCATGGTCCCATTTGCTATAATGAAGGAAGAACCAAAGTGTCAGAAATCATCTACTTCTAACAGCTCTCATTGTATTCCCAACAGGCAGATGATTAATAAAGGCCTGCATCTGGGCTAACAGGAGCTGATGGAGCTCTTTTGCAAATCCAGACATAATTGTCCAGGGATTGAGCCATGCTTTGAGGCTGAAAGCACACAGCAAAGCTAGAGGGGGTTTTGCACCTTAATGAGGACCGGGTATCTCAGACGTTATCATTACAACTGAGCATGCCCTGTATATCACCAGGGAATTTCAACTCGGCAGATCAAATGATGAAGGCATTCTTTCTTCCATACCCAATTATCCTATTGAAAGGGATGCAGGGTAGGTGGCATTTATTACCAGATAATATTTGGACCAAAAAAAATCATGCCACTCCAAAAATATTCAGAGGCATATTAGAAAGCTGTTGGGTGAGCTCATGATTTCCCATCTGTTGAAGCGAGGGTGGGGTATGGGGGCTCGCTTCTACTTTTTGGTTGCCAAGCCATCAAAAAGATTGTGTGCCAGGTACTATTAATCATGGTAAATGCCAGCGTCTGGAGTGCAAAAAGCTGGTGGGGCGGGGTGGGGAGGAAGAGAAGAAAAAGGCAGCCTTTGCAATATGCAAGCCTTCTTCACTGTGGTTATGTTCATTTATTGTTATCTTGTCACATGCATTTATATAAGGAGATCAAAAGTCTTCAGTTGCTAAGGTGTCAGAAAACCCATCACTCTTGCAGCATATAACTTCTCAACAAGTTCACAAGCAGGCCTCTATCAGTCTTGAAAGACTACGGTATCGTGCTCGGCGCTGCATTCGCTGCATGAGAAGCACGAAAGCCTGGGTTGGATTGTTATGGAGGATAGGCTGTTACCCGAGCAGCAAATCCCCCCTCTCCATGCCACTGAATTAGTCCAATGGAAAGGCAGAGCCAATACAATTGGATCCAGCTGGCATTGCAGAGCTGGGCTAAGGACTGGAGCTCACCATGTCTTGTGGGGCCAACCTGGGTCTCGAACCCCGGCCTGCTGGTTAACTGGCACAGCATCTTATCTGCTTGCGCCAAATGGGGGTCTAGGAGAGATGTTCAAATATTAAATTTGTTGGAACATTAATTCTGTTTTGGAATTAGCTGCCTTGGATTTTTTTATCCAAGGAGAAATGTGGGATAAAATTGAATGAATGAATAAATGAATAAATAAATAAATGGGTTGCATCCTGTCACTATCTTTGCAAAGATTACCCTGGTAGTCAAAATAGTCACTACATTATTTTTCACATTTTTATATCATCTTTTCTTCAAGGTGCTCAGTGAACACGTTCCTCTTAATCTTCACAACAACCCTGTGAGGTAGGTGAAGCTGAGAGTTTGTGACTAGCTCCAAGTTATTCAGGAAGCTTCATGGCTGAGCAGAGTTTTGAAAGTGGCTCTTCCAGGGTAAAGTCCATCTCCCAAACCACTACACTATTCTGGTTGTATCTGGTTATCAGTGGTAGCGGGGTATAAAATTGCTAGTGCAGTGTAGTAACAGAGTACATGAGACAAAGAAGAAGAAGCAAAGAATGTGACATCCCTTCATAAAATCTCACTGGAGGAGCCACAGATTCACTTACAGCCTTATGCAAACTTTTCAGTTCATGGCCACATCTGCAAATAGGGGATAATACCTTATTTACTGAAATCTAATGTGCCACTGAATTTAATGTGCACCCTATACTCATTATCAAAATACTGTATTTACTCAAATCTAATTAACCATTGAATATAATGCACACCCTGATTTTGGAGACTGAATTTGGCTGAAAAAGGTGAGCGTTAAATTTGAATAAATACAGCAAAACTGACCTGCCTTACAGTATTTCTTCTACCTGAACTACCTTTCCGAGTCTGAAAGTGATAAACAGGAAAGGGCCTTCTGCAATGGTAGGCTTCTTCTACAGCATCAGTATGAATTTTGAAAGGACCTGGCTGAATGTTAAAATTCTACCTAAAATATCAGAACCTACACAAGTTGGGACACAAAACATCTTCCATCGGGGTGATGACTCCACCTGATATCTATGACAGTCCCTCAAAGAGGTTCCACACATCCCCTCACAAATCCTCAGATAGGTTCCACCTGGAGGTTCAACCATGGTATTATTGCTACTATAGGCTGTTCTTTGTATTGATGCTTCTTGGGAGCTTGGAGTACACAGCAGTGAATTATTAGGTTCTGTCAAACCTTGAACCTAGAGACAGCAGACAGGGATTGAATCTGATCACCAGGAATCCAATCTGCTGATCAAATTCAAAGAGACAATTTTGAAAGGTACTCTAGATTAGAGTGTACAACATAGAGCACAATCCTAACCATGTCTACTCAGATGTAAGCCCATTGTGTCCAATGGGTCTTACTCCCAGGAAAGTGTCTTTAGGATTGCAGCCATAGTGTTTATTCCCCAAAGCTTCAATCAGTGTTTTCTTTAAAGCCAAATAAAGCAAGAAATGTAGAATTCACTCTGCAATAACTTCTCCCTCACACCCATTTCTGTTTCAATATGTGATGACCAGGTTCAACTTTTAAATCAAATCCAGTTAACATGGTAACATGGAAGACAAGCCCCATAACCTGCTTTCTGACTTTCTAGTATCTTCATAACCAGGGATGTGCTGATCCACTGCGGCGAGGCTTGAATCAAGCGCCTGAGACCCCACATCCTTGGATTTGATTCATGCATGAGTCTTAAAGGGCGACCTTCACAACTTAGCCAGAGTCTTTTGGGGTCCAGACTCAATCTGACTTAAGCCAGAGACTTTTTGATAAACTAGTCAAGTGCAGCTGTGCTGAAAAAATGGAGCTGCTATGTGGCAGAGTTCTCATTTAATGCTCCACTAATGTGCCCATCCCATCTGTAATCAAGTGCTCTGCCATTCTTCAAGGGTGCCGAAAACACCAGTTGGTTCCTTATGAATCCCATTAAGTTGGTTCCTGTGAACCTCACTAAGTAAATTGAGTTTCCAAGGGCTTGTTTTCAAGAAAAATTCAAAATCCTGACTCACAACTGGTTTCATAATACGTATCTCAAGTATGCACAATTTTTATTTATTTAATTAAGAAAATTATATCCCGCCTTTCTCAGGCTGTAGCCGACTCAAGGCGGCTCACACAAAAACATATTAAAAACATTCGATAAGACAAAAGCATTTAAAAACATACATAAGTTAAAAACAATAATACCCCAACCTCCGCATTTTGGGAAATGTGTTTGGCTTGAGTCAGAGTTTTATGAGTCGAGTGGGTGCCCAACCAAGTGGGATCACAACCAAATGCAAAGTATGATGGAAACAAATTGGCAAAATAAGCCACAGTTGGTAGGATTTTCTAAAGTTACAATTATCCCCAGTGGGGAGTCCAATTCACTGAAAAATATACATTATGAATGGAAAGACAAAAAATTTAGTAGTGAATCCAGCCGTCCTGAATGTTTTTGATAATTTGATTCCAAAATGAGTAACGCTCAACAAATATAAGATGTAAAGACAAACTGCAGACTTTGTAATCGTCACAGCTTTTGAACCCAAGATCTCTGGTTTCAGTAAATCAGTGTAAAACTTCTCTAGTCATTGACCCCACTTTTGTGGGGTTTTGTGGAGCATCAAAAAATGTTCCCATTGCTCAGATGGGGTGAGGAACTTGTCTGTACATAAGAACTACTAGAATGGAATGGAATTACTGTACAGTTGGGAAGGGATTCAGAGAAAGCAGCTTTGTCTCCATGGTATTTAACCATTTGCGTCAATGGGAATGTGTGATAGAAGGTGATAGGAGAGTGATATCAGTATGAGTAGTGTGAATGAGTAGTTTGAATGTGTTAGAAGGGTCAAATGAGGAAATGAACAGATAAAGTATTTCATTTGATAAAGCCCTGGACTGATGACTGTTCTTGAGTTATATATAAACCCATCTAATCTAACACTTATTTCCAAAGGCAGAAAATCCATCTATCAAGCACCATTCCTCAAACTGTCTTGAAGACAAGTCAATCGAATGAACCATGAGGGCCTTTTCTGCCAATAGGGCTTTTCTTTCTGTCCATTTTGTTCAATGGTCATTCAATGTTATTTCTTCATTAATATAGTGGCCGTATTTCAGTTCTTCACCAACAAAAACACGCCTTTATAAAACAGCCAGCACATTGCAATAGTGTTATACTTTGATTTCCAAGACCTGGCTTCTTAAAGCATAGCTGAGGGTGGTTTGTAAATGCATTTAAATACTCTTTAGGCATGATTAGCAATAATCAACAAACCTACAAAGATAGCAAGCTCTGCCTCTTGAATTTCAACTAAACCCATTAACATAGCTCAGCTCACAACTTGGCTATACAACACCCAAGAAAGAAGCTCATTGCTTAATATGTTCAGTTTTAAGGACAGTTTATTCACTGCAGATTTCTTATTATTATACGGAGGAGAAACTCCAGGAGCTTGAGTCTAAACCTAAGAAGGTAAGGCTGCAATCCTATCCATATTTATCCAGGGGTAAGCCCCACTGACTATAATGGGACTCACATCTGAGAAAGATTGGGCTGCATAATAGGGTGACAAATGCACTCAAAGCCCTGGTCACTACAAATCTCACAAATCCTCAAAGGAACCCACCCTGGAGGTTATAACATGGTTGAACCACCAAACCTTACTGGTATGGTGCGGGAACCTGGAGTACACACAGAGGCTTCAGTCAAGACCCAACCCCATAGGAGACTGGAGTAAGTGTGGGTTCAACCTGGGCACTAGTACCAAGATAAGGCTTCAGTCCTAACCACACTTTCCTGGGAGTAAGTACTATTGAACACAGTGGCATTTACTTCTGAGTAGACATGCTGAGGATTGCAATGTTAGTCAAAGGAGATCACTGCAAGGAACAAGTGAACATACATTCAGTGTTGAATCTACTAGGGAAGTCCATTTGCAATTTACATAGAACGGGCTGTTGTCTCTTGACATGTACAGTACACCTGTGTTTGAAAATGTTCATTAAGAATTATTAATAAACATTGAAAAAGTTTATTAAGGTAGAGTAATCCAAGAGCTGAGAATGATCAGTTCCCTTTGAGTGTACACTCACTGGCAAACTATGTGAGGTGAATTGTGGCAATTTGTGTTTATGTTCCCTACTATCTCAGCATCAGCTATTCAGAATACATCTACCACAGAGAGGTCCAGCTCTCCCTCCTCCATGCCTTTTTACAATCATAAAACTCGAAACATCTCTCAGGAGGCAAGTCTGTTGTAGCACCATCTCTTTGCATAAGGCTTGTGCTCATGCATTTGTAACCAGATGGGAGACTGAAATCTGGGGCAAGGCTTTGGAGATGTGTGATATATAGAAATATATATAGAAATATAGAAAGGAAAACATGCCCTTGGGCCAGTGTTGAGAATACATGGATATGATGTAATCTCTCACTTCACCAAACAACTCAATATATAGCATGACTTTCAAGATACCACATCACACAAGTTCAAATTAATTATGAGCACAATCCTAACCATGTCTACTCAGAAGGAAGCTCCATTGTGTTCAATGGGTCTTACTCCCAGGAAAGTGTCTTTAGGATTGAAGCCTTAGTGTTGGTTCATGTTACTATTGGCAGGGTCCAAGTTGATGTTGGAGTAAAAGTGTGACACTGGAGTTAATAGGTTCCCTTGTGAGAATAGATCTGCTACAGGAAAAAAAGGACTGGAACTAGGTACGAAAACTTGTTTTACTATATTTGTTTTATTGCCTTGAAATGTCTGATGAGAGTATTGACCACTGAAGATAATGCCCAGCAGGAAAAATAAGAAAGAAAATGTTTCTAAGCAATTAATGACATGAAGATGAATCTACTATGTGGGAACTAAAACCATAATTGGTTCAAAGAGAAACTACGGTAATATGAAATGATATTTCATAAGGCAGTTACACTATCAGATGTTAAAACAGGCATACATAAAATGCCCTTTAGCTGTTTCTACAATTTTTTTCAATAGATGGAAAGATGAAGCTATCTCCTGAGAGTTAATTAAAAAATTGAGTGGAAATAAAATGTTCTCTATGGATTTTATATTATTTAGATACAGGGATGGAAAAGAGGGAGGATGGTGGCCTAGCCTAAGAATCAAGCACATGTCTGCCTTTTAAATTTCAAATTATCCATCTATTTGCATATATTCAAATATCCATATCCAACCCATTTCTAAAATAACTACAGTCTGTTATCAAATGTAAAGAGTTGACTTACAGAGGGTACCAGAGAATGTAATACATAACATTGTACATATACTAGCCAACAATTCCCCCCGCTCTATCTACATGTACACAAGCCATCCTTTACCAACAAGTCCCAGAACTAGACAGTCACACCTTGTCAAGACTGAGTGATTTACCAGATTACATTTTTGATTTAATTACATTGGATTACATAATTTCTTAGAATGCTATTTGAAAACATTGGACAGAAGACAAGGGGGGGGGGAGGAGAGTGATAAACTGATTAGCTGATCTGTTTTTTAAAAAAATTTAAAATATTTAATTAATTTTTTAAAAAATTCTATTTTAATAACTATCTACCAATTTGGGGGTGCAGGGGAGATGTAGGGAAGGATATGCAGGGAAGGATATGCAGGGAAGATGTAGGGAAGGATATTACTAAGGGAGGTAATCCAGGCTAGGAATCCAAGGCTGGATACATGTACCAATCACTTCCTCTGCAGCCTTTACTCTGAATTTATTTGAACAGAAGGAAGTTGCCATATGTCTGCTTTTGTTGTGCTGGAGATGGGCTGTAGTTACCACCTGGCATCAAATCCTAGTTCCCCCCTAGTGATCCTTGTCTATCCACAGGCTTGTAGTAGACTTGTAAATGCCTTAGTTAATGATGTAGTGAGACCCCTGGCTACAATAAAATGGGAGGAGAGAAAGGGTAGTGATATAGTGATATAGTGAGACCTCTGGCTACAATAAAATGGGAGGAGAGAAAAGGATGCAAAAAGTCAGATTCTGATTTCCCTCTAGTGAGCCCTGACTAGTCACAGGCTTGAAGGGTGTAGTAGTTAATGTGTAATAGCTACAATGTGTACATTTAATGATGTTGTTACACTTACCCATAATGCAGTAGTTAACATGTAAGAGTTACAGTGTGTACTAGGAGTAATACTAAAGTAGTAGTTAATGGGATATCTGGCTAAAACAAACTAGGAGGAGTAAGGCAATGTCTGCCTGAGTCTTGGAAAGAGTAAAAGGGAAAGGAGTGAGATCAAAGAATGGAGGCCTTGGCTCTTCTTCTTGGGAAGAGACCAAGGGGTATCAGGGAAATTCAGATGCTGGGCAGTGAGCCCTGACCAGCCACAATCTTGAAGTAGACTTGTAAATGCCTAATGATGTTGGAGTTGATTTATTTATTACAGGTTTTTTACCCTGCCTTTCTTCACCATGTGGGCCCAAGGCAGCTAGAACATGATGTGTAGTAGTTAACATCTTGGAGTAGAACTAATGTACTGTAGGTAGATTAGACAGACAGACAGACAGACAGACAGACAGACAGATAGACAGATAGATAGATAGATAGATAGATAGATAGATAGATAGATAGATAGATAGATAGATAGATAGATAGATAGATAGATAGATAGATAGATAGATAGATAGATAGTAAATGGGATCTCTGGCTATAACAAACTGGATGAAATGCATAAATGAGTCTTGGAAAGGGCATAAGAGATGGTAGTGTGTGGAAAGAAGGGGAGACATTGAATCTTCTTGGGAGATGAAGAAGGTACCTTGAGTTCTTGGGGTGCCAAAAGGAACCAAGGGGTATCAGGGTAAGACATCAAGGGGTCCTTCCTTCCTTCCTCTCTCTCTTTCTCTTCTTTCTTCCTATCTGTTATTTCTATTCTTTCTCTCTTTTTACTCCTTCCTTCATCTCTCTTTCTATTCTTTTCTATTATTTCTCTCTCTCTTTTTCTCACTTCTTTCTATTCTTTCTGTTCATTCTCTCTTTCTTTCTTACCTCCATCTTGTCGATCCTGTCTTTCAGGGACCTGACAGCATCCTCCAGCTCCTGGATCATGCCAGGGGAGTCCCAGGGCAGGTCCCCCATGGTGTCGGGGTGCCTGGGGACCCCCCAGACGGAGGGGCTGTCCTGGAAAGTGAGCTCCAGGCCGTTCTCGCATCTGCTGAGCTTGGTGGTGAGCTCCCTGATGGTCTCCTGGTCGATGCGGATCTGGTCCTTCTGCTGCTGGGCTCTCAGCCTGAGCTGCTCTGCTGTGCTCTGCAAGGCGAAGAGCTCCTCTGGGGTGGCTCCTACCCCAGGACTGTCCCCTTGAGGGGTCCCTTCAGAGGGACACTCGTTGGCCAAAGGGGTGCAGAGGAAGCGGCTGAAGAGCTGCTGGTGCTGCTGGGGTCTTGCACTGGAGAGCAGCTCCAGTAAGGAGTCCTGGGGTCCTGCAGAGAAGGTCTCTCCAGCACCATGGAGAGCTCCCAAGGTCTTGTCCTGGGATGCAGGCAGAAGGGCTGCTGCTGCTGCTGAGGATGCTGCGGAGTTGGAGACATTATCAGGACCTTGGAGAGCTCCAGTACTGCTGCTGCCTGCAGGGTGGACGGTGGCAATGATGCAAATGATTGCACCAAGGAATGCCAGCATCCCTGCGGCCAGCAGCACCACCAGAAACTTCAGGGTGGCAACTGGAGGGGGGACCCAGGACAAGAGAAATGGGGTGGAAGATCAGGGGCAGAGCTGCAGCACCAGCTGGGGAAGGTGCTGCAGCAGGAGCTGGGGAGAGAGAGAGGCAAGGCTGGCTGGCTGTTTGGAAGAGCCCTGGATTGCTTCCTTCTACCTCCCCTGAACTGGGGCTGTTGATTATATCTTGATTGGAGAGAGAGATGGGAACGTCACCAGCTCTTCCCCTTCTTCCCAGTAACCCTTTCCACTCTTAGAGCAGAGATCAGCGCCTCCTCTGGGCTGCTTATAAGAATTCTTTCCTTCCTTCCTTCCTTCCTTCCCCTTCCCTTCCCTTCCTTTCCTTTACCTATCCATCCATCCACCTACCTACCTTCCCTTCCTTTCCTTTACCTATCCATCCACCTATCCATCCACCCACCTACCTACCTTCCTTTCTTCCCTTCCTTTCCTTTCTTTTCCTTTACCTATCCATCCACTTACCTACCTACCTGCACTCTGCCTTTCTCCCCAGAGTGCACCCAAGGTGGCTAACAATCAATAAAACACTTAGTAAAATATAATTTTAAACAATAAAAATGCAAACAAAACAATAAAAATGCAATTAAAACAATATAAAATGTTGCACAGTCAGCAATAAAATATCAAGCAAAAGATTATTAAAACAGTATAAAATGTTGCGCAGTCAGCAATAAAATATCAAGCAAAAGATTATTAAAGTAGTATAAAATGTTGCGCAGTCAGCAATAAAATATCAAGCAAAAGATTATTTAAAAGTAGGGTTGCCATATGTCCCCCAAAGCAGGGACAATCCTGATGTTTGGGAATTGTGTTCACATACTTGCAAATGAGATGAAGAGTCTTGTCCCAATTTTGTGGAAGAGAATTATAGCAACCCTGTTTAAAAGGCAATTGTTATGAGGGCACAAAGGAAGGTTAGGAGTAAGGAAGGTGATCTTGCATATATCTGTTTTTCCCCAGGACATGCCCTGGATTTTAGCCTTGTGTCCTGGAAAAGAATCTTCAACATTCTTTTTTGTATCCACAAAGAGGCAATTAGATAAGAACAATAAAACTAGATAAGAACAATAAAACCAGACAATAAAATACCGACAGTAAAAATTCAATTTAAAAAGTGGTTCTTACTGATTCTTACTTGTACCTAAGTTATATCTTACCAATTTTTCTGCAGCAAGCAAGACTTGTGCTATACATTGAACCACTGGAGCACTGTCAAAGTTGGGTTGCGGTGTTTCAGTGGTTAAAGATGCTGTGCTTGTCAACCCCAAGATTGGTATGTCAGTGGTTTGAGATTCAAGTGCCAAGACAGAGTGAGCTTCTGTCACTTGCTCAGCTGCTGCCAAATCTAGTAGTTCAAAAGCATATAAATGCAAGTAGCTAAATAGGAACCACTTCGGTGGGAAGGTAACAGCATTCTGTGTGCCTTTGGCTGCAATCCTAAACACACTTTCCTGGAAGTAGGCCCCACTGAATACAATAGGACTTACTTCTGAGTAGACAGCGTTTGGAGTGCACTGTTTGGCATTTAGTTATGCTGGCCACATGACCACAGAGGTATCTTCAGGCAAGGTATCTTCAGATCTTGGAATTACAATCTTTGACCTTGTAATGGGGATGAGAATAGGGTTGCCATTATCCTCTTCCACAACATCAGGACAGGACCCTCTGTCCCATTTGCCACTATGTGAACTCAATCCCCCCAAAATTGGGACTGTCCCTGTTTTTCGGAACATACGGCAACCCTAGATGAGCACCACTCAGAGTTGGTCATGATAAGCAAGGCAACCAGTGAGGGACACCTTTACCTTAATGTTGTTGAGTTACCAGAGGCAAAAGCTAGGTGGGATGTTTTTGTTCCCTTTACTAAACCTGGCATTACACAGATTGTACCTTTGAAGCCTCCGAGAAAGAGGCTGGATTTTAACAACAGTATTTTGGATAAGCAGGAGTATTTTATTTCTCTGATTAACAATTTTACATTTGAGTTTGTTAAAAATTCTTGGGTAAGTACCATCTGGTCACACTGCTACAGAACATTTTAATTTATTACCTTGTTTTGTCAGTTCATATTTTCTCCTTCCAATTATTTCTTCTTACACAATTCCCAACAAAACAGGTCTCTCCAATATCTTTTTCAGACTCCTTTACTTTTATTTCCAATGTCCCTTCAGTGCTCCTCTTACACCTTTGTCACCTAATGGTCCAAATACATCTCTAGCATCTATCACATTCCAATTCAGATGAATTTAAATAAATGCCTGTTTATTTTATTTCTATCTTTAACCATCAGTCTTCTCTGTCTTCTATATAAAGATTTTTCAGTGATAGTGTTTTACTTTGTTGGGGATGGATGGGTTGGAATAGCTTCCACTATTTCTGCCCAGGTAAGAGGCTTTGGATATTTGTTTCTCCATCAGTCACTGATCTCCATCAGTCTTGAAAGACTATGGTATCGTGCTCGGCGCTGCATACTCTGCATGCGAAGCACGAAAGCCTGGCTTGGATTGTTATGGAGGATAGGCTGTTCCCCAAGCAGCAAATCCCCCCTCTCCACGCCACTGAATTAGTCCAATGGAAAGGCAGAGCCAATACGATTGGATCCATCTGGCGTCACAGAGCTGGGCTAAGGACAGGAGCTCACCCTGTTTTGTGGGGCTGACCCGGGTCTCGAACCCTGGCCTTCTGGTTAATAGGCACAGTGTCTTAGCCACTTGCGCCATCCACAGCCCATATCACACCCTATTAAAATCAATGTTTGAAAAAGGAAAATTTTAAAAGCAGATCAGTAGCAGGACACAATAATTTGCCTTTCAGAGAAAAAAAGTCAACACTCTCATTGGGGTTGCCTGGACATATCCTTAGCTTCTCTTGGAGCACATTTCTATACATTGTTACAAGTACATAGCACTATGTTCACAGGGATACACTCACAGGTAGATGAATATACAAGTAGTACCATAGCTAAGGAGGTATGGATGCCATGCCTTGGGAGTGTGAAGTGCAGCCTCTCTGAGCCACAAAAGTCATGAGAAGGCCTGCTGGATGCCATAGATTGGTATTGGAGATGACGCAGAAAAGTATTTCTGGATTTAATGAAAACTGAAAGTGCCCTTCCAAGGCCTTTGGGGGGGGGGATATTTAAAAAATGTTGTAGCCTCAGCTGCCAGCTGGCATGCCTATCCCCCTGGATTGGTATAGGATTGCTATCATTTTTTGAATATTTCTCAATGATATTTCTCAGCCATATTTTATTTTGTGTCATTTATCTGTCTTAAAAAATGCCTTAGTATTGTAATTTTTCTTTCAATGTTTTGGTTTTTTATAAATAGACTATGCAATACCTTTTCTGAGCCAATTGTGTCTTTCTATATTATTCTCACTGCTGACATAAGAGTACCAACTACCATAAGATTATGAATACTGTACTTAATAATCTTGGCTTCTTCAATGGAACTTTTATGTGCAAAACTGTGCAATGAACTGTAACAGGTGATCAGAATCCTGTAGAAATGAGTTATCCTGAACTAAAAGTCTGGAAAATGGAGATGTACGAATATGAACACTACCCCTCCTCCCCCCCAAAAATATTTGCAGCAAAATCTTCAAGTTTCCAAATGTGGGTATTTGTACAATGTCCTGTGGGTGACATACTGAGGGAGATTACATTATTAGGAAGTGTGCTAGCCAGCTGGTCTCCCTTCCTGTATGTTTTTGAGAACGACACATCACCAGAGACTTACCACTGGTAGTGGATGTTGCAAACATGCTATAAACAAAAGAGTATCCTACCAGTTATAGTGAATTTGGCATGACACTTGGCAGTTGAATAAGCTGGAAAAGCAAACAATTAGGAAGAGTAAGGGTGTGTTGCTTTTGTCTCATCTGATCCCATTAGAGAAATAGTATGCATTTAAAGAGCTGAGTAAGTAAACAGGGACTGGAAACAGACATATACAAGCAAGAGGGAACACCAGGGTGCCAAAAGATGAGTCTGACTTCTTGTAAACAAGTGTAAACTGGAGAACAGGCTAATGTTTGGCTGTAAGGAGTTTTGTTAGTGGATGCAGTCTGTTACAGTCTGAATGCAGCAGATCATTTCCACTAAAGGGGGAAAATATGCAGCAGTGTTGGGAAACTGATTTTGCATTGCCTTTAAGTGATCGACTGCAGAGGAAATGCCTTTTAAATTATTTACCAAGAATAACTATTATGCACTTTAATTTCTTCTTTCATTGGCCAGTTGCTGCTGGTGCCATGGAAATCTGGTTTATGAACCAGACATTCCCTGAAGGCAGGGTACAGCAATACCTTGCACTTTTGTCAGGTTGGGGAGCAGAGCATGGATGAAAGTAAAAAAAAGGATTACCGTAAATGCCAGCCTTTTTTAGCTTGCACATTTATAATAAACAATGAGAAATATAAAATAACTATATAGCACAGACATGTTATATAATTACAGTATACAATACAGAGCATGGGTGTGAAACCTAAACAAAAGAAAAAGAAGTCTAGACTGTTGATGAACGTAATGGAAGGCTAGATAGAATGAAAGGGGAAAGGATGTGGATGAAACTTGGTGTCATTATTAAAAGTTGCTGAAAGAACAAAGAAATTGATGTCAAATGGATGAAAGTCAAGGTATTATGAATTTGGCATCCTTGGCTATTGTGAATGAGCGGCTCAGGACTTTTACAGAAGAACGTCAGTGAGCGTTATTGATGGGAGACTCTCCAGCCCATAAAAGGAGGAGATATCTTACAACCAGAAGACAAAGGAAAATTGATACCTCACTTTTCACAAACTACAAATGACACTTTCAATGCAGTTTTGAGAGTACACACAGTGACGATGTTTCCTTGTCTCAAAAGAGCTTGTCTTGGAAAACTACACAAGGAGACAAGCTACCAACTATCAAGAGAGATATTCTGTGCTGGAATAGAATTGCTCGTCGATTATGTAACAGAACCATCACAAAAACAACCATTTTTCAGGAGCACTTTGTGATCCTATTATGGGGTTGTTTACCATTCTCAGTTCCAACAATTTTCAGTTTGGAGGCATGTGAAACACGAACCTGTTCTGTAAGATTTGGCTTTGGAGTTGAGCGTTACAGTCATTCCTCTCTGTGACGATTCTCAGAATATAGAGAAAAGAGGGATATGATTCATTTTCAAACAGATGGTGAGATGCTCACATTTCCCAACTACGCTTAAGTACAGAGAACAAGAACATGCTGCTGATGGGATGTGTTAGCTCACTTGCTAAGCTATTGTACAGGGGGTACATTAGTTAAGCTGTGCAGAACACAGTGGCGTGACTTTATAGGAGTCAAAAAGTTCACAATTTACTTCAATTTTATCAAATTGGAGAGTGATAAATTTTCCTGTTTGTGGCAGAGAATTCAATCTTTTTAAAAAAAAATTAGATAGAGAAATTGGAAATTAAGAAGGCTGACTTGGGATTTCAACCTGTGTGGACTTGCGCACAGACAGAAAGCATACACACAACCTGTTTCCTCACAACATCGTACAGGTCATAATGATACAAGCAGCTGATAACCCATTACAAATAGATACCTCTTGCATATCCGGCTTGTTTACTTAACTAGAACAAACAGCCAACTTTGGTTCACAGAACACTTTGGGGTCAAACTGCCTTTTCAGTTGTAAGCTGACCTCAGAATATGGAGGATCCACAAAAATCAGAAAAATTTGATGTTGGGATATAGGGAGAAGATGGCCAAATGGTCTTCCAAGGAACAAAAGCAGCCTTGAAGGGGCATCTAGCTAAAAAACGAACATGATCTTTGATGGCACACATGCTGTTTGCTCATTTTGTAAAGAATTACAAAAAAAAAATAACCTTCTGATGATTTCTTCTCCAAGAAAAGTTGTAACCTTTGCAGCCCTTTCCCTTTCTATTTACATCTCTGGGAAGCAGAAATACATGCACATCTAGCAGAATGAACCCGCTGTTGTGGGAGTATAATTTGTGGACCCTGGGCACAAGTGGGCATTGGCATTGACACCAGAGGGTAGCGGGGGCAGTAATAGACATAGAATCCTGCTTGCATGATTCTTTCATCCAACTGCTGGTTTGATCTGATCTCACATTTCATTATATTTTGGTGTTAGCACAAAAGATAATCGGAGATCTTTAGGTGGCATACAGTATAGGACAAAAAAGATGCACCCCTTTCATCTCCTAAGGGGTTAAATTTCCAAAAATTGGCTCTTATTGTGTTCTCATGTCACATATGAAATATGCTCCTCAAATTTCATGCTTCTAGGTCAAGGGGTTGGGGCAGGGGATTGTTAAGTCAGTGATTTTTCAATGTAAAGCACAGGGATGAAAACATGTTAAACCCCTTTTCACCCTCATGTGGTTTGAATTTCCCAAAATCACTTAGTGGGCACCTACATCATAGAAGGAACACCCTCCTCAAATTTTACACTTCTAGGTTCAGTGGTTTTAGCTGGGCATTGATGAGTGCCTTTTCAGTGTGTGCATGTGCATATATGGACACTGGTGGACTGGGCACTGGCATGGCTGGGCACTGGTGGGCACCAGACAGTGGCAGGCGGACACCAGTGAGCATTGGCACTGCTAGGCAATGATGGGCCCTGGAAAGTACTAGGGGGCAGTGGCAGGCAGCAGCAGGTACCACTGGGCATCCAAACCCAGCACTGGGCATCCCTACCAAGCAGTAATGGGAAGCAGGCAGTGTGCACTAGTGGGCAGGGTACACCAGCAGGTGGTGGCAAGTACCCCCAGACACTGGGAATCCTACTGGGCACCACCAGGCACCATCTGACAGCAGGCACGTTTGGACACCGGACATCCCTACAGGCACCACTGGGCACTGAGCACCACCACACAGAGGGCAGCAGGCATGGGGCACCAGATGCCAGGACCAGCAGGCATCTTGCATCCCTACTGGGCACCAGGAACAAGGCATCACTGGGCACCAGGCGCAGAGCACCAGCAGGCACTTCACATCCCTCCTAGGCACTACTGGGCACCACCAGATGACAGTGGGAAGCAGACAGCACCAGGCACCACCGGAAACCCTTACCTGGCACCAGGATTCATCGGGCAAGACAGGGCACCAAATCAGTTGCTAGCATATGCTTACATCACAGAAGGAATAAACTCCCCAAATTACTTGTTTCTAGGTGGTGGTATTGGGGATGGGTGTTGATCAGTCAGTGTTCAGTGTTAATAGGACAGAAACATGTTTCATGGTGCATCCCTTCTCACCCCTGTTGGGGTTCTTTGTGGGTGCTCACATCACAGAAGGAATACACTCCTCAAATTTCATTGTGCTATGTCCAGGACTTGGGGCTGGGCATTGTTCAGTCAGTGATTCATCCAATATATGGATGAAAACGCATTGTGCTCCTTTTCACCTACTTTGTGTTGGAATTTCCAAAAACTGGTTCTTAGTGGGGTGCCTGCATCACAGAAGGAATACCCTCCCCAAATTTCACACTTCTAGGTCTGGTGGTTTTATCTGGGCATTGATGAATTTGTCAGTAAGTGTTGACTTTTTCATTTTTCTCTTCCATTTTTCTCTTGTCAGCATGAGCACTGAATAGATTCTAGGCTTTCCACCACCTCAACTCACCTTTTTTGGAGGTCCAAATTCATTCTGCGGGGCTGCACTTGAAAGGTACCTGTACTTAGAAAAACTGATTTTCTATAATAGGGCCTTTGCACATAGTATCTTACACATATTTCTCAATGCTTTCACCGACAAAAACAAGTTTAAGATGCCTCCAGCTGCCATCTTTCAATTTCATGGTAGGAAGTTGTCTAGCAAATTGAGCCACTGTTAATTGCCTGAAGATCCAAAGGTCGTTGGCTTGAAAATACCAAAAGCTGTGTGAGGAGACCTTGACACTGGGATGTGGAATGTGCCAAGATAAGAAAAGCAGAACAACTGAATCTCCCACAAGGCAAAACAGAAGTCAGAAAAGTGAGATGAGACATTAATGGAACCATCTCAAAATATAGAAAGTTTTTGAAATAGAGAAACTATTTCAGTATTTGTCAGTTGTAAAACCCTTTCAAGGATTAGGAAGTTCACCCATGTAAACTTCCTTGAAATAAAGTCAGAAGAGAAATCTGATGACCTGAAAGATGGTATATAAATATCTGTGTTTGTTTTGTTTGGCCACACCTCTCTTTTGGGCAACATCTATATACACCTATATACTCAGAAGATGAAACAGGAAAATTTAGGGCACAATCCAGAAGTGCACTTGGGTTACCCTATCTTTCACTGAGATGACCCAACTGCAAGATGGGCCACCCTAGTTATTCTGGAAAAGGCTTGGGGCAGCCTAAGGCAACATAGGCTGCCCCAAGACAGATGGATCTGGGCTGCCTTAGCTGGGCCAGCCTAGGCAGTTCAGGAGAGGCATGTTGAGGGTGTTTAACATTGCCAAGGGCAGAGCAGTTACTCTGTATCCAGAGCCTGTTTCCAGGGCAGAAATGCCCTCTTCCAGCTCCTCAGAGTTATACCACCTCAGGAGCAGGTATAGTAATGAGTAGATCCATAGGGGTCAATGATAAGGCAGAATAAAAGATCTGACCAAATCTGAGTTCTTGGCCAGCCCAGCTGCAATCCATGCCTCTCAACTTCAGGATATGGAACAACTACAGCAGCCCACTAACTTGGGGATACAGCAGGCCACCCCAAGAAGCCCCTTGTATTCACTGTAGACCAGTGGTTCTTAACCTGGGTTCGACTGAACTCCAGGGGTTCAGTTAATCAGTCTCAGGAGTTCGGCGGAGATGTGTGTCCCATTGAATTCGCCAGGGTTGCCAGGTACATTGATATACTTTTTTTTGCCACGGATACTTTTGTTATTTTTTCAACTATGAAGGGTTCGGTGAATGCATGTATGAAACTTGCGGGGTTCAGTACCCCCAACAAGAACCAATGCTGTAGACTGGACTGGCAGTCTCATCAGGGACTATTCATAAGGCAGGCACCACAGCTATTCCTTGTTCAGTGTGATCTGAGGGTGGTCTCTTCAGGAGCAAGCCCTCCCCAGTGTCACTGACTTGGTGCCTACTGAGCATGCTCTAGAGCAACAAGGGCAGACAGGCTGGATACAGCATAACTTTCTGCTCTGGACTGAGAATAGTTGGAGCAGCCCAGCTAGGGCATTCCTAATTCTGGATTGTGCCCTTAATTTAGAGAGCTGTTCAAGGATAATTTCAGAATACATTTTATGCAAAGCATCTTGCGCACTCAAAAGCGCCATATCTAATAGGTAAGTATTATGAAAGGAAATCTTTAACAGATTTTGAAATCCTGCTTTCATGATTCTTTCATCCAACTACTGGTTTGATCAGATCTCACATTTCATTATATTTTGGTGTTTTGTTAGCACAAAAGATAATAGGATGATATCTGTAGGCAAGCAAAATAAGTTGCCTGCAAGCTTGTAACCATTTTAGACAGTTTTTCATATGCCTAAAACTCAGTTTTGGGTACAATCTAGAATCTTAAGAAAATGTTTTCCTTTGACCAAGTTTTATTCAGTACCCAACAAACTGAAACTTCCTATCTTTGATGTGCAACTATTTCCACAGGAATGCACATTCACTTTGGTGCAGAATAGAAAGTGTTAAGGGAAGAAAACTCTATTATTAGCCCAATCCTATGAAGTCTTAGGAATACCTAAGCTTGTTTGTATTAACATAAGATACTTCTTGTATCAGGCCAATAGTTCTATTTCAGCTTTCCACATCTCACTGTAGCCCTCCAGGAAGAATCATCAACATCATCATCTCAGGGAACACACAAAATCCCAGAGTGTGGCAAAGGTCAAGAAGACCGTCAGTGTGGTGAGGAATAGCAGAATGTGGCAGAAGTGAAGAAATTGTTTATTATTCCATATATTCATTATGGCCTATAACCTGTGATGGACTTTTTTCCACACAAAACTGACTGATCCCAGGCATCTAGGTCAGGATCCGTCACCACATCCTGTGGCTAGGAGTTCCATAGATTAATTACATACAGAACCCATCAGTGTATTTGTGAAGTATTGATTTCTTGATGCTCGTACATTGGTATATCACTTTATGCTTATGTTGAAGTGCACCTGCCATTTTGCTTCCATTCCCCCAGTTTAGAAAGATCCTTCTGGAATTCCTTACAGTGTCTGCTTGACTTTATCATCCTGAAAAGTGCCAGCTGCAAACATGGCTTTTACATTGCTTATCCCCAAATCCAGTTCATTCATGGTCAAAATGAAAAGCTCTCATCCCTTGGTGCTGGCATTTGGGACACACTGTGTTTTACCTCTCTAAAACTACCTATTTGACACTTGATCTCTGCTTCCTGTTCGTCAACCAATTCCTAATCCACAGAGGACCAGGATTATATGTGACTCTCTCTGAATCAGATCAAGCTATAAATAACCAAAATGTGGTCTACAGGGGCTCTGGATTTTTAATGAACACACGAGTCCTAAATGAGTGCCACAACTGCGCGGTGCTTTATGAAGGGTGCAACAAAGAGAAAAAGATACAACAGAGAATGCTGGACCACAGCCAGGATAAGAACCCTGAACAAAGTTAATAGCTCATAAGCTTCAGTTGGTATTGCCTTGGATTACTTTTTGTTGTATTGACCTTTTTAAATTGGAAATAGCCCTACAGCCTCCATTGGTTCCTTTAGTAAGAAAGTTGCCTGACAGGCCGGGATTGGTGACAGATGCTGATTTAACAGCAGCTTTGAGAGTCAACCAAAGGAGAGATTAAAGGATTTCTTTCAAAAAGCTGAATGTAATTAACAGCCAATCAGTGAGCCCTGCTGGCAAGTCTTCTGGAGGGACTAAATGCAAAAGAAGCAAAATTCAATAATAGGACAGAGCTGGAAAGGTGCATAGACGGTTTTGAGGAGGGGTAGGAGAACAAATATGAGAAGACTGCTGAATTACCTCCTACGTGCAGGGGATGAGGAGCTATAGTGGTTTCAAGGAACCTTGTGCCAATGGCACAAGAAGCTGAGGAAATATCTACACAGCAATTTGTAGATAATGAGCTATAGCAAGAGAATCTAATGAAAGATAAAAATCACTAACACAATTGTTTGTGTTTCTTCAAATGCCTCAACTCTCAAATATTCACAAGAATGTACACATTAGACAGCCCCAGACAACATGATAACAGGAGGCAACGTGGATGGTCCTGACTCAGCACAGATAACAGCAAAATTTGTAAACAAAGCCAAATGAGATGCAGTTCCCAATTTCAAAACATAGGAAGAGAGGAGTAACTGCTACTCAAGTGAATGAGTTGTGTAGAATTACTTCGAACGTGGTGTTCTTGGCAGGAATAGATTCTGCAGACCCGATCCCAAAGTAAAATCAAAAGTCCATCCCAGGGCAGATTAAGTCTCCATTCCCCTTTTTACAAGTCAGAAAGGGCCACACACACACATGACACAAACAAAGAGCTTTGGAATGTAACAATTTATTGGGGTTCATCTTTTTAACTCCCCATTTCTGGCATTGATACAATACTCAAGAGCAGCAGAAAGAACGAAATGTACAAGAATACGAGAGCCCCCGCAAAACTTGGAGCAAGCCACTTTTCCTTTGGAAATGCCAATAGGAGGAGCGATTCAATCACCCATTCCTACTAAGCTTTCCCGTCCAACCACCCTGAACAGTTTAGCCAGCTGAGAACTGGATTTAAAAAGCAAACGCAAAACACTATACTTTATAAAATGAAGAATTACAAAGACAAAATAATAGATAACACTTCATTCGTGCACAATTGTTTCATTAAATGATTTTTTCAAAATAAAAATATTACCAGATATATACTTAGATATTTGTTTGTAAAGTCTATTCTGTATACCATGAGAAAAAACAACAACTTCAGCCCACTCCTTGACAGAATTGAAAGGCTTCAACTTTGCAAAGACTAATGCACAGCATACACTGAAGTTCTGGAGCATTTATAGTTTTTATAAGGCTGAAGTGAAGTGCAGTGACTGACTCAGAACGTATTAATAGGTGACACTGATCACAAATGAAGCAATGGTCTGTCTGACACACTATTTGCCAGCTTCAGAATTGGCAAGGTTGTGGCCTTATACTGACAAACACAAAAGGAGCAAGCACCAATTTTTCCTGTACTTGGAAAGGTGACAGCCTTTTCAAGTGGACTAAAGCCACACAAGGCAGGGAATTACCAACCAAACCCCAAGCATGGCATATTGAAGTGGTCTGGTATAAAACGGCAGGATCCAGAAAATGAAATAAAGAACTAGCAACTTCATTTTAAATAAGTTTATCCTAATGTGGCAAAAACAGCCATTATGAAACTTGTTGCCCTGAAGACTGCCCACCGTCTGCCCCTTTGCCATTTTAGGAAATGGCACAGATCTGTAATTCAGTTCCTACAAGTGAAGATACTGCATTCATAGGTCAATCTATCACAAGCAACATGCAACACTAACAGCACTCTTTGAAAGAAAGCATTTTTTACCATTACCACCCCATCTACAATATTTGTCTAGCTCATTGGAAAAACTCCATTAAAGCAGAACTGGGGGCAGCCTCCCAAGCAACTAAACAAGCAACAACGGAAATCTCTCATGTTACTCCAGTGAGCATTGCCTATAAGTAACAATTTCTGAGATGTAACTACTGAGGGATGTGAGAGTCTCAGCAGTAATTCTAGGAGCCTCAGAATTATTTCCTGCTAAGTCATTTAACGAGATAGAAGAATTGCTGTAAATCACTCCTTTAACCTGGAAACAGAACACAAGTATGATGCTTCTCTGTAAGCCTGGAACAGATACAGACTACAGCTCAAGCAAGTTATAATGGTGCAGGGGGATCCTGCTTAAAATGGCAAAGTACCGGTAGTTTATATTACAGGCTCCAGTACAAGAGTGCTGAACCTTTTAAAGGGATGTGCTTATATTATTTTTGTGTAAGTGCTATGCAAAATTAGGTTTTCAGCAGTTAGGAATTGGGACCTGAATGAACCCAAAGGTTGTATTTAATCTGCAAAACATCTTCATTTACAAAAAAAATTTTACTGGCCATTTTAAGGGGGAAATGTTTCTTCAGATTTCTTATATTTCTTAAAGAACTTCCCTAACAAATACAATACAAATGCTCTTCCCTCAAGAAAATCTAATTCGGTGGTTCTCAAACTTTCTAAAGGTTTGTCTATGATGGTGATTGAGGAAGAATGTTTCCTCCCCAAGGAGCTTTTTGTTTAAACCCTTGATGTATATAGCTTAATCTGTGCTGTCAGTTTTGCAACATTAAAAAAATTGGGTTGCAACCCACTGGAGGGTCCTAGAAGACCCACAGTTTGGGAACTGCCACATGCCAGTAAGCAGTGAAGAGACAGCACAATCTTTTCTATTCCCAAGCAAAAAACACGATGCCCCTCCAGATTTTATCTACATTCCCCCTTCATCCCATGTCTCACTCTCAGGAAGTCAATGCTGGAAACAGAATATCTCTTAGGAAGAAATACAAATACTGAAGAACTTTGTTCTTCACCCACTCAAGTTTTCCTTGAGTACTAGGGAAAGTAACCAAGTAGTCCCAAGATACTGAAAAAACAAAAACAAAACAGAAAGACTTAACAAGCCCTGCCAACAGAGTAGTTTCCATGTTTTAGGTTTTCCAAACATACTTTTGCAGAGTTACAGATTAAAAAAAATTAAAATTGAAAGTTGTGTCTCAGAATGCAGAATTCCAAATAGAGATTACCAAATTCCACTCTTGCATGGAAGCTACAAAACTTGCTCTTCTCTATAATAGTTACATCTGAATGAATACATGCATACCAGTTTCACATCCCTTTTCTATTCCAAAGAAAAGGAAAACTGAGTGAAGTGAGACATAAAACTGATATGGAAGCACGTGGAATCGACAAGAGCATGCCCAGCAATATATTTTGCATGCATTAAGATTCCAGGTTAATGACCTAACATCTCCCACTAAAAGGGGAGATCTTTTAGTGGGAGAACATCTCCCACCATGAAACAGAGGCCTTGAGAGTTGCTGTCACCCAGAGTAGCAGGTGAACCAATAGTCTTATCTCCATATGAAGCAACTTCAAAAATGCATTTAAGTGCTCAGAAGTAACCAATACTAAGTGTGAGAATGAGCAGACCTCTTATGTGAGACAGAGGGATGACTGAAGATGGTCAGAGATTGTTATTGGAATATTTTCTTTCTCCCATGGCTTCCTCTCCAGCCAACTTCAACTACTTCATTTTCAAGAATTGTCAAAGCCTGAACTACTGTGAAAGAGGAAACCTATCTTTGAAATATATTAAAGATAGAGTGCAACTAGAGCTGCTCATAAGAATAAATAAAAACAGCTTTCACAAACACGGCAGCCCTCAGCCCACTCTCTAGTTTTAGCAGCAAAAATGGGGGACACCCAGGAAACCAATATGGATTACAGCTCATTTTCTTTCCACACTTTCCTAGGTTCCCAGCACTATGGTCACACAACTGGCCCAAGCTGCCTTTATTTAATGAAAAGCACTGTGGTAGGTTAAGCTGATGATTATTTAAAACTTGCAGACAATTGTATAGTACACATGCTTTTCTAAGAAGAAAATAAAGGTCCCAGTTCTTGCACCATTAGTGGACAGTAAAAAAAGTAACACCTAAAATAGTACAAGCCCTTGTGGCAAAAGGCAATGTACAGTATAATCATTACACAATGCATCATACAAAGGGATTGAGGACGCAATCCTAACCAATTTAGGCTGGCAATTTCCTCCCTTGGTGGTGTGGGGAGGTTGGCACATCCCTATGCATTGGCCGAACCCTGCCCCCAGGAGTGAGGCAGAAGCACCTTACTACACTTTTGTGAAATCCCCAAATCAGCACAGGTAAGATGAGACTTATGCTGGAGATTAGGATTGCAGCCCGAGTACTTAGTGACAAATCTACTCAATGCCTACAAACTTTCCTTGCCTAAGTCCCCATGGAATCCTATATCGCTGGGACCACAGGCCTCTCCCAATTTGCACCACAACCCCAACAACTCTTTAGCAGGGGTGCTACCTGTTCACCCATCTCCTTCTTGGTTACCCAAAGGAGAACTTGTTCACTCATGTTACTGCAATCTACATGGAGATGGGGTGAACATTCTTTGAGGTTGCAATGTAACTGAGCTTCCTCTAAAAAGACAAATAGTCCAAAATGGGTTCATGCTGATCTGGAAGACTCCATTCACATAGCACCCACTTTATAATGGAGGTAGGGTTATAGAAGCACCCCTTTTCTAAGGGGAGCAATTAAATTACTGGATTCTTCTTGCAAGACAGAAGTCACTGCATTTCACCCAAAATCACAAGTCTGGCCTGTTACATTTATACATCACTCTGTATGTATATCTAGAACCTGCTCCAATAATAGTCTGATTAATACATACAAGGTACTGGGCAGTGAAAAATGAAATCACAGTTCAACAGGCAAGGAACTGGTCAAATAAAAGGAGTTTCCCTAAAAATGAAGGGTTACAACAAAATTCTCAGCACACCTTAGTAAGATTTTGCTCTCTAGGGATGCATCACATTTCTCTACTACAAACAGATGCCAAACTTTCATTTCAAATGCACTTTCCTACTGGCTAGAAGAAGTGAACAATTAAGAGCATGGAAGCAAAGGTGCAATTTTGCATGCAAAAGCAACACAAAAGCTACTTCCATAGACACGGAACATTGCCCAGACTGGCAGAACACAATCCTCTTCCAATAAAAACTCTTTCTTACATCCGTTATCTACCTCGTCCCAGTGTGCACTCAAATAAATACCAGGAAATTGTTCTTCTGCTGTTCAGCAATTGACACACAGAAGGATAGTGCCTTGTACAAATTTGGCATTGGCACTTGAGAAAAACAGCCTGGAAGACAACCTAACCAATAGCCATTTAGATAATGAGGTGGAATTTCACAGGTATTTGAATGATCAAAAAGTGCAATAACACTGATTCTCTTTAAAGAGATCTTTAAGATGGAATCTTTAAGATTCCTCTCAACAGGAATGTTGGTATTTACCAAGGTGCACACTGGCTCCTGGTAGTACTTGTGCATGCCTTTTTTTGGTTCAGGAGGAAAAATGCCAACCCATCCTTTACCAATCAGTGCCACATATATAACTTCATGGGGAATATTCTTATCCAGTTATCATACCAGACAAATGAGACTCCATCCCTGGTCAGGGTGGACTCTGCTTCCATGATGAAAATTCCTACAAAAACACATACTTGATCTTTAAGATATCCCTTGCTCCTTTCACCTGCCTCAGTCCAGAATGAAAGTGATCATTATAGCTGCCCATGTTAAATTTTTGTTTACTATCCTCAGGGAGACCTGATCATTTTTTTTGCAAGGTTCTATTACATACTTTGAAAACTTCTTCATTAAATGGACCTGAAGAATATAGAGTGAACGTGGTCTATTAGTGTGGTCTATTCTTGTATACCAATCCCAGTATTCTCTGAAGCTGAACCATCAACAAACAAGAGACAAATTTTTTGCCAGATTCTAAGTACAGTACTTGTTTGTTCACTCTGCTGTTGCCTACTACACACATCTTACCAGTCTGTAATTTTAAACCTTACTGAACAACCCAAAAGCAGCTACATGTTCAGTAGGACTTGCCTCAGTGGGTAATGTTGAGGTCCTAACTGCCAACTTGCACCAGCTTGTCTGATTAAATGCTGCGCCAGAAACAGGCAAAAATCTAGTTTCATATCCAGAAAAGAAAAATTCTCCCTCACTGCAAGTTAGTAGAGGGAAGAGAATATTTTTCCTAACATATGGAATTGGTTTCTCAAATCAGGATCTGCTGCTCTCCTTATGCCTTTTATTCTTTCCACAACCATTTGAATGATCAGGACACTGCCCTCCCTTACCATACACATATTCTAAAAATACTCTCTTCTTTAAGGACCAGCTAATTTCACTACAGTTTGTGCAATCACTGCATTTAATATTTTTAAATTCTCTATCCTCCTCTGTCTGTAAAAATCTCATTACCTTTTTTTTAAAAAAAAACCTTTTCTTTTTCTGCAAAACTAGTCTTTCCCCCTCCCATCCCCCACCCATCAAACTCTCCACTCTAAGAACAAAATCGACAACAACATGGCACAGACACAAGCAATGTCTTCCTGACTCTCCCACTCACAATTCTCATGCCTTCTTTGAATAAAAAGTGTACACAGGATTTATTTTATTCTCTACAGGGAGAAAAAAACCATAATGATGCAAGGCAATTAACTACAGTCTAAGCCATTAATGATAGCTTTCTGTCACCCTCTAGTGGCTACATGGTGTTGGAGATCAGATTTGCCACTTGTCAGAAAAGATCAACACAATTTGCTAATCTCAACTAATCCTACATTCCCTCAACAGTGGTACTTTTTCTGAAGTACCTAAAAGAAGGTAAGTGCTATCACTGATAAAGTGATAGCCAGAACACTTGACTTATCTTTGCATGAGTGTCACATTTCTGCACACTACTCACTTAAGCTTCTGCATCTCAGCTGCCCAGCGCATTTACTGTACCAACTGTACATGCCCGGAACTCCTGGTATGTGCCGTGGGAAAGGTGCAGCCTGTGCCCACTGCACTTGCCCAGAGCTCTGGGCATGCATGGTGGGCACTCACCCCTTTTTTTGGCTCAGCTCCAAAGAATGCATTCAGGCTGGGAGCATGTAGCAGTGCTATGGCTGTGTGCTGGCCGGGAGGGCTAGGTCTGCCACCACTGCTCTAGACTCTGTCCCTTGCAACTGGCTCTGGAATATCAACTTACCAGGATTTAGCCAAGGAGATGTTTAGAAAATTGTTTTTAATATACAGGCAAGCCATGATATCTGGAGAGGTATTGTTCTGCCTGCCCCCACAGCTACTGGGGGTCAGCAGAAACTGCAGAGGCCTCCTCTACCCCATGGCTCCACCATGTGCCAAATTAAGCCAATTTTTACCCTGGTAATTTTAAAAAGTGATTTAATGATTAACACCGCACTCCCTATTGACCCTCCACAAACCTTTTCCAAACTTTTATGGTGTTCCTTCTTGTTTAAATTGGGTGCCTTTGGCAGCTGGGAAAGAAACAGCAGTGAGGTTTTCCTGTTGACCTCACTGGTGTTCTCTTTAGCCATTGCAGCTCCTTAAGGGCAACTTTTCAACCCCTACTGATGTGTCTATTAAATAATTATAAAAAGTTCCTGGGGTGAATATTGACTTGTTTGAGCAAGCCGATTTCCCCCCAGTAACTTTTTAAAATGATTACATATTGGGTAACTGGGAGTGGGGGAGATATACGAATATACCTGGAAATGGGGGTACAGGATCTGAGGATATTAAACTCTCCTTGCATTGTGCAAAGCTGTTCTATTTGTCTCTCCCCTTGCACTTTTTCTAAGGGACACTCTCCTTAACAATTTAGGTCAGAACAATTCATCCATCTCCCTGCTCCCTGGCAAGGGGGACAGGGTATATCAGTGCACTGGCCTAACCCCTTCAGGAGTGGTGCAGAAGTGTCTTATGGCACTTTCGCCACATCCCCAGGACAGCATGGGATTTGGGCCAGAACTTGAGCCTGTCTAACCAGAGGTTGGGATTGCTCTGTGGATCTCTTTTCTGCTGAAAGAACTCCACCAACACTATTTCTTGCCTCTTCATCCTCTCCAACAATGATAGAAAGAAAAAGAGCCAACCTGATCTACTCAGAGGGTCCCAACAGAAAGCCACCAAACTTCTAAAGGACTGCAGCATAGCATATGATTTAAGAAAGGCAAATGCCTTGTTCTCTGGAAACTCCAAGAAACCAAGTAACAAAAGACTCCAGAGAAGTGGGAGAAAACTATCATGAGAACATGTGCTAAAATATCTGAAGTTTCCTATTAAAATTCCCTTTTAAATTGCCCTTCTACTTTTTTTCAGATACCTGCCAAAATTCAGAACAAAATGCCACACAAACATACCAAGCAATCTCAAAATATGACTGATTAGTATGGGTCCACTCAGTATAATAGTTCCTCTCTTGCAGCATCATAAAATAATTCTTCTATATTTTATTTTCCTTAAAGTCTTCTCTTTAATACAAGTCTCCCTGCACATCCCCCATTATACAACTCTCCCCTCAAGCCCAGCCCACCCACCTCTGAAGCAATCTCATTAAAATAAACTCCCTTGAAAGTCTTCCACATTTTCTGAGGCAAAGCTGGTGTACAGTTTGCCTCCCACAACTCATGAAAAAACCAACAACTATTTCATTGCATGCACCTGTAGAATTACAAAAGCCTAGGATTTGTACATTAATGGAAGGAGCGTAGAGGCACACAACCCTTTCACTCATTCCACAACAGTTTCAAAAAGACACAAAGGCATTGCATGGTAGGATCATCTTGATTTGAACATCTTAGGTATTGACTACACTCAAAACTGTCACAGACAATCACATTGCTCAACACTGTACATTTTACTTTCAGGCATCTCTATACGTTACTCATATTCAAAATTGCTACATAAGGTATTGCTACATAACAATTCTTAATCCTTTATTTAGCAAAGTCCTGGCTTTAAAATTTTTTTTTAAGATACCATTTTTAAGATGACCAACTGGAACTTTGCAAAACCAATGAGAAAAAGTGGGGCAGCCAAAAAAGGAGAGGAAGGAAAAATTCTTCCCAATACGAGTTGCCTGTACTCTGCTTTAAAAAGAAAAATCAATTCATTCATGAAGGAATATTAACCACAATATATTTGCAGCACCAGACTTTACACAGTATTGATAAATAATTAACTCAAAGTAAATATAAAATAAAAACACACCACACACTAGACAAGCCCTTGAAAGGAAGAAAGTTCAAACAGGAATGTAGGGAAAGAGATGCCAAAAATAGCTGGGTTTAGTTATTTCAGTGACAGCAAAAGTATGCAGACAAGCCCTTAAGATTCATTCTTCCCTTACACACATAGAATCCTACCTCTACCTCTTCCCCTGTGTAATATCATTTACAAATAGCACAACAGGCAATACTACATATACACGTGCCGCTGGTAATGAAAAGGAGGCACCTGGCAGGTTAACAACAAGGCTGGATAGCAGTAAGATGACAACAGATGAAAGAAGCAAAAGTTTACAGAAATCCTTTAAGACTTGCACTTGGACACCAATATACAAGTTCATGGTTATTAACACCTTATGGGGGTGGTGGGGAGATGGCAGAGCAGCCACAGAACTGTCTGCTTTCAAGACAGGGTGTATCAGTCAAATGAATTCATGAAAAGCAAGGTGTCAAAGGGAGGAGGATGGGAGGGACAGGCAAATGTACTGCATATGGGCATACACACCACCAAGATCCAACAGACACATACAGTAGTAGGATTTCACAATAGGTTCTTAGCACCTTTGGTTGGTAACTGCAGAGGCAATTTGAGATCCTAGGAGATGCTGATGTGAAAGTTCTTCCATCTCAATAATCTAAAGAGAGTTGTAGATGGGGAAAGGCAAACCCACAGGCCCGTCAGCAACCTAACCCACTGCAAAGATGACAGAATTTAGGTTCATCAGTGCAAAATAAGAGGCACAGGGAAGCACCACTGCAACATTTTTTTTATCCCACACATCCTGAAGGACAGGTGTATTGCTCCCCTTTCTTTCAATCATTAACAGCCTCAGGAAGGCAACCCATGTGCTTCAACGGAAAGAAAGAGAAGCAGAGGCAGAAAATCTAAGTCTTGATGGCCAGTTCAATAAGGCTGAAGAAACTTTGGGGAAAAGGAGCAGGAAGTACCAGAATGTGGATTGACAAAGTGCTCCAGATTAAAAAGGGAGGTAAGAGTGCTCAGGCTATCTCAAAGTGCCACCATGGTTACCAAGTTAGCACCTCTAGTATATGCAAGGTAAAAGAGAGCTCAGAAGCACACTTGCTTGATTCAGATGGATATGCATACATGCCCAGAAGATCCACATCAATCTTACCTCCCCTTTCCCCCAAAAGCTGTATATCCCTGATAAACTATCTTACTTAAATCACAGATACAGGAGTGAAAAGGCTAGAGAAGCAGAGTTCACATCCTACCCAGGCATTTGAACAAAAGATCTCTCATTTTGTTAAACAGAATGGAAAAAACATACCCTTCTGCACTTAAACATAACCATCCAAGTTCTTATTCACCAAGCTCCATCACGGTGAAAAAATTCTTGAAGACAAAAAAGGAAAGTGTCATAGCTTTGAGAAGGTTGGAAAGTTCCATTTGGGAACTCCAGAAGACATTCATCCCCATTCCTCTAATGCCACCTCAACTTTCAAGCATATAAGTAAAGAAGAACAGACAAGGGAGAAAAACAGGCATTCACACCATGCATGATCTTGCAGTAGACCCTTCCTGTCCCATCGCCCTCCCCCAACTCTGCTGAAAGAGGAAAACAGCTTCTCATTTGCTGCTACTGCTGCCACCTGCTCCTCCTCCAGCTGCTGCCACCTTCTCAAAATCCTCTGCATTGCAGAATTCCTTGATGGTGACCGTGAGGAGGTTGCTGGTGACATCAGTGACCACAACATTAGAGCATGGGGACATTTCAGGGCGCCAATCACCAGCTTCCTGCTCTGGATCAGAAGAGGATGGAGATGAAGGCATCTGACCCCCTCTAGGAGAACACTTGCTGGTGGCTGCTGACTCGGGCGGAATTGACAGGTCAAGGACTTCTGACTCACGCCAGTCAGGAATGGCAGGACTTAGCGTCTCAGGGAGCAGCTTTGGTGGAGAATCATCTGGATCAGATGAGGAGTGCGGAGCTGGTGAAGGGCAGTCAGAGGAGCTGGAACTACGGGCATCATAGGCCGTAGAGACCATGAGCCCACAAGAGGCACCTGCAGAGCCTCCTGCCTCTGTCTTCCCCTCTAGAGATGGGGTTGGAGCAGACGGCTTGTTGTACAGTGGGAAGTTTCCAAACTTCATATGGCGAATCTGGTTGCGAAGCATGCTCTCACTGAACTTCTTGCTCTTGCCAATAACACGATTGCGTGAAGGAATCTTGGGTCGAGCCAAATTTCCTCCCCCGCTTGCTGCTTTGCCTTTATCAATGACTTTCAGGTTGAGAATGATGCGGCTGCGCTTTGGCTCTCGAGGCTTCACCTTACGATTGATGATACGGACGGTCTCAGAAAATGGAGAAACAGGAGGGCGGAGGCCAGTGCCTCCCCCCACTCCACTATTCTGGGGATCTGGACGGGGTAGTGGGCGCCGGGACATACGGTGGCATCGCCGGATATCCTTCTTGAGCCGGTGCACAGCAGCACTGGAGTGGAGCTTGGGCGAGGATGTGCTAGAACCAGGCTTTACAGAAAAATGTACATTCCCAATATGTAGGGCCTCAGCTTGGGCCCGAGCCTGCAGTGGGTAGGGAAAAAAATAAAAATACAATTAGAGTGGAATAAAAGCACATTCTAGGTACTGGTGTAGGCACCTCAGAAAATAGTAGTGCCTGGGCTTTGTGGGAGTTTGCAATTTCAAACCACAGCTACTTCTAGACCAGGCACGTCTAACTTCAAACAGGTCATGATCTACTTTTTCCGGCCAACAGTGCCGGTGATTTACCACCATGAAAAATATGTTTCAAATTAGTTTCAAATGAAATTTTTACCCCATAAAGTTGGAGATTCCCCTTTAATGAACCTTCTGTCATTTACTTTGATGCGATCAGCTGGTAAGCAAATTAAGCACAAACAAAACAGAGAGACCAAGATGCAGTAAGAATTGTGAGGGGAAATAAAAAGTAAATTTTTTCTTAAACTTTTATTGAGTAATAACTTCAACTGTTTTCATAATTTTCTTTAACTTTAAGTCTGCATTTGTTTTTACCTTGTAGTTCAAGGGTCAGATCAGTTCGCCTGTAAAGTCAGTGAGAGATGCCAGATCACATAACCACTCCTCCTTTTCCGACTCTGCTTAGTGATTCAGAGAGAGAGATGGAGCCAAGTGGGCTGGCAATCTACCTCTGACCCTCCATGATCTACAGGTAGATCATGATCTACCTGTTGGACATGCCTGATCAAAACAAAGTGACATATATGTGAACAGGAAAGGCAGATTCAAAAGCATAGAACACATTTCCATCTTTTTAAATACTGAAAAGATACTCTTCAGTGAGTGAGAGAGCATGTTAATGTTAACCTTGGTGTTACATCATGTATTTTAATCAATGCAAGAGCACACCAGTTGAGTAAAGTAAAGCATAGATGACACCAAGCTTCATGTAGACAGAGAGGATTTGCAGAGTAACCATTTAAAATCTGTGAACTTGTATTATTCCCCCACATGAACTTGTCATCTCCCACATCTTTTGGAAAAGCTAACCAACTTGTACAAGAGTGACAAACATTAGTAATAATAAGAAGGGATATCCAACTATCAAATTTTTGACACAAACTGTAACTATGGAGTTATTTTGGAAATTTATACAATCTGCTACAAATACAAGACACCTCAAATCAGCTTTGGATTCACAAAAGAGAACAGATACATGTGCTGCTCTTTTTGTAAAGAGTTCAATACAATTTTCTTGTGGGGAGGACTACAATCCAGAGTTTTTACAATCCAGACATTACGTGCATCCATAGTTACTGCACCACCTAGTGAAAACCTATGGGAAATTCATATTGCAATCCAGAGAAAATTGTTCTTACACTGGAGCAACAACTCCCCATAGTTACTCTGGATTGTACCCTATCTTCTCTATTGTTTTGGAGGAGCTTTTGTTCATCAGATCAGGACCATTCTGGTGGTGATGTGTTACTTTCAGCCTTCTCAGCAAATGGGTTGAGGCACATTGAGCCAAGAACTCACTAGATGATCATCATGCAGGTTACTACACTTTCTGTCTCAGCCCTTTTATCTGCAATTTGAACATGATACTATGTCTTATTTCCAGAGCTGTTGTGAGGATGACTGATGACACAATCCTGCACTCCATTTGTGCAGACTTTTGCAAAAGTGCCATAAAGCACTATGTGACAGTGCAAGAGTTGGAAGTGCAGTCTGGAAGGTCTGTGTTGTCCTACAGGCACTAGAGCAAGTCTCTACACACACTGGAGCAGATACACTGTGTGTGGCAGAGCAAGTGGTTAAGACACTGTGTCTGTTAACCAGCAGGCCAGGGTTCAAGAACTGGGTTCCCACAAGACGAGGATTTCCTGCTACAGGCAGGGGGTAGGACTAGATGATCCACTGGGTACCTTCCAACTCTATGCTTCGATGCTTCTAAAAGGGGAAGGGATGAGGTATAACGGCTTGGTGGACAGACTGGGACTGGGATGATATTGGTGCAGAGCATTTCACTGACATGGAACTACTTGTAGGCTTAATACTTATTGCTTGATATTGTGTTGTGAATGTAAAATCTTGGTTAACCCAAATCTCAAAAGATATTAAAAAGCAGGATTTTCCCCCTTTCTCAAGACTGATATTTATTTATGAAGCAATGCATGTGAGACACAGCTGCAACAGGAAGATACTGCTTAAATCCATACTTCTAAAATATATCCCCATTGTTGAAATATTCAAGTTTGGATTAAAAATAGCTTTATTAATATTTATACACTGAGTCACAGACTCAGTTTGTGTATTCATGGGGCTCACCATTATAGGGGCATGGTAGAGAAATGGAGCAAAACCCTTTCCACTACACAGAACTTTCAATGTGAGTTGGTGGCAATGGTAAGGCCTGGAACATGAAGTCCCCCCCTTTGAAGAAGTCAGAATAGTGTGCCAGGGAAATTAAAACACTGCTGAAACAGGAGGCAGTGGTGGTTGGTGGCTGCAGTTGGGCTTAAAACGCCAAAAGGATCTCATGGGCCACACACTGGACCCCCTTGAGAGAGCGTAAACATGAATCTGTGATTTTTTATTTTGCTGCTGATTCCCCACCATTTCCCCAACTCAATATGTGCAACAGTTCTTCCCTTCCACTGCCTATCACTGGTTCACTGTTGCCACCACCATTTCTCATAATCTTTGAAGATTCCTTGTGTGCAGCAGTCTTACGTTCTACGTGAAGTGAGAAGGTACATAAGTACTAGACCGCAGGCTTGTCCAACAAGGGGTCCTGAGGGCCGCATCTATGGGCTTTCTAAGCCAAATGCGGCCCTCAAGCCTCATGTTGGACAAGCTTGTACTAGAGCTTCTTGATCTCACAGGCCAAGCTGTGTTCCTATAACTGTGGGTTGCTGTAGGTACTAATGGAAGCAGGGAGGCTCTCAATGGGCAGCTCTGCTTCCATTGCCCTGCCACTGGTTAGCTGTGTGGGTCTTCAGCCAGTGTCTGTGCCACTTGAGCTCTGCCACTCGGAAAGGAGCAGGGCATGTGAGTCCAAACCAGTCATAAGATACTATTATGTTCATTAGCCTAATGTACTAGAGATAAAGAGACATATCATGCCAACACTCTCTTGTCTATGCAGTAAAGGAATAGCAGGAAAAACTATAACATTGAACCTCAGAGAGTAAAATCTGTGCAGTGATTAAAGAAGATCCCTCTATACTAAAAAGATTCTCAAGCATGATTTCTCTTATTGGATGATTCAATAACAGGATAATAGAGTGATTATTTTTTGCTCATTTAGAAACTGTATATGTATAACTTGTCCGAGTATGTAGCCAGACCTTGTGTACAGCTGTTGACATATAACCATTAGTAATTTTTACAAGGTCAGTTTATGAGATGACTATTTTAAGTCTATAAACTATAGATAGAAAACTTATCTTGAACATAATTTTAAATTACATTTTTGCATGTAATTTTATTGAAAGATTTTGGCTAGCTGCACCAGAAAAGTGGCTGGGCTGGTGAAAATCCACTTGGGCCAGTGCAAGGCGGATGGACCTGTGCTGGCCTAGCAGTACTAGCCTTGATAGCTCAGCAGGGGTATGTTGGGGGCACGTGGGCCATGGACTAGAATGGTGCAGTTATGCTGTATCAAGATGCTGTTTCCAGGGCAGGCATACCCCCTCCCAGCCCTTCTAACTTAGGCCACCTCAGGAACAAGCGTAAATTTGAGTAGACCCTTAGGGGTCCATGATAAGCCAAAGTAAAAATGGAAGAAAAAATTTCAAAGTACTAGCCCGGCTTAAGCAACACTCCTGCCCACTGAACTCAGAATATGGCACAATTCCAACAGCCCACTCCATTAGCCGATCCCCTTGCACTCACCCTACACTACAGGTACTGCTATACTGCAGCTGTTACTGGTTGCCAGGGTCTCCTGGGATTCCTCATATGATAGGCAGGATGCATGCACCACAGCTGTTCCTTATTCAGTGTGATCTGAGGCAGGTTTCCTTGGAAGCAAGCCCTCCCTAGGTGCCATTGAATTGGTTTCCAGTGAGCATACTTAGCAGACTTGTGCTGCTGCCTCCTCAGCAGCAGTTAGGCCAGCCTAGAGGCCGCCTTCCCTTGTGAGTAAGTATCAGCTCAGGATATGGCCTATTTTAGGTCAGCTGAGCTGGGCCACTCTCTCGCCTAGTCAGAATTGCACTCAAAATCATCTTTCTTTACTGGCCTATTGCTAAATACATAGGGATGCAATAGTAAGTATGCAGTTTTTTTATTATGAATAGCAAAAATAGGTATAGTTTTTAGTATGAAAAACCAGCGTCGCAATAAAGGTGACATACAAATTGCAATCAAGTACAATCTCTTAAATGCTCAAATTACATGGCCTTCAGCATTGTCCATGCTTCAGTGTTTACACAGTCTTAACTCGTAAGAACTGCAGGCAAATGTGTATTCCTTCTCATTTTCATCCTATCTACTTTCGCCTATAAATACCTCCTATAGGAGCACAAGCCTAACCATGTCTACTCAGAAGTAAGCCCCATTGTGTTTAATAGGTCTTACTCCCAGGAAAGTGTCTTTAGGATTGCAGCCTAGATCTGTGTTTTTTTAAGCACCGTAAAGACTAGCTTGCTAGCTTAAAAGCAAGGCGGAGATAGGCAGAAGACAGATCAGGATTGGGTCGCATCTAATATATCAGCAAGTATTTCTGGCTTCCAGCTGTTTTGGTCCTCCTAAACCTGGGCTGCAAAAAAGATCAAAGCTTGGAGAAAAAAAACCAAGTATGGATTTCTGTGAAAAAGGAGTGTAAACTTAGTTTTGTTAATGAAAATATTTGGACTGAGCAGATGTCATTCCAGAACATGAATATCTTGCGACAGTTCAAAATGTAATCACTGCAAGACTTAGGGCACAATCCTAACCAATTTATGGCACAACTCTCCCATCTCCCTGTTCCCTTGTGGATGTAGGGAGGTCAGTGCATGTCTGTGCACTAGCCTAACTCCACCCACAAGTGGGGCGGAAGTGCCTTATTGCCAGCACAGGACTTGTGCTGGGACTTCTACCAGCCTAGCAGGGTGTTAAAGGATTGCAGCCTTATTTCCTACAAACTGAGAAGCAATCCAAAAAGTCCTCAGCTGCACAACAACTGTAGAGTCATTTGCAGCTTTCCCAAAAGCATTTAAAATCCAACTTCCTAGGAATTATGTATCAATGAAAAACTAGTAAACTAGTAAAATCCATAAGCACTTCCTTATGTGACTCCATTTGTGACTTCTAGGAACAGCCTCTTCCTATGCAGAATACGGGGGGGGGGGGGGGAATTAGAAATGTAATTACTTAGAACTGAAGTCTAGACAGTTTTTCATTACAATCAAGTTGCTAAATCACCTATTTCCCCTTTTAGGTTTTTGCCCATTTTACCAATCCAAACTAGGGATCTTCCTTATCTTTCAATAATTTCCCCTACTGAAGAATAAAGAAATATCACTAAAGGCAGATGAAGCTTCCACAATTACTACCACAATTACAGGCAGTAAAGAGAAAAACTCATAAAGGAGTGTCACTTGACAATGCATGCCATTCCCCCATGAATGCGCACTTCTTTTATAGATCACAAGCTAGGTCTTGTAAGGAGCACCTGCAAACTTCCTAACACAGTCTGAAAAATGTTTGCTCCTGGCTCACATCCACCCATCATTATTATTTACATGATGAATAAGAAATTATTTTTAAGCCAGTCTCTATCGGTAGTGCACGTAGGAGAAAGTCATGTTATGCAATAGCACAAGAATGTAAGTACAGGTGAGGCCCCAGTATCTGCAGATCCAGTATCCGTCGTTTCAATTCTTTGCAGAGACAAAGGATGCATCCAGGTATGCCATTTTAAGTTAGAGAAAGAAAAGCAACAAATACTTGCACCTGGCCCTGAGGCTGCAATCCTACCACCCAGTTAGGCCAACATAAGATCCAGCACAAGTCCAATGCTTCTGTACCTCTCCTGGGCGGGTTAGGCCAGAGCACAGACATACACCGGCTTCCCCATGCCATGGGAATGGAGAGCAGCTTAGACTGGTTAGGATTGAACCGTCAATGATTTAGCTGTGCAAAGGCAGATGCATGTATTTTTGGGTGTTTCTTTACTTTCCCATACTTTTTAAAGGGCATCCCTGGTTCTCTGAAGATTTGTGGTATCTGCATTGGGTAGGTGTTTGGAACACAACCCCCACAGACACTGGGCATGCCTGTATGGCAAACTGGCCCTACATTTTTGTGCTGTGACAAAAATGAAAACATTGGGGCAAGAGGGAAGCACATGGACAAGGTAAGGAGTAGTTACTCATCCAGAGTTACTCATCCTCCAGCACATGTGTTGCTTACCTAATGTGTCTTGCTCAAGTTAAGTTTCTATTATCACCTTGGACTGGAAACCTCTTAATGAACAATGGTTTGTTCCTGGCTATAAATGGAACATCTTGCTAAGGCTGCAGTAGCCAAGAATATGCTTTTCAGGAAGACAATTGTGGGGCCATAAAGAAGCATAAATGTTGCAGTTATATAGTCCAGCAGATCAATGCTATGATGCAGCTTAAAGTTACAAAGACAGATTCCCTCCTGGCTCACTCTTCCCTACTAAAGAGAAGATGACATCACCTATATCCACTTTATAGACTAATTTATTAAGCCAAATGCATTTGCTATGACAGACTTGCATGTTATACCAGCTCGTTCAGATTACAAATAATTTACCTGTTTGTAATTTATATCTAAACTTTAACAGCGGTTCCCAACCTAGAGGTTGCAACCCTCCAGGTCAACCAGCACCATTACATTCTTCCTTAAGGAGAGTGGCTACAGCAGATGAGGAGGACAGTTCCATTACTGTACCACTGCCTTAAAAAAGGCACTTTCCAGGGTTCTCACGGGCCCTCTAAAGCTGGGGTGTCAAACATAAGGCTTGAAGGCCAAATGTAGCCCCAGAGGCAATTTATCCAGTCCCCATTATAATTGGGCTTTCCTTAATTAGACTCTCATAACTGTAAAAAATGAACAAGATTTTCTTATTTTGTTCTCTGTCATTTGAAGCCTATGGATTTCTATGTAAGAACCAAATGCTTATTTCTACCCATCATCTGCTTAATGTCACTTCCAACCATTAAAAGTTTTGGCCCTCTAAATAGGGTTGCCATAATTCAGGACTCAAAATCAGGAAAGGGCCCTATGAACCATTTGCCAGTACAGTGGTGCCTCACGTAAAGAACGCCTCATGTAAAGTATGTTTCACGTAACAAACAAAAATTTCTCTAGGATTCTGCTTCACGTAAAGTATGTGCTTCATGTAAAGAACACATTCGTTGGCAGTTGGGGCAGACGCGCTGGCCAGCAGCCTGTTTAAAAAGTGTCAGGGCTCCTACCGCACCTGCCCATAGTGAAAGCAACACTTCTGCACTGTTGCTCCTGTGGCTGGGTGTCCGCTGGGCAGAGGGAGAGAAGAGCAGTGGAGAAGAGGGAAGCAGCTCAGAGCTAACCAGAAGGGAGCAGGGGAGAGAGGCTCAGGATGGAGAAAAGGAGAAAGTGGGAAGACACTTTGAAGGTGTCTTGGATTGCAGCCTCCTAACCATGTCTACCCAGAAGTAAGCCCCATTGCATTAAATGGGTCTTACTCCAAGGAAAATGTCTTTAGGACTGCAGCCTAAGTAGACTTCATAAGATTATGCACACTGAATGCATGTTTTGAATTCAATCCCAGTGTTCTGTCATCATTTTTACATCCAGTTAATATTTTTATATGAATATTTTTGGGGTTGTGGAACCAATTGTCTGAGTTTCCATTATTTCCTATGGGAAAATCCGCTTCACGTAAAGAATGTTTCATGTAACAAACATGCCTCCAGAACGAATTAAATTTGTTACGTGAGGCATCACTGTATGTGAAAACAATCCCCCAAAATTGGGACTATGCCAGTTTTTCAGGGCATATGGTGACCCTGCCTCTGAAACAAGTTTGACACTCCTTCTCTGGAGGGAACAAGGCCCACTTTTCCTCCGAACAGCACCCTGAAGTGATCATAACCCACTTTGAACACTTTAGGAAACCATTCTGAGGTTGAGGAAGCCAGCAGAGGGGGCATTTTCTCTCACATTCCAGAAGCCAGTATGTCCCCCAGTTAAGTGGGAAACCTCTTTTCCGCAGCATGAGCATCACTAAAAAATGCCATTGCCACCACCTATTTACCTTACCTCTGTATAAAGGTTGGAAACCACTGTATAAATATGTATGTGCCTGTCCCACAACTACGTTTTCCATGGATATTTTCCTCCTGATTCACCAGCAATTTTTCTACCTAAATTGTACAAGGCTCCATGTATTAGATACAAACATCATCAAAAATAGATGACAATATTCTTTAATGTGGGAATAGTCAACCTCAGGTGATGGAAAGGATCAATACTCCAAATAATTTTCTTGTTTCTTAGAAGCCTTACTATGTACGGCATATAGTAAGTCTGCACTGTTCCACTAAAAGAATGTTTCAGATGCAAAGCATCAATGATATAATAATGTAAATTTGACATCTTCTTTTTTGCTTTGGATATACAGTATTTTATATTTTCTATATAAAGTAATACATACTATTAACAAAGTTCACGTGCTCTGTGGGCTGAAAAATCTTTTACTGCTACAAAATGCTAATTGATAAGAAGTCTGGATATTCATAAAGAGCCAAATTTATGTGAGATAAAAGACCACTGCCAGGAGAACCAAGTGGCCCAAGGAATACATTAAATTGGTCAACCCTACTTTAATGCTATGTCACATTCAACGGTTTCTGGAGTATTCAGAAACATCTGGTGAATTTTTAAGTCAATTTATCTATGCACAAATCTTGAATAAACAGATCAAACTCTTCACTGACAAGAGTGTATTACATTCCCTTCAGATTCCAGGGTCCCAGAATCAAATTAGTCAGAAATTGGGCAACAATTTTTTTCCAGTTCTAACAAAGTGAACATATTTGCTTTGATGGCATATTTAAGCCATTCCTCATCATGACAGATTTTCTTTCATACTGTCAGAAGCATACAGATTTAAAATGTCAAGTCTGCAAATTTATCCTCCAAGGGTTATGCTTTCCCCACACTTTCAAAAAATCAAATCTCGTATTAAAATAGCTGAAAGCACGTGTGAACTGCCAAGCAGAACAGAAACCTGAGTCCACTCCATATCTTATATAGAAAGCAGATATCAACCCAGGAAGTTTGAAGAAGGTTTTTAAAAAACACACCTTTGTTACTTTTGTTACTTTTACAGATAAAACGAGATCTAAGCACCAGCATAAGGATACTTTTGGAGCCACAATTACATATTTGAAGGAGTTCAAGTAGCCTTCAACAAAATTTACTTAGGGCAAAATCCAGAATAACTACAGGGAGTCCTTGCTCCAGTGTTAAGAAATATTTACTCTGGATTCCAATATGAATTTACCACAGGTTTTCACTAGGTGGTGCAGTAACTACGGGTGCATGTGAAGTCTCTTATGTGCTCCCGTAGTTACTCTGGATTTGGGAGTTAGACTATCTGGTTCAATACTCTGAATGAAAATAGACAGTCATGAAACTCCAGAGGTCTGTTTAAGACCTGTGGTTTTTCCCCACATATTTCATATATTCCAAGGTCCCCCTTACTGTGGCAAAGCTGAGACTCTTCCCTTCAGAAACATTTTAACTATTAATTGGCACATTTCATCTTTAAAATCCTGCCCAAGTACTAGTTAACAAAGCCTTCAATATATAAAATCGTATAGAGCAGGGGTTCTTAACCTTTTGATGACTGCAGACCCCCAATGGATTGTCCAATATGGTCCCATACCCCCTCACTGGATTGCTGAAATAATCATCACCTTTCCTTATATTAGTTGCCAGTATGAGTTCCAAATATGTCAACAGTTTGAATTTACTGTACTTTAAATATGAATAGCTAGGAAGAGGACATGAAATAAAATCATAAGCACTGATAACTTTATCATATTTATTCCATTCACAAACTACCAAAGTATAAATTAATACATTAAAGACAGCAAGTCCCATACCCCCAGCATTTTGTTCCCATGTCCCCTAGGGATATGGATACCCCCAATTAAGAACCCCTGCTATAGAGAAACAACTTGTCTGTTTTTAAAGCTGGGATAAGTTTCATGTAAAGGACTAAGCTGTAATCCTAATCCCCAGTTATGGTGGTGGCACAAGTCCTGTGCTGGCTTGGGGCACTTCTGTGACACTGGGGGGTGGGGGTGGGGTGGGAGTGGGGTAGGCCAATGCAAACATCTGACCTCCCCACCAGCAGGGGAACGAGGAACAAGTGAGTTATGCCAGCCTAAATTGGTTAGGATTATGCCCTAATTCACACAAACATTTTTAATGTGAACTCACAAGAAGGTGAATTCTCTGAAAAATTCTGACAACTTGTGAACATTCAGGCATGCCAAAGATGACAATTGTCAAATCTTAAGGTGAATCCAATTTATCAGGCTAAAGAATCAACACATGACATAGGAATTTATCTGATTAATTATTACTTGCTTCCAATTATGCCTTTTTTATTTTTACATTTTCTAACCTTTTTTACATTTGCCTTTTTTCCAGCACTAAAATTCACCTAAGGGTGCAATCCTAAAGACACCTTCTTCAGAGTAAGACTCATTGAACACAATGGGGCTTACTTTTGAGTAGACATGGTTAGGATTGTGTACTAAAGCACAATCTTTAATGAGTTAGATCTGTTTCTCAAGTGGTAAGAACAATTTTGATCACAAGGCATTTGTTCATTCATTCTCCCTCTTTGTGTGTGTGTCCTTTTATATGTATTAGCCAAAATCCAGTTTGTTAAAAAGTGATGGTAGAATCAAAGTGAGGGAAGAAAATAAGAGACATGAAGACAAGGATATTTTTTCACACAACACCAAGTTGGAGAACCTCTTTATGTACATATCCCCAAATGGCACGTGTTGCATTTTTTCTTTGAATCTAGTGGTCATTTAAGCATTCTGAAGTTACAAGAATGTGGTACTCTAAAGAGTTGTAATTGGTCAAGCTATTTAAACAAGAGTTACCTTCAGGAGAAAAGTTTTAGGCTTGGGTCCTCTCTTCTTAGGTCCATATAGCTCACGTTCACGTTCCCTGTAAAGGAAGGAAAAGAAACACACCCAAATCCTTTTTGAGAAAAATATGACAACTGGATGGAGAGAAAGAAACCCCTGCTGCACAAAAGGCTCTTTTTTCAAGTGGGTGTCCCTTTTTATTTGGGAAAGGGGGAGAAATGAAAAAGAGTGTCCTGTATCTTTTCAGAGTGGGAGCCCTTTGGGGTCAGGTACTTTTGATTTTGTCTGTAAACTTCTTTGTGCACTTGTTGGGGATGATCTAGGAGGATTTCCTGCTGCAGGCAGGGGGTTGGACTAGATGACCTACTAGGTTCCTTTCAACTCTAGGATTCTATGATTCACTTTTAGTTGAAAAGCAATATAGAAATACTGTCTATTATTCTTTCAAAACACCTTGAAGAATGCCTGAACAGCATTGGGGCCTGAGAAATTACCACCCACCAACTACAAAAAAGCAGCTTTAAAAAGAACAAGCTTAAATCTTGAAGAAAAAAATTTTAACAGAAAAGTAGCATAAAAATCAGGGATCTGAAGTCCTTGGGAAGGATTCAATATCTGGATAAAACAAGTCAAAAAAATCTACTTGACTCATAATAACATCTCATAATAAAAGGGACTGGCTTAGAGCAGTGTTTCCCAACATTTATCCTCCATCACACACCCTCTCAATCTACCTATTGGAAGTACTATTGGATGTAACTGGTGATGATACCATTTTCAGTCAGTTCCTGAAAGTGACAGGGGAGCTTCTTTGAGCATGGAAAAGCATGTTTTGGAGCTGTGTCCACTAAGCCCAGTCTCCCACCACTGTTTGATGCACTGGAAATAACTGGTGAGAGGGCCAAATCATTGGGAGGCCAAATGGGAATTAACGATCACCAAAGAGAAGATAATGGTGGACAAGAGGACCTTCTCAGGCATGGAAAAACATGCTTTTGAGCAGTGGTACTCAAAGTGGGGGACAGGACCTCCTTGGGGGTGGTGACTTCATTTCAGGAGGGTCGCGAAAAGCAGGATGCAGCCATCTTGGAATCCGGCATTCAGCACCTTTAATGTAACTTCCAGCCATGACATCACTTCTGGGTGTGTGTGTGTATGTGCATGCACGTGCATGGCCAGACTGTCATTCGCAGAAGGGGTTCCCAGGAAGAAATGCTTGAGTACTACTGCTTTTGGATCCTCATACCACTGTTTGTTGTATTGCATTTCTGGTCTTGCTGCCAAGTGGCAGTGTCCAGAAGTTCTGTGAACACCAAAGAACACCGGTGGTACCTGTACCACTGGTTGACTAATATGCAAATTCTGCCGAATTTAGTCTTCAGACTCACTTCTGCTCGAAGGCCACAATGAGGCGGGAATCTAGGATATTTTCTTCGGGTTCCCAAGTGCTGTACCTGCAGAGGGAAGCAAGGCAAAGGGGAGGGTGGTGTAGTTGTGATGGTGGGGGGAGGCATATATTAATGTAAAAAGACTGCATAATGAGGGGGTTAAAAGTGACAGAGCCACTCTGCAGGCACTGAGCACCCACAGAGGGGTTGTAGTGGATCAGAGCCTAGTGGGGAGAGGGAGACCCAGGAGGGGGGGGGGTTGAGAGGGAGCCCCCTGCAGGCTCCCACAGCACCCACAGAGGGGCTGTAGTGGATCAGAGCCCAGTGGGGAGAAGGGGACCCAGGAGGGGAGGTTGAGAGAGAGGGAGCCCCCCTGCAGGCTCCCACAGAGGGGCTGTAGTGGATCAGAGCCCAGTGGGGTGAGGGAGACCCAGGAGGGGGGTTGAGAGAGAGGGAGCCCCCCTACAGGCTCCCACAGCACTCACAGAGGGGCTGTAGTGAATCAGAGCCCAATGGGGAGAAGGGGACCCGGGAGGGGGGGTTGAGTGAGAGGGAGCCCCCCCTGCAGGACTGAACACCCACAGAGGGGCTGCAGGACATCAGAGCCCTGTCAAAGGGGGGGGGGGGAGTCCAGGGAAAAGGAATGGGGCATCATGCAGAGGGGTGCGGGGGCACTCACTTGATGGCCCAGCCTTTCCATTTCACCAGGTATTCGATGCGTCCCTGCAAAAGAGGTGGGGGGGGGGGGGGTTGGAGGGAGTGAGGGAGGGGGAAGAGGAAAGAAGGGGAGGGACGAGGAGGTGGGAGGGGGCAATGGAACGGAGCGGGAGATGGGAGGGGGCAATGGAACGGAGCGGGAAGTGGGAGGGGGGAAATAGAACGGAGCGGTTAGCCAGGTACCAACGGTCGCCAACGGTCACTAACGGTCGCCAACGGTCACCACCCCCAGCTCGGGCAGGGGCCTCACCTTTCGAATGCGCCTCTTGATGATGGACTCGGCTGCGAAGACCCGCTCGCCCACTGCAGACAGCTCCATCTTGCCTCAGAGCCACCCACAGCCCATAATAATCCCTCCCGCTCCTTCCCCTGCCTGCCTCCTCAGGGCTCTGTGTGTGACTGACTTGCGTGGAGAGCGCTGAGGGGAAGGAAGGGAGGGGCGCTCGCGATACCCGGGGACGCGCACGCAAACCCCACAGCGAGGCGCGCGCGCGCGCTTCACTCAAGCTCAATACAGTGCAGTCACGCGCGCCTCAGGGAGACACGTGACCTGTCCCTCCCTCCCCTTGCCGCTTCGAATTCGCAATGCGCATGCGCGGGGTTCTTAAAGGGGGCGCAGGTTTTTTTCCCCCCCTTGTTGGAAGCCTCAGAGGTACAGAGGACGTGCGGAACGCAAGGATGGGAAAGTACAGCTTGTGGTCTTCGCGTGGCAGCTCCGCCCCCTGAAGGTTTCCAGAGGGGAGATTATAGATACAGTATATTTTCCCCCTCTCCCCCAGCTGCAGCAATGAAAAGCCCTTTATCTTGTAGCTTGGAAATCGTGTCTACTCAGGAGTAAATCTCATTGTAGTCAATGAGGCTTACTCCCAGGAAAGCGTGGACAGGATTGAGCCCTAGAGCCCATTCCTATGCATGTCTACTCAGGAGTAAGACCCACTGGAGTCAATGAGGCTTACTCTCAGGAAAGCGTGGACAGGATTGAGCCCTAGAGCCCATTCCCATGCATGTCTACTCAGGAGTAAGACCCACTGGAGTCAATGAATCCTACTCTCAGGAAACTGTGGACAGGATTGAGTCCTAGAGCCCATTCCTATGCATTACTCAGATCTAATGCACACTGGAGTCAATGAGGCTTACTCCCAGGAAAGTGTGACTAGGATAGAGCCCACTTCTAGGTATGTCTACTCAGTAGTAAAGCCCGTTTGTAGTCAATGAGACTCCTAGGAACATTTGGATAGGATTGAGTCCTAGAGCCCAGTCATAGGCATGTCTGTTCAGGCCCACTGTAATCAATGAGGCTTACTCTTAGGAAAGCGTGGATAGGATTGTGCCCTAGAGTCCACTCTTAGGATGTCTACTCAGGAGTACCATTGTAGTCAATGAAGCTTACTCTCAGGAAATCATGGACAGGATTGAGCCTTAGCGCCCAGTCCTAGGCATGTCTACTCAGAAGTAAGTCCCATTGTAGTCAATGAGGTTTACTCAGGAAAGTTTGGACAGAATTGCAGCCTTGCTGAAGGATAGCATCTGTCTCAGGCCAAAGCAGCAATTCAACTACTGTAGCACCATAAACAGTTTCTTGTGAATGTGGACCTGTGCTACAGACCCCTTGATGGGACACATTGTAGGGCATTCCTCACTATGTAGCTGTGTGACAGATACAGAAACTGGGGCATTAAAGCAGAGATGCTGTCATAGTAATTTATTTTCCTAATATTCATGCCATCCTTCTTCTAAGGTGTTCTAAGTGTGCATAGTTCCTCCACCCTGTAGTCCTCACAACAACCCTGTGAGGTAGGTGAGGCAGTGATTGCACCTCTGGTCTAAGGTCACCCCACAAAACTTCATGGCCAAGGAGGGATTTGAACCTGGAGCTTCCAGTCTCAGTCCAACTCCATAACCACTACAAAACCATTCTGGCTATTTGATTAGGCCTGGCAAAGGAAATGAATGAAAGGCATTCTATGAGGATCAAGAGACACCTTGCCATGGAAGAATCAGAACTCAGTTCTTAGCAGCTGGTACCCACTTTCCTGCCCATTTCTTCCTTCAGTTAGGATTAAACTGAGATGTAAGTTAATACCAGTGATAAACCAGTGGTGGGATGCTAGTTAGAATCGGGTGCAAATGCCTTGGGTGCCAGAAATTTAGGCACCCAGGGGCGGCACCCTTACTTGCACTGCCACAAGGTGGCCACCTTTGGAAAAGCTCAGTATGGTGGGAAAACTTAGGGGGGAGATCCCCTTAAAAACCTGATGGTAACAGAAGAGATGGGCTTTAGCAGGTTTATAGTTGCCCTTTGCATGCTAATTTTTATAGCTCTCTTGTGTCTTTCCCTAATATTTTGGCTTTCCCCTTGTCTCCCCATCTCCAAATTTTATTCCCATTCATTGCCTTCCCGTCCTTACTTCCCTTTCTTGTATATGAATGGCATAATCACAATTCAGTAAATAGCTCTGCCTGCGATTGCTGCTTCTTCGTTCAGAAACAGTTCCTGCCCATAATTTTGTCCTCTTTTTCCTTCAGCTACTTGCATGCATTGAAACTTGGTTTCACCCGTGATCACTAGAGCCCTCTGAAGATTTCTTATTCTTACACACAACATGCCCCGGTGGCTTTCTCTCTAAACTTTACAAGTTCCCACCTGCCACCCCCTTGTTCTCTCTTTTGAAGCTTCCTCCTTTAGGCTCTTGAACTTTTTCTGAAGTTCCCTCTGTTAGATTTTTCATCTCTTTGAATTTCTGTAACTGATCATCAGTCTCCCTTTTCCTCCCTCCTTTGATGCCCGAATCAACTCCAACTTCAACAATACCCTTACTGTACTCCTTGGTTATGTTGGCAGTCCTTGGATAGGCCTTGTGACCCAGCTGTCTCCTCTCCCTTACCTTCTTCACTGGACTGAGGCTCCCACACACACTGCTTTGGCTAGGCTTCATCTTGTTTTCTTCTAAAACTGTTCCGTTTCTGACTTGTTCATTATGGAATGTCCTCTGCCAAGCATCACTCTCAGTGAAATCTGAAGCATTTCTACTCAGAAGTCCTATTGGGTTGAATGGAGCTTACTCTCAGGAAAGTGAGTATACGATTGCAGCCTTTGGGCGCAATGCTAACCATGTCTATTCAAAAGTAAGCCTCATTATGTTCAATGGGTCTTACTTACAGGAAAGTTTCTTTAGGATTGCAGCCTTTGTCTCCTTTCAATACTGCTCACACTTCAAGGTCCCCATACTCGGGGCGAAATTCTATCCAACTTTCCAGTGCCCACTATTCAGATGTGCCAGTGTGGTGTATGCTACCTCCTTAGGCCATCGTGGAGGTCTCCTCAAGGTACCAGGCTATATTGAGGATACATCAGTGCTGAAAAATAGATAGGATTGGGTCCTCAGCCTCTTTTCTTCTGAAACACTTCATCTGTCTTCTGCACTCCAGAGCTAATATCTTCACTTTCAGTTCATCTCTGTTTTCAAGTCTCAACACAATGGCTCCACTTTCCAAACAAGCTCTACCCACCCTCTTATCCCCAGCTCTGGCTTTTTTCCTCCATCTGATGTTCCCATCACAGAAGCTGGAGGAAAACAAGTGCTGGATGATTTTGTCCATCATAAGCTCATCATACAAACAGTGATGGGATTTAAAGAAATTAACAACCAATTCTCTGCCCATCTGGCAGCCACTTTTAAATTGCTATTTTTAAACTTTATATGTCCTATCTCTTGTTAACAACCGGTTCTGTAGAGTAGATGTGAACCTGCTGGAGCCCACCACTGCATACGAACATAAGAAGAGCCTACTGGATCAGGCCAAAGGCCCATCTAGCCCACCTTCCTGTATCTCACTGTGGCCTACCGGATTCCTCAGTGAGAGACCTGTATCCTGGTACCCAACCCTGCATCTGACATTCTAAGATAGCCTTCTTGTGAAATAAGAAGGTTGCACCATGGTTTGGAAACCATGATGGATTTTTCCTCCAGAAATTTGTCCAATCCCCTTTTAAATGCACCCAGGCCAGATTCCATCACCACAACCTGTGGCATGAGTTCCATAGACCAATTACACACTGGGTAAAGAAATATTTTCTTTTGTCCTAATTCTTCCAACACTCAATTTTATTGGATGTCTGCTAATGGTTGCTGGGGTTTGGGGCAAGGATGACAGCAGAGCCTTCCACTTTTTCCTTTTCCCTCTCCCATATCTTACTGCTATACACAGGACTATTCAAATTTGCAATAGAGATTGAGCTGGCACAGATCCAAGTAGACGCATAGGAGCTGCCAGGCTCAAACACAAGGTAAGGGAACTAGTGTTCCCTAACTCCGTAGAAACCTCCAGATGCCTCGCTTGCCCTCGCCCCTGGTATACAGTGGTGTTTTTCCCAGATCTAGATTCTTAGAGAATTTAGTACGTCTTCACATTCTGTCACACTGGCTTCTGGTCAGTTTTTGTTCCAGGTGCAGTTCAAAGTGGCTGTTCTCTTCCAGGTTCCAAACAGCATGAGATCAAAGCTCCATATTGTTTTAAGGATCACCATCTCTCATGTTCTTCCTTGTGTGCTCCAATTGACACCTGAAACCTACTCTGAGTGCCTCTGCATTAAATGACCTTTAATGCAGAAAGCAGGAAGTCTACAAAGAAGAGGATGTTTTCATTCTACCCACTCTGTAGAATGCTCTTTCTGACAACTTGTTCCCATCTTTCATTGGGTTTTGCCAGTAATACAATATTTTTAGAAATAATATTCCTTTAGGAAGCTCCACCGTGTCTGATTTTTCAAGTCTAGTTTCACAGGGCCATTTTATTAGGTGGAGTTTTTGTGGGGCCAGGACAAAAGGGAACAATGGAAACTGAGATTGGAATTGGTTTCCCCCATGGATAAGGGTAAACACATGAACTGTTAGCATGGAAGAATTGACTGTTCCTCCTTCAGATACAAGATTCATTAATCATTGAAAAAGTGGTAATAAGAGTCCTTCACATCATTCCGAGCTCCTAGCCAGAACATGGAAAAAATGATTAAAATGTGTCAAGTATTATTTATTATAAAGGTTTATCATGCTTTGATCTCAAAAGGCCCAAGCTGCTTCCAACAACAAAAAGAACATAATGAAGCAAGATATATATAAATCAATACAAGAATATGTATAATAAATCTAAAATCAACTGGATATTAAAAGACAGTAGCAATAGATCAATCATCACCAAATATCTGGTTTAAAGGTATTTTTCCTCATGTTTTGGCCTGGAGCAGAAAAGAACTGTTATGGCATCTACTGTGAACAGTAACTCAGATTCTAATGGGAGTGGAAAAGGCACAACCAGTCCTAAATCCCAGTCCCAGAAACCAGCACCATGCTGGATCCTGGGCCTGCAAGCCAGAAGCTGGAGGAGTCCTAGAATCAGCTGTCCTAGAACAAGAATCCATTGAGCCCAGGCAGCTCAACCCTAAACTGATAGGCTCCCAAAGGAGCAATGATGCTGGAATGGCTACTGCTGCACTATATAAGCATGGCATCGACCATCGGGATCTCCTTGGAAAAAAGGCACATTTGTCCTCTTCACAATGTTGTCTCCAGCCTGTGCAGGAAGAGCTCTGTGTCAGGCTTTTTAGCCCAGCGTGGAACATAGGATCTGGCAGAGACGGCTCCCTCTCCACCCCAGTTCCTCTCCCTGTTCCTGCTGCTTCTCCCAACCTAACAAATCTTACCACCATCTGGAGCGTTTTCCTTGCTCTTGATGTCATCTATCTGGTGTTGGGTTCAGCATCAGCTATATGGAAGGTGCCATAAATGTGCTTAATAAAGGTACATGCTGAACTCAGGATTGGGCTGAGGGCCTCTTGAAAACCCAGTCCCTCCTCTCCAGTGCCAAGAACCTTTCATCAATACTGGAAACAGGCCAGGGGATGCGATGGAATGAATAAGAGCAAGACTCCAGAGTTCTGCTCTCCAGGGATTGATAATCTGAGCTAGAGGCATTAAGTCTTCAATCTACTCTGTCCTTTGTCAGAACATGTTCACTTGGAACTCTTGATCAATTGCCAAGCTGAAGACATGCACATAAAGGGATGTGGAACTGTAATGCCTTCTACCTGTACTCTAGTCCTTGCTCTTCTGGGCTAAAGCTACAATCCTAAGCTCCAGTTAGGTCAGCCCAAGCCCTGGCATCAGTCCTGTGCAGACATGGGGGTGTCATCAAGGTGCTGTAAGACATGTCTGCACCACTCCTGGGGCAGGATTAGGCCAGCACATAGACATGTGCTGCTTGCTTCCCTATGTCACCACAGGAAGACTGATTAGTTAGGATGGCCAAAGATTGTATATGTCAAGTAGTCAGAATGAAACTTTATACACTATGTGGTTTCCGAACTGATCAGAATCTCTTTGACATAGGAAGTGGTCCCACTTCCTTCAAGAAGGTGGCAGTTCAAGCACACCTTAAAAAGCCATCACTAAATCCAGCTGATCAAAACAATATCCAGTCTTTAAGTTTCTCCTTTAGGCACCACAGCGAGTGGTGGCCTCTCATTTTCAAGCAGTGTTGGGAAATAGAGTCAGATGACTTGGACTTGATTCATGATGAAAATGTGTATCTTTTCACTGACTTGGTGACTCTTGAATCATGTGAGATGGAGAATGGAAAAAAGACATTTCAATTGGGGGCATCTACTCAATTTTTTGGTGTCAACGAGTCTAACCTGTGTCTGGGGGTCCTTGTTTACTGTTTCCGCAGCATTGGAAAACTATGTGGGGCCGTTGTTCTCACCAGGTGAGCAGCTGGGAATTCCAGCCACAAGGCAGGGAAGGGTTAATGTGTCCTAGCTGAATGTTAGAACAGGATAAAACTCTGGGTTGATTCCAATAGGAATGTAGGAACAAATGATCATTGGAGAAAGGATCAGAGAACGAATATTTTCTTTAGCTGAGAGAGGGCAAGATGAAGAGCCCAGGGGATTTATTTTGGTGTCTCTAGATTCAGCTCAAGTCAAGACCATGAGACTTTTCTCAAGACTGTTTCCAAGTAATCCAAGATTTCACTTTCAGACTTGATTACAAGAGATGGAGGGAAGCAGTTGTTTTCTCTTTGAAAGTTTTTAATACCTTCAACTATGGTATCATTGGAATTCTCTTGCTATGATGGGCACAAAATGGCAGCAAATCTTCCTAGCAGGTGACATGTAGAAGAAAGTGTCACAGAACTTTTGCTCTGCCCCTTTTGCTTATGGTGTACCAATGGGCTCCATATTGTTCTGCATACTGTTTTGAAACATTTTATCCTAGAAGTTCAGAAATAGAATCTGCTAATAAATTGGCTTCCAGTTATAGCATATGGAGATCCTGTTAAAAACAAACAGAGCCCAATATGTAGAGAGCCTGAAAAAGTGCAAGAGCTGTCACTAAATTAAAATTTTAACAAGGCTGGTGTCGGTGCTTGTGGGCTCCAGGCAAAGGCCAGCATAGTGTCCATCCTCCTACTGGCCTTACCCCACTCAGGCTCCTGCCACCCCTTGTTGGCAGAATGGATGGCTCAGATGTCTTTTAAAAAAATTGACAAATTTCTGGAGAAAAAGTCTATGATGGGTTTTTTGTGCAACTTCCTGATTTCATAGTAGGCAAATTCAGAATGCCAGATGCAGGAGAGGTCAGGATGCAGGTGTGTCTTGTTGTTTTGTGGTCTCCTGGAGGTATCTGAGGGCCACTGTGATACAGAGGGCTCTTATGTTTTTATGGATGTACAGAAGTTCTGAAATGGTACTTAATTCCAAATCCCACTGATGGAAAGGCAGTTACTACTGGTAAATGTGCCAGGGCTGAGAGAGTGCTTATGCTGAAGCTTAAATGGTGGATGCTCCTATTTTAGCAACACCAGCTGTGGATTGGAGAGACACCAGACCAACTTGCAGATGAATTATGCAATTTGCTTCTCCTCCCTTCCATAAATGGCCTTTTAGCAGAGAACCCTGGACTAGGGTTTGGATGGCTGATTTGTACAAATAATTCCAAAAAAACTAATAGCTCCCCACTCCACACACAATCAAACCCCCACACATATCCTATTACTGTTCAGAAAGCACCTGCTTGCCTCCTGTTTCTGACTTGACTATGCTCCCACCTGTCTAGGGCTTGAGTTACACTTTCATGCAAATGTGTACTTTTGACCCAGCAGTTCCTAAGTGTTGTGTTGGAAGGTGCAAGCCTTGTTACAGAGGAAGTTGGCTATGTGGCACTGCTACAGTGTTCTTCCAGTGGTAGGAACCATTCTGCTGACATCAACCATCCGAATCTTCAGCAAGTCTACATGATTAGGGAGAACCAATTCAGCTCTGTTAACCTTGTCATAATGGCAATACAGCATCCTTTTCATGTGAAAGCATCACTAGAATGCTGCATTATCTCACTGGGGACTGAGATGAAACCTCCAATAAGTTTATGTGGGTTGCCAAGCAGGCTAACACCTGAAAAGAATGTACCAAGATTTCCTTACCCTGCATACAAGTCCAGCAAGGCACTGGTGAATAGTATAGCATAGTTATGAGTGCCACCTGGGTGCATTATTTTTTTGCCACACAAGAAACTAAACACAGCATTTGCAAGAGATGCAATAGTATTTCACCGAGTTACAAAAATGCAGTTTGCAACAAGGCCTCCAATATCTGTCTCATTGATCTTAGGAAAAGGGGCAGAAAAATAAAATAGGAATTTTTAAAAATCTCCTTTCACTTTACCAGTATGGGCTGACATGCATCTTTGAGTAAAGGCCTATATATAAAATGTGGAAAAAGTGAAAATATATAATCTGATACAGCAGATTTGATGTATTTACTCCAGTATCCTTAATAGCTCCACAGATTCCCAGTTGTCAAAAATAACCTGAACTACTATATTGTATAGTTTGCAATTGCAATGTCAGAAAAGTGGCATCGTAAATAAATGCTATTTTATTTTGTTTTTAAAGGTACCTTTCTTTTACAAAGCTTATATAGCAGCACTTTGCCTTCACAACTACTCTCTGAAACAGACGAGGCTGGAATCATCAGAGTTGAGTATGGATTAAAAACCTAGGATTTCTCTCAACCAATTTGACTAGGTCAGACATTACATCATATTTGCTAAGGATAATTTTTCTGAATTGTTAAGGAATGGGGCAAGGGCAGAAAACTGTATATCTATTCACTCCACCATAGAAGTTTCCAGAAAGCCTGGTAAGAAGAAAACAATTTTAGACCATAAAGTTTCAAAGATGAGTCTGAAACAGGACATTAGTTAAATGTCAGTTCTCATTTAATAGTCTCTTATAATCTTGTTTGCAACATTTACCACATAAATCATCTAAATAAATAGATGCTGTACAGTCTCTTCACCATGATCAGTACAAAAATAAAGCCGCACATTGTGTCAACTAGAACTTGCTCTGGCCCTCCCGTTTGATATTACAATCTTCGTTTGCAGCACTCACAAAAAGGCATTAAAATTTTGTATATATATTGAAACTGTTTGGAATTTATTTGTTCCCTCAGCCCCTCCCTCCCCCAATACATTCAGTTAGTCTATACAAAAAATAAACCAAAATGCTCATTCTGTGCAAAGGAAGCTTTGTGTGCAAAGACAACTTGGGCTCCATGCCAAGAAGACACCAACTCTGATATCACACCAAATTAAAAAAGAAAAACACATTTAAAAGCAACACCGCATGTCTTTTTTTGCTTTCTTCCATTCATCGCAAAGTACTTTGCCCCCTTTCTACCCCCAAAAGAAGACAAGAATTAATTCAGATTAGTGTCTTGAGAGACCAAGCAGTGCAAATGACAGGAAGGAAGAGCAAAGCTCAAACCCCATCAAAGAGGAGCTGGACTCTTTTGTTGACAGGTACTTGGCACTAAAGAAGCTTTCTTCTAAATGTCACCAAATTATAATGCCCCATTTTGAAAAAAATAAATAAATCAGCAATTGCATGTTATTTTCCATCCAGTCCCATCTTCAGCACAAACATCCGTTAAAGAACACAAGTCATCAAGAAATCAACTGCTGCATTGTGTACACCCCACCCAAGAACATGAGGCAACCCTCTATCTCTAATAAGCTGCTAAAGTGCAATTTGTCAAGGGAAAAGGGGGATACTCTGAAGAGAGGCATCAAATTTATGTATCTCTTTTTATATAAATGGAAGAGATCCACAATGCTGCATTTGACTGACTTGTCCAAGGCCAGAAACAAGTTATTGCCAGTATCCGAGAAGTATTCAGTGTTCCTAGGAGAGGTTTAGGATTATATTAAATCTAAGAGACAATTATGATCTCCTTGTCCTAGAATGACACCATTTGCCTAAATGCAAAGGCGAGTTGTAGGAAATAAGGCTGACCACAGCCTGAAATGCCAACTTCCGCATTAAGTGAGATACCATTGCAGAACAGAGAAGCAGGGAGTTGCAATTTCTATGCAGTCTAGGCTGGTGCAGGTCTGCCAGTTGGTTACCAGTCAAGCATGCAAAAGGTGTCGACTTGGAGCTGTGTCACTGCTGGTCTGTACAACCAGAACTCCTTTTTAAAAATGGGAATATTTGGTCACAGGATCTTTCATTCAACAATACAGCCTTTGAAGTACTTTGGCAAAAATAAATAACTGGATTTTTTAAAAACATGGACTCCGACAAAAATTCCTATGAACTTTGGTGCGATCGCTACAATTCCCTCTTCATCAAAATGCCCTATTTCTCTCTTACAACACACACCTTTCCCCTCACCATTTCTGTTGGCTTAGCAAGGACAAGCAAGGAACCTGACACCACATGGTGGAAGTGACAGCCATGTTTTCTAATGTCAAAGCCTAGCTTTGAACTTCAAGTAATCCAGAAGGGATAGATTAGATTTGCTCTGTGGTATTTTTTGGTTCAGAGAAAAATGCATCATGTTTGTTTTCCACATTTTGAAAACCATGAGAGAAGAGTTACCTTTCATATTAAATTCCTTGTTAGAAAAGAAAACCTGATTCACAGAGTTTTTTTAACAAGCTCACAAATCCCATTTTTATAACAATTTGGCACAGCTCAAAGGATTCAAACAGTGACCAACCATTGGCCAATCCACCACCAAACAAGTGATCATGCATCCACTCATTCAACCTCTGCTTTATGCTCCATCATGGATTTTGGTTGAATGTGCATCAATGTGCATCTGAAGAGCATCAGAATAATTATACAACTTTGGAAGTCAATTCTTCATAGCCATTATTATCTAAACCTTATTAATCTCAGCCCTGTGTTGCTAAAGAAGGAAAAAACATTTACTTTTATCGATATCTCCATATATCTGCCATCAAATATAGTCTAGTCAATGGTTTGGATTTAGAGACGTCCTTAGGCAGGCTCAGCTGCATCTTTGAATACAGTATATCTTTCAGCCTCAGATCCCCAGGGCACCAACATACCCTTTTCCAAACAAAGTTGAGTATGGAAACCAGTTTCTCATATGTTTACAATGATTATATTTAAAATACAGCCTTTTTTTATATGCTCCTTAGCCTGACATTCACTACTATCCAACTGCATGACAAAATGGTGAACAGCTCCATGCCAAACCCTGTTACTGGGAAATGCAAGTGGGAATTATTCAATAAAAATAATCAAAGATTATTTAAACTTGGTCTAACATAGTAACCGTTGCAGTGAATTTCAGAAATTATTTCTGACAAACTACTTTGGCATGACTTTATAAACGGACTACTTCTGAACCTGGTAGAGAGAAATCTGAAACTGTACCCAAATAACAATGCCATGACAATCTGAAGCAATGTAATCCAATTCTTGAGTTGCATCAAGAATATTACTAGAAATGGAAAGAATAACTGGATTTGTGTTTGGGAACCAAATCACCTACTTCCAACATTATGTCCCATGCTCTAAGGGCATTATTCATGTGCAGCTGGCCAATTTTATCATATGTCTACAAATAAAAGATTGTTTTGCAAAGGCATTTAATGGTCACTCTATGGCTGTCTTGGTATGTGGAATATTATGTATTTTAAGCTCTCCTGCCCCTGAACATTACCCATAATAAACATGCTATCTTCCTTTAGCAATAATATATCTGTTTTCTGTGTCTGCCTTAGCATCAGGAAACCGTGCATCATTAAATGAGCTCATTTTAAAAATGGCATAGCCTAATCAATTTGAGCTAAATGGGACTTCCAAATCAACATTTACTTCCAAATAAACATGAGCAGAATCAGACTGCTCTAGTAAAACTACTACTAAGCAACTCCTCAAACTTTAAAGCAAACCCCCAGCTTAAACAGCCAGGTATGTAAAACTGAGCCTAAACTTGTACTTATTTCCACAGTGTTTTTAAGTCAGCATGCTATCCTTCCAAGAGACTGACTAAGGCTGCAACCCTAACGACACTTTCCTGGGAGTAAGACTTATTACACTGGGGCTTCCTTTTGAGTAGACATGGTTAGGATTGTGCTCTAATACTCCTATTTCTTTCACCACCAAGATCTTTCAAGTTACTTTTTAAATCTGGGAAGTGATACTAACCTATTCTATTTACAATAAATTTTTTTACTGACTTTCTGAATTTCAAAAGAAAGCCAGTATACTCATAATATTCAAATTGGACAGCGTCTGGATTATTCAGATAGCATAGCATAAGTGGAAAATTAATATTTTTGTTTAAATATACCAGCGTTAGCAGTAAGTTTCTGCAAGGGATGAGAAATCTTTATAGTTATGTCAAAGTCTTGTGTAAGATAAAGGACCTAGGACTCGGTGCAACTGTGGCTGTCACTTGCACCCCCCTCTACAGGGCTCCTTCAAATAATAGCTGGGTGATAACACAGAAACTGGACCTCTGCAGAGAATGGAGTGGTGGCAAAGATGCATGGACTGATTTCTATAACAGAGCTCTTAAAGGCACAAGAACACAGTGGCTGGGAAAAAATGACAGCACGGGGAGGGGGGTCAAGTAGCTTGGCACATGGAAAATTTATATTAGGGCGATAAGGATACATTAGGTATTACTCATAATAATATACTAGAAAAATGTACTAGCATAGTATTACACAAGATAACATTTGGGTGTCCCCCTATACACATGGCAACTGAGTAGTCGAATGCTATTTTATTCATTAAACTACCCACACAATACCCCTTTAAAGATTTCAGTTAAAACGGATGTCATTATGATCGCCTGGAGCCTAAGCAAATGCTTAAATTAAATGTTCATATGTGAATGACTTTAACCAATGAAGCTTTGTTTCTCTTTGGGATATTTTATTCTTGTGGCTATATAACTTTAATAAGTTTTTAACCTTAAGCTCTGGAAAACCTGTGCCACCAATGCTGGGAGAAAAGAATGCTCTGCTTCAGTAGAACTGTTGAACTAACCAGCCAATCTTTGCTTTGGGAATTATGTCTTATGCCAGAAATACAAATCTTTTGCTCCTGAAATAAGATAGACCTTCCAATTTCAACATTCTCTCTGACCAGTTTTGAAAGGAAGAACATGAAAAGCCGCCATAAGTAATTTCATGTAAGGACAGGCATTGGTATCCAGAAACAGCGCACTATTCAAAGAGACAAGATAGAGTCAGATACTCCCACATTATCCACCTGCAGACATCTTCAGAAACTTTTTTTAAAAAATGAAAATAAAATTGTGGTATGGATCTGGAAAGAAAGGAGGACATAGTTACTATGCAGGTAAAACAGGTTCAATACTCATTCTTTCCCTTCTGGGAACTACCTTGATGAGCAATGAGAATTGTCACCAACCTACAATTCCCAGGATTCTTGGGAAGCCAGAGCAGTTAAATAAGTTTAGGTGTGCAGCACTTAATGATGGGGATATATTATCCGATTCTATTGTTATGTGGTTAGGTCATTAAACAAACATTCAGTCCAATCTATAGCCTTTGTTGTGTAAACAAACACTAACATTTTTGCATGAAGAACCTCTTCATTCCATAAACATTCTATGGAGTGGTGACCTAACTGCCTCATTAAGCATCTTTGTTGTGCTTTGGCCTCCACCATATATGTGGTCTGTAGTTGTGGCGCATGCCTGAATTTTAAAATGGGTAGAAGTTTGTAGAATTGTAGGCTTGAGAAAGAAACAGGAGCAAATCATGCTGCTTTTCTCAAGGTTTCCACACCATGTTTAAGTTTTAGCCAAACACAAAAACTTCTGAGAAAATAAGTTTCCATCTGAATATATTAAAGTAAAATAGTACATAAGAAATCACAACTGTAGTGAACTTCCTAAGCTATTTGAGAAGTTTCACAAAGTAAATTGGAGCCAAGAATTTACAGCACTTGGGAATTCAGTATTATAAATATGATCCAGCCCTTTGAGAATCAGAATTTTACATGAAGCTGATCTAGGAATGCTGATTTTTCAACTAAAGATATGCTATGTGATCTGGCAGAAACTTAAAATCTGAGCACTTCATGGTGAATGTAGAAGGTTTTCAAGGCATGATCACCTGCCAACTGCTGCAGATCAAGCTGCTTTTGGAAGCACAGCCAGTGAAATTAGCAACCACAGATAGTCTGCTCTGCAATAATCTACTGGCATGCTTCATTAGACGGGTACCTGGGCATTACTGAAAAGGAGGTTGGTTGTTTTTTTAAAAAATGTTGCATGCCTACCCAATACCCCACAACAGACAGAAATGTGACAAAAGCTTTACAGGCCTGCACAGTAAGAAGTCAGGGAAAGTCAGCAGGGTTCCTGAAGCAGCAAAGAGTTACTGAAAAACAGGGCATTTTACAGCTCCAACTTGTGAAGAATCGGGATGCAATTGAAGGCTACATGTTTGGGGGAAAAATGATTCCAACTTATACAAACAGGCATGGATCCAAAGTGCCCTTCTCTAGCAGAAAGCCTTTTTTTTTTTTTTTTTTTAAAAAGACCTTTGCAGTGGGTCGCCATTGCATAACTAGATTGGTCTGGAAAGGAAAACACTTCTAAGCAAGATAACCCAGATGTCAGGCTATTCTGCAACTTAACAGGCAGGAAAAGGGGTCAGAAATTATCAGAAGTGATTGTGAGTGGGGAATTCTACTATATCATACACTTCCAAGATGTCAAACATTTGTGTGTGCAAATAGCAAGATATACCTTCTAACCAAGCAAATGCACCTCTCCCTTTAGGTTTTGAAGGAGGGAGTGTGGAGGGAGAGGAGGAACATCCATAGCAATCACCTGCAGTACTCCCACTTCAAATTGGAAAGCGGCAACTTTGTACCATAGTGCTCCTGATGCCAGCTTTTATAGGAAAAGAGCTATAGAGAATGGGTTTAGAGTCACAGTACTTAAAATATTTTATACAGCTCAAGAGATATCTACACTCAGAAAGTTCACACCCTTACAGGGAAGTTAGTTTTTGTCAGAAGCAAGAAAGTGAAAGTCAAAAGTGCATGAGCTTCTCTTATATCTCCCCTTTTTTCCTTATATATAGACCACTCATTTTACAGGACTTCCCCTCATCATACATTTGGACAGCATCTCCTCTTTCTAGCTTCCTATCCTCATATTCTATAGGAAGATATTTTCTGGAGGTTTTTTCATTTTGTTAAATTCAACTTTAAAAAAAGCACACGCAAACAAGAACAGATGCTAAAACTATACAGTGCGGAGATACAATTCCTTAACTTAAAAAAAAATCACAAGGAAGTTCAGCACAAGTTTCAAGGCATTGAAGTGCAACACAAGGCTCTGTGGAACTGCAAGCAGCTTCTCCCTGGCAAAGGGTTCAGGATCTTCACACACTTTGTACAGGAAGTCATATAGGAGTACCAAAGGTTTGAGAGCAGAAGAAGACAGACAAGTTCAAGAAATTCCATTCCTTAAAAAGTAAAATAAAAAAGAACAATTTTTCAGTTCTCATGAGCTTGATGTTCTTCTCTTCTGCCAATTATTTTGACCTCTTCCTTTGATCAGGTAGGACAGTCAATCCCTTGCATCACCAGACAGGGAACCATTTCTGTCTGAAACACTGGAGTTACTACCTGTCAGTGCTGACAATACTGAGCTAAATGAACCATATATGGCTGACTTCATAGAAGGCATGTTTCTATGTTCCCCAATAGGCCGCTGACTAATTCTACTCAGGAGCCAGCCTACATTACTAGCCAACAATACAAAACTATTAACCCTCCACTGATGATTCCACAAGAAAGCCCTCCATTCCCATGCAACCCATGGAACCACAACTTGCACAAAATGTATTGAGGCCAGTTCTGAACTGTGGCACACTACAAAATTCAACAACAAAATTCTCATAAGCTGAAGGAAGGGCCAAAACATCATGCAGCATCTTTTATCCATCCTGAGCCTAGCAAAGCTAGAAAATATTTCACATAAACCCAGAGACTCGCACTCAGGTTGACATCCTATGAATTTATTTACAGCTGTGCAAACATTAATGCCTGGTAGCCCAGCATGCATATATTTATATACACAAAGGATTACCAGGTTACTGCATGTCTAACCAAGGTTTAGATATCCCTAGGAGAAAGAATGGCAAGCTACTAACCACAGTGACATAGCAGTGTGCACTAGCTGATTTTATAGAACTGGGTATGCATTGCACATGCTCCAAAATGCACTCAACCCTCAAATCCACACCAATTCCATTTTCTTTCCTACATGTTTGCTACCACAATCCACACTATTGGATTTGAAGCTTCTTTCCAACCATATCAATTAGCTATTGAGAATACCTGTATGTTTACCACCGAATCTCTGGGTATTGAGGAAAATTCTGAGACACATTCAAGAATCTACACTCAATACATGTTGGATAATACATTGGATGAGATTGAAGTCACCCATGCTAATCCCCAATGTACCCTGACATATACCAAAATGCTCTTGAAGGTGTCCACTGAAAGGACAGGCTGGTAATGGCAGATACTGAGGAAGCTCTATTGATTTCCGAGAAGGAATGATTTCCTAGAAAAGGATAAGCAATGGTAACACATGGAGTTATCAAGTGCCAGTCCTAGAGAGATTGTTTCTTATCCTCCTGTTTCTAGAAAAGTATGAGTGCGGAGAGCACCAATGCAGAAAGGACATTAAAGCAACACAACCGTGCAAACCAGTCTATCCATGTAAGTGCAGTCTCCAAAATTACAGCATTTATGCAAGTACTGTGGGCACATCACATTTTATACACCACAGAAAAGGGCAGAAGCATCCACAAGGGATCAGCCAACCAAAAGCAGAGAGGTCTGCCATCTTTCACAGATGTTGCATCTTTCAACATCTTTCTAGATGTTGCTAGGAAGGAAGCTGGACAGGGAAGCAGTCTGACCAGGGAAATCTACATAGGAAGAACAGTGAGATGTCTGGCTTCCTCCCTACCTTTTTCTTTCAACAGCAGATATGCCACCAATGATCCAAGCAGTGGACACTATCACAATGCGCTGAGAATAAAACATCTTTGCCAGTGAAAAGAGCTTCCGTTTCCCAGATAGACAAATCAATAACAGACAGGTAATATATCTATATATTTCTCTTTTGATATATATATATCTATAGTAACAAATGAGGAAAAACATAGGCACCCCCACATTGCCTTTTCTAGTTTTTGCGTATTTGTAATGGGAAAAGGGAAAGGAGTCAGTGAGACTTCAACAGTCAAAATAAAACCAAAATCCTTTGTAAACATTTGTGAAGGAAATTCGGATTTTGTTTAAGGATATAATTAAGTCACCTGCCCTAGAAAAATCTGATTAGGAATGCAGGAGGAAAGAACACACACACAAAACACAAAACATTCCCTCTCCCGCCCAAAACAAAAATGAAGCTTCAGAACTGGACGCTCCGGTCTCGGAAGAAGCCCTCAGCCATTTGTGCTTCTCTGAAAGTCACGGTGATGGAGTTTGCCGTGATGTCTGTCACTGTCACTTCATTTGGGGGCAACGCAGGGCTCCACGTAAGGGTACCTTCTGTTGTGTCGGAGCTCACTATGAAAAAAGAGAATAGTGTGTAAGAAGGAACAAAAAGCACTCCGCACATGACCAGAAAGAATGTAGGGCTCTTGTTTCGCCATGGAACAGATCGCATCAAGTATTGCGGAACTGACATACTGAACACTGGATTGGGGCTGGGCGTAAACACAAGAAAAAAGGCACACAGATACTTAATCACACATACAATCCGTGCAGAGATGCAGTTGTGCAGCTGCAGTTAGGATCGATATACAGTACTTTTCATCAGTACCTATCTACTCCTGTGTCACCAAGCACACTTTAAGGGAATATCAGAAGGTGGATCTCCGTTCAATAAACCATCTCTGCAGTGCAGATACCAGGTTGCTGGGGGCAAAGCCCTGCATTAGATCTCTAGGATTGACTATTACATGCTCTGTAGGCATTGGGAAAAGAAATTCTTTCCAACAAGTGAGAAATTAGTCTCCTTTCTTTATTCAACTTAAATTCATTTGTTACAGCCCAAGTAAATACAGCTCACAATTAAGCCATCCCTTCCAAGACCTCCAATTTTGGAACCAAAATGAAGTCTCATAAAAGACAAATAGCATCAACAACCCCCCATACAAAAAAATACATGGAGAGGGAATCCATTTTCTATTACTTTACCTGTTCTGCACTTCCTTTACCACCTGAGTGTGGGCCCTTTAACTGGACAATCCTGGCTTCTGTCTTGGATATCTGAAGTGTGTCTACTCTCACCTGAGAAAGACTCCATTCTCCCCAACACTACCCGGAATTCCACACTTGCACACACGAAGAAGGAAGAAATAAAAAAAGTTTATATTTCTCTAGTAGCTTTCCATTAACAACATCCTAAAGGGCTTCACAACACAAGAACTGAAGGTTCCAGACCATCTTCTTAAAATTTAGCAGCCATCTAATTGCACTTGGACAAGAGAGAAGAATAAACCACTCAGTCGAAGCTACAGAGAAAAGCTCACTTTACACTTTTCAAGTTATAAGAGGAGCAGTTGCACACACCTAAGGTGTAACATAGCATATGTCATGGATGCATGTGGGTGGGTGTCAAGGCTTGTGCGGCAACTACTCACTCCCTAGGAAGCAGTTGTAGAACATGCACCCTTTTCAAAGCCGGTTGGGTAAAATCAACCAGTGGGCTGTGGAATGAGCGCTCGTGCTGTAACTGCTTCCTAACTGGGGAAGCAATTGGAGAACATCAGGGTGACCAGATGCCAAACCCAAAATTCCTGAACCCCAAGGCCAAAATTCCTAATCCCAGGCCAAAATTCCTACCAGCTGAAAAAAATTGCCAAAAAATGTATTTTTTTGTTTTTGTTTTTTTACCATAACATTTGATAGGAAGGAGATATCTCCAAACTGATTTTTGCATTGGATTCTGCTCTTCAATACGAATCCAACGACATATGGCATGATGAGGTACTGTGCACTATCATGAAGTTTCAAAATGAAGCCAAAATGTAGGACAATGATGCCAAAATGTAGTACACCTGGACAGGAGGCTAAAAATCCAGACAAATCCGGGTTTTTCCTGTCATCTGGTCACCCTGGAGAACATGTGCCCTAATAATGTAATTGTACTATGCAGCACTATGGGCACCAAAAATCCTCAGAACACCTTTAAAAAGGAAAAATATCCAAGCAAAACAATTACAAAGACATACTCCCATTGCACACGGTTTAAAAAACACATTTAGTCTGCGACGCAACTGGAACCAATCGTATTGGCTCTGCCTTTCCATTCGACTATTTCAGTGGCATGGAGAGGGGGAATTTGCTGCTTGGGTAACAGCCTATCCTCCATATCAATCTAACCCAGGCTTTCGTGCTTTGCATGCAGCGTATGCAGCGAGCACGACACCATAGTCTCTCAAGACTGACGGATGCCTGCTTTTTTGTTGCCTGCTTTTTTGTTGCCACGTTCAGTTACAACTTGGCAGTTACAGGGGGCTTTCAAGCCCCTTGCTTTTGTCTCCTGCTCTCTTTAGCTACCATCTTCTGCTTTTCCCACCTGCCACTGTTCAGTTATTTCCGCATCTGAAGCTGGCAAAAAATTCACACAGCCATTGCCACTACTTGGCTGAAGCGATGCATTATTATAATAACTCCAGTGGATAGACTGAGGGATGGAGCAAAATCTTAATGTGAAAACATGCACAGCGTATACCCTCAAATGAGTCAAAATGGCTTTGTGCATTCACTTTCAAAAAGCAAAAAGGAACCATGATAGACATTGGGTGGGGGTGTTAGGATTTTGTCCCCCAGTTCATCCCCAACAAATGTTTCCTATCTAAAATACATTTGGGGGGAAGAATTACCCCTGCTTACTGGGCAAGAGACACTCTTTCAAGTGGGTGTTCCTCTTTAATTTAGCAGGGGGAGAGTAACTGGCCCTACACACCCCAGCAATGTCTGTTCTAGTGGCTTCTGCTGGTGTTCTTTTTGCACTTTAGATTGTGAGCTCTTTTGGGCCAGGCACCCATTAGCTATTAATTAGCTATTAATTTTTTTCATTTTCTTGTAAACCGCTTTGTGAACTTTTCAGTTGAAAAGCAGTATATAAATACTGTAGATAGATAGATAGATGAGGGACAACAAAAGATAACTGTTCTTCTATCAGACAGCAAATGTTACTCCAGCTGAAGCATCCACTGAAGCAACCTAAAAGGCTATATTAGAGTGTTTCAAATCCTCTATCCCTGGAACTTGCTCCCAGTTTGCCACAAGGAGGAAGTTATTGTTAAACCAGTACAAGTCTGCAAAGTTGATACACTCACAGATCCCATCTGGGAAGGGGGAGTTGCACCATCAGAAAGAGTTTCCATAAGTACTTTGAATGTGACAAGAGACCTCTCCACAGACCAGTTGTTAAAGGGCATGTGTAGACCACCAAACAGGAAACACAACATGAAATATTTCCTATTTCACTGGTTTAAAACTACTGACATTTCAGCATGTTGGTAAAAATGCTGCCTATGCAAACTGTTATTCTTTCTGGACTAAAATCTATTCTTGGAATCAGACCCAGTCAAGGATTCAGAGTACTTAATACCCACACAACTCTTAACTGGGAATAACCCCATTAGGCAACTTGGAGAAGACTTGGGAGTTTCAAGGCTGACTGTAGAGACATCCTCAATGCCCAGAATGTAGCAGGCTAAGAGGGCCACAACACTTTTAATACATCTTCTGGTCTGGTATTTTTGACTTTTCAAAGGAAAAAAAAGTATGCACCCTGAGGGAGTCTTCAATCAGCAGCAAAACTATTTCAGTGGGCTGGGAGTCATAGGTCTATATCCTAAAGTGAAATAAGCCCCTTGCTCCAGAGCAGTTAAGATGACTTTCCATAAGATAATGCTAGAGGGTGACGTAACTGTGTGGACCCATAACTGCTGTGGATTTTGCCCTTAAATACTTTGCTGTACCATAGTTCTAATCTAGATCATGCACCCTCCTTAATGTTATTTTGTAGAGGCAAAAAAGTCTGTCAGAGCCCAGCAGAAGTGTCCCCCACACCTCACAATTAAAATTGTGGAATTCGATGCACATCTATGGTGAAGGCAAACGGTGGGCAAACCACTATGATTTTGCTGCAGTTTGAAGCTCTCCTCTCCACATAGGGTTGCCATATGTGGAGTTGCTATCTGGAACTCCACATAGGGTTCCAGAAAACTAGGACAATCCTTGATTTTGGGGACTGCGTTCACATAACTGGCAAGTTTGACTGGGGGTCCTATCCCAGTTTTGTGGAAAAGAATTATGGCCGCCTTAGCTCCACAACATTTTTTAAAGACAATTTAATACCCAGACAAGATATGCATGAAAAGTAATGGAAATGAAGAAAGTGCGATAAGAGGTTCTGGGCCTTGTATAATTGGGGATGTTACTGAGCCTTACCCTCTATGCTGGCAGGTTGCATAGCATCGTCCCAGTCAGTGGGAGCCTGTCTTTCTTCTAGTGCTGCTGGCTCCTTCAGGAAGAACTCCCGCCGGCGGTTCCGGCTCTCCAAGCTTGCCATGCGGGTGAACTTCTTCCGTGAAAGACGCAGATACTTCTGGTTCTTGTTTTGCTTCCGGAGAGGGAAAGGCAGGACCGCTCCCCCAGTCTTCTCAGGCAGCTCCGTTTGTCCTCCTTTGGTCCCTACCAGGTTGTTTCCTCCTCCACCAAACCTCCGTGACAGAGAAAAGCAGAGTTTCTCTTTCCCTTTGTGTGAACTCCTCAGGTCCATGCTATACAGCCTCTGTAAATATAGAAAGTCGCTCCCAGTTTAATAACTTTGGGGGCTACCTGACACTTGTAACCACTCACAAGTCCTCGCCTTCCTTTCAACATCACCCAAAGGTGGTGGGGTTGATGATGTTGCTTAGTATGTTCTATGGCTCAGTATAAGTAGAATTATTGATATGAAAGCTCTCATGGAGAATGACCAACATACAGAATATTTAATGGCGCATGCCTTGTATGAGGCATTTTTTCTAACAAAAAGGAATTTGGTGTTGGTTCACAGGGAGGCCAACCACCCAGAGCAAACGGTCCTAAAGAAACATTAAGATAAACCATAGTTTTGAAAGTCAGCTTGACCTAAAACATGTGCAGCACATAGGATTGTGGTTACCTGCAGCAAGAGACGCTTTGGTTTGGGGCCTCTCTTCCGGTAACCTGAGGCACGCTCTCTTTCTTCCCTGAGGAAACAAAATATGTGGTAGTTTTCATTTAGTTAACACAAAAAAGCACTAACAAGGCCTTTTGACTGTTTTCACAGCACTAATTTTGTTCACCAGTTTTCCTCACACATTCAGGCATCCCCACTTATTGGACAGTTTAGGGACCGGAGCATGGTCCAATAGGGAAAACAGTTGAAAAGTGGAACGCAGTCTTTTTCAGCTTGCAAGTGCAAAAATGGCTACAAAAAGACTTAAAACATCTCTTGCAAAAACCTAAACATTTATTAACACAGCCAAAATACATTATAAGTTACAGTAAAATGAACAAAAGCATGTGTGGGCAATGAATCTTATGTTTTTGAAATGACGGTTATTTACAGAAAAAAAGTCCCATTTAACAAACAGTAGCCAATGCAGCACAATAATGTATTAAGCAGAGAAAATCATACGCAACTGGTGACACATTAGCAGGGAGACATACCCCCAAATCCAGAGTAACTACGGGAGCACGGAAGAGACTTTATGTACTCCTGAAGTTACTGCACCATCTAGTGAAAACCTATGGGAAATTCATATTGGAATCCAGAGTAAGTTGTTCTTACATCGGAGCAACGACTCCCCGTAGTTACTCTGGATTTTGCCCATAGGCTTCAGGAGACAAGCCCAGCTTCCTTCTAAGAGATAGAGACCTGGACCCCATTGCTACTCCCTTGCACCTCACCTTCTAAGATAGCTTACTGAGATAACCAAGTGGCTGCACAAACCCATCATTGCTTGCAACCCCTTGAAGGACTTTTCCTCCGGAAATCTGTCCAAACCCCTCTTAAAGGCACTGAGGCCATCACCACATCATATGGCAAGCAGTTCCACAGATTAACATGCTGGGTAAGAAATTTATCTGTCCTAAATATCCCAACACTCAATTTTAGGGCATGTCCACTGGTTCTGGTGTTGTATGAGAAAGAAAGAACATATCTCCACCCCCGCATAATTTGATATGTCACAGTTGCAGGCACTCTTTTCTAGACTGAAAAGACTTTGGACAATGTTTAGTCCAGACCTGGATATTTCCAGGGAGCCAGAAATAATGATCACTGTTCATTTGTTGCCTAAGCGAGGCCATCATCCGAGAACAAGCTGAACACCCTTTACCCTGAAGTTCCCAGGTAATTAAACCATACTTAGTAGAACCAATCCTAGCAGAACGCTTAAGTTAGCTGGAGCTTTCGCTGAAGAATACTTAGCATAATTATTCATCCATGCCTTAGCAAGACCAGAGAGTAAACCTTGAGCCAGTACAGCCCAACCAGACCATTGTTGAATGGAAGATTTTGTTTTTAATTTCCTCAGTACAAAAGAAAAAAAACTTACTTTTCTTCATAAGCCATCACAAGGCGAGGGTCAAGTATGTGTTCCTCTGGCTCCCATGTGCTGTACCTGAGAACATTAGGGGGGAAAATCAGTTCAGGTATGTTATTAGATATTTCATTTTCTCTGTACACCATACTGTGAACTTTTTTTTGTTGAAAATCAGTATATAACTACTTTTGATTTATTTATTTCTTAGCATTGGTCAAATTCTAACCTCCCTGGACATCAGCTAACGCAGCAGTTCTCAAACTTTTAGTACCAGGACCCACTTTTTGGAATGAGAACCTCTCAGAACCCACCTGTGATGTCATGACTGGAAGTGTCATCATTAAGGAGGAAAGGGTCAGCAATCCAAGGGTGTAATTCTACCCACGCTTACCCAAGAATAAGTTACATTTACTATCATCACTTTGTTCAAAATACATATCTGTTCACATATCTGCAATAAAGTCGTATACACAACCAAGGTAGCATGAAGTCTAGGAGAAAAATAATAGAATGAATGGGGACCAACATAAAAATAGTTCATGACACTCCGTGACCCCAGTGGGTCCTGACACATGTGCACCTTGAAAAATACTGAGCAAGAGATCAAAACCTTATTCAACACTAAGAATTTTGCATTGCATACATATATGCATGGATCCAATGAGAGCTTCCATTCTTCTTGGAGAAGACAACCAACTTTTTGTTCTTAGGTTATACCCATCCAAGTCTTAAAATCCACCATTTAACAGCCAGTACAGAACAACCTTTCCACCAAAACAAGAGGCTCTGCAGGAGTTGTCAGCAATTGCTGACATTTTTTTAACCTGAAGAATGAAATGCTAACTTTTGTAGAGTCTAGAAAAAGTTTTCTTGCCCGCATGGGTTCCAAACTCTGACTCAATATGTACAATGGCTGTATTATTTCACTAATTCTAAAAAAAAACCACCTTTAAACACAAGGCATCTGTTTAAAAAAAAATTTCACCATGCCATCCACCAGAGTGGCTTACTCAATATTTAAAAGGAAGCATAATAAACTATTTTTAAAAAGTTAAAAGCCAGCAGATAACATACTGGTATTTCCATTTGATAATTCAGCAAAATAAGAGAAACAGTACTAATATAGCACCATTAAAAGACCCTCTGGAAAGTAACCCTCATAGCTCTAAGTTGGAAAGCCATCAGGGAAGAGACATGGTGGACCTCAGGAGAAAACCCTACAACTTTGGTTCCGGTCTGAAAATTACATGTGGTTACATACAGTATCTGCATATCAACCTTTTAGGCAACACACAGGATGGAAGATTATTAAAGTGTCCTAAAAGACTTATATGGGAGAATAGAGTTGTTAGAATTCTCAATCTAACAGTTGGTCACAGGTAAGCCGAGATGATAGGAATGTTCAAGATTTGAACATCTGCCAGTTGGTTGGTGACATTTGGAGAACTGTTTGGCAGTTGGAGCTCAGCTGTTCATCAGAGCAGAAGCATATTGGTTAGCTCTGAGGAGAATGAGATTGAAGGACTTAATTCATGTGTATGACCCGGATTGTGTTAGACTACTCTAAACTTGTTAATGCAGTATATAGTTATCTAATCCACTGTGTGTCTTCTCTCTTGCAGCATCAAAACAGTCACAGGACACAACTATCAGTCAACATCCTGACAACCATCCTTGAACTATCCCAGTTCCTGACTGGGTAGGGTTTTAACTGAACTGGGCCCATATACCAACTGGGAGTACTGTTTATTAGTGCACACACACTAAATGGCTTGCCCTACAAATGCTTGAAGAATGGCCATATCATGGACCAGCTGAAGCTTCTAACAGACTTCAAAGGCATGTGCAACATGACACAGTAACCCTTCAACACAATCCTATGCATGTTTACTCAGAAGTAATTCCTACAGTGTTCAACAGCCTCAGGGCTCAAGGCAGTTAGTTATCTGATCTTTCCAGCAACCTTTGGAGACCACATAAACTCAGCTGTGATCCAGCAGTGGGTCCTGCCCCACAGTTTGGGAACACTGGTATATAGATTTACAGAAATAAAGCAGCTACTTCTACCTACTTAAAATAACACAAGATGATACAGATGGTACAAATACCATCAATGTTTAAAGGGGGGGGAGGAGGGCATAGGTGTGCATGCATATGAACACAAGATGCATCACAGATTCTCTAAGATATACATTAGATTGTGTATGTCACTAAAGAATTCTTCTCCAAATACAGCGATATAAAAGGATCTTTCAGCATCTTTCTGCAGCAAAAAAATACCAAATTCTTCTCAATACGTCAGCTCTGATGACATATTAAGGGGAGGGATCAGAAGATGAACAGAAGGGATAGTCTTGATCAAGAGCTGCTGCACCTGCAAAGTCCTGGGCTCACATCCCAACAAACAGAGCCTCAGAGGACAACAAGGTACCGTTTCTCAAATTTCCCACCCCTTGGGAATTTCTTGCAGAACTGAAAAGCAGGATATAAATATTTTAAGCCAATCTCTCAGCCTCAAGTATCTCTGATGAAAATGGAAAAAGCAGTAAACAGCCTGACATGCCAGGAGGATGCAGTCAGGAAGCCTTTACCTGCCCCAAAGCTGGGGAGGGATCAGGCTTGATATTAAAGGAGCCAAAAGAGTCACATCATAAGGTATCTTCTGCATCCTACCCTCGGGGAACGGCAGTGATATAAATAGGAACACCATCAGCTTCATTTTCATTAATCCTGATTCAGTTTCCATTATTGGTCTGGTCGTCTGTCCCCCCTTTCACCCTCACACCATTCTTTTTAGTTCCTGCCTGATGTTGAAAGCTATCCATGACCACAAGTTATCAAGCCAAAAATGCAATTTGAGCCAGGGTTGGTTTAGTTTTGATTTCTGTTTTCCTGCTGGAAGGTTATTTTTTTTTTGCATCTATTTTAGGCAGTGAATGAAAGGGAGGCCAAGGAGTCCTTGCGGATAGCTGTAGAGTGGAAAGAGGATGGGGGATTTATTAGAAAAAATATATATCCTATGGGTGTTGCCCATCTCTCTGCAGTTCAGCTTCTTGCTTGACTGCAGTGAGAAACGGTACAGTTTGCCATACACAGTCGCACGCACATACATACTTTCATCCCCCCCCCCCCCCAAAACAGAGGCCAGACTGCAGCAGAACTGCAGACCACGCATTCTGGAAAATACAAGTCACATGATCCTTTCCTCCTCTATTTCCCCCCTCCCTCTCCTACTTCAAGCCCAAGTTGTAAACAAGCTTGCAGCTGACTCAGAGCCATAACCCCTTCAAATCCCTGGCACTGAGCTCACATGGGTGGAGCATGCGGAAAGATTTGGGGAGAAGAAGAAGGGGGAAAACTGATCTTGATCTACTGTCATTGATCTTCTCCAAGCCATGGGGAGAATACAAATAGCTGGAAAGAATTCAGGTGGATGCACCAGATAAGAACACCAACACATAGGAACATATCAGAGACACCTGTGTAATTCAGAGAAGAGAGAGGCAGGAAAGGAATTTTATCTGTTGAAATAAACTTGCACCTTTAAAGGAGAACAGTGCTAAGAAATATAGCAGGCCTCCGTCAGTCTTGAAAGACTATGGTATCGTGCTCGGTGCAGCATACACTGCATGCGAAGCATGAAAGCCTGGGTTAGATTGTTATGGAGGATAGGCTGTTACCCAAGCAAAATCCCCCCTCTCCACGCCACTGAATTAGTCCAATGTAAAGGCAGAGCCGATACGATTGGATCCAGCTGGCGTCGCAGAGATGGGCTAAGGACAGGAGCTCACCCTGTCTTGTGGGGCCGACCCGGGTCTCGAACCCTGGCCTGCTGGTTAACAGGCACAGTGACTTAACCACTTGCACCACCCCACAGCCTATTATACACCACACCCACATTATATTATAAGAAATATAATAGCAACAATTATTAACATGTTTTCCTGATTTACAGCACAATCCTATCATATCACACACACACACTCAGAAGTAGGTCCCATTATGGTCAATGGGTCCTAATCCTAGATAAGTGTGGTTATGATTGCAACTTATTCTGATGTGTGAAGGCAACAGGCTCAAAAACTTTAAATCCGAGTTTCACAAAATCTAGGAGTGCCTACCTTTTTGGCTCTTATCTTTTTTGTAAGGTTTTTGTGTTGTGAGAAAGCCCTGGGGTGGCATAGGAGGTATGAAAAAAATCAAATAATGCACAATAGGTTATCTTCTTAGTTTTGTATGTAATTCACAGTATCACTGAATTTCTAAGAAATAAAATACCAGGAACGTGGCTTGAGAAACAGCAGTTTTAGTTTTACCCTTACATGGGATTCCCTCAACAGAGTCAAAGCTTAGTTTGGGGCTCTCACAGGATGTGCATAACTGATGAGAGGAATAAGTCTGTTGTAGAACAGTTAATACTGATTTTTAAAATAGGGTCTCTTTGACATGATGAATCAAAGGAAGAAAAGGGGATTGTATACAATGCACACATGAACCAGAACCCAAAGTGGGCAAGAAGGCAGATATATATTAGTGATGTATATACACTGTTGGGTTATACCTGCTGCTAACTGCACATGAGACACTTTTTGTATTTCAAAATGTAAAATATTGTTTTAGCAACAATTATCTACCAAGAATGAATTTGGTTATATGTACAGATTAATAGGAAAACAAACTTGCTCACTCTGTGTGTGAGAAGTAATGTATAGGGATGATTTTAAAGCTATATGAATCCTTTACACTGTTATACATTGCAGAGACAAGGAATAATTGTTCCCTATCGAAAAGCAAATACCTTTGGGAAGCTATAAACACCAGGCAATAACTTTGCAACTGTTTAGGCAATGCAAGTGACCAGAGTAGAAGTTAAGTACCTCTATTTTTGAAAAGAAAGCAGTGAGAGATTTTGCTCCATTAGAAGTGGGATGGGAGACACTGGAGCAGACAGCTGTAAGAGGGTTCCAAAACTATGTTGAATGATTATTTCAAATCCCTTACTCTTCTGGACAAGTTACAATAGATTACACTATTTAGATTCATATTCTGCTCCATCCAAATCCAACAGTTGATCAGCAATGATTTTAAGGATTAATATAGTGGTAAGTGTTAAGCATTAAGATGCATTTAGCACTGGGGTTCCAGAAGGAAAGGGCTCCCCTACTAATCAACTACTTTCTGCACTTTGAGAATGCAATGATCTCTTAGAAAAGGAGATTGAAAAGATCAGAAACTTATTGCCTGGATTCAATTTAACCAAGGAGAAACAGTGCCACAGATTGGTGTTTCTTTGGGGATGAAGTGAAACTGTAACATAGGAGATAAATAGAAACATAATTTAGAAATATACATCTTCCGAAAGAAACACAAAACTTACTTGGGAGGCCATCCTTTCCATTTCACCAGATATTCCACTTTACCCTATGGATAAAAAGAGAACTAATCAGCAACATGATCAAGCCCCACAAAAAGCCAAAATAACAGGGTCATGAAAAAGTATGTACCATTTTTTTGCATTTAAAATCTCTCTCACTAAGCAGTATTATCTGTGTCATGCTATTATCATGCTTATGATATTATCATGTTATAATCTAAGAAATTTATCCAGGTATTTTCTGGGCAATTAACTAGAACATATACAACAGAGATCTCAAAGAAAGCCAGTCAGCATACACAAATAGGAAGGAAACGCAGACAATAATTAAGAAACTTCAAAGACTCCTGCAGCCAGGTGGCAAGGCTTGCTCAATATTTGTTTACTGTCCTTGCTCCTTCTTCCATGAGTTACTTCAGCATGGCATGCACACACTGTGTACAGTCAGCACACAATCTGTCCAGGGAGGCCCATTGAGGAAGATGCAGCCAGTGCCAGAGATGATGCAATTTCACACATGTACCCCACTCTGCACGGTCAATCCTCCCATCAATGAAGGGAAGAGAGGGGGAAAACTCCCCCTACCTAGCAGCATTATATTCCTCTCTTAAGAGTTAATATTGCTATTATTTTGATTCACTTGGTTTCCACATTCTCTATCTCTCAGGACAGTGAAGAAGCAAGACTTAAACAAAATTGTTATGATGCTAAAGACTGAGCTATCACATCACCAATATAAAATGTGGTTCTATTTCTATGAGCATGCTTAACTTGCAACAGGAAGGAAAGTTTCGTTTGCAGATATGAGATGTAACACCTTTCCCCCTTCCCCGCATGACATCTTACATTTAAGGAAAAAATGAGTCATGAAAATGTAAATATACTGTCTCTCTCTACACCCAAATTGTAGTATCAGTCTTTCACATGGAAAGACAAACAGTTGCGTTGTCCAGTGTAAACCATGAGTTAGCTGACCTCTAAGGAATTGATAAATTAACATGTATACTGAGCCAGAAAGCAGATGATGCATTCCACTATACACTCAAAAACTAATGTCCAACACATTTAGAAAACAGTCTGATAAACCACCAACGTTTACAAGGAACAAAACCCAGATCTTCCGCTACGCAGCTTAAGTTTCAAACAGATATTTGGCTCCACCATATATTTAAAGCTGACCTTAACTTCAAATCCAAAACTCACTTTTTCCCAAAGCTGTTCTCTACAAAAACTTAGGGCACAATCCAGAGTAACTACGGGGAGTCGTTGCTCCAACGTAAGAACAATTTACTCTGGACTGCAATATGAATTTCCCATAGGTTTTCGCTAGGTGGTGCCGTAACTACAGGTGCACTTAATGTCTCTTACGTGCTCCCATAGGTACTCTGGATTGTAGGTTAAAGGACTAGAAACATGGAAGGCGGAAATAATGGGATGGGACCCTTGAACCATTAGCCATTATTTCATTTTCTCTGTAAATTTCTTTGTGAACTTTTTTGTTGAAAAGTGACATATACCGTACTTGCGCAAATCTAATACGCCATTTAATCTAATGTGCACCCGAAACTTATACGGTAATCAAAATACCGTATTTACTCAAACCTAATTAACCACTGAATCTAATGCGCATCCCTGATTTTGGAGACTGAAAAAGGTGAGTGTTATATTTAATACATTAAATACTGTTGATTGAACATTTCCTATCCACAGTTGTTACTTTTTTCCCAGGACCCAAAGATTTAATATACAGTATTACTGATCTTCTGCTATGATGATACACAGTTGCAAGTTAGGCTGCGATCCTGAGTGCTCCTGAGTGTTCTTACTAGTAGTGAAGTTGCCCAAATTATTTACTACCAAATGAAGATTCGTACTTTTAAACACGGCAGGAGAGAAAATGTGATGGCACCTTAAATCACCTGCAAGAACAGCCCCCCACCACTTGGTGAGTGCAATAACAACCCTGCTTGGGGCATGACAGTCAACACTTGCACATGCCTTTAAGGGCAGGAGGTTGACAAGGGCTGCACTGCCGCCCCCTGCAGGCAAGAAGGCAGTACGATTCACCACGCCCCCCTTCTGGCACCTATGTCATGTATAGGGGACATGGAGGTGGGGGGTTGGGGATGATTGCTTATTGCAATCAGCAGCGAACAGGTGATGGCCAAGATGATGCTACTAGGCAGGAAAGAGCTGGGTGCGAATTCTGCTGGGATGCCTGCTGCAAAAAGGATCAGGAATAGCAACAAACAGCCTCACCTCTTTTCAATGCCTATACCCAGGACAAGCATCCCCCCTGCTTGCACCCTGGACAAGCAACTCCCCTCCCTGCTCCCATTGCAAGCTTGCACCCTGGAAAGGCAGCACCCCATTCTGGAGAAGCAGCCCCCCACTGCTTGCACCCTGGCCTCCCAACAGCCCCCCCCCACTGTTTGCACCCTGGACAAGCAGCCCCCCAATCCCACTGCTTGCACCCTGGACAAGAAGCCCCTTCTCCCTCTTCCCATTGCAATTTTGCTCCCTGGACAAGCAGCCCCACCATTGCTTGCACCCTGGACAAGCAGCCCCCCATCCCCACTGCTTACACCCTGGACAAGCAGCACCTCACCCCAACTGCTCCCACTGCATGCTTGCACCCGGGTCAAGCAGCCCCCCCATCCCCACTGCTTACACCCTGGACAAGCAGCCCCCCATCCCTCCCTGCTCCCACTGCATGCTTGCACTCTGGACAAGCAGCCCCCTCACTGCTTGCCCCCTGGACAAGCAGCCCCCCATCCCCACTGCTTACACCCTGGACAAGCAGCCCCCCATCCCCACTGCTCCCACTGCATGCTTGCACCCTGGACAAGCAGCCCCCTCTCCCTTCTCCCATTGCAATTTTGCACCCTGGACAAGCAGCCCCACCAGTTTGCACCCTGGACAAGCAGCCCCCCAACCCCACTGCATGCTTGCACCCTGGACAAGCAGCCCCCCAACCCCACTCCCATCCTGGACAAACAGCCCCCCTTGCTTCCCCACTGCTTGCACCTGGCTGGTCCCCCTCCCAGCTCCCATTGCAAGCCTGCACCCTGGGAGATAACCTGTCTTGCACCCAGGGGTGCCACCCAGGAGGACCCACCTTCCTGATGCGCTTCTTCCTGATGCTCTCCACCGCAAACACTTGCTCCCCTATAGCGGAGAGCTCCATGCAGGGAGCCGGGGGAGGAGGCTGGCGTGGGGGTCTGCTGGGTGCTGCAGTTGTACTGCCTGCCTGCTCCTCTCTCTTGCAGCAGCTGCTGGGGTTGCAGCTCAATCACGCCGCCTCCAACGTTCCATTTTAGAACCTGCGCAACATTTTCCCAGGCGCGCGAGCCCCGCCCCCGCCAGGCACTGCCCCCTCCATGCACTGCCCAGCTCGGACCTGATGGAGCTGCTCCTGCTCCCCCCACCAGGCCCTGCTGCTCCTTCATGCCTAGGATGCAGCTGGGAGGGTGCAATCCTCCAGGCACACTTTTCTGGGTGGGAGAAATACGGCATTGCAAGGAGGTATAGGGCTGCAGTGCAAAGGATTCAGCTGTGACATTGCAAACCTCTAGGCACACTTTTCTGGGAGAAATATAGGACTGCAAGTATAGGATAGTATAGGATTGCAAGGAGGTATAGGATTGGAATGGAAGGCATTGAGCTGTGAAGTTGCAAATCTCTAAGTACGCTTCACTGGAAGAAATATAGGACTGCAAGTATAGGATAGTATAGGATTGCAAGGAGGTATAGGATTGGAATGGAAAGCATTGAGCTGTGAAGTAGCAAACCTCTAGGCACACTTTTCTGAGAAAAAATATAGGACTACGATTGTAGGATAGTATAGGATTGCAAGGAGGTATATGATCTGTAGTGCAAAGGATTGAGCTGTGAAGTTGCAAATCTCTAAGTACACTTCTCTGGGAGAAATATAGGACTGCAAGTATAGGATAGTATAGGATTGCAAGGAGGTATAGGGTCGGAATGGAAAGGATTGAGCTGCGAAGTTGCAAACCTCTAGGAACACTTGGAGTAAATCCCATTGATCTCAGTGAGACTCACTTCCAAGTAGACACGAATAGGATTGAGCTGTGAGATTGCAATCCTCTAGGACAGCGTTTCTCAAAGTGGGGGTCGGGACCCCTTTGGGGGTCGCCTAGAGCATTCCTGGGGGTCGCCTAAAGACCTCTGGTGCAGGGGGCCAGGTTAGGCTTGCCAGACCTCCAGCTGTAGCTGCGCGCGCGCTGGGGCTGACTGACAGCCTCAGGGCCCAATCCTATGCATGCCTACTCTGAAATAAATCCCATTATAGTCAGGGGGCCTTTACTCCCATGTAAATGTGGATAGGATTGCAGCCTCAGGGCCCAATCCTATGCATGCCTACTCTGAAATAAATCCCATTGTGTTCAGTGTGTGCATAGAACACACATTTCATTTGTAACCATGAAAATACATCCTGCGTATCCAGTGGTGGGCACTTACCGGTACGGGCCTACTCACCCATGCCGCTTCTTCCAGTTTCCCTGCCGCTAGCGTACCGCCAGCGACAGGGAAACGCAAAACATAGCGGACCGGTACGGTCCGCCATGTTTTGCGCCCACCGTGCCTGCCTAGAAGCGGGCAGGCCGCTTCTAGGCAGGCTCTGTGCGAGCGCCGACGTTGGCGCTTGCGCAGAGCCTGCCTAGAAGTCAGTGCCAGCTCCTTGGAAGGCTCTGCGTGAGCGCCGATGGCGGCGCTTGCGCAGAGCCTTCCTAGAAGCCGGTGCCAGCTCCTAGGAAGGCTCTGCGTGAGCGCCGGTGTCGGCGCTTGCACAGAGCCTGCTTAGAAGCTGGCAGGCCGGCTTTTAAGCAGGCACTGCGCAGGTGCCAACGTCGCCCCGCCCCTTGCCCCTCCCCAGTCCCACCCCTCACCCCGCCCACACCCCCTGACCCCGGCTGGCCCCTCCCACTTCCGGTGTACCGGATCTTGGGATGGGGCCAGCCCATCTCTGTGCGTATCGGATATTTACCGTACATAACAGTAGCAAAATTACAGTTATAAAGTAGCAATGAAAATAATTTTATGGTTGGGGGTCCCCACAGCATGAGGAACTTAGAAAGGGGTCATGGCATTAGGAAGTTTGAGAACCACTGCTCTAGGAGGTGCTCTCCCTTTATTTCCTGGGAGGAGCCGTTTCTCTTTTAAACAGCTGCAGGACAGGCAGAAATGCAACAGGTGATGCTGACTGACCACTACTGAACAGGGAGGCACTCCTTGTGTCTGTCTATCTGAGATTTCCTGCAGGGATCTCCATCAGAGACCTTTACCTCTGTTAAGACATGGAAAAATACAGTACAGTGCTTAGCAGGAGGATACTTGGTAAACATCAGTAAGGAGGACCTGCCTTTCCAAGCTTCATTCCAGGAAGCACAGAATTCCTTTGAAGCCTTAAAGTAGGGATGGGCAAGCTGGGCCACTTTCAGGATCCTGGACAGGGTGACTATGTGTCTTCTTTTTCCAGGACATATATCCTTCTTTTTAGCTTTGTGTTCTGGGAAAAAATCTTCACTGTCTTTCTTTTCCTTGTGACCAGGTAACCTTTTTGTAATCAATAATATGTAATAGTTTTTTTAAAGTTTAACAATAAGTAATAGTAATATAGTATTTAAATAGTTATTATTTAAACATTATTATTATTAATAGTAATATTAAACTTTATTATTAATAAGCAGTATGCAGTGCAATCCTATTTGTGTTTACTCCATTGAGTTCAGTGGGTCTTACTCCCAGGAAAGTGCTCTTAGGATTGCAGCCAGAGTGTTTTAATTAACCACATGAAAGCAACATGTGAGTGTTTTTAGCTTTTGTCATGTCCTCCATTTTTCTTTGGTGTCCTAGATTTTGGGAACCTTGTCCTCTTCCTGCGGTTATGACATATGGTCACCCTGATCCTGAACCTTTAATAACTGTATATAAGAGGGAATTTCAGCAGGTGCAGCTCTTCATCTGTCATCATTCTTTTGTGAGGTGACCAGCAGCATCTGCTGAAATTCCCTCTTCAATATAATTGTTAAAGGTTCAGTTTCTCAAAAGTAACCCAGCTTGCCCATCCTTACTTGGGAATGAATCTCATTTTCTATTATTGTTAAAAGCACATACGGTAAAACCTTGGATTGAGAGGAACTTGGATTGAGAGTACTTTGCAAGACAAGCAAACATTTCTAATAATTTTAACTTGATATACAAGTGATGTTTTGATAAACAAGTGCAAAAAAGCCCAGCTGGGAAGTGGCTGGTTTTGGCGCTCCAACAGCACCTGCTCAGCCTCTCTTGAGAGACCAACCTATACATGTCTGCTCTGAAGAAAGCAGTATTCTAATCAGTGGGGTTCACTCCTGTGAAAGGAGGGCAGGTGCAGCCTGAGAGACATAGAGCACAATCCTAACCATGTCTACTCAAAAGTAAGCCCCTTTGTGTTCAATGGATTTTATTCCCAGGAAAGTGTCGTTAGGATTGAACCATAAGTGAAGATTAATTTTTTATTTTTCTTTATATTTTTACTAACGAAAAACGTGCTCGCGTTGCGGGAGTAACATTTCCCCATACGCCATCCCCCCATGGCACATCAATACCCCATGCGCATTGTCCCCCATGCGCATCAACACCCCATGCACATCAGTCCCCCGTGCACAACTTTTGCCCATGCCCATGTGATGAGTCAATCAGTCAGTCAGTGACTTTTCTTTTATATATATATGTATAGATGTTCTTATTTTGTATTATATTACAGTACTAGCGAAATGTACCCGTGTTGCAGGAGTACAATACCCTCCATACACCATACCTCCATTGCACAACTTTTCCCATTGGGAGTACATACCTCCCATGCGCAACAACCTCCCATGCGCAACATCCCCCATGTGCATCAATCCGCCCATGTGAGTCATCCCCCATGCACAACATCCGCCATGCGCATCAACACACCATCCACAACATCCTTCACGCTATTCATTCTCCCATGCATATCAACCCCTCATGTGCAACATCCTCTCATGTCACGTCATAGATAGATAGATAGATAGATAGATAGATAGATAGATAGATAGATAGATAGATAGATAGATAGATAATTTTATATGAATATTTTTGGGTTGTGGAATGGATCGTATGAGTTTCCATTATTTCTTATGATAAAATTTGTTTTGATATACAAGCATTTTGGATTACAAGCATGCTTCTGGGATGAATTATGCACGTAAACTAAGGTACCACTACACATATTAACCTGTTAAAAGAACGGATGTGTATCATTTCCCTAAATGTCTGTCACATACAATGGTAGCATAAAGTCTAATAGTATATATAAAAGTCTAATACTATATATAAAAAAGAAAATATTGAAACAAATGGGGACCCTCCTGAAATTGGCTCATGAACCCACAGTTTGAGAAGCACCAATTAAAATATTTATGTACTGTTTTTTAGTAAATAAGTTTACAGAGCATTTTACAGAGAAAATCAAATAATTATATGGTTTTCTATCCCAAAAACCTGCAATAGAAAAATATGGCAATATTTACCAAGTAAATTCAAATTAAAGTACAGGAACAAACAAGGCTTAGGGTGCAATCCTAACCATGTCTACTCTAAAGTAAGCCCCATTGTGTTCAATGGATCTTACTCCCAGGAAACTGTCTATAGGATTGCAGCCTTTGAGCACAATCCTAACCATGTCCTTAGCTACAAGGAAGCCCCATTGTGTTCAATAAGTCTTACTCCCAAGAAAGTGTCTTTAGGATTGCATCGTAAAGCAAATTAGAGTCCCTTTGATGTACAAGCGTCCCTCACTTATTGGGAGGGTTAGGAACTGGATCACCATCCAGAAGTGGAACCCAATCTTTTTATCTTATAAATGCTGCTTCCAATGTTTTTTAGTTAGCAAATTGCAAATGCCCCTTTTATCTTGCAAATTCCTGCTGCCGTATAAAGATTTCTGCAAATGGATTCTCATTAACTCCTTTGGGAATGGGATTGGATCAGGATTCAAAAAGTGGGGGAGGACAATTTTGGCCTTTAGAGCAGCAGAGAGAGGGTGAAAGCAGAACATACATTGAATGAATGAGTTCTGGGTGTAATTGAAAGAAGTTGAAAGAGCGGATCATCAGAAAACAATTCGTCAGAAAGTAGGCAATACTTGTACTCATTAGGCCAAAAGAACACACGATTTTGCTACAAAGCACCATTACTTCCGAACTGCAACCAGTGGAATAAGGAACCTACATAGGCCATACAGTGATGGACCAGTGATGGGCCCAGCCTACCGTAACAACCGGTTCTCTGGAAGTGGGCGGGGCCAGGTCAGGGGGCGGGGCCAGGGAGAATTTTTTTAAATTAAAAAATTCAAAAAAATTTAAGCATGTGGCTTACCTTTGAGTAGACCTGCATAGGATGTGCTCTGATGCTGCTGTCCTTTCCACTCTGCCCTGGGAGTAAGCCCCATTGACTGGCATGAGGCTTACTTCTGAGTAGACCTGCATAGGATGTGCTCTGAGGCTGCTGTCCTTTCCACTCCACCCTGGAAGTAAGCCCCATTGACTATCATGGGACTTACTTCTGAGTAGTCAGGTTGGGCTCTCAGGCTGCAATTCCAGCCTCTTTCCTCAGAGTAAGTCCCATTGACTATCATGGGTTTCAGTATCTTCAGAGCCCAGACCTGTGCAGGTCTACCCAGAAGAAGCCCTATTATAGCCAATGGGGCTTACTCCAAGGAAAGTGTGGATAGGATTTTATCAGCCCAGAGCCCAGACCTGTGCAGGTCTACTCAGAAATAAGCCCTATTATAGCCAATGGGGCTTACTCCAAGGAAAGTGTGGATGGGATTTCATCAGCCCAGAGCCCAGACCTGTGCAGGTCTACTCAGAATAAGCCCTATTATAGCCAATGGGGCTTACTCCAAGGAAGGTGTGGACAGGGTTTGCAGCATCCTGAGCCCAGAACTGTGCAGGTCTACTCAGAAATAAACCCTATGATAGCCAATATGCTTACCCCCAGGAAAGTGTGAATAGGTTTGCAGCAGCCACGTTTCCTTTCCCTGGCTGTTGGGGCTAGAGCAAACTTAAAAGTGCCCGACCAGCCTCTTTAACTGCCTCCAGCTGCTGAAGGAGCATCTCTTTCCCCATCTAAGGAGCCCTTTGTAAAGCTCTCCATGCCTCATTTGCATATGAGAAACCCATCATGCTTTGCAAACTGCACAAGGAAATAACTTCTGAAAACATTGCTAGAGAACAACTGAAAACTTGCTGGAAATAAGGTTTATAAGATGTATAAGGTTTATAAAATAAGATGTTTAGCAAAGACAGGATTCCTGAATAGCTTCAGATAAAGGTTTGGGGCATGAAGAATTTCTTCACTCTGACTTGAAAATATTACAGATAAAGAGACATATATAGTGCTGCAGACCCCTCCCATCTTAGCTGGGAGTGTTTGATATGCTCTGGAATGACTGCAATGCTTTCTCTGAATGTGGTTAATGGGAACAGACTGTATTTTAAAATTAAAAGATAACCTAGGGAGGGGGGAGAGAGAAGGGGGAAGGTTTAAAAGGGGAGGTGGGAGAGAGCCCTGCTCAGAAGGGGAGGGAGTAGAGAGCCCTGCTCAGAAGGGGAGGGAGTGGAGCTGAGGAGGGAGGACAGACCCAGAGGCCCTTTAAGAGAAATTCAAACACACTTGCATGCAATTCAAAGATGATGCCCCCCAATAAACAACCGGTTCGCTAACGTCAGCCCCTAATTAACAACCGGATCTACAAATCCGGTGCGAACTGGCCTCAGCCCACCTGTGTGATGGACTCTTTTCATGTTTGAACTGTTTGTAGGCATAGTCAGCATGGAGGTGTTGGGACAGGTGGATGAGGAAGTGGCTGAAAGATGCTTCTCTATAGAGTTTCTGAAGCACCCCTTTGCTTTTCTCCCCTTGTACTGGACTAGTATAGTATGCAGTCTACAGTTAAGCCGGTGTAAGAGCAGAATCCTAACCATGTCTACTCAAGAGTAACCCCCATTGTGTTCAATGGGTCTTACTCCCAGGAAAGTGTTTTTAGGATTGTAGCCTATGTTAGAACCTGAACTTTAACATAAGACTGAACTGTACGTGCAAACTGAGACAAGGCAGCCGCTAGCTCTATATAATTAAGAAGCCCAGTCCTTTCCGACTTTCTAGCACCAATGCAGCCACAAGGCAACCTCTAAGGTATAGGAACCTCAAAGGAATCTTCAGGAGGTCTCTATGACTATACCCCCATCTCAGCAAGATGCAACACACACCCTATTGACACAGCTGCATCAATGATGGAAAGTTGGATAAGGTTTGGACACCTTAGATATCCTATCTGGCTGATGAGAAGGTTAATGCTGTAGTCCAGTAGTTCTCAAGCGTGTCAGACCAGGACACCCTTCTGAGAATGACAGCATGTCCAAGACCCCCCCAGAAGTCATGGCTGGAAGTGACGTCAAACAAGAGTGATGCCAGAGCTCCTCCATGTTTACTCAGAAGTAAGTCCCAGTGTGTTCAATGAGACTTACTGCCAGGAAAGTATGGAGTGCCCATACCAAAATGGTGGCACCCAAGGGGTTTCCTGACCACCTTGCGCAACAACCCCCATGCACAACATCCTCTCATGTGCAACAACCCCCTGGCAAAATTAACGCCCCCTGTGCATTAACCTCCCCATTTGCAACATCTCCCCATGATCATCAACCACTCATGCACATCAACCACCCATGCGCATCAACCACCCATGAGCATCATCCCCCATGTGCATCAATCCCCATGCGCAACATCGCTCATGCACATCAACCCCCATGCGCATCATCCCCCCATGAGCAACATCCCACACATGCAACATCCTCTCCTGCACATCAATCTCCCATGCACAACATCCCCCATGTGCATCAATCCCCAATGTGCATCAACCCACCATGCGCAACATTCCTCATGCTAATCATCCCCCATGCGCAACATCCTCTCATGCGCATCATCTCCATGCACATCAAGCCCCCGCGCATTAACCTCTCATGAGCAACATTTCCAATGCACATCAAACCCCCATGTGCAATATCCTCTTATGCACACCATCCCCCAGTGCACCCTCCTTCCTAGTGCATCAGGCGCCAGCCACAAAATTGCTGGATGTTAATCAATCTTCAATGTTAAGTATAGGACAAAAACATGATGCACCCCTTTTCAGCCCCTTAAGGGTTAAAATTCTCAGCATAGCCTTTGGTGGGTGTTGATGTCACAGAAGGAATACCCTCTCCAAATTTCATACTTCTATGTCCAGGGGTTGGGGCAGAGCATCCCTCAGTCAGGCATTCTTCAATGCAAAATATGGGAGGAAAATACGTTGTGCCCTTTTTCACCCCCTTCCAGTTGAAATTTCCAAAAACCGTTTCTTAGTGGGTGCCTCCATCATGTGCATCAACCACCCATGGGCATCATCCTCCATCCACATCAATCCCCCATGTGCATCATTCCCCCATGCGCAACATCGCCCATGTGCATCAACCCCCCATGCGCATCATCCCCCCATGTGCATCATCCCCCATGCGCATCAACCCCCCATGCCCACCACATTGAGAACCACTGGAAAAAGGAAGCTAAGATAGTAAATTGACAGGCAAAACACAGTGTACAGAAACGGAATCTGCTAATTTTTATGCAATTCTGTGGCAACAGTTTCAAGGTCAGGTGCTGCTTTGTAGAGTTTCTTTTCTCTCGCTAGTACGACATTGTTACCTAGGTAGTTATTACACATCCCACGCCTCGAGTTGGTCTTAATTTGCCAAAGCCATGGAAACATCTTTCATATCCATCACTTGATGGAGGTAATATAGTGGCAATAGAGTTCATTGAAGGATATTTTCAGTTCTTTAAGGAGATGAAATTTGTCTCTCTTGCACTTTTGGGAATAGTTTTGAGTTCTGCTTCAGATTCATCCACGCCACTATGTCTTGCAAATGGTCTGATATTTTCTAGATGAGAGAAGTAATGGCATTAATGTGAGAAACGCCCTACAGGATGAGATCAAAGGCCAATCCCCATTCACGGGGTTCAAAAGTTGCCTCTGAAAAGTCCACAAGCATAAGTAAGGCATCCTTCTCTCCCATCACTGCTTCCTTGCAGCTGGTACTGAAAGGCATAGGCTGCAATCCTAAAGACACTTTCCTGGGAGTGTCCAAAGACACCCATTGAACACAATGGGGCTTACTTTTGAGTAGACATGGTTAGGCTTGTGCTCTACATCTTCCACCATTAACTTTTGTTAGGTTTCATTGTAGGACCCTTGGCTGAAATGAAGACATTTGTCACACTTGGTATCACTCTATTCGGGAGGGTGATAGCAAGTTTCCAGTATAGTACTATGTACATTATTTCTGCCTGATCTTTCCTCCCGTAACAATTCTATGGAAGATTCTGGTCCCCTTTAGGTTTTTCATTTATGGATTTTATACAACTTCTGATATACAGAATTACTACATGCCTTCCTAACCTTTCAACAGAAGAGTTTATGCTGCTGGAATAACAACATATATTCTTTTGGTCCTCAGATTTCCCTTATGGCACATATCTATGGCAGGGATGGGTAAATTGGGCAGCTTTATGGATCCTAAACCTTCAACAACTGTATAGAAGAGGGAATGTCAGCAGGTGTTGCTGGCATCTTATAGATACATCCAAGATCTCCAGATCAGGCTATCAACTAACTGAGTATTTTCTGCATTGACTAGTGACAGCAAGCTGAGGTTTTCCAGCCTTACTGTATATTTGAGAGTCTGAACCTGTGCATTTCTGTGCGGAAAGCATGTGCTCTCCCATTGGCCCCTTCCTGCCTTTAAGAAAGCCACCCTTTAATCGACAACTAGGTGACTATTGCAGGTGCACTGACTCTGAGTGCGTGAATGATCACTGAGATGCTGTGCCTACAAACCACTCAGGTGAGTGCTTGCTTCATCTCAGATTGCTATTCAAGCAATGCTGCTCCAGCAATTAAGTCCCTTTGGGTTGGGGAGACACAGTTTTTTAAGGCAAGAAAAAATTTTTTAAGGCAAAGAACCATTAATTAATCTGAGCTTGACGCAGCCCCAGATCTTACTGTTTCCTATAGTAGCAAGACCTGGCAACTTGATCATGCTAAGCCGCCATTCCTCCCTTGATGTCACTTGAACGGGCACTTGTTGAAAGCTAACCACTTAAAGCCTTTTGCAGTAAACAACTGCAATGTCCTTCCTCAATTGTACAAGCTTCAAATTTATGTTGCACCTTAAGCTGCCAGCAGATGGAACCCTATACATTAACATCAGATAACGGGCACTTCTTAGGGCTGAACATGATGGCCACCATGTTGGAACTGCTAGCATTTGTTGGCGACTCCATCCAAACATAAGTCTTCATGAGATTTGACAGAGATCCCATTTGATAGAGAATTTTCATTAATTGGGTTCTGCTATGTAATTTCATGTCACTGGCGTAGAAACTCGGGGCAGCACCTGTGGTTAGTGGTTGCATGGGAGTGTCTGCAGAGGTTTCCATGTGGCAGATATAACATAAGAGTGTCTTACATTATGGCCTGCTTGTGGAGGATCTTTCTCAACAGGAGAAAAATCTGCATTTCTTGTCCAATTATAATGTTTGCAGTGGATCTTACTGCAGTAGCAGAATCCTTTTCTGTGTTTTCTGTATTTAATGGATATGGACTCAGTCTTGTATCTTGTATAAGCTTGTTACTGTCTTATTTCCCTTCTGCTTTTTGGGAGAAGGAATGGGGTGTAGTGTGCAGTGCGCACACTTCTGCAGTGAGGTGGATGTGGTACATACCTAGCAGATTCTTTTAGAACATCCCCATCCAATTTCTTGTATGACTTTGAGCACAAGCCTAACCATGTCTATTCAAAAGTAAGTCCCATTATGTTCAATGGGTCTTATTCCCAGGAAAGTGTCTTCAGGATTGCAGCCTTTTTATTGTATGCCTTTTCATTTTATTCCCCATCTCCAGATAGGAGCTGAGTGAACAGCTCAGCACTATGATAAACCACAGGTAGACCCCCGCCTGTGTGGAGATAAAATAATCAGAAAAAAGAATTACCGCATGGCAAAGGGAGGAATTGTGGTGTTTGGAGTGGTTGTGTGTCGTGTTATCACATACACCGTTTAGTTGATCCCGGTACTATACAGTAGTCATGCCAGCTAGAGTGGGGTGGGAGTGGGAATTTATCTTCTAATTACTGTAATTTTGACTTTTTTCTTCTTTAATGTGCTAACATTGTCAAGGCACACCATGAGTTTTTTGACCATTGACAAGGCAGGTAATGTGCTGCAGGTAATGTGTTCAAATCCCCCCATTGCCCAACTAATAGATGAAACTCCCCTGTCATACCTGTTCAGGGTGATCATATGACCGGATTTTTCTGGATTTGTCCTCTTTTTTTAGTCTTCTGTCCAGGTGTCCTTCAAAAGGGCTTCATTGTCCATTTTTGCTTCATTTTGGAACTTTGCAATGGTGTGCAATACCCCATCATATCATATGTCATTAAATTTGTATTGAAGAGCAGAATCCAATGCAAAAATCAGTTTTGAAATATCTCCTTCCTTTCAAAAGTTATGGCCTAAAAAACTGAAAATCAAAAATATGCATTGAGCTCTATGGGAAAGTGAAAGTGCCCAATATCGTGGCTTTACTTGTGAGTAGGCAAACGTGCATTGTCGCCAGAAATGCCAGGCTGAAAGGAATCCAAGATCTTGTCCTTTTGAGATTCAGGCATCTGGTCACCCTGTACGTGTGGAGCATCCACAGCACACCAGTGTATACAGCTTAGTGTGTGAAAATCACTGCTGTAGACACAGTGATGGGATTCAAAGAAAGTAACAACCGGTTCTCTGCCCATCTGGCAGCCACTTTTAAATGGCTATTTTTAAACTTTATATGTCCTATCTCTTGTTAACAACCGGTTCTATAGAGTAGGTGCGAACCTGTTGGAGCCCACCACTGTGTAGACATACTGACCTCAATGGACCAATAGTCTACTCTGTAGCACTGTATGATGTTTACTGTTAAAAACTGTAAAAAGTGTTTTGAACAGCACCCAGAGTAGAGGAACTATAGTATCTGCCTGGAGGACTTCATATTAATAGGGTGCACGGATGTTTTCTCAAAGGTGTTCTTTGTTTTACAAGCACCTTCGGCAGGCTTCACCTTGCCCTCTGCTTTAAAATGAGGATTACAAGATAATCAAGGGATAGGGGGTTGAACTTGGATATTTGGCTGTGAAAGGTAGGATCAACTGGTTGGTCCCCTTGCTGATCATCCTTATCATCAACTCCATGAGCAACTGGAATGAGACCTTTCCAGTGGTAGCCTGCAGCACACCTGCCTGCCGCAGGGGTCTTGCACTTCCCGGGCTGGTCATTGTCAGAAGCAAATTATGGGATTCAGTGAAGCATGGGGATGATGGGGGCTGGCAGTTCCAACCTTCCTGAAATTCCACCTGGTGGAGGAACTGCTCCCAATCTGCCACTCATCTTCAGCAGGGTGGGCAGAGGGGCAGGTGCACACAGAAAACTGCTCTTTGACCAAGAGGGACAAAGGCAAGAAACTAGTCTTGCAATCCTGTGCATGTCTACTCAGAAATAAGTCCTATTGAGTTCAATGGAGCCTGCTCCCAAATAAATGTATATGGGATTGCAGTCTAATTGAAGGCAGAATTCCTCTTTTCCTGCTTCCTTGGAAGAAGTATTTGTCACTTGTCACTATTAGGACTTGTCTACCTTATCTGGATGGGAGATGGAACAGTTGGTCAATCAAACAAGGTTTGATTTACGATTGCCTACTGAAGCTGGATGAATTAGAGGGTTGCTATTGTTCAGTAATAAAACACTCTGTATTTGTCAACCGGAAAGTTGGCAGGTTGAATCCTGAGTACCATATGACAGAGTGAGCTCCTGTCACTTGCCCAGCTCCTTTCAACCTACCAGTTCAATAGTATGTAAATCCTAGTTGATAAATAGGTACCACTTCAGTGGGAAGGTAACAGTTCCATGCACTTTGATATATAGGCAGCAATCCTAAAGACACTTTCTTGGGAGTAAGACCCATTGAACACACTACTTTTGAGTAGACATGGTTAGGATTGTGCTCTTAGTCATGCTGGCCACATGACGTCTTTAGACAATGCTGGCTCTTTGGGCCTTGCAACGGAATGAGCAGCACCCTCAGAGTTGTTGACAACCTTTACTGAAGCTGGATGGCACACAACCAGAAGAGATAAACACACTGTATTTATCAGGCCCCACCTGATGGTGGAGGATTCTGTGATTCACGGAATCACAGTAAAAACCCCATTGGAAAACTGTGATTTAGACTAGCCTGCCCATGTAAACTGCTTTGCGTACTGTCTAAAGGCGGTATATGATTGATCAAATGAACGAACAAATAAATGGAAGGTGCACTTGTCAAATTCCTGCAACAAAATGAATGAATGAATGAATGAATGAATGAATGAATGAATGAATGAATGAATGAATGAATGAATGGTGCACTTGTCAAATTCCTGCAACAAAATAGCGGCATAACAACAGATTTTACTAAAATTCCCTATTAAAAGGTCAAAATGTGAAACAAATTATCTGCAGACCCAATTATCTGCTATTCAGACCAAAAGCTTAAAAGTTTTTCCTTCTGGTGCTCTCAGTTCTTTGCAGCTCCATCAATTCACAGCCTGGTCTGTCTTCTTCATAACCGTATACTTCACTTGAAAATTTATGGTTTTGTCTCTGATGCCCTTGTCCACCAGGTGGCACTTTGCATCCCTCGTTACAAGAAAACCCGCAGATCATTATATTTTGTGACTCCATTTTCCCCTTGCATTAAGCCTTCTTCCATGTGTTTCATTTTAAACTGACAAGAGGATCACAGAACAAAAACAGGCACAAATTGTCATTTATTTCATGTCAAGCATGAAAGGTCTGTAGATGGAACTATTTTGCAGCTCTGCATTTGAATCTTCTGGGATTTGAGGCTTATCTATGGAAAATATGAGTGCATATACCCTACGGCTGTCCCACTGTGAGGCCAACTGAAACAGCTGCCTCAGGCTGCAGGTTGGTGAGGCATGCCCATCTTCTTTCACCTGCTTGCCTTCACTGCTTCTCCATCTACAGCTCCATTACTATCCATTTTATTACTCCTCCATTACTACTCTCCTTCCACTTTCTGGATCAAAAAGGAAGAGGGAAACAGGGAGGAAATGTAGATTGAGGGGATTTTAAAACATTGGTGCAAAGGGGGTACATCACTGGGTAAGGGGGGATAGCATTTGCCATGCCATCCCAGGCACCAGGAGGTCCAGCCCTCTGTACCCAATCACAGTTGTCTCTTGGCACAGTTATTCTAGATCTCATTCAAATACATTAGCATACTATCTATTCTACATATATAAATAGAGGGCAAGACAGCTGTGCTCCAGAATAGTGTTTCTCAAACTGTGGTTTGGGACCCACTAAGTGGGTCATGAGCCAATTTCATATCAATATTATATTTTAATACAGTAGACTTAATGGTATCAAGGCATGTGACTGCATTTAGGGAAACATTACGGAACTGGGCTTCTAACAGGCTACTATGTATCATTCATTGGCATCCTTCAGTCTCGAAAGACTATGGTATCGTGCTCAGAGGTGGAGGTCCTAAAACAATGTCTTTTATGACTGAACAGGCCAATTCGAGGGTGACAATCCCTTCCACACTCAGGGCAGATACAGTCAGTCCCCTGCCCAGCCCCCAGATTTTGCTGTTTCCGGGACTTCCTCTTTGTCTCAGCCTGCTGAATGAGTGTCTCTTCGAATTGAAGAAGGCCATGCTGCGTCTTTTGCCTCCACGCTGAACAATCAGAGGTCAGGGTTTCCCAGTTGTTGATGTCCATTCCCTTGGCCTTTGGATCCCTCTTGCAGATGTCCTTGTATCGCAGCTGTGGTCTCCCTCTAGGGCGCTTTCCCTGCACTAGTTCTCCATACAGGAGGTCTTTTGGAATCCGACCATTGGCCATTCTCACGACATGTCCAAGCGAGAGTAGACGTCACTGTTTCAGAAGTGTGTACATGCTAGGGATTCCAGCACGTTCCAAGACTGCAACATTTGAAACTTTGTCATGCCAAGTGATGCCAAGAATACGTCGGAGACAGCGCATATGAAATGTGTTCAGCTTTCTCTCCTGCCATGCATGAAGGGGCCAAGACTCGCTGCAGTACAAGTGTGTGCTCAGGATGCAGGCTCTATAGACCTGGATCTTTGTATGTTCCATCAGCTTCTTATTAAGCCATACTCTCTTTGTAAGTCTAGAAAACATGGTAGCCGCTTTACCAATACGTTTATTCAGCTCGGTATCTAAAGAGAGAGTGTCGGAGATAGATGAGCCAAGGTACACAAGGTCATTGACAATCTCCAGAACATGTTCAGAGATAGTTATACAAGGGGGTGAATCCACATCCTGTCCCATGACTTGTGTTTTCTTCAAGCTGATTGTTAGTCCAAAGTCATGGCAGGCCTTGCTGAAACGGTCCAAAAGTTGTTGAAGGTCTTCGGCAGAGTGAGCAGTAACAGCAGCAGCGTCAGCGAAGAGGAAATCCCGCAAGCATTTCAGCTGGACTTTGGACTTTGCTCTCAGTCTAGAGAGATTAAAGATTTTTCCATCTGATCTGGTCTGGAGATAGATTCCCTCTGTTGCATTTCCAAAAGCATGCTTCAGCATGACAGCAAAAAAGATCCCGAATAAAGTTGGTGTGAGGACACAGCCCTGCTTCACTCCACTTCGAATGTCAAAGGAATCTGATGTTAAGCCATCAAAAACTACAGTGCCATCTTCATGTCATCGTGAAAGGACCTGATGATGCTGAGGAGCTGAGGTGGGCATCCAGTCTTGGGAAGGATTTTAAAAAGGCCGTCCCTACAAGTCAAAAGCCTTCATAAAATCTATGAAGGCTACAAAAAGTGGCTGTCTTTGTTCCCTGCATTTCTCCTGCAACTGTCTAAGGGAAAATACCATATCAGTGGTGGACCTGAGGGCTTGGAATTCACACTGTGATTCAGGATAGACTCTCTCTGCAAGCACCTGGAGCCTCTTCAGTACAGCGCATGCAAGTAGCTTCCCTACAACACTAAGAAGAGAGATGCCACGATAGCTGTTACAGTCGCCCCTCTCGCCTTTGTTCTTACACAATGTGACTATATTGGCATCCTTCATGTCCTGTGGTACTCCACCTTCCCTCCAACAGAGGCAGAAAATTTCATATAGTTCAGTGGAAATGGTCCCCCTACAGCACCTCAGGATTTCGATAGTGATGTTATCTTTCCCAGGTGCCTTTCCAAAGGCAAGGGAATCCAGGGCTGCATCTAGTTCATCCAAGGTTGGTTCACTGTCAAGCTGCTCCAAGACAGGCAGGCACTCAGGTTGTTTAATGCTTCTTCAGTTACTACATTTTCTCTGGAGTATAACTCGGAGTAGTGCTGCACCCAGCATACCATCTGCTGTGCTCAGTCCTGGATGACCTCACCTGTAGCGGACTTCAGAGGGGCAGATTTCCTCACTGTTGGACCTAAGGCCTGATTAATGCCATCATACATCCCCTTGATGTTGCCTGTGTCAGCTGCTACCTGGATCCGAGAGCAAAGCTGCAGCCAATAATTGTTAGCACATCTCCTGGCAATCTGTTGGACTTTGCTACAAGCAGCTTGCAGGACGTGTAGGTTGTGCAGTTAGAGCTCCCCTCTTTTCCTCAAGGACTGGCATCAGCTCCTCCGAGTTGGCTTCAAACCAATCTGCTGTCTTTCTAACCCCCTTACTAAAAACTGACAAGGCAGTAGTATAAACAGCATTCTTGAAATGTTCCCATTGTTCAGAAGCATTTGCCTCAGCTGGACCTGGGAGAGTTTCCCTGAGTGCTTGGCCATATTTCTCCAGTCTGCGGGTCTTGCTGATGTTAATTCGTGGTCTTCCTTCCTTCTTTGAGTGATGCAGCCTCTTTGCTTGCAGTTTTACGCTGCTGCATACCAAGGAGTGGTCTGTATTGCAATCAGCACCCTAATAGCTGGATGTTAACTTAACGCTGGGAAGGCTGGAGCGCCTGGTGAGGATCAAGTCAAGCTGGTGCCAATGCTTTGATCTTGGATGTCTCCAAGAAACTCTGTGTTGAGGCTTTGTGTTAAAGAATGTATTGCTAATGCAAAAACTGTAATAGCAGCGAAGCTCCAGCAGGCGTTGGCCATTTTCATTCATCTTCCCAACGCCAAAATGACCTAGACAGGCGGGCCAAGAACTATGGTCAGATCCAACTCTTGCATTAAAATCGCCAAGAATAAACAATGGTTCTTTCTCAGGGACTTTCCTGATAGTGGCAGCCAGTTTGTCATAGAATTTGTCTTTGGATTCTGCTGAAGATGATAGTGTTGGTGCATATGCACTAATAAGAGTGATCAGTCCAGCTGATGAGTGTAGCTGCAAGGAAAGGATTCTTTCACTTCCTCCTGTAGGTGGAACAATGGATCCTAGTAGAGTGTTTCTGAACGCAAATCCAACCCCATATTCCCTAGTCTCATTTGATGGTTTTCCCTGCCAGAAGAATGAAAAGCTCCTCTCCCTAATAGATCCTGAGTCTGATAGCCTTGTCTCTTGAAGGGTAACAATGTCCATCTGCAGTCTGCTCAGCTCCATGTCGATGACAGCTGACTTGCGAACATCGTCTATTTCTTGCAAGTCACCAGAAAAGCCGGGGGTCATTGTCCGAACATTCCAAGTGCCCAAGTTTAGGGCTGAGATTTTCTTGTGTTTGTTGCATGATGCAGAGTTGTTGATCTGCTTGTTGGTTTTCAACTTCGGCCCCACACACATTGTGTGACTAGCAGAGCTTGATGGCCTAGGTAGGCTGCTATGAAGGATAGGCTGTAACCCAAGCAGCAAATCCCCCTCTCCACACCACTGAAATAGTCCAGTGGAAAGGCAGAGCCAATACGATTGGATCCAGCGGCGTCGCAGGAGTAAAGCCCAGAATGTGACTTTACATGGCCACGAACTGCTTCCAGGTCTCCAACTCCGGATTTTGCCTCGAGGTTGAGCTATCACTTTTCCCTCAGCCTCATGGTACTATACCTCAGCCTACTATGTATATGTTATTAACAATAGAAGTCAATGGGACTGACTCTTGGGTTGAGTTAATGGGATTCTTAAAAATTTTCCCATTTGATTATGTTGAAATAACTTCTGGTGGGTCCTGAAAGATTCTCATTATAAAAAATGGGTCCCAGGGTTAAAGATTGAGAGCCATTGTTTTAGAGGGCTTTAAATGCTACTGCTATATTGGCTTCATTGTAAAATGTGTAAGGAGAACAGTGTGCCGCTCTCACCGAACAGAACAAAGCAAAAATGTTCACAAAATGATGGGTCTTTGCTCATGGGTGTGGGTGTACGTGTTTGAACTTTGCCAGAGCCTACCACTATTTTTTAAAGGCTAGATGAGTTCTCCTGCAATGGAATAGCACAGCTGGCAATCATTCAGTTTCTACAGTACAAAAAACTTTGGAAAGTCACAAAACAGGGCAGGGACGGAGGCAGATTGTGTTGCTTGTTGCTACCGAACAGCCCACAACTGCATTCCTAACAATGGGCATTTCAACATTACAAACATGCACACATTTTTTCCCAGCCAATAAATAAAAATTAGAGATTGACAATTATTGGGCATCAAAGCTTAATTCTCTTAAATGGATTGTCTGCTGCAACAATGGGATAAAAACCATTTCCTTCTCATGCTAAACACTGATTTATATGAAAAAGCCCTAGCTTGATAGTTCTTGTCTTTTGCCACAAGGCAGGACTCTGCATCTGGAGGTTTTGCTGATGCCACCCTTTTGCAAACCTTGTTGGTCAACTTCCCATTTTAGAGATTTATTTATTGCTATTGGTTTAATCACATGCCTTTCTTCTCTTCCTCTAATGATCTCCGAGCAGCTTACATCTACATGTTCCCCAGCAGCCTCCCACTATTCTGAATCTTCTGTAGCACCCCTTTCCTCCAGCATCTACCTGCACATAGTCAACGGGCCATGTGCGTCTTGTAGTGCTCTCTGCAGCACAACAGTGTTTATGCATGTTCGCCCTGCCTGCCCGATTTTCTTGCATTGCAACCTGTGTCCATTTCCAACTGCATTCTCTATACTACTACTATGGTAGCAGAGAAAGGCAAGTGATTTCCTCCCTCCAGACAGCTACCATTACTTAACAAGTGGAAAAAATTTTTTGTGCATCTCATGCACTCTCAGCACAGAGATAAGAGCATTGAGGAAAACTTAACCTGTTGAACATCTGCCAACAATGCTGAGGCTAAAGGCACAAGTACCTTACTAGGGAAAATGCTGGCAGCCCTGCTCCATTATGGCCTGCCGTTCCTGCTCCTTTGCGGGATTCAAGTGGTTTTAGAAAAAACCAAGACTAACAACAAGGAATTGTTCCCATATACTTCATCTTGGCAAAAGCATTTTTTTCAAGTAGTGCTCCTCTTATGTTCAGCAGAGGGAGATCGACTTTCTCTATTCAGTCCAGCAGAGCTTATTTTCCCATTTCTTCCCGTTTCTTCTTATTTCCCCATTTCTGCTGAAGTTTCTTCATCTCTCTTGGATTGTGAGTCCTTTTTAGGACTGGGAACTACTTGTTTTAAGTTGCTAGGTGAACCACTCTATGTAGTTATTTCTCGTGAAAAAAATATTATCGTGAATCTAAATATTCTTATTATTGATGATGAGGATGATGATGATTAGGGGTCTTTTGAGAGGTACTCACCAGTACTGTGGTCCCCGAGGAGACATGCCTATGATTACAAATAACATCTACATTGTCAGGCTGACCATATAAACTGGAGGACAGAATGTCTCTACCTTTAAGCATTGCATAGAGGGAATTTAGGGAGGTGCTGCTTTTTAAACCCTTCTATGTTGAGCTACACCTGCCTAAATTCCCTCTTCTGGGCATTGCTAAAAGGTAGAGGCATTCTGTCCTCTATTCTATATGGTCAGGGTGAGTAGTACCCTCACCCTTATTTCTAGATCATTATTATATTTTAAAGTTACAAACCAGGTGTATCAAACTTAAAGAAGGCAGACCTCAGAAGCTCTTCATCTGGCCCACCAAGCACCACCTGAGGCTGTCAGGTGCTAAGCTGAGACATCAGTGCTTTAAAGGGTGGCCTGCATGATTGGGCCGTCTCATATCTTGAAAATATTATCATGATTTATGTATTTCCTCTTCTGTTATTTACAGCTAATAAGTTCCTAAGTGAGAAAAAGCGCATACTTTTGTTCTTGACCACCTAATGACATCACATTTTGCTTAATGACATCATTTTCTGATTAATGTCATAATCTCCAGCCCTCAGCAAGCATCATGAAAGCTATTTGGCCCCTACATAAAATGATTTTAACACCCTTGTTATAGAGCTACCATACTTCCAAACCAGTAACAATCCCATGCTAGTTGCTCTGCTTTTCCTAAAGGTCTCCAGGTGGAGACCTAGACAAACTAGCCTAAAGGTCTCCAAGTGGAGACCAGGTGGAGACCTAGACAAACTAGGGATGTTCTAATGTGGAATGATTAGTGCCTGTTTGTATGGGTGGATATCAAATGGTGTGTGCATCCAGATGTGTTTAAAATTGAATGCAGTGGGAATCTACATGACTATGTGTGTCTGTGTGGCAAGGAAGGGTGAGTACATAAAGTGAACTGGTGGGTGGATAGGAAACCTGACTTAGCCTAGGGTCCCCACAGGCCTTTCATCTGTCTTATAACCCTTACTGCTCACTTAGTCCTGGCTCACACACACACGAGTCTTCAAACCTACATCCGATCTTTTCTCCTTGGCAGCCCTCCCTGCTAATTGTTCTTGATCTGGCTTCCATTTGCTCTGAGTTATTGGATCGGTTATTACTTTTTATTAATCCCATCCTGAGTCACTTGACCTCCAGTCCGGGGAAATAAAGTTTGAACGATACGTGAGTAAAATAATGAGTTTACAGTGGAAAATGATCATGCTTTTCCTCCTTGCCTAATGGATTGGGGCGTCAAAATATTTCCTTCCCATGCATGGTACATGCTTTTTATTTGTATAGGCAGCAGCTGGTGCTGAGACTTTGCCAAATTCTTGGCTGTGTATGTATGTGTGCTAAGGATTTTCAGTTTGGATATTTATTCAATCCCATTTTTATCACCATTTGACAGGTCAAATCCATCTCTTTTCATTTCCCTCCATATTCTGACATGTCCCAGGTGGATGCCTGACTGCCTCCCATAATCTCTAAACATGACTGCAGGTGTCTTGGGCAGAAAAGGGGGGTAGTGGAATAAAACAGGGTGAGGACCACATCGGAGAATCTAGTTTGAGAACATGAGGAGGGGTGATGATCTCTCCTTGCAATGGAAAATCTTCGGGCATCAGATGGATCTATAGGTAGACTTTAATAGCAGGAGATTAGAAATCTTCATGATCTTTCCATGACAAGGCGTGTCTAGGTGCTGTTTCCATGACTAGTCTGACACAATGCAGGTATATTGTGTGAGTGAAACAGGTCTCAGCTTGGTTAGTCCTTGGATGAAAACCTTGTGTAAGCTCCTTGTGACCTTGCCAAAAAACAGAGGGAAAAAGCATGATAAATAAGTCAATGGATAAAATCAGTCCAACAAACATGTTTAGGATTTCAGCTAGTCCTGGGCCCATCACCATCACTCACAAAGGCCACTGTGTGCATCTGGAATCAGATCCCACTGAATACAGATGGGAAATACTGTATACATGCACAATAGTTGCATTGCCAAGCCTCGGTGGCATCCAAGGCCAGGTGACCTCATAGAATTGGGTGATACCCCACACTCCAGTGCTATCACTCTGATCCCTGTACATGCATGACTCTCATTTCAGAAAATGGCTCAATTTGGAGCATATGGAAAAGATGGTGGATGGGAAGTCTAATTCTGTGATCCCTGGTGTGTTCACTGTCACACATACACACCCATCTCTGCAAAGATGGTTCAATACTGCCGGCTCCACTCTAGCTAGGCCACTGTTGCACACAATCCAGATGTTTGCACAAGATCCAGATGATCCAGATCCACATGCTAAGCAATGTATAATGTATTTTGAGTGTGAAAAGCACTGTACATTCTGATATAATCCTTAAAATAACCCTGTATGGGCAGTGATTTTCAACCAGTGTGCTATGGCACATTGATGTGTTGTGAATAGTCTGTAGGTGTGCCATGAAAGTTTGGGGAAAGGATCAGTTTTTACTAGGGCCAGTGGGTGTTTCACCATCAGCAGCATGGTGTGCCATGTCATAGTTCAAAAACTGATGGTGTGCCTTGACCATTTTAGCACCTTGTCAGTGTGCCATGAGTTGAAAAAGATTGAAAATCACTATTGTGAGGTGAGTATTGTTATCCCCCTATTTCATCTGGGGGTGAATCGTTTGCCAATGTGGTTGAGGCAAGATTCCAGTCAAAGGAATCACCAACTCAGTCCCTTAGAACCAGCTCTTTCATTCCTAAGGGTGCAATCCTAACCAATTTAGGCTGGCCTAAGTCACTTGGCATATCTTCCCATGGTGATGTGGGAAGATCAGTATATGCTTTTGCACTGCCTTAGCCCCTCCAGGAGTAGGGCAGAAGTCTCTTATGGCACTTTTGTGACAACCCAAAGTCAGTAAAGGACTTATGCTAGAGCTTATGCCAGCCTAACTGGAGTTTAGGATTGCAAATTTAGCCTTGTAAATGTGTCAGGAGAATCATGAAACATACTAGAGACCCATATTAGGTCTGACAATTAACTGTTAATGGCCCAATGCATGTGGGAAAAATTATACCCTTTCAAACTGGCCGGGCCAAATCCTGACATCTGGCAAGCATAATTCAGCAAGGCGCTTCTTTTGAATGGCACACACATTCCTGGTTTTTTCCACACGTAGGTGGCCACTATAGGCTAAAAGTTCCCAGCTTTTTATGCAGAATGTAATTTGTAGATCTCTTTTTTCCTTGACACATTAAATAGAAGATTTAATGCTTCATTTCTCCTCCTGTTCAGCATTCCCAAATAGCCCACTGATGCACTAATCTTCCTGCGTTGGCTTTGATCTTGATCTTGATCTTGCTTTAGAGCATCTTCCTGGGTATTTATTCTGAAAACCATCTTGCCCTGAAACTCATCCTATACTTCACCCCAGTAGTATCACTATAGATGTGCAGGGGTTGAGGATGCACAGGGTAACAAACACAACAGGAGGTGACACCACTACCAGTCAAAACTGAAAATCTTGGTTGTTTTTTCAATAGTACCTTCCTGTTATATATCATTTGATGCATGATTTCATGCAGAAAGCAGTGAAACAAACTGTGTTGAACTCAAGGTGACCAGATGCCAAACCCAAAATTCCTGAACCCCAAGGTCAAAATTCCTAATCACAGGCGAAAATTCTTACCCGCTGAAAAAAATTGCCAAAAAATGTATTTTTTGTTTTTGTTTTTCTGTTTTTTGACCATAACTTTTGATAGGAAGGAGATATCCCCAAACTGATTTTTGCATTGGATTCTGTTCTTCAATACGAATCCAACGACATATGGCATGATGGGGTACTGTGCACAATCACGAAGTTTCAAAACGAAGCCAAAATGTAGGACAATGATGCCAAAATGCAGGACACCTGGACAGGAGGCTAAAAATCCGGACAAATCCGGGTTTTTCCGGTCATCTGGTCACCCTGGTTGAACTATCTCTATTCTGTCAACAGTTATAGCCAAAAAAACAGCAGGGGCAGAGTAATGGTGCATCACCACAACCACTGAATGGGAAGTGGGAAGTTGATGTGCTGGCCACATCAATGGAAACCCTAGTGACACCACTATTTTGACTTTTTCCTATACATATGCCCTTTCCCTACTATCCATATGTTTGCTGTTTGGATTTCACTTGTACATACTATATATGAGGTGCTTGTTTAACCTTCACTATTTTTTTGGCGGAGGGAGGGGATTAATAGGAGGAACTGATAGTGGGGAGATATAACAGGAGTGACTATCAAAAAATGCTTATTTCTGGTTATAATATATTCAAAATAAACTTATTTTAAAAATTAACTAAGAGCATAGTCCTATACATACTCCAGAAGCAAGTCCCAACATAGTCAACGAGGCTTACTCCCAAGTAAGTATGGATAGGATTGCAACCTAAATTATGGTTAAATCCTAAAATATTTTTATCTTGATGTTATCAGAACCAGCAGAGTGTGTTTTGAGGGTAATGGATTAAATAAAAAGAAAGGATTGAGGCTGCAATCCCAGTCCCTTGTTGGGCTGGCACAAATCCCATCCTGGCCTGGGGCTGTGCCACTCCTGGGGGTTAGGTCAGAGCACAGTCATGTGCCAGCCACCGGAATGGGTAGGAAGTGAGTTATGCCAGCCTAAATTGGTTAGGATTGTGCTCTGTGTAAGCAGGGGCACAATCCAGAGTAACTACAGGGAGTCCTTGCTCCAAAGAACAATTTACTCTGCATTGCAATATGAGTTTCCTATAGGTTTTCACTAGGTGGTGCTGTAACTACATTGACGTAAATGTCTCTTACTGCTCCTGTAGTTAACTCTGGATTGTAGGGTAAATAAGAAGCAAGTCAACTATGCAGGCATCATTCCAATGTATAATTCTAAAAATGCAAGCCCCTCTTGTATATACTGTTCTTGACTTAGTTGCCACAGCCTTAGGCTGGGATTTTACCTACACCCCAAAGGCAGTAGGTAAAGTCCATTACCTGCATGGTTTGTAAGTGCACCAGAAAGCAGAACCATATGGGTGGAAGTATATTCCACATGGATCTGTGAGGAAGCAATGATGGGAACAGAGAGGCAACCACACCGGGAACTTCTATGAAATTCAAGAGTCACCACCTGAATTTAAATTTGTCTAAACAAATGTTGTGGCTATTGTGACTCTTGTTGCAGCTTATGAAAAGTTGGGACACATGAGAAGATGAAGATGAGAGTTATGAGACCTCACCTGAAACCAAACACTTGAGCAGGTGAGAATCATTTGCCTGTTACAATGAGATTCCTGTTGTAGTAGTAAGGGAGGAATACACATTTCCCCTCCCCAATATACACATATACCCCAAACCTTCTTGTTTGGAGGAAATAATATTTCAAGCGCATTGTGCTAAGAAATGAAAACAGCAGGTCCTTGGCCTTTCTCCAATTGTTTGGCCTCTTTTTTTCCTCTTTTGTTTTCTGTAATTGTTCTTGTAAGTCTTTGTTTGTGTGTGTGTACGAACAATGTCCACAATAATTGCTCAGCACGCTTCCTGTGTTTTGGCGTACAGAAAGCCTGGTCACTAGGCCTCACTTCCCGTTGGAGAGACAATTGCTTTAGCAATAGAACCAAAGCCTGTCTCGGTCCAGGCCGAGGAAGAGTCGGTTACATCATCATCAGAATGCCAGGAGGTTCTTGTTTGGCCTTGGAGGGAGGGGGAGTAGCAATGGGGGGGGAGCTGGTAGCAGAGGGAGTATATAATAGGAGTGACTCAGTATCAAAAGGGCAACACATTACTGAGAAGTGACTCACAGCTAGGAAAAAATTCCAATCCCTTTTTTTTCCAGGGTGGTAAACAAGGTCACCGTGTCCAGCAAGATCCTGTTTACCTGAGAATGGACATGTTTTCAGAAGGGATAGTGGGACCCACATATGCCGTTGTGAGTCACTATAGTATTATTTCACCTGGGACAGAAACCTGAGTTCACTGCCAGGTGATATTTACTTAAGCTCAGAGTCTGGATTTAGCTTTATAGCCTCCTCACCCCCCTAACAGCTCTTGTTTCACTTAAATGAGCAATGTACATGAACATGTAGATCTACATGGACCAGACGACTCATTTACATTACAAACACCTTCCCCCCTGCCTTTTCTGCATGAACAAGGATCAGACATTAACCTAAATATTTTAAGAGTGTGAAAATGCCCTAGGTGCTGAACATACAAGTTTGGAATTAATCTGAGGCCAATATAGACATGATGAGGCAGTGTGCATTTTATTAATGTCTGCACTACTCACCTAGAAAACAGGGGTGAGAAGTTCTTTGTTGCAGTTTTATACTACCTTTCTGCCACAAAGGAGGTTTCCAGGCAGTCACCCATCCAGAGTTTTCACTAGTTCAAGATCTGCAGCAAGATGGTGTTCTCAGATCGTACCCCTATAAAGGAAAAGAAATATCCTGAGGACAAATGCAAAAATGTCCAGATTGACATATATCCTCCTTTTCCAGGACACGTCCTCATTTTTACCTGTGTGTCCTGGAGAAAAAACCTTCATTGACCTCCTTTTCCTTGTAAGCAGGTAGCCCATAACCGTGTAATTGGTAAATTATACCATTGTGTTATATGTAATTATAAGTAAATAATAAGTGTTTATATTAACCACATAAAAACAATGTGTGTGTTTTTAGCTTTTTTGGGTTTTATTTTTATCCTACTTTTTGGGTGTCCTACCTTTTTGGGGGGGCTTGTCCTCTTTTTTGGTTATGACATTGAGGTGTAGCCTAATTATATGCAGTTTATTTATATGCAGTGGGCTGTGGGCGGCACAAACAGTTAAGATGCTGTGCCTGTTAACCAGCAGGCCAGGGTTCAAGACCTCGGGTCGGCCCCACAAGACAGGGTGAGCTCCTGTCCTTAGCCCAGCTCTGCAGCGCTAGCTGGATCCAATTGTATTGGCTCTGCCTTTCCATTGGACTAACTCAGTGGCGTGGAGAGGGGGGATTTGCTGCTTGGGTAACAGCCTATCCTCCATATCAATCTAACCCAGGCTTTCGTGCTTCGCATGCAGCATATGCAGCTCTGAGCACGATACCATAATCTTTCAAGACTGACGGAGGCCTGCTTTTTTTATTTATATGCAATTTTCAGTCCAATCCTAAGCCTGCCTACTCAGAAATAAGTCCTACAGTATTCAATGGGGCTAACTCCCAGAAAAGTGTGTTTAGGATGCAGCATTTGCCTCAAAGCAATTGAGGTTGAATCTTTAAATTGGAAGATAAGCCTACCTTAAGGAGCACTTACTGGCTTAAAGGCAGCCTGCTTATCATAGCAACATGGCAGGCAATTAAGCTTGTCTTAAAGTTCATATTAGTTTTGTTTCTATTCCAGTCCTTCTCTTCCCCCAAGTGATAATCACTTTTGAATTGCTCTGAGCTGAAACTGTTTGCAGATTTGCAGCTCAGCTCCTTGCAGGGCAGTTAGCAGCCACTTCAAAGGGTACTTGATTCATCTTGATTTATTGCCTACCTTTGTTATTGCCTACCTTCTTACAATGGTTGAAAATAATTAATCATACTTAATAATTAATAAATCTTGGAATCAAATGTTTGAATCAGAAGGTTCACCCAGTATGGTCACCCTGGAAATGTCCATCTACAGCACTAGATTGTTGGGCATCCTGAGGCAAACCCCAGCTCAGATGGTGCTTTAGGACTAGTATTAAAGATTTGGGATTGGCCTGGCCTTCTGATGGGTGTGGATCCAGTGCCTGTTTTGCCAAAACTAATTTATGAGTCCACTTGGAGTTGGAAATGGGCAACAGGGAAGACAATTTTAAAAATGCATTCTTCTCTTTTGTATTTAAATAATGCCAACATGTTTTCAAAATTAAAGTTGAGCATCTTGGCTTTCTAGAAAAATGGAGTCTGTATGCCATTTGAACAAGTCTTTTGAAGATTTTACCTCTGTACCCGGAAGTGAGATTATTTCTTGCACTTATCCACAAAGCACAAACCCCTCTAGTATTCCCCTGTGCAAATCTTGGACCGCTGCCATTCCTTTCAGTGGAACCTGTGCCAGAGAACCTGCCATGGCTTGTGTGTACCAGGACTGTTCACAGCTTTGCTGTTTGGGCAACAGGGCATCTTTCCCCCTTTGAATTATGCGCTAGCTTTTATGGCAAGTAACAGTTACCCAGTCTTTACGAGATACCCTTCCAAACATAAAATGCCCAAGTTTTTTTAATGATCAAGGCTCAATGGCCACATGATTCATCAGCGCATAATCTAGACGCTGACTGCATGTTTTTTCCTGATAACAAGATGTGTCTCCCCCGCCAACCTCCAGGCTCTGGCCCCCCTCGCTGGAGTATATCCTGTTCTTGCCCTTCGGCTGCGGCAGAAGCGGGAAAGTACGCAGTGATTTCACATTCCTGGAATTCTTGGCAGCCAATCCAGGACCTAACAGCAGCCAAGTGGCTTTGTGGGGGACAGTGTGGCACATTACAATGTGAACTAGGTGTACCTGGAAAAAATCTCCTGCCTTTTCAGTTGATCTGTATAGGAATTGCCACATCAATGCCCAGTTGGTGGGCATATGCACACTCATCAGCCACAGGAGGCTGCTTTGAGCTCCATGTGTGGTAGAATTATTGGTGTTGTGCAGAAATTACTATTCTTACTAATCAGTTGTGTGGCATTTTCAGTCATCAAAGTGCTTGTCAGAATGAATTTTTTTCCTGCTTCACACTCTGGTTTGGAAGGACATAATTATTCCCGGAGAAACTAAGGTTGTGTCAAGATGGGGCAGTGGTTAGGGACTTGGACATAGACCTGGTTCAAACTGCTTCTTGAGATGTCAAATATGGCATTTTCCTTCAAACCTAAAACAAAAAACCTACAAAACTGTGCAAAGCTATGCAGACATTTCAGCTCTTTGTAAATTGTAATGATCAACTGTGATCTTGCAGGTAGGTTTGGATCTGAGTTTTCAGCTATTGCATCCACCTTGTCTGATGACTAAGGTTGAACACTATGGCTCCTCAAAGGCCAAGTTAATGAATGACCTGAAAATCCGATGCGGGTACTCACGAAGAACATTTTGGAATGAGCATTTGACATGTACAAAGGCTTCCATACAAAGAAAGATACTCCCACCTGCACAATTAGAATTTAAAAGTAAGTGGGGGAAACTAGTTGGGGGACCAGGAGAGGCACATGCCATGCGCATGCATATCATTTAATGTACAAATTTGATTCAGCAAGAAGGGAGATATTGGGCACAATCCAGAGCAAGTTCAGCCTGCTCTGCCCTAACTGCTGTCTCCTAACTATTCTGTATCCAGAGCAGAAAGTTATCCTGCATCCAGAGAGTCAGGAAGCCTGGGCTGCCCTAACTGCTCCAGAGCATGCTAAGTAATTGACACATGGGGAGGACTTGCTCCTGAGGAGACACCCCTCAGATCACACTGAACAAGGAACAGCTGTGGTGCCTACAGTGGTGACATAACTCTGTGCATCACCCGGTGCGGAAGTCTGTGTGTCACCCCTGGGATGTGCGCACCCCCCTACCTGGACTGTGCAGTCACCAAAGTTGGCACCTGCACAGTTGTTTCTGAAGCCAACTGGCTTCAGAAAGAGTACCGCACAGGCACCATCTCTGACGTGGGCACAGTACTTTTCTGAAGCCTTTTGGCTTCAGAGGAGACTGTGCAGGTGTCAGAGTTGGTTCCTGTGCAATACTTTTCTGAAGCCATTTGGCTGCCGCTCCGCCTCCTGAACAAGGCTGAATGGCCATGCAGGGGCGCGAACTTCCTCCACTCTAAGGAAGTCTCCTCTGAAGCTGTTCGGCATGCTCAGTGTATTTCTGTGCAGTGCACCTCAGCTAACCATTCAGGCCAGCTCCGAGGACGAGCGGCAGCTTCTGGCTGCTGCTCTGCCTTGGAGCAGGCCTGAATGGGTGCGCTGATGCCCGGGTCCTGAAAAGGATAGTCAAACTCCTCCGGCGCATCACCCCTTATGGAGAGCGTTACCCAATGCGGCCCGCACCAGCCGCACCAGTCTGGTGACGCCACTGGGTGCCTGCCTTATAAGGAGTCTCTGATGAGATGCCAGTACATTCTACAGTGAATACAAGGGGCTTCTTGGAGTGGCCTGCTGTATCCTGAGGTTTGTGGGCAGCCATAGTTGTTCCATATCTTGAGGTTGAGAGGCAGGGGTTGCAGCTAGGATGGCCAAGAACTCAGATTTTTTTGTCAACACTGCCGTTCTTACTCGGGCCTTATCATGGACCCCTGTGGGTCTACTCATTACTATACCTGCTCCTGAGGTGGTATATCTCTGAGGAACTGGAAGAGGGCATTTCTGCCTTGGAAACAGGCTCTGGATACAGAGTAACTGCTCTGCCCTAGGCAATGCTAAACATGCCCTCAACTTGCCTCTCCTGAGCTGCTTAGGCTGCCCCAGTTAGGGCAGAGCAGGTCCACCTCTCTTAGGGCACCCTATCTTGCCTTGCTCTGCCCTAAGCCTCTTCCAGAGTAACTGGGCTGGAGCATCTTGCAGTTGCTCCACCCTATGATAGATAGGGCAACCCAAGGGCTCTTATATGGACAGATTAGTTGCTCTGGATTGTGCTGATTGTCTAAATCAGTGTATTTGGAACAATCCAATCTGTCATACTGTTGCAATTATTTTACACATTTATCTATTGTTCTTCCTGCAAGGAGCTCGGGAAGTGCATATTTTCTTGTCTCCTTGTCCTCACTTCAACAACCCTGTGAGGTAATCTATACATTCTGCTTTGCCTGGAAATGCCAGCTGCCAAAGTAGAAGAGTTCTTTACTAAGATCAGGACACAGAGGTAACTTGATGGGGGAAGGGCACAAAATGGTGGTTTATGAATTAAAAATAAAAATATTTAAAAATAATTTGAAATCAAGTCATTAAAATCCCATGGGTGCAGTCCTAACCTAAGCTGGCACAACTCATCAGTCTTTCCATTCCTGTGGTGATGCAGGGAGGCAAGTGCATGTCTGTGCATTGGCATAACCCTCCCCCAGGAATGGTGCAGAAGTGTCTTACAGCACTTGATATTGTAATACTCCCAGGTCAGCACAGGACTTATGCTGGGGCTTAAGCCGGCCTCACTGGAGGTTAGGATTGCAATGCATCCTATGTCTCCTACTCACAGGTTACTGCAAACAGCCAGCCATAGTAAAACATTCAGGTCAGTAATACAGATAATGATGCAGGGGAGTATTAGAGAAAAGGTGGCACAGCAGTGTGTGAAAAAGACACAAACTATGACTGACTCTAAATTGCAAGTCTCCACATTGGGCTTCATTTCACTCCAAGGATGCAAAATAATGCAGAGGGGGTATTTCTGCAATACCTTCATTTGCTGTTGCTTGTATGAATGTTTTACTGTCTGCTTTTTCTTTATTCCTTCATATTTATGAGCTACACATTTATTGTTAAAGTGATTCTATTTTGCAGGCTGGAATATATATATTGTAAAAAGCCTTTTTGACAACAAATCATGTTGGCCAGAGATATAATATTGACAGTTGTCCCAACTCAGATGAGCCAACACCCAATGCCCACATTTTCAATCACATATTTTTTTTTTGGGGGGGGGGGGGGGTAAATGCTGCATTGCGACATAAAGTAAAATGTAAGGGGACATTAGAGGGTTAAAGGCAGTCGGTAGTTGCTAGGTAACAAAATTCAGCCCACAGACTGGTGGATCGACCAACATAATGCAAAGCTGTACATCTGATGTATTGGTAGATTATGTGGATCTTTAAGTATCTTGTTTGGGTAGCCTCCTTATAGCAGAAGAATAGAATCAGTCAGAAAGTCAGCATATACTTTTTGCATATTGTGATTTTAGTTTCGTTTCCGATTGCCGGCAACAATTTTCCAAAATGACTCTTAAGGATGCCTATAGGTTCTTTGCATTGCAAATGGTGCTAATTGTTCCATCCTACAGCTGGAGTAATACAAAGCACTGGAGGTTTGGATTTCACTCTTAAAATCTTGCCATTTTCACGGTAACAACTCTCTCATGCGCTAGTCTGAGATCGCAGCCTGATGTGAACGAGCAAATATCACACGGCACCATAGCTGCATTGCACATCAAAGGATCACAAACAACGGGGAACATTTTGTTGTCTTCTTAAGCAATGCTCTTAATATGGACAATTAATAAGCTGCAGCCTTTTAACAAACAGCATTGCTGCACATTCTGTCCAGATTTGGGACTTCCTCACTGAGTCAGATTTGCTTCCTCTCTCCTCATCTGGCGTTTAAGTCACTTTCTGAATGAAGCATGTGTGGCTGAAATCTTACTATTTTTAAGGAAGCAAACAGCAAGATGAACCCCCCAAAACTGACAGTCTGATCACCAGCTGTGGGCTTGTGTGCTTGGGAAAAGGAAGAACTATGGTGACCAAGGAGTGGGATGCTATGTGGTAATGGGGGAAGCCAGAATTATGAGGAACTGAAAATGTGGTTGTTTTCTTGGTAAATCTTCTGCTCAAGAAAAGTGTGCTGCAACTTGGTGTTGACTAAGTATTGTGCCTCCCCAGAGAAGACTTGAAATTCAGATAAAAACCCATATGAAGCAAACAAATTTAAATGTGCAGTTGAAAATTGAATTCCCACTGAACTCTTGGGGTTTTAGGGATGCCTCAACTTTCACTGGGTGGAGCCCTTATTATGTGATTTTATTTTTCAGTGACATAAGTGTTATCTGATCCTGTGCATCTTAATTCAGAAGTCCCTTATGAGTTCAGTGGGTCGTACGCCTAAGCCAATTGCATTGGATTGCAGCCCTAATACTTGTCGGTTTTGCTTTGAAATGGAAGTTATTACTGTGAGCAAGCATGGGGCTTGGGAGGGTATCATGGGTTGTTTGCCCCCAGAGCTCAATCGGTTGCCCATCCTCTGGCAAAATCTGTTTTCATGTTCAGCACATTCCTATTTTTCTCTATCCCATCTTCTCAGATAGGTTTATTCATACTTTTGAGGGAAAGAGAGCTCAGAGCAGAGTCTTAGAGTACAATTCTAATGATGTCTACTCAAAAGTAAGCCCCATTGTATTCAGTGGGTCTTACACCCAGGTAAGTGTCTTTACGATTCCTAAAGATGCAAGGATTTTTGATATTTAGCCAGGTAAGGGCAATGCTGTTTTGAGATATGGGATTCCCTTACATCAAGTAAACCTTTGTCACTGCCGCCCACTGAAGGATTTAGCACAATCAATCAATCAATCCAATCCAATCCAATCAACTGTATTAATATACTGCTTTTCAACCAAAAGTTCACAAAGACCCTAAAGCACAGCTATATCAGTGCAGAAAATCTGGATAGGATTTTAAGGCTATGTCTGCAATCCTAAATGCACTTTCCTGGGAGTGAAATCCATTGAACTCAGTGGGGCTTACTGTTGAGTAGACATGGCTAGGATTGTTCTCCAAGTGAACAAGGGATGTATATGAGCATCCACTTCCCACTCCACAAAGCACAGGTAGAAGAAGTGGCTTTGACAGTTTTCTCTAGAAGGGAGATGAATGTACAAGGATTTCTTTCCTGGTGACTTTCTGTTTCAGGAGATATGTGAATTGCATCTCAGGAAAGGAAGACCTCAAAAGGTCTTTAAAAAGATGTTCAAAAAAAATCCATGCAATAGGAGAAGCTATCCTCTCAGGGATATTTATTAATTATGCAATCCTATGAATGTCTTTTCAGAAACTCCTACTGTACTAAATGGTTCTTATTCCCAGGAAGATATGCACAAGATTTCTGCCTTAGATACACACATATTTGGTGATGACACAAGTTGGTGATAAACAAATTGATGACGGCACCAGTGCCTCACTGGGAGGTGAGTAGGATTTTGCTTCTCTAGTGATGGCATGGGCACTATCCAGTAGATGCAAGTAACACTTCTAAAGTACTCATGAAAGCTGTGGCACTTCTGCTTCCAAGAATCATTTATCTGCTTTTTATTTGGTTGATTCTCGGAGAAGCTTAGGGAATACACCTCTCTTTTTATCTTCATAATATCCTTATGAGGTAGATGAGGCTGCGAGGCAGTGACTGGTTCAAGGTGAACCAGTGAGAAGAACAGACCGTGATACACATAGAGTCATTGGGCTGATCTGTTTCCTTTTAAGGTATAAATAAAGTCCCATTACAGCAGGTTTCCTTTACTTTGAACTGGTTTTTTTTTTGTCTATATCACTAATCCCTCTCATGCTGCTAAAATTAAACATTACACAGCACACATATGGCATGGCAATGTTGCAATCTCTACAGATTTACTTATTTGTCTTTTGGCAAGGCGAAGACAATGGAGAATGGAAATAACTTGGGTTGAAGTTTCCCCTTTTCAGTTGTGCAATTGTTCTTTGGTTGATTCAGGCCTGAATCAAATGGAAACAAAACTTCCATCAGGTTGAGGATTGTTTTGGAAGGCAGAAGAGAACCTGGAATTTGGGAGACAAATAGAGAAGGAACACAAACATATAGGCTAGACTTCTTTGCAGTGGCGTCACAAGGGTGGTGTGGCTGGTGCTGGCCACACTGGGTGATGCACCACTGCAGGGTGACATGCCAGAGGAGTTTGATTCTCCTCCAGTGTGGCTGCACCTCAGCACACCCCTTCAGGCCTGCTCCAAGATGGAGCAGCGGCCAGGATCTGCTGCTCCACCTCAGAGCAGGCTCGAATAGCTGGCTGAGACGTACTGCACATGTTCAGGTTTCTGGACATGTGCAGTGGGAAGCTCCCACTTTCTATGTCCAGAAGCCTGGACATGCACAGTCCGTGCCTCTGCCTGGCCATTCAGCCTTGCTCCAGAGGCTGAGCAGCAGCTCTGCCTCTGGAGCAATGTCGAATGGCTGTGCAGGAGGAACTACACATGTCCAGGCCTCTGGACATGTGCACTGGGACCCTCTCACTGCACATGTCCAGAAGCCTAGACATGCGCCCCAGCCTCTGCCTGGCCATTCAAGCCTGCTCCAAGACAGCAGAGGCGGCTCCAAGGCAGCCATTCGAACCTGCTCCAAGCAGACCCAAATGGCTGGGCAGAGGTGCAGCTGGGCAGAAACATACCTCCACTCTAAGGAGAAGCAGGCTGCTCCTCCTCAGAGCAGAGGAAGTCTCCTCTGAAACCAGTTGGCATCAGAGGAGACTGTGCAGGCATCAGAGTTGGCCCCTGCACAGTATTCTTCTGAAGCCAGTCAACTTCAGAGGAGAGTGTGCAGGCACCAATTCTGACACCTGTGCAGTCTCCTCTGAAGCTGACCAACTTCAGAAGAGTACTGCGCAGGAGCCAACTTTGGCTCCTGCGCCGTCCTGGGAGAGGTGCATGCGTCCGAGAGGTGACGTGCTCCCCTCTGCACCAGGTGACACTCACTGTCACGTTTCCCCTGCCTCTTTGGAGACCGTTAATTTAAGTAGTATATTACTTCACAACCAAAATGTGCAATCCTGCTTCCTTCAAGAGTTACAGCTTTATTGGATGGGGCACAATGCCCATCTGTATGTTTTAAAAAACAACGTATCTATCATTATGTTAAGAAGAAGTCATATACAAAACCGTTACATGCAAAACCTGTTCCAAAAGTATGCGCTCCCCAATGGAATTAACAGTGGGAAGAAAAAGGAAAATGGATAGATGTCTTGTCAAGGGGGAAATAGCTAAATCCTTTCAGCTGCTGCTTTCTGTTTTGCAAAGTACAATCGAAAAGCACATAATTAGGCTACTGTACAGTTCCCACCCTTCAAAAGCCGAGCCAAGGAAATATTTTCTGTGCCAGAACGAAGGAGGGCCAGTTCTAATTTCAGCCTCTGAGAAAATATTCAGTTCATTATTTAACTGTGACATCTCTTAAGTCAGAAAGATTTGGCAACGTTTCTAACAACAAGGCACTTCTTCAGGCTGAAGAAATGGGGGAATCTAGAAATCTCAGTGACTGCTATGGCTCGAACCAGCACGGAATTTGTACAGAATCTCCTAGCTTATGTCAAGTGACTGCAAACTTTTTTTAAACAATAACATAATTCTAGCCTTCATGGCTTAAGGTTAGTTATAGGCATCCCCCGCTTGTTGGATGAGCACCATCCAAAAGAGAAAACTGTTGAAAAGTGGAACCCAGTCTTTTTCGGCTTGCAAATACAAAATGGCCACCAAAAAGACATAAATATCACTTGCAAAACCCTAAATAGCACATATTTATTGAAACATAGCCGACAAACATAACAAATTAGAGAAAAATGAACAAAAGTATGCATGGGTAAAGAATATCTGATGTATTTGAATGATAGTTATTTACTGAAGAAAGTCATAAGGATATGCCAAAAACAGTTTGATCATCATGTCACGTGCAAATTAACATTAGGGAAGACAAGTTTAGCCTTTAGACCAGCAGACAGAGGTTGAAAGAGTGGAGCATGTGTTGAATAGATGAGTTCTGCATATAAAGGTGTTGAAAGAGCACAACCGTAAGAAAATGTACCATCAGAAAGTGGGGGCGCCTGTACCATAAAACGGCTGTTTCGGGTTAAGGTTTCCTGTAGTTGAGTTGTGACTTGCCCAGATTCAGGCTGTATCATGAAAATTTGTACAAGTTTGCACAGTTTTGAAACATGTATGATCATATCTTGAAATTTTCACTTTTTAATTTTGACAGAAACTTTTAAAAAATGAAGGCCACCATTCAGGGCAGAGTTTGGTATGCTCACTCTGGCTGTGATGACAAGAAAGGGCTTGAGCTCTCACCTTCCATGTTACTTGGTAGACTTTGGGTCCTGTATCAAGTCTTGTTGGCATCAAGGGAATTCTGTTAAACTAGTAACAATCCATAAGTGTTGCTTGCAGAGGTTCAATATAACAACATTCATCAGTAAAAAATGATCACCTTTCCAGCATCTCATCTTCCCATATTTTCAATGGCATCTGGAATGTTGACAATCGGAGTTTCCTCTCCTCAGCCTGCTTGATTGACATGGAATGTTGGCCAGAAGGTGCAGACACCCTCACACACAGGTTGAAGCCTTTATCTAGATAATATACTATCTACAACAGTGGTCTTCAGCAGTGATGGGCTTCAAAGAAATTAAGAACCAGTTCTCTGTCCATCTGGCAGCCACTTTTAAATGGCTATTTTTAAACTTTATATGTACTATCTCTTGTTAAGAACCGGTTCTATAGAGTAGGTGCGAACCTGCTGGTGCCCACCACTGGTCTTCAGCCATTTCAGCCCAGGACCCCCTTTCAATCTTTGGAATCTGCCCAGGACCCTCCTGTCAAACTTGCTACCCCTAATCTGGGACACAAGGCTGCAAAAGAGGGCCTGTCCTGGAAAAGAGAGGACATATAGTCACTCTGCCCCCAAGTCCCCATGGTCTCTCCCACCCCATTTTGGGGGGTAGTTGATTTTTGGGGCTCCCCATGACCGAGATTGTGGTTCCTCAGCCTTTGCGACCCCCTATGGGGGTTCTGTGACCCCCACTTTGAAGACCACTGAACTACAAGTTCAAAGTTGCTGGAAAGCAACAGCCAGATTGGAAACAAACAACCAAACCAAGTGATGGAGTCCTTTACCAGTCAATGTCAACTAGACTGGTTCAACTCAGTAATCTTTCTTTCTTTCTTCCTTCCTTCCTTTCTTTCTTTCTTTCTTTCTTTCTTTCTTTCTTTCTTTCTTTCTTTCTTTCTTTCTTTCTTTCTTTCTTTCTTTCTTTCTTTCTTTCTTTCTTTCTTTCTTTCTTTCTTTCAGTGAGCAGTGTTTACAGCCTTCCAGTCTCAGTGTTCTCCATCATGTCACAATTCTGAGAATCAATCCATCTTCACCTGGGTGCAGCAAAGAGAACTGAGCCAGAATAGTCATTTGTGTGTAGGCGCCCTGCCGCTTACCAGTTAGAATTTCCCATTGTTGCCAATGTTGTGTTGCCTCAAGCTTTCCAGTCCAGGGTTTGCTTAGGGTAAAATGTTTTGACCAGACACCATCAGGTTTATGAGACAGCAGGGATTCCCCACTCTTCCTCTCCTACCCCTCATCACACAGATGGCTGTTTTGTTTTGCTTTATTTTGATTTTTCTAATTAATGGAAAAATAATCTGGATGTGTAATGGAGAGGGAAAGTCTTCTCCTATAGCTTTCTCTTCTCAATTAATTAGTAAAACAAACACTTTCCGTTATAACAAGGAAACACACTCTTTCCATGAAAATCACAGTGGATCCAAGCTTAAAGGGAAAGCACACATTTTGGAACCGACCCCTTTCCCAGCTCCTTCTCTGAAGAAACACTTGATGGAGTGGCTCCTGGCTTGGAAAGCTGCCTTCAAACTCTTTGAAGTGCCAAGCAATGCCAGTGACTTCCCCTTTTGCTTCCCCTTTTGCAGGGTTTTGATCAATTTGAATGTAGCCAGAACCCAATACAGTTGTCCTCTACTTTCTAATGATTTGTTTTCTGACTATTCCACTCTTTTAACACCTTTCAATTATACCCAAAACTCATTCATTCAACATATGCTCTCTCTGCTGGTCTAAAGACTAAAATTGTCTTCCCTGATGTTGAATTGCATGTGACATGGTGATCAAACTGCTTTTGGCACTTCCTTATGACTATCATTTAAATACATTAGATATTCATTGCCCACACATGCCTTTTTCATTTTATCATAATTTGGCATGTATTTAGGCTCTGTGTTAATAAATACATCTTATTAAGCCTTTTGCAAATGATATTTTTGGTGTCCATTGTGCACTTGCAAGCTAAAAAAAGACAGGTTCCACTTTTCAACAGTTTTCACTTTTAGCCAGTGCTCCAGTCCCTAACCTGTCCAACAAGTGGGGAATGCCTGTATTTCTGCTTCTTGTAGCACAGCTATCATGGATTAGCTGTGGATCCCTATGAGTCACTAGTATAGATGGATCAAGCAGAAAACTGCTTCCTATGCAAGCTCGTTCTGTTCCTGATAGTCCCACCTTACTGGTCCTTGTAAGAGTTGAATAATTCCACATAACAGGTTCCCAGCCCTGCTTTTGACTTACAGTGCTAATGTGGAACAATTTATGAGAGGACACTGGAGGACCACACAGGTTGAACATCCTCTGCAAATTTTTCCCTGATTATATTGTTTTCCCCACCAACTAGATTGAGACTGAGTCAAAACGCCCACAGCGCTGTCCACTAGAAGCCCATCTGCCATTTGTGATCCCACTGCATACTTGGAGTTTTGGATACACGTGTTGTTTCCAGAGAACTATGTCATGCTCAGAACTGTGTCTGAGAACTATGTCAGGCTCAGTGGCTGCAGTATGTATGCTGTCTGCTTGTAATATACAAAAGAAAAAAGGATGTATTGTTTTAATACAGGTATGTGTCACTTATTGACCTTCTGCTTAGTGACAGACCACATATGTGACAGTGGTCAAAGCACAATACAGAGACTCTTAATGAAGCAGTTGGATTTCCCATAGCATGCTGCATAGTGTCTGTATACACAACATATTTCTAAAAGAGGCAATCAGCCAAGGAGAGAAGTGTCTATTTATACAACAAAGGCACTAGATTGGGATGAATGTTCATTTTAGGACCCGATTGCATAACAATGGTGATCAGAGAACATTTTGTCTTGATGCACACCTGTACTTAGGATTTGGAAACCATTTTTAGTTGCTTCGTTGATTGTGCATTTTATTTTAAAGAAGTATCCTTTCTTTTCCAAGAACAGCCACTCAAACCCTCTCAGAAAAAAATTATCTTTTTTCCACATCCTAGACTTGGAGAAGTGGTTAAATATCAAGTATAATGTATCATCCAGAAACCTACTAGTTTCGGTTACAGCCACTTTTACATCATTTTAGGCTGTGGTCCTCAAAATGGAGCTCAGGACTCCGGGGTGGGGGGGTCACGAAAAGCTAGGTGCAACTATTTTGGAATCTGGGACTGGGCACCTTTAATGTCACTTTCAGGCTTGACATCACTTCTGGGGGGTCCCAGACAAATTAAGCATAAGCATAAGCAAAAATTTCTTTGGATCTTTGAGAGGCAAGAAGGACTACAGGTAAGGGTTGAGTGATTGCTTAATGATGTGATCCAATTTCTAGCTTAGTTATATCTTCCAGCCCTGAAAATATAATTCCCAGAAGATATGGAAGGCTAATCTGCTGCCCCTTTTCAGGTGTCCCTTCAGATCTTTGAATGTCTCAAAGCAGCAGTGGGAACATATAGCCATATGTAGCTATATGTACTGTGTATAGGGTTGCTGTATGTCCTGGAAAACCAGGATGATCCTGGTTTTTGAGGATTGCATTCACATACAGTACTAGCAAATTTGACAGGGGGTCCTGTCCCGGTTTTGTGGAAGAGAATTATGGCAACTCTAAATGCATAGTATTATAACCTAAATGGAAGCCGTGGCCAATGGCCCAGCAGGTCAATGGAGCCACCAGTTGAAAATGTTTAATAGACAGCTTTTGTGCTGGGCTCCAGAAATCTGGAAAGCATTGGGTTACACACTCAGGTATTGCTCGGAAATTATAATTTCAGAAGTTGAGGGCCAAATTACACTTGAGACTAAATACAACATCAAGCAGCCCTAAGTATTCTTTGTCATGCATCTACTGGGGCTGAAGTCTGTATGAGTCCCATGCTGCAAACAGAGGAAATATTTACAGCTGATCTCGATGAGGTAGCTTTTAAACCCAAAAAGTGCCTTTGGTTGCAGAGGTATTTTTAGGATTAAATAGCCACTTCAAATAGGTTTTTTATGTGGGAAAATAGTGTGGAGATAAAGGGTTAATTACCTCCTGAGTTGTGATCCAAATTGTCGCCCCATGTGCTTGCACCACAAGAGTAATGTCAGGCTTGTAGGTACATACAAACACATTTAAAAGGAAGTTGCCATCTGCCTGATCCTATTCTGAATTATACTTTCCCATGACAAGGGAAAGGGCTGCTACCTCCTTCACTTCATTTTCTGCTCCACTTCTTTCCCCCCACCACTGTTGGGAGCCAGGTTGGTGCAATGGTTCAGGAGATGGATTTAAGCCTGGATGGCCCAAGTTCTAATCTCTGCTCAGCTGTGAAGCTTCCTGTATCCCCTTCAGCCAGTCACATCGTTCAGCCTCACCTACCTCACAGGGTTGTTGTGAAGTTAAAAAGAGGGAAGAAAATATGTGCTCCATTATGAGCTCCTTGGAGGAAAGGCAGTATGGCTTCAATCCTAAAGACACTTTCCTGGGAGTAAGACCCATTGAACTTAATTGGGTTTACTTTTGAGTAGACATGGTTAAGATGGTGTTCTATAACAATGTGATAAATGACATCTTGCTTCTTCTAACCTCGCCAAGTAGGCTGGATGCCTGGAGAATCCACACCCGGAATCCTCCCAGTCTAGATGTAGCAGTGGTGAGAAGATGGGGTTGGTGTAAGTAGAGAAATTCTCTGGAAATTCTGAAAAATTGATTAAATTGAATTTTGGGGGGGTCAGATATCCTTGATGTGTTTGCTAAGGAAGAGGCTTTTTAATTTTTTGCCAAGCATGTTCTAGTTTGCCAGTCTCTCTAACCCTGATGTTATCATCCTTGGGTGTTTGTGACACTGTGACCTGCAGCCACAAGCATGGGGTGTGTGCATTCAGAAATTCATTTTCTGCCCATTTTCCTTAATGACTCTTTACATGGCACCTTCATTTTTGATGCTGAGTGAAACCCGATTCTCTGCCTCGAGAACTGCACAAAGCACTTGTTTACAGTAATGAGAAGCAGGAAACTTATCAGTTGATGCTTTCCAAAAAAAAAAGAAAAGAAATTTAGATCTTCAAACGATGCAATTATCTTTAGTATATGCAAACATGTGAAATGTACGTGCTTTCTTCTAAATCTCAGCATTTCCAGAACCTTCACTTCTTTGGGAAAAAAGACACGAATTAGGGAGATATAAGCATGTGGGGCAGCATGGCCGAACATATGGGGGTGAAGAAGGAATATGAGGAAGGAGCTCCAAAGATCATTTGTGTTTTGTCAACAATGCTTATTATAGTCCAAAAGCAGATTATCAAGAAAAGTGCTTTGTTAAAAGTTGTTTCAGGTATGCCACTCCTTTGACTGGAAACCAACCTAGATGAGATGGGGGATCTGAAATGGGTTCCCCCTCTTTTTCTGGGTAAATCATCAAGCATAAATTTTTTTGTAAAGTATAAGCCTTCACAAAAGCATTTGTAAAAAAAATCATGCTTTACAAAAAAAATTCATGCTTTACAAAAAAAGAGGGAGAACCCATTTCAGATCCCTCCATCTCATTTCCATATTTAAATTTTTTATTTTTATTTTGTTTAGTTTTTGTAAAGATAGGATAAAGATCACACAGGAGAACAGGTGTTTGTTCCTTTGGGTTGTTTTTCACATTCAAAGTGTTCTGCTGCTATTTGCCTAATTGGGTTAAACATAAGAGTTTCCATGATTCACCTCCATTTCTCTCTCTACGTGTCTCCCTGCAAACCAGAGAACAGGGATCAAGCAGCAGTGCCAGCTTGCTGGGGACCCACGGCAAAGCCCTGGGTTGGTCACTAGCCCAACCTGCTCCCACATAGTCATGAATGTACTTAACGGCATGTTTGTGACACTCAAGAACAGGCACAAGGAAATTGTGTTGGATCCTGGCAGCATTAGGATTGTGCTGTCCATGTTTTGGCTATCTGGGTCAACACCATGAATGAGTCTTATCATTAGGTTTTGTGATAAACGTGGGATAATCAGATCTGTAATAAAAGGACTTTAAGATCCTACAAATCTATCTCCTTTCCCATTGCAAGATGTTACCACCAGAGTAGGAGGAGTAAAGTCACAGCCAGAAGACTGCCCTTGGGGTACAGTTGCTGTGTTTGAAGATCTGATACTTTTTGGCACTCAGCGAGTTCTGCTATCTTATTTGTAAATAAACAAATATTACAGAAACACGGCGCACCTCCTAAACATGCTCTCTCTTGTACAAAGAAAGCAAAAACCCATAAATGCTGTCATTGAACTCCTCACTCCTTGGAGGAGCAGGGATTGCTTCACAATATACAATGCATTCAATTCCTCTCTGGGACGTTTGCTATCATTTTGTTATTCCCCCCTCGAGGAATCAGGAAATAACAATGTATTTTAAGTCTTCCCAACGTTGTGTGCAAAGACTTACATAAACACACACCCACCCCACCCAGGCAGGATCCCACTTCAAAATGCACCTTGAGATGCAGCCTTGGGCTTCTCAGGCGCTTGAAGTCTCATACATGCCAGATCCCATGCAGAACTTTGGGTTTTATTCAGTGGAATTTATTCTTCTGCATTGTACGGTTAGTATAATGTTACAAAACTAGAGCAACACAATAGTTGCCAAGAACTGTGGGCAGTGCTTGTCGCTGCCCACAAGGGTGCCAGTTCCTGGGTCCCAACCAGGTCGAGATCTTGGTTGAGCCATGACAATGGAACCCAGTATCACCCAGTTTTCCAGGTGATATGGCAACCTACTCAAGAAGCATGTCCATCTGAGTTCAATGGGCCTTACTCCCAAGAACATGTGCATTATTTATATCTTTAAAAGCATATGCACCATTGACAGTTATGACGATGAGGGCTGATTTGTTTTAGGGTGCAATTCTAACCATCTCTGGCATAACTCATCAGTCTTCCCATTCCTGTGGTGAGTAGGGAGGCAAGTGCATGACTGTGCTCTGGCCTAACCCTCACCCAGGCTGGTGCAGAAGTGCCTTTTAGCTCTTTGTGACACCCCCAGGTCAGCACTAGCTGAGGCTTAAGCTAGCCTAACTAATTTATTTAAGGGATTTATACCTGCCTTTCCCATGCCATAGCAAACACCAAAGAAGCTTATATAGCTTTTTTATCCTTTTCTCCTCACAACAACCCTGTGAGGTTGGTAATTATTCTATGGGCAGTTTGTAGAACACTTCTCTTCCAGATGGAATCCATCACAGTGTGGTCCTCACAACTGGCATCAGGGAATGCCTTCCAAGCTTCCAGCAGTAGCTATTTCAGGTCAGCCAAGCTGTAAACAACAACGCCTGCTGGCTCTGCAGAACTAGGGTTGCTATAATTCTCTTCCACTAAACTGGGACAGGACCTTCTGTCCCATTTGCCAGTATGTGAACACAATTCCCAAAAATCAGGACCATTCCTGTTTTGGGGGACATATGGCAACCCTATGCACAACTCGCACATCTCACCATTCCTGCAGTGCTGTAGGGAGACCTACACATACCTGTGCACAGGCTTAACCCCCCCCCCCTTATGTACCTTACGGCACTTTTGTGACACTCTCTGGCCAGCACAGCACCATGTTTTAGGATTGTGCTGTCAGTGTATCTTGCCAGTTAAATTAGGATTCCAATTTTGCAGTTGTTCAAAAGTTTTGCAGTTGTTCAAAAATTAACTGCCTTTGCAAGAGAACATCTGGTGCGCTTAGCCTGGGCTCTATGAAAGTATCCGCAGGTGGAGTTGGAATCGTAGAGAAGAACCATGTTCAAAGAAGAAGATTTGGAGTTGGCAGAACCGGGGAAAGATTCTAGGCAAAAATATTCCATATGCATTTGTTTGTTGTTGGTGCTATCAGGATACATTGGCTGCACTGCAGTTGTTGGAGCAGAGCTGCCTCATTTTGGTGTGCTTCCATCTCTTCACTGTAAAAAATGCAGCTGCGGCTGTCAAAATGGATTTGAAATGCCCACAGTACAGTATCAAAATCCAGCAGTGGCAAAGCAGATGCTGCCATCAGTCAATCTGGAGGTCTGGAAAATGTCGAACGAGCAGATGGAGTGGGATCTCAGGTGACTGTTGGGTTTCGTGCTAGGAAGGCCTGCACCATCCCAACCACCTCCCCATGTTCTCCTTTCATTTTCACAAGCGTTCCAAAAACCGCAACAAGCACTTGAAATTAAATAGGAGTTGACTGTCAAGCCATAAACCTTTGTGCCTCCAGGTACCTTCATTTAATTGCTTTCGAAGCTGTTTGTTTAACTAACAGAAGCCTTGTCTCCTTGAATGTTTACAGCCGAACATGCTGCACCACCATCAATGGAGGCACACCTGGTCTTGTCAATACATAGCACAAAGTTCATCATCCAGGGATGTACTCAATGGGGTGTGGAGCTCCAGGATATGTCCTACAGCAGGTGCTGTACTTCAGTGCCACCTCTGGAACTTTTTCAAAGGACCTCACCAGAGAAGAATCTGGCTCAGAAAGAGGAAAACTGAGAAAGTCTCAGATGGGCACCACCTTTACATCACCATTTGCAAAAACTGCCTGTAAAACAGGATGTAGCTTAGATTACATCAAGACCTCAATCCTATGAAAATATAAAGTCAAGATTGAAAGAAGACAAAAAACTGGGTCTATATGACAAAATTCTGGGTCTATAAAATTCAAAACTCAGAATTTTAATTTGATAATTTGTTCTTAAAAGATGAAGGTCAATTTATCAAAAGAATGTATACATTTCTGTTAGATAATAGTACACATGATTAAATTGTAAAAGAATCAGTGATATTGTGGGCAAAAAAGTTGGGGAAAATATTGATTTAGAGGACTGGGAGCCAATCTGGAAAAATATTAAGATAACAAAAGCTGTTGGTTAAAAGAAAATATTATAAAGATGTTAAATCTTGGTAGTTTTGAATAATACCATCATGTTATAGATCAATCAAAGTGTAATTTCATGCAGAATGCAATGAAACAGACCATATTGAAATATCTCTAGTCTATCAGAAGTTATAGGGCACAATCCTAATCATGTCTACTCAAAAGTTAACCCCATTGTGTTTTAATTGGTCTTACTCCCAGGAAAATGTCTTTAGGATTGCAGCCATAGCCAAGAAACCAGAGACAGAGCTATAGTACATCACCATACCCATTGTCCAGGGTATTGCCTCGCCCACTGTATGTCTCCCCACTTGTCATAGGGGCAACAAGCTGGCAACAACCCTGGATTGTCAGTACACGGCAGAGATGAAATCTGAATGAAGGAGGACTTGGCTCTCTTCACAGTTCCTTTAGCTCTGTGAAAGGAATTAAGCAGCTGTCTAGCATGGCAAAAAAATGCTGGGTTCTGAAATTGGATTGCTACGTCCATAGCTACTCATCGTCTTTTCGGACAGTTCCAAAGCTGAGTCCACTTAGTCAAGGGGAACTTTTGAGGCAGTATTCAGGAGAGCAGCTTGATTTTCCAGTCCGTTGTATGAGGATAAGATGTGGACAGCTGCAGAGATGCTTGGCTTCCTTCATGTCTCAGGCACAAACTAGACACAGTGGCGGCAGACCTGGATGCCAGGAATGGATCTTTTCCGAGGACGATCATAATTTTGTCTAGTAGTAGTGTCTCCCCTATCCAAGCACATTGCCCAGTGTGCTCCAGACCCATTGGCCCCCTAGTGATGCGAATGGCCACATCCCCTATCATGCAACATAGAAGTTAAGAGACATTACCAGCAACGTTACTATGAAGTATGTTGCAGGATGGCCACTCATCTCCAACCGAGCTCAATGCAGTGCAGAGCTCAGCAACTAAAAAGCTCGGCATTCACATGATGTCATTGCCAAACATTCAGAAATGGTATAATGATGTACTGCTGACAACACATGCCGTTCCCTAGCCTTAGGCTGATTGGCTCTGCACCATCTCCAGAAGTGGTGCAGATCCAAATAGACCCATTGGGGTTGCTGCTGCATTACCTGGATAAGGGGGAAAGTTTCTCCTTACACCACGGTAGCAACCCCAAACCTGCGCAGGATAAAGCGCAGATCAAATGTCTTACCCTGTCTTAACACTTACTTAAGTGTTAGGATTACACTGCCTGAAAGTGTATTAAAATTTTTTTTCTTCAAAAGCCCATTAAGTAAGAATCATTTAGCAGTGCCAACATAATCCCAAGTGCTGCCAGAAAGTCAATTAGGAAAGTCAATTACGACCAGGTTGTTGCAGCCACAGTTAGAAGTTTGACATGTGGCCATGTTCTGTGGCCTGTGGCAACATCACAAGGATCCGCATTTGCAGGGATTCTGATAACAATCAGCACAAGGAATGTGTGGTGGGACAATGTTGCATTGCGTAAACATGGTGGGATGAAGGCATCTCAAGTAATCGTTCCTGGCAACTTTATTTTACAAAATGTGATGAAACTACAGATATACAGTATATATAAATATCTACTCATCTTGATACTTCTGCACTATCTTTTCAGAATCTTGGTGTATGTTTTAATTGCTGATGGATGCCCCTCTTTGTATTTTTTTTCTATGTTGTTCCTCACCTATTTTATCTTCCTATTTTCACCCCTTATTTCCTATTTTAGGAAGGGAGAGAGAGATGGAAAGAAGGATGGTATACGGATATGTGATTTTAGTAGAAAGTGGAGAAAGAGGAAGGGAATCAGTGCCTTGTGGGACTCTGGTTCAGGCAGAATAATTTCATGGGTTGGCTCTACTCCCTTTTCTAGTGTAAAATCCTGTCCCAACTTTGGAAGAAGCACGTATTTCTCATGAGTTCTCATGAGTTTTGAGCCAAAGGAGCCTTGCAACTCTTCCTATATCCACCTTAAACTATGAGTGGCAAATGTTACTAGTGTTTTTGGAAGGAAAGGGAGCCATTCTGTCCAGAAAGAACCTGCAGGGCAAAAACCAGAAATGTAGCTATGTTGGGACATTTTACACATGCGTTTATCACTGAGTTGTTTGTCACTTGGTGACTCAATGGCTGACCTGTATCAATCACACCCTTTGGAAAGCATTGTGCATGAGGTGATGAAAAGAATTGCCCTACCATGCTTCATCCAGGATGGCAGTTTCCGACAAGTGAGTTGTGTAGCGTTGCAATCATGGCTGATGAGCACACAAGTGTGAACTTCCCAGGAAAACTGGGTAAGGCCTTTAACTGAAATCCTGATGTGCTGGTTCCAGTCAGTGTGTGAGCAACACAGACCTACACAAAGATGTAGTCGGATGACTTAGTTGTCAGCATCTCCATGTGAGCCATTACAGGCAACAAACAGAGTGCTTGAATTGTGGAAGAATAGTTGGGGGAGTCCTTAATATGAGCTCCAGAGATGTGCCAGACCCACTGCATTGAGTCATGAGTTGAGTTGCGCTGATCCCCTGGCTCAAATCAACTCACAAGTCATAATGGGTGTCTATCACAACTCATCCTGAGCCACTGAAGAATTATTTTATACTCAAGTTCTAGTCATTACAAGAAACGGGTTGTAGCACAAAGCTGTGCACCATCTCCAGAACTGGCACAGATCCAAATAGATCCACAATTGCACACAAAGACACACAACAGAGTTGCAAGCACTCACAAATGTGAGTCAGGACTTGAGTCCATTTGAGTCATGAATCTTTTCTGAGTCACTCGCCCCAAGTTGTGAGTGATAAAAGTCAGTGATGCCCATGACTTGAGTTAGCATGAGTCACAAAAAAACAAAGTTGAGTCTTTATGACTTGGGTTCCCATCCGTAGTGAGTTCTGCTCTCTAACTCTTAGGCTTAGGCTGCAATCCTATGCACACTTTCCTGAGAATAAAAAGCAGGCCTCCGTCAGTCTTGGAAGTCTATGGTATCGTGCTTGGCGCTGCATATGAAGCACGAAAGCCTGGGTTGGATTGTTATGGAGGACAGGCTGTTACCCAAGCAGCAATTCCCCCCTCTCCACGCCACTGAATTAGTCCAATGGAAAGGCAGAGCCAATACAATTGGATCCAGCTGGCGTCGCAGAGCTGGGCTAAGGAGAGGAGTTCACCCTGTCTTGTGGGGCCGACCTGGGTCTCAAATCCTGGCCTGCTGGTTAACAGGCACACTGTCTAAGCCACTTGTGCCACCCACACCCATAAATCCCATTCAAGCACAATAAATCCCATAGAATACAATGGGATGTATAATGAGTAGGTATGCCCAGCATTGCACCCTTATATAAGTTACAATCTCTCCTATAAGCTTCTGATAACAGTGATAACTGTTGCCAAATACTGTATTCACTCAAATCTTATGCACCATCGAATCTAATGTGCACCCTCAAGAAGAGAGCCATGAGTATTGCTGCAGACCCTCTTCACCCTGGTCACATTTTGTTTGAGCTTCTTCCCTCTGGACGCCGATATAGGACTCTGTACACTAAGTCAACTAGGCACAAGGACAGTTTTTTTCCTTGTGCCATTAAATTGCTGAACCATCAACTATGCTGAGGGACTTTTGAAAATACTGAAGTAGTGTTCAATCTGATGTTTGCTCTGTATGTATTGTAGGTATTGTTTGATATTTGTGTGTTGGTGTTTGTATGTCTGCAGCCGTTGCCTAAGCCAAATTCCGGGTATGTTCATACTTGGCCAATCAATCAATCAATCAATCAATCAATCAATCTATCTATCTATCTATCTATCTATCTATCTATCTATCTATCTATCTATCTATCTATCTATCTATCATCTATCTATCTATCTTTATAATCAAAATACCACATTTACTCTAATCTAATTAACCATCGAACCTAATACACACACTGATTTTGGAGACTAAATGTTAGAAATCATTTATAAAGCGTTAGAAATCTGGGACCGCATTGCTTGCACCCCCATACCTCAAGCAGTGCAACATTTAGTGATTTGGTGGTGATTGGGCTGAAGTACAATGAAAAAGAAAACCAAATGAGCAAAAGTAACCAAAGCAACCTCACCTAACACAACAAGAAGCCCATTGGATTCTGTTGTTCATCCCCTTGGGACAGAGGTGGTGATTCCATTAATTGTTGGTGGAGCGTATGGAAGAGAGATGCTGTTTACACTCACTACCAGTGTGCGAAATGCAGTGACATTGGCTGGCAGCAGAGCACCCAGGTGCCAGTATACGCATGCACTTCCCTTATTCATTGGAAGGGGGGAAAACATGCCCTTCTGACCCCAGAGAAGCTGACTCTGTCTAGACAATGACTAAGAAATATGTTGTTAGTTTGCAGGGCTTTGAAGAGTGCAGACTGTCGCAGAGAAGGATAATATTCTGGAATAGTGGAGATGTGTTTGAGTGATGTATGGGGTAACAAAAGGGATTGCTCAGAAAGTGAAGCTGAGGTTGGAATTTGCCAGGAGTGAACACTGTTAGACAGAAAACTCTTTAAGATCCCAGTAATTTAACCAGCATCATATGAGTTTTTCACTGAGTCATACTCCTGGTCCATCTAGATAAGTGGTCTTCAACATTTAATTGTGCCACAATGCCTGTTAATGAATCAGTACATGAAATATGAGACTGCAGATCCACTGTTGGTCCTGTGTTCCTCCTGAGATCCTGACCACCTACCCAAACATCCTTCTACTACAGTCCACTGTTGCCAAGTACTGTATTCACTCAAATCTAATGCGCACCCTATACTTATAATCAAAATACTACATTTACTCTAATCTAATTAACCATTGAACCTAATGCGCACACTGATTTTGGAGACTAAATTTGGCTGGAAAAGGTGAGCGTTAAATTCGAGTAAATACAGTATTCTTATTAGAGAAAGCAGAAGAAATTATCATGAAACATGACACTAGTGACAGTTATTTTAGCTGAGCAGGTCTGGCATACAATCTCTTAGCACCTGAAAGAGAATACCAGATGCCTCCCCTTTTATCTGGTGGTGTTTAAGTTCAATGGCTAGAATCTTTTTTCATTCCCATTAATTTGCTGCAACCCCACAGCTAAGACTTCCCAATCCCAGAGCTGAAGAACACTGATCTGGGTCAGAGTCCAAACCCTGACCCAGGGGCCAGATGCAGCCGCAATTCAGCCTGTGGCAAGTTCCCTCTAACTAGTCCACAGGCAAGCATTGCAGTCCTCCAGATCTATCCATAATGCACTCTTATATGTAACTTTATGTAAATTTATTCAAATTTGAAATATACTGTACTGGTATCTAATGCGCTATCGAATCTAATGTGCACCCTATATTTATAATCAAAATACCACATTTACTCAAATCTAATTAACCATGAAATAAAATTTCATGGATTTCAAAATAAAATAACCATGGATTATAAAATAAAATGGATTTCAAAATTTCAAAATAAAATAACCATGAAATAAAACTTGACTATTCGCAACTGATTCCTCTCTGCAGAATCCAACTGCCAGTTGTGCTGAGTATATTTTAAGGTACACTCTCAGTTCATAAAGGGTGGCAATGGCCAGGTGAAACATACATGGTAGGTTATTGTTGTTTTTGGTGTCTATGACATTGAGAGTACAATGTCTCATTGTGAACTGCAAAAATAATTGAAATTTACTTTCTATCAATAACAAGTCTGAGTTGTTGTCCCTTGGGCTGGACTTACGTTGACAATCACTGAACTCTTTAGCAAATGGCAATTCCACCCGTCACACCACACTGATAGGATGTTGTTCTTGTGCTCATGAAGCCCTTTGGGGCACACAGTGAATGGTGAATCATCCCCGTTGTAAGGGGAGTGATTCATTCTGTCTGAGTCAAGCTGTCTAGGTTTGGCTGTATCAGGTACCTGTTTATCAGAGAACCAATGCTTGATTTTGCCCTGACAGTATTATACTAAAAACGCAACAAGCAAATCTGACAAATAAATAAGTGATTTCTCAGGATGTGTACTCTGGCTCGTGTGTACTGAAATTGTCTTATGAGATCTCATGCGTCATATTAGATGACTCATATCAGATCACTAACAGCATCTGCTTCGCTGCTACAATACTGTCTGCCTTACTTGGGCTCTCCAAATGTCACCAGCAATTTCCTCTATTTGAATACTATACCTGGGGCATCAATGAAAATACATATGAATGCTTTGACAACATGCTGTCTAAGTTATCCACTTGGCCTGTGGGGTTTTAATCTCTACTTTCCCTTCATCCTGTTTTCAGGCGTCGAACACAAATGAAACACAAAACCACAGAGATGTTTGATTTTAGATTTTTTTTTTAAACAACTTTAAATACAGTACTGAGTATAAATTAATTTTTACATACAGTGGGTGGTGGGGAAGGAAAAGGCCATCCTTGCAGATGAAAAGATACAGGAAAACAAATTGTCTTTAAGACATGAGGGAAGGGACTGGAAAGCAAGAAATATTTTTCAGTGTCTGAAATACAAGTTTTGGGTGTAAGGCAGAAAAAGTCTCCCTCGATAGTTTGTTTAGATCTTGCTACTGGTCTCCTTTATGGAACTATATTGAGAGACCACAGTGGTTTTGCTGTATGAGTCAGTCTTCTATTTGCCAGTAACATTTGCCCACACTGCCTAAACACATGTGGTTTATTAGAGACTACAAAATTAAGTTTTTCCAGGTATTGTGTGTCCTTTTGTGGGTAGGAGTCTGAAGAGCAACCCACCATAACAGGCAGTAGGCTATGATGGTAGATATCTATGATCTACTATAATAGATATTATAGACTATGGTATTTTTGATAGAACTCCAGAATTCTGTACAAATGCCATCTCAAAGGGGGAAACAGGCCCTAACCCATCTTTAACAGTTTTGAGAACAGGACCTGGGATATGGGACAATCCTGAATGAAGTGAAATTGCCCATTTTTTGTATGGAAAAGGAGTTAGAATAAGAGAATTCTTCCGGGGAGCACATTTTCTGTTCTATCCCATACCTTATTATCCCATAAATCTGGTATTAAAATAGGTATACCCTTCACAATATTACTTTGTGATAGGAATATATTTCAATGGCAGCAAAAAAAGTTTCCACCAGCTCAGTTACAAAATGGGGCAAATCTGAATTTTGGATCAAATCTCATTTCCAAAGTTGGCACCAGGTAAATTTAGCATAAGCTGAATAGTCTATTGAGAATATATATATAATTTAAAGAGGGCTTTCTCCATCTTTTTCTCTGCACACCCTTCTCTCCTAACTATTGTACACAATGTGCTACTATCTGAGTTCCACTTTGACCACCTGATTTACCTGGACCACAACTCTAAAACAGTCAGTGCATTTGGCTTACTCAAATTGCATTTTATGCATTTGTCGTGCTCTAAACTTCTCAAGCAGACCTGGGAACTGGAGAAACAGCAGAGGTAGGAAGCAAAGGAGACTAGCCCTACAATCCAGAGTAACAACAGAAGCACGTAAGAGACATTACATGCACCCATCATTACTGCACCACCTAGTGAAAACCTATGGGAAAATCATACTGCAATCCAGCGTAAATTGCTCTTACACTGGAGCAAGGACTCCCCGTAGTTACTCTGGATTGCACCCATGATGTGGAAAGGAGGAGTTCAACCACATGGGTGACATCCGTGTCTCTACAATATCTGGCTCTCCCACCTTTGGATCAAGAGAACACAGCAAATGAAAAGTGCTAAAGAGGTAGGTGGGAAATCAAGACTCTTTGTTCTTAACAACAAAGTTGGTGAAACCTGATCAGTTTAGTCCTCCACTAAAAATTAGTCCTTGGTGTTTTTAAGGTATTCAGCTTTTGTCCTGTATACGAAGTGGATATCTTTTTGAATATTTTTGTCCCCAACATTAAGTATTCTTAAGAAGAATAAGAATAATCATACCTGAAAACAAGTCACAGTGCAAGCCTAACCTCTGGTTAGGCCAGAACAAGTCCACTGCTGACCAGGGGGTGTAGCAAAAGTGACATAAGGCACTTTTTGCACCACTCCAGGGGGGGATGACACCAGTGCACAGATAGGTGCTGGCTTCCCCATGCCACCATGGGAACATGTAGATGGGTGAGTTGTACTGGTCTAAATTGGTTAGGACTGTTCATTTAGTATTTCACTCTGCAAGACACTCAAAACCTTATGCTTGGATCACATTCTTTGGTGAACTAGAAAGATTGTGAACCTTTATGAGTGGAGAGATGAAATGTAGGATGAGTTGGAGAAACAGAAAATGTTACAATAGCAAGTAGTTAGTGAGGACCAGCCTGTTCTGTTGGCCTCCTTTGCTTCCTACTGCATGTATTCATTGCTACTGACTGAATCTTTGGGCAGAGGCTCTGGTCATACAGCACAAGCAAAGTGACAGCCAGTTCTTTTCTTACAGCTACCATTTTGTGCAATCAGGGAACAGTGTCATTTGCATCAGATAAGAGGATGTTGACCTGAGGTTATTAAATATAAGTCAGCGTCTTTAGCGTCTGCACATTCACAGCTGTGGCAGAGGTGGTGGTAATATCCAGAAATAAGTTCACACACATATGCTGTATGGAAGGCTATGACATGTATGTGTAACTGACTCAAGACGATGATGTATTCAACCCACTACTTTCCAGTCTGATTTGCAGAAGTTCTCTTAGTCCCAGGCAGAGGTCTATCTTTATACTGGTACTAGAGGTGCCTCAAGCAGGGATACCAGTGACTGACCTTGAGGCGTCATACATGCAGCCTAAGAACATGCTTTAGCATGGTTATAACTTGCTCCTCTAAAAATTAAATGCATGGTCATAAAGGCTTCTCCAAGGGATGCAACAACCCAGTCTGGGATGAAATCCCAGTTCATCCAGACATGCTATAATTTACCAGATTTCTTCATTTGCTTGTTTTAGTAGCATGGGCAAAAGAAGCAAAAGTACATAGTTAGTGCAGATGAGGAAATTTGCACTTTAATGTATACATGAAGCTATGCCGAAACTGTCACTGAACTTCTATGTAATTCAATCACAGAATGACCTGTGGACTTACTTGTCCACTCTTAGTGGACACTCCTGGGGAATCCAGTCTTGCTCTCAAGATCAGAAGGCATGCAGAAATGGTTTACTCTGAAAAAGGAGTCTGAGGGTCAGAACATGATTCCTCTGGCTTTCTATGAGGACTGTAGAAGAAAACAAGGCAATAGGAGATGGTACCCCTGCCACTTCTGTTACCCACATTCTTGAATCCACAGATGAGGGTTGCAGATACACTGCACATTTGTTTCTTCTATCCACACCCTTGAGATGTTGCCCAAATGTAGCAACAGGGTTGTCTCCCTGCATTGGAATAAGTCCATCAGAATCTCTCAGCTATACTCATTTAAAAAAACTCATTTTGAATTCCAACTGAGTTTTGAGAGACTGGAAACAGGATATGCCAAGCCCTCCACAACCATGTGCAACAAAGGCCTCTTTGACCTGCAAGGATCCCTGAACAAGGAGAAGGGCAGTGGTTCCTCTGCAGCCCAAATGCTTCCTTCCACTGGCCATACATGCACCATCAAACTGACTGCAGAGTGGTCAGGTGCAGGCAACCTGATGTCACTGGTTCTGTTCCCGAGGCATGACATGTTTTAGTGGTTTAAAAAATAAAATATACATACAGACATCGAAAATATCTACTAAGACATGACGACATAAGTCCTTAGTGCATTTGCTGTCATCAGTTGCCACTCAGACTGCCTTGAATTGGGTCCAGTTAACCTAAGCTGGAAACAGCCTAAGCCCAGTTAACCTCTGGATGTGAGGAAAGAAGCTCCTCATTTTCCTCCACCTTCAAAAGGAGAGTGGACCACAAGTGCTTGCCACATTTCCATTGTGTTCATTGTAGCAGGAAGCACATGGTCCCTCCAAGCTGCTGGGTTTTCTGCTGTTTATTCCCCACCCGAGTTCTCTTCCTTTGGAAGTACGCTGAAATGCAGCTAAAAGGAGCAAAAAGTAAGATCTCGTAGGATAAACTTTGGTGGGAGAACGTCCAGCAAGCGAGGAATCAGGAAGCACCATTTGCCGTCCAAAATGAGTGGTTGAGGCAGATGGACGGAGAGAAACTCTGAGGACCCCATGGGGGCAATACAGCAAATATATTAAATAATAAACCTGAAAACAATCAGAAAAGGGTAAGTTAAGATACTGTCATGTCCCAACAGAACAATTTTATTCTCGTTATGATGAGAACAGCAAGTATGCTCCACTGAATATAACTGGACTTTCTTCTGAATAAACCTGTCTAGGTCTGCACTGCACGCTATGGGGTTCTCAGATCTTTTTTCTGTATCGGAGAATCATACCTTGTTATTTATTAAATTTTAAACCCACTGTTCTGCTCTACTACTGTGGGCCGATATGCCACCAGATCAGCCCAAAACTGTTAAAATAATACAATTTAAAACAATATACAGTTCAAATATAATAACTGTATAATAATACAACACAATGTTACAATTATATAATTATAATTAAATAAGACTATAAAACGATTTACAATAAATACGATTATGAAAAATGGGGGGAATGAATCCCAGAAAAGGAATTTTCAGTGTTGTCCTGCTTTAAAGGAAATTGGGGTCTGTAATTTTGGGGTCCATTGGGGTCCCAATGGAAGAGATATTCCACTCAATATCTCAAGGCCAATTGAGATGTACTCAGTGCCACACACATACACCCCCAAAATTCAAATTACAGCCAAACAGCAAACTATGGACTATATCAGGCAAACTGATAAAGATATCTAACTGATATTTATAGAAATATTCTATTTAGAACTTCATCCGGCCTGAAGGCTTTATACTATAGCAGTCTTACAGAATTTGGAGGTTTTTTAGGGGAGAGAGTAAAGTAGAGGTAGAAAGTGAAGTATGATGATGATGATTTTCGTTACCATTTTTCCACAAGAGTATCTTATAAAGTGGTTTACATGGTAAAATAAATCATGTAGGAATAAGTGAGATGTAGGAAGCAGTGACAAAAAATGAGCCTGCTGTTATTGAGCTCTGTTTAGTCCTTGCAGACAAAAACACTCCTTTGTTTTAGGAATCCCATCCCAGTGGAGAGATGAACAGTCACCCTGACAGACGAGTAATTGTTCCTTTCCTTTGATCAGGACTTTCCAGTCAACAGGTCTGTGTATTGCTGCACCTATTATGTCTTCCTTCCTGGACAGGTGAAATGCCATTAAGTCTAATCAGACAACCATACAATGCCACATTCCTTGATAAACAAATCCCAGAGGAGGAAATATTTATTCCTTGTCTCTTCCTCTCATTTTGTGACCCTGATTTGATCAATTCTGATTCTCACATGTCCCGCAAAGGAACCATGCTTCAAGCTACACTGTCTTGATGAGCTGAAATTGCCAGGTAACACTTTACACAGAAGGCAGGCTGCTTACAAAGCAACTAAAGGCTTGATCCTAGACTTGTCTACTCAGAAGTAAGTCCCATTGTGCTCAATGGAGCTTTATCCAAGAAAGTGTGCATAGAGGATGATAGCTACAAGCATTTTCCATGATGAGAATATCTTTATCATATGTTTTGTCTTACATATTATCTACTACATATATACATTATCTAAGCATTATCTGTGGGCTGTGGGTGGCGCAAGCGGTTAAGATGCTGTGTCTGTTAACCAGCAGGCCAGGGTTCGAGACCAGGTCGGCCCCACAAGACAGGGTGAGCGCCTGTCCTTAGCCCAGCTCTGTGACGCAGCTGGATCCAATCGTATTGGCTCTGCCTTTCTATTGGACTAATTCAGTGGCGTGGAGAGGGGGGATTTGCTGCTTGGGGAACAGCCTATCCTCCATAACAATCCAACCCAGGCTCTCGTGCTTTGCATGCAGTGTTTGCAGCGCCGAGCACGATACCATAGTCTTCCAAGACTGACGGAGGCCTGCTTTTTTATACATTATCTACTACATATATTTGAAATCTACCTTAATAAAGAGGCCCAAACAGGACTAGGACCTACCTAGGGTGTACTGTGACACTGAACAGAGGTGACCCATGCCACATATTAGCTTCTTTTTTAAGTGACTTCTCCTGCACTGACATTTTATTGCAAAATGTCCACACTTTCTCTTTTCTCTGGAATTGCCATTCCTTGTTCACTCCCTTAGAATGCAATCCAAATCATTGCCATATCACTGCATTCCAGTGTTGTCCTCTAGAGTCTAGAGTCAGATCAAATCAATTCTGCAGATCTAATAGAGTGAAAATTAGGATTTTTTTTGTTCTTGTTATCTGGACTAATTCAGTGGCGTGGAGAGGGGGGATTTGCTGCTTGGGTAACAGCCTATCCTCTATAACAATCCAACCCAGGCTTTTGTGCTTCACATCCAGCGTATGCAGCGCTGAGCACAATACCATAGTCTCACAAGACTGACGGAGGCCTGCTTTTAATCTGCAAAACAACTGCAGCACTAAAATCTCTGGCATGGACGTACAGTGCTATGTGACTTTTAAGGGCTATTGCACTCCTAATTAAAAGCTTCTTGCTAACACCTTCTGCTCTTGTATTGCAATATAAGAAGCAGAAACTGCAAGGAAGAGGCAACTAATTAACATTGATGGGGACCTCTGCTTCCAGCTAAATGCATATAAGCTATTCTTAAGAGCGCTAGTGTGGAAACAACTCACAGTAAAGATTTTGCAGTGGAGTTCCTAAGCATGCACAAAACAGCAGTTTTATTTGTTGCAATTACCTGACATTTGTGGTTTTGCCAACCAGCATCTCTATGCTGGGAAGATTTCTTTCAGTGTTTTCTTATTATCATGTACGTGCTTGAACTTCCGATGCTTCCTCTTTTGTGGGTGCAGTCGCTGTACTCGTGCTCTTACTGGATGAGAGCCTACGGTACTTGAGGGTGACCCACCTGCTGTAAAAAAACAGAGCACAACATACTTTGGAATGAGAATATACTGAGACCGAAAACAAAAACCCATTCCTTTAATTATTATGAATACAGGTGCAACCTCTGTCTGTATCCCGGGGAATCTGTTCCAGCCACCACCACCCGGTCCCTCCTGCAGATACAGAAACAGCAGATACAGGGATACCTACCTCCTTGCACTCCCAGGAGCATCAAAACAGCATGTATTGTTTTAAGGCTTATTATGATGAAGTGTTTTTTTGCTTTTACAGGTTGCTATAAGCTTGCAAGGATTTCTAAATCCTAAAACCTTCCTGGGAGTAAGACCCATTAACACAATGGGGTTTACTTTTAAATAGACATGGTTAGATTGTGCTGTTAGTGATATGCCAGCAGTCTGCCTACACATTATAGTGACCTGTAAATGCAAGAAACACTTCAATGTGGTAAGACTTTAAACAACATTAACAGCCTTGTGGAGGGTGTCCACAGGGGTCTGTTGTTAAAGCAAATCTGTTGTGCTTAGCACATCTGTTGTTAAAGGGGTGGGGATTAATTTATATATTACCTGTCTTTCCAATGCTAATGCAAAACCCTAAAGCAGCTTACAAAGCTTTTATCCTTTCTCCTCACAACAATCCTGTGAGGTAGGTGAGGCTAAGAGTTAGTGACTGGCCCACGGTCACCTAGGAAGCTTCATGGCTGAGTGGGGCAGGGGATTTGAACCTGGTTTTTCCGGATTCCTGTCCATCTCTACACCATCCTGGCTTATAAATTGCTTTTCAACAAGAAGGTCTCAAAGCAGTTTACATAAGCAAAGGGAATAAAAAGGGAATAAAAAGATGGGAATAAAGGGAATAAAAAGATGATTCCTTCCCAAAGGGTTCCCAACTAAATGGTGATTCCCAACTAAAACCACAAGGAATATGCCAGTGACAGCCACTGGAAGGGATGCTATGCTTGGATGACCAAGAACAGCTGCTCTCTCTCTCTCTCTTTAAAACTCCAGAGCCTTGCTTTTAAAGGCACTTTGCTGCCCAGTTAGCAGATTTACTTTCGGCTTCTTCAAGTTACTCTTCATACTGGCCCAAAACTCTCATAAAAATCAGTTCTGCAATACTCACTTCTATGTTCACGTGAATTTGCCCGACTCATTTGTCGGGGTGATACCGCCTCACATCGACACTCCAGGTGGTCCTCCAGGGTTACAATGACTTTGTTAAACACTGGCTTCTTTAGAACAAGTTCAATTTTATTTACCTATAAGGAGAGATTTTTTTTAAAAAAAATCAATGCCATCTAAACATGCTGACCTTAAGCTTTCAACTAAAGTAATGCCGATGGTGTTATAATTTTGAAAGGCTTTCTAGGTTTTGGATAAAATTTTGAAGTAACACCGTTCAACATAGCTCTACATATTAACTTGCTTGGGGCAACTGGAAGATTTCACTATGAATCAGGAAGATATATTTTCAATCAGCAACATTTTCATTGCAAACAAGATCTCCTTTTTGGTGACCTGAATATGCAGGATGAGCTGGGTCGGACCCACAAATCTGAGCCAAAAGGCCATCGAGTCTACACGCCTATTGTGAGGGACCAGCGCACAATATTCCTCCCACCCAGATCATTCCATCATATTGAGTTACAAGATTAATTTCAGGAAGGCACCTCCAGACTTCTTAGTTCCAGACTAGCTGCAAGGAGGTCAAATAACATGTGTTGTGGCTCGACAGTGGTTAAGATATACTACTGGTGCTTACTCCTGGGTAAGATGGTAGTCCTATTGCAGACAATCTTTACAAGCTACCATTGATTTGATTGCAGGCTTGTTTCCTACCCAGAGACTCCACAATGACCAGATCCCCAGTTTATCTTTCTTTGAAAGCCCGCTCTGCACACTTCAGGACACATGTTGCTTTCTAGGCAAATATTTCCAACTAAACAATAATAGAGATCTCTATTTTCAGGGAAAGCATTTCCAGGTCGCATTTTTCGGCCAACCTATGACCTCCTGTTTGCTTTTGTTCCACAAAACAACTCACACTTTTGCTATCCTCACCTCATTTTCTTTTATAGAATATGGATTTTTTTTTTGGAGAAAGGAATTTCCTGCACATGGCTGGTGTAATGTATCCTCTCTCGACCCATGGAATTCGTTTAGGTCAAGCAAGAGATTTGCATTATATTTTAAAATGCATAGTCTGGGAGGAAACATGGAAATTGCTATTGCCTGGATAAGCAGAAGGATCAGAATGGAGCCAGTGACGTAGCTAATGTTCATGTAGCTTGGTGCAAAGCTCAAAATGTTGCCCTGGAAGTGATGACATACCGACAGTAATGACATCCCAGTTTTATTTTTAAATTTTCCTCTGGAACAACAAAATCAAATTTAATTAAGTAAAAATATGAAAATTGTGCCCCTTATTGCTTAGGGAAACTGTGCTGGGCCAAAGGGGAATTATTATTTTTTCCCTGTTAAATATAAGAGGAGCACCACTTAGAAGAAGTGCCTGTAAACCCAGTTAGCATGGGTTAACTGTATTATTATATATGTATATGGAAATGAGAGCAGATTCATATTAACACCTTATTTGTTCCATACACAATATCAGAATTGCATCCCATTGGCTCTCAGAGCAATCAGTATCACAGGAAAGTTAAGAAAATCCACTTTTTGTCCCATCAGCTTTTGTGTTTTCATTTTCTGGTTAATTGGCCATTACGTTTTATATAGAATATAGATATTCCAATGCAGTTTGTTACATTGCATTCTGCATTAAATTACCTTTCCAATGATATATAACATGATTGTATTGTCATTCATAGGTAGCCTGTTTCACCTACTAGTGGCAAGCTCAGCTTGTAGCCCCCCTTAAGGTTGCAGTCTGGTGCAACTGCACCGCCTGCACTCCCCTAGCTACACCTGGGTTAGAGCAGACCACACAGGATAATGAGGAGAAGCTCCTGTTTTAGGCTACAATCATATCCAAAATTTCCTGGGAGTAAGTAAATTTCCTATTGACTATAATGGGACTTACTTCTGAGTAGACATTCATAGAATTGGGCTCTTTTGTATTTGAAGACCACAGTTCTGAGATTCAGATCTGCCAAATCTATCAATGGACTGCCTATTTTAAGGCTTCATCAATCCCTTAACATCCATAATACTTTTGCTTTGCTTAATATAGGGTATGGGAGGTTTATTTCTTCTCCATCCTAATATTCCAGACATGGTGCACAATCCTAAACATGTCTACTCAAAAGTAAGCCCCATTGTGTTCAGTGGGTCTTACTCCCAGGAAAGTGTCTTCAGGATTGCAGCCTTTGAAGCCTTATGAGTCTTTGAAGACCTTATGAGGTCTTACTCATAAGACCTCAGCTCCTCAACATTAAAATAGAAAATATGTTATTTTACAGTCCAAATAACAGTGTTCCTGGAAATAATCATCTTGTCTGAAATGGAACTGAAACAGACTTTTCAAAATGAGGTGAGCAATCCAAGCAGGGCTTCTTGCAATTTTTTAGTTTCTCGGTTAAGACAAACACAAGAAGCCTTCACTACTGTGAGATGTTGGTCAGTCAATTCAGGCTGCAATTTACAAAGGAAGTAAAGCAAAGGTTGAAGGCTCCACACCTCAATCTTTACATACTACTTCTACTACTACTACATATGTTTATAGACACTGCTTTCAGTAAGAAATAGGTCACAAAATGGTTTACATATGAGCTGAAGAGCACACTTTAAATGTTTCCTGCAATAGGGCATATTATAAAAAATGCATCACAGTATGCACATCCTATTCCTATGAGCAGTCCGATGTTCCAGGGGCAACGCTACAGAGCCTTGTTTCCATTAGCCCCAGAGATTGATGAAAGCTACAATCCAGAGTAACTGTAGGACCTTTTACACTGACGTAGTTATGGTGCCACCTATGGGGAACCTATGGGAAATGCATAGAGTAATCCAGAGAAACCCTACAATCCAGAGTAACTACGGGAGCATGTAAGAGACATTACGTGTACCCGTAGTTACTGCACCACCTAATGAAAATCAATGGGAAATTCATACTGCGATCCAGAGTAACTTGTTCTTACTCCAGAGCAAGGACTCCCCATAGTTACTCTGGATTGCACCCTAAGTGCCTCTTACATCTTCCCTTAGTTACTCTGGATTGTAGGAGAAGCCAGCCTTGATTGAAAAATACACAAGCAGAGCAGAAACACACAGAATCGCCTTTGGTGGACGGTAGATCTCAAAAAGGCAATGTACATTCAAATTCTGCTCCCCCAATTCCACCAGAAATCATCTATTCTGTGTCCCCACCTTTTTCTGTCCATTCAGTTCCAAACTGCAATTAAACACACACATACATAATACCCTTGCATGCAAATTTCTCAGGACCATCCACCCTAAGGCCATTACAGAAACTTTAAGGTTTCTGGTCAATATCTAATTCCTAAAGAGGAACAAAATCCATATGATAGGTCCATTCATGGCAGTAAGCTGGCCAAGCTCTGATAGCTTTTAATGAGCTTTGTTTTATAATTGGATTCAGGTAGAAACTTCAAAGGTCAAAATGTTTTCCAATCTGCACTAGTTGTACACTTGCAGGTTGATAGTTTTGCTGAAAGAGAAGGGTAAAGATTTGTGGAAAGGAAAGCAGTCTTTGCCTACCTGGATGGGTCGCACACGAACCCGTGTGGGGCGACACTGCATGTTTCGGGTGTTGCAGCAACCTGTGCATCGCTGTACCTCCACACAGGGTGGCCACACAAGGAAGTTGGCATTGGTGGGGTCCACCATGCTCCGGGAGATTTCAAAGACTTCTGTCCGCGTCTTGCACTCAGCAAGTACTGCTGCCTCAACAGGTTCACTTCCACCTAGAAGGGACCAAGAGTAACACTTCTTGGTGAAATCAGTCTTGGAACTCATTATATTCCTTCTTATTCAATTCAACAACATGCTTAGTTTCACTTACTATCCTAACACTGTCAGCTTGCACGGTACCCAGTGCAATTTAGTTGGCAACCTCAGGTCTTTTGGGGAAATTGAATATATTTCCCCTTACCCAATCTGCCTTATAGGGCTACTTCAATCTATGCCAGCTATATTGATGCGCATGGGAGTGTTGCACATGGGGGAATGATGCTCATGAGGGGATGATGCACATAGGGGTGTTGCATATGGTGCGCATGGGAGGATGTTGTACGGGGGTATTACGCATGGGCGATGATGTACATGGGGGGATGGTGTGCAGTGGGGGGATGGTGAATGGGGGAATTTTACTCCCGCAAGGTGGTTATGTTTTCGCTAGTTTAAAATACAATGTTTAACTGGTGCAGCTCATGTGTTCAATCGCTGTTCACTGAAATAAGGTTTAAAGTAATGTATGCTGAAAATGTAGATCATCCATGTCCAATATTTCCCTGGTGCTCTCTAGATGCATCTTTTTCACATGCACAGACTCAAAAATAGAATATAAACCTGCAGCAATACTCATAATGTCCATTGCATACACAAGTGATTTTCAACCACTGGGCCATGGCACACTTGTGTGCCACGGATGGTCTTGCAGGTGTGCCACAAGATTTTTTGGAGAATCCATAGGACAATTGGGGGATTTGAGCCCTCCTACCAGCAGCATTTTGTGCCTTATCCGTGAACAAAAAAACTGATGGTGTGCCTTGATAATTTGGGTGCTTTGTCAGTGTGCCAGGAGATGAAAAAGATTGAAAATCACTGGTGTAATTAATGTCCTCAGACCATAAGCTATTACGACTCACCTAGACTCCGTCTCCCTCGGGACAAAAGGATGGGATTTTGACCAGGATGTATTCTGGTGGAGTTCAGGTATAAACTGGAGCTATCCACTTCTGCAAGAGGGTAAAATCATAAATAAGACAATGCAAAATTTCCAGCACTGAAGCGAGATCCATAGAAAAGGGAAGTAATTGGATGATTTTTGGGCTGGCTCAGATAGAGTTCTAATGACCTTGTCTTCCCAGGACAGTTATTGGGAAGGTCAGCTTAACTGCAAAGAGTGAGCTGTTGCGATCTTGTGGAATAGTTCATAATAACTATTAAATAATAATTTATAATAACTTCAAAGTCTGCATCATGACCCCTCCCATAGTCCTGCACTCAAATGAATTATACCCACTGATAACTCTGCTTGTTCAGTCTCTATGTTTTATTCTAAATCCAAATTGGAAGATATGAAGAGTTCATTTTTTTCCAGCTAGCAACAAAACTAAGGCTTTGGGACAACAGAGAGGAAGGGGTAAGGAACAGAAGTAGGTGGAAAGAAAAGAAAAGGCAGATAGGGAAAGACAGGTAGATAAAGAATATGCAACTTCTACATACAGGAATCCTTTCAGAACATATTCTGAAAATATTATCTTTAGAGCCAGGAAGGCAACAAATATTTTGTGTGGGAGGTTTTTTTTTTCAAACACAGGATAAAATTGCCAGGAATCCACATCCTGCACCAGATACCAGATCAGATATGTGGGATTTCAGCAGCATCAGAGTATGTCAACATCATAGCTGATGTTCAGAATTTGAGATGAAAAATGCTACATGTGTCATCTTAATATGGCACATATTACAGATTTAAGACAGTGTGCCTGTTAACCAGAAGGCCAGGGTTCGAGACCCGGGTCGGCCCCACAAGACAGGGTGAGCTCCTGTCCTTAGCCCAGCTCTGCGATGCCAGCTGGATCCAATCATATTGGCTCTGCCTTTTCATTGGACTAATTCAGTGGCGTGGAGAGGGGGGATTTGCTGCTTCGGTAACAGCCTATCCTCCATAACAATCTAACCCAGGCTTTCGTGCTTTGCATGCAGCGTATGCAGCGCTGAGCACGATACCATAGTCTTTCAAGACTGACGGAGGCCTGCTTTTTAAACATGAGCATGCTCACAGTGCAATACTGAGCATGTTCAATGCCACTTCCACAAATCCCATGCCAAAAAAGTTTTGAAATTAGCTCTAAAGTATGTTCATCTACATTCCAGAAATCATAAATTAGCAGATTTACGTGTTTTATACTCTCATTCCTAAAATATGAACATTTTATACATTTCAAAATACCATGCATATTATTCATTCTGTAAAATTGTTTTCTAGTTATTCCCAATTTCCCAATTCCTGTGATACATTCTTTCTCCAAATAAAGTAGCTGCTATTGAACCATCCAAAAAAGCAACAGCAAAACTTCATTGACCTGTACTATGCATACAATGAAAAAATAAATTTTGTACCCATTAACCTTGGACAAGCAGGCATTATAGAACATGAACTATTGGGAACAACAGCAAATTAGCTGTTCTATAACAGCATTTCTATGCGCTGCAGGTACTTGATTTTAGTTTTAATGATTCTGTGTAAGTTTGCCTTCACTGTTCTGTTAGTTGCATTGGGCCTGATTCTGTAGGAGAGGGAGATATTAAATGTTTAGAAAGACATGCATAATATCGGAATGCTAAAACAAGATGTTTGGATGCTCTGGGTGACAGGGTGAAAGAAATACAGGCATCCCTCACTTTCTGATGGTTCATTTTTTTACAGTTCTGATCTTTCAACACATTTCAATTATACACATGATTCATTCATATTATCATTCATTCAACACATGCTCCACTCTTTCAACCTCACTCTGCAGGACTAAAAACTAAAACTGTCTTCCCTGATGTTGGTTTGCAAGTGACATGGTGATCAAACTTCCTTCAGTAAATAATCATCATTCAAAAATAAGATATTCACTTCCCACACATGCCTTTGTTCATTTTACTGTAGTTGTTGTGTATTTTGGGTATGTGATAATATGTAAATTAAGCTTTTGCAAGTAATATTTCCGTCTTTTTGGTGGCCATTTTGCATTTGCAAGCTGAAAAAGATTGGGTTCCATTTTTCAAGTTTTCACTTTTGCTTGGTGCTCTGGTCCCTAACCTGTCTAATAAGTGGGGGACGCCTGTACATGTTAAATTTTAGGCACTAAAGGCACAATCCTATCTAACTTGCTGATGATAGCTGTGCACTGCACCTTATGGTGGTGGGGGACCTCCTTATGGTAAGGAAACATATGTTCCCTTACCTCGGTGCTGCACTGTGGCTGTATCAATGTTGGAAAATTGAACAGGCCCTTAATAAACTTAAGGGGAAGGGGGAAAAGGCTTGCCAACTTTTTCAGATCAGTTCCTCAGAAACACCCCTATGTGTTCCCATAGGAAATGCTGAATACAGCAATCCCCGTCACACCTCCCCAGCCTGGCCCAAAGCTAACAGCTTCTTGATCGTCGAGGACAATGGCAGCATTCAAAGACAGTTCCCGCTCAGCTGCAAAATCTTTTATTTTGAGAAATAGTTGACTTCGAGAGGGAAGTTGGACATACGTCAATGCCACGGGATTAATTTGGATGGATTCAATACAGGCTGCATGAGCTGTGTATCTTGAGAGTTGGTGAGCACATGTCCACTGAGCACATGCACATAGTCAGTAGGGATGTGAGGACTTTCTGGAAGAGATGAGGCAACTCTCAAATGCTTCAGATGTGATCTCTGATCTATGGATTGAAACTGCACTGAGAGGCTATAGTTCCTATATCTCTAGGAAAGATTAGTCACTGGGGTGAAACGGTGCCTTTTATTTACGCCACAGGGCCTGACAGCTTGTGTGTGCCTCTCCCCACCAAACTTCTTCCATCCTCATTCTCTGGAAGGTTATCGGGGGGGGGGGGGCTGCCTTTTTGCAGCAAAGGTTAAATTGACAAGAAAAAAATATATAGTAGTGCTATTGATTTGAAACAAGTCTTCTATTGAAAGGCAGAATTCTCCATTCAACCCCACTTCCCCAAAGGGTGTCCTTTTTTTAATAGGGTAAGTCCAGCGACTGCTGACGAGGGCAGTTGAGCCTGCCTTGGAAAAGCTATTGCTTCTAATTTTGGAAGCCACACCATTGTACGGCTTGGAGAGTTCAAAGGTGGGGAATGAGGTGGAGTGTGGAGAAACCTAGTCGCCTTTCTGTAAGGGAAACAATAGCAGAACGCAGCTGGTGCCTCCCTCCCCTCATAGGCATTTTGAAAGGGAGCGGGAATGCTTTTGAGAATGCGCCAGTGGTCCAACTGGACTGGGAAACAAAAGCAGGAAATTCTGTTCCCCCATAGATAGTGTCTCGGCAAGGATTACAAAGCTGCAACAGACAAAACACAAGAGAGAAGGCAAGGCGGGATGAGGGGGATAGAAAGCGTTTATAAATACATTCCAGGGACAACCCGGCGGCCATGACGCGTGCTCACATTCCTACACGTGCCAAAACCCCCACAGTCTAACCACTACTGTGTGACCTCAGTCCTGTGGGCAGGTATCCCTGGAGCATCACAACACCGCCAAAGAAAGCTTCATTGCCCAGTCACAGTGAAAAAGGAATAAAGTACATTTTCCCCTGCCCAGCTGACCATCCTCATGCGTCTTTGTGTTGGCCGTTCCTGCTTTTTCCTCAAGCAAGAGGAAACTGGGCAAAAACAAATAAATAAATCACAGGGCAGCAACTATATCAGGAATCATGGAAGTCTGTTTTCAAGCACAGAATCAGATGACATTACCAGGCTCTGGTGTGATGTAAAAGCCAGAGGTTCTGGTGAAAATCTACAGTGTGATTGAAAAGTCAGAGGTTTTTAAGATTGAAAAGTCAGAGGTGCTTCTGTTTTTAAAAATCCTATTCATGATTTTGAAGCAATAAAATCCTTTAAAAAATACTGAATGCTAAGGAAGTCCTAGTTCCTGGTGTGTAATTACTTTGCTCTAAAATTCCTCACTCTGGTCCCTCTGCCACATGCTAAGCCTGATTTAAACTAACTAACTAACTATCTATCTATCTATCTATCTATCTATCTATCTATCTATCTATCTATCTATCTATCTATCTATCTATCTATCTACAGTATTTATATACCACTTTTCAACTGAAAAGTTCACAAAGCGGTTTACAAGAAAATGAAAAAATTAATAGCTAATTAATAGCTAATGGGTCCCTGTCCCAAAAGGGCTCACAATCTAAAGTGCAAAAAGAACACCAGCAGAAGCCACTAGAACAGACATTGCTGGGGTGAGTAGGGCCAGTTACTCTCCCCCTGCTAAATAAAAGAGGAACACCCACTTGAAAGAGTGTCTCTTGCCCAGTAAGCAGGGGTAATGCAGGGTAACTAGGTATACATGCTCAGCTGCTCTAGGGTTAAGAGTTATATCTGCCTAATGGCACTATCCGAAGCATAATTACTCAGAAACCAGTTCTTATGAATACAATGAGAAATACTCTTGATTGCTGTGGTTCATAATCTGGGGGTTGTGGTTCCCTAGGACAGTGGTACTCAAATTAGGGGTCGGGTCTCCCCTGGGGGTGATGATCTGGGGCCAGGGGGTCACAAGAGGGTGGGATCCACCATCTTGGAATCTGGCTCTGGGCTTTTCTGGGAGTGTCTCATTGAACACAATGGGACATACTTCCAAGTAGACATGGAGGAACTCTGGCATTACAGTGATGTCACATCCAGAAAATTTGACAGGGGGTCTCAGCCAGATTTTTAAGTTTGGACTAAAATTTGTAAGTTTACGTTTGGGCTAAAATCCCCGAGTACCACTGCTCTAGGACAACTGGAACCATTGCACTCAATGGAACCACTGGAACCACTCAATGGAACCACAATGGAACCTCATTAAGGGGAGTTACGATAATGGTGATGGTGACAAAGGACACTGGTGGTAGTGCTGGTCTTCCAGGAGGTAGACCCTCTGTGGGCTTCTCTGTGCCTCAGAATGGACCCCTTAAGTGTTTGTGACCCACTTGGAAGCATTCTGAGGTGCAACGAGGCTTGCAGAGGTGGTGTACCGTCAGTTCTCTGGCGTACCAGTGTACCCTAAGTTACCCAAGTAAGTCCAAAAACTCTCTTTTTTCTGCTGCAGTGCAGAATCCCCACAGTGCCTCCCCCTTACAGAGGCTTATAGGAGTCCCAGCCTTTGGGTAAAGGTTGTGAACCATTGCTCTGTCTATTGCAATTACATATTATCATCTATTGCAATTACATATTATCATCCTAATATGTAAATAGCCATTTTTCTAAGGATTTCAAAATCCTGTACATTTTCTGACTTGCTTGTACTGCAGTCTTGTAAAGTAAGAAAATATTATTCACGGGAAATTTAGGGTGATACAATACGCCTAAGGCCCTTTCCCTAGTGAGTTCATGATTAAGGTGAATATATCAACTGGGATTTCCTGACTCATAACTCATGCTCTTAGTCACTGAGCTACACCAACACTGAATGCGAGGAGGAGGATCCCGGTGGTGAAAAGGGAGAAGCAATCCAGAGAAAAAAGAGGAGCAGTAAATGGAGGAGAAATTGGATTTCACAAACATTTGTGAAAAAGGCCGGGGCATTTGTGTGAGAGAGCTGTACAGAAATGGGCATATTTACAAGTGTGCAGGAACCACATCATACAATAGGTTACATGCTCGGCTTAAATGTTCAGCTTAAAGGTTAAATGTTTATCACTAACAGCAGTACATTTTGTTATAGTTGCTGCCCTCTTAAATATTTCCTGCATTGCCCTTACCAATTTCCAAAGAATACTGTTCTGTTAAGTCCGTGATTTTCACTGGTGTGCCATGGCTAGTCCTCAGGTGTGCCTTGGGAATTTGGCAATTGACATTAATTGGGAAATTGGGGGTTTGAACAGCCTGGTGTGCCTTGTCAATGGTAAAAACAACTGATGTGTGCCTTCAAAATTTCAGTACCTTGTTAGTGTGCTGTGAGATGAAAAAGACTGAAAATCACTGTGTTAAGGGCTCTCAAAATGCAGTAGGACACCGGTGAAAATTTCAGTGGTTAGGGGTCTAGATTACTCTATTGGTACAATTCCCTTTGCTAGGATATCTTCTCATCAGAATCCTATTTATGCCACCTCAGAGTTATATTTAAAAGTAATAAAGGTAGGCAATATAAGCAGGCTATATCTGACCAACAAATATCACACTCTATGATTGACTTTTGGGTGAATTACCACACATATTTGATACATGTGGGCTAAGATGGGAAGGGGACTTTGCAGCCTTGACACAGCTTTATAAAATTTAACCTGAGTCTAATGAGTGAGCTCCAACAGTGGCATCTTTTGGTGGTAGACACGTATATTTGTTCTCATCTTACTGTTGCTTTTGCTTGGGATCTAGAGAAGTGGAGAGTTCGGTGTTGAGGAGATTTACCTACAGAGTCTATCCGCAGGACCTGCTGGAGGTCTCTGATGGAGCGCACCGAGCTGTCACTCAGCATTTCATAAATTTCTTCAGGGATGGGGTCTCCCTGCCAGACAATAAAGAGAGAAGTTAAGTGTTAAATAGGTCCCATATGCCAGTTTTGTATCAATTGCTTTATGCTTATGACAAGGAAGGAAATCTGTAGAAGGAACACTAGAAAGAAATGTACACCAGAGAGTCCCACACTAACGGAGCTTGGGAAGTTTTTAAGAATTCACAAATTGTGCGTGCAACACAAAAATGGGACAACTGGGAAATCTGAACATATGCTTTTCTGATATCAAATAAACTTATAGAAAAAGCAATTTTCAACCAGTGCGCTGTGGCACATTTATAGGCTATGAATGGTGCACAGATGAGCCACAGGAGTTTGGGAAAGGAACATTTACTGATAGGGCGGTTAATAAGCCTTTCATTGCAGTGCAATCCATTGTAATCAACAAAAAAAAATCGGTGACCTTAACCATTTTAGCACTTTGTCAGCGTCCTGTGAGATGAAAAAGACTGAAAATTGTTGTTGTACAATAAAGTTTGAAGATTCCTGGTTTTTGTTATTATGTTAAACCTTAACCCAATGTAGGAGATCATGAGAAGCATCAGAACTAAAGCTTGGAAAGCAAGACAGGCTCATCATTGAACACCTGGATTTTCCCTCTGTTTGAAGTCAAAGTGCAATTAAAGCAATTCCCATTACATTCAACCATGATGCTGGTTTTTCAAAAAATTAACAAGATTTTATCAGACACCAAATTGTAATGTCAACAATCCTGGATTCCAGAGTTCCTTCACCTAGGGGGCTAAGTACACATGATGCAAATAGCATATCACAGTTCTAAAGCTGTTGAAAAAAATAACAAAAATGTGACCTTTGAGACACGGAAACTAGGAACATCATGGGTTTAACCCTTCCAAAGTATCCTCTTGAAATGTTTTCCCAGGCCACTGATGCATATACATGTTTGAACACCATGAAGAAGGAAAGCAGGCAGGAGGAGAAAGTGGTTCTGTACTTGCTATCAACTCCTCCCAAAGCTGCTTTCCTAATAATAAGAATGGCATTACAGCTCTCATACATATGTTTCATATAATGCCCCCCCAAACATCTCACACGTATTTTACACTTCACATAATACTGGGTCTGAAAATGAAACAGAAGTATCTTCTTTCCCATGGTGATATGTTTGGAACCCACAGTGCAGTGTGACATCCAAACGTCTGCCATCACAGCAGAACAGATATTTATGAATGCTACATGAGACAGCATAAATAGGCAGTAATCCTTTCCTGGAAGTAAGACCCACTGAACACAAAGGGGCTTACTTTTGAGTAGACATGGTTAGGATTGTGCTCAATGTGAGTGTCATCCTGTGCACACCTACACAGAGTGGATCTCTAAAAAGAATAGACAGTGTAAATCCTGTTACAGTGATCAGAGAAAGCAATATATTCATTACTAAAACTTATATCATCACTCTGTCATGCTTGAGTCTAAAAAACTAAGCTATTTTTACATGCACAAAACTATAATCCTGATCAGCCAACATTTAAAAAATGCTAATGTATTATATATTAAGTAACTACAGAGCAAACAGTAGATAAGGTTATGCAACAGATGGCCTTGGGTTATTGATTAAGACTTTCAAGGAAGGATCACTTTCATCCATGCACATATGCAGTGACCATCTTGCCATGTATTTGCCATGCAATTGAAGAGCGCACAATTTCTCGGGTTGCTTAGCCACATTAACTTGTTATTTGCATTGACTATTGTGCCACTCCACAGTTTCCAACTATACCACCACATGGTTTTTTGCCTCTGCTTACTGGGCAAGAGATACTCTTTCAAATGGGTGTTCCTCTTTTATTTAGCAGGGGGAGAGTAACTAGCCCTACACACCCCAGCAGTGTCTGTTCTAATGGCTTCTGCTGGCGTTCTTTTTGCACTTAGCCCTATTGGGACAGGGACCCATTAGCTATTAATTAGCTATTAATTTTTTCATTTTCTTGTAAACCGCTTCGTGAACTTTTCAGTTGAAAAGCGGTATATAAATACTGTAGATAGATAGATAGATAGATAGATAGATAGATAGATAGATGATAGATAGATAGATAGATAGATAGATAGATAGATAGATAGATAGATAGATAGATAGATAGATTTTTTTCTAACTGTAATCCTTGCCAAAAAGTGGGGGGAAAGTGAGGATGATTCTTCTCATGGTGCAGAGGTGCTGGGGCAAAGTGGCTTTCCCAAGGCCAGCTAGTGTATTTGTGCCAGAGGCAAGCTCCAAATCAGGGCTTTCTAGCTTATTGTTCAGGTGCAATCCTTACCATTTTTCCAGCTCTAGGGTAAGGACAACACAACTCCAAGTTAACAAAGATTCCCCTACCTTGGGGAAGCCTCCATGACTGCCGCCCCCCCAAGAGCAGGATGCAGGTAAAAATGGTTTAGGATTGTGTCCACAGTTGCTTAAATGTTATGCTTCAGTTACAAATGTCCTAAGGTTCAGTACATTATGGGGCTATTTTTCAAGAGGGGTACCTTTGATGGACCAGATTTGGAGAAGTCTGATTATAATGAAGTTAGCATATAAAAGCTAATGAAATCAGTTCTTTTCATTTTAAAGCCTCTTGGCCTAGATTGAAACTAGAAAACATATCAAAATATTTGAGAAGCAAAATGCAGGTATCCCCCACTTTCTGACGGTTCATTTTCTGGCGATCCACTTTTTTCAACACCTTTCAATTCTACCCAAAACCCATTTATTCAACCCATGTCCCACTCTTTCAACCTCTCTCTGCTGTTCTAAAGGCCAAAATTGTCTTCCCAGATGGTGTAGCTCCTGGACTACTTCCATTTGCAGAAATCTTTGTGTAGCAGCAGGAATTGGCAAGATGAAAGGGGCGTTTGCCACTTGCTAGCTAAAAACACATTGGAAGCAATATTCATAAACTAAAAGAGATTGGGTCCCACTTTTCAACAGTTTTCACTTTTGGATGGTTCTCTGGTCCCTAACCCGTCCAATAAGTGGGAGATGCCTGTAAAGGTGTATGTGAGTTAAGAGAGAACAAGGATTTGAATTCAGACGAAGAGATTCAGACTCTCATCCTTCCAAATACTTATATGGGCATACTCTTCTGTACAAGCCCTACAGGAGTGAATGAGGGTTGTACAACCACTTGGACAGGTTTCTGACATTTCAGCAGGTGCTGCACAGAAAAAGGTTCTGATATATTGTGTCCATTATCAACAAAATAAAATCTTCAGCATGCAAAGAAAAGTTTTTTTTCATTAAATCAAGCATGAAATTATGGCAAGACAGGTAAAGTTTTCTACCTCAAAGATGTAATCCCAAACTTAAGAGTCCAGTTTGGACTTCCCAGTCCTGTATCAACCCTAGTTAAAGCCTAACTGAATAAAACAATAAGGAAAAATACCACACTATAAATGTTTATTCACAGCACATTGTTCCCTCCATTATCTTACTTGGCTGAAAAAGTTTCTTTATAACTTCTGAACTGGGAAATGGATTATAAGGATTTTGACTCTTCAACGTGGAGAGATCCCATGAAGATTAAACCAGTTTGCACAGTGTTTTGGAGGTGAAAAGAAGGCTCCACACAACTTAAAATACTTAGAACACAATCCTAACCATGGCTACTCAAAAGTAAGGCCCATTGTTTCCAATGGATCTTACTCCCAGGAAAGTGTCTTTAGGATTGTAGCCTTATGCATTTGTATATATGTATGGCTCTCCCATGGCTTGCCTATGTATTAGGGATGCCGGCCTAAGTGGTAACTGAAGTCATCAGGCTCATTCCCTTTCCACAAGCCATTATTTCAGTGCAGTCTGAGAACATGTGGCATATCCACAAGCTGCTTTTGGACAGGTGCAATTCATGCCTGTAGAGAATCCATGCACTTCAGGTCTGCGAACTGTGCTATTATAGCAGTCTTTTACCCAGGGGTGAAGCATAAGTAGGGAAAGTTCCAAATTAGTCTGTTAATTAGTCTTAGGTTAGTCTGAAATTAGTCTTCAGATAGAACAGGAGTATCTTGAACCTTATGACAAGCTTGCCAATAAATTCTCTAAAGCAGTGATTTTCAATCACTGTGTGCCACAGATGTTCTGAAGAGATGTCATGGGACTTTGGGGAGGGTCAGCAGAGCAACGGAAGGATTTGAGTCCCCTTCCTACAGCATGATGTGCCTTGTCAATGGATGGTGTGCCTTCACTAATGCCATCGTGCCATGAAAAAGGGAAAATCACTGCTCTTAAAGCAACCATTTAAAAAACTGTTGATAAAGAACACCAGCAATGACAGGTCCAGGAGGATTTGGGATCAGTGGCCCCAGCACATGCCTTATCCAAACCATCTTCTTGTGCCTGAGCCTCCTGCAAGGATCAGTGTAGCAACAGCAATATTGCTGAGTTGATCCATTGCAGCTACTGGATTGCCCCAAGAAGATCTCCAGCAACCAAAAGTTCCCTGTGGGATGCTGCATGCCAGTACTTCTGCATTGCATTGGATTGGGCTTTCAATGAATTTCTGATAATTCTCTGCTGAAGATCCTTGATCATCTCACAAAACATTGTGGTTGCTGGGACTCATCTGTTCGACTCAGTTGGTCCACTGCTTCAGCGGCAACATTGGCTGCCCATTCGTTTCTGGGTGGAATTCAAAGTGCTGCTCTTGACCTTTAAAGCCCTCTATAGCTTGGGTCCAGGGTATAGAGGGACTGCCTCCACCCATACAATCCAACCCATCACCTAAGATTGTCACCTAAGATCTACTGACTGTGCTGCCATTAAAAGAGGTGAGAGGTGTGGCAGCTAGAAGCAGGGCTTTCTTGGTGGTTGCACCTCAGCTCTGGAACTCCCTTCCCTTTGACTTAAGAACTGCTCCTTTTTGTACAGTTTTTGGTGGGGCCTTAAAGCTTTTCTGTGGACAAAAGCTTTTTAATTATATTGGAGGTTTAGGGGAGTGGTGCTGGATTTTTAGTATTGTTTTTAGTGGGTGGCGCAAGCGGTTAAGATGCTGTGCCTGTTAACCAGCAGGCCAGGGTTCAAGACCCGGGTCAGCCCCACAAGACAGGGTGAGCTCCTGTCCTTAGCCCAGCTCTGCGAAGCCAGCTGGATCCAATCGTATCGGCTCTGCCTTTCCATTGGACTAATTCAGTGGCGTGGAGAGGGGGGATTTGCTGCTTGGGTAACAGCCTATCCTCCATAACAATCCAACCCAGGCTTTCATGCATCGCATGCAGCGTATGCAGTGCCAAGCATGATACCATAGTCTTCCAAGACTGACGGAGGCCTGCTTTTTTTATTGTATTTTTACAACAGGATGCTTTAAACATTTTTGTATAATCTAACTGTATTTTAATTGTTTTTTAACTATATTTATTACTATCTAACTTTAGTGGTGTTTTACTGTTGTTTTAATTCTTGTTAGCTGCCTTTGGTTTCCTTTGGTTAGGGGAAAAAGCCAGGAACTTAATCAAATAAATAAATAAACAGTTTCCAAAGTTTCTCTAGGCCCGTGGTAGTTGGGCATTTTAGCCCAGAACCCACTTTCAAACTTAAAAATCCTATCAAACTTATGAGGACATGACATCCTCCTTATTTACTTGGAAGAAAGTCTCATTGTGTTTGATGAGACTTACTGTTAGGAACACCCAGTGGCAGAGTCCAAGATGGCAGATCCCACCTTCTTGCAACCCCCCTGACTTGAGGTCACAACCTCCCCAAGGGGGTCCCAACCCCCACTTTGAGTACCACTGCTCTATGGACAGAAAATTCCTGTTAACTCAGATTAAAATAAATAGTAGTTAGTATGACCAGACCACAAGGTCACCTTGCTCGAGAATAAAATAATAGGGGAAATGCTAATTTATGGGCCAACTGTAATAGATTGATTTAAGATAAGTTGGATAATGCCTTGTAGCCTGTTCCCAATGCACCCAGTATTGTACTGGCATGTTCTATTAGGAAATTAAAAAAACTTTTTACAAGGCCAAGTCTTTGTAGCCTGAGATCAGTACTGATCAATTGAATCCACATATCAAAAATGCAGTTGTGCAAGAAAACTGCTTCCTTTCCCTATACTTAATAAACGGAGGAGATGGACCTTATTTTAAACTTTCTTGATCTTTGCAAATGCTGCCGGGCTGCATAACATTAGTGGGAAGGAGCGATATGTAACTTTGATAACAGGAGAGGAAGAAAAGTTGGTCAAGCTTTTATGGATCAGCGTTCTGCAAGGAGCAACTGCAAAAGCCGATATGTTGGGAGGCCATATGTTCAGGAACAGATTATAGAAATTAGCTCCACTCCCTGTTCAGAGAGGTCGATTCAGGTGCCAGGTTTTTCTTGTCGGAGATGATATCAGTTGGACCAAAGCATGTCAACACACCCAGCTTGTAAAGTTCATTATCGTTCATCTCACCAAGGGGCATGCAGGCCTGAGCCACAAAAGGTTCTTTATTCTCCTTTTGGACCAGGTCTAAAGGCTGCAAACTACACACACTAACTCAGGAGTAAGTGCCATTGTAAGTACCTATTTCAGATGGAACAGGCAGTGCGCACACTCCCATGGATAAAGCCTGTGCAGGAAACTGAATCACATGGAGCTACTCCTGTGACATCAGCTCCGAGAGCTCAGTTCAGAGGAGGTGCTGTGTGTAGTCAATTGAACACACACAAATTCCAGGTTATCAAACACTCACAACTCTTATAAGGAAAGGCACCTAGAACAAACAATGAATAACTCATCCATCCACCTTTATGAATTGAGGGAGAGCCTGTCCATGAGCCAATCAGAGCAATCAAAGTTATTTTCTGCTTTTTTCTCTATGAAGGTCTCTTATATGTCTCGAGCAGGTTAATGATCTCCTTTTAATTGCTCTGTAGATCAAAGATGACTGTTGTCTGGCTGGCTATCAAGTGCCTGGGGCTTGGTCTTGCAAATCTGCAAATTCTTAGCCCAGTGATTTTTATACCCCTTTGTCTGACTCGCCTTCTCCAATCTTATGGTTTCCCCAGTATAAAGTACATACAGGCATGCACAGCCATAAGGCACAACCCAGCAGGCACAAATGTACAAGAGTTGTGTGCATGCACACACAAATCTTTACACGTGGTTAGTGCTGGGTTAAACCTGGATGGCCAACAGCTCTAGGACCAGTTCTGGAATGTAATTTATCAGCTCAAACCCCTTCAATAAATTGCTGGAGTTGTAGGCTTGGACCAAGGCAAGAGAATCAGCCATATTACTGTATATGTATATACAGTCGATACAGACTATACCTAATGGCAGTGGCTTCTTTTATTCATCTATGAAGCCCACCAAAACAATTTAGCTTTGAATGGATCTAACTTTGAAATAGATGTCGATTCCTTGGGCATCTCCCTCCTATATTTTACAGAGATTCATTCTAATTAAGCCAGTACATATCCTTTCATCACAGAAACTTAAAAATTTGTGGATGGGGGTTTGATCTCTATATTCAGAAAGTAATCTGGAAAACACTATCCAAGTTTCATATGCCCAGCTTGCCAAATTGATACCATCAGTACCACCAACCTGGTAGCCCACCCACAAGGTCCCAACCAACCTTTTGGAAATCTATGCCTTACAGCCATTAACTGCTATGACTCTGTGCTATATGAGGGTGGAGTGCATATTGCACACCTGGAGCACTGACAACACAAAGCAGAAAAAATTAAGATGTTTCTTCTCTCTCAAACTGTGCTTGGGGGATGGTGGTGGGGAAACACCATGACATTCCTCAGCATAGAGTAAGGTAAACGAGTTCCAGCAAAACCTAGCAAGAGATACAGGAGCCAGAGCCGACTCAACCTCCGGGCTGTTGCTTCTGTGGCTGGGTTAGATGTCTTTAACCCTTTTGTCATCACATCCAACAATGTGTGGTCACTTTGGGAAACCTGACAAAGAAATCCTAAAAATGTATGTCCTCTTTTATATTAGCAGAAGCTTCATCTTACACCTTGAAGTCTCTCCTCCATAAACAGAGAAACACCATGTAAGCCCTGTCTTTTATAATAGCTGTTCAGTTTGGAGTCATCATCATCAACAAAGATACCTGGAGAGGAGTTTCAACGTCCACCTTTCACAAAATGGATACTGCAAGTAAAGTAAAAGCAAAGTGGAAGTATTTATTCAGATGCACATGATGTATTTATTCAGATGCACATGATGTCCAGGAAATCATTCTCTCCTGATCTGGCACATCAGCTCTTGGGGAAAGACATGTATACCTTGTTTTGCCATGCCTGGTGCCAACTAATTTTAGCATCTCTCATGTGCTCTGATTGCTTCAATGCTTAAACAGCTCTCATTCATCAATGAGATACTAGGTCCAAAAGAACCACCTATTGCATACAATATATGCAGAGCCAAATTGTCTCATTTTTCTCCATGATGCATTATATTCTGCAGTTAGGTTGCAGAAGTTGCCTACTATATAGTGTTATCCAAAATTAAGTGATGAATGCAGGGCCAGTCCAGTCAGGAGGGTATATGAAGCAGTCACACCAGTTCTGCCCACCTACTTGCCTCCTTTGCAAGTGGAAGGAGCAGAGACTAGCATATCATTGGATAAGGGGGCAGCCTTTGGCATGCCGCTTCGAGTAAGGAGGTCTTGGACTGGCTCTGAATGAATGTTAAGCATAGTTATCACAGATTAGGAAAAATCTGAATTAGAAAATTTTACATAATGCAACTTCTCCCTCCTTATCTTATACAGAGATGGGCAAAGCTACAAGAGATGAGAAAAGCTACAAGCTGTTTGTGGATTAATACCACCAAGCAAGTAAATGTCCTGAGGGATGATCCATAAATGCATAAACCAACAATTCTTTCTCTACTGTCCTCTGCATTGTGACATCAGGAATTGTTTCTGCTCTGCACCCATTAAAAAGTCATGCTTTGTACACTTACAATGCCTGACATTTGGGAATAAATAATGTGGCACTTTTCAGATGGACAGTGAGAGCAAACAAAAGTTGCTCTGTAGCATGCAGATCTGAGCAGAAGACTCCTCTGACATATTGAATGGAAGCAAGGTTTTCCAAGCATCTTCAGCAAGGGGATAAATGTCATAAACCTCCTGTTGGGCTGGAATTTCTGCAACCTAATCCCAGATTGAAGTGACAATGCAGTATGTGTGTGAGCATGTGCATGTACGTGCGGGGGGATGAGTACGCCAACTATGTTGATGCCAATCCAGCACAGGGTGCATTTCCTTTCAAAGATTATGTAGATTACATCATCTGTCAAGGCAAGAAAATGCTGCTTAAAGAGGAAACACAAATGGCCACATATATACAACAAAGAGGAAACACAAATGGCCACATATATACAACCACCACACAGCCCACATCTCCAACTGCTTCACTTTAAGGCCTGTGTAACAATAGGACAAGTAGGGGGAAGGAAGGATTCACAACCACCCACTCTTTTGTGGACATATAGACCACAAAATGTGGACAAGGGAGGATTTGTGTCAGTTTTGGTAGAAGTTTGAAGGGAAGGAAATGCCCCACATCTACCCCTCATTCAAATTTACCCTAAGACGCAATCCAGAGTAACTACGTGTAGTAACTACCTGGCTCCGGTGTAAGAACAATTTGCTCTGGATTGCAATATGAATTTCCCATAGGTTTTCACTAGGTGGTGCAGTAACTACGGGTGCATGTAATGTCTCTTACGTGCTCCCGTAGTTACGCAGGATTAGTCTTTCTCTGTACCACACTCCCACAAGGTGGGGAATGGGCCACTAGGTTAGATCTAACAACCTTTTGCAGATATTCATTTTTTTGGATGGTCATCAGCTCCTCATTGTATCTTATGGATGAAAAGTGCAGAAGTGGTCTTAAGATCTGATAGGGCCAAGACCCAGTAAAACGGACTGAAGCTGCAGTGCAGGGAAGGAAAGGAAAAAGCAGTTCAAAGGAAAAAGCAGAGGGTGATGCTCAAGATGCAACAGGTATATAGTAGTTGGCTTTTAATGATTGGCAGAGAAGTAGAAAAACATGTCTAAACTGGGAAGGACTGAGCTATTGCTTGAGCTTTACCAGTGCGCTACCTGTGTCTCCTAGGCAAACATGGTGACTGCCACTATCAGGAAAGGGGAGGTTGTGACAGACATGCAGCTGGAAGCAGTATATACCAGGGTATAGAAAGAAGAATAGAATCATAGAATCCTGGAGATGTAAGGGACCTAATAGGTCATCTAGTCCAACCCCCTGCCTGCAGCAGGAAATTCTCCTAGAGCATCTCCGAAGATGGTATGATGTATAGCTGCCCTATGATAGCTGCATGTAACAGCAAGAGAACTCCGAATGGAGCCATCAGAGGATCAGGGCCTGCAGCAGACATTTGGTGTAAAGCGGGAGTACTCAGTAGACTTCCTTAAGTCTATTGAACTCAGAAAGCAAGCGGCTCATCTCAGTCTGTGTAAACCATCATGGTGGGTGTGTGCACCATTCTATGTAAGCTTACAACATCATTGGTATTTCTGCTCATTTCCTTCCTTTCTTTGACTCCAGAGCACACCCCATTCTTTAGCATGTTGATATAGACAACTATTCTTGTTCTGCCATGTTGAAGCAACAACTGTATGTTCCTCAGGGCAGGGACCCTGCACTTACTTGCCTCCACTTACATAACTTTGGGCACTGTGGAACAAAATATGCATGATGCATGCATGCAGATGTTTATGAGTCTATTCCGATGTGTGCTGAGTAGTCCTACAAAACTACTTTACCTTACCTAGCCCTTACCTTTACCTTACCTTACCTAGCTCTACAAAACTACTGGGCTGAATAAGAGAGATGGCTGGCAAGAGAGTGTCTTTCTAAACATAAGCTCGTAGCAGGGTATATCTCAGCAACAAGTGGCTAACGTCTGGAGGGTTTATTCTTCCTATTACAGTTGAGCCAATTCTCTGTTGCTGCCTGTGACATTTTAGCCATATATTCCACTTATTAAATGAGTGGCACTTGTGACAATGTCTGTATTTAGGTATGAATTCCTAAATATGCCTCAGTTGACAGATTGATGGGGAAAGCCATCTCCAGCCACCCCTCACCTCTACTCTTCCTTCCGCTTCCTGAATTGAAAATGAAAAATGAGACACTCCTGACCACCACTCTTCTACACTCTGTCCTCCCTTTTCCTTTTCTAGTTCAGGAACAGGGAGGAACTGAAGCCGGCACATCACAAGGTAAAAGGAAGGCGACATTTGGCATGCTACCTGTGGCACCATTGAAAAGTCTTGGAGCAGCCCTGATTGCATTTGTAAACCACCCTCTGAGAGCTCAAAGCTGCATCAGCACTTACCCCGTTTATCACAGCTCTGTATTATTTTAATACCGGTAATTGCAACCTGATGAAAGATAGGATCTAATTGTTACTATAATTAAACAAAAAAAATTATGTGAATCACATTTCTGGAAGAAAAGTCTATCACGTGTTACAGGCCATGATGGGTATTCCGAGGAGGGCCAGAGGCCTCACCTCCTCCCACATAGTTCCACTGCGGGTGAGCCAAGAGGCAGCACCCAGTGTTCTCCTGGGTGCCACCCAGCTAGGGTACTGCAGGGGCCAGGCTGTCCTCATTCCCTCAACTGCTGTGACCAGTGATGCAATCAGAGAGCGGTGCCGACAGTAGCCAGGGTCAGCTGTTGTGACCAACAGTGTAGCCAGAGAGAGTCCCAATATTGAAGGGGTGCCAAGCGTAGTCAGAGGGGGGAGTGCCGGGCCCAGAGGGGGGTGCCAACCATAACCAGAGAGGGTGCCAAGCATAGCCAGAGGGGAATTGCCAGGTGCAAGGGGGTGTCAATATGTAGCCAGAGGGGGTGCCAAGTATAGCTAGAGGGGCGGTGCCAGGTGCACAGGGGTGCCAAGGTATAGCCAGAGGGAGGTGCCAAGCATAGCCAGAAGGTGAGTGACAGGTGCACAGAGGTGCCAAGCAAAACCAGAGGAGGAGTGCCAGGTACAGCAATGTGTAGCCAGAGGCAGTTTCCAAGGGACCCTCAGTGCCCTGCAAGACTGAGTGCTTGGCACCTTCTCTGGTTATGGCATTGGCAGGGAGCATTGCCTGAGGTGCCACCTGTTGGTCCCTTTTGCGCTCCCAGGTCAAAGGAGGCGGCTGCTTCCCTGGGTAGGTCTGAGGGTGCAACAGGCTGGGGATGGCGGCCCCCGTGGAAGTCTCTCCCCTCAGCCAGCCAAGCTTCCCCCCCTTTCCAGAGGTGCCTAGGAGTCCAGGCTGAGCCTCCTCAGTGTGGCTCCTCCAGGCGTGGCCTGCACCTCACTCACCTGCTGAGTGCTGGTGAAGGGCTGCCCTGCAACTCCCCCCTTCTAGGACACCCTTTTTCCCAGTGGAAAAGGGTGGCTGCGGACCAGGGCTCTGGGTCTCCCCTTATACCAAGCCCAAGCTTCTCTGTCACCTCTCCCTCCTTGAAAGTTGCTGGCAAGAAGGAGGAACCCCTCAAAATGGTGACCCCCCAGACCAAGCCTAGGCATGTCTACTCAGAAGTAAGCTCCATTCTAGCCAATGAGACTTACTTTCTTGTCAGGATAGGATTGCAATATAAGAGCATCTACACAGGAGAAAGGCATGTCTACTCAGGCATGTCTACTCAGGAGAAAGTAGGCATCTCTACTCAGGAGAAAGTCGTATTCTGGCCAGTGGAGCTTACTCTCTGATAAAGTGTGGATAGGAATGCAGTGTAAGAGTCTAAGCCTAGGCATGTCTACTCAAGACCCTTTTCAGTCAATGGGTCTTATTCTTTAGTCAGTATAGATTGGACTGAAATGTAAGAGCCAAAGCCTAGGTATGCCTACTCATAAGTAAGTCTAGACAATGGGGCTTACTCTCTGGTCAGTGTGGATAGGATAGCGTGTCTATTCATAAGTAAACCCAATTCTAATTAATTGCAGTATAAGAGTCCAGAGGCATGTCTACTCAGAAGTAAGCCCTATTCTAGTCAATGGGGCTTACTCTCAGGTACGTGTGGGTGGGATCCTAGCCTCTATTTCCACATCCCCTCCCCCCTTGAGGCTTTCCATGTCCAAACAACCTGCTGTGCCTCTTTGGACCCCTTCCAGAGAGACACAGGGCCCAATCCTGTACAACATCCCAGCCCTAATGCAACCCTGAAGTGAGGGAACAAACATTCCCCTACTTGAAGGAGACTTCCGTCCATGACTAGAGGATGCAGGGCATGCCCCAATGGCACCAGCACTGGAAAACTGAATAGGATCAGGCCCTTATTCTGCACATATAATAATAAATAATAATCCCACACATAATATATAATAATTCTGCACATATCTGCATGCAAACGACCTCAGCTTTCCCCTCCTCTGTGTGGACACTGTGGACATACGTAAATTAATGTCAGAAAACCACAGCCTTGTATTCTGAGTTAATGGATCTGGAGAAAATATGTCAAAGTCTGTTGTCAAATAACATAACAGGAGCTTGTCAAAGTTGTTAATTAATGCAAACATAAACTTCCATGAACTGCAGTGCATCTGATCCATGAAGTGTTACCCCAAGCTAGCCAAAATCTAACAGTTATATGTAAGGGGTGCACACACATGCTAACCCACGGTAACACTTTGTTAATCCAATGACCTCTAGTTTATGAATTATAATAAATGTAGCAGCCTGTAAGGTGATATAAGATTCTTTCTTGTTTCTGTGGCAAGAAACACAGCTTCCACTCTGGAAATATAGATTAGTCTCCATCCATTTAATACATCTATTTATATTAGAACGGTTGAAAAAATCCACCCTATGCGTCATGTTAAAGAACAGCAAATGCACTTGAAATAAATTTGAGTATCTCCAAAATACTATTTTTGGCTTTCTCCTGGTGTATGTCAGAATACACATAGTGGACTCAGATCCTAAATAATGCACATCAAATCTAACTCTCCAGGACAAATGCACCATTGGTACAAATTAGTCTTGCTTTGGTAGAGTTTAGGTTCAGTGGAGCAAATCCAGAAGTGAAGGCAATTTAACCATAGCCCCTGGAAATTGATGGGTTAGAATTACCTTCAGTGAGTATAAATCAAGACGTTTTCTCAGACATCAGAAGGCCATATTGTCAGATGGTTATAAACCAGCATGATTCCACTGGAAATTATAAATAGGATGTGCAGCTTCTAATTTAATGAAACCTAAATTGTACTTGTGTTGGAAATATAAAGTCTTATTAAAGTTAATGAGAGAAGGTGCAATCTTGAGATGAATGCATGCACACTTGGCAGGCACAGTGTTTAAAATCAAAGGGGAATTAAACAGCTTTGGTCCTTTAAAGGCCCCTCCCTAGCCTCAAACTCTGCAGTCTTTCTCTTGCTTTCCTCTTGGGCATTTGTTTGGAACTGATACAGGATCCCTCCTGCGGCAATTCCAACTTGGAACAGCTGGGAAACCATGGCCTCCGCTAGTAACCCCTGGCTGGAATTCAGCTGCCAGCCAAAATTCTGTAATATCCAGCTCCCTTTAGCTGACCTCCCATCGTGGGAGAGAGATAGAGTGAACTATCTGTATCTGTGCTTTCCCATTCAGACTAACTCCCCCAGGCATTCATAAGAAATACTGCAGACTCCTCTGTTAACTACCAAAGACTCCCTTGCAGCAGGTACTTGGGTTGAATTCCCAGGGAGACTTGTCTGGTTTCATCAAAGCCCTATCTGAGCAATCCTCTGGGGCAATCTGAAATGCTGTGTTTTGCGGAAGAGGTTTGGAAGCTGATAAAAAGCCCTAAGATGGCAATTTGAAGCACAATCCTAGGCATGTCTACTCAGAAGGACCGTAAATCCCATTGCAATCCTAAGTTGAAATGGACTTAGGGAGCAATCCAGAGTAACTACGGGGAGTCCTTGCTCTGGTGAATTTCCCATAGGTTTTCACTAGGTGCTGCAGTTACTACGGGTGCATGTAATGTCTCTTATGTGCTCCCGTAGTTACTCTGGATTTTAGGGTTACTCCAGGAGATTGTGTATAGGATTGCACCCTACGCCATTACAGTAGAGGACCTGCTACAGTGCATTGTGAAAAAACACACCTTCTGTCAAATTGCATTTCCTAAATTACCATATTTACTAAATTACCATATTTACTTGAATCTAATGAAGTCAGGTGCTAAATTACCATATTTACTTGAATCTAATACACCATCAAATCTAATGCACATCCTATACTTATAAAAAACCACATTTACTTGAATCTAATTAACAATTGAATCTAATGTGCACCCTGATTTTGGGGACTAAATTTGGCTGGAAAACATGAGTGTTATAGTTGAGTAAATACAGTAATAACATTTTAATTTAATTTATTTAAAGAATTTATACCACCATTCCCATGCAAAAGCAATTGTCCATATATTTGTACAGTATATGACTGTACTGATGTTGAAGGCAGAAAGTGAATTGGATCAACAGAAGATTTGGTTTTGTGCAATGAGGTTTCTATTATGTATAGGTGGAGCTATAATAAGCATACCTCTTCCACATGCCACCAAAGGAATTAAAATGCTGCACTTGCCAAAGAGTGAATCTCCAAACTGGAACTGAACCTCTTACAGAAATGGCTGTATTGTTTGTCTAATAATAAGATTAATGTTGCAATCTTAAAGACACTTTCCTGGGAGTAAGACTGGGGCTTACTTTTGAGTAGACATAGTTAGGATTGTGCTCTGTGCACACTTACCAAAGGCAGTAAATTGCACTTGTTGGACTTCCAAAGAAATGTGCATAGGATTGTGCAGTAAAAGGCTATCATGCTACACATAGTTTGAAACGAAGTCATGTGTACCCAGTGCCTTCTTCGGTTGAGGCTTTTGTTTTAAAATGAATCTGTCACAGTTCATAAGTCTGCAACCCCCTGCATGCTTTCTTGGGGGTAAAGTCTAATGAATACAAAGGGATTTGCACATGAGTCTGCACAGCAAAGGATTGGGCTGATTGTTATCTTCTCAAAAAAAAAAAAAAAAAAAGGAAAACATGCTGCCCGTAAATGTGTAACTCTTTTGCACACACAATTTGCTTGTGGTCATCTACAGGGAACGTTTTAACTCACATGCTTCACTTTTTGTATGGTGTGTCCGAAGTTTACCAGGTAGGGTTTCCTTGCTTAGTGATTAAGGTAAAATACTTACCTCGCTGCTGATGAGCGGCAGGTACCATAGAGATACGAAGAGCACTCCGAAATTCATGCCGACTCCAATCCCCAGAAGTTCCAGACACATTGAAGGTCAGTCTTTTGTTTGTTTTTTTGTTTATTAAAAAGAATAATATTCCCACACTTTAGGCACAGAGGTAAGAGTGTCTCTGCCTACAGTCTGTGTTGAGTATCATGCACAGAGAGTTCTGTGCTTTTCCATTTCTCTCCCACAAACCTTTTGTTGTGTTCCCAAAAAAATCTGTCTCAGACACACACACCCTCCTAAGTAAAAAAAATCTTTGAAGGCTTTAAGGAATAATTAATTACTGTTTATTTTTTTGTCTCCTTAGGGAAGGCAAAGCATCAAGAACTGATAAAGAAGAAACTGAGAAATTCCCCCATCAACATACTTGTCCATCCTAAATAGGGTACCCTGCTGTACCCCAGTTCTTCAATACAAGAAGTGTCTCCACATTTCCTTTGATTCAGCAGCCCACATGAAAGAAGAAGAAAAAAGTGTCCACGGTGAAAGGAAAATTATTTGCAGTACTCCTTAAAATCATTAAACTTCAAAAGAAGAAAAGTTGAAGGGGGAGAACAGATGTTTTCCGATCCCTCATTCTTGATTCTTCTCAAAACTCTGTTCCCCTTTGGTTTGGATCTTCTCTCTGTGTGTCAAGCTTCTTCTTTCCAAAGAGCCTGACTTGCTTTGGCTGCACAAAAGTGGGAGGCTTAAGTCGGTATGTTTGCAGACAGGTGTGCGCAGGGCTGTGGTGGAGCTGCTGTGCATGTGCATGTGCACGCACTGGGGAAGTCTTGCTGAGTCTCAGCCTGGAATTTCTGCTGCTGCTGCTGATGTGTCGGCTGTGTCTGATCCCTTGTGCTCTGTTGTAGCAAGAAAGAAAAAAGGTAGATAAGCCCAAGCAGGAGGAGAGCCAGCACCAGGGAGAGAGCTACAGTAGTTTGGGGCCTGATTTTTTAAAAGTAAGGTGCCACCCTTTCAATTGCTGCTTTTAAAGCCAGAGGGGGGTGGAGACAGGCTAGCGAGTAACTCCTCTCTTGGCCATGAATCAGAGAGGGGAAAAAAATGAGACAATACAATACATGTCAAGTTTTTTCCTTCCCCTCCCCTTCAACCCTTCATTAACACACAGTACAAATGTGGCACCATCCCTCTTCTCCAAAGAGAGAACGTACCAAAATCTCTTCCTCCAGGACGGTAATAAAGAGAGGTTGTGCTCATTAGAACATGGTTGTGCTTTGTTTTGTGTTTGTTTTTTTTTGGTCTCATAATATTCTCTTTTTTGAAGTTCAGACAGTTTTCTGAGACAAGATTAATTTGTGTTCTCTAAACTCTGCCACCTCAGTGGTTCTGAAGGTAGGCAATGTTTTTTAAAAAATATATATCTTTGATCTGTCTACTTTAGGGTGAAGCAAGCCAAAGAAATCGAAAAGTTGTTACAACAGGATCCGCATGGAGGTTGGTACTTGGCGCTACTTTCAGCGCTGGAAGGTATTTTGTTGCATAGTAATTTCCACAATGTAATAAACATCCGAGCTTTGGAAAGTTGAGCCAGCAGGTATTTGCTGGGGGAAGTAGGTGCAATTAGTTAATAGGTGAAAGCAAGACAAGAGTCGTCTTCTATTAAAATAGCAGCATTTCCCTAAAGACTAGGGCTGCAATCCTAAGCTCCACTTAGGCCAGCGGAAGCCCTGACATAAGTCCTTTGATGACCTGGGGGTGTCACAAAAGTGTCATAAAGCACTTCTACCCCACTCCTAGTGGGGTTAAGCCAATGCGCAGGGATACACTGAGCTCCCCACAGCACCAAGGGAAGATATGCCAGGTGAGTTATGCCAGCCTATATTGGTTACGATTGCACCCAAAATGTATCCTTTTTCAGGGTCACACATAATGTTGAATATTCTCTTCTTGTGAATCTACATATGGGGAAGTGGCAAAAGATGGTTATAGATTTGAAGCTGCCAGAGGAGTAGCTAATAGCCATGTAGCTCAGTGCAAAGCTCAAAATGATGCCCCGGAAGTGGCATCTTGCCTGTGGCAAGATGATAAAAGTGGGCTTTGAAAAAGGTGAAAATGGGGGAAAATCCACCTCTTTCCTCAGCAGCTCATTGCATCCTTGCTCTGCCACCTTCCCCTCTAGACCCCCTCCCCATATTAACACCTTGGTTCTCACTGTCCTTACAATCCAGAGTAACTACGTGAGCACGTAAGAGACTTTACGTGTACCCGTAGTTACTGCACCACCTAGTGAAAACCTATGGGAAATTCATTTTGCAATCCAGAGCAAATTGTTCTTACACCAGAGCAAGGACTCCCCGTAGTTACTCAGGATTGCGCCCTTAATCATAATAACCAATTGGCTTCAATAATACCTAATAAATAACACGTAATTTTGATTGTGATTGCAGTTTTGTGCCAATTCAGGTGCAGTCCAATGCACATCCCAATGGTGGATTCTGTATGATGCTGTGCATTCACAGGGGGAGGGGGCAGCAGGCATGAGTTCAATTGTATGGGAACACCCTATAGTTGCCTGCCATATTTTTTCTCTCTCTAAAGAGGCAGTAGTGTAGCTAGGGGGGTGCAAAGCACTAGGTTTCGCACTGCATGAAAGTGCACAATTTTCATTTAGTGTTTATTTCATCCATTATTTTCATTTTCTTGTTAATTGGACATAACTTTTGATAGAATACAGATATTCTGATGCAGTTTGTTTAATTACATTCTGCATTACATTACCTTTCCATTAATATATAATATGATGTATTATTATTCATACATCTTTTTCATAATTTTGACCACTAACATCAAGTCCTCCTAATGCTTGCTACCTGGTGCAACTGCTCCCCTCACTCCCCCTTAGCTACGCCACTGGGTGAGATGAGGTGCAAAACATGGTGCATTGTACCCCCTCGAGCTACACCACTGTAAAGAGGAATTTCCATCCGTAGTCCTGTGTTTGAGTGCTTGTATTCTTAATATTTATACACAGTGTAATTTAACAAAGATATTCTCCCCTCTCCTAACCAATTTAGCTTCCTTCTATCTTACTGAAGTTCTCTCGGATTCACACAGACAGCTTGGGGCATAAGAACATAAGATGAACCCCACTGGAGCAGACCAAAGGTCCATCTAGACCAGCTTCCTGTATCTCATAGCCCATCAGGCACCTCAAGGAGCACACAAGTCAAGAAGATGCCTGCATCCAGTTGCTGCTTTTTTGCATTTTGGGGTTAACTAGTTCTAAAACCTACTCATCACTGTTTGTAACATGTGATGGACTTTTCTTCTAGAAACCTTTCCAGTCCTCTACTGAAGGCATCTAGGCCAGATACCACCACCCTGTCCAGTGGCAAAGAGGATTATGATGGAAAAACAGTCCCTTAAGCCACCTTGTACCTTTTCATCTATGGAAGTATTTTCCTAGGTATTGTGATTTGGGTAGGTTTGCATAGAAAAAATCTTTTCACATGGATAACAGAGAACCCCTCTCCTAACAAGCTGTATTTCCCCACAAAACAGGTTGGTTCTAAGCTTCCCCTCTGTTCTGAGTTTTTCTGTGGTCATCATTTGTTGACATAATCAATGGTGAAACTAGAAGTTGTTTGGTGTCTGAGGAAATGGATCATGTGGTGTTGCAGAGGGCAGATTTGATCCAAAAATACTTAGTCGTGTTTAGCTAAAAACGCCATAAAGCCATGTACTGCGTACAACTGTTGTGTCACCTGAATGAGAAAAATCAAACCCCCTGAGTTCACACGCATCTGTGCAACCATATGGTATCTAGCTTCATTCACACATGTTCATGAATGGCACAACTTCCTCATTTTCTTATTCTGCCACACAGATGCACCACATGTTGGATTATAGAGCATGCTCTAATTTCAATTTTATACTTCTGGGATTTAGAAATACTTTACACTGCAAAGACTAAGAACCTTGGCAGGGTGCAGACATTGCAGGAAAGGCTGACAGCCAACCTCTGCTCAGCTGTGGCAGGCACTCAACAAACAGCACCAGAAAATTCATTCCAGCTTGGACTGTGGTGTTGCTATTTGTGTGATTCTCCAGGATCCTGACCTATGTATTGATGAGTTGCTGAATATTAGGTGGATTCAAGTAGCCTTGATTGCAGCTTGCATTCTTAAGACTTCAGTTATGAGGACAATCTTATGCATGACTACTCAGTAAAGAGTAAGTCTGGGTAACCCGTCTCCCAGGAACATGCATATGGGATTGCATCTTAAGTCATCCAATCTCTAAAAGGTTGTATTGTGTGATCTCACTTATTCTATTGCAGTTCACGATTCAAGGGATTTACATCACCACGCACAGCGGAAATTGATATATGCCTTTCTGTTCCTTGGACCATCTGTTAATGCTAACTCACAGCTGTAACATATGCTTTGGAAATACGTATTACAGCCAGGTGGTAAGGGACTATGAGTGACTTTCCTTTTCCTTTACAGAAGAATGGTTACTCCCTTTTCCTTTAGGTTAGCCCACTAGTTCTCAAAGTGAGGGTCTGGACCACCTTGGGGGGGGGACTTCATTTTAAGGAGGTCACAAAAAGCTGGGTGCCATCATCTTGGAATCTGACACTGGACACAGGCATCTTGGAATGGGGCACTCAGGCTGCTTTTCTTTAAGCACAAGCCTATCCATGTCTACTCAAAAGCAAGCCCCATTGTGTTCAATGGGTCTTACTCCCAGGAAAGTGTCTTTAGGATCGCAGCTGGGAGTCTCGTTGAACATAAAGGGACTTAACAGTATTTCTGAATATACATGGAGGATCTCTGGCATCACATTGATGTCACTTCTGTCCATGACATCACTTCCAGTTTGATGACATCACTTCTTGGGAGTTCTGGATAGATTTTCATTCTCAGAAGGGGGTCTCAGGTTGAAATGCTCCACTGGATTAGCCAATTCATGGGGCCAACTGAAATGGTCAACTCAGGCAATAGATTGGAATGGTGGTGCCCAACTCTGCTCATTCACTTTCAAGAAAAGGAAAGGGGAAAGAGGGGAACAGGGTGGAAGTGTGGCAAAGAGGAGAAGACCATCCTTCTCTACACTTCCTCTTCTGTTCCATTCTGTCTTCAAGGGGGCAGGAAAAGCAGAGGCTGGCACATAACCAGGTAAAGGAGAGCAGCATTTGTCACCCACCTTCAGACCTGGAGAGATCTTGAGCCAATGCTGCTTGTAAAGGAGTAGCCAAATTCATTGTTTGCTGGCAAGTGACTCAAAATGGGAGAGAAGAAACTGTGGGAAACATCTGTGGGATGTTGCTGTTGGAAACATCTACTGCTGATCTAAGCATCTTTATTTGGAAACAAGTCTTTGTTGAGCTGTGATGGACTTTGAGGACCCAATCCTATCCAACTTTCCAGGGCCAATGCAGCAGCAATGCAAGGAAACGTACATTACCTTATTTTGAGGAGGTCTCCATGACTGCCCCACACCGCAGGATGCAGTGCTTGCCCCATTAACATAGCTGTATCAGCCCTGGAAATTTGGATAGGATTGGGCCTTCAGTGAGCATTTTTAAGGGTCCAGCTGATAAAGTTAGAAGAAAACCCATGAACCATCCATCCATCTTATCCCACTTTTCTCATGGTAAGCCCAAGGTGGCTTGCAGAGTTTCAGTTCCTCCACTCCTGCTGTCACCACAACAACCCTGTGAGGTAGGTGAGGCTAAGAGTGAGTGACTGGCCCAAGTTCACCCAGGAAGCTTCATGGCCAAAGAAGGTTTTGAATCTGGATTTTCCAGGTTTCAGTTCAACTCGCTAATCCCTACATCACCCCAGCTCTCAGTTCTGCTATTTTTGTATGCTTCTCCATATTTTGTATGCTTCTTCCATATTTTGTATGGTTTATTAACCATCTTGACTAGTTCAATCTCAGAAGTGGCTACCTTTTTTGAACCTTAGGACTGGACGCAAACAGTGTTCCATTTTCAACAAAGCCACAAACAATAGAGTTATTGTTCGAATCATCTAGGTGGGTTCTACAGCCATCACACTTAGAGGTCACCTTTGACCATCACTTTATCCAGACAAGGAACAGTGTGTACTCTGTTGGGGTGTACTCACCAGTCTCTTTTATGTAAATGAAACTGAGTCTTGTAGTGATTGGGACTGACTTATCAGCAAATTCAACATTTGTGGCACAGGAATATTGAAAATCACAAGTTGTGTTTGTGAGCCCTTGCAGTCTTTTCCATATCCGGCTAAATTACGTGGAAGCTGAGATGAGAAACAGGCTATTTATTTACAAGTGGATGATGCTGGAAGGAATTTTTAGAAGCATGGCTCTCAAGAAAAGCTGCATCTGACTGATTCTTCAGACAATGAGGAAAAGGATGTTTGGAGTACACTAGCCACCTATAGCCCTGGAGGGGGGCAGAGGTAAATAAAATTCAAAGTTGCTTAAGATTTCAATGGCTATTCCACTTCTTTCTTTGACATGGGAATGGAATAGTTTGTCCCTGTGAAATCTTTTCCAGGTTGTATTCAGACAAGGTAAACATTAGAATATGTCTAGGGAGAAACTTTATAGGATCTGGTCATCTAAAAACATTGGAAAGTTGTAGCTGCAATGCAGGTCTGAGGGAAGGACATAAACACTTCCCCCTCCATCACATGATGCAGCGCATGCCTGTTGGCATGTTGGCATGCCTGTGCTGAAAGTCCTGGGCTGCTTGGATTGGCATCACCTCTTGAAGTGCTACAGATCTGAGTAGCCAGAGGCATAGCTAAAGGGGGGTGAAGTACTCAGACTTGGGGGGAGCCTCACTATTTCAGAACCATGTGGCTCCATTTTGCTCCCCCTGCCTGGAATGGCTACAAAGGGGATGTGGCTCCTTCAAAGACTGTTTCACCCCCATCCCTCTACCTACGCCTATGTGAGTAGCCCCATTGGTGTATTGTTACCTGGGGTAAGGGGAAAGTTTTCATCCCGGCCTGCAGGCAGGCCATAATTTGTGATGGAAAGAGCGCAGGAAAGAGCACCTGTCTGAATACATGTTAGGATTGCGCTGTTATAGACCTAAGATTTGGGATGTAATGGTAGGACTCTGGGAAATTTGCAGTACAGCAATTAAGGTTATCTGACCCCCAGTTGGTTAACAGTTGCGAAAATTCAAAAAGAAAGTTTCTATTTTTTTAAATTAGGCAGCAGAAATGAGAAAAGTAGTGGGGGCAAGAATAGATGTCTGGATTTTAGGGACTGTGAGTTGAGCCCATAACCTGTCTCCACCTGCCCCAGAGGATCTTTGAGAGATGAGAAACAGTATGATGTAGTGGTAAGATAATTAGTTTTAGGCTTGTGAATGCCTTATTATTTCTGAAATTATTTCTGAAATTATTAATGTAATTATAATATAATTAATATAATTTCTGAAATTACTAAATATAATTATTATTTATAATAGCTTAAACTAGATGACCTTAAGCTAGGGATTCTCAACTGGTAGTACACTGGAGATTTTGGGTAGTATACGCAGCAGCCGCCATCTGGCAGCGATGCCACAAAATGGCACTAGGAGGGCAGAACTAGGAGGACTGAGTGGGCAGAACTTCAGCACATGGTTCTTCCATGCTTGAAACATCCTGCCTGCCCACACTGAGTCTTACCATAGTGCCAGTTGCTGGTGCCAGTTGAACCCAGAACTGGTGCCAGGTGATGGTATCATCACGTTACTTTCAGTGATACTTTCAAGGAGAGCATCAGAATAAGTCATATGTTGGGGTGCAGCATTGACAAATGCCACCATAGTAGGGTTGCCATAATTTTCTTCCACAAAGTCGGGACAGGACTGTCCCATTTGCCAGTATGTGGACACAATCCCCAAAAATCAGGATTGCCCCAGTTTTGGGGGACATATGGCAACCCTATGCCATAGACCACTCAACCTTCAAAGCTCTCCAGCAGAGACAAAAAAAGAGGATTGATCCACTAAGACCACTGCCTACCTCCATCCTCTTTCCTCTGACTCCATATGTGATGGGAGTATCTACACCTTCATTCTCATTTTTCTATGGTAAAGCCAGAGTGAACTTTGCAAGCAGCCTGTAATATGTATGGGAAGGCTGAGGGGATGCTTATATATTTAGGAACCCCTCCATAATACTTTGCATTTATATGTAAAGGTTTCAAAATGTTGTCACTTACCTGATTCTGCTCTACCTTTTCCCCTGCAATAGGGCATCCAAGGCAGCATGTTATGACATAATACATCTCAATGAAAGCAGTCAAATAAAAGTACAATAACAGCCCAATAAAATAATAAAAAGCAAAAAGCAGCAGCATAAATAAAACAGATAGACAAGGCAGTGGCATAAAATATGAATAATGCTCAACCTGCTTTGCACACATTATTTCAGCAATCCTTACAACCCTGAATTACAGAAGAAAGGCTAAAGGGGAAGAATGTACAGTGGTGTAGCTTGTGCTGTCTAAGTCTGTGGTTGAGAACCCTGCTATAAGGCCACTTTATTGGCAAGAGGGACAATTAATGGCTTATGACTTTGTAAGTGAAGGAATCTTCCTATGGCTGCAATCCAGAGCAAATTCAGCCTGCTCTGACCTAACTGCACTCTCCTAACTATTCTGTATCCAGAGCAGAAAGTTATGCTGAATCCAGAGTCAGGAAGCCTGGGCTGCCCTAACTGCTCCAGAGCATGCTAAGTAATTGACACAAGGGGAAGACTTGCTCCTGAGGAGACACCCCTCAGATCACACTGAACAAGGAACAGCTGTGGTGCCTACAGTGGTGACATGACTCTGCACATCACCTGGTGCGGAAGTCTGTGCATCATCCCTGGGATGCGCCCCCCCCCCCCCACCTGGACTGCACAGTCACCAAAGTTTGCGCCTGCGCAGTTGTTTCTGAAGCCAACTGGCTTCAGAAAGAGTACTGCGCAGGCACCATCTCTGACACTCTTTCTGAAGCCATTCGGCTGCCACTCCGCCTCCTGAGTGAGGCCGAATGGCTGTGCAGAGGCGTGGACTTTCTCTGCTCTAAGGAAGTCTCCTCTGAAGCTGTTCGGCATGCTCAGTGTGTTTCTGCGCAGTGCACCTCAGATGGCCGTTCAGGCCAGCTCCTCAGACAAGTGGCAGCTTCTGGCTGCTGCTCCGCCTTGGAGCAGGCCTGAATGGGGGTGCTGACGCCCGGGGTCTGCCAAAGGACAGTCAAACTCCTCTGGCACATCACCCCATACGGAGCGCATCCCCAATGCAGCCCACACCAGCCGCACCAGTCTGGTGACGCCACTGGGTGCCTGCCTTATAAGGAGTCCCTGATGAGATGCTAGTACATTCTACAGTGAATACAAGGGGCTTCTTGGAGTGGCCTGCTGTATCCTGAGGTTTGTGGGCAGCCATAGTTTGTTCCATATCCTGAGGTTGAGAGGAAGGGGTTGCAGCTAGGCTGGCCAAGAACTCAGATTTTTGGTCAACACTGCCATTCTTACTCGGGCCTTATCATGGACCCCTATGGGTCTACTCATTACTATACCTGCTCCTGAGGTGGTATAACTCTGAGGGCTGGAAGAGGGCATTTTTGCCTTGGAAACAGGCTTTGGACACAGAGTAACTGCTCTGCCCTAGGCAATGCTAAACATGCCCTCAACTTGCCTCTCCTGAACTGCTTAGGCTGCCCCAGTTAGGGCAGAGCAGGTCCACCTCTCTTAGGGCACCCTATCTTGCCTTGCTCTGCCCTAAGCCTCCTTCAGAGTAACTGGGCGGGAGCATCTTGCAGTTGCTCCAACCTAGTGTTAGATAGGGCAACCTAAGGGCTCTTATGTGGACAGATTAGTTGCTCTGGATTGGGCTGCCTGCCTCAGAGTGACTCTGCTGGGGAACATCTTTCCAGGATCTTTTATACACTTGGAACCTTCTGCATGCCAAGCTGGAGCGGTACTCACCACCGAGTAATGGGCTCTATCTTCTATGACCCCATCGCTTTGCAGTGAGGAACAATATAGCATGAAGAGCAGCTACAATACTTCATTACTCTAATGTGCAGAGAGATCATGGACTACGGCACAATTGAGAGTCAAAAGTTACCAGCCCAATATACTGAAAACCAAACAAAATTGCATAAAAATTGGTGCAGGTATGGCTCCGTAGATAAGAAGCTGGGCTTAGAACTGGGAGAGCTAGATTTGCCCCTTCTTTCTCCCATTAAGACATTGGTTTTTGTTTTTTTTAACTTTGGGGAAATCATATATTGTATATTTAGTATATCATGCGTTAAAATGGGAACAATACAGGACCCTTGCAAGGGGTGTGAAGAGATTAGGCTGAACTGCCTTGCTAGAAGGGACTCTTTTAGCACACAAAGAGTGTCATTGTAGCTGGTGTCACTCAGGGCCAAGACTACAAATTGAGATCTCACCTCTTCTGTGAGCTCCCTGATAGCCTTCTGCAAACCACCCTCAAGTCCTCCCCGCTTCATTTGCAATATGGGTATTATAATGCAAACCTACTTACAGGCTTGTAATGTTTGAAACAAGATCAGGTGTAAAATTTTCAACCTGCTTTGTTCACATCATCACGGCAAACCTTACAACAACCTTGAAGGGCTAAAAGGGACGAAGATACAGTGGTTTCGCTTGCGCTGGTGAGTCCATGGTACTTTTGCTATATGCTCATTCCATCACTTTAGATCTGCATCTAATGTAGAGCTGCATCATCTTCATCACTTTAGATTCACTTATACAGTTCTGCAGTTAGGATGCAGTAGCTGTAGAGATTATGTGGCTGTTCTGTAGGCTTGAGCCCTAGGGCTAGATTAATATCACTTAATATTCCAATATGTTCTTAAATTGAAAGGTACTGGAATTATAAATGTGGAACACCAACATTACAAGTTAAGCAGTGGGCTGACAGCAAGGCCTGGAGCTTCTTTCTGATTTTGCACCAATCTGACATGCATCGCATTTCTGGTGGTTTTCAGTGGATTTGCTCTAGTTTTGACCAAGCAAACAGAATGATATTTCAGACTCACACCACTCATATTAGAGCTGCTTAAGAAATTGCATCCATTTTATTGTAGCCTTAAAGGAGGAGTTTGGGGGAGGGAGTGTTGACATTGTATGAGGATTAGAGAATTAAAGAGTGTTTGGCATTTGAATAGACTGTCTTTATGCTGAATTCCAGGAACTGGAGGGATAAAAAAGGCCTTTGGGCAAAAGTCTTTTTAGGTGAAAAAGTGGGGGAGGAACAATTCTTATGACAAGGGGGGACAAAAATATGCCACCCAGGAAGGGAGTCAGAAACTGCCAGGCCTGGGAAGGTGACTTTGCTTTCTCACTCACTTGACTTGGGTGGTTGTCTTTCTCCACCCAGCCACCCCCACCCCAGCACCATGGCAGCCTTCCTCCTGTTCCTGGTAAGGTCCCTGACAACTGAGTCAATAAAATCAATTTTAACTTTGCATGATGGTAGCATTTTTGCAGGAAGAACAGATATGGACACCTTTTCCTCTGTGGCACTAGCCATCATCTACCTATCCATCCATCCATCCATCCACAGTAGCAATGAAAAGGACAAACATGTCTTCAGTTGCAGCTTTTTGCCCTAACCCCATAATATTCAAAGGCAATGTGAAATGGATTGCGCAAGATTGCAAGTGGCGTCTCGTCTAGACAATTTCACGCCTAAGGGAAACTGCATTTCCCTCCCATCCCCAAAGAGCAACAGGAGCACGTGTGGTTATGCAGAGGGGAGCAGGAAAGGAGGGAGTTGTCCTGCTTGCAGCCTCAATTCCCATTTTACATCCAGAGCATTAGATGAGTCTTAATGCACACAGTACTCACGCAATGAGCATACCCTGACATTTATCGACCCTGAAATATCACTCTCTGAGGAAACACAACTGTATTGTTGAACGGTGTGGCTTCATTCAAAATGCACCAGGAGCATGGAAAAGGATGCGCCCTTTCACAACTTTGAGTGCCACAGGGTGGTTCAAGGGTGCTGATGAGCACCTAATCCATGATACGTGAACTTCAGCATGCTGCTGTAGTCTGCTGATGGATGTAATGGTGAAAGAAAATGCTTGGGGAAGATGAATGCACTCACTGCAAGGGAGGAGGGGGATACTGGTTTACCCAAGACAAATGCACACATACACACCACATTTGTTCTATTTTTTTAGGACACAAGTGAGCTCTCCCACCCTGAGGAGCAATTGACAAGGTAGGTATATACCTCCCCTTCTCTCCTCTTATCTCTTTCCTGTTTTGATGGAAGGAAAAACCGTTCTGATTTCTATTCTTTATTTTTCCAAAGAGTCAAACAGCATTGGAAAGGAATATCTCCCCTTGCCCCCTCCCATACCCTCCCAAATATAACAATATACATGTTTATTTATGACATACATCACACCACATCCTGTCCTTTAGTGATATATTAGCATATTATTTTTTCCTAACTGGGGAAGGATGGGCAGCTTCCCCTTTTTTCCAATGATCATCACAACCTAGTCCTAGTCTTTTCTCTGGTGTGGCCCACCCCATTCCCCCCAACTCACCATCCTCCTGTCCTTCATCTCTTCAGCAGCAGCAGCTGAGGAAAGGAAGCCGGCTGAATAAGAGTAAAAATAGACCAGCAGTTACTCAGCTCCTGAGAACATGATGACATGACTCATGAGGTAAAATAAAGAGATGTGAAAACCAAAAGCAGTGGCTTTTCTACACACACATATGAGACACACACACATACACACTCATACCCCGTTGCACTTAGTTACACCTCACTTCCACCTCCATCCTTTCTCTTCTGCATCTCAGATCTAAGAAGGGGGATGATCTTGAATTTTAGAAGTTGTTGTGCCATAAATATCCAGGTGAATTGGGCAGTGACAGCTTCCCAGTTTTAATCAAACTTTTAAAAAAAGTTATACCCATATTTATTCGAATAAAATGCGCCATTGAATCTAATGTGCACACTATACTTATAACCAAAATACCTCATTTATTCAAATCTAATTATTGAATCAAATGCGCAGCCTGATAATGGAGACTGAATTTGGCTGGGAAAGGTGAGAGTTAGATTTGGGTAAATACAGTATTTCATTTTCAAAGGTCAGTTTAAAGAATATACAATTTCTTAAAGGATATACAATCTATATAAATTATACATTGGAGGTAGAGTGCCGGAACCATAAGAGGGTAAAGGAGGGCAATGGGGTCTACGCAATGCCTAAAATGGGGATGGAAGAACAAAGTTGGCTAGGAAAGCAAGCTTCAATGAAGACTGATTCATGAATCTAGAACAGCACTTCCCAAAGTATGCTACTTGGAACTACTGTATGGGGAACCTAAAACCCTTTGGGGGGGGGGGCACACCATAAGTGTGTAAGAGCATCCCCTGCCAAGGATGCTCATCTGTCCCTTCTGCTTCTCTTGTTCAGGCTTTTCACCAATATTTGTTGGACTCAGTGCTACACAACTCCACATATGCTCCCCAGTTAGGATCGTGAAGGACTCTGAAGACCAAAATTTTGAGAACCACTGTCCTATACAGTCTCTTCCTGGTGGTCTTTCTTGAGCGTGATCCATTCAAACAGATTTCAGGAAGATCTCCAAAGTTGGTTTGATGGTTGCTGTTTTTCCCCAATGTTTCATCAAACTTGAACATTTCTCCATGTTTCATGTTGTCTCTGGTCTGGTCCACAAGTTTGTATCTGACTTTCCTGACTTTTTTCTCCTATGTGCATCATAATAAGAGAGATATAATTTGAGGCGTGAAAATGCCTTAGAACTAATCCTATTGGTAGTTGTTATTGTAACATTAGCATAGAAAAGTGGGTATAAGTGGAATGAGTTCCGCCAACAGCTTGCCTAGCTATGAAACTAGGACAGTCTCTTTTATGGAGTCAGACCCTGGATTTATCCAGCCCTGTATTGTGTCCTCTTGCTTGCAGCTAGAGATGATGAAAAGCAGTATTGAAAAGTGATATATAAATGCTGTTGATGGATGGATGGATGGATGGATGGATAGATGGATGGATTTTGCTTGCCTTGAAAATGATCCAGGTACTTTGCCTTGGATTCTTGGGATCCACCATCTTCATTAATCTACCTAAAGCCTGCCCTTTATGTTCATTTAACTCATTGAATTTGGAGAGGAGTTCCCTGAGGGATCTTGGAAACTGCTTGGCATTCATTGTGTTTGCAGATAAGCTTTATGAATTCCAATAGGAGTTTCCCCTCCTCTGCAAGCCATAAATAGAGAGGCTGGTCAGGCTTCAGTAACTTTAGCAGAAACTGCTGAGCAGCTTTGCTGGAGTCTATCCTCCCACCACCTGGTTCAAGAAATACCCATGGGCATGAGTATGCATGAACCCCCCCTGGTTTAAGAATCATCCTCATGGGTTTCTGTTTGAACATAATGGCTGTCCCTCATTTAGTATCTAGTCCGTCATTTAGTCCCTCATTTAGTATCTAGAAATTTCTAGGTGCATAATTTTAGGAAGCTTGGTCTGATCTTGTTTTCCTCAACGTCTCCTTGATCCATCTACCTCCAGGTCCAGGATGTGAGTAAGCAGTCTCTATTTGCAGGTTTCATTTAATGAAGCTGCCTGTGATGAGTAGCAAAACTAAACTGAAATTGAGCAAAGCAGTCACAAGATATTTTCTATAAAAATACATAACTGAAATTAGAATTCTGTGTATTGTAAGATTAATGCACCGATAAGGTCCAGTAGGAAAATGGATTAAAAGCATAGACATGGACTTGGACATGCATGGCTCCTCCAAACTCTCACACCAGTAGGAAAAGGAACCCACCAAAATGGAAAGCAAAGTTGGGCAACAGGAAAAAGCCTACAGGGTGAGGCACCAGTGGTGAGATTGTGCTCATCTAAGCCAAGGGGTTGCTGGGAGCCCATGGCTACAATCCAGAGTAACTACAGGAGCATGTAGGAGACATTATGTGCACCCATAGTTACTGCACCACCTAGTGAAAACCTATGGGAAATTCATATTGCAATCCAGAGTAACTTTTTTTAACTCCACAGCAAGGACTCCCAGCAGTTACTCTGGATTGCACCCCATGTCTACCTGCCTGGAACAGGCAGCTTCAGAGAGAGGAGCTCAAATGGGAGTTCAAGTCAACCAAGCAGCTTTGGCTCCAAATTCAGGTCGAAACCCAATTCTGCGCTCCCACAAACCTCATGCAATTGGAAGCTCAGGGCTGCAATCCAGAACTGCACTTAGGCTGCCCTATCTATCACTGGGGCAGCCCAGTTATACTAGAGAAGGCTTGGGGCAGCCTAAGGCAACATAGGCTGCCCCAAGACAGATGGACCTGGGCTGCCCTAGCTGGGCCAGCCTAGGCAGTTCAGGAGAGGCATGATGAGGGCATGTTCAGCATTGCCAGGGCAGAGCAGTTATGCTATATTTCCCAGACAGAAATGCCCTCTTCCAGCTCCTCAGAGTTATACCACCTCAGGAGCAGGTATAGAAATGAGTAGACCCATAGGGGTCCATGATAAGGCAGAGTAAGAATGGCAGTGTAGATCAAAAATCTGAGTTTTTTGCCAGAATGCCAGTTTCAAGCAAGAAAAGTGGCAGACAAAAAATGAGGCTTCCTCAAATTGAGGTTTCAGAATGTCTTATAAATGCCATTTTCAGTTTCCCCTGGAATGTCACTTTCGTGTTTTTTTGTTGAAAACGGACATTCTGATAGTTGAGGGAGCCACAAGCAGCCTCCTCAGCCTCAGAAGACCCTCTGGAATCAACTGGAGCACAGTTCTAGGTATGTTTGGAGGGTGCAGGTGCCCTCCATGAAGTCCATGTTTACCAAACCTGGCAATAATGAGGGCCAAACTAAATTGTTTCACAAAGGGTGCAGTAGTAACTTAGGCCAGCACAACTCATCAGTCTTCCTATTCCTGTGGTGACGTAGGAAGGCAAGCGCATGTCTATCCACGGATCTAACGCTCCCCCAGGAATGGCGCAAAAATGTCTTATGGCACTGTTGCGACATCCTCAGGTCAGCATGGGACTTGTGCCGGGGCTTAGGCCAGCCTAACTGGAGATTAGGATTGCATCCTGCCTAATTTGTTTACAGGGTGCAACCGGAGGGTACATTCCTATACATGTCTAGTGAGAAACAAGTCTATCTATCTATCTACAGTATTTATATACCGCTTTTCAACTAACAAGTTCACAAAGCGGTTTACAAAGAAAATGGAAAAATAATAATAGCTAATTGAAAGCTAATGGGTCCCCGTCCCAAAAGGGCTCACAATCTAAAATGCAAAAAAGAACACCAGCAGAAGCCACTTGAACAGACATTGCTGGGGTGTGTAGGGCCAGTTACTCTCCCCCTGCTAAATAAAAGAGGAACACCCACTTGAAAGAGTGCCTCTTGCTCAGTTAGCAAGTCATGTAACACTTCTGTGCCACTCCTGGGGGATCAGGCCAGTGCAAAGATATGTGCCACACTACTGTGTGAGTAGGAGATGCATCAGTTGCACTGGCCTAAATTGGTTAGGATTGCACTCCAAGTGCTATGGCAAAAAAAGACAGTTACTCTCCCTGCTAAATATAAGGAGCACCTATTAAAAAGTGATTCTATGCCCAATTAGTGGAGAAATACATGTGAAAAAAATTCTGCTGTGAAATAGTTAAAAGTGGGGTAGCTACACAATCTGCTGTTGCTATACATGCACATCCCACCACATCATGCTAATGTTTTCATATGATGCCTGAGAACAGGGGAAAAGATATATCTTGAATTGCTTCCAAGCATCCTTGCAAACTTCTGTCACTGAGTAGCAGTTTCATGCTGTTCTGTTCTTAGGCAGTGAAATATTTCTGCAGTTCTTCCACCTGAAAGGTGACATTACACTGCAATCCTAACCACATCTATTCAAAAGTAAGCCCCATTGTGTTCAATGTGTCTTACTCCCAGGAAAGTGTAATCCTAAGATTACAGCCTTAGAGGGACATAGAGCAGTGGTTCTTGAGCCCAGGACTCCCTTCTGTCAATGAAAATCTGTCTGGGACCCCTGAAAGTGATGTCATGGCTGGAACAGGAATTTCCATCATTGTGATTCCAGAGCTCCTCCATGTCTTCTCAGAAGTAAGTCTGGTTGTGTTCAGTGAGACATACTCCCACGAAAGCAGCCCAAAAGCCCCATTGCAAGATGGTGGCAACCAGTGACAGACTGCAAGATGGCGGCACTCAGCTTTTTGTGACCCCTTTGAAATGGAGTTGCGATCCCCCCCCCTTTGACAACCACTGCCATAGATAATACTGCTCCAGTATTCAACACCTCTTGACAAACAAGAGCCCCAGGTAGTGATCAGAGAATCAATGCAAAGACTCTCCTCTCCAGACCATCTTCTCTAACAAAAATGCCCTCAACACACACATTGCATTGGACTAACATGTCCCACCTACACCACCACCCCTGTGGACCCAGACAAAGTGGCATCTCTGAAGACAAAGGGCTTCAATAGCAACCCTGCCCTCTGCCCTGTGCCAAACAATGCAAAATCTAGGAATATTGTCCTCGGCTGAATAAAGGCTCTAAATATAGAGCGTCTGATGTGTTCTTGGTTTCCTGCCCTTCATTTCCCTCCCGACGTCCTTCTCCCCCCACCACCAACACCACTGGTCCACTTTGTCACTAATGTCACACACTGTGACCAAGAGGGTGAGATCACAACTGAGGCTGCCCTCTGCCTCCCACATGATGAAGCAGAGGGGATTTCCATGATTTTGTGCCTCTGGTTGTTTTCACGCCGAGGTGGGGTGGGGGTAAATGTCAGGAGGGACTTAGGCCGCATGTGTGGATTCCGCTCTTGAACAGAGTCTTTCACTTCAGCTTCCTCCTGCACCCACATCTATTCTAAATCTGGACCACCCACACAGCCCTTTCACTGCACACCAGCCCTTCCACAACCCTAGTCCATTCTGCTAGATCATTGGAAATTGTGCATTTCCCCAGATTGCTTCGAGAACTAAACTTGCATCAAACCTGCATGAGTTGATCTGCTCCTACCCTACCTCTTGACTTCTCTATGTCCCAAGCAGGGTCAGGGATGGGTATGTATAAGATCATAGATGAAACACTCATGGGAGCTCAATCCTTGGTATGAGGTATCCATGACATGAGGTCAGTCCTGCTGTGCTCATCTTCTGCACAGTTGGCCAACCCATAGTATGCCAGATGACTTTTTTGATGGTGATAATCTTGAAAGTACCAACTTAATGTCATTTTTAGCAATTACCACTATAGTTCAATAGAGTTTCTAGATCAGCGTTTCTCAAAGTGGGGGTCGGGACCCCTTTGGGGGTCACCTAGAGCTTTCCTGGGGGTCGCCTAAAGACCCCTGGTGCAGGGGGCCAGGTCAGGCTTGCCAGACCTCCAGCTGTAGCTGCCTGCACACTGGGGCTGACTGACAGCCTCAGGGCCCAATCCTATGCATGCCTACTCTGAAATAAATCCCACTGTGTTCAAAGTGTACATAGAACATACATTTCATTTGTAACAATGAAAATACATCCTGCATATCGGATATTTACATTACGATTCATAACAGTAGCAAAATTACAGTTATAAAGTAGCAAAAAAAAATAATTTTATGGTTGGGGGTCCCCACAACATGAGGACCTTATATAGGGGTCACAACGTTAGGAAGATTGAGAATCACTGTTCTAGATTCAAGAGCAGTATATCAGTGGGTGCTAGAAGGAGGGGAACCAGAGGTGCTGTTGACTGTTTGAAACTTTCCAAAGAGACCTGGCTGACTGCTGATGATGGTCAGCATGGACCTTTAGTCAAGCCCTGCAGGGTTTTATGAAGTCCGTATAAGGTACATCCATTGCCTTTCTGCACAGCACAGCATCCCTCTAATCACCCACTTTCTTGTCTTCAAAGATTATCTTAGTCAAGATCCCTGTGATTTGGGCTGTGGGTGGCGCAAGCGGTTAAGACACTGTGCCTGTTAACCAGCAGGCCAGAATTCGAGACCCGGGTCGGCCCCACAAGACAGCGTGAGCTCCTGTCCTTAGCCCAGCTCTGTGACACAGCTGGATCCAATCATATGGGCTCTGCCTTTCCATTGGACTCATTCAGTGGCATAGAGAGGGGGGATTTGCTGCTTTGGTAACAGCCTATCCTCCATATCAATCTAACCCAGGCTTTTCGTGCTTTGCATGCAGCGTATGCAATGCTGAGCACGATACCATAGTCTTTCAAGACTGACGGAGGCCTGCTGCCCCAAAGATGATATCTCCACCCAGTTGGACCTTATGGGTTTTGCTGATCTCATTGGCCATCTCTGCGCTGCTCTGCTTTGCCCCCACATCCTTCCACAGACTGCCCCAGGCCTTCTTGGATGAGTAACCCACCAGTTAGTAGAATGCAGCTTTCTAGCAATGCCCTTTTGACTTTTTCAACTGTTTATCATTCTTTTCCCACCTTTCTCCTGACTTGAGTGTACATGAGTCGGCAAAAAATGCATGTTTTTGCAATCCAAGTTACTTGACTCAAGTTCTCAGAATACTGATCTAGATGAACCAATGATCTATCTTTGTATAAAGCAGCATATATAAATCTTGTATGTATTTATAGAAGGAATTGGACCCCAAATGTGCAGGTTGACTTAGACACAAGCTGATGATGCTTCAACCAAAGCTGGTAACCAAAGCATGTTAGCCCGGCCATGTTAAGTTGTCCCCTTTCAGTGCAAACACTCAAAAATAACACTACAGCAGCCCTCCGTCAGTCTTGAAAGACGATGGTATTGTGCTTGGCTCTGCATATGCTGCATGCGAAGCATGAAAGCCTGGGTTGGATTGTTATGGAGGATAGGCTGTTACCCAAGCAGGAAATCCCCTCTCTCCACGCCACTGAATTAGTCCAATGGAAAGTCAGAGCCAATACAATTGGATCCAGCTGGCATTGCAGAGCTGGGCTAAGGACAGGAGCTCACCCTGCCTTGTGGGGCCGACCCGGGTCTCGAACCCTGGCCTGCCGGTTAACAGGAACAGCGTCTTAACCGCTTGCACCACCCACAGCCCAACACTACAGCCTGAACACTACAGCAAGCTCACGAAAAATGTCACTGGGATCATCACATCCTTTGTCTCATGTCACATTTTATATTTGATGAGTATGTGAGGTCACAGTGGCACTGGATGCTGTCTGGATTGGTTATCAGTTGAAGTCAACATCCAGATCAAAGTTGTAAGGAAATAGTGAATATGGTTGCAATCCTAAAGACACTTTCCTGGGGAGTAAGACTCATTGAACATAATGATGCTAACTTTTGAGTAGACACATTTAGGATTCTGATCTATATCTGGCCGGCTGTGGAGGCTCCACTTTGAACTTTTTTGGAAAGGGATTTTTTTTAATTTAAAAATTTTGTTTTAATTTTTTTGCAAAGAACCTGGAGACAGGTTCTTCAGAATGTTGCTTTTATTTGTCATATCCAGGGAGACAAATGCAGCAGAGGCGTGAGGAAAAAACACTGGGTCCTTACAAGGAATGGGGGAGAAAGCAGATGAACAAGATCATCAGCAACAGTCTGTGAATCACAGATAGAAAATTCACAAAAGGAAAGAATCTGTGCTGCATTCTCGTCCTTAAGTTACAAAAACGCTTTGCAGACAAGAAGATGAAAGGTGGGCTGTGGATCTCTTACAGGGAAATCCTATTCCCACTGCTGACAATGATGCAGGAATGGATGCAGCCACACCAACTGAGCGCAATGGTGGTGATGAGAATAGTGTGAACAGAAGACCAACCAGAGGGGAACAGCATGCCAAAATGACCACTAACTTGAGCACTCAATAGACATTTTATGACAGCAAACTTCATAGTCGTAAACACTTCTACAGCTGTTATTTTCCCTATTGGGCAGGGAACCATATAATAATCAGATTTTCCCGGTAAAATGCTTTGTGGATTTCTTTTACTTGAAAAGTGAAATACAGAACAGATGGGCACCCATATCTATCTATCTATCTATCTATCTATCTATCTATCTATCTATCTATCTATCTATCTATCTATCTATCTATCTATCTATCTATCTATCTATGAGATGGTTAGATAGTGTCACTGAGGCAATGAACATGAATTTGGACAGACTTTGGAAGCTGGTGGAGGATAGGGGGTCCTGGCATGCTGCAGTCTAAACAGACAGACAGATATTGTAGATAGAGAAAGAAAGAAAGAAAGAAAGAAAGAAAGAAAGAAAGAAAGAAAGAAAGAAAGAAACAAACAAACAAACAAACAAACAAACAAACAAACAGTCCTGTTCTGAAGGGACCTTAACCTTTTGGGATAAATTTTTAGATGGTTCTCAGGGCTTCAGAAAGAAGGGTTTAGGCAGAAAGTCCCAATCTATGAATGGAACTCCACTTATGGAAGGTGGTGTTTCATGGATTAACTCACCATTTCTGTGGTGCACATCATTCTCTCCCTATGAAAATACTGGGAAAACTTTCTCCTCTTTTCCATCCCTCTGCATGGTTTCTGAAAGGTGCATCATTTAAGATATATGCTTAGTTGTTTCCTAAGCAGAAGAGAAAGACATAAATACACAAAAAACAGAGTTAGATTAGCAGTATTATTCTTTTCGACCTCTTAGCAGGATGCTGGGCAGCCTCCACCCCCCAGATCCTATGCCAAGAAGCCTTTATTTTTTAAATTACAAACAATGAATGAGCAGCTGTTATGAGCCTGGATGGAAATTATATATACATTTTAATTAGCGACTTTGAGTCGATTTCCCTTCCCATCATTCATTAGCAGAGGCAGGTGCCATAATGATCCCTTAGCCCCTTATCTATAGCGTGGAGACCTTTCTTTATCCAGTGCCACACCTGGCATTTATTTTTGGTGCTTAAGTGCCTTTTGTGTCTGCCACCAAATCTACTCTCTTTTTTTTTACCTAGCTGTGATCCTGCTCATTAATGGAATCCTAGGAGCATAAAGGATGCAATAACCACACCTCTTTATCATGCGCTGTGCCCTCTTTATCATACATTTGTTGTTCTTGGACAAATCTAATCTATAGATTAAATCTAAAGTAATCTACACATTAGATCAGATTAGATTAGAACAGGTTTAATGTGGAAACCCCTCTCCTCTCCTCCCTGAACATTGGCCTTAGTTTCTGAGTAGAGTAGCAAATGAGATCTAAATGTTTTTGTAAGTTAACCTGTAAGTTGTAATTGGATCATGCTAAACAAGTTTAAAACCAATATTAAAAAAAGTAATGCAGATATGGCTTTTGCTTTTTCCCACGAAAGAAGCTAAAATGAATTACAGAGGCACCAAGGCAAGTTGCACTAAGAATAGAGACGAGTGAAAGCAGGATGTATGGAAAACTCTGAATGCTTGAAATTGCACAGTTGCAGATATGTATCCCAGTACCCTAAGCACAATCTGACCCAGAACTAGAATCCATATAATCAGGCTGGTGTCAGGAGTTGGCCAGATCAGCTTCTAGCTAATAACACGCCTATCAGAGAACAGTTGTGCCTCACATAAAGAGCTTAATTTGTTCTGGAGGCCTGCTCTTTAAGTGAAATGCTCTTTAAGTGAAGCAGATTTTCCCATAAGAAATAATGGAAACTCAGACGATTGGTTCCATAACCCCCAAAATATTCATATAAAAATATTAACTGGATGTAAAAATGATGACAAAACCCTGGAATTGAATTCAAAACATGCATTCAATGTGCATGATCCTATGAAGTCTTCTTAGGCTACAATCCTAAAGACACTTTCCTGGGAGTAACCCCCATTTAACACGATGGGGCTTACTTCTGGGTAGACATGGTTAAAAGGCTGCAATCAAAGACACTTTCCTGGAAGTAAGCCCCATTTAACATAATGGGGCTTACTTCTGAGTAGACATAGTTAGGAGACTGCAAAGACACTTTCCTGGGGGGCTTACCTGGGCTGCTGCTGGATGTTCAAGGTGGTCGGTGGGGGCAGTTGGGGGCAGTTAGGGGCAGCTGCCTCTGGCACCTCCAGGCAACTGCCCCCAAGTTGGGGGCAGTTACAGGCAGCAGCGCTGGCTGGCAACCCTTTTAAAGAGCCTCCATGGGGAGCCTCAGGTCTGCATAGCACACGTGCCCATAGCACGCTTGCTTGTTAAGTGAAGCAGGACTTGTTATGTGAAGCAAGATTTCTTTGAAATTTTTGCTTGTTATGTGAAACGCTTGTTAAGCGAGGCACTTGTTTAGCAAGGTATAACTGTATATACTTGGCTGGGCTAACCCCTGAACACTCAGAACTGGAGGTAGTGGTGGGATTCAAATAAATTAACAACAGGTTCTAATCTATGCAGGGCCGGATTTAGGTTTGATGGGGCCCTAAGCTATTGAAGGTGATGGGGCCCTTATATGTCCAGCTGTCCTTTGTCAACAACAAATTGTCGCATTTTTGTGTTGAAAAACATACATGCTATATGGTAATTTATGGACCTAATAGGTATCTAAAGCCATTTGCACATAACAAAATATGTAGTGTTGAACTGAAATACAATTAAAAAGAAGTATATTAATAGTGAAATACAGTTAAGAAATATATTAATAGTGAAACAATAATTACGCTCTTACTTAAAATGAGTTTTTATTCATAACAAACTTAATAATGCAAACACATTGGCATTTGGCAAAAACAAAAGTTCATTTAGAAACACCATTTACAGAGACTCATTATCTAGTCTCTAGAAACTTGCTATAACATGAAATAATAGCTGTAAATATATGATACAAACTGCTAATAATTATAAATTACTTTATTAATATGAAATTAAGTGTTATAACCTGTACAATGCAATTGTAGTTAATACAATGCGTTTATATAATATCAGTATCACCATAATATCAGTATCACCATAGTAGTCCACCCTGTTCATTGGGACAGCAGACTTTTGTACCCTGTAACACTAAGTGGATGCAAAATAAGGTATTTCTAGTAATATGTCACATTAATCAATGATACTAATACTATACATGCCTGTACATCAAAAAATTATTTAACAGGACTAATTATATTAATGCATCTACCCAATACACACCTAACTGTATAATTTTATCAGGATTCATTGTATACTGTGTATACAAACAGTACATAAACATGATCTAAATTAAAATACTTTCCTTCTTGCCTTTCCCAAAGCAAAGTCATGATGATATCAAATGATAAACTGTGTAGCTTGTCACTTTCTATGCACATGAGGCTGAGGTCACATAATGTAAGTAAAATATTTAATATAATTACACTATTTGTATATAGTATAGCAGCTAGTGGGGGTAATAGGGAACTGTACTAGTAAATAACAATATAGGCCTACTAAATAATAAAGATGAATATTTTTCTAAAGTAATTTTATAATGGGATCAAAATAAATAAATTATGCATTACATGAAATCAATACCCAAATGCTTAGAAATCCAAGATTAGAGCTGGTTAGACATTATTAGGAGTGCCTGCATATCCCTAGAATACTAAGCTGAAAAATACTTTAAAAGGTTAAAAACGTTTAGAAATTGTAAGGAAGTGTACTTGTGTTCAGTGTACTCATCCCAGGCACATGTGCACAGGATTTGAGCCCTCTGCACAGTCTCTAGAGCCAGAAATAAATGTGCATGAAATGAAGCCTCAAACCATGAGGGTTCCCAGGAAAATCTCCATCTAGGAAAGCAGGAGAAATCAAAGCCAGCCCCCAACCACAATGCTGGGAAACTTTTTTCCCTGCAGGGACAGGGATGCTCCAAACAGAGCCTTGTATTCATAGTTTCCCATAGATTCATAGTTTCCCATGGAAACTATGAGATAGACAAGCAAACTTACCAATAAGGGGTCATCTGTGCGCTAAGAAAGAATTTAAAAAATACAGTTTCCGGAGAGCCTCCTGCAACGCACGTGTAGAGAGATGGAAAGGCAGCCCCCTTCCCCTCCCCCCAAATCCTCCCTTTTCCTGGCATTGAGACTGTGTTCCTAGACACTGGCTCAGCTGAAATCTGTTGGGGCTTTTAAGAATGCTCTGTAGAATTCTAATAAGGAATGCATGGAAATATGGCAAAAAATATTAAGGAGATTTTTTAAAATAATTTTCTTTTTTGGGGACACCCCAAGAGAGTGGGGCCCTTAGCGATACCTTGTTTAGCTTATGTGTAAATCCAGCACTGGTTCTATGTCCTAATAACGTAAATTAACAACAGGTTCTACGCAGAGGTGGGCAGATGCCGGTTCAGGCCTACTCGCCCGAACCGGATCTTCCCCCTTGGCAAACGCTGGCGAACCGGTCAGACCCGCGGCTGTAAGAGCCGTGGGGACCAGTTCGCTAGCGGCTGCCGTGTCTCCTGAGGCTCGGCACCAGGAGGCTTAGTGCGCCTGCGTCCAGCTGGACACATGCGCACTAAGCATCCTGGCGCTGGACGCATGCGCACTGACTCTCCTGAAGCCGAACTCGGCTTCAGGAGTTGCACTGCACATGCACCAAGCCTGGCGCATGTGCAGTGCGGCGTGGTTAGGGCCCGCCCCTGCCCTGCCCCCTGACCCTGGTCCAGCCCCCGAACTTCCGGCAAACCGGATCTTCAGGAAGGCTGGGCCCATCACTGGTTCTATGTCCCATTAGTAACCAGTTCTCTAAACCAAGCGCTCATTAGCAAAAGGTTCTATAGAACCTGTGAGAACCCTCTGAAGCCTGGAGGGAGGGGTGGTGGCCATTGTGGAGTCCAGTCCAGTGATGCCATGGGCCCCCAACACAAGCTTTGCCTCCAGGGTTCCCAGCAACCTGGCACCTTCAGAAGGTGTGCTGATGGCATGGATCAGCATGCTGATGGCATGGATCAGAAGGTGTGCTGATGGCATGGTACACATTGGATAGCTGGTGTTTGAAGCATCAGTGTGTAGTGCTGTGATCAGCTTGGTTTGTGGTGGTGTGGCTAAAGGTAGGGTTGCCATATGTCCCAAAAAAACAGGACAACCTTGATTTGGGGGGATTGTGTTCACATGCTGGCAAATGCCATTTTAGGCTGCATTAAGAGGACTGTAGCTTCCAAGTTGCAAGAAGTTCTAGTTCCTCTTTATTCAGCATTGGTCAGACCTCACCTTGAGTACTGTGTTCAGTTCTGGTCACCTCACTTTAAGAAAGATGCAGCCAAACTGGAACAAGTCCAGAGGAGAGCGACAAGAATGATCAGTGGGATGGAAGGGAAGCCCTACAAGGAAAGGTTGGGGGAACTTAGGATGTTCAGCCTGGATAAGAGGAGGGTGAGGGGAGACATGATTGCCCTCTTCAGATACCTGAAGGGAGGCATATGGAGGAAGGGGCTCATTTGTTCTCTGCTGCTTCTGAAAGCAGAACAAGAACCAATGGGTACAAACGTCAAGAAAGGAGATTCCGGTTGGATATCAGAAAAAAATTCCTGACAGTGAGGGTGGTTCGGCAGTGGAACAGATCACCAAGGGAGGTGGTGGACTCTCCCTCACTGGGGATCTTCAAGCAGAGGCTCGACGATTCTGTAGGAGAATTTCCTGCTGCAGGCAGGGGGTTGGACTAGATGACCTCCTAGATCCCTTCCAATTCTAGGATTCTATGATTCTATGAAATGAGACAGAGGGTCCTGTTCCGATTTTGTGGAAAAGAATTCTGGCAACCCTCACTAAGAGGCATCAAAGGGGACAAGAAACACGGCTGCTGCAAACAGGAAGGGTCATGTGTTAGTCTTTCCAGAATCTACCATGGACTCCAAAGTCATGCCAGCCATGTATCACTCCATTTGGCCTTATGGAGAGGTTTCAGAGACCTTTTGTAGGCATTGTTTGATGACTCCTGTTTTTCAACTCCAAATAAGCCACAATTGAAGGTCATGTTCGATGCAAAGCTCCTGCATCAACTATGGAGTGAGTGTGAATAGGTCACACTTATCTCAAGAAAACACTGTGGCAGCCAAGGTGTGACGTCTGAATGCCCATGTCCAGCTTATCCCTAGCTTGTCAGCTTTTCCAGCTTTCCTCTGAGCCTTTGCTTTCACTGGTGTTTCTCTCCTGCAGCTCTTCTCTACAAGGAAGCATCTTGCGAGGCTGCCAGGCCTGGAGGAATGTGAACAATGCCACCAAAACAAATAATCCGTCTGGTGGCATCCCTCACAGGCTGGCACCTGCCATGCCAAGGAGACCTGGTGAAGTCTGGCTCCAAAAAGCCTGAAGCAAAAATTTCTTCTCCACCTTCCCAGGATGTTGTTGAGATGAAGGTAGAAAAGGAGCTGCGATCAGGCTACAATTCTACATATTCACACTTTCCTGGGAGTAAGCCTCATTGGCTATAATGGGACTTACTTCTGAGTAGACATGCATAGGATTGGGCTGCTGGTCTCTAGCCTGGCAGCAAATGGTACAAAGTAGTAGCTGTGTGGTCTGGTAGACAAAATTCCACTTCCTAAAGTAAAGTCATGCCTTTAGAAAGATAAATTAAAATACCACAAAGCTTCTGAGTTCTCCAGAACTCTTCATCAGATTGAATGGAAAGGAAATTATTCAGGTGGAGAAACAAATTTGGGTAAGATAGTAAAGCCCCCATAACCTGAAATGTATAGCTAGATGGAGGAGAGAAGATTAATGCAGACTTACAGTGCAATCCTATTGCAGCTTTAAATTTTGATTAGCCATTGCTAGGTATGAGATGAATGGCCACTGGAAAGTAATGGCTGTTCTTCTGTTTGTACTGTCCTTGCATTTCTGCATGTAGCTTCTAAGGATGTTCCTGTAACTTCATGTGTTTTTGCATATTGTCCACTTTGCTCTTCAGACACCTTTCTAGGGAAATACATGTCATTAGGAGATTTGCATCACCCAGTGTGGGAGGCTAGCACATCACACCTTGCATGATCTGGTGGAAAAATGCCTTGGGCAATGAGCAGAGTCATGTACCACTGGGTTTTTTTGGCTATAATTTTTTTAAAAGAACTATTTCGACCTGGTTTGTTTCATTGCATTCTGCCTGAAATTACCTATACACTGATACATGACATGATGGTACAACATGATATAATTATAAATATATAATTATAAATAAATATAAAATTAAAAATTTTGATGAGTACTGTCACCCCCGTGCATGTCACGCCTGTACACCCTGCACCCCTCCAGCAGTGCCACTGCCGTTCACTTGCATTTCTCTTAGATTTTCAAATCTTCATCTCACCATAACTGCTACCAAACCTTAGGCTAGGCCAGACCAATGAAGAACGTAGATGACATCATCTTTTCCTGAAACTCTGCTCAGAGATGAAATGTTTGAGCTTGTAAACTCCTTAGGACAGGAACTTCATCCTGTTTGCTAACGTTGTAAATTGCTGTGCATAGCAGTGTTGCTGTAAACTGATGTACTGCAGTAATTAAGAGCTGTGCCAGTGTGGTCTGTGCTGCATCCTGCAGTTGCAAATAAGTCATGGAGGACTTACCAAGGGTTCTTCCCGTGAATCTTTGTTTTTGGAGTTGCATTGTCCTTACCCCATAGCTGGAAAATGGTTAGGATTGATATAAACTGGGAAGCCCCTGATTTAGAGACTGCCTCTGCCACAAATCTACTAGCATGCCCTGGGCAAGCCACTTTGCCCCAGCTCTTCCACATGATAAGAACCATCCTTTTGCTTTTCTAGGATTACAGGAAGAGAAAACGTGAAGTGCTCGGAGCATTTGGAGTGAGGCAAATCCCAAGTATTTACTTAGGGGGCTTTGTAATGCTTGGTTTGTACTCCATATAGCATCTCAAACATTCAATTCTCCAGCCATGGAAAATCACCTCCATGATCTGCACATTTGCCTTCACCCACATACACATGTCTGAACAAGCTCATGAACTAGAAGGAATCTGGACACTTGATACAGGGCAGGAACTATCAAGCAAGAGGCTTCACCTCAAATCTAGTTACACCATTCACTGGCTCCTCTGGAAGTGTACACTTCTCAAATCACACTTTTTGTTTCTTCAGCACAGATCTAACAAGAAACAAGAACTTGTTTCCCCTTGTCACATGCACAGTGTGACTTTATATTCTCTTTTCCAGGACATGTCCTCCTTTTTAACCTTGGGTCCTCAAAAAATTTCATTGTCCTACTTTTCCTTGTGAACAGCTACAGGCAGCCTGTAGTCTTCTTGTAATTAGACTTCTGTACAACATTTGGCACTACAATAAGGAAACCCACCTAGCTCACAAAAGCTCTCCATAGGTGGAAGATGTTTCATATTTGGGTACGTTGAATTAATAAATATAGACTAGGCACAAACTTCACACAGTCTAGAACAGTGATTTTTAAACTTTTTCATCTCAGGGCACACCAATCAGGTGCCAAAATTGTCAAGGCACACCATGCTGCTGGTGGAAGTTTCAATACTTCACGAACCCTATTAATAAATGATATTTAATTAATTAATTTGCCAAAGTCCCATGGCATACCTGTGGACCACTCATGGCACCCCAGTGTGCCATGGCACACTAGTTGAAAATCACAGGACTAGAACATGTGGCCAAATGTACCCTGTAGCAAGCTCTGTGTGGAGCAGGAATGAGTCCTTCAAGTTCCACAGAGTGCTCTTTATGGTATCTGGGCTTCTTGAAGGCCACTGTGAGGTACCTGGACTACTTGAATCCCAGGACCCATGCAGTGGTTTTCAATCTTTCTAATGCTGTGACCCCTTTATAAGTTCCTCATGTTGTGGGGACACCAAACCATAAAATTATTTTTGTTGCTACTGCTGCAGTGCTATGCACACTTTCCTTGGAGTAAACCTCACTGAACTCAATGGGAATGACTTCTGAGTACACATGCATAGAATTGGGCTCTAAGGCTGCAATCCTAGCACTTTCCTGGGAGTAAGTCCCATCCACTTATCATGAACAACAACAACATTGAGGGGGCTTACTTTTGAGTAGAGCACAAGGAGCAGGGCACAACGGTCGGTGCACAAGGGGGGCGCCCACCAGACAGCCTACCCGCCAGAGCTCTGGTGCCATGCTAACACCATGCTCACACCTCAGTGCACTTCACTCTCAGCCCACAGGTGCACTGAGGATCTATGGGGAGGGGGAGGGGGAAGAGGCTGCCACCTGTGGTGAGGGTGTCGGGTGCTTCCCCACCCCAAGGCTCCACATCAGTCTCACACCGGCTCAGAGACTCCTTCTGAGCCACTTCTCAGCAGTTCTTCCAGCCGCAGTGGCTCCAACATTTCTGCCAGGTCTTCCCAGCTGGCCCCCTGCACCAAGGTCTTTAGGTGACCCTCAGGAAAGCTCCAGGTGACCCCCACTTTGAGAAACGCTGTCCTACATGGAACGGATGGTAAGAACATGAGGGGTTTTAGCCCCCTTAGGGAGTCCGTGAGTATTAATCGGAAAGTGATATTAATTAGGGAAATTAGTGGTATTAATTAGGGAGTATTAATTAGGGAAAGTGGGGAATAGGGATAACACTCATATGGGTTGCCAAATGTCCCCAAAAACCTGGACAGTCCTGGTTTTCAGTATTTACATACTGGCAAGGGGGTCCTGTCCTGTCCCCCATGGAAGAGAATTTTGGCAACCCTTGTTATGCTACGGTATTTTATTAGGCCAACAGATAGCAATGCACCCCCTCAGGGAAAGAGGAGATAAAGAAACAGGTCAATGACTTGTTAATGGGTGACAGGTTTTGCACATTACATGGAGAAGGCATTCCCGGCATTCCTGGGCTTGTAACCCCCAAACCAGCTAGGCCTTTGCTGGAGTGCTGCTGGGTGGTCTGTCTGTCTGCCTCCAGAAAAACCCTTGAACACTGGGAGGAAAGGCCTCTCTCTTCCAATGAGAGCCTTGGGCTTAATTGCTCCTCAGGCTGGAGCTGGCTGGCCACCTGCTGCCAGCAAAGCCTTTTGATGTGGTTTCCAGCCCCTGACATTACCATGAGTCAGGGCTCAAAAGAGACCTGTCTTGGATCAAGGAACTTCCATGAGCCTCAGCTGGGCTGGACAACTATTCCTGTGTGGCACACTGAAGTCGTAAAGGTTGTGTGCCTATACTCCCACTTACCCACAGACGTCCAAGTAAACATGCTTCAGGTTGTATTACAAGTCTGCCAACTTGGACACACTTACATGGGAGTAAGCTCTCAGACTTCCGTACTTCCCAGGAGATACATATCGAGACGGATTGCAAAAGACAAAGCAAGGAAAACAATTATAGTGGTGACCTACATGACAAGGTTGTTGTATGATTTCTGAAAGATTATTGTTGTTATATATTAAGTCCCTGAACACAAGAAGAGCCTTGCTTGGGAAAGTGCTTGGGAAACATGAACATAAATGTTTTTATCCACATTCATTGCCATATCCCCTCCCAAAAAAAATGTTTTCAGGTTGATAAGAATTTCAAAGAATGCATATTGCCTTCAAGGTCAAATAGTGTTGCTGGTTTGCAGCACCAAGCTCTGCATTTTTACTCTGAAGAATGTAAATTTAAGCTCATCAGGGCTTTCTCCCAAGTATAAGAAGATGGGATTGGAGGCAGATGTGGACCTGTTTGAGTTGCTTTCACACTGTTCTCTGAATTGTTGTTGTTCAGATGTTGAAACCATGCACCATTCCTAGCACTGCCCCATAAGAGTCACTGCTAAATATTTCCAAACGTTATTCAGCTATCCCAATGTTGTTGTACCCAAGGATGAATGTGGTTATTACAGAGATGTCACTGCTGTACTCACTGTGTGTTGGTGATTCCTCTCCTTCCCACCATTAATTTTGGATTGATAAGATTACTTCTTGCTATTTAATGTTGCAACTTTGTATGGTTGTAGAAGCAGTTTCAACTGATTGCTAGAAGGAGATCCTGTTTATCAAAACCACATTGTGACTTGACCTGGTTATAGATGAAGTTTCATCCAATTTGTAGAAGGGCTTGATTAGCTATCAAAACCACATTGGACGTTCCATATTGGCATCTTAACTAATATTACTAATGTTTAGTTAAGATGTCTGTATGGAAACTCCTGTTTGAGAGTCACTGTGGTTATGATACCCAATTGCTGGGGGCAGAGGAGATAAGAGAGAAATAATATTTCCTTCCCTTCAGTATTTAGTGCATGTTCACTGAAAAACTGCTTTTTGTACCAGGAGACAAGAAGTTTATCATTTATCCACTTTGGTCTGTGGATCTCTTTGCCACAGGATGTGGTGATGTAGTTGGTCAGTGGAACTCCCTGCCACAGGATGTGGTGATGGCATCTAGCCTTAGTGCCTTTAAGAAGGGATTGGACAAATTCCTTAAAGAAAGAACCCTCAGAGGTTACAAGCCATGAGGAGTGTGTGCGTAGGTGTATGTGTGTGTGCATAGATGTGGGCAACCTCAAAATGCCGGGTGCAGGAGAGGTACCTGGATGCAGGTATCTTGTGTGCTCCCTGAGGCATCTGGTGGGCCGCTGTGTGATACAGGAAGCTGGACTAGGTGGGCCTTTGGCCTGATCCAGTGGAGGTTTTTTTTAAATGTTCTTATGTTTTTACACATAAGGAAAACCTAAGGTTATTGTGATGTGACCAGGGTTAATGCAAAAAGGCAGTGTCAGAATTTGGATTCCAAAGCAAGGAATCTCTTACCCTGGCACATGACCGCTTAACTATGCTGCCTCTGACTTCCTGTTTTTTTTAAAAAAAATAATGCTGTCATGTTCATGTGGAAATACTTTGTCTCCTGTTGACAGTTGTCTTAGTACAGGAACTAAGGACTCACTGGACCACAGAAGCTGAACTCTCCCCTGATCTCTGAAGGTGGTCCCGCTCTAGCAGAGCAACTCCAATGCCACAGGGCGTAGGAAGGAAGCGCATTGCCCCTTTTGCTGCAGCTCAAGTTGTTATGGATAAGCAGCAGGCTACATTTTGGTTCTACTTGCAAAGGGGGAGAGAGCGCATAGTGAAGCAGAGAGACATCTGTCTGATCCCCCCAAAGCCTGGCATACCAAAGAGATTGGTGCACATGAAAGGCTAGACTTTGGGATTTTTTTCCACTGCACGCCACTCCACTCCCAGCTGTGCTGGAAATGAGGCGGATTCCTCTTGGTCCTGACATATCCATGACTGAGACCACTGCTTTTGCCTCCAGAGTCACATTTGGCATTCCTGACCACTTTCAATAGTGGCCATTGTCCTTAGGAAAGGTCACCAGTGCCAGATGCTTTCATAGCCCCTAGTTTGCCAATGCTGCCTCTGGGACTATCCAGACTGTAGGAAGGAGTTGGAAGCAGGGAGGAGGCAACAGCACAATGCCAAGCAAGTGCATAAAATCTTTGGAGGTATTAGAAGTTGATGTGCTCTCAGTTTATTGCTTCGAGGATAAGGACATATGTCTGTGTGAGCAATGCAAGAGATTTAGGATGGAGAATAAGAGGTGCTTGATGATACAGTCAAATGGTTCATTCAGAGGAACATGGGTTAAAGAAGTATGCATTAACTGGATGAAGCACTGTTTCAAAATATAACTGGGGGCAGAGGGAAACACACAATCTTGGTTGTGGTCAAACCAGGGTTGCCCCCTCCATCACAGCTAGTCACTGGTGAAATAAAAGACAAAGAGGGTATAAGAAAGATTATCTGGAAAGAAAGATCTGGTTATTTCAAGAATGATCAAGGGCACTGGCAGTAAGATGTAGTCACGCTGACAACTTCCCTCAAGGGGATGTACATTTTTTAATCCCATAGTTGGGTGCCTTTCCTACAGAATGTACAGTGGTACCTCCCTTAACAAGCGTTTCACACAATAAGCAAAAATTTCCAAGAAATCTTGTTTCACATAACAAGTTCCGCTTCACTTAACAAGCAAGCATGCTATGGGCATGTGTGCTATGCAGCCCTGATGCTCCGCTTGGAGGCTCTTTAAAAGGGCTGCCGGCCAGCACTGCTGCCACTCACTGCCCCCATCTTGGGGGCAGTTGCCTGGGGGTGCCAGAGGCAGCTGCCCCTAACTGCCCCCAAGTGCCCCCACCAACCACCTTGATCCTCCAGCAGCAGCCCAGGTAACCCTCCCAGCAAAGTGTCTTTGATTGCAGCCTCCTAACCATGTCTACCCAGAAGTAAGCCCCATTGTGTTAAATGGGGCTTACTCCCAGGAAAGTGTCTTTAGGATTGCAGCCTAAGTAGACTTCATAGGATCATGCACATTGAATGCATTTTTGAATTCAATTACAGTGTTTTGTCATCCTTTTTACAACCAGTTAATATTTTATATGAATATTTTTGGGGTTGTGGAACCAATCGCCTGAGTTTCCATTATTTCCTGTGGAAAAATCTGCTTCACTTAAAGAGCATTTCACTTAAAGAGCATGCCTCCAGAGCGAATTAAGGTTTTTATGTGAAGCACCACTGTATTTCCACAACCTTAATTGAATTAAAACAAAATAAGATCAAAGCCTGGCCTATCATTGGCATCCTTCAGTCTTGAAAGACCCTGGTATCGTGCTCTGATTGGAAGTCCTGAAACAGTATCCAGTGTGGCTAAAAAGGCCAATTCGAGAGTGGGAATCCCATCCACAACGAGGACAAATAAATTCCATGCCCTGCCCAGGCCCCAGGTTTGGCTGCTTTCGGATCTGTCTCTTTGCTTTAGCCTGCCGAGCAAGTGTCTCTTCCAGTTGGAGAAGGCCATGCTGGGTCTTTTTCCTCCACGCTGAACGATCGGAGGTCAAGGTTTCCCAGCTGTTGATGTCCATTCCCAAGGCCTTTAGATCCTTCTTGCAGATGTCCTTGTATTACAGCTGTGGTCTCCCTGTAGGGCGCTTTCCCTGCACTAATTCTCCATATAAGAGATCTTTTGGAATCCGACCATCAGCCATTCTCACGACATGCCCAAGCCAGCATAGACGCCCCTGTTTCAGAAGTGTGAACATGCTAGAGATTCCAGCACGTTCCAAGACTGCATCATTTGAGACTTTGTCATGCCAGGTGATGCCAAGAATACATTGAAGACAGCGCATATGGAAGGTGTTCAGCTTTCTCTCCTGCCATGCATAAATGGTCCAAGACTCACTGCAGTACAAGAGTGTGCTCAGGACGCAAGCTCTATAGACCTGGATCTTTGTATGTTCTGTCAGCTTCTTATTAAGCCATACTCTCTTTGTAAGCCTGGAGAATGTAGTAGCCGCTTTACCAATGCGTTTATTCAGCTCAGAGTCTAAGGAGAGAGTGTCAGAGATAGTTGAGCCAACGTACACAAAGTCATGGACAACCTCCAGTTCATGTTCAGAGACTGTGATACAAGGAGGTGGATCCACACCCTGACTTATGTTTTCTTCAAGCTGATTGTTAGTCCAAAGTCTTGGCAGGCTTTGCTAAAACGGTCCATAAGTTGTTGAAGGTCTTCAGCAGAGTGAGCAGTAACAGCAGCGTCATCAGCGAAGAGGAACTCCCGCAAGCATTTCAGCTGGACTGTGGACTTTGCTCTTAGTCTGGAAGGATTGTAGAGTTTTCCATCTGATCTGGTCCGGAGATGCCTCGGTAGTTATTGCAGTCACCCCTGTCGCCTTTGTTCTTGTACAGTGTGACAATATTAGCATCCTTCATGTCCTGTGGTACTCCACCTTCTCTCCAACAAAGGCAGAATATCTCGGACAGTTCAGTGGAAATGGTCCCTCTACAGCACCTCAAAACTTCAGCAGGGATGTTATCTTTCCCGGGTGCCTTGCAAAAAGCAAGGGAATCCAGGGCTTCGTTTAGTTCTTCTAAAGTTGGTTCACTGTCAAGCTCCTGCAAGACAGGCAGCCACTCAATGTTGTTTAATGCTTCTTCAGTTACTGCATTTTCTCTGGAGTATAGCTCAGAGTAGTGCTGCATCCAGCGTGCCATCTGCTGTGCTCGGTCCTAGATGACCTCACCTGTAGCGGACTTAAGCAGGGCAGATTTCCTCACTGTTGGACCTAAGGCCTGCTTGATGCCATCGTACATCCCCTTGATGTTGCCTGTGTCAGCTGCTTCCTGGATTGAGAGCAAAGCTGCAGCCAATAATTGTTAGTGCATCTCCTGGCAATCTGTTGGACTTTGCTACGGGCAGCTCGCAGGGCTTGAAGGTTGCGCTCACTAGAACAGGCTTTATATGCAGTTAGAGCTCTCCTCTTTTCCTCAAGGGCTGGTGTCAGCTCCTCCGAGTGGGCTTCAAACCAATCTGCTGTCTTTCTAACCTGCTTACCAAAAACTGACAAAGCAGTAGTATAAACAGCATTCTTGAAATGTTCCCATCGTTCAGAAGCATTTGCCTCAGCCAGGCCCAGGAGAATTTCCTCAAGTGCTTGGTCAAATTCCATCACTTTTTCCAGACTGCGGGTCTTGCTGATATTGATTCGTGGTCTTCCTTCCTTCTTTGAGGGATGCAGCCTCTTTGCTTGTAGTTTTACTCTGCTCTACACCAAGGAGTGGTCAGTATCGCAATCAGCACTCTGATAGCTACGTGTGATCTTAATGTTGGGAAGGCTGGAGCACCTGGTGAGGATCAAGTCAAGCTGATGCCAATGTTTCGATCTTGGGTGTTGCCAAGACACTCTGTGTTGAGGCTTTGTGTTAAAGAATGTATTGCTAACGCAAAAATCATAATAGCAGCAAAACTCCAGCAAGCGTTGGCCATTTTCATTCATCTTCCCAATGCCAAAATGACCTAGACAAGTGGGCCAAGAACTATGGTCAGATCCAACTCTTGCATTAAAATCACCAAGAATAAACAATGGTTCTTTCTCAGGGATTTTCTTGATAGTGGCAGCCAGATCATCATAGAATTTGTCTTTGGATTCTGCTGAAGATGATAGTGTTGGTGCATATGCACTAATAAGAGTGACTAACCCTACTGATGACTCTTTCACTTCCTCCAGTAGGTGGAATAATGAATCCAAGTAGGGTGTTTCTAACTGCAAAGCCAACTCCATATTCCCTAGTCTCACTTGATGGCTTTCCCTGCCAGAAGAATGAGAAATTTATCTCCTTAATAGATCCTGAGTCTGACAGCCTTGTCTTTTGAAGGGCAACTATGTCCATCTCCAGTCTGCTCAGCTCCATATCAATGACAGATGTCTTACGTATGTCATCCAGTTCTTGCAAATCATCAGAAAAGCCAGGGGTCATTGTCCGAATGTTCCAGGTGCCCAACTTAAGGGCTGAAGTTTATATATACACACACACAATTTGAGTGGGGCCGTCACCTCTCCTGATTCATCCATTTTTTCCCTATGGTGAATCTGCACTTTCTTCCAGCTGAGTCAATTTTTTTCCCTAATTGACATTTGTTTCTTAACCAAACCTGGGTCAAATATGTTCCAGGAACTGAAGGCAATGCAGACTTGTGCTTCTTGTATTCTTCCCAAATTATTGCCCAGGGGTTGTACTTTACCTTTATTACTAAGTACTCTTGCAAATGCAGTGATTGCTTTCCAAAGTCAGCATTTTATGTATACCAAGTTCTTGATCCTAGTTTCCAAAGGTCTGCCTCTTCAGTTTCTCTCCACAAAATGTATTCATAGAAACCATTCACAGCTGAAAGCTGTTGCCAACATATTTTCCATCTTATCATAAGTTCTCTTGCATTTTTTCCCAGTCCTTTTTTTTTGGGTAGCGCATGCCATGGAGTGATCATCTTACCAAGGCTGACCCTCAGAATCTAAGTTTACATCAATAGTCTCTTGGGTTCTTTGTTAGTCACAAAGTCTGACTTTTTCCATGTCAAGCTTTCTGAATACCCCAGTTTGTCTTGTTGTAGCTCTTTGGTCTGGTGCAGGAAATTGATTCCCACCAACTGCTTAGCCTGCACTGGCCACTGGAGATCATTACCCTAACGGGGAACTTTCAGCCATTTCTATTCTGCAGTTGACATCCCAAAAATCTATCCAGGCAATGAAAAAAATTATTTTCAACTACTTGGTGTAAGGAAATATTTGTTTCTGAAGACACTTTAAGATTGGGTCATTTATTAGCATTTATTTATATTTATTAATTTATTCATCTTTCCCATGCCAACACAAGGGCCCAAATGTCTTTAGTTCCTTTCCTCCTGCTGTTCTCACAACAACCATGTAAGGTAGGTGAGGCTGAGAGAATGACTGGCTCAAGGTCACCCAGGAAGCTTCATGGCCAAGGAGGAATTTGAACATGGATCTTCAAGGTCTTGGTCTAAGAGGGCAATCCGTCCCGAACCACAACACCTTCTGGGCTCTGAGTAGTTGCAGGCTTAATTTTTCCTTTGTATAGCAACTACTCAAGGCTGCAGTTTAGATCTGGATTGCCATGTAGAGGTAAAAGGTGTTTTTTTTACTCCATACTGCTTTAATATTGAAAATTGCCCCTCTCTTGCTACAGTTGCATTCTTTACCATTAAACAAATGTTGCAGAGTGAAAATATTTGGCAGGAAAACAGCAGTGATGGGCACTCGAGTTGTGACAACTTCACTCAAGTTGTGAAAATGCTGGCTTTTTTGCAACTTGTGTGACGTCACAGACGTCACTGACTTAGACCTGACTCGCGACTCAGGACCAGTGACTTGGAAATGAGTCATAACTCATATTGAATTGATTGCCTTCTAGCTTCTTTGTTAGGATTTCTTCTTCATATGGTCAGATTCCCAAATACATCTTTGGAACCCTTTTTGCCCCTCATCCTAAGCTTCCACTTACTTCCTCACTTCCACTCACAGACTGGCTTATTTATCTGCAGATCTTGGGGTAACTGGGTTTCTTCCTCCAAACTCTGGGACATTCCTGGATCTTTGCAAGTCCATTGCAGCCAAAGATAGGAGATTGGATCACAATCTCATAACCCCAGTCCAAGGCTTACTCATAGCCTGGGGGGGCTCTCATCTCTACTGTGTCTGCCCATCCCCTCTCTGTGGAACCCCTGCCGTCTCTCTCTTCCCTCCTTCTTCTGTTCCTGGCTGGACTTTTTCTTTTCCCCTTGCTTCCTTGCCCAGTATCTCTGTCTTTCCTGTTTCCAGCTCAGTTTCTTCCTCCCACCTTCCCTCTCCTGGGGATCTTCATTCAATCCCCATCCTACGAGCATCTCTGTATGAGTCAGTCACAATTGTTCACATTTATGGGAGAAGGAAAGGTCAGGTAAGATCCCAACCCAATCAGCTCTCTTTTCCCCCTGACTCTTTCCTAGACAGAAAATTATTCATGTGCCAGGGAGAACAGGGAGACAGGTGAGTTGTGTTGGCCTAAATTGGTTAGTATTGTGCCCTTGGTGTAGTAATCAGTTGGCAAAGCGAGAGGTTTCCGAAAAATGAGAGGAACTGCCAAAAAGTGGTTTCGGATAACTACGCAGTAACTATAGCAGGTGAGAAGAGAGGGAGGAGGCAGAGCCCTTCACAAAACAACAGCACATTGAAGCCACTGTATCTCTCTGGGGCAAAGGAAACGGAAAAGAGATAAGGAAACTTTTGGATCAGGAATTCCTTCTCACTTTCCCCTTTCTGTTTGTCTTTCACCAGAGATAACACCAGGCCTTGTACAGTTTACCTGAATCCTGGGCTGCCAGCAACAGAGGGAACAGCGATGTGACACTTTCTGTTTCCACGCAGGCACACACCTCACGCAGGCACACACCGACTGAAACCGAGGAACAGCCGCTCTGGGACTCCAGAAAGAACTTTGGTGAACTTGTGCTTGGTGGTGACACCCCCTTCTCTGTCCTCTTGTTCCCTGCCTCATGCCCAGCTGACTTATCTCGGGTGGCGGTAACTCAAGGCGTGATTCGGAAACACAGAAACAAGATTGGAGGAATGAAATGGGGAGAGTGTTTAAAGCCCAGGCTGATAACAGAGAGAGTATCTGGGATCTGGTTTCATTCATCAAGCCCTCTGGTTGTGAGGAGTGTGCGGACTTTGGATGTGAAGAGAGCCAGGCAAGGAGCTCCTCATTCCCCTCCTATTTTTGCAAAGGTGTATTCAGTGGGATTCAGATAACCAACCGCTTGAGGGGTGTCTCTAGGGCAGTCCTGCAAAGGTGGTCACCATAGTTGGTGGTCACTGAGTGGAATCCACCAACTATGCACTGAGAATTGCTCAGGGTGTCAGAGGCTAGTCAGGTTGAGCACTGCCAATGTGGGCCAACATCCATGAGATGACCTCTCTGTCCATGCAGATCCTGAGCATTCAATATAGTGGCAGTAACAGCACCCAATTTGTCATCAGGAGGTGGATGGAAGTGCCAAGGACTTTGCCTCAGTTGTGCAACAACCACACTGTCCAGGTGATTGGCAAACACTCAGTTTTTGGAGTCCCTGGCAGGCTGCAAAACCAAGAGGTTTATGAAGACCCTGGTGGGCTTCAATCAGATGCCTTTGATTTGGTGAATTGCATGTTGGGCAGGCTGCAGAGGTCGCTCACAATATGTATATACTTGGACAAAGAAAAGTAGGAACTGAATTGAATATGATATAGCCCAACTTTGCCACCATTTAAGGTGTAGGCAGAGGCAGCAGTAAAGCATGGCCATGTCTTCACCTTGTTGGTGTTCACTTTGTGGGTCTTCAAAGTTATCACACCTCACACTCAACACAAAGCATGGTGGCTTCATTTCCATTTTTATGGAGGATATCAACTGTTATGGTTGAAGGCTTATGTAATGGGGACCTCCCAATGTGGCTCCGCTTGCCCAGTGTGGGATTGTGACTGCAAATGTGGCCCTTTCCCACTAATTATCCTATCTTTATCCTGTCTGTGTACATTTTGGAAACTGTGAATGAGTGGTGTTCAGAGATGGACCTAAACCTGCAGCAAAAGGTACTAAAGCTGTCCATTTTAGGATTATTCTACCATTTCTTGAAGATTTTGAACTGGCAATTTCTTCTAGGTCACATGCAGCCCTCTGGTGCTTCTGACCACCATTATCTGACCTCTTCCCATGGTGGTCTTCAGTTCAGATAATAAGAAACTCAAATGACACAAGTAAACATAAGATACTGCAGTCTAATACCAAGCCAGACCATCAATCTGTTCAGCTCCATACACAGTATGGCTATAATCCTGACTCCCAGTTAGGCCAGCCTAAGCCCAGGCATAAGTCCTGTGCTGGCCTGGGGGAGCCACAAAAGTACCATAAGGCACTTCTGTGCCACTTGGGGGGGAAGGGTTGGCCAATGCACATGGGAATGGGGAGACAGGTGAATCATGCCAGCCTAAATTGGTTAGGATTGTGCTTTGACAGTCATAGGCTCTTCAGGGTTTATGACACTTTCCTGGTCAGATCTGAAGATAATAACCTAAGATCTTCTATGTGCAAAACAGGACCTTCCCCACTACTATGTCCCCCTCCCCAATAATAATAATAATAATAATAATAATACATCACACAGTCCTAGACTCTTGGGAAGGGTCCAACTGGTGATGTGAATGAAACCAGCACGAAATTGTTCACTGTGTATTTATGGATAATAATAATAATAATAATAATAATAATAATAATAATAATAATAATAATAATAATAATAATAATAATACTGTTGCCATTAGTTATGCCTATAATATTTTTAGGGCTTTATCTCATTTTCCCTTCAGCTATAAGAGACTTGTATGAAATCAGAGAAATCCAGACCAGGATTTACCAGTTACCTGATTTACTTGAATACTGATTCAGGGTGGAGGTTCTCTTTTTATTTTGTTTTTTTTTATGAAAACCTCTAAGGTTTGATAGCATTAGCAAATGAAATAAAAATAAAAGGCTGAACTTTTTGACTCTGCATGGATTGTGATAAAGGCACATGGTATGGAAATATCAGGTGAGTTTGCACAGTCAGTCAAATCTTATGGAGGGTTAAGTATACCTCTCTGCTTCTTGAAACTGGGCCAAGGATATCAAACTTATTTTATACAGAGGGCTGTCATTAGCCTATTGTTGCCAGCGAAGAGCCAGAAGTGATATCTGAAAGTGACATCAGTAATGGCTAGAAATAAGCAGGTGATGACCAGGAATAAACATTTTGTTCTCACATAAAAATGCATTTGTTGCAAATGGCCAAAGCAAAAATGTGCAGGTCTCAGGGCACAATCCTAACCAATTGCTGCATGTCGGTTTCTGGGTTTTCTAGCCATTAACAGACCTGATCTTTCAGGCTTTAACTTTTGCCATCCATTTCTATGGCATCTTAAGAGGTAGTAAACAGCCAAACATATACACAGGAAACCAGAGAATATCAGTTGAAACTAAGGAGTGGATATCAACAGCCCCAGCTGTTGACCCAGTGAACATCTTGTTGGGCCAATTTACCAATTAAAGCCATTTAAGTGACATGTGTCTGTTTCTGCTATTGTTCACTTAGGCTACAATCCAGAGTAACTACGGGACCTTTTACACCAACGTAGTTAAGGTGCCACCTATGGGAACCCTATGGGAAATGCATAGAGCAAGCCAGAGTAAGTGCCTCTTACGTCCTCCTGTAATTACTCTGGACTGTAGGGTTAGAGTCTTTACTTTAGTGTTATATGACTGAGGAGGGGACAGGGAGGTTTAAAAAGGAAGGGGTAAGATGGTGCTAAGAATGGAAAGACCTTTCTTGGAAACCCTAGGGGGCTATTATCAGATAATGCAAATAATACCAAACTCAGTAGACTAATTGATTTGTATAAGGCAGTTTCATGATTTTATCTACAAATGTGCCACATCATAATAACCCTTCTCATGAAGCTTCGTACTGGGAAATTGCTTTTTCTGACCATGCTTAAAGAAAATGAACTTGAGTTCATGCATCCAGTGCAAGATGAGTGCACGGCCTATATGTGCTCTGATATGCTTATGAAGCCAAGATCACTTTTCCAGTTCTTTTGGCAAAGACCTCATTGCTTTATTTTTGGTATGTTGTTTGCTGCAGTTCAGGTTGACGTAGCGGATCTAGAAAACAGAGAACACAGGAAGGTGGATGAGTCAGCCCCAGAAGCCAGATGGTGGTTCTAGCTAAGGGACACCTGAAGACTGGAGAGTGACAGGAAAGATCTCAGAAGGGTGAGTTCACCCAAGGGGTGGATGTTGGAACTCCAAAATAATAAGGGTTTCCCTGCCTTATTGTTTGCCTGTACACCTGGGAATCTCATCAAGCAAGTGCCTGGGGTGAGCTCATAGGCAAGAAGGCAAAACAAAAGTTAAAGTGTTTGCACCACACCAGAGCAAAGGGATGGAAGCATTGATGCAGGATATTTGTGGGCAACTTCACATTCTTGTGAGCTGCACTGTCTGCACACAGATGACTAAACCTAGGTTGCCAGGCTTTTTCTGGAATAGATCCTATGCCTCTCTCAGCATCCTGAGCCTCCAAGCTTTTCCTGATATCGAGATAAATGCAAGAAAAAACTTCACCAGCTAAATTTCTGTATACTGCTAAGGACACAAAAACAGAGATAATAAGAAAGTTGGCAACCCTAACCCCAAGCCATCTTGCCGCCCCTGTGTTTCATGGTTGACTTCCACCTGGAAAGGACCAAAAGCTATTGTCTACCCAAATGCATGATCATCCTCTGATGGCTTTGCACAGGTTCATTTATTTTATTTGCCCAGCTGGTTGGCAACTTGTGTGAACTCTGGGGACATCCTCGATCAAATTCCAGAAGATTCTGTTGTGCACAAGTACCACCAATCAAATAAGGCCTTCTTAAGACAGTTTTGAAACAAATCACGGTCACTAATATACCTCAGTACGTTCTGGTAGCAAATTTAAACACTTTGGAATGAATAGTTGCATTGAGATCCAGAGGAAGACACACAATCCAATGAGAATTTGAACATAAATTTCATTAAAAGCAATTCAATGCAGCTGGATGGCATATACATGTGGATGCTTTTCAATGTGTATCTAATTTTACATTCATGATTCCTGACGCACTGAGTGATGAACACATAAAAGCCATCTTACCCATGTAAATCTCTTTAACCAGACAGAGCAGGCCTCTTTCTTATTCCATATGACAATAAATAAGAAGCAAGACCTCTCAGCCTTTTGACAAGCTCCAGCCTGATTAAATAAACATCCTTTGCCACCTCTACTGGGAATCCACTTTTCATCCTGCATGTCACCCATCAACAAGAAGGTCCTGGTTAGACTCAGGCTGGATACTGTCTGTTGTTTTTATAAATCTAACCAGAACAATCAGACTCCCCAAAGGCAAGTTTGGGGAAAAATCACAGGCGCTGGTGAAGTGGGCATGAGAAAATTGATTTTAAAAGGCAGCAGAAGTTCTCATAGCGATTGAGACTATTGGAGCACCTGTTGTGAATTGGCCTGCAGGAGGCTGAATGCTCCAGGGAGGCATCGTCACATGTTGGCTCAAGGGGAGAAGGGATATCCTTCATATCTCATCTTTAAGCAAGGTATCCGGTCCCTTGCTGCCCCCACTAAGTTCCTGTCCTCTGGAATGTGAGTGATGATCTAATCTTTCACAATACCGCATTGGACATGGTGATATTGGAATCCCCCCACTCTGTAAATCAACTCCACCTCTTGGCTGTTTTCCTAGACTAGAAATAAACTTGTTACATCAAAGGATCCTTCCCATTCTCTGACTATTCTCTTCAAGGTCTCTGGCTTCTTTGGCCTGTTGAAATTGTAACGAAGTTCTGGCTTTGGCAGATTCTAACATATGAGGCACAAAACAGCAGCCTCATTTCAACAAGGATAACTGATTCCTGTGACTTCCATATATCATCATCGCATTCAGCCTGGACTAGGAACGTGCGCCCAGTTGTAAAAGGCAGAAAAGTGTTGGGAAAGGTCAGTCCAAGAAATTCTGCTGCCTGAAGTGAAGAATAAGATGGTTCCCTCACCCAACAGAAAACTAGCAACACATCATAGTTGATCCCACCAGAATCAACTCTGATTCTGATTATAGTTGTCAGTCAATAAGAAGAATTTTAGCAAAAGGATGATGCTTCATTTTTTTAACTTGGCAGCAGCCAGTTAGAAGGAACACACATCTCATTTCTGATTTGTTACCAGGTACCAATTTATCTCTTCAAATCTGCCCATCAAAACACAATTTTTCCTACATAGTCTATATCACACATTTTTTTGTCACTTCCCCTTGTAGGTGAGTCCTTCTTAAGAGATACACAAGCAGCACAACAGAATTAAAAATAAGAACAGAGTTAAAAATAAAAAAAGTAAATGGGTGTATTATCAGGTATTAATTCTCCAGCTACCTGATTCTGGTGGGATCCTGATTCTGGTGAGATTTGATGCTGGTGGTAGGAGCAAGACAAGCTAGTGATGATGTGGCACACTAGTGATAGATCATATAAACTAGTGATGGTGGGGCACAGAGTGGTGCATGTCCACTCTGATGGCGAGATTATGTGGCATAGGTCTTATCATGACCATGTATTTTGTTGTCTCACTAATCCACTGCTTGAAGCAAGTGTTTTACGTGGCCTCACGAAAGAGTCTGCCTCTTTTCCAGGGATTGTTTGCTGGTGTTTCATCTGCATCTTTAAAAAAAAGATTATGATCCCATTTGGGACTGGAATTCATTCTTAATATATTTTGCTTTGTCAACTATTTTGTGAACTTTTTATTGAAAAGTTGTATAGAAATAGTTTAGCTACACTAGGAAAATGCAGCTCAGATCAATTTTTGGCCTTCTAAAGGACCAGACTGGCCTGTGATGTCTTCCCAACCCTCTGAAGACCTTCTGAGGTTTTCAGCTGAAAACTGGAAGTAGTGATTTCCAGTCTTATGAAGGTCTCAGAAGGTCTTTGGAAGGTCAGGGAGGTGGGACGACTTCTCTGCTACTCCAAGGCCTATGGATGGAGGTGGCAATGGGGGTGAGAAAGGTGACACTGCCCCAGAGAATTGATGCCGTGTCATTTGGCCCTTTGCCTTAAAGGAATACCACTGAGCTCAACAACCACCTCCAGCCATTTTTGCTGGTATGTGGTTTTACCATGTATATAACTATGATACTATACATAGCAGTACCTAGTAAGAGTACTTTGCACAAGTGAAATGTCAGGAGGGATGATATATCTGGAAAACCTGACATAGATCTAATATGACTGGCATGAATAAGGTGCCTTAAAGCCTCATAATCAAGTCTTAGAGAAATTGTCTTCTCAGAGTTGCAGCAACAAATCAGAACACTTCGAAGAGTCGGAAGTAACTTGTTGGCCCAAAGGAAACCAGCTGTGGCTGTTATTAATTGGAATGGATGATGGAAGGATCTTCTCAAAGGAAGTGCTACAACTCATGGACAAACATTTCATTAAGCAACAGCCAAGGTGAGGTCAGGGGACAGCATCTGGAGCAGTTCCTGAGGCCAGAAAATTCCTCATATGGCAGTTGATGGTGCTTCCTTGAGAATGGCAAAGAAACTATTTCCTTTCGACCAGTTTTAATACTCTCTTTTGACTTCCTTGTTGGGAAATCGGGAAGTTGAAAGGGTAGCATTTCCTGCACACATGATCCACAATGTCTGATGTCCGGGGCTTTGCGGAAATCTGAAAGGGACTACCTCTGTAAAATGCATCAAAGCAAACTGGGAACAGGTAGGCTAAACAAGGTATGAAATGCCCTGAAGTAGTCTGCAAAGAGACAGAAAACATTTCTGGATATTGCTAGGGATAAGAAGTCACTCTGGCAGAGCTCTATACAGGCCCAAAGCTGTAGCTACAATTATAGTGGGAAATTGTCAAAAGAGCCTTAAGACTCTACATTGAACTAACATGAAATCCTACGTGCCAAATTATATCCAAACCAGGTTTTAAGTGCCTCATAGTGTACTGTATATCCAAAACAAGTTTGAAGTATTCATTATTTTTTTCTGAGAAGTATAGATTGCTAAAGGTATCAGGTTGCCCTGCTAGTTGTGACCAACTCTAAGGGCAATGTTCAATCCCAGTTACAATGCCAAAGAACCAGTATTGTCTAAAGGTGTCTCCATGGTCATGTGTCCAAAGTTGTCTCCATGGCAAGACTAAGTGCCAAAGGCACATGGAACACTGTTACCTTCCCACCAAAGTTGTAACTATTTAGCTACTTTACATTCTTTTGAACTGCTAGGTTGGCATAGGGTTGCCATATGTCCCCAAAAAACAGGGACAATCCAGATTTTGGGGGATTGTGTTCACATACTGGCAAATGGAACAGAGGGTCCTGTCCCAATTTTGTGGAAGAGAATTATGGCAACCCTAGGTTGGCAAGAACTGGACATGTAATGGGAAATCACTCCATCATGCAGTACTTGGGTCTAAACTGCCAACCCTGGAATGTACAGTGTCTTTAACCACTGGGCCACCACAGCCCTATAGAGAAGCCACATTTTCTCAAGTGGGGCTTGGTCAAGACCTCCCAACACCTAAGGTGGCATTTAAATGATGCCTTCCTTACCTCTTAACTCCTCTTCCTTTTCTAACGAAGAAGTGAGGGGAGGATGAAGAATAATGCATGTGAGTGGGTAGATAATGGGTGCCCTCAGCCTTTCCTTAAGGGGAAGCCATTAGAGTTAAACTGGGCCTTGAGTCTGCGCTGTATCCTTATCAGTGCATTCATATAGTGAAGCTAACACCAACTGTTTTGTTGCATAGGGGCAAACCACTTAGAGATACCACCAATAGATGTCTTGTGTTGTTAAGCGTGGCAAAAAAAAGTTTTGCCTCATTTTCATGCTGACAATTGCTTTACCTGGCCATTTTGGCCACAGTTAAATGCACAGAGCATATGAGCACAATCCTAACCATGTCTACTCAGAAGTAAGCACCACTGTGTTCAATGGGTCTTACTCCCAGGAAAGTGTGTTTGGGACTGTAGCCATCATCTATTTTCAAATGCAATAAACCTGTGGAGTGAGAGACGCAAGGAATGATAGGGCAAAACCAACCACGTCCAGAAGAGTTGGTTTCTGAGGGAGTGTAGTGACTTTTGAGGTGTTTAGGGCCCCAAAAGGGGATAGTTGAACATGTGTTTTGAGAGACGGGCAAAAAAGACCAACGTGCTGGTGTTTTCTTCCTCATGTCTTGTGAGAAAGTTTGATGGACCTTCTCTGGGGCCTTCCCTCTCCAAGTTTCCTTTTGTGCATGTCAGACAGAGAGTTCCTTGTATATGCACAACCGGTCTGTGAGACAGCTGTCTTGGCATTATGGAGTGGAAAGTCGAGCCCTTTGAAACTGGGAAGAGACCCACGCCTAGACCCTGCCGTCGCTTGAGGGTCTGTGATTCCCATTCCAGCTCCAACTGTGACAGGCCAGCCTCGGCTTTTCTAGAGCAGCTGTGTCCAGGTTAGGAAGGTGCCCTTGGGATTTGCCATTCCCATACACATCCCGGCAGCAACCGAGCCCCTTGCAGAGAATGCAGCAGTTTCTCTCCCCACAATTGTGGAAATGCAAAGCCCAGAGGAAAATCATCTAGTGCCTGCAGCTGTTAGAGTTACCATCTCGCAGAAAATAAATAAAAGACCTCCTGAGTTCCCCTTCAACCACTCAAATCCAGAGAAAGGATTGGACACACTGAGTGTACTTTGGTGCCTCCATTTTGTGTCATAGCAGCTGCAGGAGTCTGATCTGGATTAAGGCTGAGGTATGTGTTTCTTCACCCCTCTCGGTCCACACTGCAGTCCAAATAAAAATTTATTTATTTATCCCTGTCTTTCTGTCTATACCTGTAGGAAACCCAAGGTGGTTTCTCCCTATTCACCAAATCACCCCCTATCTACCAATATACAGTGGTTATTGGCCAACCACTGAAACAAGATGGAGCAAATTCAGGTTTCAAATTCAAAATGAGAGGCTTTGGAATCTGCCTCCAATCAACAAATCTCGGTCATTTGAATAAAGGAAGCAGGAGAATTTGTTGTCTTCCTCATGCTTCTAATTGGAAAATGTCTAAGGTCTGATCTGGCAGCATCAAACCAAAAATGGGGATGAATGTGAGTGAGATCTGGTCTTGCATCAGACACAGGCAGCAATCCTAAGCACACTCTCATGGAAGTAATACCCATTAAACCCAATGAGGCTTACTTCTGAGTAGGCATGGAGAGGATTGGACCCACAATCAAATTTTGGATAGGATTGCATCCACAATTGCACCCGGTCAGTGGTGGGCTCTAGCAGGTTCGCACCTACTCTATAGAACCAGTTCTTAACAAGGGATAGGACATATAAAGTTTAAAAATAGCCATTTAAAAGTGGCTGCCAGATGGGCAGAGAACCGGTTCTTAAATTTTTTGAAGCCCAACACTGCACCCTCTACCCACTGGGTGTGGATAAGGAGGTGACATTGGATGGTATCAACAGGTTTTTTTAATCCCTTCTTTTGTCCTCCAGTGATGCTGGAGATGTGATCTTCTTCCCTCTTAGTGAGCAGACAGTGGATCTGAGAGCTGTCTGAAGAAAGTTATATTGGGCAGGTGATGATCAAGCCACCCTTGTCAATTTAGGATTCAGATCAGCCTTGGGGCAGATCAGCGTTGGCTTGCATATGGATGTGCCTAGAATGGAAGGCAAACCTCCAGTCTGAGGGTGGAACAGAAGTCAGTGGCAGAGCACATGGTTTGCATGCAGAAAGCTGCAGTTTCCAGGGCTAAGAATGACTCCAGCCTGAGATCCTGGAGAGCCATTGTTAATTATTGTGGACAGTACTAGCCCAGATGGGTTAATGCTCTGACTTGGGATAATAGGGCAGCTTCCTGTTTTCGGATATCTTGGCCAGTTCCGAGCCTGATTCAAGACTGGACTTTCTAACCCCTTTTTTATAACTCGGAGAAGCATTGGCATCTTTGAGCAATGCTCTTGTCCCCACAACTTCCCGTATTCCCCCCACCTCCTCTAACACACAAGCAACACAGTAGCACAAAAACAGGATCTGAGTTGCTTCTGAAGGCCTCCCCCTGCTGCTAATCTGTTGGCTCAAGGTCACGAACATCACAGTGACATCACAGCCATTTCCAGGGCAGCCAGCCATGTGCGGATGCACTCAGTGAGAATTTTAGGCAGGGGAACAATGGGACATGTCTTCAGGCACTGTAACATTATCCATCCCCTGTATAAGTCGGGGCACAGCTGTGTCCAGGGAGCACCCTTTTGCAATGCAACTTCCCTTTCTTGGGAGACCCAAACCAGTGAGTCAGCAGCTATGGTGAGGAATGGGCTACTCGAGCAAATTTCATATCTCACAAGCTTCACATCTTGCTTCATGGGCATGACAGAATCATGCCACCTCTAAAACATGCACAAAAGGTTTGACTCTTTCCTATGAAGACCATGAGATGATAAGGGTACAATCCTAATATAGGCTGACCTAACTCATCAGTCTTCCCATTCCCATGGTGATGTAGAAGACGAGCGTGTCGGTTCCCCTTCCTAGCCCTCCCCCAGGAGTGGCGCAGAAGTGTCATACATCACTTTGGTCTACGCATTGGTCAACTGAACACAAGACAAACAGTTTGGAGGAGATGGGCCACTTTATTAAGTGATTATTAATAAATCATCAATAATCAAATAATCATATTAATAATCAGCAGAACTTGAACTTGAACTTGGGTGCACTTTAGAACTCCAACATCTGCCACATGGCTAGGGGGAAGAGAGCTGACAGGATCTTTTGGACACCCAGGTGAAGCTGGGTGCCAGGGTTGGCGTGCACAGATTTGGGCCCTACCCCCTCATAGGGTTCTGCCCCAATTACCCCTCCCCCCAAATGGGGGGAGTGGGTCTGGTCCAACTGGTGTCTTGTTTTTCACTCCCATCCCACCAGGGATTGAAAGCGGCCAACAGGTGGCACGGGGGTGGTCCTCTGCCCTCGCCCCGCCTGGAACTGAGGGTGGTTGTTAGGGGACACCCCTCCTGTGCCTCAGTTGACCATGATTGCACCTTAAGCTAGACCTATTTTTTAGACCCGTTCACCCACATCCCCTGCCCTAAAGTGACCAGAAAGAGAGAGGATAGTCTGGAGTAGACAAAAAAACTGCCATCCACCAGCCAATCAGGATAGCAGCAAAAAATTCCTACTCAGCTCCAGAGGCAACCAGCAAAGCCCAGACTATCCCTGAGCGGTGGGAAGGGTGGACCACACACAAAGAGGGCAAGCTACCCCTGCTCGGCCCTTATAAAGCCCACCTTTTGGCACCACCCTCCCTTGGAGGGTCTCACCTGCCCTTGGGTGGGTGAAGCCGTGTTCCCTGACCAAAGGTCGACACCTGCTGATGGCATTATGTCGTCATTTGTGACACCCCCAGTACAGCACAAGCCTGATGCTGGTGCTTAGGCTGGCCTAACTGGAGATTAGGATTGCAATTTAAGTCAGCAAAACCAGTGCAAAACTCCAATCAAGTTTGTTTCCACCACAATTTTTCCTGGTGGCTAATAAGAATATAAAGGCATTTTTGAAAATTACAATAAAAGCAAACAATGATGGCAATGATTCCGGACAGCAACAGCAGTGCACAGGAGCATTTTACCAACAGCAAAGGCAGCATGCAGGTTAAAGGAAGTGGCAAACTGGAATTTTCTTATTTGTCTTATTCTAGCAAGCCAAAACACTGGTGCATAATCAGCCACTGAATATGGGTGGAGAGATTTGGAGACGTGTGACTTTGTAGCTGCCAGCAGGCGCTCTGTACAGCAGCTTCTTAGCAGGAGCAAAATAAGTACAGTAGAAGTCAGAATTGGAGCGGCAGTGTTCTCCAAAGTGCACAGCCATTCTTAATTCATTTTGGTGCCAGGTCTCGAGAGAGAGGGTGGAGTGTGAGGTTCTGCAGGCATAGGCATGGCACATTTCCACCTTGCAACAAAACCACAGATAGGCTGCTTAGGTCTCACTGCTTGCTCCAAAAGGTGCTCTTCCCAGATTGGGCACCCCCTTTTCTTCCTAGACAGAACTGACAGTACAGGTCCAACCTTGTTATACACTGATTTTTTTATACATGGAATTGACTCAGCATGAATTGCCACATTAAAAAATCTGCTTTTCTTCTTGTGTAGAGAGGCAGTCATACAAACAATTGTTCCATTCTTCAGATGAGTAATGCAAAGGTAGGGGGTCCTTTGCATTTCTAATTGCTATCTGACTCTCTACAACAGTAAAAGAGGCTGTTTTCAAACAATTGTAAAGGGACACTTTTTACTTTTTAACTGCTTTTATTTAACACAGTTTTTTGTCTCAGCAGGGAGTCCCAGAATCAAAACACTGCAGTTATTGAGGTACATCCTTATTCCACTAGCAGCAACGAAGCAGCAAGACACCTAGATGGGTCTTTAAATATATTTTTCCACATTTTTTTATTCCTAGTTTTTTATCCATGGGAGGTTCCAGAATGCAACCCTAGTGGATAACAAGGAACACCTATACTGTCAAGAACTGCTGTATGGCCAGCAAGGGAAAAGGGGTCTCTCTGCTTGTGTAACTGTGGGGTCCAGGTGTTACTGGAATACAAAGCCTTTAGGAGGATCTGACTTAGGAGCCCAGTAGATCTCCTTGGCTTTTTCTTAGAGGCCTCTGGAGATTTTACATTTGCTTTGATTGATGAATCTGGCCTGCCTCTGGAATGAAGGATGACCCAGGCAGTTGACATGTGTCACTCCAAAAATGTCCTCTGCAGCTTCATTGAGCCCCTAAAGTCACATGGTTTTAGATGAAGCTGTCAAACGGTATATTTGGATGTTTAGGTGATGTATCAAAAACATGAAGCCTGTGGACTGCATGTGGACAGACAGACAGACAGACAGACAGACAGACAGATAGATAGATAGATAGATAGATAGATAGATAGATAGATAGATAGATAGATAGATAGATAGATAGATCAGATTAAATCAGATTAAATCAGATTAAATCAGATTAGATAGAATGAATATTTTTCCCCTGGTGCTTCTGCGGGAAGGGTGCCACAGCCAAGAAGGCCCTCTCTCTAGTTGCCACCTTTCTCACTTCCAGGCAAAAGCACCTGCAGAAAAGGCCTCCAGAGATGAAATCAGTTCATGGATAGGAACATGTGGATTCAGGCACCTGAATCGCAAGCTAATTAAAGTGTGTCTGAGCACCAACAAGTCATGACGTTGGAGATGCATGAACAGATCTCTGACATTGGAGAAGGGGTGCTGAAAACTGCTATGGGGCAATTTGGAGTGGAGCCACAGCATTCCCCCACACACCACAGTCTCAGTTCAAATTCTTTCCCTGCGAAATCTATGCAGAAAACGAAAGCAAGACCCTTAACCTGCCAATCTGGAGCATGGGGACTATTTGTGAGAAGCAATTTCAGTGCTTTCCTCTTGCAAGGACAAAATATCGCGCGTCAAACTGGACGCCACTTCAGTCATTCATGAGTCAGGCCCCGTTGGAACGGGAGATTGTGCAAGGGCTCCTGCCAAGACTGCAGGTTGCAGTTCTGTTTCTGCTTTTCCAGCATTGGCACAGCTGCTGCTTCTGAGCCTGTGCTGACAAGGCTAATTTATCTTTTCACTAAAAGTAAATACATAAAGCACATACCTCAAGCTAGGACTGTCCCTCTCCCTACCTCTTTGCCAATGCACCTGTACTCTACGCCTGCCAGATTCAGGATGGGAATTCTGTGCTTTTCATAGTTGCAAAGAGAAGAGGATTGCAACAGATATAGCTTTTTTCCTTTTGCAATACTAGGACGGGAGAAGCAGTACAGACTGCAGTTAAACTGGGTAACTCTGCTGTGCTAACTGTTCTTTCATTCAGAAAACTGAATTTAAGCTGGGAAAAACTTTGGTGATTGGGGAGGAAGGGATCCATAAACTGGTCTGGCCCATCTGTATGGCCAATTGAGGTGATCACATTAGGCAGATGGGGTTGCCATCTCTGTCTGCCTATTGCATTCTCTGCTCTTTCTACTTCCTACAAAGCAGTATAGAGAATATGGAGAGAGCACAGTTCTAAGTCAGAACATTGGAGAGGGGGCAGAGCAGAGGTAGGCACATCATTGGGTAAGGAGGGTTAGAAATGGCATGCTGCCTCAGGTATTGGGTGGTTTCAGGTGATGGCAGTGGTGGCACCAAATGTGCCAGTGATGGCAGTGGTGGCACCAAATGTGTCAGGAGCCATTGGTTGGGGTTACCATGGGGAGGCTGATTCAGGGCTATACCACACAGTCACCCAACAGTCTGATGCCAGGGTTGCCACTGATGGGAACATGTAGACTGATCATGCATTCAAAAGACTTTGTACCTTTTTTTCTGGCACAACTTTGATGCTCATATCAGAGCAAATATGCCTGTATAGCAGACACATATTGTTCTACAGTCATACACTTAAGATGTTGTGCAGCATAAACATAAAAGTCTTTTAATGTACATGAGAAAAAGGTTGTGTGCATAGCAGCCTAAATTCTACAGCCCTCCTGCTGCCAACCTTTTTCCTTAGAGTGCCTCCTACAGGATAAATCTGGGACTGAAGGAAAAACAAGCTCCAGCCCCATAAGGTCCTTTGCTGCTTAATCACTGCCATTTCCCATCAGTCAACAACTGATCAATCAATCAGTCAAAGACTCCCAGGCAAATCCATTTACAGCTAAGAGGAGGACAGCCCATGGCATTGTGACACATGCATTGAGCATGGAAGGTGATAACAAGACATGCCTTAGGTCCTCAGTATATTTAATTAGCAACGGGACCTTGTTTGAATATTAACCATAGGGGTTGTCCAAGAGATGTTGGATGCAACGAGAAATTTAATTTGGCATAAAACAGGGAGGAGAAAAGGATCCTGGAATCTACACTGATATGTCACGGGTTTTCTTCATGTATGTTCCTTTTGTAGGAAAGGGAGTCATTGTGATTGATTGATTGATTGATTGATTGATTGATTGATTGATTGATTGAAGTATGTACACTCAGGACTTTCATATCTTAACCCCCTGACTCAGGACTTCTGACATCATATGGGGCATTATATTTTGAAGGCACAGATCTGAATAGCCATAGGGCAAGCTGGGGCATTACTTGGCGTAACGGGGAAAATATCCCCTTATCCCAAAGAGACCGTAAGCCTGCTTCAGATCTGCGCTGAATACAGTGCAGTTTAGGATTGGACTGCCCAGCTCCAACTATTCAGTTTCTTTGGATAATCCTCAAGTTCTGGGCACAAAATGAGAACTATGGTTACCGTCCTTTAGATGTGGTTTACCTAAGACTAGTTGATGAGTTCACGACAGAGGTGAGAGTCAAACCTAGGGTTGCTAACATCTTGGATTGGCCTGGAACCTCCAGGAATCAGCATCAATCTCTAGGTAACTGTCAAAACAATCCTGGACATTTTGAAACAGGACCTTAAGGAATGTACCACATTACATCATGTTGGAAAAGAAAATCTCCAAGAATAGCTTTAGTCAGAGTTAGTAACCCTAGTTAAAGCGGGTGTTTAATGGTTCATAGATCAGTGTCTTAGCTGCTGAGTTAGATCAACATTCTAAATATATTCCTGCCCCTAAGAGACCATATGACTGATGATTTTGTACATCAATACAATAACTGTACCACCCAAAGGTGTGTTGTGAGGATGATTCCCCCGCCCGCTGGAAATGATGGAGGACCTCAAATGTAGTTGAGCCCCTAGGCTGTGCTTGTCTGATGCAGAAGCATCATTTGCTCCATTGCCTGAGTCAGGACTCCCTCACACCTGGACGGCAGAGAGAATGAGATGGCTCACGAAACAGACACCTCTTCACCTTAGGCCATAATATTGTCTCCCTTGCTTCCTTTCATGGCTTGGCCAAACTTGTTTTCCTTCATCTGTCCCCCCATTTCCACCCACTTCCTATCTATCCAAGAATCTCTGGCGAGACAGTGTTAGGAAAGATCCATCCAGGAATGAAAAACCTTTCAAGGTGGGAGATAGGTTGATTTGGTGTCTCTTCTGCTCTTCAGTGTCCTTCTTCCAAACTTACTGTCTTGTAAAGGGTACCTGCCCTGCCATCTATAGGCACCTGCCATGGCTATAGGGTGCAGCGCTCATCTTTGGCTCATCTATGGCCAAAGCTAATGCTGTCTGAAGATACCTCCATGATCATGTGGCCAGCCTGACTAAACACCAAAACGCATGGAACACTGTAACCTTCCCACCTACGTGGTTCTTATTTATCTACTTGCATCTGTATGCTTTCAAACTGCTAGGTTGGTAGGAGCTGGGCAAGAAACGGAGCCCACTCCATCTTAGGCTCTCAACCTGCCAACCTGCAGATCTTCAGGTTGGCAAGCATGGTGCATTTAACCACTGAGCCACCACAGCTCTGTGCCAGTTAGTTTTGGGAGTTTTGCCCACTGCCACATGCAAGGAAATGGATCATAATAAATAGACATGAATGTTTTTGTATGAAAGCTGTCCTCTTTACCTCCTGTCCACTCCCTCATCATCTTCACTACCTCACTTGGCTGTTGCTCTGGGTATAAACAAGAAAGTCAGGAACACAACAGCTCCTTCTATCACTTAATCCTAATATAGTTTCTGCTCAAAGTCTGAGCAGTGAGAGCATCTTCAGCCCTTGCTTGTCTTCCAGCAGGTGTAACTCAGTCCCAGAGACCTGTTGTTATATTACCCAATTTAGGCCAGCACAATTCATCCATCTTTCCATCTTTCTGGCACATGTCTGTGCACTGGCCTAATCCCCAGGAGAGGTGCAGAAGTGCCTTACAGCACTGTTGCAACACTCCCAGGCTAACAAGGGATTTGTGCCACCCTAACCAGGAGTTAGGATTGCACTGTCAATGGCAAAAAATGGCTAGCAAGGAGTTGACCTCCCTGCCCCATCAACCTAGAAATCAGAGTCTTCACCCCAAAACAGGATGCCATACTCAACAGACCTTTTCTTTCACTCTATGTAAAAGTCCACATGGTGCAACAGAAATCAATCAAGCATCCAACAACGGCCTTCTTATATTCTTATGACCCATTTTTTGAGGAGCAAAGGCTCAGCAGCTGCTTGGATTGGGACCTGCCTCCAATGAAACCTCAAAAGGAGTGGGTGGAGTAGTTCTCTACTTTGAAAAGTGTGAGTTCACCTTGCCCTAACTGATCTTGAGAGGCCCCCATCTGCTGCTGCTCAGTTGAAACTTGAGACTTGCGATCCAGCGCACTTTTCCACCAAGCAGAGACTGAGGTGTCATCACACTCCAAATCCTGGCCAGATTCCAGCCTTTGACTATTGACTTTACTATTTACTTTTATGCACAGGGGACTGCCGATTTGTGTATAATTTTAGCAGTGCAGGCCCACAGCCAGGTTGTTCTCTCCCCAGGGGGAAGAATGGAGAGGGAAGGCCGGTATATTTTTAGTCAAGTCGAATTGGGTCCAGGCTTGCCTTCTTGATGTGCAAATCTAGAACAGCTGCAGGCGCAGAAGAGATCGGACTGCAGCAATGATGTCACCTAGACAAGTCCCATGTTGTCATGTGGGAGAAAAAGAGAGAGCATGAGAATGGGGGAGAAGGAGCCAAAGCAGGTGTACCCAATGAGCAGCTGGGACTCTGGGCCAACCATGCCGCATTGCCAGGAGTTACCACGTTCCATATATCCACACCTTCGCTGGGAGCAACCTAGGCGTTCTTTCCAGACCTCTGTTGCGCCATTTCGTTGTCATGTTAACACTACTGCCCATATGAAACTTTCTTTGGAACAAGCATGAGCATCACAGTCCCAGAGGTGCTTCAACAGGAGCCTGAACCTGATGGTGACTTTGCCCCTGAACATGTCAGAAAGTGCCCCAAATTGCTTACTCTTCCTTTTCTCAGTTGTCTGAGACTTCCACTTCTCCAAGTGGAAGGAAGTCTTAGAGATAGTCTTTTACACATCCCCATGTGAACCGCTTATGCCTATATCTACAAGCTGAGCATGGGCAGGTTGGCCATATGTCATAACTGGAAAAAAGGACAAGGACTCCATAGAACACCCCACAAAATGAAGGATAAGACAAAAGATAAACTATAAACATTAAGAGCAAAATCCTTACCATGTCTAATCAAAAATAACCCCCATTGTGTTCAAGACACTCACAGGAAAGTGTCTTTAGGATTGCAGCCTAAAATGTATTGCTTTCATGTGGTTAATTTAAACACTATATTACTTGTTTTTAATTTAAAATTTAAATTTAAAATCTCATGGGGTTAAGTCATTTGCACAAGCATATACCGACCTCCCCATCCCACCATCTGAAGATTGCCAGTGAGTTAGACCAGCCTAATTTGGTTAGGATTGCACCTATGGCATATAATTTATTATATACACGCCGTATTTACTCAACTCAAATGTGCACCTTTTTCAACCAAATTTAGTGTCCAAAATCAGGGTGTGCATTAGATTTCATGGTGCATTAGATTTGAGTAAATATTGTATTTTGATTATAAGTATAGGTCAATATTTAGTTTACTAAATAAAAAAAGTAACACAAACCCATTTTTGTATAAAGTAGTGCAGTTAGGGTTGTGGTAGTGCAAGTGGTGAAGACACTGTGCCTGTTAAACGGCAGGCAGTTCATGTGTTGAATGAATGAGTTCTGGGTACAACTGAAGGGATCATCCCAAAATGAATCATCAGAAAGTGGGGGACACAGCTTTCAGATTGTGTTGGAGACTTTTCAAATTGTTTTGGAGCCAAAGAATGTACCCATACTTACTCAAATCTAACGCGTGCCCTTTACTTATAATCAAAACACTATTTTCTCAAATCTCCGTCAGTCATGAAAGACTATGGTATCGTGCTCGGCGCTGCATGCGCTGCATGCAAAGCACAAAAGCCTGGGTTGGATTGTTATGGAGGATAGGCTGTTACCCAAGCAGCAAATCCCCCCTCTCCACGCCACTGAATTAGTCCAATGGAAAGGCAGAGCCAATACAATTGGATCCAGCTGGCGTCGCAGAGCTGGGCTAAGGACAGGAGCTCACCCTGTCTTGTGGGGCCAACCCGGGTCTCGAACCCTGGCCTGCTAGTTAACAGGCACAGCATCTTAACCGCTTGCACAACCCACAGCCCAAATCTCAAATCTCAAATCTAATTAACCATCAAATCTAATGCACACCCAGATTTTGGAGACTGAATTCAGCTGGAAAAGGTCAGCATTAGATTTGAGTAAATACAGTATTCTCCAGTTTTTGATGAGGTTTGAGTAAGCTCGGCCATTCTCAGTTAATTCCCATCCTGCAGGAGGTGCTACAGGGGAGTAAGGCAACGACAAAAGCAGACGTTTGTAAATACTGAGTCATGACAACCTCTGCTGGCTGTTGTGTGCACAGGGGGAATTCTCAGTCTGAAATCATGAATCAACACCATTCACGAGCATGGTGCATGGCTTAATTGAGGCTTTAAAGGTAGTTGTCTGAAAGGGAGCAGGCTGGCCAACCAGCCAGCCAGCCAATCCGCCCACCCATGGGAGCAGAAGGGTATTTCCTTTCTATTGTTGAGATATTTTACCTTATGTCAGTCATCTGGAAAAATGTACAGAGACGTCTGGGAATGTGAGTTCTCCTGCGCGTATCTCTTCTCTCTCCTTCCTTCCTTTTGGACAGTTGTTTTTTAACCTCATGCCCCTGGGAGATTCTGAAATGAACCAAACGTTACTCAGTCTCAGCCATCCAGAGTCCTAAGGGCACTTTCACCCCTGTCAATCTCCATTTCTCCCAAAAAGAAAATTTGGTATACTCCTTGTTTCGCTCTTCCTGCTGTCCAAAGAAATCTTCTGCCCAAAGATAGCACACAGGACCCTAAACAACATGAAGAGAAGTCAGTTTGACATTAGCGTTGCTCCCAAGACTCTTGTCTGAGCTTTTAAATACAATGATAGTTCATCACTTTTGTTTTAAAAGTGTTTTAAAACATCAGTGTTTGCTAAAACAGTATAAATTCCTGAGTCTACTCCAGGAGAATCAATTAGGGAGACATGGAAAGGGCTACCAGCAGCTGTTTTTATATGAGTTTTTTAGGTAATGGCAAAGGTGTCCCCCGCAGGTTGTACTGCTAGTTGTGACCAACTGTAAAGTGTGGTGCAAATCCCCATTTCTTGCTAAAAAACCAGCATTGTCTGAAGATATCTTTGTGGTCATCTGGCCAGCATGACAATCAGTGGTGGGCCCGGCCTGGCCCAAGTACCGGTTCTCTGGAAGTGGGTGGGGCCAGGGGGTGGGGTCAGGGGGCGAGGTCAGGGTCAGGGGGCGGGACCGGGGAGGTTTTTAATTTAAAAATAAATAAATTTAAAAAATAAATATTACTTGCATGAGTAGACCTGCATAGGATGGGGCTCTGAGGCTGCAATCCTCTCCACACTTTCCTGGGAGTAAGTCCCATTGACTATACTGGGACTTACTTCTGAGTAGAGCTGTATAGGAGGCACCACACACCTCCTTTTTAGGCTCCCCGGCCAGCCAGGGAAGCAGGGAGAGCGGCTGTTAAGCCAGAAGAGGGAGAGCCGGAAGAGAGCACAGTGAGCACAGTGGCAGCTGAACCGGTCCCCATGGTTCTGGGGGTCCCCTGCCACTGCCGGCTCGCCAGCGGCAGGGGGATTGGAGGATCCGGTCCCCTAGAACTGGACCAAACTAGCCTGTGCCCACCAGTGAACAATACGCCAAGGTGCATGGAACACTATTAACTTCCCATTGAGCTGGTAGCTATTTCTCTACTTGCATTCTCATGCTTTCAAACTGCTAGATTGGCAGGAGCTGGACAAGGAATGGGAGCTCCTTCTAAGTCCTTGAGGGAATATTTTTCCCTTTGTTTTTATCTTTCTCCTAGTTGTTCCCCATCTTTCTCTCCCCACTTGTTTAAAGAGATTGTAATTTGTGATTCTTTCCCTATCTCACACATTAGAAAACAGAACATTTTCTCTGTGTGGGTATTTTTTCCTTTTTTCTACCTTTTTCTGAGTTTTTTCCTCCTCTCCCTGTCCTTTCCTTTTATTTTGGAAGGGATTAAAATCAAATGCCCATGTGTAGTCCTCTCACCCTGTGACTGGAAAACTATAAAACCTACTTTGTATTTGTTTTTCCTTTGTTTCTATCTTTTCTGTTCTTTTTCCTTTCTTTTTTTCCCTTTTGATGCTTTTTCTCTTATCTCTATTAGGAATTAAAACTAAATTAAAACTAAATACTCTTGATGCTGACCCCTCCGGTAGAAAATAAAACTGTATTTTTTATTTTTATCCCTAATCATTCATTATTGTGTTTATTACTATTTTTAGTTATATTGGCTATAGTTAGTAAAGTTATGCTTTTTTAAAAGTGAGAACTGTGTACTATTTTATGGGTTGAATGACTCTCAATGTCCATCATTGTTAACAATGTTGTCCTGTTAAATGTCTGGCTGTCATGCAACATGGAGGTGGTCAAGTTTGGAAATGGCCCTGTTCTCAAGACACCCTTTATACTAAATATTGTCTGGGGATATGGAATAAAAGTAGATCCAAAATGTTGGCAGATTCATGTGGGTGAAAGCAATTCTTATGATTCTCTGATTCCATCCGTTGAAGGTATGATAATTAAAGGCATAGGATTTTAGCTTGTGCAACCAGGCTGAACTGATCTGCAGTCTCTGCTGCTAAGGATGAAACCATTGTAGTCATATAACTGTAAGTGCTGCTCAGTCCAGATATGCTTGTTGCAGTTTTTCACCAAGCCAATAGAGCCACGTGAAACTTTCTGGATGCCCTATGAAATCAATGGCTAAAGTTTCCCTTGGGTGTTCTTTCCAAGAAAAAGATTCCCCATCATGACCCCATCCCAGCCACCCCTTTCCTGTTCCCTGATCTAAAGTTCCCTTCTTTTTCTCCTCCTTTCAGCCGCCTGGAACCTGACACCCTTAACATGACACCCATGACAAAATAGGAATCTGGTGAAAGTGAGTGCAAGTATGAGAGAGGAATGAAAACCATAGACCCAGGTCTTCATCCACAGTAGGAGCCATTTACAGTAACCAGGACATCTGGGAAAAGCATCTTTCAACACCCCGGATGCATTTTATGTGGAAAAACTGCTTGGTTATTAGAGGCTAGTCCAAATCTAAGAGATTCGTGTCATAACTTGTTCAGGGCAAGGTCTTCACCATTTAGTTCCTAATGCAATAACCCTTATGGATTTTTTAAGGAGTTCCAAATACTATTAAGGTATTTAATCATCTCATCCTTTTTTATTCTGATCCCTCCATCTCCCTCTTTTTGCTTTCTCGCTTGTCTGCTTTTTTCAATAGTGTGCTATGTACTGTGCATTTCTCTCTCTCTCTCTCTCTCTCTCTCACACACACACACACACACACACACACACACACACACAAACTAGGGATGGGAATGGCAAGTTGGCTCTCTTGCCCATCTCTGATGGGAAGGAAGGAACCAATGATTGTTGGACAAAGGATGGGTTCTTATATTTTCTTTGGCTGAGATAGGACTCCCTATTACCTTGATCCAGCAGATGTCCAAGGGGGCCCAGGCTGAGCTGCAAGCTCATTACCATGAGGAAACCATATTGTTTCCCATCTGCCTTTCTGCAACCTGGCTTTTATTTTATGTGTTTTTATTTATTTATTTTTTTGCTTTGTACCTGTCTTATTTATTCAGTGTATGTCCCACCTTTCTTCCTAATGGAAGAATACCCAAGTTGGCTTCTGCACGAGGCATATTTAGGGACTACATTACTTTGGACCAGGGGTCTTTTTTGCGTTGGTACTCACTCATATGGAGTACCAAAACCACTGTGTGAGTACCAGCATACTGTGTGGTGAATATCAGTACCTAAGTAGACATCCCTATGATTACAAATAATCATCTTTATAGTGAGTACCTCAATCCTTCATGGCAAGTACCCCCACCTTTATTTCTAGAAAAAAGCATTGCTTTGGACTGGTGTAGGGATGGCTGAAGAGGTGGTGGATTGTCCAGTGTTGGCCTCAGGAGGGTAAACAAGAAGACTTTTTGGTCTTGTTTCTCTTGTGTGAAGTCCTCACTTTGTTTCTAGGAAGCTTTTAAGAGATGGCTGCCTAGTGCATCATTTTCTGTTGCTCGTGTAACTCTCTGCTCCCTCGTTACAGGTCAAAATTGCTTCTGCTTCCCTCCCTTCTTCTCATTCGTTCTCCCCTCCTTTGGGGCCTGTTGAGAACGTGTGTGTGTGTGTGTGTGTGTGTGTGTGTGTGTGTGAAGAATTTCTGGCCCAGCTTCAGAGGAGAAGCCTGTTCAGGCAATGGCAGTGGCGCACACACGCCAGGGCTGCTCTGAATTCCACTTCCAAGAGGCAGCGGTGGGACCACAGCCAAGCAGGACTAGAACGGGACTTCTCAGCTGGAGAGGGAGGGAGGAGGGAACACACAGCCACCTGGTTACTTCGGCAGTATATACATATTCCTTCGGCAGTATATACATATTCCCTCTCTTCACAGTGCATGAGGTGAAATGGTGAAACACTGTCAAGGGTGGTAATAAAATATCAAAGAAACTATTATGGTAATTAGGCTAAAGGCTTAGATGGAAAGGAGAGGTAGAGGGAAAAGAGGCTCCTTCCAGGATGTTCTTTGTTGGCACAACTGGATTACAAAGCTGCTATGAGGACCATCAGTGGCCAATTTCTTCATCATGCATCAAAGGCTTTACCCCTTTTATTCAAAGTACAAGCATTTCCCACTTTCTGACAGTTTTATTTTCTGATTGTTCCACTCTTTCAGTTATACCCAAAACTCATTCATTCAACACATACTTCACTCTTACAATCTCTCTCTGCTGGTCTAAAGGCTAAAATTGTTTTCCCTGTTGTTGATTTGCACATGACATGGTGATTAAACTATTTTTGGCATGTCCTTAAGGTTTTCTCCAGTAAATAACCATCATTCAAATACATTAAGATATCCTTTGCCCTCACGTGCTTTTGTTCATTTTACTGTAATTTATTGTGTATTTTGGCTGTGTTAATAAATACATGTTACCATATTTAGCTTTTCCAGGTGATATGTATGTCTTTTTGGTGGCCATTTTGCATTTGCGTGCTGAAAAAGATTGGGTTCCACTTTTCAATGGTTTTCACTTTGGGACGGTGCTTGGGGTTAGGAAATGGGGGATACCTGTATACAAAAGTTCTTCCAGAGTAGGGGTGTCCAAACTCTCACCCAGGGCCAGATGCAGCCAACGGGAAGCCCCCTCCATCCAGCCCTTGAGCAAGCCCTGTAATCCTCTGGGGGGGTGAAGAAGGCTCAGCTCCTTGAACTTCCAGAAGGTATTCTGAGGGCTGGGGAGGCATATACCTCCTCTCTCTGTATATGAAAGTACATATGAAATGGTGTACCCCTTAGATGACCATCCGGATCCAGAGTCCGGAAATTCAAATTTATGCAAATTGGGCTATTTTTAGATGGGCACCTAAGGTTAACTGGTAACAAAGATCACTCCATCTCCAAGAAAACAAAATCTCCAGAAAACCTCCATGGCAGGTTGGCTCTATCTGGTATTATCGTAAAACCAATATTCAGGAAGGAAAGAATGGACATTTCCAAAGGGAAGTGTGCGTTCCTCTTTTAACATCGCTTCCACTTTTACTGTTGACATTTTTTGAGTGACTGAAGTCGAGGCAGGGACTGTGTCTCCCAAGCCTATTCAGCTTGATGGATGGATTCTTCACATATGGGAAAAGGAGCCTTTTCCATCAAGTCCACTTGTTGGGCTTCTTGGAGGAATTTGGTTGACTGCTGTAAGTTGTGGGATGATAGACTCACTGTGGGATGATAGACTTACTGGACTTATCAAGGCTCTTTTTATGGGTTCAAACCCCAACTTAATCAGCCTTGATGTTTACAGTATATAGCCTTGGAGAAGTTTCATCCTAACCTACCTCACCTACCTCACCTGAGCCATGTGTGTGGCTCAGAGCTCTCTGGAGTGTAGAATGCAGATGTGGTAAATGTTGTTTCATAAACAGTTAACCAGGAACGTGATTGAGTTCCAGAGGGAATATTCCCCAGATAACAAATTCAGTATTGTGAGGAACTTGTGGAATATGTACAACTTGACCCATAGTAGCACAGCATGCTCAGTGACTCTAGAGACCTACTCCACACCCACAAAAAAACCCTAACACCACCAACAATATCCCATGTTCAGCCATACCATGACAGTGTTTTTGGGAAGTCAAACTAGCAAGAAACAAACACTATATATAACAACTCTGCAATTTGCCAATAACTGCAAAGAAACTCATGACTTTCACATAAGGGAGGGAGAAAAGCAACTTCTCCAAAACAAATAACCAAACAGATACCTATCAAGTAGCAAGACATGAAGTTGGAGTGTGGACAACAAGCCACATGGTCCTTTCACAGGGTCGTGGCCTGCTGGGTTTATTTGGCCCTGAATTATGGCAGTAGTGTTTCCTCTCAGAGCATGGGAGTTAAAGCTGCCATTTTAATTCCCTCATAATGTTCCCTCAGAGTCCTTCCAAGGTCGCATTGCTTTGGCGTAGTGGTATGTCAGGGCACTAGAAGGGTGACTTCAGTTGCACTGGTCCCAACAGAAGTACTAGCAGAAAGAAGGAGGGAAAAGATCTCCATCAGGGCCAGTGTTGGGACCCACAGGCTTTGCTTAAAGGCACTGGGTCCCACCTGTAAGTCCAACATGAGATACAGCCATGTCCTTGGAAATGCTGGCAAGCCAGCATAATATGGATGTGCCTTCATAGCAGGCAGAGGGCTAGGACGAAGGCAAACGGCATTAATTTTCTGGCTCCGTCACCAACAAATAGTTTGGGCAAAATCATTCAAGCGCTTTGTGGTATAAAACCAGGACCATAACTTTGCCTTGTCAGTTTACTGTTCAAGGTAGGGAATATCTCAATACTACAGATTTGCATCCACTCGGTTGAGGCCTTAAGGTGCTACTGTCAGAAACCAATAAATAATAATTAAGGGGACTTGCAAGGCAGCAGTTTTGAACTTGCTTGAATCCCAAGCCAAACCAAGCTACCACGACTTAAAAAAAATAATGATCAGTATGAAATGTACACTTTCAAGTTAGATTTGCAGCATCAAACGGCAAGAGTTGCAGAAGGGGGGGACGACACAACTGTATCTCTTTCCAGGGGTGGGATGGGGAACCAAAACCCTGGAGAAGAGCCACAAGCGGCTGAACTCAATTCTGTCCCCTTGGGCACATTAATAAGCTCCTTTTCCATGTTAAGCATACTTGGAGCGTTCCGCCTGTCTGGCTGATCAAAGCCAGGGGCCTGCTTCAGTGTAGGAGTGTCAGATGGGCCACTTGTGAAGCTAATTGTGGGAACAGAGAACTCAAAACCCCAATCTTTCCACCCCCTTGTTTGCCTGAGGCTGCCTCGAGCACTGCTTCATGTCTCTCTTGACTGGAGGGCCTCAGCTGCTGTCTATTTGAGCTCCAAAGTGGAAAGATGGATTGGAAACAAGCATGTCCTAAACCTCATGATCCCAGTCAAGATTGTAAGTGGCACATCTGTTTCTGGAGCTTGCTGGGAATAATCATCCTACCCTTAGCTTGATGGCTAGATCCAGTCCTAGAACCCACCTGGTGAGATCTGATGTGGTGTGATATAGTGGTGAAAGGGTTACTGGGAGTTTGTCCAAGGGATTGGACAAATTCCTAGAGGAAAGGACCAGCACAGGCTACAAGCCATGCTTGTGCATGGCATGTGCGTGTGCATGTGCATAGATAGATGAAGATGTGGGCAACCACCAAATGCCTGATGCAGGGAGGGCACCTGGATGCAGTTGTCTTGTGTGCTCCTGAGGCACCTGGTGGGCCACTGTGTGACACAGGAAGATAGACTAGATGGTCCTTTGTCCTGATCCAGTGGAGGCTCTTCTTATGTTCTTAGGTCACATTTGCACTCAGCCTAGATCAGCCATTTTCATCTTGTGTGCCACAAATGGTCTGCTGGTGTGCCATGTTGTGTTTGGGAGAGGGTCATTACTTAGTGGGGCCACTGGGCAATCTGAGCCCCGCACCGATAGCAAGGTGTGTCTTGTCAACAGTCAAAAACTGATGATGTGCCTTGACAACATTAGTACTTTGTCAATGTTGCATGAGATGAAAAAGGTTGAAAAATCACTTAGCTGAGATGCTCACTGGGTTGCTTGATGTCTGTGACTCTCTTTCAGGCAACTGAACTATAGGTGGAACATATTTATCCTCATATCTGGTTCAATATGATTTGAACCAGACATGGCCCCCCCTGATCCCTCTGAAGGGGATTGGAGCTGCAAACCTCTCTGGTGGACTTTCCAAAACCCTCTGGAGGACTTTCTGAAACCCAGAGAGGCGAAAAACACCACCTCTAGTTTCCCATGGGAAACCAGTAGTGATGTTTTTATGTCTTTTAAGCCATCCTCAGGCCCTGGGGAACCCCTATATTTTACAAAATAGAAGGGATAGTATACTGTCTCCAAGGAGGAAAGGTGGGATAAAAATGCAGGCAAAAAATGAAGCTCCAGTAGCAAGCCTTTCAACAGTGATGCAGGAAACTACGTCAAAAATCTTCCTCTGCGATATGGTAGAGGGACAAGGGTGAAAAAGTGACTTAAAATTTTTAATTAAGATGAGACTGGTTTTTTTACTCTACCATTTTAAGTAAGCAGACAAGTATGGCCTCTTTGGGGCTCTGAACACCCTCCAGTGACAAGGAAAGCAGAGGAGGGTGCAAGTCCACAGGTGAGGACCAGATCCATGGATAAGTGAAACTGCAGATATCGGATCTGTAGATACACCCCTATGGTCCCGCACCTTTATGAGGCCCTCTGCCAAGGGTCAACCAGGTGCATACATACCAAAGAATTCCATATGAATGACAAATCTCATGAAAATGGAAAAAATGAATCTGACGAAATCCACCACCCCACCTTTGCTTTCCGCCCCCTTTCTTGAGTTTCGGGTGTCAGGCGCCGAGAAAGAAACCACTTATTCTGGCAATCAGCTCTCTCTTCAGGCTTGGCTGAGGCTGACCTCAGCCAATTGTTACCTGTTGCTGTGGTGACTGTGTCCTAAACAGAGTACGTATAAATACTGTAGATGGAGATGTAGAACAGCCTTTGCTGCAGAAACAGAGAAAGGCTGGGCCACGGATATGGCCACGAGGACAAAGGGAGACCACCATCTGCTGGCCTCTTCAGGTATCAACTGCATGGCTCCCTCCAAGCGCCATGTAGTTAGTATGTTCCTTCAATTCCTGGTCCAGTTCTTGCATCTTATGATTGTTTTGTTTTTTTATTTACTGTTTTTAAAGTCAGCCACAGGGTGTAGGGCATAATCGGGACTGCGGAAGTGCACACCTTTTCCAGCCAAATTTAGTCTCCAAAATCAAGATGCACATTAGATTCAGTGGCACATTAGATTTGAGTAAATACAGCTTTTGGGTATAGGTCAGTATCTATTTGAACAGTTTACTATATTGGAATTTAAAAATATAACATAAATCCATTGTTGTATGGGTTTTATTACCTAGTGCGATTAGATAAAAATCACAACAAACTCATTGTCATATTATTATTGTCATATAACTCATTGCTGCGTGCAGTAAAATTAAATTTCACACCTGCTCTGGAACTGTGTATTACAATCGCCAGTAAACATTTTTATCTCAAGCTTTTTAACATTGGGATGTGCATTAAATTCAATGGCACATTACATTCAAGTAAAGATGGGTATATTGTTTGGTTTATTAATGTGATCCCTGTTTATGTGGCAGAAAAAAAGTGAATGAGTAATTAGAGCAAACATTTTGGCAAGAATTTTTGTGATCTGCTCACCCAGAAGCTAGAGCTATTAAAGCCTCAAATAAGTCTTCTCCATTATCTTGCATGATCTTCCCACAATTACATGGCACCTTCTTCCAAGGCCATGGAAAAAGCCATCCTTTAAAGTAGGTAATGCATCTGCTATTGTTCTAGTCTATCTCATTGGGTAACCCTTAGACTACCAGCCAGGTCCATTAGACCCACATTTATAATGTATGCAAATTAGGCTATTTTTAGATGGTATTCTTGCAAGTTCAACAGCTTCTTCTATTCCATCTTCAGATACAAAATGGATTTTGAATGTCTTGAACTACTCACTGCAATTTGGTTAAAACCAATAAAGAATCTAAAAATGTTTTATTTTCAGCTGTTTCAAGGAAATTTTCTTTCTAGTAAGCAATACTATAAAGTTACTAGTTTTCTTTGTCTGCTGCTTTCCTGTTCGTTTTGACAGATGACCAAGCAGAACCAAGATGAGCAAAAGCATCAGTATAAGCCTCCACCCCAATTGTCTTCCAGCTCATCTCATCCTTGTACATCTGAGCTTGTTGTGCAAGTGATCTGCAGATGCCACAAACTCAGAGAGCACCATTGGTGAAGGGTTGCCAGGACAAAGTATTTATTCAACAAGAGTGCTTCATACCAACTTGCAGTTATCGTCAGGTTATGTTGCACTTTTCAAGTTGACCCTCAAGTACTGTAGTTGATCCATTTTACTGACTTGCAAACCTTTGCCTCTTCGAGGTCAACCAGATGCATCTAACAGGTTACCAAATGCCATGTGTTTTTAATGGCAGATTGCGACAAAGTGATGACATGGCCAGAAGTGATATCAAACAGAAAGTGAGATCACTGTGATGACAGAGCCCCATGTCTACTCAGAAATCCCACTGTATTCAATGAGACTTACTCCCAGGATTACAGCATGAGTGCCCCTTTCCAAGATAGTGCCCAATGCCAGTTTCTAAAATGGCAGCTCCTAACTTTTCACCATCCCCCCTGAAATGAAGTCACAACCCAAATTTTGGCAGTGATTAGGGTGTAGTGGTTAGGGAGTTGACTGAGACCTGGAAGATGCCTCCTTGATCCTGAAGCTTCCTGGGTGACCTTAGGCCAGTCAGTCTCAGACTCATAGGCTTGTTGAGAGGAGGACCTAAAGGGAGGAGGGGAGGAACTAAAGGGTATTTGCCTGGGAAAATGGAGAATTCCAGTAATATAGAGATCCCTTCAGTAACAGTTGCTTAGAATGGTCTGCATTATTACCTTCCTCTTGATAGGATTAGGAATCATCTAAATATCTGAAGCACTCTGTAGGACTGCTAAAATTCCCCAGGGTCAACAGCCTCCAAGTGACAAATGTGGACTATTAAAAATAGTGATCCATTTGATCACATCTCTTGTACCAACATCCCCCGTTCCTTTGCGTCTTATCTATAGTGTTCTTAAGAACATTGCCTGCATACATCCCACAGCAGTGTGGGATAATAAAGCATTAATAAAGCCTAATAATAAAGCATCATGGGTTAATGTTTGGTACCACGCTTTGTATCACCATGTGACTTCTCACACAATTAAAAAAACAAGCTACAGTGGTATCTCGCTTAACAAGCGCATCACTTAACAAGCGTTTCACATAACAAGTATAAATTTCCAAATCTTGCATCACATAACAAGTTCCGCTTCACTTAACAAGCAAGCATGCTATGGGCACGTGTGCTATGTAGCCCTGACGCTCTGCATGGAGGCTGTTTAAAAGGGCTGCTGGCCAGTGCTGCTGCCTCTAACTGCCCCCAAGTGCCTCCACTGGCCACCTTGATCCTCCAGCAGCAGCCCAGGTAAGACTCCCAGGAAAGTGTCCTGGGATTGCAGCCTCTTAACCATGTCTACCCAGAAGTAAGCCCCATTGTTTTAAATGGGGCTTACTCCTAGGAAAGTGTCTTTAGGATTGCAGCCTAAGTAGACTTCATAGTATCATGCATACTGAATGCATGTTTTGAATTCAATTCCAGTGTTTTGTCATCATTTTTACATCCAGTTAATATTTTTATATGAATATTTGGGGGGTTGTAGAACCAAACTCATCTGAGTTTCCATTATTTCCTATGGAAAAATCTGCTTCACTTATAGAGCGTTTCACTTAAAGAGCAGGCCTCCGGAACGAATTAAGCTCTTTATGTGAAGCATCACTGTATTTCCATTCTATATTTTGTATACTGCAGCAGCAAATTATCAGACTTTATTTTTCAAAAGGGAATAAATTTGAGCGACTTCTGCTCCTAATTGTAGGTACAGAATTCTTGACCAGAAGCAGTTCAATAACTTCCTTTAAAGTGTCTCGCTCCTTTGAAATGCCAATAGGAGCTGGTAAAGCAATTTGGTCACTTTGATGCTGGTTATAGCATTTAGGCCAGCAAACATTTGCTTCCATATGAGAAAAGCATATGCTCATGTTTCTTTGAGAAAAACACAATTTAAATGTACATGGCGTTCTGCAAGAATGACCTGAGGGACTGACAGTCTAAAATAGATGAAAGGGACCTGTGCAGTGCCAAAGTATGGTAGATTATATTTCATGTACTGTATATAAATTTGAGATTAAGGTTACGTATGAAACAAACCTGCTGTAACATGGGTGTATTTGCAATGTAATATACCAAGAGTACCAAGAGTTTATTTATGTCTACAGAAAGCTGCCTTCTAATGAGTCAACCCCTGCTAACGGAGCAAGAGGCACTCTTTCAAATGGGTATTCCTCTTTTATTTAGCAGGGGGAGAGTAACTGGCATTACACATCCCAGCAGTGTCTGTTCAAGTGGCTTCTGTTGGTGTTCTTTTTTGCATTTTAGATTGTGAGCCCTTTTGGGACAGGGACCCATTTGCTTTTAATTAGCTATTATTTTTCCATTTTCTTTGTAAACCGCTTTGTGAACTTGTTACTTGAAAAGCGGTATATAAATACTGTAGATAGACCATTAATCCATCTAGCTCCAGAGATTCAGCCAGGAATTTTTACAGGAATTTAACCTGAGATTTTCCATGTGTAACATTAATGCTCTGCCCATTGAGCAAAGTCCTCCCTCACACCATTGGGGATTCATGTTAGACCTTTTCGAAGCCTGATCATAACACCAATGACAGCAATAGTCATACATAACACACCCACAGCAGAAAGTGTTTGAAAATATTTGTAGTTTTATTGCAGACTACAAGCCAGATTATCATAATATTGCAGACATTATGCTGCCTCTTCTTTGGCAATACGATCTTTCTTGAGTGGTCCCTGCAGAGAAAACAACAAACATCAGTCTACACAGCACTTCCCATAGCAGTTGTATCTCAAACCACCCAGTAGACAAACTACTTCAGAAGGACCCAAGTCTGTTGCCATCTACTGGTTATATGTAATACATAAATGGTTAGGTAGCAAAGCAGACTGTAATCCACTATTGGACAATTGGTTAGATTTCTGGGGACCATTTAAAGTTTGCTAATCAGGAAGTACTAGGACAGAAGGCTGGACTAGGTGTACTGAAGTACAACTCATCCCATATTCCCAAACACCATTTACTCAGGCTAACACAATACATAAAGAATCCTAAGTCGACACACTGGGACCTTAGAGATCTCAACAGAAAGGAGCCTAGACCATGCCATACTACAGCAGCCATTCCAATTCACAGAATAGAAATCATTTGCTTTGGGAGCAGCTGGATGTACTCGACCTCCAGCTGAACCGCTTTGTACAGCTTTCATCAAATGCACACAAGTCCTGCCACCCACAATTTCATTCAGAATTTGAGTATCTGAGTTTAAACTAAAAGCTTCAAGCAAAATGATATGAAAAGATTTTTATAAGAGCCCTTCTGATACCGTTTATTGTACTTAACATGGAATGTGGAATCCTAACAAGTCCAATCTCATTTATATAGTTCTTGCCCTCCATATCATTCAGTTTCTTTTGAAGTATATAGGGAGCATTCCAAGGAAAGCTTAGATGTCTGCAGAATCAAGCTATAGTGAAAGGTCTATATATTTATTCTCTCCATTGAATTATGACAAAATACCTTACTTGAAAACATGTAGCCTTTGAGGCAGAAGCATGTACAAATTCATATGATTTATTTCAAGCACAGAACTGAATATCCTCAGTGTGGTTTCTGGGCTCAGCCACAGAAGAGTGCAGCCTTCTATCCTTCAGTAAATGTGGGCCTTTGTTTGCAGGTTTGGAACCCATGGATTTGATTCACTGTGGGTTTTGAACTTTCAGTGAAAGGCCCCACCTTACTGGACATGACTGGAAGCACCTTCTAGTCATGCCCAGGAGGCTTGCTGGAGGTTGTGTACACCCTCTCCAGGTCTTGGAACATCTGTGACCAAAAGGTGCTTCTAGCTGTATTTGGGGATTTAGATGGAGCTCTTCACCACACATTTGGTTAGCTAAGGGTTTTTGTCTCAGCAGGTGTTCCTGCAAAGGAGATGCTTAGGGCTGAATATCTCATTTTATAAAAACACATAGTTTAGCGCTATTTAAGCAACATGATTAACAGAAGAAACAACCCTTGGAAGGGTGGCAACATACAACAATAAGCTATATGCAAGGCAACAACACCCATGAAACCACCTTACCATGAAAGCCTTCTTTTCCTCTGCTGTCTGGAAGCGGCCATGACCAAATTTGGAAGTGGTGTCAATAAATTTCAAGTCAATCTTCTCCAAAGCCCGACGCTTGGTCTGCACAAGTAAGGACTAAGGAAAAAAAGAAGTAATTAGAATGGAAGAAACTGGCAGTTTAGGAAGAAACCTAAAACCACCAACTGGGAACAGTGCAGATGGGCTGGGAAGTTTACAGCTCATAGATATTTTTGAAGTTTGGGTACTTTGTAAGTTTCTATGTACTTGCAACCCACGGCCCCAAGAGACATGAGATACGCCAAAGCAGGTGCTTTACGATGCATCAAAACACATGCACACATGACATTCAAGTTCTTCCTAGACCCAATTTGCCTAAGCTCAGGCTTATCATAAAACCAGTGTTCCACTACCTTCTACAAACACTTCCTCTGTAAGATTGGCTGCACCTATTCCTCCCACCGGAAACTATGGCAGTTCAGCAAGTCTATGCTTACGCTCATCTGAGAAGCAGTAAGACCCTTTTGTCTTTGGAAAGGAGATTGCCAACATTTGGTACAGGAAACCCTAGCTCTCTGATATTACTACATGGTTTAATATAATATTTCTCAGAGACTCACTCTCATTCATATCTCAAATGTGATCTGAAACAATCCAGCCAAAAGACTACTATGTGATTTTGCATGACTCACCTTGCGCAGAGTGAGAACTCTCTTTTTGGTTCCAACAACACAGCCTTTCAACATGATAAAATCGTTGGTCACTTCACCATAATGGACAAACCCACCCTGCAAAACATGAGAAGATCAACATAGAAAGCAACACCTAACAGTGTCTCTACTAAATTCTGCTATTCCTCTAGCCTGGGTCATCTTCTATCTATATATAAAAGAGAAAAGTCACTCACTGACTGATTCACTGACTCACTGACTGACTCACTCACTCATCACCACTCTGCCAAAACCAGTAAGCCTAGAAGCGTGAAATTTGGGGTGGGTGTTCCTTCCGTGACTGAGGGGTGCACTAAGAACCGGTTTTCGGAAATTCCAACCGGAAGGGGGTGAAAGGGGGTGCAACGCGTTTTCCTCCCTGTACTTTGCATTGAAAATTGCTGACTCAGCAACATTCCGCCCCAACTGCTGGGCCTAGAAGCATGGAATTCTGGGAGGGATCCTTCTGTCACCTGAACACCCATCAAGAACCATCTGGAGAAATTTAACCCTTCAGGGGCTGAAAAAGGGTCAATGTGTTTTTGTCCTATACTTAACATAGGAGACTGAACAACATCCAGCCAATTTGGTGCTCAGACCCTGGTGCACTGGGGGATGTTGTTCGGAGGAAGAAGTTGCACTGGCGAGGATGCTGCGCATGGGGGGGAAGTTGCGCATGGGGGGATGGCATACGGGGGAATTTTACTCCCGCAACGCGGGTACGCCTTTCGCTAGTTGCATAAAAAAACCCAGGTATCATCAAGTCAATACCAAATTGAAAAGTAAATCAATGGCAACCACCAGGTAGAGAGAGCACTAGAAGCCTTAAACGTAAGGGCATGTGTTTTTATGTTGAGGTTGACTACCACCTATGGACTTGTTACAGTTCAATAAAAATGATACAAGTGCAACACACTGAACTGTGTTGTACAGTTCCTACCTGCAGTTGTCAAAGGATATCCACACTGCCAATTTTAACTGTAAAGCATACTCACCAGAGGGTTAATGCTCTTGTCAGACAGATCATAGTCTGTTGAAGCATTGTTCTTGATCAGCTTGCCATCCTTAATTTGGTATCCTTGGCCAATCTTGTAGATCTAAGAGAATATGGGCAGTTAAGAAATGACTAGCAAAGAACTAACATCCATCCATCATCAACAGTATTTAAATACTGCTTTTCAACAAAAAGTTCACAAAGCAGTTTAAGAAGAAATACCTACTAGGAATACTTTTACCACCATTATCACCACCCCCAAAAGCCTGCCTCCAAACACTAATTTCTAATTCGGCTGCGCAGTTGCTGATCACTGGTAGACATTGCAAGTCTTGACATGTTAAATGTGTAAATATTAAGCAAAGAAGAATGTCTCGTAGATTGACAATTCAGTAAAATTATTCTTGATGGGTTTGACTAACTTGTTCGCGAGTTTGATCACTGAACTTCTCAGGTTTGGGGCTCAGTCAGTAAATAAACTTCCTTCTTTATATTCTAATTCTGCTCAGTTGCAAATAGTACAATGATCTTCACAAGCAAAGAAAAGTGTATTTTTCTTCTCCTCCACCTAACCCTCCTCATTCAAAATCCACACACACCTTCTTATTTATTTCTGTGCGATGATGGTAGCCCTTCTGACCAGCTCGGGCTACCGAGAAGGCCACACGAGCAGGATGCCATGCCCCAATACAGGCCACTTTGCGCAGACCCCTGTGTGTCTTGCGGGGCAATTTCTTGGTATGCCATCGGCTGGTAACCCCTAAGAACAAGATGAAATAAAAGAAGATCTTTGTTAGAGGAACTTGGCTGGACTACATCAAGGGACCATATCTGCTAACCTTCCTAAATCATTTTGGAACTAACACAGAAATTCCCCATATGCTTTGCAAAAAGTTTACCTTAGCAAATACGGGGATCCATTATACAAATTATCAGATTAAGCAACCTCTACCCCTATTGTTGTCCCAAGCTGATCTCAGAAGGAAGGCAGCATGGAATGACTCCTCATGAGGATCAGGCACTGTGCCCAGTGCATATTCCATGACCTCATCACTGAACAGCTTCTCCCTTGCAAGGACACACCACTCACACACCCACACCCACATAAACCAGTGCAAAAACCTATAGAGAACTGTAAGCTACCAACTCACCTTACTAATATAACTTACAACATACTGTGGCATAGGGAATAAATTACCTTTGTACCCCTTCCCCTTGGTGACACCAATGACATCTATCATTTCATCTTGGCCAAAGACAGTTGACACGGGCACCTGCTGCTCCAGCTTCTCCCGAGCCCATTTCACCTTCTCAGCCACATTGCCACCATTCACCTGGATCTCCATCAGGTGAGATTTCTTTTGCCGCAAGGGAAGCATGCGCATCTGGGGAACCGGATGAGAATTGTAATAGTACAACTTGTGCCAAGAAGTTTAAGGAGATCCTGCACTAGGTAGGTACTTAAGTGGATTAGCAAGCATTTTTAATTCATATTAAATTGTGCAAAATCTTCATGAAAGCCAGCTAGATATTGCAATTAAATATCATTAGCTACTTAACACACTCTTTAGATGAAAAAATTGATATTATGCTTTGCAAGGTCTTGAACAGAAATAGAATTGAAGAAAAAACTGACACAATGGCAAAAGCCAATATTTTTTCAGATAGTGGTTGCCATATTGTGGTACTTTTGATTGTCACCATGGCTGTACCGCCAGGGTACTTTTGACAGCCACTTTAAGCCTTTAGAAGTGCTGTCCTTATTAACACAAGTTAATGCCTTACCGTAATTCAGAAAACAAACCTAGCCCATACATTTCAGATTTGAATAAATTTTCATATAAGTACGTATTGGAGTAGATTACAAGGCTTGCCCAAGGGGGATACCAGGGAGGGAGGCATACTGAGGCTCACTGAGAGCCATGGTTTTGAGACCCCTGTTCTAAACTATAAATGGAAGTTGAAAATATTCTCCCTTTGCAAACAAAAAGATTCAAGGCGTACAACTTTCTAGCCAAACCATGACTTTGTACGATTCCTGGATTAAGCCACAGACTCAAATATCTAACGTATAATTCATCTGTTCTTGAGGAAACAGGTGAAAACTCACCTGGGTATGAGCAATGACCCTGATAACCTGGCAGTACTTCTTCATACTGTTGAAGTCCTTGTCCAGCTGCTTCTTGCCTTCTTCATCCTGCCACTTCTTGCAGTACTTAGTAAAGGCCTTCTTCTTGGACTTATGCCTTCAGGGAGGAGAGGTGCAGACAGGGAGATTGGCAGAGCCCTTCATCAGTCCACCCTGGGAGGTGGGTGAGTGGAAGAAGCTGCCATATGGTTGGTTTTGGCTCATTGCTGGCTTCTAAGGAGCCTTTTCCACCAGCAAGCGGAGCCTGGAGCTCATCAGACAAAGGCAGTGCCAGTGCTGAGCGGAGCTGCCACAAATTCACCCAAGAAAGTTAATATGGACTGAACAGAACCAGCATTAAAAGACTGTACACATTTTAGAAACTCCTTTTGTACTTCAGAAGGTTTGTTACATTCGGCACCATTCTTCATTAAAAACTACATAACCTTGCCTCAACATTAAAACAATGCCATTTTATCAGCCAACCTTCACTCTGTTAACGGCAAGTGACTTTTACATTTGCCCAATTTACATTTTAGACAGGTCTCAGTCTAAAAAGATTGGAAAAACACTGTGTGCAATCAGAAGATGTTTGCCAAAGACCACATGAAGAAAAATCCTCTCTGGCCAAATGGTAAAGATGACCCGAGGAAAATCAATGGAAATTTATTCCTACCACTGAACAACTACACTCAGTACTCGACAATCAGCAACAAGCGCCAAGGCGATTTCTTTATGTCCGCCCGTCGAGGAGATCATCATGTGTAGTCTTCTATACAGGTACCCCCTCCCTTTACTCCCACATCTCAATATGAACAAATGCAAGGATTTTGAGCCTCCAGTTTAAAAAAATTACTTCTAAGAAAATAAGTGCTTAAGCTGCCATGTTACAAACCCTACATTTTTTACTTAAAGAACCCCAAATCCTCAAGTTCTCCAGTGTGCAATATTAATAATTCTTAACAACTTCCTAAGCACTTAAGATTTCCATGTGTTCGTACCAGTTCTTGTAGAAGCGACGCTTGCACTCATCACTGATGTGCTCAGCAAAGATGGTCTTGAAGGTGCGAAGGCCACGGGGAGTTTGCACATAACCCACAATACCAACGATCACCATGGGTGGGGTCTCCACCACAGTGACAGCCTCCACAACTTCTTTCTTGTTCACCTCTGTGAAATAAGTGGTATTTTTTAAGTGCCAGCCCATAATGCACAGCAAACCTTTACTTTCCTACTACTGAGATTAGGTAATCTTGCCCTCTGTGTCCAAAAGAAACATCCTAAAAGAAGCCTAAACTAACATTAAACATGTCACTCGGTGACATTAAACATGTCACTCGTTAACAGATCTTGTGGCTCAAAATGGAACCCAATAACTGTCCCAAGATCTTGGAAAACTAAGCAGCAATACTGATGGCAGATCAATTGTCTACCTCTGTGGTCTTCAAAGTGAGCGTCAGGATCCCCTTGAGGGGTCATGACAAGTTGGGTGCAGCCATATTTGGCACTGGGCATCTTTAATGTCACTTCCAGCAATGACATCAATTCTGGGGGTGTTACCCCAGACAGACTGTCATTCTCAAAAGGGGGTCCCAGGCTGAATTGGTACCACTAACAGAAACCAACATGGTATATGCATGGTACTAAATTAAAAAATATTGACATCCTAGTTGTGCATGTTTACTGCCAAAGCAGCTTAAGGCAATACTGAAACCTTTACAAAAACAAAAATGATAAAGTTTGATTGAATAAAAATGATCCAAACGACATAGAAAAGATGTGTTTCCATCTGCTCTATAAAGGCAGCAAGGTTGGGATCCAAGAAAGTCTTGATGGAGAGAATATTCCAGAATCAGGACGCCACCATCAAAATGGTGGCATCTCCAGGAACTGCAAGAGCTCTCTAGAAAACATTTATCTCTAGAAATGTATGGGAGGCTCACATGGGAGAATGCAGGGCGAGCTAGGACATTGCTGCAAATTTCACCTTGGCTAGCAGCTGAGGATCTAAACTGTTTCAGTCCAGTCCACTACAGGGATGCTAGTAAGGGTCCATGGATAATAGCTCATATTACAGATTAGGAGGACTATAATTCAAACCCTGGTTTGACACACACTACAAAAGTCAAATCACAAACTTGTTTCTCTTCCATAATAAAACAAGAGAGGTACATACTGGATCCAGCTCTGTCAACTTCACGCACAATGTGGGTCATGCCAGCTTTGTACCCGAGAAATGCAGTGAGGTGGATTGGTTTGGTGGGATCATCTTTAGGGAAGCTCTTCACCTTGCCACGATGGCGACGGCTGCGTTTGCGAGGCAGAAAGCCAAGGGAGCCATGTCTAGGAGCGGAAAACTTCCGGTGGGACTAGAAAGAAAGGAACTGTGCTCATTAACAAGCCCAAGACGTGATCCTAAGAAATTTGGAGGAAGGCTGAACACAAGCATCTACTTCCTTTATAAGGCAATTCCACTATCTATAACAAGCCAAGAATTTAGGTACCAATAATCTCTATAGTGAATAAAGAATACAGAGACAATCACGTAAGAGCCCAATCCTATCCCACTTTCCAGCTTTGATGCAATGTTCCCATACTTTGAGGAGGCCTCAGTGAGTCCTCCTCTGCTCCAGGATGCAGTGCACACCCCATTGGTACAGCTGCACCAGCAATGGAAAACTGGATAGGATTAAGCCCTGAAACTCAAGACCACGTTAATACCACATTACATTCATTGACAAACCCCAGCAGACTGCCTCCCAGTGAGAGGTTAGCCTGCCCCTTTGATAGCCGATAGCAGTGGTGGTGAACCTTTGGCATGTAAGCCACGTAGGGAACTCAAAGCCTGCCCGGCCAGCATGCAACCATAACACTGCCACAAACACCCTGCCACATGCTCCAAGCCTGACTGCACAACCCCCTCATTTTTGCTCAGCCAAACGGGGCAGGGAGTGCCCAAAGCACACGCACAGAGCTCTGGGCATGCACAATGGGCACAGGGCGGTCCAGGCCCAAAGCAAGAGTACTGCACCTTTACTAAATAGCTACATACAATATACAAATGCTCATATATTTGCCGTGACATAACTTTTGTTTAAAAAAATCATACAGGCCTAAGCTTCAAAAAATTTGTTCTGACACAGCACTTTCCAAAGGCAGCTTGAAGTGGGAGGGATACTATTGATTTAATTGATTTGTACTCTGCCTTTCTCCCCAAAGGGCACCCAAGGCAGCTTCTACCATTAAAAAGACATAATAAAAATACAATTAAAAGCAATAAAATGCAATTAAAGGCAATAAAATCAAATATAAAACTACCAACTTCAATAAGATATGCTAATTGGGACTGCTGCCAGTGCACTTTAGCCTAACTATGAATTCTAGAGTCTGCACAATCTTATGCAAGCCTCCTTGGAAGTAAACCCTATTGTGCCCAATGGAAAGGCAGCACAATCTTATGCCTATCTACTTGGCAGAAAATCCCACTGCATTAGGTGGAGATAGCATAACCTTATGCTTGTCTACTTGGAAGTAAACCCATTGTGCCCAATAGAGAGAAAGCTATCATCTTATTAAAATTTGTATCTCGCCTTTCTTGGGTCATAGACTGACTCAAAGCAGATCTTATGCAGATCAACTTGTAAGTAAACCCCATTGGGCCCAATGGAGAGATAGCATAATCTTATGCAAGCTTCCTTGAAAGTAAATTTGATTGCACCCAATGGAGAGACAGCCTAATTGTAAGCAGGTCTACTGAGAAGCAAAGCCATTGGGCCTCATGGAGACACTTGGAAATAAACTCCACTGTGTCCAATGGAGACAACACAATCTTATGCAAGTCTACTTGGAAATAAATCCAACTGTGCCCAATGGAGAGACAGCACAATCTTATGCAAGTCTACTCGGAAGCAAACCCCATTGTGCTCAATGGGAACAGCATAATCCTATGCAAGTCTACTTGGAAATAAATCCAACTGTGCCCAATGGAGAGACAGCACAATCTTATGCAAGTCTACTTGGAAGCAAACCCCATTGTGCTCAATGGGAACAGCATAATCCTATGCAAGTCTACTTGGAAATAAATCCAACTGTGCCCAATGGAGAGACAGCACAATCTTATGCAAGTCTACTTGGAAGTAAACCCCATTGAGCCCAACGGAGACACATAGGAGTAAACCCTACTGCAATCAATGGATGAGCAGCCTGTCGTTCACATTGCATTCAATGGGACTTACTGTGTCCAATGGAGAGACAGCACAATATTATGCAAGTCTACTTAGAAGCAAATCCCATTGTGCTCAATGGGGACAGCAGTCTTATACAAGTCCACTTGGAAGTAAACCCCATTGAGCCCAGCGGAGAGACACAGGAGTAAACCCTACTGCAATCAATGGATGAGCAGCCTGTCGTTCACACTGCATTCAATGGGGCTTAGTATAAGGAGTGGATAAGGCCTGCAGCCTAAGTGAGTCCAGCTCTTCTGCAGGTCAGCATGGCGGCTTTCAACCAACCAGAGTGTTGGGGGGGAAGGTAGGCCGCAGGGTCCCTCCCAGGGGCTGCGAGGCATGGGGGCAAGAAATAACCAGCCAGGCACTTAGAAGGGACCCTCCCGAGGAAAGAGAACCGGGTTTGGGGGCGGCAGCGGCGAGCACGGAGGAGATGCCGACGGATTCCGCTCCTTCGGGAACACCTAACACCTACCATCTTGTCTCCGAGCTGATGTAGAAGGGAAGAGACGGCCTGCGCATGCGCTACTTATTTCATTTCCCCACCGGAAACTACGTCACATCGCCCGACCGGCGCTTTTCACATCCGCCGGACATGCACACCGTCTCTCCACCCCCCCCCCCCGCAGAGTCGAAACCATAGAGATAAAACTAGCTAGAGAGACTTGTGGTGTCAACTTCCGGTGAACATTGAAATCAGCCACTCTTCACGCTTCTCTGTGGTCGTTTTAAGAAAGCGGATTTGCAGCGGAAAAAAGGCTTGAGGCAGCAGGAAGTTCCGCCTTCGTTGCTGAATCTAGTGTGAACCAGGAAAAAACCAGAAAGGACACTCTAGCATTTTCTCATCTCTATGCTCAGCTTGAAGAGTCACGTGAAGGGGACGCTACAGGTGCGGGTTGGAGTCGAATGTCCTCTAAAAGCGCAATAGGCTTTGGGAAACTTGCAGCCCAATGCAGGAGCCGTAAGAGGTGTTTGACAAGAGTGTCATTTGTTTACTGAAGAGTAAGCCCATTGTGTTCAGTAAGATAGGCTGTAACCCTATCCACCCTTATCTGGGAGTAAGTCCCATTGGCTATAATGGGACTTACTTCTGAGTAGACCTGCCTAGGGTTTAGGTTTTTGGCCCACAATCCTGTTTTATCTCTACAGATATCCCTACCTATTGATTTCACTGAGGCTCCAATCCTATCCACATGTACCTGGGAGTAAGGCTGCAATCCTAAAGACACTTTCCTGGGAGTAAGAGCCATTGGACACAATGGGGCTTACTTTTGAGTAGACATGGTTAGGATTGTGCTCTTAGTCCCATTGGCTATAATGAAACTTACTTCTGAGTACCTTTGTCAGTGTTGGACCTGGTTGACATGCAATGTCCCTTCACTTTCAGTAGGATTCTACCAATGGCTGAAGGAAATGTAACAAAACTAAGCATAGTAGGATATCTTTCAGGACCTGATCCTATCCAACTTTCCAGCACTAATGCAGCCACAAGGTAAGGAAAGTTATTTTCCTGAAAACCCAAGGCTGCAATCCTAATCATATCTAATCCTAATCATATCTACTCTGAAGTAAGCCCCACTGGGTTCAAAAGGACTTTCTAAATTGCTTAAAACCTGGGCAGGACTGGGACACAGTTTTTTGGTACCTGAAAAAGTGCACTAAGTGCCTCCCCATGTTACCTGATGCTCCATTTTGGTGGTGCTCTAGTTAGTACCAGGGTATCTAAACCTTTGGCCAAAAAGGTCAAATATCTGATACAGTATCAAATCTAAACACAACATTTAAATAACTACATTAGAAATGGAATTTAGATTAATGAAACTATAGATTCAGATTTCCAGGATTTCTGCAAGCAACAACACACAACACAGTAATAAAGCACACAAATGGACACCCCATCATCACAGGTCTAGTTATGTCAACTGGGTTTGAGAACACAATTCTGTGTCTACTCAAAAGTTAGCCTCATTGTGTTCAATGGGTCTTACTCCCAGGAAAGTGTCTTAGGATTGTAGGATTGAGGCTAATCAAGGGCTGGTTAAAGACTTACAGTGGACTGCATCTGGCCCACAAGCCAAGGTTTGAAGACCCTTCTCAACTCCACTGATCTTCAACTATTTTCATTCCCATAAGTTGCTGTGACCCCACTACTGATGCTTTGTGACCTCATTGGCATCCCAACCAAAAGTTGAAGAACGCTTTCCTATGGCTTCCTTCTTTAGTATCTTCTTTAGAAATTTGGTTTTGGTATCTAAACATGGTTTAGGTGTTTGTGTATATTTTGAGTATGGGAAAGCCTACAGCCAAAATTTGCAGTCCTTCATCAGCATGACAACTTAGTCCTCTTTTTGATGCAATCATCTGTGGTGACATCATCCAGCCTCATAAGGGCAGTAGCCAAAACAAATGCCAGAGTAAGATGGGAAAGCAAGCCATACATGGTGGCTGAGGTATGGTGGCTGTACACATCTAGCAGACCAATCTTGACAAAATGCTGGGCCAAAAAAGACTTGCCATTTGCCAGCCAGCTGAGGAACCAACTATGATGCACAGGACTAAACGGACTTCAAAGCTGTTCCAAGCCCAGCTCTTGTTCCTCTATTTTTTCATGTACTCTCTCTTTTTGAAAGTGTACAGGCCATTGCTTCACCAGTGGACCACCATAACCAAACTGTTCTTTCACTGGGTCACTGTCCAAATGGCTGGAGTGTTCATGTTGTGGCATTATGGCAAAAAGATGCTAAATGCTGTGCTTGGCATTCTCCTTAGGAAGATCTGGAGAGAGGTCTTATTTCCTGTAGTCCAGATCCTAAGGCATTACCAGGCAGTTGTCCAGAACATCTGCTTTTATTTAGCCTGTGCATTGCCATTTTGTACTAACCGGGGAGTTCTAGAGTTGTTGGTGTTCCTGAAACAAATAACTTCACCTAGCACTTCCTCTATGGCACACCAGTCACACCACTCTGAGACCTCCTTCCTCCAAGGAAACAACAACCCCCCACAGACAACCCTGAGGCTTGTTGTTCAACGAGTCGTCATTCTGGTTTTCCTGGGAGTTCTTGATGGGGTGCAGGAAGTTTTCCGCATATCAATAGTAGCAGCAAAATATGAACTGACTCAACTTCTCAGCCATGTGGGGTCTCCACATCGTTCTGCTTGCAGAGAGAACATCTCGGATGATATCACCAATATCCTCCCATTTACTAGCACTCCTTTGTGCAACCGCTTCAAGGGTCCAGCGACTGTGATCTTCAGTGACCTTCCTCCAACCATTGCTGTGCTTAAGTTTGATGTAGATCCTAAGCACATGATCAGGGGTCCAGGCAAGTACGGTCTAGATGCTACTGACATCCCTCTCCATGCGAGATTCCAGAACAATATCAGAAAGAAGAAAGTATCTTCTATAAAAGGAACACGCGCAACTGTGAAGCAGGTGAAGGCGGCTTGTGTGGTCTTCATTGTGTTCTACCTTTCCATGCTCTCCATTGTCATTTTGGCCATCCGATAAAGGGACAGAGTGCACAACCTCTTTCTGATAGCTGTTTTCTTCTATGAAAATTGCACAACCCTAAGAGTAGGAAGGGAATTTTAACAACTTTGGGATTATATTGCTAGGAAGGAAAATTTGTTTTCAAATTCATGGCTAAATTTTGAATTTGATCCCTTACTTTGATGACAAATAGTAATGATGACAGTGATTATAAGTGGAAATTAAAGTGTAAAAAATCTTTAGGTCCAGGACCTAAAAATAGATTTAGGTTGTAATTCTGAAGACACTTTCCTGAGATTCCTGACCCATTAAACATAATGGGGCTTACTTTTGAGTAGACATGGTTAGGGTTCTGCTCATATGTAGTCTTTGAAGTGCAAAGTGTGCTCTGAGAAATTGGACTGGTGGGTGAAGTGAAGCTATAAATGGCATCCCAATTCTATACTTGTGAAAGGAAAGGTTGGATACAAATATTTTAAACAAAAATTATTATTATTATTATTATTATTATTATTATTATTATTATTATTATTATTATTATTGCACCAGGATGCCTAATAACTACTGCACACAATTACTTTGTGGAATCAGCATTAATAAACCAGACAGCACAGTCATATGAATGTCCACTTGGAAGCAAGTCCCTCTGTATTCAATGGTATTTACTCCCAGGGAAGTGTGTATAGGATTGCAGCCTCAGGGCCCAATCCTATCGAGTTTTCCAGTTCCAGTGCAGTTGTGTCAGTGGGGCATACACTGCATTTGTTCCCTTATCTCAGGGCTGAGTTGTCACTGCACTGATGCTGAAAAGTTGGATAAGATTGTGCCTGTCACCTAGTGCGGAGGCCGGCGCATCACCCCCTATATTGTGAATGCGCAATGGTCACGCATGTGTACTTCACCTCTTAAGCCTTCAGCCCTGAGTCACTCAGCATTGGAGGTTTCAGAAGCACAATGTGCTCATGTGACCCTTGTGTGTGCATGTTACGCTTCCCTAGTCTAGTGACACCCATCGCTAGGCTACGGAAACCCAATGCACAGGCACAACCACTGCGTGTGCGCATTAGCCTTCCCCAGCCCAGAGAAGGGCAAGTGCGTTCGGCACTAAGCTGGGGAGTTGTGCATGTGATGCGCCAGAAGGGTCGATGCACCAGAGTGGTTTGTCAACTCCTCACCCCTCTGGTGCTTCACCTGGTACGGATCGCACCCCTTGCACCCCAGGTTAGTGCAAGGGATTGCTTGGAAAGCTGTTGGCAGAGAGCACAGGAAACACCAAGTAGTAAACCTTACCCTCTTGGTATTAGGGCTTAACACTTTCCCTCTATGTCTCATGTCTCTCAATCCCCTCTTATCTCCACTCTCGCCCTGTCAACTGCTCTTGCTTCTGAAGCCCATGGGGTAATCCATGCATGGCATGCTCAGCTTTTTCCACCCCCTCTCCGATGTGAGACCCAAGTCCAATGCTCCCATCATCATAGCAACCAGAACATCCATCCATGCTCCTAGAGCTGCTCTGCCCATGGCATCACCTGAAGCCATAATCTTGCCCTGCGCATAACCGTGCAAGCCCCTCTCCCGCTCAGACTGAAGTCAAGGCCTGTACAAATGGTACATTTTTTGAGAGATGGAAGTGCGCTTCTCTTTCATTTGTGAAGAACAACCACGTTTATTGTTCATGCTGAGTTCTTTAATCAGCAAACTGGCTTTTCAAGTTTTGTGACGTATCTCAGCAAGTACCTGCTGAATCTCAGAGGGCGGCAATCCTACCCAATTTAGACCAGCACAACTCACCCGCTTCCCATTTCTGTGGTGTCTGGTACATGTCTGTGCATGGGCCTAACCAGTGGTGGAATTTAAATCAATTAACAACAGGTTTTATGTCCTATTTAGTAACCAGTCCTCAGAACCAGGCGCTTATTAGCAAAGGATTCTATAGAACCTGTGAGAACCCCCTGAAGCCCAGCACTGCACTTAACCCCCCTCCACCTAGGCACAAAGAAGTGCCTTACGACACTTTTGTGACTTGTGCCAGCCTAACTAGGAGTTAGGATTGCAGCCTGAATCCTCAGAAGTACAACAAGCATCGGGGAATCAAAGCTAGCATATTGTGTCACATACAGATACTGAGCTGCTGCCGCAGCTTTATTTATTCACTTTATATGTGGTTCACTGGATAACGACACTGAGCTTGTCATCCTGAAGGTCGGCAGGTCGGCGGTTCGAGACCTAGGTATTGCAAGACAGGGTGAGCTCCCATCCTTAGCCCAGCTCCTGCCAACCTGAAGCAGGCCTCCATCAGTCTTGAGAGACTATGGTATCGTGCTCGGCGCTGCATACGCTGCATGCGAAGCACGAAAGCCTGGGTTGGATTGTTATGGAGGATAGGCTGTTACCCAAGCAGCAAATCCCCCCTCTCCATGCCACTGAATTTGTCCAATGGAAAGGCAGAGCCGATACGATTGAACCTAGCAGTTTGAAAACACACATGCAAGTAGATAAATAGGTATCACTTTGGTGGGAAGGTAACAGTGTTTTGTGCACGTCAGCATATAGTCATGGGGGCCACATGACCACGGAGACATCTTTGGACAACGTTAGCTCTTTGGCTTTGTAATGGAGGTAAGCAGTATCCTTAGAGTCACAACTAGTAGGGTAACCTGCGGGGGACACCTTTAGCGCACAGTACTCTGTGTGAGTACTGGCACCGCTGTGGTCCCATAGACATGCCTATGATTACAAATAACATCTTTATGGTGAGCACCACCACATTTATAACATCTTCATGGTGAATACCCCCAACTTTATTTCTAGAAGAAAACACTGGTTAAAGGCAACCTACAGTACAATCCTATGCAGGTCTATACAGAACATGCAGGTCTATGCATATCTATACAAAACTCTATCCAATCTATACCTATATCCTATACTATACCCAAACCATACCCAATTGTAGCCGCTTTCCTAGGAGTAAACCTCATTGACTCTGATGGGACTTCTGAGTAGACATGGGCAATAAATGGTCTTGGGCAATAAATGGGGCTGCCTCCTAGAAATGTGTGCACTACATGACTGCGCTGCGGCCCTAAATAAGAGAATATTTCTTTCATGTGGTTACGAAAAAATTACTTAGTATTAAATTTAAAACTATTACATATAGTTTATTGTCTGCTTATAAGGAAAAGGCGCACAATCAAATTTTTTTTTGCAGGACACCAGGCTAAAAAGGAGGACATATGTTGACCCTGCATTAATGGTAGTGCATATATATATATGTACCATATGTATATATAGTTTCAACTTGCAATGGTACTGCCAATTTGCAAAAGGTTGGGAGTGGAAAACTCTGGCTGATCTGCCTCCATCACCCCCAGCTATGCAGCCAGCCTGCTTTGCAGCTTCCCCACAACCCCGCCCCTGGAATTGCTGGGCCTGGGCACGCGCACCTTCACTGCTGCTAGGCGGGGGCGCGCCTGCTGCTGCTGCTGGTTGCAAGCCCTTGATTGCTTGCAAGCCTTGCAACCGGCCTGACTTTGCAACCAGCCCAGCTTGCAGGAGGGGGAAGCCTCTGCCATGCACAGCTAGATCTGTTGCACTAGCACTGGGGGAGCAAGGGCTGGCTGGATTCTGGCTCTCCCCCCCTTTCCAACAGGCACCCCCAGTGCAATCAACTTCAGCTCCTAAAGAACCCAGAAGAGGCTCTTCTAGTCTTGCCAGGGTTTTGCTGTTGCTATTGCAAGGATGGAGCCTGGTGCATTTGGAGCTGGCAAAGCGGGGGGTGCTTTTGACCCACAGACCTTCATCAGGCAACCCCACACGATCCTCCGGATGGTTTCATGGGTAAGGTGGCCTTGGGGAGGTCTGGATGGGTGACAGCCAGATTGCAAACCCTTTGCAAAACTGATCTGCAGGCTTGCAAAAGTGGGCTGGTTTGGGGAAGGGGTGCAGAGAGGTTTGCAGAAGGGGATGTATCCGATTTAGCCCATGCATTTGCTGGAGTTTTTGTTGGAGCGATGCATTTTTTGGAATGATGCACCAGGATGCACCTAATTTAGCCCATGCATTTGTTTAAGCTCTGCATGAGAGATGCCTTTTTTGGAGTGATGCACTGGGCTGCATCTCCAAAAAATGCAAATAATCCAAAAAAATTAGTTAGCCCATGTGTTTCCTGGAGCAATGCACCAGGATGCATCTCATTGAGCCCATACATTTGTTTGAGCTTTGCATGAATTTGTTGGAATGATGCACTGAGCCCATGCATTTGCTGGAGTTTTTGTCCTTGCTTTTGGGCCATCATGCATTTGGGTGCACTTGACCTAACAGTTCAGGGTTGGGAAGGAGGAGGAATGGCCTTTCCAGGGTATGTGTCAGAGCAAGATCATGGGGAGAAGGGATTAGGAAAGGATTTCATATGATGGGCCACTGACTTTCCTCTTTCTGGGATGAGATTTGCAGGAATATCCAAGGAGGAGGAGGAGGAGATCAGGCTGCCTTCCCAAAGTGACCTCTAAGATGGGAACCAGGCATCTCATCTCCTGCAACCCCTGGCTCAGGTTGCTTCTTCCCTTCTCTGTTTTCTGCTTCTGGTTTGCCACCTTTAGAAACTGGCCCTGAGTATATATAGGGGCAGGATGGGTGGAAATGTATCGGGGCAGGAAGCAGACAAGGTTGCCAAGAGGATGTGCAACGAATGACATTGTGATTCCTTCTCTTTACGCCCCCATAAATGTATTTAAAAATTGGAAACACCTCCCCATCTATATTGGAGCCTCTCCTTCCTTTCCTCAAATGTTTTAAAAATACAAGCACGTACATAGTTTATATTTAAAAGGAACTCATCAAACCTGTTTTTCCTGCCTCTTAAACATGGCATGAGGACTGCTATGCTTTTTGTAATAGAGGCATACAGAAAAGAGAGAGAGGTTCACATGGGAACTGCAGTGTTGTGGAGGGAATTGCAAAAGTGATTTGACATTCATCATCATCATCATCTGTATTTGACCCCATCTTTTAATTTTTCCATTCTTTGCAGTGGGATTCTTTCTGCTTGTTTGTGGGCAGATCCAGGGGGGTCAGGAATTGAGGAAGATGAAGGGTGAAAATGTAGGTTGACCCCCTTGTGATTGCCCATTTTGAATCCCCACTCCCACCCGCCTCCAGTTTAAACATTTCCCCACCCACCCCTGCTGCCTTAATGGATTTTTATGTAAGAGCAGGCATGTGTGTTGGAGGAGGAGATGGAGTTAATAAGATCAGTCAGCCAGGGGGAGGGTTCCTCTCTCTATGTGTTTCCCTTGGAATGGCTGTGGTGGGGGAGGTCACTCATCTTGTGACACTTTTGCCATGGTTGTCTGTGGCGCATGCAAGAAGGTCATGGGGATTAAGAGAGCGAGCTGCAAACACAGGGCTAGAGAGACAGATTTGTCTCCAGTGGGTGATGCAGGGAGAGCGAGGAGGACCCTGTAGGTGGAACAAATCAGATTTCCCTTAAACAGATCAACAGCCCAAACCTATGCATGCCTACTCAGAAGTAAATCCCATTGAGTTCAATGGGGCTTACCCCCGGGAAAGTGTGCACAGGATCGTAGCCAAAGACAGACTGATGGGATTGGAGGGGAGGCTGGCAAAGCTTTTTTTTTAGAGGCAGCCTTTAGATGAACCCAGAAGCGCTTTTCATTTTCCCCCTTTTTTGCAATGTAATTATTTTGCATTACATTTTTTTTTCATTTTCAATTCTTTTTTTCCCCCAGTAGTGCAATTTTTGTTGACTTGGTATACCCGTCCCTGCCTGGCAGCAGTTAATCTTGGAAATGAAGGAAGGAGGGAGAGATAACAGTCGTGCACAATATTAGCAATGCCTGGAAAAAACCTGAAGTTGAGGTTAATATGGTTGTCTGGTGTGTCTGGCTATACCATATGGTTATATGGATATACCGTATGGTTACCGGAGGACGGAATCCATTCTGATCATAATCTCCTGGCTCACATCTGGCTTTTGAAATGCATCACAAAGTGTTCGAAGGGACTCTTTTCAAGCTATGGATATTTGAATTGAGCAAATTAGTAAAAGCATCCATGACGACACGGTGGCGGTCAATTATGACTGACGTGATGTTAGACGGACGCTTCTGTCCTTAATAATCTGGGACAGAATGTTCTCCCCTTTAGAGCTCTGACTTCATTCTGTTACTGCAGGGCTTTCCAAGTACAGGAGAGGGCAGAGGGTTTCTGCAGTATGCTTTTTGTGGTTTGAGAATATCACCTTATTGAAATCAAGGTGGCAGCCCAGGGTGATCATATGACCGGAAATTTCTGGATTGGTCCTCTTTTTTAGCCTCCTGTCCGGGTGTCCTACAAAAGGCCTTCATTGTCCTCCATTTTGGCTTCATTATGAAACTTTGCAATGGTGTGCAGTACCCGATTGTGTCGTATTGAAGAGCAGACATATCTGAAATATCTCCTTCCTATCAAAAGTTATGGCCAAAATACTAAAAATCAAAAATATGCATTGATCTCTATGGGAAAGTGAAAGTGCCCAACATTGTGGCATTACTCTTGAGTAGGCAAACGTGCCATTGTCTGCCGGAAAGACCAGACTAAGAGGAATCCAAGACCTTGTCCTCCTTTTGAGCTTTGGGCATCTGGTCACCCTGCGCATTTTCAGAAAGGCAACCAACACCCCAGTTTTATTCTTGGATGTGCTCATGTTTCTCACTGCCTGCTACTGCACCTTGACCTTGGTGACTTTGGTACCCTTTACTTTCATGCCGTAGTATTGCTTTGCCTAATAAGCACTATGCAAGTAGCAGAAAAGTGAAAATGTCTACAGGCTGTTCCTGTATGTGTTTGCATGGGAGTCTGCCCCACTATGGGGTTATTCTGAAACCCAGTGTGCATGGAAGCAGGACTGGCCCATCGCTGAAGCCACATAAAGCAGCTGCCTTGGGCAACAAATGGTGGTGTCCATATCTATCCTCCTAGACTAAAATGCCATTTTTGGGATTGGAAAAGGAAATGAAAGACAGAGAGGAAGAGGAAATGTAGAGGAGAGTGCTGAGAAAGAATATTGGAGAGTGAGTGGAACAGAAGCAGGCACATCATTGGGTAAAGTGGGCAACATTTGGCATGTTGTCTTGGGCATCAGAAGGTCTTGGGCCAGCCCTAAATAGAAGTGTTGAAAACTGGAATATCAAAGCAAGCTAGTAGTCAAAGAGGATGTTATATGGCCCCTTCTTTATTACCTTCTGCTCATGTCATTGAAGTCAGATGTACAGAGTTCAATGGCGCATCAAACCCAATGCTGCTCAAATTCTTATTTCAACCCCTATTTTCAGTACTGATTGTGCCGATGCAGCAGTTGGATAGCCCCATGCTATCTGCAGCCAAGGAATACCTGAGTAGGAGCTGGGGGGGGGGATGAAAGTTAGGCAGGAAAGCAAAGAATTTTACTACCATGCTATTGTGAAGCTCAGCATCCCCCAAAATCTGGATTTTCTGCTGGGAAAAGAATAGGGCAATTTTTGTAACATTACATTTCTTCAGATGACTTTAAATGACAGTTATGGTCTGGTCATATTCATTTTTATTCAGAAGTAAGTACCACTATTGACTATTGTTGGGATTGACTCCCAAAGGTGCCAGTTTATTTTATTATTGAACACATTTCAGTCCTGCCTTTTCAGCACAGTATTTTCAAGGCTGCTTAATAAACAAAACCTAAACGGCAATATTAATAGAGGAAACAATACTTATAAAAATAGGATTAAACACAACTGTGATATGAATTCAAGATATATATATAGAACCCAGGCATGGGAATGATTTCATTTGTCGGGTCCAATCCACTAGGCACATGACTTTTGACATAAAAGCCTTGTGTGTTGAGGTGTCCGCATCTTGTGGCCAACATTCTGTGTCAATCAAGGATGCAGAGGGGAGGGAACTGTCAACATTTCAACTGTCATAATTCCAGCTACTACTGAAAATATGGGAAGATGAGAATCTGAAAATGTGGATGGTTTTATACTGATGAATGTTATATTGTACCTCTGCAAGTGACAGCTGCAGGCTGTTACTAGTGCATGGTATAACTCGGCTTTTTAGAAACAGAACCTGCATCAGATATATTCTTTTGGCAAAAGTAGCAGGAATTTTGCTAATTGGGCCAAAAATGAGATAGCAAAGCAATTACGAGCGTTATGCTAAACTGGTAATCACTCCTTTCTGAAGGGAAAAGTAATTTGAATTGATAACCTAGGTTCTGCCTGTGTTATATATCTGATATGATATCAGTTGAAAGGAGAGGTATTGGTAAAGAATAGATCTCCACCTACCTCTGCAAATAAGTGAGAGAACACTGGAAGTGCTCAGCTGCATGTGATTTATTCCACCCCACTTATCTGAATTCTTGCAGGAAGCAAGCAGTTCCCACCCCAATGTTCTCTGTATTGGGCAACTACATATCTCTGTTCCCTCCCACATAAAAATGCATGCCAATATAACATTTACTTTGGGGGTAACAAGTAGATCTGGGACTAACCTGCGGAAAAAAACAAGAACAGAAACGTTGCCCTTGTCCAGACTAATACAAATTAGTACAGACTAATACTAATCCAAATCTGAGTGTGGACAAGAACAAACCAATCCAGGCCGAATGTAGCACATTTGATGTAGAAATATGAAACTGATACTACAAAATGGATGGACAAAATTGTTGAAGGATATAATGGATTCTACATAGGGTGTAGTTGGGTGCAGTTTAAATATGAACTATATAATATGGGCAAATGCCATGTAGGATCGCCAAATTTTCAAGCAGCAACTTCAGCTGTGGCCTTAGCACTAGCTTGGTGCACAGACATTAGCAAACTATAGCGTTTATTTCTGTGGTGTAAAATTTTCACCTACTGATTTCTTGCATTAAGCTTGCAGTTTCATGCATTGGAGCAAGGTGAGCCATTTGGTCTTAATCAGTTGGCAGCCCAAATACTTTAAGGGTGCAGATGTTATAACTTTTATTTTAATCCTAAAAGTTTAAACAGAGTGGTCTCCAAACCACTGGTGGCATTTCTTAAACATGTCTACAGGAAGGAGGTTCGACTAGATGACTTACTGGGTCCCTTCCAATTCTTTGATTCTATACTCAAAAGTAAGCCCCGTTGTGTTCAATGAGTCTTGCTCCCAGGAAAGTTTCCGTTTCAAAGCTCCCAGTTTTCAATCCCTTGTATCTCCAGGTAAGACTCCTGTCTAAAGTCCTGGAGATCTCCTGGTCAACCTTTTTATTTCGCAGCACACTGATAAGGCACTAAAATTGTCAAGGCCGCATCATTAGGTTTTTGAGAACCAACAAAGCATATCTCACTGCCAGGGAGAGTCTCGTACCCTTAAATGACTCCCTCCCAAACTCTCATGGCATACTGGTTGAAAACCACTGGTGTAGACAATCCTGAATATTAGACTAATGGTCTGACTCACTACTAGTCAGCTTTCTATGTTATTAACTAGGGTGTAGTTTGAGGCATCTTTTCCTATGTCTCAGCTGAACATAACTCTGATATTGATGAGACATGGAGCAAAGTCTGTCTAGAAGCTGGGTTCCTATGTGGGAAGATATACTGGTATAGGCAGCCCCCACTTATTGGTTGGGCTGGGGAGCCAAGCACCATCCAATAGTGAAAACTGTTGAAAAGTGGGACCCAGTCATTTTCAGCTTGCAAATGCAAAATGGCCACCAAAAAAAGATATAATTTGCAAAAGTAAAATAACATATATTTATTAAAACATAGCCAAAATGCACAATAAATTACAGTAAAATGAACAAAAGCGTGTGTGGACAATGTATATCTTAATGTATTTGAATGACAGATTTACTGAAGAAAGTCATAAGGAAATGCCAAAAACAGTTTGACTTCACATCACATGCACCACGTCACATTAGGGAAGACAATTTTAGCCTTTAGACCAGCAGAGAGGTTGTCATGATGGAGCATGTGTTGAATGAATGAGTTCTGGGTATCGTTGAAAGGTGTTGAAAGAACAGAATTATTGGAAAATGAACCATCAGAAAGTGGGGGACACCTGTATAGGACTTTGAAAATTAAAACCATCACTCATGCAAGATATTTTTAGTCGTTTATGGGGAGAAAGGAGATGGCTTTGATTTTCTGTGAGAAGGGGTGGTAGGTGGTAATAGTCCTGTCTCTTTATATACCACTTTTCAACCTAAAAGTTCATAAAGAAGTTTACAAGAAAAAAATAATGGCTTGCAATATGGTGAGCCCCATTTGAAAGTTAGGCGGAATTAATTGAGCTTTATTTGACTTATGCTATAAATTGTGCCTTTAAACATTCAGTTCTTGATGTATGATAATTGTGCTGGTAGGTTGTATGTTTGATGGTTATGTTTATTGGATGTATGTTTGGATGTATGTTTACTTCCAGGATGTATAATGGTTTTTTAGAAGTGGGAATTTTGGCAGGAAATTGCACCATCCTGCGTGCTAGTGGCTGAGATTAACAGGTCTAAGAACTGTGAAGGGGAACATCTTTTCCCTATGTACGCCCAGATGTTGCGGAACAAACCTATTAGCACCACAAAATGGGAACTTACTGTATTAAGTCAAATTTAATGCTCACCTTTTTCAGCCAAATTCATTCTCCAAAATCAGGGTGTGCCTTATATTCGATATCAATTATAATTGAATACAGTATTTTGATTCTAATTATAGGGTGCACATTATATTCGATGGCGCATTATATTTGAGTAAATATGGTAGTTGCAGATCATGCTGCAGGCTTCAGAATGGTGACATGTGCGGCTTCTTTCTGTGTGTGAAGGCCCAGATCTCCTGAAATAAAGGGGAGATCAATGCAGTGTTCGAAGCAGCAACATTTTGAACACTGAGGTGTACATTACCTATTACACACGATTCATGTTTTCCATGTTGCCTAAGGTGTTTTTTGTTTCACAAAGAACTATACTGTTCACCTAAAAAGTTAAACAGGTTGTGGATGCCTTTTTGTTTGGAGTATTGAAATGGTGCACACTCTAGATAGCAAGAACAACATTATTATTATTATTATTATTATTATTATTATTATTATTATTATTATTATTATTATTATTATTATTTTGCTATCTGGAAAGTTATTTTTCTTCAAATACAAGATGAACCCTAACCCTTGCGGGAAATGGGGGTTGCCATCTAATTTTTAACTTGGCTTGTGTGCTACTAAGGGCACAATCCTTACCATGTCTACTCAAAAATAAACCTCATTGTGTTCAATGGGTCTTACTCCCAGGAAAGTATCTTTAGGATTGCAACCTGTCACCTACCACCAACAAAGATTGCAGTCCTCTGTCATTTTCCCTGAAATATAATTCTGCAAGACTGACTTTTATGTTGCAAAGAGCAGATTTACTGTGCATTGCTAAGCCTGTCTACTCAGAAGCAAGTCCCACTGTGTTCAATAGTACCAACTCCTGGGAAATTGTGGTTAGGATTGCAGCCTGTGAGCACAATCCTAACCATGTCTACTCAAAAGTATGCCCCATTTTGTTCAGTGGATTTTACTCCCAGGAAAGTGTCTTTAGGTTTGCAGCCTTTGTGTATTTTGTGCATTGAACAGAAATCCTGTGGCCTGATGACATTCATATGCAGTGAGAGATGCTTTTTTTAATCACTGCATATCTGTATCAGAAAAAGGATGCATCTGTTGAATATCTGCCTGTTGTGCAATATGAAGGCTTGGGGGTTCTGCCAGAAAAATAGCTGGCAACCCTAGTTGTTCACTTGATTTACTCTAGTTATGCTACCCTTGCTTATGTGTTTTGGTTCTAGACATATAGGCACATCTGCCATTGAGAAGAGAACAGAATTGTAATGAAATATTAACTCCCAGAATAAAATGTCCTTTGCTGCCTTGACAGTGCATATTCCTGACAGTACAACATGCATTTGAAAGCTCTTGGCTGGAAACTATCACGTGGATAGGAAAAATGCTGGGATTCATGGGGGGTGGTAGAGAGAACAATTCTGTGGGAAACCACTCCATAGCAAGATGCAGTTCCACGAGGCTTTCATTGCTGACGACGATCCATGGTGGCTGCTGTGCCGTGCATTAAATGTGGACTTGCAGTGGGCAGCAGGGGTGGTCCTTGATGTTGCCAGCATCATGTATAGCAGTGTGCATTAATGGAGCGAAAGCAAATTCTCTCTCTCAGATCGTGGCATGTTGTCTTCAGGCTGAGCCTACGTAACAGAATTGCCAAGAGACTGGAGGATATTCTAAGGAACATTAGTCTTGCATATTTTTCTCGAGAATCTTGGAGAGAGTAAATTGTGTTTAGTTTGCTGGAACGACAAATTGCACATGCTACTTGGAGGAAGACAACTCCAGAAGTCCAGAGGCTAAAATCAAATAAAATTACATTTGTGTGCAGGAAAGAGTACAATAATCAAACCAGTTCCAAGTATTTAGTAGCTCTTCACTGGGGGAATATTTCAGCAATCTTTCTTCTATTACTGGGTCAACAGCTGCAAGTATAAAAGGACCGGAACTTCTAAAATGTTCTCCATATAAAGTTTTAAAAGCACAGTGCCCTTGATCATTGTTGTCCATAGTAGTTATGACCTCATGTATCCATTGGAATAATTCCCTTTGCACTTGGAACAGAAGCATCAGGCGGCAGGCACCGTAGGCACTGGGCACCAGCAGGCACCAGAGGATACTGGGGGCAATGGTGGGCAGAAGCGGGCACTGGGTATCTCTATCTCTAAAAGGAATCTGCAGCAACAAGCACCACCAGGCATCCCTACCAGGCACTGGGTATTCCTCCTAGGTACTGGGCACCAGTGGAAAGCACCAGGCATCAAGCACCAGTGGGCATCCCTATCGAGCACCAGGCATCCCTTCGTGGCACCACTGGGCATTGTGCACCACCGCTCATTGGGCAGCGGGCATAACTGTTCATCACTGGGCACTGGACATTTCTACTGGGCATCAGTGGGTAACATCGGACACTAGGCAGCACAGGACAGTGAACACCACAAGGCACCAGCTGGTACTGGGTACCCGGTAGCACTGGGTACCCCACACAACCAGGCACCACCAGGCACTGTGCATCTCTACTGGGCACCATCATACTCTGGCACCACCAGGCATCCCTACCAAGCACTGGGCATTCAACCCAGGTACTGGGCACCAGTGGACAGCAGCCGGCTCTATTGGGCACCAAATTGTTTCTTAGTAGGTCCTTGCATCACAGAAGAAATATGCTCCCCAAGTTTCATGCTTCTAGGTCCGTGGTTTTGGACTTGACATTGATGATTCAGGGATTCTTCAATGATAAGTATAGAAACCAAAAAGAATTGCACCACTTTTCACCCCATTAGGTGTTAAATTTCCAAAAAATGGTTATTATTGGGTGCTTGCATCACAAGGAATATGCTCTCCAAATTTCATGCTTCTACAAGGTGATTGAAAAGTAACTCCCTATATTGTAGTTTTTAAGTACAGTAGCGCCTCACATAACAAATTTAATTCGTTCCAGAGGCATGTCCTTTACGTGAAGCATTCTTTACGTGAAGCGGATTTTCCCATAGGAAATAATGGAAACTCAGACGATTAGTTCCACAACCCCCAAAATATTCCTATAAAAATATTAACTGGATGTAAAAATGATGACAGAACACTGGGATTGAATTCAAAACATGCATTCAATGTGTATGATGTTATGAAGTCTACTTAGACTGCAGTCCTAAAGACACTTTCCTGGGAGTAAGCCCCGTTTAACACAATGGGGCTTACTTCTGGGTAGACATCGTTAGGAGGCTGCAATCCAAGACACCTTCAAAGTGTCTCTCCACTTTCTCCTTCTCTCCATCCTGAGCCTCTCTCTCCCCTGCTCCCTTCTGGCTAGCCCTGAGCTGCTTCCCTCTTCTCCACTGCTCTTCTCTCCCTCTGCCCAGCGGATGTCTGGCCACAGGAGGAACAGCATGGAAGTGTTGCTTTCACTATGGGCAGGTGCGCTAGGCAGCCCTGACACTTTTTAAACAGGTTGCTGGCCAGCGTGTCTGCCCCAACTGCCAACAAATGTGTTCTTTACATGAAGCACTTTCTTTACGTGAAACAGAATCCTAGATAAATTTTTGTTTGTTACGTGAAACATACTTTACGTGAGGCGTTCTTTAAGTGAGGTGCCACTGTATTTTAAAAGAGGGAGTGAGTTTCCAGTTACCCTGTGGATGCAGGTGTTTGGACTGGCTGTTGATGAATCAGCGATTCTTCTTCAATATAAAGTATAAGCATGAAAAAGTGTTGTGCCTCTTTTCACCCCCTTCTAGTTTGAATTTCCAAAAATCAGCCCTTAGTGGGTGCCTACTTCACAGAAGGAAGATCCTTCCCAAAATTCACGCTTCTAGGTCTCGTAGCTTTGGCTGGGCGTTGATGAGTCAGTCGGTGACCCTTCAATTTTATATATATATATAGAATAGCATCCGAAGGACGTCAAAATAATCAACATATTGCTGCCAGGTCTGGAATTTGTGATTTCTTCTGTACCTTAAAGAGTAGTTTCCCCAGGTGCAGTTCTTTCTTTTGCAGTGCTCAAGTGACAGGAGAAGCCATACCAGCTTTGACGTGTGTGACTTCGATGCGGTTCTTCACGTTTCAAGTGCTGTCTTAGGATCTCAGCCTGGCAACCCTACTTGGCAGGACATCAAAAGCACAGATCAGCTTCCAGATTGCAGTCATACGCATACAACCTTGATGGCTGCTTTAAAAGAGCAAGCAAAGCAAAGTTGGGCTTACTGTGTACAATTAACTTGGAAATATGCAACACATCATACAGGGATTTGGAGAGAGTTGTCTTTTAGAGAAACATGGGGCTGCCTAATTTCACTATCTCCAGCTAATAATTTTTTGAAGATTGTGCAAGACAGGCACATAACAGCCAGCAACTGAAGAAAGTGGCTACAAGTCTGCCCCCTGCAAGACTTCCTACCAGCTATGTGTCTTGTGCAGTTAATTATACATGTGTTGGCATAAAACATGCATCAACTACTACTAACAAAGAGAATGTTAATTAAATAATATCTGTCCCCATTCTTCCTAATTCCAGATACGGCTAGAATATGGCAGCAAACTACAAGGATTTAAACTGAGGGATGTGTTTTGTGTGTATATGCATGCATACACCCACGTGCATGCATGTGCACATGTGGATGCAAGAACATGGCAAGGAGATCTGTTAGATTGTGATACAGTAGTTAAAAGTTACCTGAAGGATTGCATTTTGGCAATATAAGACTTGGTGAATCTATTCCCCCTTTAAATTTACCGTATTTACTCAAATCTAATGTACACCCTATGCCTATAATCAAAATTCCACATTTACTCGAATCTAATGTGCACCCTGATTTTGGAGACTAAGGGCAAAATCCAGAATCCTTGCTCCAGTGTAAGAACAACGTACTCTGGATTCCAATATAAATTTCCCATAGGTTTTCACCATGTGGTGCAGTAACTACGGGTGCATGTAAAATTTCTTACATGCTCCTGTAGTTACTCTGGATTTGGGGGTAGATTTGGCTGGAAATTGAGTGTTTGATTCCAGTAAATACTTTAAATTTAAATGGCTCTTGCAAGTGACATTAAATTCAGGAAGCAGTGCAATGGCTCTTGCTGGTGACATTTAAATAGTCTGTACAGATATTGAAAAGATTTTTGCAGGCAGAGAGGAACAACTAGGTCGGACAATATTATATGTATGCAGTCTGGATTTGGATGAAGGCAAACAGCATTAGATGCTTTAAGGGTAATTCAGGAGCAATTACCAGATTTCGTTTCACAATTTCTGGATCTCGTCAAGTGAAGTCATGTAAGGATACACAAGAGTTTTTGTGCTCTGCTTTCAGAAGGATGTCCTAGTTATTATTCTTTCATTTCTGGGGATGCAGAGATGGGGGATAAACATCTTCTGGAGCTCCACTTGACATTCAGCTGGAAGGTACAGGAGATCTGTCAGGGAAAAAAGCCATGTTGCCTTTTCAGCCTCATATTTCAGTTCCACACAGTGATTTATAACAGCATTGTGTTATCACTAAGTTGTATTATGATATATGACAGCATATACAGAAATGTACGTAACGGTTATATATACAGTATTTACTCAAATCTAACGCTCACCCTTTTCAGCTGAATTCAGGGTGCGCATTATAT